>CM066034.1:873387264-874860852 GCA_033557465.1 Ichthyophis bannanicus | reverse complement strand
TACCACATCCATGCATGTAACTGTGTCCCCATGACAGGTGTTGTGTGTATGGCTGCAGAACCCCCTACAGTACGCACAATGCTGGCATAGGTGTGGGGGTGGCTGTCTGTCCAGCCAGGGGAGTGTGTTGGGTGGCTGCAAAACACGTGTCGACAGGCCACACTGCCAGCAATGTTGCCAGTAGTGGGCTGCCAATGTGCCCTACATGCGTAGCAAAGTTACCATGGGTAGAGGTTCGGGATTAAGGCGGCCCTGGCCAGGGTGTATATGCACATGGGCAAAAGGGCAGTGGACAAGGTACATTGTAGTGCCAGGCAACCACCTGCCCAGACAGAGGTGAACCCACCCGGTAGATGCCGCCTGCAAGCTCAAGTTCCCCCATGCTGAATGTGACCGAGTGACCACAGCATGTCTAGGCTTTCCACCATGGTGCTTAACATAGTAGTTCAATTCATGTGATAAATATGGGTGTTGCCCCTGTGGCCTAGAAGGCAGTCAACAGGATGTATCTGCTGGCATGTGTAATGCTGGCACCCCCGGGTTTCTTGGGTGCCGCCATTTTCCCCACTCTTTTGCTGGTCATAGCAGCCTGTTTGCAGACTGGTTAGGTGAATGTGATGGAGTGGCCCTTGCAGGGTGTGTTGGGTCCTGCCACCAGGGGAATCAACAGATAGTGGTTGGGATATGGTCATTTTCTACCAAGTCCCAAATGTCAGATTGCTCCTAGTGGCCCTGACATGTGTCTGGGATCTGCAGTGGGAGCTGACCTGTGGGGTGTCTGCACCTCAGTATGGACTAGGGTTAAAAAAAAAAAATGTTGTCCCCCCTCCACTGGCACCTTCCAAGGGAGGTAGAATGTGCAGATTATTGATGGGTGACCCTGTTTTGCCACCCAGGGGTGAGGGGGGGCGGTGGGACGCATGGGTCTACACCTGCCCCAAAACAGACCAGAGATCGTCCAAGGGTGGTCATGCAAAAGAAAAATATCTATCCCCACCGACAAACACCGCTGTGGACGGTGCTGAGGACCTAGGGCTGGATGCCCACACATGAACACTCAGGGTGAAGTCAGAGCAACCCGCACAATGTGGTGTTGGGCAGGTTCCCTCAATTGCGCAGTACAACAAATGGGTCCGTACCTCCCTATAAGGGCAAGGGCTGCTGTGGGGGGTGTGCACATGGCCAATTACCCCTACCATGTCCAGAGTCTGTGGGGATGCATTCCATATGGTGTGCCTGTGTGGAGAGCTGATTAGCATGTGCAGTGCATCATGGGGGTGACTGTATTATTCAATTCCCTCTGAAAACCGCAGCACGAGCTCGCAGCCATTGATAAACCATGGGGACAGCACACGTACATCTGGTAGCAGAAAGCATAGGTGCACGACACCCTACAGAGTCTGTAATATATGAGATGCCCACACTGCTGAAACCCCTACGTACCCACACACATAAAAGAAAAGATCCCCGGGCTCAATGGTACGCGCGTCGCTATGCGCGGCGCTGCACAAGCAACAACGCACGTAGCTCCGGCTCGCATACGCATGTCCCGTCCAAAGCCTCAGCAATCCCCCTCCAATATACAGGCCAATACCCCTTCCAATATAAAGGCCAGTGCCCGGGACTCGAACCCATGCTGCCTGTAACAGCGGTCATTACCGTGACCATTGTGCCACAGCTCTCTGTTAGTGTCTGTGTCGCCACATCTCCCTAGCAACGCCACATGGCTATGCCCCCGGCAATGCACGTGGCTACGCCCCCGGCAACGCACGTGGCTACGCCCCCGGCAACGCACGTGGCTAGGCAGTAAAGGCACTTATAAGACATAGCAACCATGTCGAGGAAGCCTCCCTTCAGCCAAAGGGACATCTACCTGCTGACAGAGCTTTTCTGCCTACGCCAGCAGAGACTCTTCCCTGGCTCGTCCAAGAGGCAGGACATGGCCAAAGTCAGGAGGGCCTGGAGCGGCTGGCCCACCGTTTTAACAGGAGCGCAGACTACCCACGTGAGGTAAGTGCATGGGGACAATTCAACCAAATGATGAGACAAAAGAAAAAACACCCAGCAAACCCTGCAAAAATACACAATGCACTGACAGGGTATAGCAGGTGCTGACATATCCTGCATCCAGCAAAGCCCTCCACACACCCCTGAAAAAGACACCCCTGCCCCAAGGGTTAGCTGCACCCATGGCAGAGGTGCACCAAAGGTCACAGAGGTATGGTACAGGGTGCCCCTGCAGGCTAAGGATGTCCCCCAACCACAAGACACCCTAGTCCCACCTCCATGGCCAATAGGGAAGGAAGGGGTTCTGGACCATGTCCCTCTTAACTAACAGATTCGCCAAATGAATACATCGATGCTGCAAGCCACAAATGAGGGCCCCCCACCCTGCACACGGACGGCTGGTGCCCTGTGTGAATAGAAAGGCCAAAACCCCTGCCCCTGAGTGATCCAGCCCAAATGAGGGCATCCCTCCCCCCCACCCTGCACACAGTCTGCTGGTGCCCTGTGTGAATAGAAAGGCCAAACCCCTGCCCTGAGTGATCCAGCCCCAAATGAGGGCATCCCTCCCCCCCACCTTGCACACGGTCTGCTGGTGCCCTGTGTGAATAGAAAAGGCCAAACCCCTGCCCCTGAGTGATCCAGCCCCAAATGAGGGCATCCCTCCCCCCCACCCTGCACACTGTCTGCTGGTGCCCTGTGTGAACATGAAGGTCAAAAACCCTGCTTAACACACATGTTGGCCCAAATGAGGGGCATCCCTCCCCCCAACCCTGCACACTGTTCTGTCGGTGCCCTGTGTGAATATGAAGGTCAAAACCCTGCCCCTGTGTGATCCAGCCCCAATGAGGGCATCCCTCCCCCCACCCTGCACCCTGGGCCAACGTGGGGGAGGTGAGTGACGTGCTTACCGACATGGCAATAGCATGTGTGTGGCTCCCTGGGCCACACACAGCCAGAGTAACATGATACCTACGGAGGTGTGGAGCAGGTGGCCTGTGTGACCAGTACAAGCAGGGCCACGTACTGTTGGCCTGGTTGGACGGGTGCAGGACACCTGTGGTGTATGTGTGGCGGTTGCTTGTGCAGAGGGGGGGAGAACCACATACTGTGCAACGCAAGGTCACATGAGGCTGACACCGGAGGGTGGCGGGGAAGAGGCCGAACGTGGTGTTGCCATGTGGAAGGACCGTGTGGGCCTGGGAAAAAAATGTGCATATGTCAGGCATGTGTATCAGCATGCAGGACAGAGATGGGGGATGGTACACGTTGGTCAAACGGGACATTCCAAAACATATTAACAACATGTTGTGTGTCGCCATGGGTGGACATCCAGGGCCCAGGGGGGTGCGGGAGCATACCGCCGTTGGTGGACATGGGGCCATCGGTGGGGACACACACGGGGGTTGTGGGGGTGCACACAGCAGAGGGCGGGATAGCGGCTCAGCGGGATGATGGCCAGTGGTGTGACACACTGAGGTGGTCATGCGGAGGGTGCAGGCTGCAGTGTGGATGATGCTACAGGTGACAGTTGCTGTATGTCGTCATGTGAAACCATGTGGTACTGGTATGTGCCAGGATGGGTGGCAAGGGGGTGTAGGTGTATACAGTGGCCACCGGTGCATAGTGTGACGGGTAGCCATTACTGGCGGTGACACCAAGGTGCTGGTGCATGCATCCCTGTGCCCAGGTATCCACTGTGCACATGTGTGACGGGTGAGACAAGGTGGATGTGTGCAGGTGCAGGTGAACCTGGGTACAGGACCTGTGCAGTGCACATACTGTGGCGTGTCCGGGGTGTTGCGAGCAGCGATTGGGTCACCACATGCAGGACATACAGTGCACCCACAACAGCACACAGGCCAATGGTGGCTGGGGGGTCCCCGGCGCGTTCTCCCAGGGGTGCGCCTGGTAACACTGCACGCCATGCACGCCACCACGGTGTGGGGGTGAGGGGCGAGACGTAGGCCAATGGGATTGGCTGCACACCCATAGTGGGCAGGGTTCGGGGGGGGCAATGGTGAATGACCCAGCAGTGGGCAGCGGCACGTGCCCACCCCACAGGGCATGGGGTGGTTGCTGGTGGATGTGAGTTGGGTTAATGACCAAAATGAGTTACACGGAGCACAGGTCAACCATTCAACGGCCATTCGGTTGTGGCCCGTTATTTGCCTCTACCCCACTGCCAGCCCCTGTACGCCCCCTCCCACCCCTAGGCGCCTTGCCCGCCTTGCTGCCGGTGTTGCGGGGGCCTGCACATTGCTGGTGCGGGATCCCTGGCGTGTGGCTGATGCGTCGGGGGGGACTGCCAGCCACCCTCCCGGCTGCCATTCGCACATGCGCCTCACGCGAATGAGCATACACATGCGTTTCTGCCATGCGTCCTGCATGTGAGACGAGGGCAGTTATCGCCCTCTGCATGCGCCTTGTGTTCCTCCTGTTTATGCCTCTGGTTGCGTACCTAAAACCGTAGCGCAGTAGACGGCGCCAACACCTGTGGGGAAAGGACCATGAAGTACTGTGTGGGGTTAACGGGACAACCAGAGGTACCTGACACATGGCCATATCTACCATAGGCAGCTGGTGATTGCCCACTCACCCTCAGCATCAGCTCGCACCGCAGATGATCTGGCCCTGGCATCTCATGAATGACGCGTTGCGACCGCAGCCACGTGCCTCGTTGTGGTGTTTGCCGTTGCCCCTCTGCAGATCACGGTCCTCTGTCCCTGCAGAGTGTCTCAGATTTTTTTGCTTGTCCCAATCGGGTATGTTTAGGGGATGTCCATGTCCCACATCTGGCAGTGGTGCGGCATGCTCCTCCCCACTCCAAACGCAACGGCCTGGGCCCCTGTGTCCACCAGAGCACACCTGTACCCATCTGGGTACTCTGCATCCGGCTCCTGTGTCCCTGCACGAATGGTGCAGGACATCAACTGTGTGGAACACCACGGCCAACAGCTGTCTGAGGGTTTGGTCCCGCTGCGCCTGCCCACCCCACAACATTCCCCCCCTCAGGCATCTGTGCGCACCCGCAATGATCCACGTGTGTGTCTGTGGCAACAGGCGGTTGATGGCATGGCCCTCTACACCTGGGGAACACCCCATAGCAGATGCCACCGTGTGATCACCCCCCCAGTGCATTCCCCCACCCTACCTCTGGCGTGCCATTGAAACACCCCTGCCAGGGCTGTCAGCGGCCTCATCGTGACCATTTACACCAGGCAGTTTCCCATAGCAGGTGCAATTGGATCTCCAGTTAGCCCCCCCCGCCCTCCCCCGTGCGGCCCACCGCTCCATGCCAGCCCTGCCACGTGCGGGGATAGCAACAGGTACACAGGGGCGGCCCAAGGGGGGTGCGGGGCAATGTGCCGGGGACTGCTGGGGGTGGGAGGGGTTGCGGAGGGACACAGTTGCATATTGGCCACCGCTGGTGCCGGGGAGAACTGCATGGTGATTTACTATACACTAGCATATTCTGGGGAACATGTCACCTGATTGAGTGTTATGGATGGGGGGAGGGGACATATGGACCCCCACATAGCTATGCATTCCAGTGCACCACGCCAGGCCACAGCGGGGTACAATACAGACGCTGCCCACTCAGACTGCCATGGCCAACAACCCGCCGTGCCCCTGTGTGACAGCATCACCCAGGTCATACGAACAGCACCCATAACCTTAACCTATCACATGGGAGCACATGCCAATATGGAGGCCTACATGAATCACAGAATAGACCGGGGAATAGGGGACAGGTGGCAATGTCATATAGGGGTGACAGGATAGCGACAACCCGACAGCTCAGTCAGATCATGCAGAACATGGAGCATCACCGAACAGGCAAACACATCCTGGTGACAACAGGGATTGCACCAATACAACCTGGGGACCCTCTGGGAGGCCAGACACGGTATGTACCACGCCACTGTGGGGATACAACGTATTGTGTACCTCCAAACTCCCGTACCAGACACTGCGCAGGACATCACTGATGCACATTTCCGCAGAGGCTTGTCATGGTCCATTGTAATTACATCAAAGGCAATAGATATCATCCGTAACATATTGTGATCCATTAGTTTTCCCAATTTACATTTTATCCCCAGCAACCTCCCCCTGGTCCAGACCATGTTTCCCACTGTCCACCGTGACCTGCTGGCCTTTTCCCCCCTCCTGGCCACCCCTGGTTCTGTAAGTCCACTCTCCCCACTCTCCACATCTGGCTCAGGACAGACTAATTCTGGGGTTTCTCCTGTTCCCCTCACGGGCAGTCCAATCGTATCCACATATATGTCACCTCTACCATCCTCAGCCACGACGACTACAAAGAGCCCTCCCCCCACTACCCGGCCGAATGCTGTGGGCCATACCTGCCTTCCACACCCAGGGGTGTTTCTGTTTTCCCTCCCCAGTTTCACTCCCACAGCCCACATCCCAGTTCGTCAGGCCTCTTGCCTACCGAACATCAGCTCTCTTCCGCTCCTGTCTCTCCCAGCGCCCACCCCCGGACAGGTCCCTGCAGCATGCCCATCCCCCAGTATTAGCCGCCACAGTTAAAACCATGTCCAGTCCTAGGCCCACAACAAAAACCCATGTCCAGTACGAGCACACCACAGCCATTGTCAGTGTGTGTCCCTCCATCAGCTCATTTTCCATTTCCAGCCCTCCCATGAGCCCATCAGCCCATGTCAAATCCTAGCTCCCCTACCACTCAGCCCATTTCCAAACCAAGCCCCACCATGAGACTACGTCCAGTTCTAGCCCCTTCATGAGTCCATTTCAATCCAAACCCCCACCACAGCCCATTTCCATCTTAGCCCCCCCCAACAGCCCAATTTCCAGTCCTATTCTGAGCCCCCTCCATCAGCCCTATTTCAAGTCCTAGCCCCCCGCCAATTCACCCATTTCCAGTCCCTAGCAACCCCACCAGCCCATTAACAGTCTTAGCCCCCCCAGAACATTACCGGTCCTAGCCCCCCATAGCCCATTAACAGTCCTAACCCCCATCAGCCATTTCCAGTCAGCCCCCCCAATAGCCCATTACCCGTCCTACCCCCCCCCATCAGCACACTTCCAGTCCTAGCACCCCCCCCCTGGCCCATTACTAGTTCTAACCCTCCCCTATCGGCCCCACGTCCAGTCTTAGGCACCCCCCATCAGCCCACTTCAGTCTTAGGCCCCCCCCCCACTGGTACCAGTCCTAATCCCCCTACCCCCCTATCTTCCCCGGTACCACAACACAAGCTGCTTCTGCCGCGGCACCACCAGTTGTGCTGCCGCGGGGCCCCCCTCCTGGCTGGCAGAGCCTCCTCCCCTGCCCGGCAGAGCCGCTCAGTCCCTGCATCGCTGACGTCATCCCCGAACGCGGGCTTATTTTCAGAGCCGCGAGCTCTCGCGGCTCTGACAAGGAGCCCGCGTTCGGGGATGACGTCAGCGATGCAGGGACTGAGCGGCTCTGCCGGGCAGGGGAGGAGGCTCTGCCGGCCAGGAGGGGGGCCCCGCGGCAGCACTCCTGATGCTGCCGCGGCAGAAGCAGCTGGTTTTTTGGTGTTTTATGTGTTTAAAATATGGGTTGGAGAATGTTTTTTGCGAGGGGCCCCCTGAAACGCGGGGCCCTGTGCAATAAACATTCTTGCTCAATGGACGGGCCGGCCCTGAGTGGACTGTTATTTGCGCAGGAACCCCTGAAACGAGGTACCCTGTGCAAAGCACGTTCCTGCTCAATGGACGGTCTGGCCCTGCCTGTGTACACCATCCTCTGTCAGGGGGGTTCAGGCACCCATTCCCAGCCCTGCATGCACTGCCTAATGCCACACACCACCACCCAATGGTGGCCACCTCTCATCCTTGCTCCTGAGTGTGTGGTCCCTCTGTGCCCGTCTGATCCCCCGCGTCCAGCAGAGACAGTTTCTGTCCCACCCCCCTGCCCCTTCACAAACCATGTGCTTGTACTATAACCTACCAGCCTGTGGGTGGGCTGTGTCCAGCGCAGCAGGCAAACCGTGGACATACATGGGCCCCAGTCGATCCGCCAGGCGCCTCTCAAGGTCTGTTAATTGGGCCACGGTCGCTGGGCCCCCTCCTGTGCCTTGTGCCGCACGTCGCTCTCGCACCAGCTCTGCCCGTATATGGCGCTTGATGTCACAGAAGCGTTTTTCTTAGGTTTTCGATGTCCCAGGGCGGCCCTTCTGCTCCTGCCACCGCCGCCTGCACCTCCCGCCATGCCCCTGTGCGTGCTGCGATGGTCAGGGTTTAGCGCTCTGCCGGCCGAAGAGCAGGTCATATCTGTCCAGTATGTTAGACAGCAGGTGATCATTCTCCTGTTGGCTGAACCTTGCAGCCCTGCGTCGGCTCTCCGCAGGGACAGGAACCCTTGCCTGGCGGCATGGTCCTCTTGGATGGCCACCTGGGGTCAGTGGCAACCCCCGATGGTCCTGCTACCTGGTTGTCACCAGATGTGGCTGCTGCTCCTTCTGTTGTGGGCTGCTCTGGTGCATGGTCCATGTCCTTGCTCCCTTGTGCGTGCATAATGTTGCTGTTTGCTCCGCGGAAGGGATGGAACCTCCATTTGCTGTCATTTATATGGGGCATCCTGGGGTGTGGCTCGCAAGGGGACGCCTGCGCACGCAGTCACGTTTGTCTTTGGCGCGCGTTGCTACGCGCATTGCGTCATGCATCGTCACGTGGCGTCGCACATCGTTACGTACCTGACCTGACATCATATATCCGCGTTTATGCAGTGGCTGCCGTTTCGCGTATTCTACTCCCACATCCCTTATTGGGTGTGTAGTTGTGTGCAATGCTGGTGCGTATATTTGTTTAGGTTTTGCTATCTGCGATGTGTTTCTGGCGTGAGCTGATGCTGGCCAACGTCACACGTCGGCGACCTCCCGTTGACGTTGCACGCATTGTTACGCGCGTTGCCTCGTGTCCTCCGTCGTTTGTGCATGGGTGTATGCCTTCTAGGTTATCAGGGTAATGGCGTCTTGGCGTGGCAGTATCTGTGCTATGTATTTGCTATACGGCGTTCGACATCGCTCGGCATCACCCACATCTGTGTAGCAGGCAGGGGATCATCCACGGCTGCATTCCCGGAAGGCGCGTCACAGCGCGCGTTGAACCTTTCATCAGGTATATTTCCATTATACTGTTTTCTAGATCTTTCTATTTGCCCATGGGAGTGGCACCCATGTGGTGTCCATCCCCACCCACACCACTATATCTAACCCTTTTACCCTCCTCACTGTATGGACCATGGCTCATACTGCACATGCAGCTGGCGCAGTGGTTGCTTTGCTAGAGATTGCTGAGTTGCTTTACGAGGGGGAGGGAGATGTTGTCCCAGGGGCAGCGGCCCTGGGCATGGGTGGGGCACCACTGCAACTCAGGCCTTCAGCTGTTGGGCCAGCACAGGCAGCTGTGGCTGACCAATGGCGCCATCGGCGCGCTGAGCTCCACCCACGCCTGGCCCGTATCTACAGGACCAGGGTCCTGCTCGGGGACCTGCGGGAGGGACAGGTATTCTCCCTCTACCGGTTGGACAGAGGGGCCATTAGGGAGCTCTATCAGGAACTCAGACCTGACCTAGAGCCCCTGACTGCCCGGTCACATGCTATACCGGGTATGACCAAGCTCCTTGCTGCCCTACATTTCTTTGCCTCTGGCTGTTTCCAATCCTCAGTGGCAGCAGTGGGTGGTCTGAGTAGGCCCACCTTCTCCCGCTGTCTCCACCAGGTACTGCGTGCCATGGTCAGCCGGGTTGGGAATTACATTGCAATTCCCAACGGTAGGCAACATTGGGCAGCCCTGGCACTGGCATTCCATAGGATCGCTGGAATACCACAGGTGATGGGCGCTATAGATTGCACACATGTTGCCCTTGTCCCGCCACGCGACAGGGAGGTTGTGTACCGCAACCGGAAACACTTCCATTCCCTTAATGTGCAGGTTATCTGTGATGCTACTATGCGTATCCTGAATGTGGTTGCACGTTTTCCAGGGTCTGCCCATGACTCCTATATCCTGCAGAACTCAGCTGTGTTTGACCAGTTTCAGACTGGTCAATTTGGTGACTACATACTGCTGGGTGTGTATTCTGTGTATCTGGCAGACTCCTACTGTAGATGGGTGTCTGTACTACATTGCCACGGTTTCCCACTGCCTGCCTGCCCCTGCAGCAGTCCTTGTGGGGGCACACTGTTTGGTGTTGGCCACGTCCTCATGCGGGGTGGCTGGTGTCTTGGTCACAGACATGTGTCATGTGACACACCTCTCTCTTTGTCAGATGTGTGGTTGTTTTGGACTTTGTTTCCAGGTAATGCGTACAGCTACGGTCTTGTGCCAGCTTATTGCGAGGGTGTTGTTTCTACACCAACCTGTCATTTGTGAACGGCCCTCTGTTGTGTTGGGGGAGTCTGGGTTGTATATTGAAATGAGGGTGTATAACATTGGGTCATACACATAGATTGTGTGTTGCATGTTGTTCTCTTTCATGATGTTGCATAGTGTTTGTTTGTAGATGTTACATAGGGGTGCTGATAGCGCGGATCCGTGTGGTCCCCCTTGTCGGCTTTCGGTGGGTCACCCAGGGGGGGTGGCCTTTACACATCCTCATGGGTGTCACCCTGTGTACGCAGCCTACTCTTTCGGCCCATGTTGTGGGTTCAACAAGGGTTGTGTTCTGGCCGTTTCACCTATTACACATGTCTGCTGCATGCCTGTGGGCCGTCTTCGGGGTCCCCTGTCACCCCCGCCTGTTGCTTTCCCCACACCACACAGGCAATATGTCCCAATGGCTTGCACCCTGTATGCGGCGGTTTGGCTCATCCACCTACCTGCACACCTGTGCCTCCCTGCACCCCCGTGTGCTACTTGGCAATGTACGTCATCTGGCCTCACAGCGACCACCACTGCTCCTTTACGCCACAGTTCATGCACATGTCCTGTATCACAGTTGCATGGGTGTGCTCTGCCACTATCGGCATGTCATGGTCATTTGCCACTGGCCTTCACAGTCTCTGCTGCACTGCCACTGTGTTCACTGCATTTGCCTCGTATCTGTGTGCATGTCCTCTCGGCTCTCCAGTTATGGATTACTACATCATTCATTTCATTGTTTGCTCATTACGCATGTGACATTGAACCATTATGTTTTGCAGGTGATGCAGGATATGGGTGTCACACCTGGCTGCTCACCCCTGTGCGTGTCCCGCGCACAGGTGCAGAGATACGGTACAATGAGGCCCATGCCTCCAGTCACTCAGTGATTGAGCGCACCTTTGGCGTTCTCAAATGTCGCTTCAGGTGTCTGGATAGGACTGGCGGAGCCTTACAGTACCATCCACTGACTGTGGCACGGATCATCATAGCCTGTTGCATACTACACAACATTGCTCTCAGGCACAATATCCCTGTCGAAATTAATGAGGGTCCTGGGGAGGATCCTATGTGCCCCCCTGCACCTGGCCATGGTGACACACGTGCAGGGATGGCAGCCAGGCAACAGCTGATCGAGGACATCTTTACCTGTAAGTTATGGTTGTGCTGGCGACGTGTCACTGTCTTCACCATGTTAGATGGTGTGCGTATTGTTCTTCACTGCCAGCTCATGTCTCGATATGTCTGTCCTGTTCCTGTCTCCACAGGATGTGCGTCTGCATTCCAGGTCCACCCAGTGTGCCTTACTATCCAGTTTGCAGCTGTGCTGCATGTGGGGATTGTGTGCTCATATCTGCATCCTTCCTGTTTGCTATGGTGAGTTGTCAGGTGTTTGGGTATGCATGGCGGTCATCACGTCTGGGCACATATACGTTGTTTTCTCTCCACTACTCCTATGGTGCTACACATGTATTTGTACCAGTGCTCCTTCGCCCCTCGCCTCCATGTGTCACACATGTGGCCTTTACCTGTTCACATCCTTGGGGTCTTCATGGTGTTTCTTGCACACATCATGTGCATCTGTGTGTGTGCTCTTGCACGGGACAGTGTCTGTTTGGGGGGTGTGCAGATCAGCAGCTGCCATTAGGTCTCTGGACAGGTTTCTGCCACACATGCATGTGATGTGTTGTGTGTCTCCATTTGTCGGTCAGTGTTTGGTGGAGGTGCATCTGGCTTTCGTGCATGCATACCTTCCCATGATGTGTATGTTCCTTGTTGTTAATTGTCCTGGCTACATGTCCATTCAGTATGCGCGTCCCTGCCTATCTGTGTTGTAAGGCTGTGTTTGGACACATCACCAATTATCGTGGAGCAACCAGCTGTTACCTTTTGTTGTTGGCCGCATGTACATTGTGCACATGTGTCCCCTATGTCACACCGCTGTGTCACGGTCAGGCGAATAATCCGCTGTACATGAAAGTTGTGTTCACACAGGGCACATTGAACCATGGGCATGTTCCTCTCACAGCAACACATATAGAGGTGATTATGTACGCTGTGCATTGGTGTCTGGATACACGTTTGGGGCTGTTTGTGCATTTGCCAGACACGGACATTCCCAGTCAGGGCACTGGCGTAACATTCAGGTGCCCCTCTCCTTCCATTGTCTGGGACATACACGGCCTGCCTATGCTTCAAATCGGCTATTGTTCACCAGCTGTTGTTACGTTTTATCTAGTTATGTCAACACTGCTGCCCATGCCCTCGACCCCTGTGGTGTATGCGTGTCATGTGCATGTACATGATCCTCTTGGGATGGTGCGGTGGTGTTCACTGGCATCTACGTCAGTGGTCCATGTGCAGTGTGCTCAGTGTTGTGGCCATGTTATGAGGTGCTATCTATGCATTCAATGTGTTGCTGGTCTTAGGTGTGTGTCTCCTTTGTGTCCACAAGGTGTCGTGGGTGTTTGTGATAGTCCCTTAACTGATGTCTGCATCATTTCACACAGGTCACAGGCAGCAATGGTGACACATGTGTTCCACTGCATCCTGGCCTCTCGTCATCCATATGTGGTTGGGCACAGCACCCATGTGGGCGTGTTAACACATGTGGGCGACCCGGGGGGGGTCATCCTTTGCACGTTGGACACACGCCACTTTCCCTGACACATTGTTGGCCTATTGTTCCTGTTCATGCGGTGCGTGGCCTGTCGTTGCTGGCCAGACCTTCCTTGGTGTTTCCTCATTTTCTGTAGGGGGTTGTAGCGCTGTACATGGGTTTGTGACCTATGGACTGTCGAGGTTATCATGGCATCTGGCCTTGTTGCTCTGCATGCTTTCTCCAGTGTCCTATGTTTGCAGGGGATGTTGTCTGTTGTGCATATGGTGCATGCAGGCACTGTGCGGTCCTATCATGTTTTGACCATTAGCCTCACATATCACTGTCTGTGTCCAACGTCTACTGTTGTTGTGCCCTTTTGTGCATGGGTGGCAGCAGGGGGTTCTTAGAGTGTGTTGGCTCCACAGACATTAACAGGTGTGTGGCGTTGTAACGTGTGGTGGGTGTGTCCATGTGACATTTCTTGCCACACAGGACCCATGTGGTTCCTCACGTCATATGGTACACCTGACTGCTGCATATGATGTCTGCTTGTGTCTGGTGCTTGCCTCGGGGGGAACAGATGTCTGCACATGCGTGGTGTGGCATGTTTGGTGTGTGGGTCACCCCATTTCATTTACACCTGGGTGCATGACGTTTTTGTTGGCACCTACACGTTGTCTGTTTCTACTTTGTGTGCTGCTTACCTGCCCATATCATGTGTGTGGCACCATCACATCTCCACCCACCCATCCATGTTTTAGCTGTTCATGTCCATGTGGCATGTTTGCTATCCATGCGCCACATTGTCTGGACTAGGGGTAATGCTCCTTGTGGGGTGGTGCATGTGATGAGATACCTGTGCAGTGGTTCTGCCGATGTGTGTTAGCCTGGGCCTCATCCCTGATGTTGTTGGTGATTGGCATGTTTGTCCTTTGATCCTGTGCCCCTTTCCACAGCCCATCCACATGGGCCTTCCTTGCCGTATCCACTTGGCCACCTCATGTGTCACATCCCTACTCATTTGCATGTTGTTGGGTTGACATAACGTCTCCTGGTGTGGGTGTGTTGGTGGGTGTGTGTGGACATGTTCATTTGTGTCGCCCATCCCACCTGTGGACTGTGTTGTTGTCATCTGTGCACCCCTCCTCCACATGTACGCTGACTCATGCCTACACTCTGTGGCTCCATTTCCTGACACGCAGCTGTGGTTTGTCATGTTGGCCTGCTGTGGCCCTGTCTACATCCCTTGCTATGTGCCACAGTGTACTACACAGGTCATCTGTTCACTCCAGTGGTTTCCATCCGAGGGGTTTGAGCTGTACACTCTCTCTGTTGCTCCCTTCCTCTGCCTTTCCCGCACTGATCCCTGTTGTTGCTCTCACACTGGTTGTTTGGCTTCTGCGTCCTGTCTGGCCATATTCTCGTGGTCACATGTGCTGTGCCTCCTTTGGTGCCTGTATTTGCCTCATTGTGGGCTGAGGTGTCATGTATGTTGGTGTGGACTGCGGCCCCATATCCTACCCAGCTACCGTTGTGTACGTGGCATCTGTTTGTGCGTGTTGGCCGTGTGTTTGCTCTGCCTTTTCTGCTCACCTCCCTGGCAACCTCACTCTCCAATGGGGGACCCATATTCCCCTCACCTGCCACACACAGTCTTTCCAAGTACACCAGTTTCCCAACACCCTCCATCTGCTGCCTGTTCATTGTCTGTACTGTGTGCTCTAGGTGGTGTTTGTGCTACACGTGTCTCTGTTCCACACAGGTCCTGCGTGCTCTCCAGCGACCGCTTGCAGCCTATACAGCACATGGACCTTTGCAAACATACCATTTCTGGTACACAATGCCAGATTGTTCTGGGGACACAGTTCCATCAGCGATGTCCTGCCACGTTCTCCCTCAGATTGCAGGTTAGGTTGGGCACCTGTTTTGACTGTGTCCTTGTACACCTTTTCAGCCGACTTCCTGCCCACAATATTATGCTGGAGTCGTTAGGTGCTCTATGCCAGTGGCGCACATATTGCTATCTCCCTCCTGTACAGGCGCTGTGGTGGCGCCAGACCCCTGCTATGTCCTGCTGGTGTGCATCTGCTGTGCACCATGGTTACTGTTGCTTGCACCCCTATCCTTGGCTCACCAGCAGACCCCTTGGGTATCGACATGGCACCCCTCGCTGCACAGTCAGGGGGTTCTGGGTCAGGTGTTGGGGACATCTGCATCTCCCTGCGCACAGTGACCAGGGTATGCTTGTTATTGCTGTTGCTTTTGCCTCTGAAATTCAGTTTGACAAAGCGGTCTGTGATGTTATTGGGCCTTCTATATTTGGTAATGATCATGACCTTGGTCTTGATTGTGCTTGCCATATGCCCTTGTTTGCTGAGACCTTGCTTTGTTTCTTTGTCAGGCAGCCCTCACATGTACATGGTGCGTCCTCTGTGATTTTGTTTGGGGGCTTGGATCATTTGGCATTTTTGACCCAGAGGTTGCCAACCTCATTATTGTGACTGTATTATGTGCACTGGCAATATGGGCATACAGTTGGTTCCAGACGTGTGTTTGGGCCACAGGTCATGGGTGTTAGCACACAGTTGGTCATTGTGATCACCTTGGTGTTTATTTTCTTATCCTGCTTTAATCTGCTGCTGACAACAGCACATCCCTCACACTGCAGACTCCTCACAGTGACTCATCATGGACCTTGTCACATGCCCTATGGGGGGGGCTTTGGGATACGCCCTATGGGGTGCTGTGCCAGGCAGTGGACAGTGGCCTTTGCCCTCTGGTGCGGCTTTCGTAGGATACACCAAATGGCAAACTCCGATTGCATTCATGTGGGTGGATGTTGTCCAGCAGGACCTGTGGGACATACAAACCTGACACCTATGACATATCTGATCTGGTGTAGGGGACAGGGCGTGCACTCATCCACACATACGCACACCTTGCTGTGACACACCCACCTAGTACCGGGCCCATAGTTTTGTCACACAGAGCATGTCCTGGTGCTGTTTGCTGCTGGGTTACACTGGCAGGGTAATTGGGTTGTCACCTGCATTGTTTCTGGTACCATATGACGCATTCTCTCCTTTCTTACCTATTTGTGTAGAGATTTGCCTTTGTACGTTTCACACGCCCGGTTCCAGCTGCACATTCACAGCAATTCCTACCTTTGGGGGCTGTGCCTCTCAGGCTTACATGCACACTCCCAACGTGGGGTAGTGGCCAATCCTTCCAACCTCTCATGTTCATTTTCTCATGCTGAGTCACTTGGGTTATCTATGGCTTAGACACAGGGGTGACTGGTTCTACATATGTGTGACCTCTATTTCTAGAGGGTACTGTTGCAAGCAACCTTGGTACTTTGCCACCACAGGGGGACGTGCACTCAGGGACCCTGCACCAACAGGCAGTTCCTTGCCCATTGTGCTGATCATCGGTCTGCCCTGACATACACATTTTGTGGCTTCTTCCGGGACACCATGTTGGGATACTGTCTGTTACTACTATGTACAGTGACACACACAGTCATTTCACCGTAGCATACCCGTGGACTATGTGGGTAAGGCCCCCTCTTGTGTTCATCTATGGACTGCTGGTCTGCATGTGCATTGCACCATGGGTGTGCCTGCCTTTGTGCTAATCATGGCCAGGACAGCAGCAGTTACATGGTGTTCTGCTGTCCTTCTGTAGGTAGCCAGGGGGTGGTTAGCAGCTCTGGGGCTGCAGGCCAGTGGGTTATTCATTGCGTGTTGGGCCAGTAGTCATGGGATCAGACCCACAATGAATTCCTTTTATTTGGCTGTCTGGAGCATTATATGTTTTACATACACCAGACTGCTACCGGTGACAGCCCCTCCACGGACTATTACCTTACTGCGCCTCATGGGCCCACCATGTGTCACCTTCTCTGGCTCCCTCTACATTACCTTAGGGACCGCTCTATGGGGGACATTCTGTTGTACCTAGGCAGACACTACACTTTATTATGTGGCATGTGTTGTGCATTGTGGGGTTCTTTCTGCAGTAACCTTGGGTACGCCAATGTGTGTGTGTGTTTTCTAGCAAATGTACATCACATACATGACATGTACATGCCCCCTCACTCACTAGATAACATGTGGGTGTGTTTACTTGCACCCCATTCGGAATGGGAACATAGACATGCCCCATCACTCAATATCTAATGTGTGGGTGTGTTTACTTGCACCCCTCCAACACGACAACCATGACAATATGGGACCTGCCCCCTCCCTCATTGTGTCATGTACAGGGTGCTACATCAGGCAGCCTTCTGCATATGCCACCCTGGGAACTCGGACCCATGCTGCCCGTATCAGCTGTCAGTGCAGTAACCATTGTGCTACAGCTCTGTATGGGTCAGGGATGTTTGCTGGCAACCCTCTGACACATAACAGACATATACATGCCCCCACACTCAGTGAATAATGTGTGGGTGTGTTTACTTACACCCCATACGGACAGCAAACATAGACATGCCCCCTCACTCACTATCTGATATATGGGTGTGTTTGCCTGCATCCCTCCGACACGTCCAGGAAATAAAATATAATTGGCGCTGCCCCCTCCCTCATTGTGTCATGTACAGGGTGCTACATCAGCCAGCCTTCTGCTAATGCCACCCTGGGGACTCGAACCCATGCTGCCCGTATCAGCTGTCAGTGCAGTAACCATTGTGCTACAGCTCTGTATGGGTCAGGGATGTTTGCTGGCAACCCTCCGACACATAACAGACATATACATGCCCCCACACTCAGTGAATAATGTGTGGGTGTGTTTACTTACACCCCATACGGACAGCAAACATAGACATGCCCCCTCACTCACTATCTGATATATGGGTGTGTTTGCCTGCATCCCTCCGACACGTCCAGGAAATAAAATATAATTGGCGCTGCCCCCTCCCTCATTGTGTCATGTACAGGGTGCTACATCAGCCAGCCTTCTGCTAATGCCACCCTGGGGACTCGAACCCATGCTGCCCGTATCAGCTGTCAGTGCAGTAACCATTGTGCTACAGCTCTGTATGGGTCAGGGATGTTTGCTGGCAACCCTCTGACACATAACAGACATATACATGCCCCCACACTCAGTGAATAATGTGTGGGTGTGTTTACTTACACCCCATACGGACAGCAAACATAGACATGCCCCCTCACTCACTATCTGATATATGGGTGTGTTTGCCTGCATCCCTCCGACACGTCCAGGAAATAAAATATAATTGGTGCTGCCCCCTCCCTCATTGTGTCATGTACAGGGTGCTACATCAGCCAGCCTTCTGCTAATGCCACCCTGGGGACTCGAACCCATGCTGCCTGTATCAGCAGTCACTGCAGTAACCATTGTGCTATAGCTCTGTATTAGCCTTGTATGTCTGGGTGGCTACTTATGCTTTACGCGCGGTGGCCCGCTCATTAGTTTCGTAACGCGCCAGTTAACGCTCGTTGGTTTCGTAACGCGCGCTAGGTCTTCCGCGGTCCCGCCCATCTCCTTATTTGGGGGTTTCTCTTCTTAACGCGGCTCCTACCGCGAACTGCACTAACGCGATTTAGTAAACAGACCCCTTAGTTTGTCTAGTGGAGATCACCTTGACAAAAACAATTTTTCTCTATAAAAATGACTTCTTTCAAAAAATTTCGAGGACGGCAATGGGCGCTACATTTGCTGCAGTGCTGGCTAATTTATATATGCATGCATTTGAAGTATGGTGGATTTATTCTTCTGTATATACACAATATATAGTGGAGTGGCGAAGATACATTGACAATGTATTTTTATTGTGGAATGGAACATATTATCATCTGTTAAATATTTTTCAATATTTGAATGGTTGTAATCCTGTGATGAAGTTTGAAATGGAATGCCACAAAGTTCGAGTTCATTTTTTGGATGTACTTGTAACAAAAGATTGGAATGCTTTTTCTACTACGCTATATACTAAACCTATAGACAGAAATACTGTAATATTGTAGTTTTCATCCATATTGGTTGAAAATAGTTTACCATATTCTCAACTTTTGAGATGTCATCATATCTGCTTTACTAATTCAGATTTTCAGATTCAAGCAAATATTTTGTTAGACAAATTTAGAGATCAAGGCTATACTGCTCAAGTGGTCCATAAGGCTTTTAACACACTTCTTCTAACCATCGTGCGTGGTTAGAAGAGGCGTACTTCAGCTTCCAGCCCTCCTACTGCCTCTGAATCAGAATATGTGACAAGTCTTGTACAATATTCCTCTATTTCAAGATATACAGAGGCCAAGTCCATTCAGGATACTTCTGGCCCATCCTGAATCTGGACGAGCCGGACAGGGGCGGCTCTATAATGAGGCAGAGTGAGGCGGTCATCTAAGGCGGCAAAGATTTGGGGGCGGCAACAAATGCCCCCAAAACAGTCGCCTCACTCCACCTTTAAACTTAAAAACAAAGAAAAAAAGGTGGAAAGCTGCTGCTGCTTGGCAGTGGCAGATTCAACCCCCGCCACCCTGTGCTGCCCTGGGAGGCCCTGCACTTGCGTGACCGGTCCGGCACCCCGGCTCTGCAGAGCCGTGAGAAAAAACTGCATTTCCTTTCTTTCCTGCGGCTCTGTTAAAGTTGAGTGGTGCATGCTGAGGGTAAACGACAGCATTTCCTACCCTCAGTCTATCAAGCAGCGATGGTCCGTTCTCTCAGCCCTCCCTTGCTTTGGCAAAGTGAGTCTGCAGGTTGCAAATAACCAGGGTCATAACCTGAGAGATAAATGACATCCTACTGCTTTTTTATCAGCATCTCCTATGGGACATTTTAAATGTGGTAAATGTATCTTTTGTGAAATAACAGAAGAAGGTAGCAATTTTTCTATCAATGGGCTTGTGTTTCACCATAAATGGCTTACATTGTATACTTCTGCTTATGTGGTTTATTTGTTTCATTGCCCTTGTACCACGTTTTATGTTGGGAAAACCATATGTCAATTGAGAACTCGGTTGTCTTAACATAAGTCTTGAGAAGAAGCACCACCCATTACACATTGTTTACAACATAATCATAACTTTTCAGACCTTTGTTCTATAGCTATTGATTTCATACCTTCAAATATTAGAGGTGGAGATCATGGCAAGTTGTTACTGCAGCGAGAACAATAGTGGATATCTACCCTTAATACTTTGTAGCCAATAGGTTTCAATGGAAAAATCGAGTGGAGGGTTTCTGGTAATTGTTTAACCGGCTGAATTAGCTGGGTAGGTGTTGGCTATGTAGCTCTATATTGCCTCTACTGTGTTTAGCGATAGGCTGTTAAGGTGAGACCTGATCTGATGGTTTCAGATGGGGGAGTCATCTTTGATTGGTGGCAGTTTGATTTGAAGTCTATGACATCAGACGCTAATCAGTGCATAGGTTTTCCTTGGTAAGGAGTTTCATTTGCCCCTGAAGAAGCCCAACCAGGTGAAACAAAGATCTTTGTTGGGAGGGTGTGAGATCTGTGTAAGATATCAGCAGCTTTAAGATGTCTATTATTTTCGAACCCTATTGGTGACCTATCTTAACTTCCTTTGCAGGATCCAATGTTTGCAGTATCCATGCTATAGTGCAGGCATGTCCAACAGGTAGATCGCGATCTACCTGTAGATCGCGGAGGGGTCAGAGGTAGATCGCCAGCCATGCTTAGCTCCATCTCTCCGGCAGCTCGCCCCGTCGCTAGGAGAGAGCTCGTGCCGGCAGGTTGTCTGCAGAGGGCTTGCCGCCGCTGCTGATCCTTTGTCTGTCTTTCTTCCCTGCCTGCCGGAATCTTGCCTGTGGGTGTATTGGGGGCGCTTGTTGTTTTCATGGCAGTAGTTTGTGGGTACCCCAGGGGGCCGCCGCCCGCACCCCGCGACGAGATGCCACAGGCCCGGCGTCATACCTGGTCTCCTGCCTCTCAGAATCACCCATTCCTGCCCCCGCCCCAACACCCCTTAGAAGTGTGTTATATACCGGGCGATATCCATTCACCCGGGCTTTACCTGAATGCACTTACCGTATTAGTTGTGTCGTGTGCTGGTCGTTGGTCGCTTTATAGTTCGCCTTCATTAAACGTTTTTGGGCAGACACAACAAAGTGTCAAGAATTTGGTGATTTTGGCGGGCTTTCCAATTTTGTTCTAACTTGCCTATGCCTTGCCTTCGAATTTGTTCAAACCACTGTGACTTTTGCTTGCCTCTGCAATTTTATTTTGCATAGCCTTTGCGTTGATTCTACACTGCAATTTTATTTCACATTGCCTTTGTGTTGATTCTACACTGTGTGCAGAATTTTTTAAATCGCATATGGTGGTATTTGAACTTGTTTGGTGGTATTTGATTTTATCTGGTTTGCTGGAAAGGTGTTTGAGTTTTTTTGATGATTGTTTGGTGGTATTTGATTATTGGTGCCAGTATGATGAATTCTTATTTTTACTTTTAGAACTGCATGTGTGGTTTTGGCATCTCCAGTCCTTGTATTGCACATCATCCAGAGGTCTTCAGTTCCTATTGATCTTTAATACTTTTTGACAGTGACAGTTCTGGACCAGATTCAGCCAATGTTTATACTAAGCAGATTTGGCCTTCTTACATCCAGCCACCCCAGTATAACGAAGATGAGTATTCCAAAGAAGAGCAAAACCTACCACTTTCATGATGAATGGGAAATGGACTACTTCTTCATCATGGTGAAAGACAAGTGAAGTTGTCTAATTTGTAACGCCCCAGTACCCTTGCCCAAAAAGGGTAATCTGGAACGTCATTATAAGGCTCTTCATAGCAATAGGTTTGATGCTTATTTTCCACCCAAAAGTGAAATTCGTAAACTGAAGCTCAAAGAACTTAAATCAAAATTGGCTACTCAGCAACAGTTGATGGCGAAGCCAAGGTCACATTCGGTCAATGCAACCATAGCATCCTTCAAGGTCAGCAACCTGATCGCAAAGAAAAGCAAACCTTTCACTGAAGGGGAATTTGTAAAAGATTGTTTTCTTGAAGCAGCTGACAGTCTTTTTGAAGGATTTAAAAATAAGAAAGAGATCATAGCTGCTATTCAAGATGTACAATTGTCAAGAAACACCGTCATGCGGCGAATAGAAAAGATGTGTGGAGACACAACTGAACAATTGTTGGAGGATGTTTCAAATTGTGTTGCTTTCTCACTCCAACTGGATGAATCTACAGACATAAGAGTCATGGCCCAGTTACTAGTTTTTATCCGGATGGTTTTAGAAGACTTCATTGTTAAAGAAGAACTACTTGGAATGATTTCTTTAAAAGGGAGGACTACCGGTCAGGAAATATTCAGTTCTTTCCATTCTTTTGTGACAAAATGTAATCTTCCATTGCATAGACTTGTTTCCATCACTACTGATGGAGCAAGAGCAATGACAGGTGAGGTTAATGGTTTCCTAGCCTTCTGTAGACAACATGACGACTTCCCATATTTCCTTTCTTACCACTGCATCATTCACCAGCAAGTTTTGGCAAGCAAGAGACTCAATACAAAGACTGTCATGGACATCACTTTCACAACTGTAAATTCAGTTCGTGGAAGATCACTTCAAAGACGACTTTTCAATCTTACTCTTGATGAAGGGGCAGCAGAAATCATTTTGCACACAGATGTAAGGTAGCTAAGTAGGCACAAATTTCTGCAAAGATTTCGTGATTTGCTGAATGAAATAAGAAGTTTTTTGAAGGAGAGGGGAGATGGCCAAGCAGAGTTGAAAGATAAGGAGTGGTTATGTGATCTGGCATTTCTCGCTGACTTTACAGGCGAACTAAGTGATATGAACCTTGAACTACAAGGTAAAAACAAATGCATTGGCGAGATGATGAGTACAGTTTCATCCTACAAGAGCAAATTTGAGCTAATGATGACTGACCTTGCAAACAACACTTTTGAACATTTCCTAATAAGTAGGACCATCTGGGACAATATCCAAATTTTGTTTTTCAGAACGAGAAGTATGTGACAGAAATCTGTTCTGTTATCCAGGAATTCGAAAATAGATTCTGTGACTTCCAAAAAATTGGAACAATTGTGGAGTACTTGTCATGCCCATTCAAAGTAGATGTGGACATTAAAGAAACTGCAGCTGCTATCAGTAAAAATTACTCATTGAACAAGCCATCTCTTGAAAACAAAATATTAACCTTTAAAAATGACATTTTTCTCAAGACCCGTGATGAGCAAGAATCGTTTTGGAAGCTAGTGCCTAGAGACAAATTTCCCAAAATTGAGAAGATGCAGTGAAGCTGTACACTCCTGTTTCGGTTCAACTTATTTGTGTGAATCTGCATTTTCCTATCTGAAAATGCAAGGAGTACACAACGTTCCAACATGACAGATGAACATCTCCAGGATTCCCTGAGACTGGCCCTCACGCAATATTCACCCAACTTCAAGAAGCTGGTGGATGAAATGCAGGCTCAGACATCTCACTAATGAGCAAGAGCAAAATATTAAAGATTGTGCACTATCAGCCTGGATCAATACTCGACCTAAATTTAACAGAAATTACTCAATAAAAGTTAAAGAAAGTTATTAAGACAGTTAAAGAAAGTTATTACTCAATAAAACTTTAAGAAAAAATGTACTTTCCATTTCCTCTCGCAGTTCTTACTAGATCTTTGTCTCTCTGTTTTGTTTTTGCTTAATTTGCTTAACAGCTGATCACATCCAAGTAAATGACAGAAGGTTCATTAAAAATGGGGTGGGGGGAATCCTCCAACTTTATTGGGTTAAAATTTAATTTGAAACTAATTTGAAGCTTCATTTTCATGGTGGTAGATCACCGGCACTTTTGGCCGGAAAAAGTAGATCACGACCTGTTCGAAGTTGGACATGCCTGCTATAGTGTATTCAGTGTTTTGCTAGCACTTCTCCTTGTAAGGTCTAATGCTTGTAACATTCTTGCTATGATGTACTCAGTGATTTGCGAGCACTACTCATTTTAGGTGCTTATCTCAGGAGATATCATTTAATAACGTTATAAATAATTTTGAATGAAATGTTAATTTAATCTGTATAAAATTTTTCAAAGGTTTTGGGGAATATTGAATAAGTACGTCTTTAATATTGTATAATTGGTTAAGTTACAATAAATTGTTACTCTGCGGGGGGGGGGGGTTTAGACCGATGATGCGTTAGCACGTGTTTCTCCTATGGCAGAGTTTCTGCCACATAGAGGGATATATTTGCACTCTGAGGTATTTTTCTCCCCGTTTTTGGATATGTTATTGTAGCTGCCGTTTTTGTGCATAGGTTCTATAAAACCTGATATAAAACTATAGCTTTGGGCTAATATCACTATAATTGAAGTATTGAGAGTTATCTATGTATGTGTGTTTATTTAATTGTCTAGGAGTGTTGTTATGTTATTAATATTTGATCACTCAGTGCATTTTTTTTTATTTTGTCTGTTCTTTTCATGCTGTCCTGTTTCTATATTTCTATGAAAGTTCTTTCTACAGTTTTGCTGGCTGAAAGAAATGGGCATGCATTTTGGCCTCTTATACCGAGCCCTCATGCAGATCACATCACAATATTACTAAAAATTTGATCTCGCTGATCTGCAAAAATTTCTGGATAAGCATGCTGAGTGGATGACTTGATTTGATTCTTGAAGAGCAGACCTGCAGACTTTCTTTTTCTTTAGTGTCTCGGAAGGGCTTTACTGGCGATCTCAGTCAGGTTATAAGAACCTGGTTGCCACTTCTTGAGACACTATGGCCTGGTGGCATCAAGTTCTTACTTCCCTGTTCAATGTGACTTGTGAAATGCTTTGTGTATCCTCATTTTATATGACTTGTCACCAAATGACTTGGACGTTATCTTTTTTTTGGATGATTTTTTGTATGCTGTCTCCTTTTTTTGTATATTTCTGGTTCAGTGCTTGTCTACTTTGTATTTTTTGGTAATATGGTTAACCTCCATGTTTTGTGGAATGTAAAGGCATCTCATATGCATTAGCGCAAGAAGATCTTCTTTATTTAAAGAGATTCAATGCAGATATTTGTTTTTGGCAGGAGACTCATCCCAGAAGTTAAGTGGTTGGGGAACTTAGAAATGGTAATGTACTCCTGCAAAGTAGGAAAAGAAACAGTGTTGTAACTCTTTTTAAGAAGGGATTTGGGGTTCACTGTCAGCTAATCTGGAGGACGAGTGGCTGAGACTTACTGCCAAACTAGTAATATATAGATATAGATAGATATATAGATATAATGCCCCAGTAAGGATGAGCCAGAGTTTTTTTGTTTGTTTATTTTTATCTGGGAATCGATGTGGGGCTGCCACTTAATACCCATAGCATTTTCAGGCCGGGATGGGGGGGAGGGGGACTTCATTCTGAGATCCATGGTGGCTCCTACGTCCTACTGATAAAGATTACACTTTCCATTCAGCAGTCTGTCAAACCCATCCCCACACTGATTATTTTCTAAGATTCAAAGATCTACTACCTCCGTAGATAATAAAATTCATGGTATTGTGATCTCAGATTATGCGGCAACCTCTACCACGCTTGTTTGGCCTGCTGGTATTACTAAGAATCTTATTTGGAGATTTAATCCTGTATTCCTTGATGACACTGACCTTTCAAGATTGGTTGGCTGCCTGACAGTTGAGTATTTTCTGTGTAATGAGCCAAGGGACCTGCCCTGCCATGATTTGTGAAGCTTATAAAGCATTCATGATGGGTGAGGTTATTAGTTATATAGCACACAGACCCCGACAGTTAGTATGGAAGATGAGATTCAGCAATTAGAGTGCTCTTTTACCCAGTGGTTTTAGACAATCTCCAGCAGGCAAAATTCAAATACAATAAATTGGTGAACCAGTGGTCACTAATGCTGTCTATTGCTATAAAACAGCATACTACACCGGCTGGCTCAGTATTTCAAGGAAGTAGAGTGTCCATGCTATTAAGACCAAGACAGAGGAACTCTGCAGAGAAATGTAATAAAATTCTCATTGTGGCAGAAAGAACAGTGTAGCGGTATTTATTTAACATTGCATTTAATTTGCATATCATCACGGGAGTTGGGAACAAGATACCAATTGATTATTGTAGATTATCTTTAGAAGCTCTGCATAATAAATAAAAGTTTTAAACCCTTATGTTGGTAGTGATGGTATGTTGTATGCTCTGGTTTATATAGATGTTGTATGAGAATCACTCCCTGAAGCAGCTTTTAGCAAAATGCTGTCAGCATCGGAGTTTTTTGAAGGTGTGTTTAGAAAGGTTCAGAGCCAGGGTGCAAACATGAAGTCAACTCTGCAAGATAAGACATATTTATTTGATAAATATTTAACAAATGCTTTTGAACAATTGAATACCGACATGGGGTATATTGTGAATTGAGGAGATGATGATATCATTTTTTCATATGATTGATAAAATTAATTACAGTAGGAAATGGGAGGGGTTTGGCAATTTATATCCCGCTTTGACCCGGTGAAAAGCGGGATATAAATACAGCTAAATAAATAAATAAATAAAATAAATAAACATCTGTCACCAAGAACTGGAAAAATCTGATTCTATATTTAGACAGTAAGCAAATTATGTGCAATAAATTAATAGCATCCAAAATGTGCTTATCAGTGATGATTTTAAATAATTATTTCAGAGACCGATATTGAGCTAGGCTCATTTTTGAAGGGCTATGCGCTGCACCGGTGTATAGCCCTCCCTGCCGACCTCTAACCTGGATATTCAACATTCGGGGATCTCTGCACACACCAGAAGCCGCCGAAGCTAACTGGGCAGCAGGAATATTGCATGCTGTCCGGTTAGTTCCTGCGCCTAAAGATAGGCGAGGGTTTTCCTTGGCTATCTTTTCAGCGCAGATCGCTAACCGGGCAGCATGCAATAATCCTGCTGCACAGTTATCACTCGTCGCCACCTACGCTTTGCCCCGGAATTCCCCAACATGGCCAATGCTAATCAGATAGTATCGGGGCACGTCGGGGAGTTAGAAGGGGATAATCAACGGCAATAACCATGTAAGTGCCATTGAATATCCTGATTTAAAGAATTTGCGTGGCTTACTGAGCTGTAAACCATGCAAATAACCCCCTCAGAGTCTACATGGTTTATTTTAGAGGCCCTATTCACAATTTACATATGGAAAATCCAGCATTTACATGTGGAAATGGCAATTTTGAAAAGGACTACATTTAAATGTAGCTGTCCATAATACGTAGAAATTGCAAGGAAGTATGCTAGAGGTTTGGTTAGCATGTAGCCTGGGTTGGTCAAAAACCTACATGTGTATTCCTCGTTTCATATAGGGAACGCACGTGTATGACCAAAAAAAGAGTCCTCATTGGGATTTACAGCTGCTCCCTGGAACTTACAGATTTTCAAAAAGTGCTTGTTTTGGCCAGCCCTTTACTGAAGGAATTAAGGGTGTTATCCTCCTTAATAGCCCTCTGTTCAACACCCGCATCTAATATGGCCATGCACCCTGAATAAACCTAATCTGGGTAGTTAAGCAGAGTCAGACCTGGTTAGTACTTGGATAGGAGACCACCTATGTGTTGTTGACACACTGGAAGTTATTTTAGAAGGCCTATTCATGTTTTGAATGTGGATGCTACAAAAGAAAAACATTGAAGCCGTGCCTACATGCAAAATGCCACTTGAGAATGGCCACAAGATACACCCTTGCATTTTAAGTATGTTGTGTACAATATCTTGAGAAATAATTGTAAATATTCCAACTGTATGTCATCATAATATTATAATAGTATGTTCAAAGGTCTGCAACCAAAAAAAGATGTCTGTGCAAATTAGACATAGTAATTTCTGAGAAAAAACAAAGTATGACCTGGACAGGATTAATGGAACCCTTCACTAATATTTTGTTGTACAACCCTTGGCAATAATGACAGCCTCCAAAAGTTTCTTGTATCCATCTATAAGTTTTGGGTCATCCTGATTTTATTGTATATTTTCCAGGTTATTGAAGTAATGTGTTTAGATAGGTTAAGATTCTGATCTAGGATCACTCCTAAATATCTAACTTCATTTTTGACTTCGAGATTTCCATTTCTGACATGTATTTTATCTGGTGGAATGAAGTCCTTATCTCTAGTGACAAAGAGGATCTCTATCTTATTAAGGTTTATGCTGAGGTTACAGAAGTCTAGCCATTGCGATGCTTCATTGAAACAGTTTGTGATCTGTTGAAAATTGTGTTTCCTTGTATCAAAAGGGTGAATAACATAATGTCGTCTGCATAGATCTGGTATTGTACTTTGTGTGCTTGGAATACGTTGCAAATCAGCTGCAAGCAGATATTGAACAATAGTGCTGATAGAGTGGACCCCTGAGGTAATCCTCGATGCTGACTGTATATTTTTGATGTTAGATTTCCTATTTTCACTTGCTGTGTCTGATCTATAAGGTATGACTTGAACCATTGGAGTGTGGTACCATTGATGCCAATCTGTTGAAGCCTTACCAATAGCATATCATGGTTGATTGAATCAAATGCTGCTGTTAAGTCTAAGGGGTATGTTTACTAAACACCGCACAATTGCGCACCGCACATTAGCGCATGGCAACGATGCACTTAAGTGCTCTTAAGTGCCCCGCACACTTGCGCGTCACACTAACGGGCCCACACACACTTGCGCGCCGCACTAACGGGCACGCACAAGTACGCGGCCCACAAATGTCCGATAGAGGCGTGGAAAGGGCGGAGGAAGGCTCCCAAGGGGCGGAGAGACGGGGTTAATGGGCAGGGAAGGGGAGGGGAGAGGCTCCCCGCACATCAGCGGGGCCGAATTTACAAGCAAAAACTACCGCGAGTGAAACACCTCGCGGTAGAGTGCATTTAAAGGGAAGAGAAACCATTTACGTCAGCAATGTATAGGAAAACCGGGAAACCTGAAAAACGTGAGCAGTGTGATACATGTGCACAGAACAAAAGTGCAAATAAAAATAGAAAATGACCACAACAAAATTACTAAAAAGCGTAAGTCAGCTGGGCAACAGTGATATTAATGGGCAATAACACAAAACACTCCCAGGAAAGCCCCCCAAAAAATAAATGATTTTTGGAAGGGTCTACGGAGCGGAGACCCTTCCAAAAATCATTTCCTTTTTTGGGAGCTTTCCTGGGAGTGTTTTTTATGGTTGCCCATTAATATCACTGTTGCCCAGCTTGGTTATCTTTTTCCCCCTTTTTTCGTGGTCATTTGCGGGGTGTATTTGCACGTTTGCCTCCAGACAAGGTGAATGAGCCCACAGTAAAAATGTGCAGAGCAGGGTTTAGGATTCTGCCGGCCAGGTTTCCCATCCCCAGGGACTGCACTGTCTTTGTAGCCACAGTGTGGTGCAGCAGACAGAGCCAGTACCACTAGGACCAGAGGGTCACAGGTTCAAATGCCAGCTGGGGCTCCTGCCAACCCAGTCCCCATATTTTACCCACCACTAAACAGAGATAGTAAAGACACTCCGTTATTGCAGAGAACATAAGCATGGTTCCAACACCTGTATTTTACCTAACACCGCACCCACACCATAACAATGGGCATTACCGACAGACGAGTCCCCCAAATGCAGTCCTGGAGTGCCACAACTCAATCAGGTCACATGCTTTTCCAAGATAAGGACATGCCAGCATGTTGGCGGAAGGGTACAGGTGGTGGCGGGGGCAGTGGCTGCTAGCCACAGCAGACAGTGGCCTAGCCATGTGCAGGCTGGCACCGTCCACTGCAACAGACAGGCCCTGTTGGATGTACAGTCATGGACTTCCCAGGGAATTCAGTCAACCTGTGGCTACACAGTGGTGCAGTGCACACAGACAGTGTGTGCAAAAACAGAAGGTCACAGGTTCAAAGCCCAGCTGGGGCTACTGCCAATCCTGTCCACATATTTTTCCCACAACTAAACAGTGATAGTAAGGACACACCCTTCGTGCCGAGGATATATGCATTGGTAATACGCCTATCTTTTACCCCACCGAGCACAGACACCATGAACAGGGGCAGTACCTAGAGCAGAGTCTCCCAAATGCAGTCCTGGAGGGCCACACAACATTCAGGTTCCCTGCTGCCTCTAATACAAATGCCTGTGCTGCATAGCTATGCACCACCCCCATGGCATGTAGATGTAGCTCATGCATATTCATGAGGGACAGCATGAAAACCCGAACAGTGTTTGGCACACAAGGACTGGAGTTGGGAACCTCTGCCGTAAAGCAGCAGCCAACAGGGGCAAACATACCCACACCCACACCCACAGGCCCCATTGGCCAATGCCTCCTGGAGAGGCAGGACATTGGGCCCTGCGTGCATCTCCCAATACTAGCACCTGCATACCTTAGCAATGCCACCCTACACCTGGGTATACGGTACACAGCTCTCAAACGTTTGCTATGAGTACTGGCAGATAGACATTCCTCTGTTAAGCACAGTTTGCTCTTTGAGCTCCAACATAACAATCTGTCTGATATCTGCGGTGCGTGCTTCAGGTCTGGTCTCTGACAGTGTTTACCACCCTGGGGAGTGACCCCCAACAGTACTGCATAGCATATCCATGCCTGTACTGTGCCCAGGACTGGTGTGGTGGGCAAGGCTGAGAAGCCCCTCTATAGTAGCACAATGCTGGCATACGTGTGGGAGTGTGTGTCTGTCTATACAGTGTGTGTTGGCTGCAAACACCTTCCACAGCCCACACTGCCAGCAATGTTGCCAGTATTGAGCTGCCAATGTGCATAATGAGCAGCAAGGTACCATGGGTATAGCTCAGACAGGGTGGGCTGGCCAGGATGCATCTGCACAGGGCATAGGGCACTGGCAGGGACATTGTGGTGGCTGGCCACCACCTACACAGACAGGGTGACCTCTGTATGTGCTGCTGGGGTTTCACTACACCCTGACTGTGCAGTGACGACAGCATGGCTAGGCACCCCCATAGTGCTAGATAGTATTTCTCTCATGTGATATTTATGGGTTTCCTTTTGGGGCCCAGTCACTGACTTATCTGCTTGTGTGTGCTGTCATCCCAGTTCTGGATGCATGCATTTCCACCAGGACTAACTAGCAGACTGTTCTCAGCTGGTATGTGTCCTGATGGAGCAACTTGCAGGGTGCAGCAGCTGAAGGCTTGGTGCAGGAGAATATCTGATAGTGGTGGGGTGCAGCTTAGCATATCCAGGCCTAATGTCTGTCTGATATTGTGTTATGGATGTGTATAGAGCTGCTTTGGATGCCCTGTAGGGTGTCTGTTCCCCAGCAGGATGGGGGTTGATGGTCCACTCTACTGCCACCATTGCAGGGAGGTAGAATGTGGTTCTGTTGATAGGAGACCCTGTTTTTTGCCTGCAGCTGGGGGGGGGAAGAGATGGTGGTACATGGTCCATAAGGGGTTCCCCTGACTGAGACACCCAAGGTGTTTCTGCAGAAAACTACCTATCTCACAGATTAATACTGCTTTGGAGCTCTGGCATGGCCTCTTTCAGCCATGGAAGGTGTTGTGGACCTGGTCCTGGGCGCCTCATCGCACCCTCAGGGTGAGCACAGTACCCGCACAATGTGACGGTGTGTAGCTACTCTGTGCCAGTAAAACACCCGGTCAGTACCCCCTACCAGGCCGAGGTGCTGTGTGGGTGCACACGGACACTTCCCCCTACCAGGCCGGGGAGCTGTTGGGGTGCATTCCCCATCTTGTGTTCATCTGTGGACAGCTGATTTGCATGTGCAGTGCATCATGGGTACGGGTGGCCTAACCCTATCCTGGTAACCACAGCAGACTGTCTGTGTGGTGACATGAAGGCTCTCTGCAGCCAGCCAGAGGCTTGCTGGCAGCTGTAGCCCAATGGTTACTTCACTGCTTGTGAAGCCAGAGGTCATGGGTTCAAACCCACAGTGGGGTTATTTGATAGGGTTGTCCAAAGCATTTTTTAAATTTAATGTACATATGTTGATGCCAGCAATAACACCCTCAGCGTACTGTACCCATAAGGTGCCTCTGAGGGTGCTTTATAGGGCGCCCTATAGGACACCCTATGGTTGCCGTCCATATAAGGTGCACTATACATTATCCTGTGATGCAACATATATGGTGCCCTATAGGGGACATTCTAGGGTGCCTGGGCGGACAGTGAACTTTAACATGTGCCTTATGGGCCACCTTATGTTAACACGCTTTGTGAGTGCGTTTGCTAGTAGTGATAACTAAAATAAAAATAAATTGCCCCCTACAGCACTCATCCCCATAACACATACTGCCTCAGTGAGCCTTCTTCATTGGGCACTGTGGGGGATTGAACCCCTGATCCCTGCACCATTGGTCAGTGTCTTAACCATCGTGCTGTGGCTCTGTGCCTGTGCTTGGACATCGGCGCACCGCCTTATGCCGCCCAAACTTAACAGTGCACTGCCTTATGCTGCCCGAGATTAACAGTGCACCGCCGTATGCCGCCCAACAGTGCACCGCCTTATGCCGCCCAAGATTAACAGTGCACCGCCTTATGCCGCCCAACAGTGCGCCGCCTTATGCTGCCCAAAATTAACAGTGCACCGCCTTATGCTGCCCAAAATTAATATGCCTCCTAAAGCACTTTTACCCATTAAAGTTAATGCCTCAGCCAGCCTTTTTTGTTGTGCACAATGGGGGATTGAACCCATAGCCCCTGCACCAGCAGTCAGTGTCTTAACCATTGTACTATGGCTCTGCTCCTTTGTGTGTGCACATCAGGGTGCCACTTAGCCTTTCCATGCACTATTGTGCACGGTGCACAATAGCGCGCCGCGCACATGTGCGATCGCTTACTCCCGTTTTTTTTCTTTTTTCTGCCTGAACCGCCCACTCCTTATATGGCACAGGCACACTAACGGGGCCCGCACAATTCCGGGATCTTAGTAAACATACCCCTAAGAATATTAATATGTAGGGTTGTTTGGTTCTTTCTATCCTCATATGAGTTTGTTAAACAGTGTTATTACAGTGTTTCCACTCCATGGTATGGCCTAAAGCTGTGTTGATATATGCCCAGCGGTGCATGTGTGTCTAGGTGGTCCTGTAGTTGTTGTTGTATGTTTTTTTTTCAATAATTTTGGCAAAGAATGGAAGGCTTGGTATGGGCCTATATGAATTGGGACAACTCTTATCCATTGCAATCTTTTTTAAGATTGGATGGATAATTGTTTTCTTTAGTGTCTTTGGCATACTGTATATCCCTGGGATAGGAAAAGGTTCACGATTTGGTGGATGTAGGGTGCCATTTCAGATCTTGTAAGTTTGACTCAGCTTACCAGGCAAGGATCTTGATGAGAAGCAGTTGTATTTATTGCTGTAATAGTCTGGAGTAACTGATCAATGTTGATTCTGGGGAAGATATTCCATGTAGTGACACTATCGCCATTGCCAGGTTTGTCCAACACTAAAGTTGAGATTGGTCTTAGTAGTTTGATCTTGTAATGGTCTGCTATCACCTGCGGATCTATATTGGATTTGTGGTCTGGTGTGGTTGGGGATCTAATTAATGACTTTACAATATCAAACAGTTCCTTGGGCGATTAAGGGATTTCATTATGTTCTTTGTATATTGCTCTCTTTTTTTATCATTAATGCTTGTACGGTAAATTTGGAGGGTGCTCATATATAGAATCCTATCTTCTTGTGATTTGGCAATTCTTCATTTTCTTTCCAGTTTTCTCAGTTGTCTCTTCAGAGATCTTAATTCTTGAGTATACCACACCTGTGACCCTCTTTTTCTCATTTTAGTTGATGGTTTGGGAGCTAAGACTACTTTACTTATCACAGTGTTCCAGTTGCTCAGTATCTCATCAATGTCAGTTACAGCTCCATTTTCATTATGGTCTCATATATGAAGTTATCTTTATCAAATCTTTTAAACCGGCATGCTGCGATTTCGCTTCCTAAAGCTCTGTGGTTGGTCAGATTATATTCGATGGAGAAATATATCAAGTGGTGATCTGACCATTGAATAGGTTGTATCTGTACAGAAACATTCTGGGATACCATATGTAATTCGTTAGATAAGAATATGATGTCTAATTTGTTTCCCTTAATATGTGTGGGTACATGAATGATCTGTTGAAAGCCCAGGACCCAGGACCTTTGACCCAGACCTAGCTTTCTAACACTAGGCAGCACATTTTCTTCCAAAACATCTTGGTTGTCCTCTGACTTCCTGATTCCTTTAATATGTTCCAGGCCTCCAGTTTCTGAGGCAGCAAAACAGCTCCACAACATTATGGGACATCCACCATATTTAACTGTAGGAAGGGTGTTTTTTTTTCTTTTTTAAGCTTCATTTCTTTGCCTGCAAAGACCAGAATCACCAAAGAGTTCAAGTTTGGTTTTGTCGGTCCACAGAACATTTTCCCAGAAGGATTGTGGTTTCTCAAGGAGGATTTGGGCAAAGATCAGGCATGCCTTTTGATGTCTGTCTTTGAGCAGTGGGGTCCTCCTTGGCCTTCTCCCATGAAGTCCTTCTTTGTTTAGTGCATGGAGGGTTGAAACCACCACTTTAGATTGCTCCAGGTGAGACTTAAGCTCCTTGGAAGTTGTACGTGGTGTTTTTACAACAATTCGCACTAACGTTCAAAGACTTCTTGGATTAATTTTCCTCTTCCCACAACATCCTGGGAGGTTTTTGATAGTTCCATGAGCAGAAACCTTCTTAATAACATTGCAAACTGTAGACACAGGAATCCCAATGGCTTTTCTGACAGTCTCAGGCAACTCTCTTGTCTTCACCATTGTGAAAATGGTACAGGAAGTGAATGCCCAACCTATTTGACCATCTAGTATCTGGAACCGACAAAATTCATCAAGGATTCGCCCTCATATTCCTCGACATTGCGGCGGCTTTCGACTCGGTGAGTCACAAGATACTCATACAACGCCTCAGCGAGAAAGGAATTCAGGGAACAGCCCTAAAGTGGTGCAAGTCATACCTGACTAATAGATGGCAACATGTAAGGTCAGGCTCCACAACCTCCGAACCATTTTTACAAAACCAAGGTGTGCCACAGGGCTCGTCACTATCTGCATTGATGTTTAACATCTACATGCAGCCCATATGTGCCCTAGCACGTTCATTCAAGGTCAACTGTTTAGCCTACGCAGATGACATCCTCCTATACATCCCATTCAGGACTAACCAACCGGACCTCTCCCCTCTAACAAGATGTTTTGAGGCAGTAGCAGAATGGTTCAGCACACAAAACATGAGAATCAACTACAGTAAAACAGATGTCCTTTTCATCTCAAGGAACCAGGACTTCACCCCTCCACTCTCTTTAAAAATCGGCAACACAGAACTGAAAACCAAACCCACAATCCGCTACCTTGGCGTTACACTGGATCAACACCTGGATCTGAAAACTCACATAAAAAACACAGTAAAAACAGTATACATGAAAATAAAGACCTTAAAACATCTCCGACCGCTACTCGACTTCAGCAACTACCGATCGATCTATCAGGCATTAATATTACCTCATTTCGACTATGCCAACGTAATTCTACACGGTCTCCCTCAAGCAACGTTAGCTCCTCTCCAGCTTGCAATGAACACTGCTGCAAGAGTACTAACAGGGGCTTCACGGAGAGAGCACATAACGCCAGTACTGATGAACCTCCATTGGTTACCGGTTCAAGCAAGAACCCTCCACAAAGTTCTAACCTTAACTTTCAAAGCCTCAAACACTCTGACCCCCACAGCCCTCAGCAAGATGATACATAAAGTACCACAGAACAGAAACAGAAGAACCATGATGCAAAACACCCTAGAGGTCCCAAAAGTAATGACAAAATGCACAAGAACAACAACAAATAGGGCCTTTACGATTTACGCTCCCAGAGCATGGAATGCTCTCCCTACCTCTATTCGAAATATCACTTACCTAACCCACTTCAGGAAGGCAATAAAGCAGCACCTGTTCACTACATACTACCCTGAATCTAGCCTTAGTAACCATACATATGGCCCCCCAGACAATCTCTCATTACAAGTAAACAATCAGACTCAGCATGAAAAAGGATAATCAACTGATCGCTCAGAATGTACCCCAGTGTAAATAAGATGTAGATATGTTCTGCCTGAAATCAGGTACCAGTGTGATACAATGTATAGAGTTAAGAATTGTACATAGTTTCCCCCAGTTACTTCCAAGTTGATCTCCCTGTTTATTGTAAATACAACTCAAAGTTCCTTGTGTTGTATAGTTGATGTTAAATGTAAACCGCTCTGATCTAAAATAGAGCGGTATAGAAGAACTGTTAAATAAAATAAAAAATAAATAAATGTGGCCATTTTAAACATTACAGCCATTATTCATTGGTTGATTCAAGTAATCTGAGAACTGACAATTGATCACAGATGTGTCTGATTTTACTCCAGTGGGAATTCTTCCGTTCAAACTGATTTGAATTGTTTATAAGGGTGCCAATAATCATCTCCCAGTTTTTCTACTATTTCCTACTATTTCCATTTTTAATTGGTCTTGTTTTATTTATTTCTTGGGTCAAATATGTGTGCATATATATTCGAAAGCCATTTCACTGGCTACTTTTTTTTAGGAGATATTGAATGTTAAGGGATTGAACTGCAAGGGTGAACATAAGAACATAAGATATGCCATACTGGGTCAGACCATGGTCCATCAAGCCCAGTATCCTGTCTTCAACAGTGGCCAATCTAGGTCATAAGTACCTAGCAGTCTCCCCAAAAGACACAGGTTCCTCAATGCTTGTATTGAGTCAAGCAGTGATATGCTGGGTCCCTTTTAATAATGGTTTATGGAGCTTTCCTCCAAGAACTTGTCCAAACCTTTTTTTAAACCCAACTACACTAGCAGCTTTTACTACATCCTGCGGTAACAAATTCCAGAGTTTGATTACACATTGAGTGAAAAAATATTTTCTTTTATTAGTCTTAAATAGGTTACCCTGTAGCTTCATTGCATGTCCCCTAGTCTTTTTATATAAATATTCCTCCTTGGCTGCGCTCCCACCACCAACCATATCACTGGTGTCGCAATCCTCTCGCCACGCTAGCAACGTTTCCTGCTCTTTGCCAATTTTCTCTAAGAGACAGTACCGTGGAAAACCCACCCACCTGTTATTCCTCCTCCCCGGGGTTGTAGGTACTCATGGGCTCTGATGGGCTGCCTCACACACCACCTCAGCCGTCTTTACACACTAGCGTTTAAGGCACCATAGTTTCATCTACCTGTCAGCGCTGGCAGAGGCAGGCCTCCAAGGAAATACATCTCAAGATAAGGTCTTATATTTTATATTTCATTTTCATAGCTAGTATGATATATAATATTATTAGAATAGTGAAGCTAACTGAATGGAATCATTAATCTAATATCCAGTAACAGGCCATGTAACAATGCAACACCTTAGGGTTTTAGTTTAATGTTTGTCTACCTATTTTTTATTTTTCCTTTAGATTATGGTCACATATTCTGTACTTGGTGAGGGTCTGTGTTCTGAGTGCATGACTGAAGCCAGGCATTCTGTTAATTTGTACATAGGGATCTAATCTCTATACTGTAATAATTTGACTTGTTCAGCTTTTCAAATAGGTGTCTGGATGTTCTAGGGCCCGCTGCAGAATTTATAGTGCTGCTTTTTCTGGGTAGGCCCCTTGTATGAGTTTTGGAAATTTATGTTGGTACAGTAGGGTAGATTTGGCCTTGAAGATCTTCAGTGACTTTTGTAGGGTTTTATATAAGGGTGCCAATAATATTGACCAAAACTGCATACATTTCTGTGCCTAACACATCTATCTCTGCACGTTTCCTTTGGGAGCACCATGGGACATTTCTGGGCATGACCAGGGCAGCTCACGCACATATTTCACATTGGCCAGAGACATGCAGACAACATGGCCCTTGCCTTCTTAGCCACTGGCAATTTCTACTTAGCCATCACTGCAGGTCTCAGCTAGTCAGCCAGCTCACAGTGTATCTTGTAGTTCCTGTGGGCTTTTCTATCCCACACTGCACAATATGTACCCTTCTCACCGATCATGCAGAAAGGCAGCAAACCATGGCCCAGTTCCATGAAGTGGTCCCCTTCCCATCTGTATTGGGGCTCATCGGTTGCACACATGTTGCCATCAGGCCCCCACTCAGTCAACATGCAAATGGTATGCAATGCATACGGGAAGATAACTGATGTATTCTCCAGGTTTCCAGGTTCCTGCCATGACTCCTATATCCTCATGCACCTTGGCATCTATGAGAGGTTTGAGAGTGGAGAGATCCCTGGTGGGTGGCTGCTAGGAAAGCCCTCTCCTTCACCAACATATACACCAGCTTGGAGGTTGAAGGTACCCTGACAACTGCAGCATTCAGGCCAATGAGCCCATCATTGAATCATCAGGTGCTATACTCTGTGTCCCCTCTCTTCCAACCTATGCCAGAGATAGAGGATATACACTGAGGCGTTGGTTACTGATCCCCATGTGGCATCGCACAAAGAGACAGAGGAATATTACAACAAGGCCCATAGAAACACACTTGTCACCATAGAGAGGACATTTAGCCAGTTAAAAAGCCATTTTCAGTGCCTTGACTGATTTAGGAATTAATTGCTGCACAGCCCTGCCAGATATGTGAGATCTTCATGGCCTACTGCATGCTCAACAATCTGGCATTAAGTCACTATCAACCCCTGCCTGAACAATAGGATGCAGAAGACCCTGATCATGGCAAGGGTTCCAAAGAGGCAGGGCAGGTGGACACAGGGCAGCGATATTAACTAGACATTGCAACAAGAGAGGACCTCCATACATAGGCACTTTATGTGCACTTAGGTGTGTGTTTACACACAAAATGTGTACAGTGATGTGCTGACCCTCCACCATCCCCCTCTCACTCCCATACCCATCCCAGCCCCCCTCCCCATCCCCCAGCACCATCACTGTGCTATTCTCTCTCCCCAATAAAGCCACTGGCAGGTCAAACAACCCCCCTCCCTAAGTCCTCAGCATCCCAATCCACCCCACAGGCACCAGTCCCCCATCAACAGCCCCATCCTCCCTCAAAAATACCCATGAGAAGATAGGGATACTTCTTTCCATGACTTCATCCACAACCCCTGCCCCTCCACACCTTGCCCACTGCTCCAACCTCCTGATCCTGACTATGTAGTTATCTGGCTGTTCAGGATAATGCCCCACTAGACTTTAAAGAGTTGTCAGAGACATCAGCCAGACTGTTACAAGCCCTCATGGAAGGAGGAAAGCAAAAGGGTTCAGGGGTTCCCTCTTCCATGGGGCATAGGTCCTAATGTGTTAGAAGAGGGGAATGGTGGCCACGCAGATGGTAGCACCAGGGAGGCAGCACTAGAGGTAGGGATGGCAGTGACAGTTGTGGTGGCAGACAGTGTAGTGGTTTTGCCTCCTCTTTGGGGCCCATGAAGATGGGGACACTGATGACACTGTGATGGTGTTCAGAGCTGAAGGGAATATTATGGCTCATGTGGGCAGATATTGTTGCAGTTACCTGTGCAGAACCATGATGGACTCAGTCAGATGTTTTGTTGTCTGCAACTGTCTCTCCTAGAGTTGGATTTGGCATTCCTGGAGGGCAAGAGATTATCTCATCGGCTCCATCTTCTTTGCACACTGTGCATGATGTTGCACATTATGCTGCAGGAGCCATTCTGCACAGCATAGAAGTTAATGAGACTAGCAGTGAGAGCTTGGCTTGTCCTTTCTGTCATATGCCCCTGCACCCTCTGCAGCTGCTTGCCTGCCATCAAAAGAAGAGGGAGGGGAAAGCTATGGATCACCCTCCTCCATCTCCTGGGCAGTGGCAATGTCAACATCATTGATGCCCTGATGTTTCTGGTCTTTGGACCCCTGCTCCACTGCCACTATCATCCCAGGTTGTGATGGCCTGTGGTGTTGTATCCTCTCCAGGAGTCTGGCTGCAGAGGTCAGTGTCACTGCCACCTAAGGCATCTGCGAACTCCTTGTCTATTGAAAGTAGGAAATCCAATGCTATCATTCACCACTTCACAGTTGTCTACACACCCCGTCATGTTCTTGGTTTAGACTTTCAACACATATATTCCATCTGATGCAATGTTACCCAGTGTGTGACAGTGGAAGGCACTCTGAGTGGTGGCCATAGCTCCATGCAGCAGCTCTGGGCAAGGCAAGCTGCAGCATACAAGTAAGAGGGGTAAAACTTTGGTCAGAAGTAACATGAATGGTGTATAACTGCTGTGGCCTCCAATGCCACATACTTTGCATGTTCACAACATGCCACATGATCAACAGTGCACATTGTGAGTGGGTGTAGGCTGGATTCATTGTCTGGACGTGTCATTTGCATGTATCTCATCGCCATATTTAGAGCAAGGCATATCCAACCAAAGTCCACATGGCCAGAGACATGTGCTGGTCCCAACCCAAGGTAGATGTAGTAACCTGTACTGGGAGTAGAAACTGGGTAAATTGAATTTGGCTTAGAAGGATGGCAATGATCTTGTTGCTGTGCTTGGGCACTGAGCTCAAAGAATGTGGGCAAAGGGGAATCCTGCTCACACACCATTGAAGCAGAGTATCTTGAAAGTGGCCAGAATTTCTTGTGATTTGGTAATTCTTCATTTTCTTTCCAGTTTTCTCAGTTGTCTCTTCAGAGACCTTAATTCTTGAGTATACCACACCTGTGACCCTGTAAACCATGTAAATGCTGCTTAGAGGAATATTGACTGGTAGTAACATGGTTAGTGCCACTGAATATCCCTGATTAATATCACTACATGCCTCGATGCTCACCGTTTAGCACTGGGATGTGGTGGGGTCATTCCGGGGCAGACCAAATGCAGCACCAGTCACTAACCTGTGTGTACTACTATTCCTTCAACCGGCAGCGGCTAGAGTATCAACTTTTATAAAGGATACATATATCCTTATATACGAATATTCATCAAAATGAGGCTATTACAACGCTCACTGCATGTCATTTAGATTTACTATCATATCTGCCTAAAGACTTTGTAGTGAATTTATTGCAGCTTATTTTGACTAAAAACTATTTTTTCTATGAGGGATCGTTTTATTCATAAATATGTGGCATAGCCATGAGGACCACTACGGCGCCCTCTGTGGCTACCCTATATATGGCTGAGATGGAGGAGAGATAGATCTATCCTTCTAACTGGTTTTGCAATATATTGATGTGAAAATGTTTTCTTGATGATATATTTTTCATCTAGAATAGGTCCTTGTTGGATTTAGAGTCCTTTATATCTTGGTTTAACACATGTAAGGCAAATATTCTGTTTACAGCCAAATATGACACCAGTTCCATAGAGTTTTTAGATGTGGCAGTCTTTAGACTGATCATCTCAATACGACTCTATACAGGAAACCAGTGCAGAGGAATACTTTGTTACACTTTCATAGTTTCCATCCTGGTCCACTGAAGAAAGGTCTTCCCTTTGGCCAGTTTTTACGCATTAGGCATATATGTACTTCTACAGCGGATTTCAAAGTTCATGCACGGGACTTAAATTGGTAATTATATGCAAGGGGGTACCCCGGTGCGGTTATCCTGAAGGCTTATAGGCATGCTCTTATAACCACTGAGAATGGCTTTTGCCAGGGGTTGACACATGGAAGAAAACTTCTGACCCTTTGGATAAGATCATAGGGGTTTTACCCTATATGGACAAATCATATGATGTGGTTAAGATTCTATGTAAATATTGGCAAGTTCTGAGTCTTTACCCATGCTTTCAGCATCCATTAAGTGTGGCATTCAGCAGGGTTAGCAACCTTAGGGACCTTTTGGTACACATGACCTCCACGCCTTATGTGACATTGGGGCAGAAGGGCCATTTTCCTTGCAGGAGATGTACCTTCTGCCCAGGCACGATTGAAGGTGACTCATGGGTTGATGTTGCTACTAATAAGATATGGCATTTACGTTTCTACACAACTTGTAAATCAGCATTTGTGGTTTATCTTCTGGTGTGTCCCTGTGGTTTAAAATATGTGAGCCGCACGATTTGTCCCTTTAACAAATGCTTGTCAGAGCATACCTCCCATTTGCGTACAAAAACACTTGCAGCCCTGATTGTGCAACATTGTCTATCTCCTTTTGGACCCTTCTTTTGATCATCTGTCTTGGAGAGTACTTGATTGGCTCCCCCTGTTGGTATGTGGGGAGATCAGGAGACACATTTACCATATTGTGAGCAGAAATGGATTTTTTCTCTGGATTCAATTTACCCACAAGGTTCAAATTTGGAATTAGACTGGCATAGTCTTTTGTAGCGTTAGTTCTTTGGACTTTTAAAGCTGTCTTGAGGGTCAGTTAGCATTGGTTCCTTTCAGCAATCAATCAGCTGGGCAGTAAATGCTTACATCAGTAGTGACATCTGATGCCGGGTTTTAAAAGGAGTGATTCATTCATGCTTTTGCAGCCCTTGTAGGACAAGTACCTTTTGCTGTCTCACACGGTTCATGGAATTAATTCAATACCTGAAGTAAGGTCTTGAAAATATGAATAGACCCGAAACGCAGTACTGTGTTGTGTACATCCATGATTGAACAAGTGTGTGGGTTCATCTACAGTGGATCAAGCTTTTATTGTTACTTTTGGCTTAAGTTAATTTTGCTGCTTTTACTGCAAAAATTGAGTAAAATGAACAGTTTATATGTAGAAGTTTGTTCCTCACTTTGATAAGCCTGACAAAAAAGGTGCTTAGGATCACTCTGATTTTGGATTGGCCTTTTTGACACATTTATGGTTAATAGCTGGCGACCTTTTCTCATTTGTGTTCTTCATGAACAAGGGTGGTACAGCAGATCCTCTTTCTCCTGCAGGATGGAAGAGCATAAGGATTTCTGCCCTCAAAGTTTTGTTGCCTGGTAACCATCCTGGTGTGCTTTCTGCAGAGTATGAGCACATGAGAAGGTTCCTCCGGGGGGGGGGGGGGGGGCGGATCACCTGCCTACCTACAGGTCCTCCACACATGTGCATTTTATTGGCATCACACGTGTATCTGTATTTCATGTCTGCTGGCACGTCTCCGCACTTGCTGTTCTCTACGGGGTTTTTTCACATGTGTAGCATGGTATTTCCCTTCATGCATACATGCAAATCTCTATGCTGGTGATACATCCATATTTGCAGATGGGGAAGTGGCGACCTTGGAAGGCCCACACACATGCATGGTGCCATTTCCAAAATCGCTATGGCACTCTGCACATTTGGTTTTGCACATCCCTACCACTGCCTCAACAACTTTTATAAAATGTGTCTTTATGCATTTTAGAGGATAATTTTTATAGCAGGTTGCCTAATTACTTGGGCAAGAAGGCACCTGTTATTCATCTGTTTTATAAGGGCACATAGATGCCTGTGTATCTTTATACAATACTAGCACAAATCCTGCAGAAATTGCACCTACATTGAAGGTATAGACATTTTGTATACCACTTTGGGTGCAGCCTCTGCTGTGTTTTTCCACACTAATGTGAATGCGCCTTTGAGCTTTTCTCAAGTATCAATAGCTCTTTGGTCACAAAGATAGAATGTTATACTGGTGCAAAAAAAGGGTACGTATAACCGGGAATCGAGCATACTTGATTTGTGGTCCAAGGCTGTGGAATGCCTTGCTTAGAGAGATTTGATTGGAATCTCATATCAAACAATTTCCAAGAAAGCTTAAGACTTTTATGCTTCAACAAGCATATATTGTGCAAGGAGGAACATCCTAAATTGTTCATTTTTATCTTTATGATCAAATTTGTTTATTAATAAACATTAACAAAAAAACAGTAAAAAGCAATCTGAAATCATTCTAATTTACATTTTCCCACCCCTCCCCTTCCTCCCCATAAACCCACCGTCCCATCTCCCTCCCTAAGTTCCTTAATTTTCTGATTTATATCCACTCTCTTTGTGGGAAATTCATACATATGTGCGATTAAGAGCACCAAAGCTTGAAGGAAAGGCTCGCACACCTCCAGGAATTTAGCATGATGGGCAGGAGAGCACTGGGCCACCTCATTCTCCATCTGCAGCAGGTTAAGCCAGCCCCCAAAAAGAAGGGGACTCAGAGTTCGTCCATACCAGGAGAATCTCTTTTAAAGCAAAGAGGCAGGCCTTATAAACAAATCATTTAGTGCCTTCCTTTTGAACTTCCGTCCCTGAGGATCAACCAAAAATATTCACATAGGCTGCAAATGGACCATTTACTTCAGTACCCTGCCTGCATACTTTGGATATTCTTCCAGTAAGCCTGGATCACAGCCCCAGTACATGTGTCCCAACATCCCATGAAAGTGTGACACTTATTACACCCATCATCCGTCACCAAGTATGCTCAAAATACCCTATTAGGCAGCATATGGGCTCTCAATATTAGTTATATACACTTTGTTTTAACAGGGAATTTTTAGTATGCACTAAATTGGTTTAACGTGTACTGAGTGATTTAATCAATTAGTGAAATTGATTGAATGCACGCTAATTGACAACGCACAATAAGAGGCATGTTTACTAAACTCTGCTAATGGTTCACATGAGCTTTAGTGAGCACTCAGCAGTAAGCTCGGGACCATGGTAAATACTACCATGTGCTAAAAGAAAGCACAGTAAAAATCACGCTGATTAGCATGTGATTGATTGTGAACTGGGTAGGATAGGAGTGGAGAGTGGTTGTTGACCGCACATTATGGTTAGTGTGGGGTAATTAACATGTGCTAATTGTCAGTGTTGTAGTTAGCACAGGTGCAATTAAAGCCACCTCAATGCGGAACTCCTTGCCTACTGCCCTTCGACTAGAAGAGTCTTACCCTAAATTCCGCTCACTCCTAAAAACCCACCTCTTCTCCTCTGCTTTCAACCTTCCTCCCTAATCTCTCATTTCCCCACCCCTTTTCGCTAGTGAATTTTACCACTACTCTTTTCTTTCTTCTTTCCTTTTTCTTATACTGATTGTAATTTATTTTCCTTTCTGTTATATTTTTTTTATTATACTGTAAACCGCCCCGATGTAACGGGGGGGGTGCGGTATATCAAATGTTTTAATAAACATAAAACATAAACATATGCCCTTTTTCGCCCAGGAGTCATCGATCCCAGCCAGGTGTCTCCCACCATGTTCCCAGTGGGTTCAAAAGGTGTGACCGCTGTGATCAAACCATGTCTGTTACAGACACCCACAACTGCTGCTTGCAATGCCTCGGCCCAGACCATAACAGTACCACCTGCGACCTGTGCCAGGCCATGACTCCGAGAACCAACAAGAAAAGGTTGGAATTTTCAGGAGAGGATGTTCCCGCGGTCCAACTCAGCCCTGCCTTCCACGATGCAGAGCCCCAAGTCAGGCACATCCCAAAAGGCCTGGGCATCTTCAAAGTCCCATGGCAGTGGTTCCTCTGTAAAGATGCCAGACCCAGGGAAGAAAAAGAAAAAATCCTTAAAGTCAGTCGAGGTACCACTGGTGAAACCTGGTAAAGTCTTGCAGCGGGATACTGGTGACTCCGAGCAGTGCCCCCTTAAGGTCTCTAAGAAGGAGTCCTCAGCCAGTGGTGACCATGTGAGGCTCCCCGAGGCCATGGTCCTCATCAAGGATGCACTCGCGAGAGTGCTGGCATCGGGCCTGAGCCCCACTTTGCCTCGCCAAAAGCTGTGGAGCCTTCTGGCATCGAGTCCAGAATGGCAACCTTGGAGCAGAATATCTCTGCAATCCTGGCCTTGCAGCAGGCAATGATGTTAGGTTCGTCTGCATCTTTTGCCCCGACAACCAGGCCCCCGATTGCAGGGGAGTCCCCGGATGTCAAGCCAGGCCCGAGCACCAACAGCCTCAGGCAAGCCCTTGGCACTGTTCAAGGTCCCAGTCCCGATCGTCGGGTGTCTAGTCCTCCCTGGCCAGTTTCCAGGAGTCTGACCAGAGATCCACCAGGGGACCCAAGTTTCTCAGGACAGGCCTTGAGGCCTGAGAGCCCCGAGACTCGGAATCCTCAACGCCTCCTGCTCCGACTGGGAGACCAACGTCGAGGCCTCTCCCGAGACCTCTTGACACCAAGACGTCCCTTTGGAGCTGTCTCCCCCAGAACCCTGGTGCCATTCTCCCCCGAGGATGTCGCCTTCTACGATTTCGTCTGGGACATGGCCTGGGCCCTCTCAGTCCCGACTGAATCTGAGAAGGACCCGCACATCAAAAAAATGGAAATCCTCCAGTAAGAGTCCCTGCCAAAGGAGACTTTTATGGTGCCGGTCCAGCACATCCTCGAGTATCTGCTCTTGCAGATGTGGGAGACCCCGGCCTCGTTGCTAGTGGTCAGCTGACATCTCGATGCCATCTTTTGCATCAAGAAGGGCCCTGGCTTCCAAAATCTCAACTCCCACATTATTCCATGATTGTGGAGTTCTCGATGCAGAAGCTCAAAAGTCAGAAGAACTACTATTCTATTCCCCCGGGCAGGGAGGCCCGAGCCCTCGACACCCTTGGGTGCAAATGCTTCCAGAGGTCCATATTGGGCTGTCAGATACAGGCCTATGAACTATACATAGGCATGTATCTCAAGGGCCTCATCCAAGAACTGACAGGCTTCTTCACAGGCCTCACGGGGGAACCACTCCAGAGATTCTAAGTCCTAACAGTCGGGATCCGGGACTGCTCAAAGTTCCTGTCCTGCGCCACCCATGACGGTTTTGAGTCTGCAGCTCAGGTGGCAGCAGCTGGCATCAGAGCCCAGCACCAGGCCTGGTTACAAACCTCCGACCTTGAGCAATGGGTGCAAGAAAAACTTCTGGATATCCCATGCACTGTGGAAAACTTGTTTGGTAAACCCATGGCCAACAAGGCAGCCAAGATTTAGGCTGAGGTCATGACCCAGCAGAGGCTCTTGAGGAAGACCTCAACCCTTCCCTGAAAGAAACGATGAGGGAAAAGACCACCTTTCCCAAGGAAAAAGGGGTCTTTTCACCGGGACCATTACCAACCCTTCTCGGGGTAGCAACAGCAGGGCCCTTGGCCCAAGAATCAGGGCCATGGGCTGAGAAAGCCAAAGGCTCAGAAGCCTCAGCCCCCAGCTCCCACCCAACCTTGGGGGAGCTTTTAACTTCCCGGGCAGGGCCTCCACCCCCCACCCCCCCCCCCCCCGGGAAACCCTCCCAGCCCACAAGGAGCTGCATGGTGCTTTTTGCCACAGGTGGACCGGGGTCACCATGGACTAGTGGGTCTTCCAGGTGATAAAGGAGCGCTATATCCTCCAGTAAACACCCCCAGAGCTCTTCCCAGGAGAGCCGGTGAGGCCTCTCCTTCATCAGACCTTGTTCATCTCAGAGCTCAAAGAAATGGCTTATCGCCTTTTGCAACTGGCAGGAGAGGTGCAGGTTCACCAGTCGGTATTGGCTCGCCTCCTCCAACGCCTCCCCATGGCTTCAACATAGTAACATAGTAACATAGTAATTGACAGCAGATAAAGACCAGTATGGTCCATCTAGTTCACGTCACACCCCTAGCCCATTTGCACATGTGGACAGTCCAGTTGTACCTCCGCTCACAATGGACTCAGGCCAAGGATAGGTTGCAGGACAGGGTCAGGTTCACCTGTCAGCTGGTTGTCTCCCTCAACTGGTGGCAGTCCCTATGCCACCTCCAATCAGGGATGCCATTTCAAGGACCTCTGCAACAGAGGGTCCTGACCATGCCTCCTGTGCTGGGGGGGGGGGCACACTGCGGAGAACTCCACAATCAAGACACCTGGTCTCAAAAGGATTACCTGTTACAGATCAACCTCCTGGAACTCAGGGCCATCTTCCTGGCCCTGTGGGCATTCTGCCACCTGTTGTGCAACCAACCTGTGTTGATCCAGATGAACAACAAGGTCGCCATGTTGTATATAAACAAGCAGGGTGGCATGGCTTCACACTCCTTCTGTCAGGAGGCAGTTGCTCTGCTCTCCTTCACTGTGCACCAGGAAATGCTCCCGGACCAGAACAATTGCTTAGTGGACAAGTTCACCAAGGTCTTGCACCTTCACGAATTGCGTCTGAGTTCCAGGGTGGCGCAAAAACTCTTCCACCTCTGGGGCAGACACGTGATGGATCTGTTTGCCTCCCTGGACAACATGCGGCTACCCTGCTTCTGCTCACCCCAGCCGCACCCGGGGAGAGTGTCGGCAGATTTCTTGGGCAGGAAGGGGACCACGCATGCATGGTAGCATTCCCAAAGGCTTTCTTTGAAAGCTGGGGAAATGTTCCACCCGGGCTCCATCGGCACCGACATCACCCATATGTGAGGACTGATTCCTGCTGTCCCTGGAGAACACATGGACTTTGGTTCTCTGAATGAGCGTTTTTGGGGAATTACCCATTCTATATCAACTAAGTTGCTTTCTTGCTATTTATTTAGATTAATGAGGCTGCTTTTATTGCAATACATTGATTAAAATGGACATTTCACTTGTAGGGGATTGTTCCTCACTTTGATAAGTCCGACAAAATAAGGGTTTAAACATTCAAGTGTGGTGTTTTACTCTATCTATGGGGCAGTCCCTTATGTAGATATTGATATTACCTAGCTGGTTTCCTCTTTTGGGTCATTTTGTCTTTGGAGTCATTGCGCTTATGGCACTTGTGGACTGGTTTTTCTATGTATCTTCTGTGTATATGATTCCATGTAGTATGTTTTGTAAATAGTTACCCCGGTTATCCAAGTTATTTATACCCTGTTACCTGTAAACTCATACGTGTTAAATGTACTGAGCATTTTGTTCCATGTAAACCGCGCTGATGGTGAATAGTGCGGTATATAAGAGACTGTAAATAAATAAATAAATAAACTTGTCCACAAGCTGCAATTCCCTCTGGAATCTGGTGTTTGTGCACTGTGGGGTTATTTTACAAAGAGCCGCCTAACGATATGTGCTTCAGTGCACATAAAGCGTATATTTCCAATGACTTTCACATGTCTATAGGCGTGCCTTTAAGTGCATAATTTAGCTGTAAGTACATGCATTGGGCTGAAACGTTCTTTCACTGTGAGAATTCACACAGAGTGGAGCATGGGTACAGCACGCATTTCCACGTGTACTTTATAAAACACAGGCTTGAGTAAGTTACGCACAATTATTTAGGTCAGCCATAGGGCTGATGTAAGCGATTGTGCCTAGATTCAACACACCTTTCCCACTACCTATGCCCCTATTTTATAAAGTAAATTATGCACATACTTATATAATTGGTGTGATTGACGCACGTTAATCAAGGCACGCCTTATAAAATTACCTTCTATAAATCGAGTTAGAAGCTGTCATCATTGAACAATGGCTGAGACCTCCTCCATCCTTTTCTCAGTTTACCTAGGGAACAGAAGATCTGATCCAGAAATCAAACTCCAGATCCTCTGCATGAAGTGTGCAGCACAGTCGCTGAGCCGGCCCATTTATAAACAAAACCCCTTTAACTCAGGTCCTTAAAAGAGCAGTTTTTATAATGCAAATAGGCAAATGAAAGAATGCATTGTCAGTCCTGCACATATGAATAGTGGGGTTTCTGAACACAATCACATAGATGTTGCATTCCTGTTCACTACATTCTCACATTACATTTTAGAGAGATGACAAATCAGAATATGGTCCGTGTGTATGTTTTCTTTTCATAATAATGCAAAAGTTAAAAAAAGCCCACTTGCATAAATAAGATAAAATATAAGACAGCATATACCCCAGTCTGTATAGTTTGGTCATACTTTTTAAAAGAGCAATTTTCAAAGCTTCTTACACAGGCAAACAACAATTTAACCTATAGAAAGCCCTTCTGAAAATGACCCCTCTTCCCCTACAGATAAAAGTCTAAGTTGCATTTCGCTGTATGGGTACTTTTACAATAGTGAAAATGGGCAGGTTGAAGGTGACAAAATGGCAAAGGCAGTCAACCACAGCCAGTGATTTCATTTTGAAATTCCTCGCCGTGGTTTAAGCTGCAGACTTTGCTCTTACTGCAAAGCAGGTGCAAAGTCCCAGAGTTACCGAGTTACTTAGGGAGATTTTTCAGCTAGTCTTGATTTGCAACATACATTCCCAGGACAGTGGGCTATTTCTACTCCCTGAATCTAGCCAATGGAATCAGTCATTTCAGGTCCCATAATACCTCAAGATAGGGTTAGAGTTTCCACCTAACTTTATGTCATAAGGAACAGGCTAATGCAGTGCAGATTTTACCCTCTGTCATCCATGAATTTGTTGTACTGGTTTACTTAAGAAACTCAATAAGACAATCAGAAGTACAAGTCCTTGCATGCAAATGGATCAGCCTGGTTCTTATGATATGGAGTCAGGTGACAACCCTAGGACAGGGTTCTATGAAATCCAACACTGGCCTAAGAAATCCTTCTTGAAATGGGGTAATGTGGCAGCTCTGAAGTCCACTGGTGTGTTAATACCCCATGGTTACAGGCATTTTCCTTTAAAAATGTGCTTGCAGGCTGTCAGACGGTTGCCTGGGTGAGAATCTTCACAGTCTTGGCAAGTGCATATATCTATATGATTTGCAAGGGATTGTGGGCAATGCAGTTCATTCACACCAGACACAGCTGCTGACAATAATTTAGTTGTGCTCAAGTGTTAAAGCCAATAAGATATTTATTTATGGGGTTATTTCTCCCAACACAGATATGCTTGGTAGCACATAAATCAGGTTACTTGCTTCCAGTGTTTAACTTGGAAATACAAAATCAAAATCAGGAAAACAACATTCAAACTTGTCAGGCATTAGCTGATGTTTTCTTAGCATATATCAAACAACAAACGAAAAGCCACAAAGAAATAAAAAAACTGTTCTTTTCAGGTTAACTTCTGATAACTTCCCACATAGATTCAGAAGTGATTCTCTCCTAGCTCACAAGCAATTAGGTAAGGCTCAATTGCTAGTAGTTATCCAGCTGAAACCCCTTAGCTGGCTTGCTTTCTACAGCGTGGCCAGAAATCCTACACAGGAGCTTTTCTGAGTAGATTAATGAACAAGTTTGTATTTCTTTGTGATGGTTGCTGTACTTTATAACAGAAAATCACCAAAGGAGTTTGGACAGAGAGCAGTCCATATAAACACATTCTTCATCTGCAATCATTCCCCCTTCTTCAACAAGCATGGGTTCAATATCATGGACTGGCACAGATGAATGTCCCAATGGAGCACTTTCAGGAGAATACTTGTTTCCCTGCTGTCTTTCAAGGTTATAGCTAGGGCATAGATCAGTGTTCATACCTGAGCTTCCATTGCTGTTAGAGTTCCTCTCTATATAGCCTGGCCAGTATGTAGTCCAGTTCTTATGTCCAGCCTTCCAATCCAGATCCCTGGAAACTGGATCTCTCTTCACATACCTTCTGGCAAGGGTCTTAGGGTCCCTTCCACGTGCAGCCGTCTCCCTCACAGGTAGCGTCTGGAGATTCCTAGCTCTGCAGCACCATTCCTCTGGCTTTCCCCAGTCCAATGGTGTATGCTGGCCCTTGGAATGCCTCCCAGTATACGTACTGCTCTGGACTCTTCTAGATCTCTCAAAGGCTTTTCTCCTCTTTCTTCCAGAGGGTTTCTTTCCCTCTCTGTCCGTCCGGTTTGGCTTCTGCTTCTGATGATCCTTCAGATGAAACTGATCAAGCTCAAGCTGATTCTCAGGATAAGGATAATTCTCTGTAGAATAAACTCTACCTTTATTCTGCCTAGATGAGTGCTCCCCCCTAATACAGCGCAGCTGTGCTGAATCAGGCCCTGCCCTTTGAGATGAGTGCTTAGGGATTACCTCATAGCCCTCCTGATTGAACACATGTTTCCCCACTTCAGCTCCTCTAATGGCTGTTGGAAACCTGGTGCATTCTGGGACTGGTAGTCTTTTATGGGAAAATTCTGTTTTCTTATTTTTACCAGAACTGACAGGTTGCTTGTTCAGAGTCTCTTCATCTTTTCTATAGCTCCTTCCTGAGCTATGATAAGCTTCCTTATCACAAGGCCCAGGGACTACAAGCCACCCCCCCCCCTTCCACCCCCGCAACCCACAAACACCCTATGAGATTTCAAAATTGCCCATAAAGGGCAAACATAAAAAATAACGTTTTGATGCATGAACTTGGCAGATCACACCATAAATCCTTGTGTATTTCTTTTTTTTAAAAAATCATAAACTATGTTCCCCAAGACCAAAATAGTTACTGGTACTACACTACAAAATAAATGTCAGAAATTTAAAAAAGAAATTCTATCTATATATCTTTATAAAAATTGTAAATAAAAATTTGTTTGCTTTTCTTATTAAAACATTTCATCATTCGTGTTACTCTGCTGTACTTCTATTTCTAAATGATAAACCATTTTAATAGGCCTGAAAATAAGCATGTGAGGTATTAGAGCAGGCAGCATTTTTGCATACTTTTAGTCAAGAGCATATGGGGGGTGTCTGTGTACATGTCTGTGTACATGTGTGTGTGTGTGTGTGTGTGTGTGTGTGTGTGTGTATTTTGTGTTATCTAAAAGCACAGCAACTTTTTGAAAAATACAAGTTTAAGATTTTCTTGGAGGAATGGGTTTTTTTTTGTTTTAGTCAAAAGAGGGCAGTGTGGAGCAGAACTGGCTCCATTGGATGTGCAGTTTGGGGGTAATTTTATAATAGGCCATCTAGACTGAGAGGGCAAGTCGGTGCCTATTTTACATACACACATAGGCACCTGTGTGTCTTTATAAAATACTGGGGAAAACTGGCAATAATATTACAGCCATTCTAAACTACATCCACATGCAGCAGGAGGTGCCATTTCAAAAACATACATGTGGAAGAATGGGGAAAACCCACAGGTAAGTGCAGGCATTTCACAATAAACACATGCAAATATCAGCACTTACTTGTGCAGCACAGTGTGTATCTCCATCTTGCCCCTGACTGGTGCGGATGTCTGACTGATGCAAATGTCGCTGGCATGCCAACACCATGCATACCATGGACACACTATACATCTGGGTGTGTTGATGGCAGACCCACATGGACCTGATGTGGCTATCAATGGTGGGGCATGTATATGGGTTTGGGGCCCCAGCACTTGGATGTGCTGTTGCAGCAGTAGGACTGCTGCAGTGTGGCGTGCACAGCCATAACATGGTACTGTTGATGTGTTAAGATGTTGCCATTGCAGCATATTCAGGGGCAAAGGTGCTGCTACCCAGTCAAGAGCAAAGGGACCATGTTAGGTTGCCATTTGCGCAGGGTAACCCAGGATTGCGTCCGAGTGTCTGACAGGGGTTTTTTTTGCCCTAAGCCATACCCATGCAGCTCTGGCATGGGTTCCATAGAGCTGTGTTGTGTCAGCACATACATCATAGTCAGGTTGTTGATACTGCCGTTGTCCCACTTTGTTCACAAGGTCAGGCCTATCTAGGATAGTGATATGCAATTATGGTCCCCAAAAGGAGGCATCCGCAGAGCCACAACCTGCAGGGACTTCAGACGTGCAGATGTTCTAGGGATGATGAATGATATGGACACAGTGGTTGTAAGGAAAAAAAGAACATATATTTTACTAACACAGCTGTCCTTCTCAGAAACGTCAATGGACCCTCCCCCATAACTCGACTCCTTCTCCCTGGTTGCAATTGGCATCAGGGCGGAGATGGAGCCCCAAAGGCCCGAAACTGCCTGTGTCAGGACTCACAATTCTGCCTGAAGCCCTCCAGATGGCCCACCCTAAGGTCCTGGGTCCAGCCCTGCTGAACTTCAAGCCTGAGGGTCTGCAGATCAGCAGGACATTGTGCTAACCAGTGCCCAGGGAGGCCTCATGCTGGAACATCTGGGGCACAGCAAATGGGAGCCCCTGCTGTGCCACCACCTCAGACAGCAGCAGCACAGTGGGGTTACCATAGGTGGCCATCCCCTGCAGCCCCACTTACCTCTATGCTTTCCCCTCCAGTCATGCACTCCTGAAACTCTGTTTTTTCATCTTATCATCAACATCTTCATTATCCCCAAAATAACTTCATATTTTGAACTTTTTACTGCTTTATAAGTTTTGCATTAAGGTTTCTTTTAATGCTTACTTATCTTATAGTTGATGATTCCACAACCGCAATCGATGAATGTTTCACCGTCATATCTATGCCATCTCATGCATGGTCTCAGTAGACTTTTTTGCTGACTTAATTCTCGAAATGGTTTCCACAAACAAGTGTTAAGAGTACTTTCTTATTAAACCTATTTCCTTTATCTTTTGAGAAATCATATTTTGATTAAAAATGTGAAATCTTAGGGAAGCAGAGGAGAGAGTTGAAGCCTCGCCTGCCAGAAAGGAATGCGCCCAATTTGCTGCACTGGACACATGGCTTACGCATCCCACTGATGTCATCTGTGCAACTCTAAAATCTCCTATAAAAGCTCAGGAGGCCCTGTGGTGAGTGGGAAGTAGACGAGAGAGTTGAAACCTCACCTGCTGGGATGGGACGCATGTCCCGCTGATGTCATTTGTGCAACTCTAAGACCTCCCATAAAAGCTTGGGAGGCCCTGTGGCACATGGCTGTAGGTGCGTAATTTCCCCTTTTGTGCATGCCCCTTTGGTGTCACTGCGAAGACCTGCAGAGGAAGAACATCTATTTGGTAAGTTTGAAACAGGTTTTCTCCCTTTGCTTCATTTACTATGTGAAGAGGAAGATCAAGAGTAAAAAGAAGCCTGCAGTTCTTTCCACTAGTATTCAGAAAGGCTCACTGGACATATATCTGACTCCACAGTCCAGTTCAGCACTGAAATTGTTTTCTTTCTCTGAGTTTCCTTCAGTTCAAGCAGAAGCCCGTCCCTTACCACTTTAGTGTCTTTGAAACTTTTCACTCAGGTTGTTAGTTTTGCAGTGAATCCCAATCTCACAGGGAATTTGCTGGGTACTTTTTCTCTAGATCCTCCATTGACTGTTCGTGACGGTCATGTGACGTGATGAGCTAGGAAGAATGTGTTTCTTTATCACTCTCGGGCTTCCTGGACACTAATAAGCTCAATTTTGATTCTGTTTTAATCCCCTTGTATGGAATTTGTTTGAAAGTGATACTGTTGATTTTGGGAAGTTTTTAGCTTGGATAGCAATGAAAATTGTTAAAGACCGGAAGAGAAGCCAAATTGGAGTATCTAAGATGGTGTACTCTGGGCCTCAATTGGACCTGCAGCCTTAACTGTGGATGAGGTGTCTGCCACAGTAGTGTGAGCCTTGTAAACAAGGTTTGTGGGGCTCTCAGAACAAATCAAGACTGAAGTACAGTCCCTCATGCAATTTCTGTGGCAAATTGTGCCAATTGAGCAACGTTCCTCAGATTTGGAGGATGGCAATGACTGAGTGATCCAGAAGCTGAAAAACCTGAAAAAGCAACTTGATTGTTAGCATACTAAACTTGATGATCTAGAAAATCGTAGTTGTAGGAAGAACCTCTGCTTTGTGAGAATATCAGAGTCAGTTAAGGAGGTTCAGCTAAGAGGATTTCTGAAGACCTGGTTGGCCCTAAGTTTTAAGCTGGGTGAAACGCATACTGGAAACATTCATATTAAACATGCACATAGACTGGGAACATGCTGGGAAGGCAAAAAAAAGGCACAGAGTAGTAATCACTCGATTTCTCAGCTTTGTGTAGAAGGAGGTGGTGTTGAGAGCATTCAAGCAGCAACAGAAATTCGGGCATGAGCGGAAACAGATTCTTGTTTTCCAAAACTACTCGGTTGCAGTCACTCTGAAGCATAAAGAATTCTCCAATCTCTAAGACAAACTGGTATGAACTACCCCTTAAATCACAGGTCAGGATCCCTGGGACACAGCTGGGTTCAATACCTTATGCCCCAAAATCAGAGCAACTTTCAGGTGCTTCTGTCACCTGTGACAACTATACAGTCTCTCTCCATACATCGAAAAGGCAAATCTTGTCACAGTGATTCATTCGGTGATAACATCAGGGTTGGACTACTGTAATGTACTCTACATTGAGCATAAGAACATAGGAAATGGCTTGATGGAGCTTTGGCCTGACTCAGCAAGGCACTTCCTGTTTCCAGCAGTGGCCAATCTAGGTCACACGTACTTAATGCCCAAAGTAGCCAGATTTCCATGCTTACTATCCTCAGGGATTAGCTCTGGCTTTCTTCAGGTCTACCTTAAAAACAGTTTATGGACTTTTCCTCTAGGAATTTGTCCAAACCTTTTTTAAACCCAGGTACGCTAACTGCTTTTGCCACATCCTCTGGCAATGAGTTCCAAAGCTTAACTACACATATTTTTACCTATTTTGTTTTAAATGTACTTTTTGAAAGAGTAAATAATTGCTTGCATTCCACTACTCTCGTGATTTTATAGACCTCTATCATATCTCCCCTCAGCCGTCTTTTCTCCAGGCTGAAGAGCCCTAACCTCTTTGGCCTTTCCTCATAGGAGAGTCATTCCATGCCATTTATCTTTTCTGTGTACATTTTCTAATTCTGCTCAGTCTTTTCTGAGATGCAGTGCCCAGAATTGCACATAATATTCAAGATGCAGTCACACTATGGCATGATACAGAAATTACAGTATTTTTTATTTATTTATTTAGATGGTTTAATAACGCCTAATCTTAAAGCCAAGGCAATTTACAGAAAACTAATTTGAACACAGAACAAAGGAACAAAAGTACACATGGAACAAGATTAGGAATAATGTAACTTGGGTTAATTTATACATGTTATATGCTAAGATACAGAACATGACGTAACTTGGGTTAAATTATACATGTGAAATGATGAGATATAGAACATGAGAAGGCCTAAATATGTATACCCTAGAGGAGAGGAGGGACAAGAGAGATATGATACAGACTTTTAAATATTTAAAGGGTATCAATGAACAAACAAATCTTTTCAAAGAAGGGGAAACTGTAAGACTAGAGGGCATACGATGAAGCTGCAAGGCGGTAAACAACATCAGGAAATCCTTTTTCACTGAAAGGGTGATGGATGCATGGAATGCCTTCCCAATGAAGGTGGTAGGGGCAAATACAGTGATGGAATTCAAATTGGCATGGGACAGACACAGTGGATTCCTTTAGAACAAGAGAATGAAATCAAAGCAAACTTAAATATCTTTTAATAGAGGGGGGCTGACCTGCACGGAGCAGCAGGTGCTGCCCCAAAACAGGCATAGAGGGAGGGTGATCGGCACGGAGCTGCAGTTACAACCACTCTAGCCACCTTACTGGGCAGACTAGATGGACCATACTAGTCTTTATCTGCCGTCATATACTATGGGCCCAATTTTCAGTAGGGCAGGGCTAAGTGCCATAGCTGCGTAGCTCTGCCCATGACCCCTTAACCCTGGATTTTCACTTCCGCAGTGATGGAAGTGAACATCCGGGTTTCACCACACAATTGGAAAGCTGCCGAGCCTAACCAGGCAGCAGCGATTTTGGATGCTGTCTGGTTACCCCCCGGTGACTTAAAGATAGGCGAGGGTTTTAATTGCCTATCTTTAAGGCACAGAGCACTAACCGGGCAGCATCCAAAATCGAAGGTGGAATAACTTCCCTGTTCAAGTCGCCGGCCCCGGACGTAAAGGGCTAACATTAGAATTGGCCCTGTACATCCGGTGCCGGCGAACACCCACTGCTCGCCCTAACGCCGCTCCTGATCCTCCTCTTTCCCTCCCCATCTAACTTCCCCGTACAATGTGCAGGAAAGGAGGAAGGGGCCTGGAAAGGCCTCAATAGTGGGGATGGATGTCCCAACGGAACATCCATCCACGCTATTCGTGATTCGGAATGACCCCCTATAGGGCTAAATTTAAAAACTATCATTGATCTTCAACGCTCTCAAAGTACTTGAAGCTCTCTCTCTATGCATCAACAAAATCTCCCAAGAAGTATCCTCAAGCACATTCTCCAAATGAAATCATGGAATCTGACACCCATCAATGAGCCTTCTCAGCAGCAGCCCATACACTTTAAAATGCATTTCCCAAAAAGCTTTGCCTAAGGCAAACTAACTTTACTTCGGAAAGCAGGTAAAAGCTGAGGTAACTAACTAGCTAATCACACACTCAAGAATTAACCTTAGCTGCACATACTGCAGCAGGATTTGATTATCATACATACTCAAGCTGAGATCACTTGCATGCACCTTTTCTGACTGTGCATGCAATTTTTCTCCATGTTAGTCACCCTTTTCATCTTTTCCAATGTTACCCTACCTATATGTTCCATCTCCACTTGTCTCCTTTGCTATTAAGATGTTTTAATGTGTATTCTGTTAACACTGTAAGTAGCTTGCCTCTAATTATATATTAATGTTTTACTATGCTGTAATGTGTCATGTTATATGAATATTTAGCTGCAGTAAATATATATATTGCCTAGGTCCAGGTTTCTATTAACTTTTTTGTATTCAGGTCACACTTTTCATTCGTAACTCAAGGTGAGTTACATTCAAGTACAGTAGATATTTCCCTGTCTCCATAGGGCTTTCAATCAAAGGGGCCTTTTTACTAAAGTGCATTAAGCAGTTAATGTGTGTTTCCCACAAGGTATCTGTGCACAAGGGCCTATAGTAATTGTTAGCTTAGAGGGGCATGATAGCTACATTGATTTGTGCGCTAACTGAATTGGGTTGGGGGTGAGAGAACATAACATGTACTGTCAATGTTGCAATTAATGCAGGTACAATTAAAGCAACCTCAATAGGTGGCGCTAAGAACACCCATGATAACTGCATCATAAACTAGGGTACGCATTAACTGCTTGGAACATGCTGACCACATCCCCAACTGTTACCACACGCATTAAGTGCAAAAGCTTTAGTGAAAGGGCCCTTCAGTTTTTGTATCTGAGGCAATAAAGGGTTAAGTGATTTGCACAAGCCGCAACTAGCATCAGTGGGAGCTGAACACTGGCTTTCCTAGTCCTTAGTTCACTGCTGTAATCACTCGGCTACTCTACCACTCCAGTGAATTTCTACAAAAAGAAAGCAAATAAATCCTAATAAATAAATACATACATACAATAAAATAGAATTATTTCACAACAGCCCCGGCTGCAGAGGGAACAGGTGAGTAGGCATTCATATACTTAGAGATAGGCCCTGTACACCACTACCACCATTTCCCACTACCAACTGTCTTCCATGCGTGGGACAACCACCGTACCCTATGTATACTCACAACGAGTACTGCATTCAGTCATATGTAAATATGTATATAAAGTATCCTGTGTGAAGTCTTAACATCAATCAACTGTAACCTGTAACCCTATGTTTTGCTGTGCACTACCTCTCCCTCCCTAATCGCAATGTATATATTTCTAATTCCTGGCCGGTACAGCCACTCTTACCATGTATAGCAACCGCTGCTGATCATTGGAAGCAGCGGGATACAAATGTACACTAAATAAATAAATAAATAGGTGTCTCTCATGCCAACATTACTGTGGCTTCTAGGGGTGAAGAAGCTTCCTTTTATGTGGGAGAGTTAATTTTGTTAGATTTTCTGAAACAGTGTACACTAAAACCATGCAATATATTTTATATTTGCAAATATAAAACAAAAAAAAAGACATTTAGGGGTTTTTGTTTCATTTCATTATATACTTGAGACATAAGAAATATCAAGTCCAAAGATTGCACATTCCCAGGGACTTTGTAGGTATAGTAGTAGGCAGTATTAGTTTTATGTAGATTTACATAATTTGCTTGTCTTTGCTGATTTCTCCAAATGCCATGAAGGACTTCCACACTCTTTATATTAGCTGGGTCCCAGGCTATTAGGCAAGTGCTGGAGATACCAGAGATGGAAGATGACAATGTGATTTATTTTATTTTTTTACATTCTCTTGTATACTGTGCTATTCTGCATCAGTGTGGTTTACATTGAACAAACTGAAATTACATTGAACAGGGCATTATAACTTGGAGATAAATACTTTATAGGGAACATGGGCTATGGAGGGTTAAGTGGCTTGCCCAGGACCACAAGGAGCACCTGTGGGACTAGAAACCCCAGTCCTTCTGGCCCAAAGTTGCTGTCCTTTAGTGGGATTTGAACCCCTGACCTTCTGGCCTGAAGTACCTTGCCCCAACCTCTAGGCCACTCCTCCTCTAAGAGGTGGAACCAAAGACCCAAAAATTCATGGATGATGACCAGTCACTGGAGAGCAAAGAGTAAAATGGAATCGCACATACCTATTGTTTGAGCTGGAAGCAGATGAGTCAGAAAACAAGATGTTTTGACTTTAAAAAATATGTTAGTATCTATAAGATGAATGCAGTACAAGCAGTATACTGTACATTTTTGCATGCAATTTAAATTACATAATGTACAGTTTTGACCAGAAAGGACAGTAATATTATTAATAAAGGAACCACAAGAATATGCACTTCCCTATATGCTTCTGTTTAAACATTTACCAGAATTTGGAACGTCTTCAGTAAATTAATTCTTTTGCTTAAATTTCTGATTCCTTGCCTTTAAAACTGATCGTTTTTTTCTTGCCCATCAAGAAAACTGGATAATACCATCACATTTTTATTTCTGTTATCAACCAGAAAGCCAATTATACATCTGGAAAACATTTCATTATTTCTTCATCAGTCTTCTTAGAGCAGTAACTTTCAGCTAAGAAAGAAATGATTTTATCAGTCATGGGTAAAATCATCTTCAGCTTTATCAGACAAAGTGCTGGAAGCACCTGCCTGCCAAGTCCCCCACTGTCCCCTTTCACTTTTATTCTCTGTAATAGAATCTCCTTCACAGTCTGTTTCACTGCACATGCTTCCAACGTATGTAAGCGCCTTGATTTCACAATTCTTATTCATTTCATCCATATCAAGAGGATCGCTTGCTTCAGACACTTTCTGGTGTTTGATGTCTGAAGCTGGTTGTTTATCAGCAGGAGGCTACATTGTGAAAGACAAAAAAACAAGTGCAGGTGAATTTTCTGTAACACTTTCCAATCCTCTTTTCTAGATGGTTAATATTATATCTAACATCTCTGTCCCCTGTCGCCTTTCTCTGGCAAAAGCTTCTTCTAGATTGTGAGTTTCTGATCCTGAAGGCATTGCTCACAACACAATTCAGAATCAAGAGTCAAAAGATTTACCCAGCTACATGTTTGTCCAGATAAAGACCATCCATTCAAAATCCCCTCTCCCCTTTTTACCCAACCAAATTTATGTGGGTAAAATGATGATCATGTAATGACATAGAAAAAAAAATTAAAAGTACCTGCTGACAGCCACATTAAAAATTAAATGAAAAGGTCAGTAAAATCTCAAATAAGGAAATAAACATTTAAAATGAAAGGCTGACTAGTTCAAATGAAGTATCCTATAAGGAAACAAAGAAATAAATCTTTACTGATTCTGAAGGAATATGTGTGTATGAATGAATGGGGAATCAGACTGCAGTTTTAATACCATGTTGAAGGAGTTAGTGCACAAAGCAGGGCTGATGCACGAAGCAACTGAGTCTTGGGCAAACAGGGGAGAGCTCACAGGAGATAAGGAGAATAAAAAAAAACCAGATACTAAGCAGACTTTAAAGAAAGTGACCCATAACATTACTTTAATGTGTACAACGGTCTGCTAGAGGCTTTAGAGCACTGAATGTGTGCTGTGCAAGCTGAAATGAAGGTAGTAAGGGACTGTTTCCGGACAGAGCTGGGTGTAATAACACTTTTACGGAGAGGATAGAATCCATGTGCAGGAACTTTAGCTGGAGGTTTTTTGGGAAGAAGAGTCCTAATGGAGAACGATGTGCCAGAGTATTTCTGTGTAAGAGAGCTGTGAAAAGATTTTTTTTATATCAGAATTGTAAGTAACTGAGAATTATTTACAGGAATATGCAAGGAGCTTGCATGAAAGCAGGAGAGAAAACTTAAAGTAAATGTGAGAACTATTGTTTCCTTAGTGACTGGAAGCAGACTGAGGAAACCCTGAAGTTCATTCAAGCACTTTTAAAACCAAACTGAATGAGGATCTGAACTGATTGGTCAGAGAGTGAGAATTTGAATTGATTTATTAGAGTGAATTTAATTTTGAGCAGTGTTTTAGTTAAAAGCTTAACAGTGTGTAACTTATTTTCTATAGCATTGGAGTCCTTCAAATACTGAAGGAAAAGTAAGGCTGAAAGTTATAAACTCCCATGATCAAAGATACGTGAGTCAACCATTGAGTCACCTTATTGAGCAGGAAGATGGAAACGTGTGAATTAATGCACAAGGAGAGGAGGTAAGGGAGAGCTTACAAGAAGGGAACAAAATCAAAAATGTATATGCTTACTGTTCAATTTCTTTCCCAGGTGTGGTGTAAGTTTACCCACCACACTGGAATGTTGTGTATCATACTTTAATAAACAGTAATAGAAAAAACACTCACAGTGCAGTGAAAAGAAAAACTTTAAAAGTAAGCTGTTTTAAATCAGTGTACTGCTCACAGGATTTATTGAATCCTGAAACATATTGAACTGTTTCAGTGAGGAAAAAAGTGTATGTTTGAAAGAGTGAGGGATTGAATATGTTTTTGAAGAAGGAATAAAACATTGCCTTATTTAAAGAATTACATTTATTGGTGGTTGATATAGTTTTCCTGAACTGATTGGCAGTTGCAAGGATTGACTCTGGCACATACCAAAAGAAAAACTGATTTTTGCGCAAATAGTTCCATGGGAGGGAAAGACAGGGAATCTGATTATCTTTTGTTTTTGGGAAAAACAAGTCTCACAAGTAACAGAAATAGAAAAAGAAGAAAGAAAATAGGAACACTTTCTAGTTATTGCGCTAGGGAGATAGGGAATAGGTATCCTGACTACAGCTGGACATTGCTGGAGCAGAGGTGTCCATCATCAAAAAAGCAGCAAGACCTGGAAAGAAGATTTGAGATAAGTGACTGATACACCACAGTGACTTTTTTTTTTTTTTGCAAAACACAGGTGCACTAATAGTTCATTTTTTTGAAACAAAATGTGTCTTTACCTGATTGATAATACCCATTCACCTGCAAAGTTACAGATACAAATTAACGTATTAAAACTGAACTTTTCTTCTTCTAAGGAGTAAATGTGTGGTGAGGATGGGCAGCCCAGAGGCGTCTCCAACAGCAGAATCCTGTGCATGCCAGACTATATGCCCAATTCCGCAATCACGGGTGCATATAGATCCCACAGTTGTGAAATCGGGTCCAACTTGGCACCATCCAAGTATTCAGCATGCAGACGGCACAGGTGTGCACCATTTGGAATCTGCCTCCAAGGGAAGAACAACCCAAACTATGGTTATGCAAGGCAAGGTACAATACTACAACACCAAAAAGGGTGCCAAAATAAAATCATAAAAACCAAAAATAATGGACCTTTAAAATGGCCTCAATCATGAGATCACTCTTCGTGTTCATTCCAAATACTTTGTACCCAAACTCTAAGCATTGCCGGACCTCAACAGGCAGGATTACTGGCCCCTAATGAATGTCAAACCATCAGAGTTATGTCATCATTGCTCCCTCTAACAAACTAGAGTGATATAAATACAAACAAACATAGCACCGCAACTTATTAAACAATAATTTGCACAAAGACCTGTCATTCAAGATCTTCCAGGCTTTCCTACAGGAGCTCTCCAGATCAACCAACAGTAAGGATTTAAGGGTTTGTTTTATTACATTAAATTGTTAGCTCTCTGACTGGGAGCTTTTAAAAGGGTTTTTTGTACATTTTTAAAGCAAGGTTACTTTCTTTTTGGTGCTTTAGTGGGACTTTCCTTGAGCACAGTAGGTGGTTGAACTCCAGTAACCTCCTCAGCTTTGGGAACTGCTAACACCTAATCAGGCGTTAGTGGGCCTGATTACCTGAGAGCAGCTGAGGGCCTGCATAAATGGCTCCAGTGCCCTGCCCTGTTCAGGCTTTCCTACAGGAGCTCTCCAGATCAACCAACAGTAAGGAGTTAAGGGTTTGTTTTATTATATTAAATTGTTAGCTCTCTGACTGGGAGCTCTTAAAAGGGTTTTTTTGTACATTTTTAAAGCAAGGTTACTTTCTTTTTGGTGCTTTAGTGGGACTTTCCTTGAGCACAGTAGGTGGTTGAACTCCAGTAACCTCCTCAGCTTTGGGAACTGCTAACACCTAATCAGGTGTTAGTTCCCTCCCTACCCACCCCAACTTCCACCCACCCCTAGCGAGTAGTCTTGCTTTATAGGACACCTCCCCATTTGACAAAGCACAGAGAATTGGACCAGCACATTTTGAATATAATTAAGGAGATTTAACTGCTTTTTCTCTGAAAGGACAGCTGGGAAACCGGCTGGTACTTGGTAGGTCTCTCTCTTTTGCTTTAACAGATACCTAAGCTCCACGAACAGAACAATGGCTGGGAAAAATCATATCGCTAAAGCTGTTGCCCCCGTTACAGCTTCTGCCTCGGTCCAGACAGAGGTCCTACTGCCAGTTGAAGGAACGGTTCCATGTGCAGGGTGCCTGCATGCTGAAGCTCTGAGAAAACAAGTGGAGGAACTCAGAGAGGAGGTGGCGAGGCTGAGGAGCATTCAAGACAGTGAGAAGTACATTGATGAGATGCTTCTTGCAGCAACCAAGCTCTCCAGCAGAGGAGAAGATGGGTGCCAACAGAATGTTGATGGTTGGACACAAGTCACCAGGGCCTGAAAAATCACCAATCCAACTTCTCCAGCCCTTGAATTGAAGAACCATTATGCAGCCCTGGAAGTGGAGGTGAAAGCATCCCTGGAAAGGGAAGAACCAGAGCTCAAGTACCCCAAAGTTGCAGAATCAGTAACCACAAGGAAACGAAGGGTTGTGGTGGTTGGAGACTCTCTTCTGAGGGGTACTGAGGCGTCCATCTGATGACCAGACTTGATGTCCAGAGAGGTATGCTGTCTGCCTGGTGCCAAAATCCAAGATGTTACGGAGAGTTTGCCAAGACTCATCAAGCCCACTGACTATTACCCAATGTTGCTAATCCATGTTGGAACAAATGATACTGCCAGGAATACCTCGGAACGTATCAAAAGTGACTTCATGGCTCTGGGACAGAGGGTGAAGCAGTTAGGTGCACAGGTGGTGTTCTCTTCAATCCTCCCTGTTGAGGGTAAAGGCCAAGGCAGAGAGCCTTGCATCCTGGAGATGAATGCATGGCTGCGTGGATGGTGTCATCGAGAGCATTTTGGTTTCCTAGACCATGGGATGCTGTTCCAAGGGTTGCAGAGCAGAGATGGCATCCACCTGTCCAAGAAAGGTCAACGCGTCTTCAGTAGTAGACTGGTTAAAGAGGGCTTTAAACTAGATTTGTTGGGGATGGGTGAAGAAAGCCCCCAGGTAAGTGAAATCTCTCAGGTAGGTGATACATTAAATAACTTTATGGAAATGGGAAACAGGGGTAACATATGGAAAGCAGTGTGTATAAATGCCCGTAGCATGGGAAATAAGATCCCTGATGTTGAAGCTTTGGTGAGAGTGGCTGACTTGGATTTAGTGGCAGTTACAGAAACATGGTTCACAGAAAACCATGATTGGGATGTAACTATACCTGGCTATACTTTATTCAGAAAGGACAGGGTAGGAAGTAGCGGAGGAGGAGTGGCACTATATGTAAAAACTACTATTAAAGCTTTGGAATTACAGAGCTTAAAAGGGAGAGGGGAGGCATTGTGGGTTAAACTAGAAAGAGGGAAAGAGAACTCTATTTACATTGGTGTGATATACAGACCTCCATCAGAAGAGGAAGAGGTGGACAGACAGTTATTTGAAGACATGTGCAGCATTGCTAGGAAAGGGGAAGTGCTACAGATAGGAGATTTCAATATGCCAGATGTTGACTGGCACATTCCTGCTGCAGTATCATCTAGAAGTAAGGAGATCCTGGATTCTCTACAGGGAGAACTATTCAGGCAATTGGTAACAGACCCCACACGTGAAGGGGCCATACTGGACTTGGTGCTTACCAATGGTGAAAGTGTTTCTGATGTAGTGGGAGAACATTTTGCATCCAGTGAGAACCAGATGGTGTGGTTCAGTATTAGGACTAGGGCTGTTAGAATCCATTCAAAGGCGAGGATCTTAGACTTTAGGAAGACTAACTTTGCGAAGATGGGCCAATACCTCAGGGAGTCGTTAGTTGGATGGGAACAGCTGAGGGATGTAGAAAAACAGTGGGAAAAACTGAAAGGGGATATTTTAAGGGCAACCAACCTTTTTGTTAAAATGGTAAATAAAGGTAAAAGGAAAAGGAGACCGCTATGTTTTTCGAAAGAAGTAGCGGAAAAAGTGAAGAAAAAGAGGGAGGCCTTCATGAAATACAAGAGACCACAGAGAGAGGAAGACAGGCATCTGTATTTGGAAAAACTTAGAGAAGCTAGCAAAGTAGTCAAGAAGGCAAAGATTCAAAAGGAGGAGGAAATAGCCAATGCAATAAAATGTGGGGATAAGACATTTTTCATATATATTAGTGAGAAGAGGAAGGGCAAGAGTGGTATTGTCAGACTCAAGGGTGCAGGGGAGGAATATGTAGAAGCTGATAAGGATAAAGCGGAATTGCTTAACAAATATTTTTGTTCTGTGTTCACAGATGAAGAACCAGGAGCAGGACCTCAGAAAACACCCACAAATAGGAACAGAAGCAAAGGACATCTTGAACAATTTTCAAAAGACTGTGTTCGTGAGAAACTATCTCAACTTAAAGTAGACAAAGCGATGGGACCGGATGGGATACACCCAAGAATACTGAGGGAAGTTGGGGACGTTCTAGCATCTCCACTGACTGACCTTTTCAATGCCTCGTTGGAGTCGGGAGTGGTGCCAAAGGACTGGAGAGAGGCTCATGTGGTGCCTTTACACAAAAGCGGAAGTAAGGATGTGGTTGGAAACTACAGGCCGGTTAGTTTAACTTCGGTGGTGAGTAAATTATTGGAAACGCTGCTGAAAGAGAAAATAGTGAGATTTCTGGAGTCCAGCGGATTACAGGATCCGAGGCAGCATGGATTCACCAGAGGCAGGGATTGTCAGACAAATCTGATTGATTTCTTTGACTGGGTGACCAGGGAGTTGGACCAAGGGAGAGCCCTAGATGTGGTGTATTTAGATTTCAGTAAAGCCTTTGACACTGTTCCTCACAGGCGACTTATAAACAAACTGAGCACCCTAGGGATGGACCCTAAAGTTACTGCTTGGATTAGAAATTGGTTGGGTGGGAGACGACAGAGTACAAGTAAATGGAGCTCACTCTGAGGAGAAGGATGTTATCATTGGTGTGCCCCAGGGATCTGTCCTTGGTCCGATTCTTTTTAACATCTTTATTAGTGATATAGCAGAAGGGCTTTCAGGTAAAGTTTGCCTCTTTGCGGATGATACCAAAATCTGCAATAGAGGAGACACCAGGAAGGGGTAGATAACATGAGGAGGGAGCTAGCTAAGCTTGAAGAATGGTCTAGAATTTGGCAGCTGGGATTTAATGTTAAAAAATGTAAGGTCATGCATTTGGGCTGCAGCATTCCAAGGGAGCAATATAGTATAGAGGGTGAAGTACTTTTGTCCACTAAAGAAGAGTGGGACCTAGGCGTGGTTGTGTCTGATGATCTTAAAGTAGCTAAACAGGTAGAAAAGGTGACGGCAAAAGCTAGAAGGATGCTTGGGTGCATACGGAGAGGAATGGCTAGCAGAAAAAAGGAGGTGATAATGCCTCTGTATAAGTCTTTGGTGTGACCTCATTTGGAGTATAGTGTGCAATTCTGGAGACCGCACCTTCAAAAGGATGTGAACAGGATGGAGTCGGTGCAGAGGGTGGCTACTAAAATGATTAGTGGTTTTCATTATAAAGCATATGAGGACAGACTGAAGGATCTTAATATGTACACCTTAGAGGAAAGGCGGGATAGAGGTGATATGATTGAGATGTTTAAATACCTCCGTGGCATAAATGTTCAGGGAGAGAGCCTCTTTCAATTGAAAGCAAGTTCTGCTACGAGGGGACATGGGATGAGGGTGAAGGGAGATAGATTCAGGAGTGATATGCGGAAATATTTCTTTACGGAAAGAGTAGTGGATCCATGGAATAGTCTCCCAGTGGAGGTGGTAGAGATGAGGACAGTAACTGAATTTAAAAAAGCATGGGACAAACACAGAGGATCTCTAAAGGTAAAAAGGGGACTGTTGTAGTTGTTATGGAAGGACAGACTAGATAGGCCATGTGGTCTTTTTCTGTCGTCATGTTTCTATGTTTCTATGTTTAAACCCTGCTTTCCAAAATGTGAGAACTATATTAAAAAATATTTCCTCAGATAGAGGCGGAGCCTGCAGGGAACAAGATGGCTGCCTAGCTCTCTCGTTGTCTCTCCTCCCTCCGACAAATTGAATTTTTCCCTGGTTCAACATTGTATTTTTGCGGGCTGGAGTGTGGCAAACTTCATTGCATGATGGCCGCTAGCAAACCCACCAAATTAGATTACGCCGCCGCCCCGAATACCGGCGTGAAGAGGCCCAAACCCGATCCGCCTTCCCCGCAAAAGGCCTCGGGTGCACGTGACAACCCGGTCGCTCTGCACGATCTGCTGGCGGAGATCAGGGCAGTACGTGATATGGTGGCGAATAATGGCATCACGCTGAGCGGGGTTCAAGCAGACATCGGAGAGTTGAAGGAGCTTAAGGAGCAAGTGTGTGCCCTCACGGAGAGAGTGGGCGGGCTAGAGATCCGAGTTGATACCCAGGAGGAACGCTTCAAGCAGGTCAGTGCTAACACCAGGAAAATTGGGCTGCTGGAGCGCAGTCTTGAGGACCTAAATAATCGTACAAGGAGGAATAACATCCGATTGATTGGTGTCCCGGAGGGGGCCGAGGGGTCAAACCTAAAGGCCTTCCTAGCGTCAACCACGGCCAGCTTGTTGAAGCTTAAATTTGAACTGCCTTTCGAGATCGAGCACGCCCACCGCATTCCAACTCACACAGGCCCCAATGTGAAGCAACCGCGCCCTATCATTATGTGTGTGCTACGGCACTCCCATGCGCTGCAGATTCTGGCGGCTGCTAAAGCAGCAGGGCCTCTCAAGTATGAGGGCAGAAATGTGGCGTTTTTTCCTGACTTTCATAAAGCTACCGTGCAGAGAAGGAAACTCCTCTTGGCCTTCTGTCCAAGATTGCAACATCTACAGGCCCGATATGGGCTGTTCGCCCGGCGAGCCTGCGGGTCACCCTCCACAACCAGACCCATACATTTGAGGACCCGGAGCAATTGCGGCTGTACATAGAGGAAAAGGAGGCCTCCAGTATGCATTGAAGAGGACTGGGTACAGCAGGAGCCCTTTTTTCTCCTTTTCTTATTCCGGCGGACTAGCTGGGATAATGCTGTGTGCCCGGGGTGAGCTCGGGGGTGAGCCTCGAGCGGCCGGACCTGGGAAGATAGCGGGAAAGGTGCTTGCAGATCTGGCTATGGACCGGCTAGGGTACTAAAGCCTTGTTGCAACAGAGAGAAATGTTTTCTCAGGGAAATTATAGTATCTGTTTTCTTGATGTTTGGGAGGAGGGGGGGGAGGGGGGAGAGTTGGGTGGGTTCTTGCTTTGTGGGTTCGCCCATTTGATGTTGCCCTCTTGGAGGGGTATCTGTCTCCTTGTGGCGGGGAAAGAATGGCTGTGTATTATATCCTTAAGCTGATGTGGTGGAAGTTATGTCTATTTCTGCATAGGATGCTGATCTCTAGTGTTATTACGTATCATGTCACCCATGTGTTCTCTTAAATGTTTGTCCCTTAATGTTAAGGGCATTAACAATCCCATCAAGAGGAAAAAGATTCTTTTATATTGTAAAAAGGAAAACGCGGATGTAGTCCTCCTCCAGGAGACTCGCCTCCAGACTTTGGAAGCACGAAAATTGGGTTTAGGGCAGTATGTGTTGGTCTCCCATTCCTCAGCTTCGCAGAAGAAGAATGGTGTGGTTACATTGGTCAGGAAAACCCTTGCCCCTGTGGTGGAGCACACGCGTGCAGACTTAGCGGGAAGGTGGGCGTCAGTGGCCTTGCAAATTCAGGGTAGGAAATTTGCTTTCATAAACGTATATGCCCCTAACCACAATGATATCCCGTTCTTTCAACAGATAGCCGAGTTGGCTCATTCACTCTCTTCCTACGACATTGTATTGGGCGGGGACTTTAATTTGGTGCTAGACCCCTTGTTGGACTGTATGCCCTTCAAGAGTCATAGGATGCAGCAAGCCACACTGGTGATTCACTCGTTTATGAGAGATCTCGGCTTGGCAGATATCTGGCGGTTAAAGCACCCTGCGGATAGAGATTACTCGTTCTTCTCTCTCCCTCATAAGTCCCATTCTCGCATAGATTTCTTTCTCATTTCCAAGTCTCTGATCCCTGCGGTGGATAGAGCAGATATCTGTGCTATGCAAATTTCTGATCATGCAGCCGTCACCTTCCATATGTCTCTGGGAATGCAAGACGAGCGACCCCCTTTTTTTGTCCTTCGAAGGGCCCTGTTAGACGATAAGGCATTCCAAGCTTCCATAGCCTGCAGTATTAGGGAATATTTTGCTATGAACCTAATGGGAGACACGGCAGGCTGGGCATGGTGGGAGGCGTTTAAGGCTTCGATCAGGGCCAAGATCATTAGCTACACGATAAAGATTGATCGGGAAAGAAAGGCCAAGCTCGGTGTGCTCGATGCTCAGATTAAAGCTGGGGAGAGGTTGTTGGTAAAGAGATCGGAAGCTGAGATTCTGGTAAGACTCCAAAGATTACGTTATCAGTATAATCATATACTCAGTGAGGAAGCTGAGCATGTCTATGGGAAGCAGCAGGCTAAATATTATGTAGAGAAAAACAAGGCGGGCCGCCTGCTTGCAAACACGTTGCACCCCCGGTCGGCTAAACATCGGATTGAGACTATCCGGACGGATAGTCAGGAGGATTTATTCCAAAATCAGGAGATCGTTGAGGCCTTTCGGGGTTTCTATGAGCAGTTGTATCGCTCTGAGATGGCGTGTGATTTGGAGCGTTTTCAAACACTGACTGAAGGCGTTCCTCATCCTTCCCTCTCCTTGTCGCAATCGGTGGAACTAGAGGAGGGATTTTCAGATAGGGAAGTCCGAGAGGTGATAGTCTCAATGGCTAAAGGTAAAGCGTCGGGTCCCGATGGCCTACCGGCTGAATTTTATCAAACATTTGCGGTAGAGTTGCTGCCTCCTTTGTTGCAATACTTCCATTTATTGGCAGAGCAGCTGCCGCTGACGGGCGCCTTTAGTGAGGCAAACATCGTGGTATTGGAAAAGCCGGGCCGGGATCCTTCTAAGGTGGGAAACTACCGCCCTATTTCTTTATTAAACGCTGATTATAAGATCTATGCAGCAGTGCTGGCTAAGAGGCTCGCTAAAGTCATGCCGGCTCTGATTCATCCAGATCAATGCGGTTTTATTGCGGGGCGCTCGACCTCGGACAATGCCCGGTTGTTATTAAATGTGTTTGCCATTGCCGAAAGTAAAGGGACTCCGTTAGTGGGACTGTCCCTAGATGCAGAAAAAGCTTTCGATCGACTGGAGTGGGAGTTTTTGTTCCGTACTTTACGGTGGTTTGGTTTTGGGGAGCGTTTTCTCCGGCTCCTGCAAGTCCTTTATGCAAGACTGACGGCCCGTATATTTGCCAATGGCATTGTCTCGTCCCCTTTGTATTTATGTCGAGGCACCAGACAAGGCTGCCCTCTCTCCCCACTTTTATTTAATATCGCCTTAGAACCCCTTGCTTTATTAATTCGTCATTCTGGGGAGATCCGGGGAGTCGACATAGGGGGCCTGCAAGTGAAATTGTCGGCTTATGCGGACGACTTGCTGTTGTTTGCTCAGCCAGCTTCTCTACAGGAGCTCATGAAGTTAATCGGGGAGTATTCGCAGCTCTCCGGGTATAAGATTAACTGGTCTAAATCTATAGCGTTTCCTTTAAATAAATGGGCATTTCAGGCAGACCTTGAGAATACGCCTTTCGTCTGGGTTGTGGATACGTTTAAATATCTGGGGGCCCGATTTTGTCGGCACTTGGTTGAGATGACAAGAGTAAATGCGCAAGTAATGTTAGACATAGTCAAAGATTTGACAGTGAAGTGGTCCCCCTTACATTTATCGTGGTGGGGTCGACTGGAGTCTATCAAAATGGTGTTGGCTCCAAAGATTAATTATATATTGGAGATGCTTCCCATATCATCTCCAGCTGCATTTTATAAAGCCTTAGAGCGACTGCTCTCTAAGTTTTTGTGGCAGGGCAAGCCTCCGCGGATCGCTATGCGAAAGCTCCGAGCAAGGAAAGATTGTGGGGGGGTGCAAATGCCGGATTTTAGGGTATACCATCAGGCATTTAAGTTACGGCAGGGCGGGATGTGGACCATGGCAGATCAACTAGAGAGCGGTCCAAGGTGGTTGAAAGTGGAGGAGCAAATTGTAGCGCCTATACCTGTCACCCTCTTAATTGGCATGAGGCTTCCGGACTCCTTCACAGCGGGTCAAATAGTTTCGGCTACGCAGGCTGCGTTTCGATCTCTGGATGAGGGACTGCCTGGGGACGACCCCCTGTCCTTACAGATGCCGATCTGGTACAATACTCGGTTTAAAATTGGGCATAAGCTTATTATGTGGAAATCCTGGCAGAATAAGGGGATCTGGACTTTGGATCATCTCGTAGGCTTTCGAGCTTGGAAGTCCTTTGAGAGGTTGAAGAGTGAGTATGATCTTCCTGCGGGGTGCTACTATCAATGGCTGCAATTGCGGCACTGTCTCACTAAAGCTCAAATAGAGCCAGGGAAATTAGTCCCTGATTGGAAGCTGCTACAAATAGTGGACACCTGCTTCAGTGTCAAAGGGGTCAGCTCCTGTTTCTATGCTATGTTGCGGGATGGGTTCCCTCCCCAATTGTCCGGGTTAGAGAAGGCGTGGAAGGGAGATTTAGGGCTTTCGCTGTCTCGGGTGGAATGGCAGAAGCTCTGGATTCAGGTGCGCAGGATTTCTAGGGGGGCCTCGTTAACGCAAATATTATTTTTTTTGACCCATAGGGCCTTTTTCACTCCTGCGAGGCTGGGCAAATGGGATCCCAAAGGTAACAGTCAGTGCTGGTCTTGTGGGGGATCTCCTGGTACCTTGCAACATATGTTATTTAGCTGCCCACATGTGCACGAATTCTGGAGGCGAGTGTGGGATAGGATACAAGCCGTCCTCTGTTTCGAGGGACAGTTGACGTGGAGGACTATCATCTTGCGTTCTGTAGAAGGTGAGATTGCCCTGTCTAAAGATAAATTTCATGAGTTTAACTTTATGATGGCCGTTGCCGTCAAGGTCATAATGCACTGTTGGAAAGATTCCTCTAAATTGGATTTTATGTATTGGTGGAACTTGTTGTGTCTGTATGTTCGGTATGAAAAAGTCCAAGACAAGGCTCCGCAACACCGAGCCAGGAAGGAATGTAATCACTGGTCCTGTTTAGATAAGTTTGCGGCAAAGGTCGGGGTGTGTGTCTAAAAGTATTTCTATGCTTATCTAGCCTCCTTGATTATTTTGTTTACTTTTCCCTTCCTTTTCTATGTAGGCAGCAAATTGGAGCTGTCGGTGTGTAGGCCACAAGGAGACGGGGGGAGGGAGGGGGGAGGGGAGATGGAGGGGTGTTGGGGTGGGAGGAGTTGTTGGGGGGGGGATGTCGGGATGTAGGGTTGTAGTGGTAGATTGAGCTTGTTCTGTAGTATTGCATTTTGTATGTGTGGTTGGAAAACTGTAAATATTAAATAAAAAAATATATATATATATTTCCTCAAGGAGCCAATATTAGCATAAATCAAAACAAAAAAACCCCAAACAAGGCACTGAAAATTAAAAATTGAAAAAAATAAATAAATAAATAAATAATAAATAATCACGTGAGGAGAAAAAATACAAGAACAAACTTGGCAGGCAGACCGCTAACCAATATGGAGAAAAGAAGACCTCAGCATAAAGAGGAAAAAAAACCTCAGCAGCCCTCCGACCTATAATCAGGAGGAATCGAGTCTTATCAAGGGGCAAGAAACGCCACAAATAATGACCAGACTCAACTTACATCAATGGTCAAAAAATAACCTCTAAGCCTGAGGCAAAAACAGTCCCCACATATGTGCAGCCTACTTCCAAAACAAATATAACACTGTGGCAACTTTGATAGCGGATGATGGCAAAAACTGAAAAACAGACAGAAAAACGTAGCTGTTATTCAGATCAACGAGATGAAACCAAAAAGTCAAAGATGGGTGGGAGCCCGACATCAGATGCTTCGCCTTGCGGCTTCCTCAGGGAGCTTCAATAAACACTAAATCTAAAAACAGGCAAAAGAAATCCTGAAGTCGCAATGTGAACAATCTCACGTGAAAAAACAAAAATAAAAATAAAAAACAAAATAGAAAAACCAACTTCGGACATGGAGCAGACTATCGTTTATTTCACTCCACAACCTGTAGTAGTTCGAATGTAGTGTATCTACTTCGTTGTCCTTGTGGCCTTATCTACATTGGGAAAACCAGTCGAGCTTTATGGACGCGGCTCATAGAGCATCAGAGTTGCCTCCACCACCGAGTAGAAGGAGCACCTCTTGTCCAGCATTTTCAATCCTCAGGTCATGTTTTTGAAGATCTGAAATGTTTAGTGATAACGTAATGTATGCCATCAGTATATGGTGGAGGTCTCAATAGAATTTTGCCACGACTGGAGCAATGCTGGATTTTTTCTTTGAACACTGTTGTTCCATAGGGATTAAATGCATCAATTGAGTGGAAGAGCTGTTTGTGAACATTATTGATTTTTTCTTCTTTTTTTTCTTGCCCTTTTTCTGATTATTACATGTTCGTTGTTTTTTTGTTTTTTTGGGGGGGTTTTGAGTGGGTGGGCGATTTTTCGAGTACTTTTTATATAGGAAGTTTGAAGCACCGTAGTTTGACCAATTGATTTGGGGGTTTTTGACGTCATTAGTTGCACTGCTTTATAGTGCATGCGCTGGCATCTTTTGTTTGGCGATTTTGAGAGTTTGTTCGCCAGACCCCCAGCTTTACTTCTGGCGCCTTCATATACTTCCCTGTATAACTTCACATGAGTATCCTGGACCTGCTCCATGTCCAAAGTTGGTTTTTCTATTTTGCTTTTTATTTTTGTTTTTTCACGTGAGATTGTTCACATTGCGACTTCAGCACTTCTTTTGCCTGTTTTTAGGTTTAGTGTTTATTGGAGCTCCCTGAGGAAGCTGCAAGGCGAAACATCTGATGTTGGGACTCCCGCCCTTCTTCGACTTTTTGGTTTCATCTCGTCGATCTGAACAACAGCCAAGTTTTTCTGTCTGTTTTTCAGTTTTTGCCATCATCCACTATCGAAGTTGCCACAGTGTTATATTTGTTTTGGACGTAGGCTGCACCTATGTGGAGACTGTTTTTGCCTCGGGCTTAGAGGTTTTTTTCTGACCATTGATGTAAGCTGAGTCTGGTCATTATTTGTGGCGTTTCTTGCCCCTTAATAAGACTTGATTCCTTATAGGTCGGAGGGCTGCTGAGGTCTTCTTTTCTCCATATTGGTTAGCGGTCTGCCTGTCGAGTTTGTTCTTGGGGTTTTTTTCTCCTCACGTGATTATTTATTTTTTATTTTTATTTTTATTTTTTCAATTTTTAATTTTCAGTGCCTTGTTTGGGGTTTTATTGTTTTGATTTATTCCAAAATGTGAGAGCATAATTTTGTATTTTGTACTTTTTACTTAACTTGTAATGATGTAACAAGCGTATTGAGCTCTGACAATGCTTAGAATTTGGGTACAAAGTATTTGGAATGAACATGAAGAGTGAACTCATGATTGAGGACATTTTAAAGGGTCCACTGTGTAACACAATTTTTGTTCCTGGGTAGTGACTGTTATTTCCTAATTGCTTATAACTTAAAAATATGGAAAATTGTTATTATTCTCGTTAAACTTTGCTTTTGTGATATTTGTGAAATTTACATATTCCCATTGTTAAAACAGGCTTACTTGTGCCTTTTTGTTCACATAAAATAAAAAAACACAACATATAATATTTACTTATATTTAAGCTATTTAAGAAAAAACATAAAACATTTAGAAGTGAGTAGATTTTCGACATTTATGATTATATTGTAAATCACTTTCACGAATAAGCCCCCAGATGTACAGTAGTCTCCTCGCTTTGTCCTTGGTAGTGGCGTTTAAATTCCAGTATATCCTAGTAGAAACGTTTGCCTTGCTCCTCTGAGTATGCTTCCATGTTCTCCTTGAATTTATCAAGATGCGCATCAAGGATATGGACTTTGAGAGACATCTTGCAGCTCATTTTGCTGTAATTCTTAACCAAAGTCTCAACCAGCTCTACATAGTTTTTGGCCTTGTGATTTCCCAAAAAGCCACAAACCACTGCAACAAAGCTGTTCCAAGCTGCTTTCTCCTTCCTAGTAAGTATTTTGGGAAATTCCATGCACTCAAGAATATTTTTTATTTGTGGTCCAACAAAGACACCAGCCTCAGACAGTTTAGGGAAGAAGTTGTGACAAATGGTTTCATAAGGCCCAATTTGATGTGCAGTAGTGGCATCAGCACCTTCTGTGGTTCCACCATTGGCTCCCACATCACGTTCTTTGTCCTAACAGAAAATTCAGTTCGCTGTGAACAGTCTTGCCTGAGGTAGTGTGCCACGGTGTCCCTGCTGTTCCAAAGACAAAGATAGCAGGGAAACTTGGTAAAACCACTTTGGAGACCCATCAGAAATGCCACCATTTTAAAGTCTCCTATAATCTCCCAGCCGTACTCAGTATACTTCAAGGCTTCTATCAAGGTCTTGACGTTGCTGTAATCATCTTTGAGGCTCACTGAGTGAGCTAGAGGAAGAGACGGGTACTTGTTCCCATTATGTAGGAGCATGGCTTTGAGGCTCCTGAAAGAGCTGTCAATGAACAGGCGCTACTCCTTTGGGTTACATGCAATTTTGATAATGTCGAACAGACCGGTCACATTGTAGCAAAAGCACAGCCCAACTTGGCTAGTGAAGAAGCTAGAAAAAAATGTGATGATGCTTCCTCTGACCTGTGACATGCACACTTTCATCCAACAAGTTCCACTGCTTGAACCTGGATGTCAAAAGTTCGGCATTGGACTTGGTAAGACCAAGATCTCTGACCAAGTTATTGATGTCATTTTGATTCAGGTAGTAAGGGTTTCTCTCCTCAGCTCCACCTCTGATATTGTAATCTAGATCTGCAATGTTTTCTTCGTTTTGTGAATTGCTGCTTTCTTCTGAAGACAGTTGCTTTTTCTGTGGAGGAGTTGGTACAGGGAGCTCTGGGCAATGTGGCACTGGGGCAAATGCTCGGATACATGACAGAAGGAGCATTCTTGCCAGTCCGACATTTGGAAGGATATGTTTATGTTTATGTTTATTTCGCTTGATAGACCGCCCTTCTGTGGTAATCAGAGTGGTTTACAATACAATAAATAAAAAAAAGGAGAGGCACAAAGCCAGGAAAATGGAAAAAGAATTTACAATCCTTGACAGAATAGGGGAGAAAAGAGGAAAATAGGACAGTAAACATAGAAGGAGAGACTCACACGAGAGGGGAGGGAAGATTAAAGGCCAAGGAAAGGAGGTGGGTCTTTAGGTCACATTTAAAGTTGGTATGATGGGGTTCTAAACGAAGGGAAGTGGGGAGGGAGTTCCAGAGGGCAAGGCCTGCGAAAAAGAAAGCTGAGGAGCGGGTGGACTGGAGGTGGGCAAGGGAGGGGGGAAGTGTAAGGCAGTTAAGGTGAAATGAACATGTCTGGGCATGTAAAAATGGATAAGATCTTCCAAATATTGTGGGGTGTTAGTATGAAGTGCCCTGTGGACAAGGGTGAGCAGTTTAAACTGGGTGCGGAAGGAAACGGGCAGCCAATGGAGGTGGAGAAGAAGAGGTGTTACGTGATCTCGAGGGGAGGAGTGAGTGATGAGACGGGCAGCAGTGTTTTGGATCCTCTGAAGTCTGTTCAGTTGAGCTTTGGAGAGACCGATGAGAATGGCATTAGAGAAATCGACGCGTGACATAACAAGTGATAGTAGTAAAGTAGCGAGAGCAGATGGAGAGAGAAAGGGTTGAATCGCACGGATTTGGCGAAGGAAAAAGAAGGAGGTCTTGGTGACGTGAGAGACATGTGGTTGAAAGGTAAGATTGGAGTCAAAGAGTACACCTAGGTAGCGGAAGGTAGAAACCAAAGGTATGGGAGTACAGGAGAAAGATGGGGCCAATGAGGGGGGTGGGCTACCATGAGGAAACCAGATCGCAGTGGTCTTGGTCAGATTGAGGTGGAGGCAGTTCCAGGTCAGCCAATCAGCAACAGTAGAAAAGCAAGAATTAAGTGTATAAAGGTCAGGGTGGGTAGGGGAAGTGTGAAAAAGAAGAACTATATCATCTGCATAGTAGAAAGCGGAGATCCCAGATATCAGTAAAGCGAGGGGAGCTAGGAAAAGATTAAAGAGGAGGGGTGCCAGGACGGAACCTTGGGGAACCCCACAGGGAAGAGGAAATGGGTCAGAGGAAGGGATGGAGGGAGAGGAAGAAAGAACTGCACAGGACCGAGAGGAGAGAAAGGAGTGGAACCAGCAATAGACTGTGCTACATAGGCCTGCTTCCCGAAGGCGAAGAAGAAGGAGAGAGTGGTCAACTAAATCAAAGGCAGCAGAGAGATCAAGGGCTACCGCCACCGAGATGTCACCACAGTCGTGAGCTACATGCAGTGCGTTGGTGAAGGCAAGGAGAACAGTTTCGACACTGTGGCCCTGACGGAAACCGGATTGACGAGGGTGAAGGAAGTTGGTGGAATCAAAGTGGTGAGAGAGTTGTGCAAAAACAATTTTTTCAAGGAGTTTGGAAAGAAAGGGGAGATTGGAAACTGAGCGATAATGGGCAGGATCCAGAGGGTCAAGAGAAGGTTTTTTAAGGATGAGGCGAATCAGGGCATGCTTCCAGGACTGGGGGAAGGTCCCCATGGAGAGGCTGGAGTTGAGCATGGAGCATATATAGGGAAGGAATTACAGAGAAGGGGTGAGTAGCCAGGAGGAGGGAATAGGGTCAAGAAGACAGAATGTCTTGTTAGAGGAGGAGATAAGTTGATGGAGTTCGATCGTGGTGGTGAGGGAGAAGGAGGACCATGTGTGTGAGAGTTGGGACGTGGGAGGGGGGGATGCAACAGGGGGGGGAGAATGGATGGGAGGGGGACAAAGAGGCAGAGATGCTCTTAGGGAAGAAATCTTGTTGCTGAAAAACGATGCCAGAATTGAGGGAGGAGGGAACGGCTGAGTAAAGGTGGAGGTGTCAGGGCGAAGAGAGGTGAGCGACTTCAGCATGGAATAAAGGTGGCGTGTTTGATTAGGTGCATTGGAGATGGCGTCAGAAATGTATGTACGTTTGGCAAGATGAACTTGGGAGCAGTAGTGCGAGTAGTGAGCTTTGAAGGATGATAGAGTGGCTGGGGAGGGGGCCTTCCGCCATAGTCGTTTGGCTCTGCGGAGCTGGGATCGAAGCAGATGAAGACCGCCATGATACCAGGGCTGAGTAAAATGGTAATTTGTTGGGTGAGGGTGTAAGGGGGCAAGACGATCAAGTGCGGCAGAAAAGGTAGAGGACCAAAGGGAACTCTGAGAGTCAGGAGAGAGGGAAGAGAAGTCAGAGGGCAAGAGTTCAGTTACAGAGTGGAGGAGTGGCCTAGTGGTTGGGGCAAGGTACTTCAGGCCGGAAGGTCGGGGGTTCAAATCCCACTAGAGGACAGCAACCTTGGGCCGGAAGGACTGGGGTTTCTAGTCCCACAGGTGCTCCTTGTGGTCTTGGGCAAGCCACTTAACCCTCCATAGCCCATGTTCCCTGTAAAATAGTTATCTCCAAGTTATAATGCCCTGTTCAATGTAATTTCAGTTTGTTCAATGTAAACCGCACTGATGCAGAATAGCGCGGTATAAAAGAGAATGTAAATAAAAAAAATAAATAAATAAATAAAAAACTGCTGAATAGTAAGCGGGGTGATAGTACGCGAGAGACGCGGGGGGGAGGCGTTGAAGGGGGAGAGGGCAAAGGGGATGGCTTTGAGTGGAAGCAGGAGACAGTGAGGCAGAAGTGATCAGTCCAGGGAAGAGGGAGGGAGGACAAATTGTGAAGTGTGAGCGTGGAAGAGGATGAGGTCAAGAGGAGGTCAAGAGTATGGCCAGCGGAATGAGTGGGAAAGGGAACGTGTTGTGAGAGGGACAAGTCTTGTACGAGGGAAGCAAAGGTGTGATCCCTAGAAGAAGAAGGGGGATTAAGGTGAAGGTTGAAATCGCCAGCAATAAGGAGATGGGGGAAGCTCAGGGAGAGGTCAGAGATGGTCAGAAGTAGAGAGTCCCAAAGATCGGAGCGAAGAGCAGGGGGCGAATAGATAAGAAGAATGTGTGTCGGGGGCGAAGTGTGAAGATGGAGCAGAAGGGCTTCAGGATAGTGGAGCGAGGGTGAGAAAATCTGAGAGAAGGGGAGGGAGGGACGAAGAATAGCAGCCACACCACCACCAGACCGGCCAATTCGAGGGACAGAAACAGCGGAAAAGCAAATACACCATGCAGAAGTAGCAATTGCTCAAGTGGTCAGTGGGTTCCCGCCAAATTCTTCTGATATCAAACTTCATGACTCTCTTTTCCTCTCTGTACCATCTTGCCAAAGAAAAAATAAAAATGTGAAAATAAAAAATAATTATATATATTTATAGTTATAGTTATGATGATAAAATTAATTTAAATGAATGATGTTCTTGCTAAACATTTCATATATTATGTAAAAATTCAGTAATAATAAAGATTTTATAACATGAAATGTCACAGTCTAAGCCAGCATCAATTGTCCATCTTACCTTCCAGAGTTTTCTTGCAGTGCTCGCAAGTGAAATGAGGCATCCAGGGTTTGTCCTGATCCCCAACAGGCATGCTGAAATATGCCTTGTAAGCTTCACACATCTTCGCTGATGCTTCCATGGAGTACTTTTTCATTTTGTCTTGATAAAATCACCACAGACATAGCAAAATGTGTCTGCCGGATGCTTACAGCCTCTAGATGCCATGTCAGTCCACTTAAGCTAGAATGAAAATAAACTGGTGAGCTTAAGACACATGTTGTTGTTGCTCGCTCCTAGGTTTCCAGTCAGTAAGGAGGCGGCTGAATGACTGTGCTCACTCTGCACAAATCCGTGGTTTATATAGACACAAGGCGAAAGTGACGTTATAATGGTCACCAAAAGATTTTTATTAAAAGTTCTCAAAAGTTATACAAAGTTCTAAAGTTTTGCAAAGTTCTGGAAAACCCTAGAAAGTTCTAGAATTTTCCAAAAGGTACTCCAAGTTTACTTTGCAGTAAATCTATCTAGAATGTCCTCCAAAATAGGTAATTTTCAAAAATATCACTCTCCTGGTCCCAAAAGCAATGTTTGTGGGCCATAATTGCCATTTCCTATGGCTTTCAGACATAAGATATTGGAAAATAACACTTATTACCCAGGAACAAGAAAAAAGTAAAAATTTGTTACACAGTGTTATTTTCATTTTGGGTTGTTTTTTTACACAAGGCAAGGTTCAACATTAGAAACCACCACCCAGGAAAAGGATTTAGGAGTCATAGTGGATAATACTTTGAAACAGAGGTGTCGGAATACTGTTTTTCATGGGAGGCCAAGCTCCGCCCCTAGACCAGTCAAACTCCTTGCTGCTGCAATTGCCTTCTTTTCCCTCCTGTCTGCCCACAGGAATCCAATCTCCAATGGGCAGACAGAAGGGATCTGTGATACAATCACATCGCTCTTCTGCCCACAGGGGATGGGATCCCTGTGGGCAGCATGCTACTTGCTGGGTCACGATCGCTGGCCTTCCCCTACTTCTGCCTGCGGGACATTGGATCCCCACGAGCCAAAGTAGGGGAGGCACCGATTGCAGCAACAACGTTTTTTTAATGGGGCCAGGGCCCCTGTTGCCCACCCACATCTGATGCCTATGCATTAAAAACCTCTGTCCAATGTTCAGTGGTGGCCAAGAAAGCAAATAGAGTGATAAGAATCATAAGGAAAGGAATGGAGAATAAAACCAAGGATATTATAATGCTTCTGTATCATTCCATGGTGCGATCCTTGGTTAAAAAGGATATAGAATAATTAGAAAAGGTACAGAGAAGCAAAATAGTAAAGGGGATGGAAGGATACCCCTATGAGCAAAGGCTTAAAAGGTTAGGGCTTTTCGATTTGGAAAAGAGACAGCCGAGTGGAGATATGATAGAGGTCTATAAATTAATGAATGGAGAGGAATGAGTAAATGTAGATTGTTTGTTTACTCCATGAAAAAGTTTAAAGACTAGGGGGCATGCAAGGAAGCTACAATGGAACCCATTTAAGACTAATAAGAGAAAATATGTTTTCACTCAACATGTAATCAAATTGGAATTCGTTACCAGAGGATGTAGTAAAAGCTGTTAGTGTAGCTGGGTTTAAAAAAGGTTTGGACAAGTTCCTGGAGAAAGGTCCATAGACCGTTATTAGAGAGGACCAGGGAAATCCACTGTTTACCCCTGGGATAAGCAGCATGGAAAGTGTGTATCTTCTTGGGAACCTGACGGGTACTTGTGACCTGGATTGGCCACTGTTGGAAACAGGATGCTAGGCTTGATGCACCTTGGTCTCACCCAGTATGGTATTTCTTATGTTCTCATATGATGTGAATTTCCTCAAGCAGTTCTCGTTTCTTACTACTATTACTACTTCTCATTGGTATAGTGCTATAAGGCATACACAGTGCTGTACACGTACATGTAAGAGATGGTTCCTGCTCAATAAATCTTACAATATTCAAGTCTGACAAACACAACAACAAGAAACTAGGGTAAAACTAAGGGGAAATGGTTAAAATACACACGGGTGGTAAAAAGGTGAATGAGGGGATCACAATATAAAAACAGCCTTGAAGAGGTGGGTTTTTAGCCTGGATTTGAATAAGACCATAGGTGGAGCCCGATATACTGACTCCGGGGAGTCTGTTATAGGCATACGGTGCAACCAGGTAGAACAAACAAAATCTGGAGTTGGCAATGGACGAGAAGGCACAGATAAAAGTTATTTGCCTGATGAGTGGAATTCCTGAGGAGGGTTGCAAGGAGAGGTATGAAGATAAGATTTGCCATATTGGCTCAGACCCATGGTCAGTCAAGCCCAGCATCCTGTTTCTAACAGGCAGGGCTATTTCAGTAGAATGTAAAGGATGAAAGTCAGATTTCAGTGGAACCAGAATGGCTTGAGAGGAAAGAAAGTCAAGACAGCAATGGTGAACTGCATGGTTTGAGTGGTTTGGATGAAAAGGGGAGGAGGGAGATGGGTTGATAATTGGAAGAGCAGGTAGGCATTTTGAGAAGAAGTGTAATCACAATGTGTTTCAAAGCCACAGGAACAGTTGCGGTGAAAAGCCATAAACTGAGATGTGACAGATGGAAGGGATGACAGCGGAATAGATAAAGCTTAGCAGACAGGTGGGAATGGGATCATAGAATCAGGTAGTGAACTTGAAAGAAGATCTGTACAGTAGTTTCCTCCTCAGTGATTTTAGAAAACGAAGAAAGAGTGACAGGTTGAAAGAAGGATTTGAGAGCTGAAGAGGGGAGATGAGACTAATCTTGTGAACCTTTCATTGGAAGTAGTTGACCAAAGTTCGATTAGAAAGTGGAGGAGGGTCTGGGGCTAAGGCACTTTGAAGAGAAAGCATAGAGGACAATAATATGGACCACCACTCCTTGAGGCTCCAAGGGTGGCTGTTCACCTAGGCTGCAGAGACCACAGTAGAAGGCCTTTGGATGGGGGAGATGGGCTTCACAGCTCATTATCCCTCTAATAATGGCTTGTGCAATGCCTTAGCCATTTTGAAGTGAGCTCCCCATGTTGGTGGAAGCGGAGTGCAAGGGCCAGGAGGGTCTAGAGTCCAAGCACAAGCAGTATACCAGCTCAGGGCAGCTTATACATGGGCCATCATATAGAACAGCAACTAAAGAGGGGAGTCACAGCCATCCATCCAGAGAGGGCCCCCATGCTCCCTACTTCTTGGAAGGGCTCTGGTAGTACACTACATGGAAATGGTGACTCTCACATAGCCCCCAGGCTGAGCACCCCGGCTGCTATGCAAACTACAGAATACCAAACCAGGGAAGATCAAAAGAGCTCCCCAGATATATGGATTGTCTCTGCCCCTGCGCAAGGGGGCCAGGCATGGGACACCAATCAGTGAGCTCCAACAATGAAGGCCCACATTCAGTAATAGATATATTATGCAGCAGCTCAGAGCTGATAGGCCTCAGCCAAATCCTTCTTCAGTGTGGAGGAAGGGCCATCTGCCCACAGGAGCCATTGGATCCCTGCTCCCTGCAGAGGGGACAGGGATCCAATGGCTCTTGTGCTGCCACACTGTTGCCAGTAAGTGCATCACCTCATTTGCATGGTACTTCCACCTTGTACTCTGCTGGCTCCAACTCTGGCTTTAAGGCCAGTATTGACTGCAGCACAGAACACAGGCCCTATGTACAGACACCTCCACAACACACAACGCCAGCAGCCCTCTGACAGCTAGCCAGTGCATATTGCTGACATTAACAGCAGTCCATCAGTTGATTTGTCTGTGGATATCATAGCAGGGTCACCCCTGACCTGCAGGCTCTGGCAGTTAGGCTGTTATGGTCCACTTTCATATCTGCTGCACCATGCAGCCCCTCCAAACACGTGGCCTAGACAGGTACCTTGGTGTTCAGCTCATCTCTTCAATTACCCCGATATTATTCTTATGTGTTTGCGCTGCTTCTGCACTTCATATTTCCTAACACTTTGCCCGAATGACATAGTCAGTGTGCGGGAGCATGCCAAGTGCAGCTAGCACCAGGTCAGAGGTTGCCGTTAGCTGCGCCCGTGCTAGGGGAGTGATTATGCACCTACTGCGCGACTACTGTTCTCGCCCCAGCTGCATGCCCTGACTCTGCCCTCCCTCCACCCAGTCTCCGCCTTGACCCTCAACTATTTGCATACTACATTGCTAGCACTGGGCATTTAGTGCACTTGCCTTTAGATCATGAGCTCCTTGCTACCATGCAGCCCAAATGCACATACACCCCAAGCTACCAGCTAACTAAATTGTAGGTCCACTAGAGACAAGGAAATACCTTCTGTGTGTGACTATCACTCACCTTGAACTACTTCTAGAAACGTATTAGCTATATCCAAAATAAGAAGGTGGCATAAATACCCTAGGAACTGCGAGTGCAGAAAGGCCGCCCAAATAGTGGCAAAAATGTCCTTGATAAAGAAGTGTAGTTCCACTATTAGTTCATTTCAATGCACAGAAAGGTTGATACATAAAAATAAAAGGTGAAATATTCAATGTGCAGTGGTCAGCACTGGTAAAGTGGGCAAAAGTGAAACTGGATATCCAGGGCCAGTCAGTGGTTATCCACTGGCCCTGAATATCCATTTTCGTCAGTGACCTTCATTGCTATCTAGTCAGCAGCAATATTCAGCCACTAACCAATCCTAACTTTATGCGGTTAGTGGACTGAAAACCACCGCCAGTGGGATAGATGCAGAGACCAGCCCATTCTCACCTAAGGAGCACCCTGGCACTATCAGGACTGTGCCAAGGCGCTCTATGGGAATATTCAATGGCATTGGCTGGTTAGTGCCGCTGAATATTGGACTTGGTGGAGTTTGTGGTTAGCAGGTCCTGCTAACCGCATAAATCCTTTTGAATATCGGGCGCAAAAAAACTATAAGGTGATAAACGACTAGAAGAAGAATTTTATGGCTCTTAATGCATTTGACAGCCCAGGTCTTCAAGTCATTTTTTGTCAGCTCTAGAACATCTGAACATTTTAACTTCAACAGTCTTAGGAGTCCTTTTACTAAAGCACAAGAAGCAGTTAACTTGCAAATTAGTGTGTGCTAATGGTTACTTCAGGTCCACAGTAACTGTTACCACATACCACATTGGCATGACACTTAGGGGCATGTTTACTAAATGTTAACGCACGTTAAGTAAATGTGTTAAGTGCTGCCACTGCCCGTTCATTTCTATGGGCCATTGCAGCACTTAACAGTGTTAGCTTTTGTTAATGCACATTACCTTTTGTAAACATGCCCCTTGCAATAATGCAATGTGTGCCTTCAAGTCAGCCCTGACTCCTGGTGACACAGAAGCTCCTGGGTTTTCTTGGCAGTGTCACTGGAAGCAGATTGCCAGGCCTTTCTTCTGAGGCAATGGAGGGTTAAGTGACTTGCCCAAGGCTACAAGGAGTGCCAGTGGGAATTGAACCCTGGTTGCTTGGTTACCAAGCCAGTGTTCTAACCACTAGGCTACTCCTCCACTCAAACATACTCCTTAGTGCATGCTAATTCCCATGTTAATTACTCATCATGAAATAGGGTGGGGACTGGGCATATTATAGGCGACAATGGGTGTGGACTGTATATTGCAGATAGCGTGCAGGAATAAGCAATTGTTGTCCCTTTTGCAATTACCATGGGCCCAATTCCGAGTTGTGACATGTGACGTGCAGCCCCACAAGCCATCCTGTCCCTATTCCCCCTCTGACTCTCCCCGCACGGCTAGAGCAGCAGGACAGGGAGAGACGGCGGGGGGTGGGAGGGAGCTGAGTCTGGGTGGAGCGGGGGAGGGCAGAGGCGGCACGATGTACAGGGCCAATTCCAGTCACAGCCTTGTATATTCTGCAGGGTCAGGGAAAGTGGAATAATCAGCACAAACCAGGCATTCGGGACCGGACATCCCCCCCTGCTGTCTAATTCAAGCCCCGACTGGCCAGCTGTGGGTAGGACGACAGGGAAAAGGAGGGCCAAGGCCGTGGGAGTCGGGGGCGCCTGTAAACCATGCAAATGCCACTGAATGCTTAGTGCCATTGAATATCCCCGATCTTCTCTCTACACACCCCGATGCTAACTGCTTAGCATCAGGGCTTGTCATGGGCATTCCAGGGTGGAGCAGAGACAGCGACAGTCGCTAACTGGTCGCATATGACTCCGGCATTGAATATCTGGAGTTAAGAGGTTGGCAGGGACAGCTATGTGCCATAGAGGTGCATAGTCGGCTCAGTTCAACATCATGCCCATCCTGTGCAAAATTGGGCATTATACATGTGTAAATAGCCCTTCGCATATATCCATAACACCCACAAGTTTGAAAGGGATATATTCTGGGTATGGTTTTGGCAAGCAGAAACAATATGTACATATTTTATCATATTCAGTGACTATAGATGAATACTTCAAAGTTTGCTTGTTGGCATTTGCATCTGCTCCAAGTCTCACACCTTTATTAACTTTTCATTTGGACCGAGGTTTTTGAGGACTGATTGACAGGACAATTGTGCTTATCTCACTAATGTTTAAAACCATTTCAAAAATCCAAACATTTAAGGTTCATAGATCAGTTCCTTAAATGGCTCACCTTGGAGATCCAGCTTTGTGGAATCCGGCACTTATACATGTAGGTTGTAAATCTTCTGCTTACACACCTAAGCGCTGCTCTTTACTCGTTCAAAGCTTTGAGCGATGCTATTCTTTTTTTGAACATAAATTTTTATAAAATCACTGACTCCAATATGCATGCTGCCAAATAAACAAATACTGTACATTTTCATCAATTTTATACTTATTTTACACAAAGTTCTGCATTTAGCGAGCCTTTTATAAAATACTTTGCACCTTTTTTATGATTGAATATAATATTAACAAAATAATCATCCAATTATAATCAATAAGATCAACAATTACATATTATCAGAAGGCGAGGAAACAAACCAAAAAATAGCAAAATAACATAACTACTGAGAAATGAAACAAAGGGGTAAAGTTAACCAGAAAAGTAATCAATCTTCAATCTTCACATTCCTCTAAGGAAGCCAATGTGTGCCCTCAACAAAATTTTCTAATTGCACAGGATCATAAATTGCCTCCTATCATTATATAAGAGATTTGGAATGGGCTGCCGCTGGAATTACATGAGATGACAAGTTTGTTGTGTTTTAGGACGACTTTGAATACATACCTATTTCCTGGAAAGGGTTATTTGTTTTATTTATTTATTTATTTAACGGGTTTTCTATACCACCTTCTCATAAAATTCAAAGCAGTTTACAGTAAAACATGCAGTTTCCATTCAACAGGGATCGTACAACTTAGATACATATATAGGGCACTTAGGGGTATGTTTACTAAACTGTGGTAACGATAAATAACACGCGTAATGTAACGTTAACGATCGTTAGCGCATCATAACATGCGTTATGACGCGCTAACGATCGTTAACGTTACATAACGCGCGTTATGATGCGTTAACGATCATAAAGCTCCGCGGAGCGGTAAAACACTGCAGAAGGCGGAGAGAGGGCGGAGAGAACGGGTCAGTGGGCGGGGAGAGGCTCCCTTCACACTAACGCGCTGATCGGAAGAGCTAAATCCCAACGCGAAAGAAAACCTGCCGTTAAATGCACATTACAGGGGAGAGAAACCATTTCAGTGTCAGCAATGTACAGCCTAGGCAGAAAAACCTAAAGAAAGTGATAAGTGTGATTACATGTGCACAGAACAAAAGGGCACATAAACACTGAAAATGACCTCAACAAACTGGAAAAAACCCATAACCAAGCTGGCCAATAGTGTATTAATGAGAAAAATCAACCCCCCCCCCCCCCGAGAAAGCTCCATAGAAAAGATATAAATCGTGGCAGGGTCTACACTCCATCCCCATACAAGGTGAATGAGCCCACAGTGAAATAGCGCTGCTCAGGGTTTTCCACTCCATCGGACAGGGTTCCTATGGCGTGCACATGTCCCGCAACATCAGGGCGGGCATGTCGGAACGGCAACTGGACAGATGCCGGAAAAGGGGATACAGAGGGCCGCAGGCGGCACATGCTGTGGTACAGCTGGGCCACAGTGTGGACTAGGGTGATGCCTAGCTGGCCCATACGAATTCTGAAACAGCAGAGCAGCCAGACAGCAACTGCTGAAGGCCCAACATGGGCATGACTGTGTTTCCCACAGTGTCACAGGGGATAGTACCCAACAGCTACCCCCAAGGGCACAGAACATTGGCAGGCGGGGCTGGGGGGGAGCGTGGACGTCTATGCAGGCACCCCGACCCAAGAACCCGCACCATAGGCAGCCGCCTAACTGCACACTGGATGTCCTGAGGCTACGCACCACCAGCACCACCAGCAGAAGAGCATGTCAGCATGGTGGCTGAGGGATACTGGTGGTGGAGGGGGCAGTGGCAGCTGCCCAGAGCAGACCGTGGCCAAGCCCTGTGTAGGTGGGTGCCGTGTACTGCAACAGATGGGCCCTGTCTGACGAACAGTCATGGTATCACCAAGGAATGTACTGACTCTGTGACAACAAGGTGTTGCAGTGCACAAAACCAGTATATTCAGAAGCAGAGGGTCACAGGTTCAAGTCCCAGCTGTGGTTCCTGCCAATCCAGTCCCCATATCTTACCCACTACTACAACGTGCTAATACAGACAGCACCTTTATTGCAGATGACATAAACATGCCCAAGACACCTACATTTTACCCTACAGAGCACGGACACCATAAACATGCACATTACCTAGAGCAGAGTCTCCCAAATGCAGTCCTGGAGGGCCAAATACCATTCCGGTTCCATGCTGCCTCTGATAAAGATGCCTGTGCTGCATTTCTATGCGCTACCCCCATAGTATGCAGATGTATCTCATGCATATTCATGAGGGACAGCATGAAAACCCGAACAGTGTTTGGCACCGCAGGACTGGAGTTGGGAACCTCTGCCGTAAAGCAGCAGCCAACAGGGGCAGACACACCCGCACCCACAGGCCCAATTATCCAAAGCCTCCTGGAGAGGCAGGACTTTGGGCTCTGCGTGCATCTCCCAATACTAGCACTTGCATAACTTAGTAATGCCACCCTAAACCTGGGAATATGGTACACATCTATCAAAAGGTTGCTATGATTACTGGCAGATAGCAATTCCTAGGTTAAGTACAATTTTCTGAGTGAGCAGCATCATAGCAACCTTTCTGATGTCTGTGGAGTGTGCTACAGGTCTTGTGTCTAACAGTGTTTACCAATCTGGGGAGTGACTCCTACAGTATTGCGTACCATAGCCAAGCCTGCACTGTGCCCAGGACTGGTGTGGTGGCCTGGGATGCCCAACACCTCTATAGTTGCACAATGCTGGCATAGGTGTGGGGAGTGTGTGTCTGTCTATCCAGTGTGTGGTGGCTGCCAACACCCTCCACAGCCCACACTGCTAGCACTGTTGCCAGTATTGGCCTGCCAATGTGCATAATGAGGAGCAAGGTTCCATGGGAATAGCCTGGATAGGGTGGCCTGGCCTGGCCGCATCTGCACAGGGCATAGGGCAATGGCTCGGACATTGTAGTGCCCGGTACCACCTGCACGGACAGGGTAGCCATAGCATGTCCTGCTGGGAGGTCACTCTCACCCTGACTGAGCAGTGACCATGGCATGGCTAGGTTCCCCCATAGTGCTTTATAGCATTTCTTTTATATAATATTTATGGGTTTTCTTTTGGGGCCCAATCACTGACTTATCTGCTTGGTGTGTATGTTGACATCCCTGTTCTGGGTACATGCATCTCTTCCAGGACTATGCACTATGGACTAGCTGGCGGACTGTCTGTAGCTAGTATGTGTCTTGCTGGAACACCTTGCAGGGTGCAGCGGCTGGAGGCTTGCTGCTGGAGAATGTCAGATAATGGTGGGGGGCAGATGAGCATTTCCAGGCCTGTTGTCTGTCTGCTATTGCGTTATGGAGGTGTACCACTCTGTCTGTTCCCCAACAGGACTGGGGTTGATGGTCCCCTCTACTGCTACCATTGCAGGGAGGTAGACTGTGGATCTATTAGTGGGTGATCCTGTTTCCCACCCTGAGACCCAGAGGGTGGGTTGTGTGGTGGTACATAATCTGCCTATGGGTCCATACACTACCTGCCTACCTACCTACAGCAGGTAACCATGGCACCAACACAGGATATGCACTATTCTGGGTGCATCATCGCCCATAAGGACTAGACATGACCGAGACATACAGCAGGACACAGATGTATCCTAGGTGTGTCTAATGGAACTACCTATCACACACTGATAGGGATCTGCAGCATGGCGTATTTCAGCCATGAAAGGTGCTGTGGACCTGGTGCTGGGCGCCCCACCTCAACCTCAGGGTGGGCACAGTACCCGCACAATGTGTCTGTCTGTGGCTACTCTGTGGCAGTGCCACACATGGTCTGTTGCCCCTACCAGGCCGAGGTGCTGTGGGGGTGCATACCCAATCTTGTGCCCAACTCTCGTCTGCTGATTTGCATGTACAGTGCATCATGGGTATTGGTGGGTTAACCCTATCCTGGTAACTACAGCAGACAGTTTGTGTGGTGCCGTGCAGTTCTTCTGCAGCCAGCCAGGGCTTTGTTCACAGCCTTATAAGGTGTCCTATTGGGGACATTATAGGGTGCCTTGGCGGACAGTACACTTTATAATGTGCCCTATGGAGTGCGTTATGGGGTGCCTTATGCGGCACCTTAGGTTATGCCACCGTGAGGGTGTGTTTGCTGGCAGCACTAATTAAAATACACGTCAAATGCCTCAACAATCACTACTTAAATGTAAAGGGTGCTGCCTCAGCCAGCCTTATACATTAGGCCCATTGGGGAATCGAACCCATGACCCCTGTACCATCAGTCAGTGTTGTAACCATTGTGCTACAGCTCTGTTGCTGTGCTTGTATGCCTGCGTGCCTTCTTAAGATTAACGTGCGGTAATGTGCCTTGTAGCGCTCGTTCATTTATGGCGCCTTGTAACGCGCGTTCTCGGCACGTTCTCTGTAATGATGTACCGCCCATGTCCTTATTTGGGATTTCTGTCTCTACCACGGCTCCTAATGCGAATCGCACTAACGCAGTTTAGTAAACATACCCCTTAGTCTAAATATTTACATATGGTTGGAACGGTAGGTCAGGATTCTGGGTAGATGGAGGTAGGAATTAGGGTAGGGGTGATTGGAGGTTGGGTAGCATTAAGGGTGAGTCTCAGGATAGGAAGTGAGAAGAATCAAATGGCAGGTCCATAGGATTGAGATTTGTTTGTGGGGGAAGGGAAGGGGAGGTTTTATGCAGCGGTGGTATTATCGTGCGATAAGTGACGTTATCGCGCGAAAACATCACTTATCGCACGATAACGCAGCGGCAGCGTTAAGGCACACTAATGCTGTGAAATCCGGGTCTGAAGAGTGGAGTAAGGCTTCCCAGAGGGTGGAGAGAAGGGGCCAATGGGCGGAAAGTGGGAGGGGAGAGGCTCCAGGCACACTAACGCTGTGAAATCTGGGTCTGAACACTAACGCCAGTGAAACCTTCGCGTTAAGGCACATTTGCAGGAAAGAGAAACTATTTCAGTCAGCAATGTGCAGTAAAGGCAGGGAAACCCAGAAAAGTGATAGTTGTGATACATGTGCAGGGACCAAAAAGGCAAATAAACATATAAAAGGACCAGAACCACAACTAAAATCCCAATAACCAAGCTGGTCAATAGTGATATTAATGATAAACATAAAGCAACACTACTGACAAAGCATATAAATTAAGATATCATGTTTGGAAGGGTCTATGCTCTCTCCCCCTACAAAGCCACAAGACAACTCATAGCTATAATGTACATAGTTGTAGATAATAATGCCAAAACTGTAAAGCAGCAAGACAGCAACTGATGAGGGTCCAACATGGGCATGAGTGTGTGCCCCACAGTGTCACAGGGGAGATTACCCAGCAGGTACCCCCAAGGGCACATAACATTGGCAGGCGGTGCGGGGGGGAGGGAAGCGCACATGTCCATGTAGGCACCCCTACTCGAGAACCTACACCATAGGCAGCTGCCTACCAGCATACTGGATGGCATGGGACTGCACACCACCAGCACCACCGGCATAATGGCATGGCAGCATGGTGGTGGAGGAGTGCTGGTGGCGGAGGGGGCAGTGGCATCTGCCCACAGCAGACCATGGCCTAGCCCCGTTTAGGTGGGTGCCGTGCAATGCAACAGACAGGGTCTGTCTGACAAACAGTCATGGCATCCCCCCAGGATTGACATGTCCCTGTGGCAACAGTGTGGTGCAGAACACACAGCCAGTATGTTCAGGAACAGAAGGTCACAAGTTCAAGTCCCAGCTGTGGCTCCTACCAACCCTGTCCCCATATTTTACCCAGTACTAAACCATGGTAATAAAGACGGAATCTTTATTACAGATAAAATAAACATGCCTGAAACGCCTATATTTTACCCAACAGAGCACAGACACCATAAACATGTGCAATCCCTAGAGCAGAGTTTCCCAACTGCAGTCCTAGAGGGCAAAACACCATTCAGGTTTCATGCTGTCCCTAATAAAAATACCTGTGCTGCATTAGTATGCGCCGCCCCATTGTATGCAAATGTATCTCATGCATATTCATTAGGGACAGCATGAAAACCTGAACAGTGTTTGCCCCACCAGGACCGGAGTTGGGAACCTCTGCCCTAGAGCAGCAGCCAACAGGGGCATAAACACCCACACCCACAGGCTCTACTATCCAAAGCCTCATGGAGAGTCAGACTGTTGGGCCCTGCGCGCAGCAGCATCTCCCAATCTAACATTTGCATATCTCAGCAATGCCGCCCTAAACTTGGGAATATGTTACACATATATCAAAAGGTTGCTATGATTAATGGCAGATAACAATTCCTACGTTAAGCACAATTTGCTGATAGAGCTGCATCATAGCAACCTTTCTGTGGAGTGTGTTTCAGTTTTGGTTTCTGACAGTGTTTACCACCCCGGGGAGTGACCCCAACAGTATTGCATACCATAGCCATGCCTGCACTGTGCCCAGGACTAGTGTGGTGGCCAGGGCTGCCAAAAGCCTCTATATTTGCACAATGCTGGCATAGGTGTGGGAGTGTGTGTCTGTCTATCCAGTGTGTTGTGGCTACCTACACCTTACTCAGCCCACACTGCTTGCACTGTTTCCAGTGTTACCCTGCCAATGTGCATAATGAGGAGCAAGGTACTGTGGGTATGGCCCGGACAGGGTGGCCTGGGCAGGATTCATCTGCACAGGGCATAGGGCAATGGCTGGGACATTGTAGTGCCCGGCCACCACCTGCACGGACAGGGTGGCCACAGCATGTCCTGCTGGGAGGTCACTCTCAAACTGACTGAGCAGTGACCACAGCATGGCTAGGTTCCCCCATAGTGCTATATAGTATTTTTCTCAAGTGATATTTGTGGGTTCTCTTTTCTGGGGCCCAATCACTGACTTATCTGCTTGGTGTGTGTGCTCAAATCTCCTCCAGGAATATGGACTAGCTAGCAGACTGTCTGCAGTTAGTATGTGCATGGCTGGAACACCTTGCAGGGTATAGCGGCTGGAGACTCACTGTGCTTGCTGCTGGAGAATGTCAGATAGTAGTGGGGGGCAGTTGAGCATTTCCAAGCCTTCTGTCTGTCTGCCATTGCCTTATGGATGTGTACAGATCTGCATTGACTGCCCTGTAGGGTGCCTGTTCCCCAGCAGGACTGGGGTTGATGGTCCCTTCTACTGCCACCATTGCAGGGATGTAGAATGTGGATCTGTTGGTGGGAGATCCTGAGCCCCAGAGGGCAGGTTCGGTGGTGCTACATAATCCGCCTATGGGTCCAAACACTCCCTTCACTTAAATCATGTGATCATGGCACCCACACAGGATGTGCACTATTCTGTGTGCATCATAGTCCACAAGGGCTAGATGTGACTGGGAAATACAGATGGACACAGGTGTATCCTAGGTGTGGCTGCAAGGACTACCTATCACACACTGGCACTGATGGCAACTTGCAGCATAGCCTATCTCAGCTAAGCCAGGTGCTGCGGACCTGGTGTTGGGCGCCCCACCTCGCCCTCAGGGTGAGCACAGTACCCCCACAATGTGTCGGTCTGTAGCTACTCTGTGCCAGTAACACATACGGTCAGTTCCCCCTACCAGGCTGAGGTGCTGTGGGGGTGCATACCCCATCTTGTGATCATCTGTAGACTGCTGATCTGCATGTGCAGTGCATCATGGATACAGGTGGGTTAACCCTATCCTGGTAACCACAGCAGACAGTTTGTGTGGTGACCTGCAGTCCTTCTGTAGCCAGCCAGGGGTTTGTTAGTAGCTATAGAGATATAGCCCACTGGTTACTTCACTGACTGTGGAGGCAGAGGTCATGGGTTTGATCCCACAGTGGTGTTATTTGATAGGGATGTCTGAGGCATTTCCTTTTTTAATTTAAATTAGTGCTGCCAGCAAAAACACCCTCACAGTGCTGTAACCTTAAGGTGCCTCATAAGGCGCCCTATAAAGTGCCCTATAAGGCACCTTATAAGGCGCCCTATAGGGAACATTATAAGGTGCCTTGGCGGACATTGCACTTTATAATGTGCACTCTGGAGTGCCTTAAAAAAGAAAATCCTCAGACAGCACTGATTTAAAGTAAAGGGTAATGCCTCAGACAGCCTTACTCATTAAGCCCATTGGGGGAATCAAACTCATGACCCCTGTTTCATCAGTCATTGTATCAACCAGTGTGCTATACCTCTGTTGCTGTGCTTGTAGGTCAGCGCACCTAATTAAGGCTAACGCGTGTTAACGTGCCACGGCTCGCTCTATCGCACAATAACCCAAAATGCTACCTTAAGACCGGAACGCCCACTACCTTATATGGCATTCATCACAGTAAGACTGAAACTAACGCTGGTAACATTAAGACGATTTAGTAAACATACCCCATAGAATTACAAGGATAATTAAGGAAAAATTTAGCTCCTAAGGCTAAAACATGAGGCTTAAGGCTCAAAATGATGTCTGTCTACACTGAGTTTCCCTAAAGTTCTGCCCTAAAAATTTCAGATCCCATTTAGGAAAATAGAAATGACATAACCATTCTTTATCCAACTACAATGCAAAAAAAACCCTAAAAGTGTTACATTACCCATAGACTGAGGGATTAAATCTTGAAAAAAATTCCCCTAATTCACATTTCCAATCTTATTTTTAACAAAATAATTCTCCAAGTTACAGATACAACCTTTTTTCTTATTCTCAACATAACATACCTTATTAATAGGAGGAAAAGCTGTTTCAGTAACATTTAAGATGTCTCTCAGATAATTTTAATTTTAGGTATACGAGGAAAATGCAATAATCTTACATTTTTATTCCAAATCAAATTTTCAACTCTTTAAAATTGTCCTGATAAAAAATTAGAAGTGCAAATAAAGTTCTTCCTGTGTCCCTTGTGATATCTAAATGTCCTTCGTAATCAAACAGATCTCCTCCTGCTCACGTATCAATACACTATTCATATTTATCAAACACATCATGGTGTTACTAAGGGCCTGATTCTGGGACACGTGTTGTGGGGTTGCACATCCTAATGGGACGTGCAGCCCTCCAAATTGTCCAGGCCCAATTCCCCCTCCGGCTCTTCCCGTACTTCCGGAGCATCAGGACGGGGCAAGCCAGTGGGGCAGGAGGGGGCAAGATCGGGGCAGAGCAAGGGCGGGCCAGCCTGGCAGGACATACAGGGCTGATTCAGGTGACAGCCCTGTAAGTCCTGCCGGGCCTGTGGGGACATGCTGCTTATTCCACCTCAAAGGCCCAGGGAGGTCACCACTGCCCATTCCAGACCACGAAGGGGGGGCCGATGCCGCAGGAGTCGGGGGCGCCTGTGGGGAGGACGTCCCTGCAGGCGGCAGGAGCATGCTGGACAATCCTCGGGCCCGATTCTGGTTACCACAGGAACATTTTATTCCCATTGTCCAGAATTGAGTCCAAATGGGCCCATCTTGCTTGGAGCCATCCAGATGGCCCATACGTGCCCCTACCTGAATCAAGCTCCACGGCTTCCAATCCTGCATCAGCATAGACATGAAAGCCATCATCTGCCTTACCTTTAATACAATACACAAGGTATCTAGTCATTGCCAATAATCTACTTTTCAGGGCTGTAGCAAAAATAGGAGAAGGAAAAATAGCCAAAATTTTTTTGCTGCAGCATATGAAACATCCGCTGCAACTTGACACGTGCCGCTACTCTCTTAGACCCAAAGCAGCAACACTAGAAGCAACCCAGTAGGCTTCCTCTTCTCTCTCCACAGTACTGATCAAATAACTCTTCCTTCAATGCTAAAGCCACCGCTGCAAGCGTCCCAGAAGTTGTCAAAAAGGAAATGGCATGTTTGAGCCAGAGTCATTGGAGCGATGAGAAGATTTACAAAAAACCTTAGAGGGTTGAATAGTCACCATCGTTGGGACCAAGAAGACCCTGGGAGAGGAAGAGACGTCTCTTTTTAATCAAGAAGGAAAAAAATGACGTCTGTCATGCCTCTGCGGGAGAAGGGGAAGAAATTCCTTTCTCTTAGGCATTCTAAGGAAAAATGTCAGCCTGCTCCTCAGAACACCCTCCTACACGTCTCTTCATTCTGCCATCTTGACCGCTCCCCTCCTTGAACATTTTGAATATCCTGACTTGGACATACCTTTTTCCACCTGGATAACATATGTAGAATTGGGCTTATATTGTTATCTGCTAAATTATCTACTCCAGAGGAAGAACACTGACATTGAAATAACTAATAAAAAGGCAGAGTAGAATCCAGTAGGAAATGAATTAGTCATAAGATCAAGTCAAGGATATCTTTTTCCCAGTTCTTAAGGCCAGCTTTAGGTTGTTATATGATGTACATTTTAAGCAGTCAAAGCAATGCTCACTTTATTAGTATCCCCTTATACAGATCTACTAATAATTTGTTTTGCAAAATATTAATGAGTTCCACAGTGCATTGATCAGTGCTTAAAGTAATAAAAATTACTGTAATTGAGTATGTGCAGAATCCCAAAATTATTAAATAACTCAATGGCTAATGAAAACCTGTGAAAATATTATCAAAATGTAATGGTGCTTATTTTCCTGGTGCATAGATCCCTATTTATTTATTAATTTAATTCATATCACACAGTTCATTTTACAGCCTGAACCGAGACAAGCATCCATTGTGCTTGGCTGCCTCCTGACTGTAGCAACTTAACTTACAAAAGGGACATGCTATCAGCCAAAGTTACCCAATCAATAATGTATTATTTTATGGCCTTGTATAGCATTCCACGGTGGGCCTACTACACTTATTGTTGTAATACATCAACATACTTATCAGTCAGTATATTTTACATCCACTATAACATCCAATTTCTTTTGAAACATTTTAGTGCAAGGTATAGATTCAGCCAGGATCTGGGCTACCTGAGGAAAGAGGCTCCAAGATATTTAAAAATGATGAATAAAGTGAAATAGCACAAGATAATGTCCATTACTGAACTGCAATTGTGCAACTGGTTGTTTGCCTTAATTTACCAACCAAAAAAAACACATATGTCTTTGCAGTTGACAACCATAGAACAGCTGGATGTGGGCTTGGGCTTGGACTTCAGAGAAAACATGCTTAACAGGCTTGCTAACATGTCTTGCTGGGAAAATCACTGATTTAGAGAGAAAGTAGAGGAGCATAAGAACACAAGATGAGCCATGCTGGCTCAGACCAAAAGTCCATCGAGCCCGACATACTGTCTATGATAGTGACCAATCCAGGCAATCAGGAAGTATTTGGCAGATCCCAAAGATGAAATACTTCCTTATTGCTCAGACCCATGAATAAACATCCACTTTCCCAAATCTATGTGATTAATAATTAAGAACATATACATAAGAACAAGAAATCCCATCGTGAGTCAGACCAAAAGTCCATCAAACCCAGCATCCCGTATCCACCAGTGGTCAATCCAGGTCCTTTCCTTGTACTTCCACTGAGGGATAAGAAGTGGCTTTGCCAAGTTTGCCTGGTTAATAATGGTTCATGGACCTTTCCTCCAGTTATCTAAGCCCTTTTTAATCCAGCTTTGTTAATTGCTTTTATGACATCTTACAGCAAACATTAGGGATAGGGAGGAGTGGTCTAGTGGTTAGGACAAGGTACTTCAGGCCAGAGGGCCAGGGGTTCAAGTCCCACCTGGGGACAGCAATCTCAGGCCAGAGGGACTGGGATTTCTAGTCCTATAGGCACTCCTTGTGGTCTTGGGCAAGCCACTTAACCCTCCATTGCCCATGTTCCCTGTAAGTATTAACATATGTGTGTCATATCCCCTCATGTTAAATGTATCCCCCAATTGACCGCTTTGACCCAGTGAAAAGTGGAATATAAATACAGCTAAATAAATGTTATGTAGCTTAATTCTGCACTGAGTGAAAATATCATTTTGATTAGTTTTGAATGTGGAGCTCTCCCACTCTCACCTGTTTTCAGCTATTCAAACTATTTAAGGGGAAGATGCATATTCCAGAGTAAGGTACTTTTATTCAAAAGAGGCACTTTCATATGTTTAATCTCTCCAGGAAAAGGGCTGTAAAAATCACTATTAAGAGCAAAAGAACTACAGGCTCTTCAGCACCACCTATTCAAAATCTGGGTTGAGTTGTTGTCCTGTATCAGGCCATCAGGTGTCACTACTGCACAGTGACTGCAGTTCCCTTCATGAGGAGTGGGGAAAGCTGTTTTCAAAATACCCCCAGCTCATCAGGAATAAAAGATCTGACCTAGAAATCATCCCAAGACCTCTGCATGTAGAGATTGTGTTATACGTTTTGCCATACTATAATGATGTATTCTATGTTATATGATATAAAACTATTTGCATCCTTTTGTGGGGGATTAACATGGTATATATGCTAAAGAATGCCAGGTGCCTTAAGTAAAAATCAGGCAGAGTGGAAAAGTTCTAAATTAGCCCTCTCATCAAATAGCCAGACTTTTAATATTAGAAAAATAACCTTTGAAATGCCTGTATGCAAATTCTAGAAATCTAATAAATAAGATAGGAGAGTTAGAATATATAGCAATGAATGAAAGGTGAGATATAATTGGCATTTCAGAGACCTGATGAAAGGAGGATAACCAACGGGATACTGTGATACCAGGCTACAAACTATATCGCAATGATAGGGTAGATAACTGGTGGAGAGGTGGCTCTACCTGTTAAAGAGGGCATCAAATCAATGCTAACAGAAATTAAGAAAGCTAGCAAAGTTTACAACATAATAATAATGGGAGATTTCAATTATCTCAGTATTGACTGGGTCAATGTCACATCAGGACATGCTAGGGAGATAGAGTTTCTAGATGAAGTAAATGACTGCTTCATGGAGCAACATGTGGGGATACTATTTTAGACCTAGTCCTCAGTGGAACACAGGATGTAGTGTGAGAGGTAATTGTTTTGGGGCTCCTTGCCAAAAGTGATCATATAGTAACATAGTATATGACTGCAGATAAAGACCAGTCTGCCCAGCAAGGGGGCAAGAGTAGGTGCACCTACCGCTCCATGTAGGTCACCCCTATTTGTTGAGATATAAGAGATAGTTATGTTTATTTTGATTTTATCCTGTTGCTATAAAGGGATCTACTATGTCTGTCCCACGCCATTTTGAATTCTGTCACTGTATTTGTCCCCACTACTTCCATCGGGAGAGCATTCCAAGCAGCCAGCAAACTTTCACTGAAAAAGTATTTCCTGACATTGCCTTTCAATTTACCCCCTTGCAGCTTCATGTTATGCCCTCTAGTTTTACAGCTTCCCCATCTTTGGAAGAGGTTTGTTTGTTTGTTCATTAATACTCTTTAAATTTTTAAAGATCTGAATCATATCTCCCCTGTCCCTCCTCTCCTCCAGAGTGTATATATTTAGGTCTTCAAGTCTGTTCTCATAAGTCTTCTAACACAGGCTCCAAATCATTTTGGTCACCTTCCTCTGAACCGTTTTCAGTCTTTTTATATCATTTGCAAGATGTATAGTCTCTGAAACTGAAAACAATATTCCAAGTGAGGCTTCACCAGTGACTTGTACAGTGGCATTAGTATCTCTTCCTTTCTGCTGGTAATTCCTCTTTGTATGCAACCCAGCATCTTTCTGGGTTTTGACACTGCCTTGTCACACTGTTTCACCACCTTGAGATCCTCAGAAACAAGCACTCTGAGGTCCTCCCCCTATCGCATACAATTTCCTTGGATTTCTGCTTCCCAAGGGTATCACATTGCACTATTTCACATTCCCCTCATGTTAAATGTATCCCCCAATTGTGTTGTGACCACTTTAATTGAAGGATAAGGTGGTATACAAAACTGTCTAAATAAAATAAATAAATAAATCTTAACTGCCAAGCATTAGACCACTCTTCCAGCTTTTGTAGATCTTTCCTCATGTTATCCCCTCCTACAGGAGAGTCCACTCTGTTGTAAATTTTCATGTCATCTGCAAAAAGATAGATTTTTCCATTCAGTCCCTCAGCAATATCACTCACAAATATATTGAACCGTACAGGTCCCAGGACCAAACCTTGGGGCACACCGCTAATCAGCTTCCTTTCATCCGAGTGAGTTCCATTTACCATCATCTTCTGTCGTCTGTCAGTCAACCAATTTCTGATCCAGTTCACCATCCTGGGACCCATCCCCAAACTGTTGAGTTTATTGATAAGCCTTGTGATAAGGAAGCTTATCATAGCTCAGGTAGGAGCTATAGAAAAGATGATGTGACTCTGAACAAGCAACCTGTCAGTTCTGGTAGAAGTGAGAAAACAGAGTTTTCACATAAAAGACTACCAGTCCCAGAATGCACCAGGTTTCCAGCAGCCATGAGAGGGGCTGAAGTGAGAGAATGTGTGTGCAATCAAGAGAGCTATGAGGTCATCCCTAAGCACTCATCTCAAAGGGCAGGGCCTGATTCAACACAGCTGCGCTGTGTTAGGGAGCAGCACACATTAGGACAGAATAAGAATAGAGCTTATTCTTCAGATAACAGTTACTACAAGCTCCAGCCCAGCTTCAGGGAGAGCTTCAGCTACAGAGGGAGGAAGAGATACAGAGACAGCAACGGCTACAAGCACCAGTATCACCTGGAGAAACAGAAGCCAAGCCAAGCAGATAGAGAGAGAAGGAAACTCTCTGGAAGGAAGAGAAGAAAGGCCATTGGAAGGTCTGGGAGATTCCAAGGCAGTACTCATACTGGGAGGTATTCCAAAAGCCAGCAGAGTCCATTGGACTGGATTCAGCCAGAGGAATGGAGTGGCAGAGATAGGAATCACCAGTGGCTACCTGGAAGAGAGAAGACTGCATGTGGAAGGGACTTTCAGACCAAGGCCAGAAGGTATGTGAGAGAAGATCCAGCGTCCAGGGATCAAGATTGGAAGGCTGGACATCAGAATTGGATTACATATTGGCCAGGCTATACAGAGAGAAATAATGATAGCAGGAGAGGCTCAGGTATGAACACTGATCCAGACCCTATCTATAATAGAGAATGGCAGCAAGGGAATAAGCATTCTCATGATAGTGCCTTAATGAAAGACTCATCTGTGCCAATGTATGATATTGACCCTATGATTGTTGATGCAGGGGGAAATACAGCAGATGAAACTATTTACATGGACTGTTCTTTATCTAAATGCTATTGCTAGTTTTCTCTGAGCAAACACATCAGCCATCACAAAGAAACCTAACTTTGTTCTTTATTTCCACTGCAAACAGCTCTTAAAGCAGGATTTGGGCTCACACAGTAGCAGCCAGCCAGCTAAAGGCTTTCAGCTGGTCCATTGATAGTAATTAGGGCTGCACCTGATTGTGTGTGTGAGCAAGGGAGAATCACTGCTGAGATCTGCATAGAAAATAAGCAGAAGTTAACCTAACCAGCAAAGTTTATTCTTTACTTTGTGCCTTTGTATTTGGTAATTACTTGCTAAGAAAACATTAGCTAATTGCCTGACAAGCTGAAGGTTGTTTTCTGGTTTACTTTGTGACTTTTTGTTATCCATTTTAAACACTGCAAGCAAGTAACCTCATTTATAGTGCTATCAAGCATACATGTGCTGGGTGAATTAAACCCCATCAATAAAAGAAGTATTTATTGATCTTACCACTTGGTTTTCACAACTCAAATTATTGTCATCAGCTGTGTTTGGGAGTGAATGAACTACAATACCCACAATACCTTGCAAGAATCATATGAATATATGCATCTTCAAGATTGTGTAAGTTCTCACCCTAGGCAGCCGTCTGACAGCCTCCTATGAGGAACAGTATCAAAGGCTTTGCTGAAATCTAGGTAGATCAGATCCATCTCATGCCCTTGATCTAGTTCTCTGGTCACCCAGTCAAAGAAAATCAGATTTGTTTGGCAAGATCATCCTTTGGTAAAACCATGTTGCCTCAGATCCTGCAACCTGTTGGTTTCGAGAAAGTCCACTATTCACTCTTTCAGGGGTGCCTCCATTACTTTTCCCGCCACAGAGGTAAGGCTTACTGGCCTGTAGTTTGTCACTTCTTCACTATTACACTTCTGTGAAGAGGTATCACATCAGCCCTTCTCCAGTCTTGTGGAACTTCTCTCTCCAAGGATCTATTAAAAACATCCTTTAATGGCCCTGAAAGAACCTCTCTGTGCTCTTTCAGTATCCTGGGATATATCCCATCCTGTCCCATGGCCTTGTCCACTTTCAGTTTTGCAAGCTGTTCGAACACATCATCTTCTGTAAATGGTGTGGTATCTACTGCATTCCCATTTGTATATTTGTCAGTCATAGGTGGTCCTTCTCCAGGATTTTCTTTCATAAAAAAAGAGCAGAAGTATTTGTTTAGCATTTTCACCTTTTCAAAGTCACTTTCCACAAATCTGTTCCCAGCACTTTTGAATCCTGCAATTCCACCTCTGATTTTCCTCCTCTCCCGAATATACCTGAAAACAGTTGTCGCTACACTTTACATCTTTAGACATCTTTTCTTCTGCCTTTGATTTTGCTATCCTTTTTTCTCTTTTTGTCTCTTTTAGTTTGAATCTGCATTCTTTTCTGTGTTCCTCTGTTTGCGAACTTCTGAATTTTGTGAAAGCTGTGTTTTTTCCTTTATTTCTGCTGCTACTTCTTTGGAGAATCAAATAGGTTTCCTTTTCCTCTTGTTTTTATTTACTTTCCTTAAATATGTATCTGTTGCTCCTTACATATGTATCTGTTGCTCCTTTTATTGCCTCCTTTAGTTTAGCCCATTGCAATTCCACTTCCCTTATTCCTTCCCATCCTGCCGACTCCTCCTTCAGGTAGTTAGCCATTTTACTGAAGCTGGTGGTTTTGAAATCTAGGACTTTGAGCTTGCTGTAATTGGACTCCATCTTGGCTTTTATCTCAAACCACACCGTATGATGATTGCTACTGCTCACATGGGCACCCGCTCGGATATTCGACATGCTATCTCTGTTGGTGAGCACTAAATCCAGCATTGAGTTTTCCCTGGTCAGTTCCATCATTTGTCTAAGTAATGCATCTTTGAAGGCATCCACAATTTTTTTTCTTCTTTCCAGATGTGCTGAAGGAATATTCCAATCCACATGGGATAGATTAATGTCACTCATTATGATCCCTTCCCCCTTTGTGGCTATCTTTGCAATATCAATAATCAATTTGCTATCAATTTCTTTGATTTGAGTTGGAAACCTGTAGACTACACCAGTATGGATGACAGTGCCATCTCCTCTTTCCAACACAATCCATAGTGCTTCTTCTTTTCCCCATGTTCCCTGCATTTCATCAGCTTTAATATTGCTTTTGACATATAGGGCTACTCCTCCTCCTCCTTTTCTACCCTCTCTATCTCTTCTAAATAGATTATAGCTATCTATGGCTATATCCCATTCATGTGACTCATTAAACCATGTTTCTGTAATGGCCACAATGTCCAAGTCCATTTCCACCATTAGGGCTTCCAGGTCAGGAACTTTGCTGGCTAGGCTTCAAGCTTTTGTGCTCATTGCTTTCCATCATTTGTTGACTGGCTTGCCTGTATTTTGCATTGATTTTGTTCTACATGCCTCTTCCCACTTGCCATTGATATGTGGTTTGAAAGTGTGGCTCTTTCCAATGTTATTATGTTTTTGCTGGGAGTGACATCCTGAACTTGTCCTTCTCCATCCATCATCCCCTTTCCCTAGTTTAACACTAGAAGCCCCAAAAGGAATTTTACCTAGAAACCCCAAAGTGCGTCTATTGACGCATTATCACGATGACTGCGTTTAGCATGAAATGCAGATGTGAATTAATGTGAAGTTACTTATTTGTTAAATATGTGCAGTATGTGATGTCATTACATGATGTCATCGTGTGTTTATTGTTTGTAATGTCGGAGTAAAACTGTAAACAGTGATTGAGATGCGCCACCTAGTGGGAACATGAATTTATACCTAGAAGCCCCAAAGTACATCAATTGACGCATCCAAGACAATTGAGTGCATCAATTGACGTACTTTGGGGCTTCTAGGTATAAATTCATTTTCCCGCTAGGTGGTGCATCTGTCATTAATTTTCGATGCACATATTTGAACATCTTGACCTTGCTAACAAAGGCATGGAACATGACTGACATGGTTCTAGCAGTGGCGCTGGTATACAACTTCGAAGATGCATTTGCGTCAATTGACACACTTTGGGGCTTCTAGTGTTAAATGCCTGTCCACTTACTGCCTGAATTTTTCACTTAGGATCCTTTTCCCTGTGATGGAGAGATGTAGCCCATTAGCACAGTATAGTCTCTTGTTGATCCATCTCTTTTCCCAGTCGCCTATATATCAAAATCCTTCTGGTTTGCACCAGGTTTGGAGCCATGTATTAAAGTTGTTTATGTGATACAGCCTTTCTGCCCCCTTACCAAGAACAGAAATCTTGTTCACACATGATCACATTTGATTTAGTAAATGGTGAGAGGATAGCAAGGAAATTGACTGCGCTAGCATTTAATTTAAAAAAGGAGACTATAATAAAATGAGAAAAATGGTTAAGAAAAAGCTAAAAGGAGCAATTGCAAAGGTTAAGCATTTACATCAGGCCTGGGCGTAATTTAAAAATACTATCTTGGAAGCAGACCAGATGTATTCCATGCTTAAAAAAAGATGGAAGGAAGGCCAAACGACAACCAGCATGGCTTAAAGGTGAGCTTAGAGAGGCTATTATAGCTAAGAGAAAATATTTCAGAAAGTGGAAAAAAGAGCCAAATGATGAAAACAGGAAACAACATAAATACTGGCAAGTTAAATGCAAGGTATTGATAAGGCAGGCAAAGAGAAAATGTGAAAAGAGGCTTTCCGTGGAAGCAAAAGTACATAATAAAAACGTTTTCAAATAAATTTGTAGAAAAACACCTGCAAGGGAGTCAGTTGGATCATCAGATGATGGAAGGGTAAAAGGTGTACTGAGAGAGGAGAAGGCCATAGCGAAGAGACCAAATGAATATTTTGCTTCAGTCTTTACTGAAGCAGTAGGAAATTTACCGATGCCAGAAATTATTTTTAAAGGTGATATATCAGAGGAATTGAAACAAATCTAGATAAATCAGTAAGATGTAATACAGCTAATTGATAAACTATAGAGCAGCAAATAACATGAACCACATGGTATACATATGAGATTATAGAAGTACTATTAGTAATCTGTGATCTATCATTAAAGTCATCTGTAGTATCCAAAGATTGGAGAGTGGCCAATGTAACACCAATTTTTAAAAAGTGTTCTAGGGGTGATCAGGGAAACTACAAACCAGTGAGCCTGACATCAGTACTGGGCAAAATGGTAGAAACCATTATAAAAAACAAAATTACTGAACATGTAGATAGTCATGGTTTAATGGCAGAAAGCCAACATGGATTTAGCCAAGGGAAAGTCTTGTCTCACCAATCTCTTATATTTTTTTGAAGGAGTGAATAAACAGGTAGATAAAGGTGAGCCAGTTGTTATAGTGTATCTGGATTTTCAGAAAGCCAATGAGAAAATTAAAAAAATTAGCCTTTTTAATGTGAAAACTAATACCATTGTTCAGATTCCTTGTATGTAATCCTATTTGTTTGCTCACATATTATTGCAGTCTGCAGTAATCTACCTTATATTCTAGACTACAAAATGTGTTTATTTAACTGGATGTGTAGTATATCATATTCTTTTTGTAGAATTACCTCAATGATTTATTAAGATATTTTTACTCAAAGACCCCTGAAATATACTACTTTGATTTATTTCTACAGAAAACCTAAATTTGGCTTATTTTTTAACTGCCTAATTTTTCAACCCCAAAATAAAGTGATCTCTCTAGCCCCTTAATTGGGGTATCTGGTTTATATGGCAAGATTCTACACTGGGATGGGTGGGAGTTGGGGTAGCTTCAAAGAGTATTTGCTGCCTTGAAGGCTGTTGTTAACTGCCATTGAGTTGGTGTCATCTTCTCTTGACTCTCTCCATGTTGTGAACATCCCCTGTGTTTTCTTAACAAGGTGTGAAAAGAAGTAGATTGCTAGGTCTTTTTTACACACAGTAAGCCCTCAGCACTTAGTATTCCAAGGTGATCTCCCATCCAAGTCCTAACAAGGACCAGCCCAAAATCAGACAAGATCTTGCACAGTCAGAGTGATGTGGCCATAGTAATTTGAAGGCTAGAGGAAAGAAAAAAAAACAGCCTTGCCTAAAACAGAAAAATCCTCTTCTGCAGCTACAGAAATAAGCCAGTAACTAAAGTAGCAATAAATTTTATCTAGCAAAAATAGCCCCCCTTTTTAAGATCTTTCCTGCAGAAAATTTGTAGCAAAAGTCACAGAATTACCTTGCTTGAAATAAAACCCCTCCAAGAATGTGAGATCAGGTGGGGAGGATTGGATGGCTGGGGGACATTTGCTAGCTTGGGGGTGGGGCTTAGGGGGAAGCTCTTGGGGAACATCATGCCTTGGAAAGGCCCAGCGAATCAATGTCAAGGGGGAAATTGGTTGGGCCAGATCTTGGCTTTACACCTGTCTCTTCAGACAGGCATTTATTCGTGCCTGGGACAAGTATAAATACCAATGCCTACATTTATTGATATCAACGTGGATTTCCCTTGAAGATGTCAATGTGTTAGGTCCACCCGAACCACTCCCTCTCCCTACCCCTATCATACCTCCTGCCAAAGTAAATAGTTCTTTTCTAAAATAACATGTATATGTATATGTCAATCTACACATGTCAATGTTGCTATTTACACATGGAGATGCTTATAAAATAGCCACCTTTTATTGTCCATTATTTCAGTATACCCCTTAGATTGGGAAGGGACATATTACACTTGAATACTCATCCGCACTGCAGATGTCCAGTAGCACTAAAAAAAAAATGATGGGGGGAATATTAACCTGCGACAGCCAGCACACTTAAAGTAGCTGACTGGTATGGCTTTAAAGTTTCCAGATATTTATTTATTTATTATTTATTTTATTTATTACAATTTCTTATATACCGCACTATTGTCAGCGCGGTTTACATACAACAAAATGACCATAACAAACTGTTTGGCTTCACATAGAACAGGAGAAAACAACTTGGATAACATGCTGCTGATTTACATAGAACAGGAGTAATAACTTGGATAAACGGGGTATGCAAACTAAAACTACTTACATATGTACAATGAGATCGAGTATTGGGAATTCAGTGTGAACATGTGTACAATAGAGTTGATATATTAACTTGAAGGGGTGAGGGAGAGGCACTTATGTAGGGGTAGGGTTAATCTGGTAGTATTGAGTAAATAAATGGGATTTGAGCGCCTTTCTGAATTGTGATAGGTCAGTAATCGCACGGATGCCTGGTGGTAATGCGTTCCAACATTTTGGGGCATAGATACTGAATGCCCTGTTAGATGTTGCGGTTGTGTACTTTGTTGAAGCCTTTGGAATTACTAGCACATTTGTAGATGGGGTTCTCCTTGTTCTGTTGGGAGGAGCGGGCTGGATGATGTTGGTTAATGAGGGGGAGGTGATGCCATGGATAGATTTGAAGGTGAGTAGTAACAAAGATTTGAATGTAAGCCTTCCTTGTACGGGGAGCCAATGAAGTTGTATCAGGATAGGCGTTATATGGTCGCATCTTGCTGCTCCCACCAATATTCTAGCTGCGGCATTCATGGCAAGTTGCAACGGATTCAGAGATGACTGAGGGAGACCTTGAAGAATAGCGTTGGCAAAGTCAAAGTGTGGCAAGATAAGGGCTTGGTATATTGTCCGGAAGTCTTCAGGGCTTAGAAGGGATTGCAGGTGTCTGAGTGACCGGATTTTGAAATATACGGCTCTGACTATGTTGGATATATGGGTTTTCATATCTAGTCGTTGGTCAAGGGTGACCCCTAAGTACCGAATTGCTGATTTGGTTTGGAGCTCAGCTTCTTTAACCTTTATATGAGGTGGAGGGCGGAAATTCTGGTCTCTGGTGATAAATAGCACCTCAGACTTTTTGTGTTGGATCCTGAGGTTTTGTGATAGAAGCCATTCGGAGACTGTGTTGAAGCATTCAATCAGTGGCGAAAGGTCCATTTGTTCTGTGGAAAATGGCATGAATAGGAGGATGTCATCTGCATAAATTAGACAGTCGACCTTGAATGATTCGATAATGTTGAAAATAGGTTGCATGTAAATATTAAATAATAGAGATGAGAGGGAGGACCCTTGGGGGACGCCTTGACGCTGATGGAAGGGTTCGGAAGATCTTGAACCTGATTTTACATGCTGCCATCTGCCATCAAGGTACGATCTGCACCAATCGAGGGCGACGCCACTTATGCCCTTTTCTTTTAGTCGTTCTACTAGAAGACCATGGTGTACAGAGTCAAAGGCTGCCGCAATGTCTATAAAGATGAGAGCGAAACCTTGATGGATGTTGTCGATACCTGTGATGATTTTATTGAAGAGAGAGATAAGTAGGGTTTCGACGCCATGGTATTCCCTGAAGCCATGTTGCCGATGGTCTAGTGGGGAGGCTAAATCTATATGGTCTTGCAGTTGCCTTTGTGCTTCCTTTTCGATTATTTTGGCTAATAGAGGTATACTGGCTATGGGTCTATAGGATTCAACTTTGCTTGGGTCCAGTTTAGGGTTCTTTAACAGAGGTCTGATGGATGTTTGCTTGAGTGGTGCAGGGAAGGATCCATTTGAGAATGATAGGTTCATCATTTTTGTGATAAGTGGGCTGAGTTCTGATCGTAAATTTTTAATCCAATATGCGGGGCAAGGGTCGGTTTGTGCAGTCGTGGTGTTGAGGGCTGCTGCAATAGTATCTTCCACATGTTTCTTGGTTGGTGTGGAGAACTTATAAAGTAAAGTTGGACTGGTGGTGCCTTGTGCTATGAATGTGTTAACTTCATCAGTTTGAAGTAGCTTGGATTGTAAATGGTTGGCAAACTCTTGTGGGTGGATCTCTTCAGGGTGGCTTGGAGATGGTTCCTTAGAGAATGATTTAACTAGTTCGAAGAGGTCACGAGGTTTGTTTAGAGATCTTTTGAGGGTGTCAGTATGGTATTGTTTCATATTTGTTAGGATAGCCTCTTTGTAGATTGCAAGGTGAGTTCTGTAAGCTGACAGGTCTCCGGCGGAGTGGGAACGCCTCCATCTTTTCTCTAGTTTCCGTAAATGAGAGCGGGAGATACATAGTTCAGGAGAGAACCAAGGAGAGTGTTTTCTATTATTTGCGATGTTGTTCTTCATAGGTTTTTGGGCAATAGAGCTAAGATTCTTATTCCATGAGGAGATTAAATTGTCGAGGTTGAGGGTTGAATTGTTGTATAGGGGAAGAGTTTCAGCCAGTATGAGATCTTTGTTGAAGGCTCTGAAGTTTCGAGAAGTGGTGTTGCTTAAAGTTCCATTGTTGTGTAGTGAATTGTTGTTGATAGGTATGTTGAAATTGATAAGCTTGTGATCTGACCATGGTACAGAGGTGAGTGATGTCACCAGCTTTTCATTTGGATCTTGTACTGCCAGAGGGGCAAATATCATGTCTAGTATGTTCCCTTTGGTGTGGGTGGGTTCGTTGATGATTTGTCTGTAGCCCAGATCATTAATTGCTTCTAGTAGGGCAGTGGCATGACTGGAGTGAAGTGAAGGGAGATTGAAATCTCCTAGTATCCAGTTTGATAAGTTGAGGTTGCGAGTGTTGGCTGCTAAGTCGAGGATGTTGCAGAGATCGTCAGTTGAGGATGAGGGTGCTCTATATAGAAGGTTGATGGCGCATTGGTCATTTGCAATGGATATGATATCAAGATTGTTGGTACTGGAGGAGTCTGTTGTATGAAAATGCAGGTCCGTTTTGGTCAAGATAAGGGCCCCCCCTCCTCTCTTGATTCCTCTATGCCGGGAGTGGCTTGTGAAGTTGTTGGGTAATAGTTGGTTGAGAATTACATTGTCTACGTCGGAAAGCCACGTTTCAGTTATTAAGAGAATATCCAGGTTGTGGGATGCAATTAATTCAGTGACAACTGGCCAATTATTACGAATTGATCTCGCATTTATAAGGGCGCAATTAAGAACTAGAGTGGATTTCTCTGGTTTAGTTTGTTTGTTATGTTGGAGGGCTATGTGTAACAAATATGATTGACGTGTGTGTGTGTTCTTTAAGTGGTTAGGGTAGGCAGAGTTTGTCCATGTTTTGGCATGGTGCTGGAGTATTGGGATATGATTAGTAGCGTGGAATAAGGCTAGGGACTCAACAATCAGCCAAGAAAAGATCATGAGGCCGCTCATTATGGCTGTGATGGGTGGGGCCATTTCAGTGTTGATCTTGGATGCTGAAGATCTGGTGTCAGCCTTGTTGTTAGTGTATTGGTGGTAAGTCTATGCTGTGTTAGTGGGTGTTACTGACTGCTGGGAGTTGCCAAGGGAGCAAATGTAATATTTTGTAGTGGTTTGGCAGTGAATAGAGATCAGAGTGTAAACAGATGTAAAATATGCAAGTTCTAGTAGTGTACAACAGGCAAAAATGGATCAAACATATCAATAAGACAGTATTTAGAGGTAAAGCTATTAAGTATTACACAAAGTATATGACGGATTTCAGAATATATCTATTTCTGACTGAGTTTTAGAGACAAGGCTGTTCGGTGGGGTACAAATTAGCAAGTAAATATTATATGAGAGCTTACTGAGAGATGGTTAGTCAACAGTGTACCATTACATGAGAAACTCCAGGTATAAGGCAAAATAGCAGATACATAAGGGGTCTATCTAATCTTACTTGAGGCAATGAGAAAGAGCAGTAACTTCAAAGTTCCTGAGTATGCAGGGAGTGGATGTGAGACATGCCCAGCCAAAGCGTTCACGTGGGTGGTGGTATTGGAGACTTCGGCCCGCTCTACCCCGACTGGGAGAGAAACTGTTATGTGGAGCTGAAAACTTGCCTAAACAGCATGACGATGATGAAAGGTTCAGACGTTGGCAAACGCTGGTTCAGTAGTGTTCGGTGAGTAGTAGGTGAGAACTCTGTTTTCAGCCTATCAGGCGCGGGCCCGCCAGGCGCGGGCGCGCCTGATGGCGCGAAGGTTTAACGTTGGCTGCAGAGCCCGGATTGGGCCTCGGAGATCGCTGGCCCCTCCTGCCGCTGGTGGCTCGATCCCCGGGTAGGGGAGAGCTGCTGGTGGTAGCGGGGGCTTCACTGAGTCGGCGCCTGATGGCGCGAAGGTTTAACGTTGGCTGCAGAGCCCGGATTGGGCCTCGGAGATCGCTGGCCCCTCCTGCCGCTGGTGGCTCGATCCCCGGGTAGGGGAGAGCTGCTGGTGGTAGCGGGGGCTTCACTGAGTCGGCGCCTGATGGCGCGAAGGTTTAACGTTGGCTGCAGAGCCCGGATTGGGCCTCGGAGATCGCTGGCCCCTCCTGCCGCTGGTGGCTCGATATTCACTGGTGGAGCCATATCCAGGCACTAGCATTGAATATCCAGGTTTCCCGAACTAATTTTGCAATCCATTCAGCAGCAATATTTAGCCACTGGCCAGATCGCAAAACCTGCTAAAGTTAGGGCAGTCACTTTAGCCAGTTACCCACAGTGCCGTCCCCACAGTAGCCACTGGAACACCTCAATGCTAAGCATTTAGCATCGTGGCGTTTAGCAGCCCAAACTGGGAATAGTCAATGATACTAACTGGGATAGTGCCGCTGAATATTCCGCTGAGCAGCATTTACGCTGTCTACAGGTCTGCAAACAGTGTAAATGCCTTTGAATATCCCCACTGATAAATGCAGTGACCAGGATTGCACCCATTATGATATTCTTTGTTTATTTTCAATTCTTTTCCTAATAATTCCTAACATTCTCTTTGCTATTTTGGCCACTACTATAACCTAAGCAGAAGAGTTCAATGTCTTGTTCACAATGATGCCTAGAATTTTTTTCTAAGTGGTGACTATTAATGTGGAATCTAGCATCATATAGCTAGAGTTTGGGTTAATCTTCCCTATGTGCATCACTTTGCTTTTTTCCACATTAAATTTCAGCTTTCATTTGGAAGCCCAGTCTCCCAGTCTTGCAAGCTCCTCCCACAATTTCTCACAATTTGCTTATGATTTAACAAATCTGAATAATTTTATGCTATCCCATGCTTCTTATACACCCCCTCATGTACCATCCCCACAGTTGTTACTTCCCTTATTACGTACCAGGCACCATAGGCTCCACCTCATTTGCATTATTCACAAACCCCACATAATTATCAGGCATCCCATGCCTCTTCAGCCCCCTGTGCATCATCTCCACAGTAGTTACTGCCCCAGTCTAGTCTCCAAAACTAGCTCATGGTCCCTGCCTCCTGGGATTTAATGTCCATTTCAGTCTGACATCTCCGGGGTTTCAACTCTTTGCCATGCTTTCCAGTAGTGACTGGAAGCCACCAGCCCATAGTGTCTTGGCTTGTTTGTGGTGTCTGGTACTGCCTTCAATGTCTTTTCTTTCATTGTATGCACCTGGAAGAGAAGAACTGGGAGATCTCAGTGTAGACTCTTATCCAAACATGTTCCCTATTCAAGCTACACCTTCCCAGATTAAAACAATGCATGTCAGGACTGCACTCTTTCCTTTATTAACCAATCCACTCAGCTGCCCTGAATGCAAGAAGACAAATGCATTTCAAACCAAGCATTTCCTATTTTATTCCTTGGAATGGTTAAAATGGGCATCTGAAGCTCCCAAGGCCCCTCCATCCATTTGATCTGCTCCTATAGAGCTTTTCCAGTTTCCTTGGCAGTCCAGTCTGGCAATACATCCCCTTCACTCCACTGGGTTCATCTGTGTTCTTGGCTTCTAGAACCTTCTGGACATTTTTGCTTCAGTCTCTTTGTTGCTCAAATTACTTTTGGTTGCTTTTCCAAAACCTTCAAGCTACCACAATCTATGACAGAAGGTCCTTCTGGGATAGGAATCCAACAATCAATTTCTTTACTATAAATGATCAGAAGGGAGGGGAGGTCTGGATGTTGATAGGGGATTGGGTAGGGGTCTGGATGCTGGTTGGGGGGGGTGAGATGGGAGTTGATGCTGCCACAATCTCTGGTGGCTAGCAGTGGCGTGGAAAGACCAGTTCTCAGTTGCTCCTGCTCCATAGGTTTCTAGGTTCAAAATAATACCCATCAACCCAAAGTGGTGGGGCTTGACAGCGTCATTTTGAACCTAGCAGTCTAGGGGGCAGGAATGACTGAGGTCATTCCTGTCCCTGCCGCTAAACACCAAGGATTGTAATGATAGGTCTGGGGGCATCTTGGGGGGAGGGGGTTATATTTTGGGGACAGCTAGCTTCAGGGTGGGGAACTTAGATCAGCAGGCCTATTATATCTAGAGGAGAGGGACTTTGTTCAGAGGGTATTTGTAGGAAGGGTTGTGACCAGGTGATATTTGATGGGATGAATCGGGGAGGACACGATCCTTGAAACACCATCAGCCTCTATAAAAAAGCTCCCAGGAGCATTGGGTCACATGTTAGTGGTATGATGCTCCTGGGGAGTTAAAATAGCTTCAGCTCAAATCTGGCATTATTTTTCCATGAAAGAAACAACTTGCAAAATTTAACACAAGATGCATTATTCAATTTTCATAATAATGAGGTACACTGCATGCATTTGCATCTCTTTACTGTAGAGCACACATTATCATATACTAATATGCATTAAATGATTTGGCCATTTAACACAAGTTGAGGTAAATATCATGCATTATTCGCTTAGCGCACATTAGTAACTACCTTGCTAAATCAGAGAAACTATCATGCTGGAAGGCTCTTTTCATGTTTAGGGCATTTTTACTATATTGTGCTATGAATCAGTATCTTAGCACATCTTTAGTGCCAAAAATTAGTGTGGAAGGTGGGGCCAACCCACGCTAATTATTGGGGGAATGCCCAGCATGTTCCCATGCAGTTAGTAGGAAGCATCTCACAATGCTAAAGCTGTAATTGTGACTAACAAAGGTGCATGTACTGCCCCCAATTGAGTTGGCATTAAGCACATCTCTGCTAACTGCAATGCTGAGAATTAATACTGGCTAATCATTCCCATGCTAATCGCAATGTGCAGGCAATACACACTTTCTGCCCCTAACCTGCCAGGTCCCCGCCCAATCATGTGCTGTGGTTATCATGAGATTTTTAGCGTAATGCAATGGTTAGTGTGGTTCCACACTGTTAACTGCATGCTAAACCCCACACTAACCATTTGTGCACTTTGGTAAATTAGCTCTTTTATTAATAGCTGTAGGTTTACAATATATGCAGGTGGTGAAATGTCCTTTACTTTTCCTTATTTTTATGTCTAACTATTCATAGAATTCTTTAGGTGTGTCTCTTTCACTTTTCCAAATTAATAAGACATCATCAATATGTATTTTTCAAAAGCCCACCTGATGTTTGAAAGGATATTCAGCTACGAACTCACTCTCAAACTTTGCAAGGTATAAGTTAGCAGTACCAGGAGCCGTGACTGTCCCTTTTAGATGTTTGTAAAACATGCCATTGAAAAAAAAACCTGGTCTCTACTACCTCCACTGGCAGACTGTTCCACGTATCTACCACTCTTTCCGTAAAGAAATATTTCCACATGTTACTCCTGAGTCTATCCCCTTTCAGCCTCATCCTATGTCTCCTCGTAGCAGAGCTTGCTTTTAATTGAAAGAAGGTTTCCTCCTGTGCCACAGGGGTATTTAAATGTCTCGGTCATATCTCCTATCCCCCGCCTTTCCTCCAAAGTATGCATATTAAGATCTTTAAGTCTGTCCCCATATGCCCCATGACAAAATCCACTGACCATTTTGGTAGCCACCCTCTGTTTTTTTCTTTTTGAAGGTGCGGTCTCCAGAATTGTACACACTACTCCAAATGAAGTCTCACCAAAGACTTATACAGAGGCACAATCACCTCCTTTTTCCTGCTGGCAATTCCTCTCCTAAACACCCAAGCATCCTTCTGGCTTTTGCCATTGCCTTTTCTACCTATTTAGCCACCTTAAGATCATCAGAAACAATCACCCTCAGGTCCCGCTCTTCTTTTGTGGACAGAAGGATCGGCACAGGGAGGGATGGTGACAGGAGGCAGCCAGCATGCAAGCAATTGCCACCAATGGGCTGTCAAAATTGCCGATAGCGTGGCTGCAAATAATGCCACGTCAAGAGATAGCGCTAAGTGCAGCTCAGCTATTGGGACTGCTGCAGCACTGCCACATTGATATCTTACCACTAGGGGACATAAGCACTCCTGCCCCAAACACTGCTGGACTACCAGGGAAGCCATGGTAAGGTCAAGGGGAACTATGGGGGTATTTGTGGAGCCCAGCTGGCTAGCCTAGATGATCGCTGCTGGGTTTGGGGAGAAGACAATGTGAGCCATGTGCTTGGGTGCTATTTAGGGAGGTCGGGTGCTAAAGGAGGGCCCAACATTGTTCTTGCATGGAGGTGTCTGAAGGGTGGGCAGTGGGGTGAGGACAGAGTGACCCCATAATTATTTCTGTATGGGGTATATTTGTATTTAGGGACTCTGGGCCTGATATTCTAAAGACATTTACATGGTTTATAGACCTGTAAACAGAGTAAGTGCCACTGAATGGGATATTCAGCAGAACTAACACGGTTAGTGCCGCTGAATATCTCCAACTAACACCACTATATGCCCCAATACTAAACGCTTAGCATCGGGGCGTGTCATGGGCATTATGGAGCATGTCAGGGGCGGAGACAGTCGCTAACCAGGTAGCGGTGATATTGCACTGCTAGACAGTTAGCGACCTGTGGGTAAAACTAGGCGCAGAAAAAGCTGGCCTAGCTTTACCCGCAGGAGCTAATCGGGTAGCAGTTCAATATTGCTGCTACCTGGTTAGCTTCTGCAGCATCGGAGGCTGTGCGGTGACCCCGGATATTCAATGCCAAGGCCACATATGACCTCAGCGATGAATATCCAGGGTTATAGATCAGCGGCAACAGCTATACACTGTAGTTGCACATAGCCAACCCAATTGAATATCAGGCCCTCTATATCCATTGTAACTATCATAAGGTCATCATGGGAGACAACAGGACACAAGAATTTCTTGAGAAAAATAGAGAGACTCATGTATTTTATCAATGGTTGAAACTATAGGTCTTCCAAGGAGGAACAGTCATAGATCTGTGTTTTTTGATGAGATATATAGGGTGGGTGTAACAGGATGCTTGAATTGTAAAAAAATCTATTTCAATAGTTTTAAGGAAACCATCTTGTCTTCCTATTTGGAAGAAGGAGTCAGCTGTATTTCTTTTTCACAAAATTTTCTATTTATAACTTTACATTTTCCTCCAAGTAGTACAGAATTACAGAAAAGATAAAGTTAACAGAATTGGTTGGTGGATGCTTGGAATGCACTCTCGATGGAGATGGTGGGACAAATGCAGTGATAGAATTCAAAATGGCATGGGACAGACACAGTGAATCCCTTTATAACAAGAGGATTAAGTCAAAACAAACTTTAATTTCTCTTATACTTCAATAAATAGAGAGGGGGTGACCTGCGTGGCGTGGCGGGTACAACCGTAAATAAAGACATGGAGGGGGTGACCTGCATAGAGTGGCAGTGAAACCTAAACAAATGCACAGAGGGGGGTGACTTGCACGAAACGGCAGTTATAACCACTCTACCACCTTACTGGGCAGACTAGATGGACCATACTGGTCTTTATCTGACATCATATACCATGTTACTCTGTTACTATGAGAAGAAAAAGCAAAGTTATGACATCATTCTAAACCTCCACATTAGGGGAAATCAAAAATATATTGAATGGGAAATTCACCTAAGGGGAAGAAAAAGCAGATTATGTAATTTAAAGCAGGCTATCTACAGCATATTGCAGAGTCAAGGAGTTACTAGACTAAGGGGCTTGTTTACAAAGCTGCGGTAGCGGTTCGCGATCGTTATCGGAGCCGCGACCCCATTGATTTCAATGGGGCCGCGGCTCCGATAACGACCGCGAACCGCTACCGCGGCTTTGTAAACAAGCCCCTAAGAATCATGGTTCTTCTGGTGCTTATAAAAGTAGCCAATTGAGAAGGCTCAAAAAAGATAAAAGAAACAGAATTCAATTTAACTAAACATTTGTAGGGAAATTTTAAGAAGAAAACAGCCCCTAATTGCTCTACACCTGTATTTAGTATAATAAATCCCTTCTTTATTCTTTCATTTTCCTAGATAGATCAGATAAATCCTGACCACCAAGCCCATAAATGAAAGCTGACAATTCCTGAAATATAATCACAAAATATAATCGCAAAAGCCTGAAATAAAATTGCAGCAGATAAGACAAAAAACACCAATAATATAACAGAAACTAGAACTTCAGATCCTGAGTTTTCAATCAGAGCTGTCACATTGAGAACATCCATTTCTTGGTCAAGTTGAAACAAGTTCTCCTGGGGTACTTTCTTAGCAAAGGGTAAATAATATGCACGGAAATTGAAGGCAGCATGTCTTTAGGTACTTTCAACACTTCCATCATGTATTTTTAACATTTCATTAGTTGACATTGCTATTACTTTAGGAAAATTTGTAATCCTCGGGTTCACTGTCCTTGTAGCATTTTCCAAGTTCTCAATCTTGTTCTTCATTATACTGTAATATTATCCTTTATTAATGCTGCTGCAGACTCCTGGAACAAGGTAATTTTATAATCTTTTTCCTTAATTAGGTTTATTTATGACTTATAGTCCTTTTCACAAGAGTCAATCCTCACAGCATTTTCATGAGATTTAGAAAAAAACTGCGGCTGAGGGTATAAAGCACTTCCTAACTAAGAAATAGCTTCCCAAATAGACTCCAAAGAAAACTCTTTAGGTCGAGGCGAAAAAAAAGGTTGCTTCTAAATAAGAGGAAATCTGAAAACCTTCATTTAAGGGGCCTTCTGATTCAGCCGCAAGGGTTTCCTGTTCCAGTTCAGTTAGGCCAAAGTAACCAACTCTGGTATCCCCCACACCAGCTATTCTATCCACACATTGATCCCGCTGGACCTGAATTTCTCCAGTGCTGGAAGTATGCCTTCCCCTGTTCACAGTGCCCACTTTGGAGACATAGGGAGAGTCACTCATGTCTTCTGGGTGAGAAACAAGCAGCACTGGCTGCAGTGGGGACCTTTGCAGGTCAGGAGAGAGTGATGCATTAGGCCAGCACAAGACAAGACACAGGACTCCACAGACAAGAGGTTTAAAGAAAATATACTTCATTTTGGGGACAAGCATTCAGACAGTGGCTCCTTGTCACCTGTAGAGTTAAGTCTTCTGTTACCCTAGACTTCTTATCCAGCTGGAAGAAGTCCTTAATTGCCCTTAGCAGAGCGATTCTGCTGAATAGCTGAACACTGCTCCAGCACAGACGACACTTACAAAACAAAAAAACTGGCTCCACAAAGTTTCCTCACTTTGGGCAGCACAGCCCAGCAAAATGTCTCTCCAACAGAGTAGCACTCTAGCAGCGCAAGGCTGAGAATCATTCTCATGTACAAAAAGCAGAATTGAGATGTGTAGATTGAAAAACATGTCTGAATGTCATTTTAAAACCTGATGTTTTTTTGACGTGGGGATGCTCACTATGTCTAACCAGCCAGGGGGAGCAGTGGAGGCAGAGTAGGAGTGGTGAGGGAAGAACCCACAATGTAGATGTGGATTCTCCATTTTGTAAAGGGAAACATCTGGAAAAAAATGTAGATGTTGGCATTTACACATTTCCCCAGGCTGACAGAGGCAGATGTCCATGCCAACAATGGCCCGCCCCAAACCACATCAGACCCCATGAACTTCCCATGGCAGCCTCTGTCTTGGTTTTCACCCCTGCATAGATCCAATCCCTCTTCCTGCCCCCCCCCCCCCCAAAGCAACTAGGCAAAGGGAGAAAAACAGATTGGAGGCTGCCAGGGGGATTTCCTGGGGTCAGGAATGGTGGTTAGGGGGGCCAGATCTGTGATGCTGCATCAGTATGCCCTCTGTTCCAATGCAGCAATTTTAGGAGGCTGCTCCAATGTCTAAGTGGGGAGGAGGCCCATGACCTTTTTTCCACATGTGCACATCGTAAAATCATCATTCCTACCAGCCGTGCATGGACATACCCATGCGGTCCTGCAAATATTTAACAACAGCTCTAGGTTTAGCAGATCCTCTTGTTCTAATTCTCCATGCCCTGAGAGGAATGTGGGAATTCCCTTCTCCACAAACTTTCTAAAATACCCCTTCACATTTCTGAGTGGATACAAAGGAAAGACCTTCACACAAAACTATAATAGAGGCATGTTTACTAAATGTTAGCCTGCGTTAGGTAAAGTTAACATGCGTTAAGTGCTGCCACTTCCCTTTCATTTCTATGTCTATTGCAGCACTTTAACTTTACTTAAAGCACATTAACCTTTAGTAAACATGCCCCTTTCTCTTTCTTTATGATTAATAGTCTGTTGGAGAGGCTGACTACTGAAGTTATTAGTTGAAAAAGGGTTTGCTCTTAAAATTGTGTGATTATTTATAATTTATTTATTTGATTTGTTTATTTAGGAATTAATTTTTTACCAGATTTATTAAGGAATAGTTTTCCCCTTTTCAATAGTTTATTAACAATTTTAAGAACATAATATAAGACTTGCCATACTGATAGCTCATCAAGCCTAGTATCCTGTTTCCAGCAGTGGAAAATTCAGGTCATGCATAGCTTGTCTTTTTTAAAGTGCTGACTCCTGGTAACCTAGCAGCCCTTGGGTTTTTTTGGCAAGGTATGACTGGAAATAGATTAGCAGGCCTTTTCTTCCAAGGCAAGGTAGAGTAAATTGACTTGCCCAAGCTCTGGAATACCAGTGGGCATCAAACCCTGATCTTTTGGGTACTAGGCTGGTGCTCTAACCACTAGGCTACTCCACCACTCAGTATAGCTTGTAGGCTCCCAAAAAGCAGCAGCTCCCATGCTACCCAAGTCCAGGGAAAAGCAGTGATTTATTTTTATTTACTTTCTTTTTTCTGCTTTCCTGCTGCTCTTGTTGATTCTTGTCTTTCCTGAGGATCTATTGCCTCTGCCATTTTTCCTTTGAAAAACAGAAGCTTGAGGAAGAACATGCAGATCCAGGGAGTTCCTGAAGTGGGTGAATATAGTGATTGTATGATGTCATGCAGCAGATATAATAATGCAGCCAGAGACATTATAGAGGGCATCCACAGCATCTGGGCTATGGAGAAGATGATGAGGAAAGTGCGGTACACTGTTGTGGAGATCACAGCCTGTCTAGTTTTATAATGATGTTTCTGCACTGACACTACAGAAGAGGAATGTCATGTTTGCATACCATTACAGAAGCCCTAACAAAAGAAAATGTTTGATATATATGGACATTTAGCCTGTTTTTCAAAACCAGCGGAGTAAACTAAAGTTAAGACAGAAGAGGAAATAAGAGGCATGCTGCAGAAGGCTGGTTTGATGATAACAACCCAGCCAAGGGTAAAGGAGTCCCAGCAGTAGCGGGAAAGCAAAAGGTAGCAGAAAGTGCAAGCTAGAGGAGGAAGACTCAAATGGAATTTGGGTGGTGCAGGACAGCTGAGAGAGGTACAGAATAATTCATTGACAGCAGGCATATTGAAGTTGGGCTTATGGAAGCCACCTAGGTGAATGCATGTTCATGCAAGTGCCTATCATGCCTATTCCATAAAGTGACATATGCGTGTACATTACTTTATAAGATAGGGGCGTAAGTGGGGGGACTATGTATGTCAAATTTATGCCAACCCTAGACTTGGTGTAAATGCACACACACAGATTTATAGGGGACACACGTGTTATAGAATTCTATCATTTACCCATGTATATCTATGCTCACTGCAAAAGTACACATCATTGGACTTAATGTGCATGCTTATAGAATAGCAACAGGCTAAAGCATACACGTAAGTGCCCATCCATGCACTCAAGCCATGTCAAATGCCTGACTTTCACGTGTTGCTGGTGCACAACTTCATGTGCCCGATTATAAAATGATCCCTGAATGAATATTTAGATCTACATTAAGGGGTATGTTTACTAAACTGCGGTAATGCCATTCGCGTTAGGATCTGCGGTAGAGGCAGAAATACCCAAATAAGGACATGGGCGGTACAGCGTTACCGATAACGCGCGTTACAAGGCGCTATAAATTAATGAGCGTTACATGATAGGGAGCTGTCGCACGTTACCGCGCGTTAATCTTAAGAAGGCGCGCAAACATACAAACACAGAAACAGAGCTGTAGCACAATGGTTACTATGCTGACTGATGGTGCAGGGGTCATGGGTTCAAATCCCAGTGTGCCTAATGAATAAGGCTGGCTGAGGCATTATGTTTAAGTATTGGGTTGTGACGAATTTTAGTTTTACTTTAATTAGTGCTGCCAGCAAACACACCCTCACAGTGGCGTAACCTAAGGTGCTGCATAAGGTACCCTAGAAGGCACTCCATAGGGTACATTATAAAGTGCGCTGTCTGCCAAGGCACCCTATAATGTCCCCTATAGGACACCTTACAAGGCACCTTATAAGGCGCTTTATAGGGCACCGTATAAGGCACCTTAAGGTGACAGTACTCTGAGGGTGTTTCTGCTGGCAGCACTAATGTACATTAAAAATAGACAATGCCTCAGATAGCCCTATCAATGAACCCCACTGTGGGTTTTGAACCCATGACCTCTGGCTCCAAGGGCAGTGAAGTAACAAGTGGGCTACAGCTGCTAACAAACACCTGGCTGGCTACCGGAGGACTGCATGGCACCACACAAACATTCTGCTGTGGTTACCAGGATAGGGTCAACCCACCCGTACCCAGGATGCACAGCACATGCAAATCAGCAGTCTACAGATGATCATAAGATGGGGTATGCACCCCACAGCACCTCAGCCTGGTAGGGGGTGCCGACGGTGTGTGTTAGTGGCACAGAGTAGCTACAGACCGTCACAGTGTGTGGGTCCTGTGCTCACCCTGAGGGTGAGGTGGGGTGCCCAGCACCATTTTTGCAGCACCTGGCTTTGCTAAGATAGGCTTTGCTGCAGGTCCCCATCAGTGCCAATGTGTGATAGGTAGTCCTTGAAAACACCCCTAAGATATGCCTGTGTCCATCTGTATTTCACATCTAGCCCTTGTGGACTATGATGCACCCAGAAAAGTGCATACTCTGTGTTGGTGCCATGGTCACATGATTTAAGTGAAGGGGGGTGTTTGGACCCACAGGCGGATTATATGCCCCCACCCAACCCACCCTCTGTGGCTCAGGGTGGGGGACAGGATCTCCCATCAACAGATCCACATTCTACCCCCCCTGCAATGGTGGCAGTAGAGAGGACAATCACCCCAGTCCTGCTGGGGAACAGACACCCTACAGAGCAGGAAATGCAGAACTGTACACATCCATAAAGCAATAGCAGACAGACAGTAGGCCTTGAAATGCACAGCTGCCCCCCACCACTATCTGACATTCTCCAGCAGAAAGCCTCCAGCCGCTGCATCCTGCAAGGTGTTCCAGCAAGACACATACTAGCTGCAGACAGTCTGTTAGCTAGTCCATAGTGCATGTTCCTGGAGGAGATGCGTGTACCCAGAACTGGGATGTCAACATACACACCAAGCAGATAAGTCAGTGATTGGGCCCCAAAAAAGATCACATAAATATCACATAAAAGAAATGCCATACAGCACTATGGGGGAACCTAGCCATGCCGTGGTCACTGCTCAATCAGGGTGAGAGTGACCTCCCAGCAGGACATGCTGTGGCCACCCTGTCTGTGCAGGTGGTGGCCGGCCACTACAATGTCCGAGCCATTGCCCTATGCTATGTACAGATGGATCCAGGCCAGGCCATCATATCCTGGCTATTCCCATGGTACCTTGCTCCTCATTATACACATTGGCAGGCCAATACTGGCAACAGTGCTAGCAGTGTGAGCTGTGGGGGGTGTTTTCAGCCACCACACACTGGATAGACAGACACACACTCCCCACACCTATGCCAGCATTGTGCAACTATAGAGGTGTTTGGCAGCCCTGGCCACCGCACCAGTCCTGGGCACAGTGCAGGCATGGCTATGGTACGCAATACTGTTGGGGTCGTCCCCAGGGTGGTAAACACTGTCAGACACAAGACCTGTAGCACACTCCACAGACATCAGAAACGTTGCTATGATGCAGCTCAATCAGCAAATTGTGCTTAACTTTGGAATTTCTATCTGCCAGTAATCATAGCAACCATTTGATAGATGTTTACCGTATTCCCAGGTTTAGGGTGGCATTGCCAAGGTATGCAAGTGCTAGTATTGGGAGATGCACGCAGGGCCCAACATCCTGCCACTCCAGGAGGCTTTGGATAATGGAGCCTGTGGGTGCGGGTGTGTTTGCCCCTGTTGGCTGCTGCTTTAGGGCAGAGGTTCCCAACTCCAGTCCTGGTGGGCCAAACACTGTTCGGGTTTTCATGCTGTCCCTCATGAATATGCATGAGATACATCTGCATACCATGGGGGCGGCGCATAGAAATGCATCACAGGCATCTTTATTAGAGGCAGCATGGAACCTGGATGGTGTTTGGCCCTCCAGGACTGCATTTGGGAGACTCTGCTCTAGGTAATGCACATGTTTATTTATTTATTTATTTATTTAGCAAACACTTATATACCGCTACTTCCAGCGATCAGAAGCGGTTTGATTAAAGTCTTTGGGATATGTCACAAAATCAAGACAGGAAGATTGGGGCATAGATAGAAAGAAGAGGGGTAATACACAGCACACATCGCAGGGTCTAGATATAGCCCTCCATTAGGTATCATTCATATGTACAAAAGCGATTATCCTTTAACTATTTACATTTGACAAACAGCTATTTGTTTCTTTTCATCTTGTTGGATTCACAGCTGGCCATAGTGGCAGTTGAATAGGTGAGTTTTTAATTTTTTTCTGAAATCGAGTAGGTCTTTTGTTGCTCTCATCTCATGCGGTAGGTTGTTCCATAAAGTGGGGGCAGAGAAGGAGAATGCTCTGCGGCCAGTACTGGATTTTACATGTCTGATGCTGTTTGGAACTATAAGTGTGTCTTCGCTTATGGTTCTCCTGCTTCTGGAGCTAGTTTGCAAGGTGATCAGGGTGGAAAGGAATGAAGGGGCTAGGTTGTGAATTAGTTTGAATGTCGTTACCAATGTTTTGTATTGGATCCTGGCAGAGACTGGGAGCCAGTGTAGTTCCATCAATATAGGTGTAATATGTTCGGTGACGCTTGTTCTCATGATGATCCTTGCTGCTACGTGTTGTGCCAGTTGTAATCTGTTGGTCGTTTTCTTTGGTAGACCCTGTAAGATGGCGTTACAGTAGTCGAGGTGAGGCATGATGAGTGCTTGAGCAACTGAACGGAAGTCGCATGGATCTAGTACATTCCGTAGGGGTCGTAATACTCTAAGCTTGTGAAATATGGCTTTGTTGGTGTTGCTGAGGTGTTTTTCCATTTTCAGTTTGCTGTCGATTATGACTCCTAAATATCTAATTTCCTTCTTCGTGTTGTACGTATTGTTGCACAATGTGATTGTTGGTGGCGGTTCGAAGTCAGTTTTACTGGATATAAACATTACTTCAGTCTTCTTATGATTAATCGACATGTTGTTTTGTTTTAGCCATCCCAACATCTCTCCCATGCAGGTTTCCAGCTGATCGTACTTTGGGTCGACGGTTTCTAGCTGTGTGTACAGCATGATATCGTCTGCATATATGTGGTAGTTGATGCCATATTTCCTGAATATTTCACTGAGGGGTTGCATGTAAATGTTAAACAGAAGTGCCGAGAGCGCCGACCCCTGTGGTATGCCTTGAGTTTGAGTGAAGGCTTCGGCTTTTTCTCCGTTGAATTGGACTTGTGGCTTTCTGTCTGTTATGTAGGAGGAGAACCACTTCAGGGTGGTTCCTAATATACCAATTGATGCCAGCTTGTTAAGGAGGGTTAGGTGATGTACAGTGTCGAAGGCTGGTGTCTGTGCTCTGTAGGGTAAAATGTAGGTGTTTTGGGCATGTTTATGTCATCTGCAATAAAGGTTCTGTCTGTATTAGCACGTTTTAGTAGTGGGTAAAATATGGGGACTGGGTTGGCAGGAACCACAGCTGGGACTTGAACCTGTGACCTTCTGCTTCTGAATACACAGGCTTTGTACACTGCACCACAGTGTTGTCACAGAGTCAGTATATTCCCTGGCGATACCATGACTGTTCATCAGACAGGACCTGTCTGTTGCAGTGCATGGCACCCACCTACACAGGGCTAGGCCACGGTCTGCTCTGGGCAGCTGCCACTGCCCCCTCCACCACCAGTATCCCTCTGCCACCATGCTGACATGCCCTTCTGCTGGTGGTGCTGGTGGAGCGCAGTCTCAGGCCATCCAGTGTGCGGGTAGGCGGCTGCCTATGGTGCGGGTTCTGGGATAGGGGTGCCTGCATAGGTGTCCACGCTTCCCCCCAGCACCGCCTGCCAATGTTCCGTGCCCTTGGGGGTAGCTTCTGGGTACTATCCCCTGTGACACTGTGGGAAACACAGTCATGCCCATGTTGGGCCTTCAGCAGTTGCTGTCTGGCTGCTCTGCTGTTTCAGCATTCGTATGGGCCACCTAGGCATCACCCTAGTCTGCACTGTGGCCCAGCTGCACCACAGCATGTGCCGCCTGCGGCCCTCTGTATCCCCTTTTCCGGCATCTGTCCAGTTGCCCGTTCCGACATGCCCACCCTGCTGCTGCGGGACATGTGCACACCATAGGACACCTGTCGAATAACAAGGGAAAGCCCTGATCAGCGCTATTTCACTGTGGGATCATTCACCTTGTGGGGGGACAGAGCATAGACCCTTCCACGCTTAATATCTTTTTTTGGGAGCTTTCTTGGTAGTGTTTTTTGCTGTTTCCCAATATTATCACTATTGGCCAGCTTGGTTATGTTTTTTTCCAGTTTGTTGAGGTCATTTTCAATGTTTATGTGCCCTTTTGTTCTGTGCACGTGTTACACTTATCACTTTTTGTAGGTTTCCCTGCCTATGCTGTACATTGCTGACACTTAAATGGTTTCTCTCCCTTGCAAATGTGTATCTAACGGCAGGTTTTCAATCGCGTTATGATTCAGATCTTCAGATAAGCGCGTTAGTGTGAATGGAGCCTCTCCCCGCCCACACTCCACCCATTGACCGCTTCTCTCCGCCCTCTCTCCACCTTCTGCGGTGTTTTGCCGCGCCGCGGAGCATCTACGTTCATTAAGTAATGTTAACGCGCGTTATGAGACGATAATGATCGTTAACGTCTCATAACGCGCGTTAACGTTACTTAACGATCGTTAACGTTACATAATGCGCGTTATATAACATTACCACAGTTTAGTAAACATATCCCTAAGTCAGAGTTAGGAGCAATCCAAGAATATTCTTTGATCCATAAATAAAAGTATTCTGTTCCCATACAGTCTTTCTTCAGATCTCAGTACACAGTCCTCAGACTCGGTATTCATGTGCTCAGTTTTGTAAAAGATAAATGTTTTCTGCTGATTAAAGTTCTCCATTCTCTACAGTTGTTGGATCCTTCAGGTGTCTGCAGGAAAACTGCATTTTCTTCCTCTCAGCACTGAGGTCTAAAGAAAAAGAGTAGTTCTCCCATGAGAGCCATCCCAATTTTTTCAATGTTTTTTCCTTATCAACATATCTTAAGAGTGCCATCTAATAATATCCGTAGGTAGGGCGGCTGCTGCTGTGGCTACCTTTAACTGCAGTGCAGTGTCTTCCTTCATTTTCCAGATCATCAGAGAAAAATCTCCTTCAGAAGTGCCAGCTATTAATTTTCCAATAAAATTTCAAATCTAGCCCTTTTGGCTTCTTATTGAATGCCTATATACATCTCTTACTTACTTCAGCTCTCATTTGAAGTCTTTCAGTATATCTGCCATTTTTGTAATGTTGTCCTTGGTAATAACAATCCCTCAATCATAGAAGACCCTGTTATCATCTAAAGCTTTTATTCTTTGTTCTTCATCAAAACCTGTCATGGTTGAATTCATATGATCTAGTATCAATTGTTTCCATAGCAATTTTAACTTATTGTGTTTCCCCTCAGTGTTCTTCCCCTCAGTGTTTAAGGGTAATTTTTTAAGCTATTTCTGCTTGTAAAATAGTGTTTTAAGCTCACAAATAGGTTATTATAAAATTGCTTGGGATATGCGTGCACCAAAGTATACACCGACGCTCTCTCAGTGTGTACTTTTACCTAGGAAAAGTGTAGATGTTTCTGACGGTGGAGTAAAAGCCTGGGAACATATGTTCTAAAATTCAGGCAAAATTGGCTGAGATATTTGTATGAGTTGCAGAAAAGGTGTTCCTTTGTACAGGAGCTTTCTAAAGGGTAATTTTATGGTGCCTTTGTGCATACACCCCTATACAAAAGAGATGTAAGTTATGCGCTTATACACTGCACAAGTCAGGTAGCCTCTCCTTAACCATTGTCTTCCGCACCTTACCATCTCCTGTGCTGCCAGATCAAATGCAACTGGATAATCCTGATAGTAAAAGAAGATAACAATTACTAAACTATCTCCAGATCAAATTAAAAATAAATGTAGACATGGAATATTACTAAATAAATCGGAAGCAAAAGGGTTGGCATAGTGAACACAAAATACAATATGCCACTTCTAAAGTATTTACAAATTCTGATATATTGCTGGTCCACAAATTCTCTCTACCCACATTTACAAATCACAATAAAAACCGGATAATAAATAAAACAGACATAATTTCCAACATATGCAATTCTCATCTACAATGAACTTAAAAGGCTTTGCTAGATGATTGTATCCAAAGAGGACTAAAAACATAGCTGTAGCTGGTATCTATAGTGGAGCACTTGTTATCTGAAGATCTGGAAAAAATTGCAGTCCCTGATCTTCCGTTATCTGGAATACTTTCTATTATTCAGAATTCATGCACTGCACAACATCATAAGCTAGCGTCTCAGTTTTATTCCTGACATAGCTATGGCAGATCAGTAGCTTTGCTTCTCTCCAGTTCCCAGCACTTCTGGCAGAGGAGACAGATGTCAGCCTAGCGGGAAAGGTGCCCAAAGAAGAAAATCAAGTCCAAGAGTGCATCTGTTATACAAGAACCAGCTTTCTTCAAAGAAAGTAAAGAGGGAGAAGTGTGTTCTATCCATTCAGCAGAAAGTGAAGCTGCCTTAAATACCTGGTAACAAGCATCTTAGAATATATCGCCTAGCAGGAAATCATGCATATAAAAGAAACACCTAATTATATGAAGCAAATGGAGTTACTCAGGAAAGCATGAGTGGCATGATCTGTGCATGTGCAGGCCGGTGAACACATTGTACCAACAAGTCTGTACTTCATTTGGTAGAAACAAGTCTGTAAGCACATTCGAAAAGGAAACCCTGCATGGGTTGAAGACTGGGCTGACCACAGCAGCAGTACGAATGGGTTGCTGTTCCCTGTGAGTACATTCTCACCTGCTTGCACCTATGGAATGAAAGCCGTGTATGGATTTTCCCTCTCCCAACCTAGCCCTACCCCCAGTTATCCATAGAGGGGATAGACCAGAGGTTCCCAACTCCAGTCCTGGAGGGCCAAACACCATTCAGGTTTCCAGGCTGTCCCTAATAAATATGCATGAGATGTATTTGCATGCACTGCCCCCCAATGTATTCAAATGTATCTCATGCATATTCATTAGGGACAGCCTGAAAACCTGAATGGTCTTTGGCTCTCCAGGAGTGGAGTTGGGAACCTCTGGGATAGACCATTTGTAGTGGTACGTTTCCCATGATCAAACAGCATATTTAGGAGGATTAGGAGTGGAATGACCAGCAGAAACATGAGATGATAGTGTCTCTATTTAAGTCTCTGCTAAGACCTCATCTGGAGTACTCTGTGCAATTCTGGAGACCGCATCATCGAAAAGGTATAAAGACTGATTGAGGTCCATCCAAAAGACAGCTACTAAAATAGTCAACATTCTTCATTAAAATGTATATAGCAACAGACTTAAAGATCTAAATATGTATGCTCTCACAGAGAGGTAGGAAGTGGGTGATTTGATAAAGATGCTTAACTACATCCAAAGTATAAATACATGGGAGTCATGCCTTTTCTGATGGAAAAGAGGTATTGGTACTAAAGGTCATAGGATGAGGATGAAAGGGGGAAGACTAGGGGGTATGTTTACTAAAGGGCGCTATTTGCGCTGCCGCAACATTATCACACAATAAGGTACCTTATCACGCAATAATGGTGCTTTATCGGGTGCAGAGGTGCCTTAGCACGCGATAACACACGCAGCGGCGCAAACGAGCACTGAGGGTGGAGAAAGGCTCCCGGAGGGCGGAGGAAGGCTCCCCAGGGGCGGAGAGAGAGGGTAAATGAGTGGAGAGTGGGAGGGGAGAGGCTCCCTGCACACTAACGCTGTGGAATCCGGGGCTGAAAACTAACGCCAGTGAAACCCTCGCGTTAGAGCAGAGTTAAAGGGAAGAGAAACCATTTCCGTCAGCAATGTACAGCAAAGCCAGGGAAACCTACAAAAGTGATAAGTGTGATACATGTGCACGGAACAAAAGGGCAAATAAACATTGAAAATGACCTGAACAAAATGGAATAAAAAACATAACCAAGCTGGCCAATAGTGATATTAATGGGAAACAGCAAAAAAAAACTACTGAGAAAGCTCCAAAAAAAAGATATAAATTTTGCAGGGTCTATGCTCTGTCCCCATACAAGGTGAATGATCCCACAGTGAGATAGCTCTGATCAGGGTTTTCCCTTGTTATTGGACAGGTTTCCTATAGCCTGCACACATTCCGCAACAGCAGGGTGGGCATGTCAGAAGGGCAACTGCACAGATGCTGGAAAAGGGGATGCAGAGGGCTGCAGGCGGCACATGCTGTGGTGCAGCTGGGCCACAATGCAGACTAGGGTGATGCCCAGGTGGCCCATAGGAATGCTGAAACAGTAGAGCAGCCAGACAGCAACTGATGAGGGCCCAATATGGGCACGAGTGTGTTTCCCACAGTGTCACAGGGGATAGTACCCAACAAGTACCCCCAAGGGCACAGAACATTGGCAGGCGGTGCTGGGGGGAAGCGTGGACAGCTATGCAGGCACCCCTACCCCAGAACCCGCATCATAGGCAGCCGCCTACCAGCACACTGGATGGCCTGAGACTGCGCACCACCAGCACCACCAGCAGAAGGGCCTGTCAGCATGGTGGCAGAGGGGTACTGGTGGTGGAGGGAGCAGTGGCAGCTGCCCACAGCAGACCATGGCCTAGCCCTGTGTAGGTGGGTGCCATGCACTGCAAAAGACAGGCCCTGTCTGACAAACAGTCATGGTATCCCCGGGGAATGCACTGTTCCTGTGGCAACAGTGTGGTGCAGTGCACACAGCCAGTGTGTTCAGAAGCAGAAGGTCACAGGTTCAAGTCCCAGCTGTGGTTCCTGCCAACCCAGTCCCCATATTTTACCCACTACTAAACCGTGGTAATAAAGAGGGAACCTTTATTGCAGATAACATAAACATGCCTGAAACGCCTATATTTTACCCTACAGAGCACAGACACCATAGACATGTGCAATAACTAGAGCAGAGTTTCCCAAATGCAGTCCTGGAGGGCCAAAAACCATTCAGGTTTCATGCTGTCTCTAATAAAGATGCCTGTACTGCATTTGTATGCGCCGCCCCCATGATATGCAAATGTATCTCATGCATATTCATTAGGGACAGCATGAAAACCCGAACAGTGTTTGGCCCACCAGGACCGGAGTTGGGAACCTCTGCCCTAGAGCAGCAGCCAACAGGGGCAGAAACACCCGCACCCACAGGCTCCATTATCCAAAGCCTCATGGAGAGGCAGGATGTTGGGCCCTGCGTGCAGCACCATCTCCCAATGCTAGCACTTGCATACCTTAACAATGCTGCCCTAAACCTGGGAATACGTTACACATATATCAAAAGGTTGCTATGATTAATGGCAGATAGCAATGCCTAAGTTAAGCACAATTTGCTGATTGAGCTGCATCATAGCAACCTTTCTGATGTCTGTGGAGTGTGTTTCAGTTCTGGTTTCTGACAGTGTTTACCACCCCAGGGAGTGACCCCAACAGTATTGCATACCATAGCCATGCCTGCACTGTGCCCAGGACTGGTGCGGTGGCCAGGGCTGCCAAAAGCCTCTATATTTGCACAATGCTGGCATAGGTGTGGAAGTGTGTGTCTGTCTATCCAGTGTGTGGTGGCTGCCAACACCTTACTCAGCCCACACTGCTTGCACTGTTTCCAGTGTTAGCCTGCCAATGTGCATAATGAGGAGCAAGGTACCATGGGTATGGCCCGGACAGGGTGACCTGGGCAGGATGCATCTGCACAGGGCATAGGGCAATGGCTGGGACATTGTAGTGCCCGGCCACCACCTGCACGGACAGGGTGGCCACAGCATGTCTACTGGGTGGTCACGCTCACCCTGACTGAGCAGTGACCATGGCATGGCTAGGTTCCCCCATAGTACTATATAGTCTTTTTCTCAAGTGATATTTATTGGTTGTCTTTTTGGGGGCCCAGTCACTGACTTATCTGCTTGGTGTGTATGCTGACATCCCAGTTTTGGGTACATGCATCTCCTCCAGAAACATGCACTATGGACTAGCTAGCAGAATGTCTGTAATTAGTATGTGTATGGCTGGAACACCTTGTAGGGTGTAGCAGCTGGAGACTTACTGTACTTGCTGCTGAAGAATGTCAGATAGTGGTGGGGGGCAGCTGTGCATTTCCAGGCCTACTGTCTGTCTGCCATTGCCTTATGGATGTGTATAGATCTGCATTGACTGTCCTGTGGGGTGCCTGTTCCCAAGTAGGACTGGGGTTGATGGTCCCCTCTACTGCCACCATTGCAAGGAGGTATAATGTGGATCTGTTGGTGGGAGATCCATGTTTCCCACCCTGAGCCACAGAGGGTGGGTTGGGTCATGATACATAATCTGCCTATGGGTCCAACCACCACCAGATATGCACTATTCTGGGTGCATCATAGCCCATAAGGGCTAGACAAGACTGAGAAATGCAGATGTATCCTAGGTGTGCCTACAGGAACTACCTATCATACACACTAGCACTGATGGGGACCTGCAGCATGGCCTATTTCAGCCATGAAAGGTGGTGTGGATCTGGTGCTGGGTGCCCCACCTCACCCTCAGGGTGAGCACAGTACCCACACAATGTGACAGTCTGTAGCTACTCTGTGCCAGTAACACACACGGTCATACCCCCTACCAGGCTGAGGTGCTGTGGGGGTGCATACCCCATCTTGTGATCATCTGTAGACTCCTGATTTGCATGTGCAGTGCATCATGGGTATGGGTGGGGTAACCCTATCCTGGTAACCACAGCAGACAGTTTGTGCGGTGATGCCCTGAAGTCCTTCTGTAGCCAGCCAGGGGTTTACTAGTAGCTGTAGCCCACTGGCTACTTCACCACATGTGGAGCCAGAGGTTATAGGTTTGATCCCACAATGAGGTTATTTGATAGGTCTGTCTGGGGCATTTTCTTTTTTTAATTTAAATTAGTGCTGCCAGCAAAAACACACTCACAGTGCTGCAACCTTAAGGTGCCTCATAAGGCACCCTATAAAGCGCCCTATAAGGCGGACAGTGCACTTTATAATGTGCCCTCTGGAGTGCCTTATAGGGTGTCTTATGCGGCACCTTAGGTTACGGCACTGTGAGGGTGTGTTTGCTGGCAGCACTAATTTAAATTAAAAAAGAAAATGCCTCAGACAGCACTGATTTAAAGTAAAGGGTAATGCCTCAGACAACACTGATTTAAAGTAAAGGGTAATGCCTCAGACAGCCTGACTCATTAAGCCCACTGGGGTTTGAACTCATGACCCCGGTTTCATCAGTCAATGTATTAACCATTGCTCTACACTTCTGCTGCTGTGTTTGTTGGTCAGCGCGCCTAATTAAGGCTAACGCAAGTTAATGTGCCACGGCTTCCTGTATCGCACGAAAACTGACTTTATCGCACGATAACCCGAAATGCTACCTTAAGACCGGAACGCCCACTCCTTTTATGGCATTCTGCACATTATCGCTGGGTACACATTAAGACGGTTTAGTAAACATACCCCTAAGAGTATTCTGAGGGACTATTTCTTTACACAAAGAGTAGTGCACATGAGGAACAGCTTGCAAGTGGAGATAGTAGAAAAAAGAACAGTATCAGAATTCAAGAAAGCATGGGGCAGCTACTAAGGATGTTTGAGAGAGAAAAAGAAGCTTTAAAGAAAGAGCTATTGGTTTGGATGGGCACACTGAATAGCCTATATGATATTTTACAGCCATCATTTTCTACATTTCTATGAAAAATCTTTGAAAATTGCCCCCCAAGAGACAATGTGCTCCAATCTACCATAACACTCTGGGTTATAGTTCTGACAATCTATGTGTCACATCCCCTCTTGCAAAAGCTTCTTTTACTGCGGATGATGCTGAAACAAATGGTTTATGCATATGAAGGACCATTTTACATAGCATGCTAAGATCAAAACTGAGATGCAAAGATTAAGACATGCTGTTTTCAAGCAGTATATTACAAAGGCTTCTGCGAAACACAGAGAGTTTTGTAAAATATGTTTAGGGACATGCAGGAATACACATGGATTTGCCAGTCGACACATGGGAAAACTGACTGTAACCAACATGGCTCTTCCACATAGATGTGGCAATTTTGCAATTTGCACGTCCAAGTGTCGGCACCTCCATGGGTAGATGGGCCATTTTGCAAATCTATATGAATAAATGCTGCCCCCATCAAGTACTGAGCCTGCAACTTTTGTTCATTTTCATTTTGGAAAAGGAAATTTGAAAAAAACAGGAAATTAAGGAGAATAATCCCCTTAATCCCTTGGGTAATGCCCTGGCTGAAATAAGTACTTTTGAAAAATCTATTTGTGCCTCAAAGAAAGGTAAATCCCGATGGGGAAATTATTTGCAATGTACATGGATTTCTTTTGAAAAATGGGGGTTGCACATGCAGATTTTAGGCTGCTCAAGCCACTCCCAAACCACATCCCCAGCACACCCCCTTGATATCTCTATGTGTTCTCCTTGTGACTCCTTCCCTTTCCCTATTCGTACCCTTGTTCTCAGCTTTTCTATTCTGTCTTAGTTAGATAGTAAGCTCTGCCAATCAGGAGCCATCTTCTGCATGTATCTGTGCAATGCTGCGTTTGCCTTGTATTGCTATATAAATGATTAATAGTAGTAGGTAGAAGTATGTGGTGTGGATATCCACATGTAAATAGCGGTTTCCTGAAATCACATAAACATGTGTATTCAAACTGACACATCTAAATGCCACTATTTATACATGGGGATGCTTCTACATAAAATAACCCCTATAGTCTAGGCTAATGAATGTATGTGAAGGTCAGAGGAGAGATGTCGACAAATTATTGTAAATTGAAATGAATTGCAATGTTGATAAGAATGGAGGTTGTAAAGAGGGGAAGACACTGAGCAGGTTCAAGAGTGGTGGCAAGCAGTGATGCTAAAAACTGATCTCATAGGACGTGACAAACATTTTGGGTACTGCCATATACATTATTATTTATTATTATTTAACAGGATTATACCGCCTTATCATTAAGTCTAAGTGGTTTTCATTAAAACTCACCTGTTACATTACAACAAGGTTATCAAACATGGAGAACTTTAACAAGGATATGAAACTCAGGGTTTAGCAAGATCTAATGAACATTGGATATGGTCCATGAAGCTTCTGGGTTAAGTGATATTTCCATAGTAGTCAGTAAAGAAAAAGGTTTTGAGCTTCCTGCGGAAGTCATTTGTGTCTGCAGTTGACCTCAGTTCCTCTGGTAGTGTGTTCCATATTGTTGGCGCTGCTATGGAAAATTCAACACTTTAATCTCAACACCTCTATTACTCCCCCTCGAACACCATGATTCCCCCCTACTTCTCTCCGCTATATACTGGAGAAATACAAATACAATAAATACATACTCTTCTGAACCTCTTTTCTCACTTGATATAGCTTAATTAGCTAATTACTCTTCTACCACCTCTAAACCTTTCTCTTTATGAAACTCTCTTTAATATATTTCTCCCTTGTCCTATTCCCTTCCCCACCCTACACTGTAAATAGCTCTGTCTCAGCATCCGCTATTCTGCTGTATATCTGAACAGCTGATTTGTAAATAGTACCTTGTAATATAGTTTGATACATTCTATGTTCTTTGTAAACGAGTTCTGTTCATTGTAAACTGCCCCTGATCACTGGAAGGGGTGGTATATAAAAATGTTTAACTAAATAAATAAATAAAATGTCCTGGTGCAGGTGGCCTGGTTACTTCTTGCCTTGTTTTTGGGGACTATTAGGTGGTTTATGGTATTGGTAGTGGAGGAGTGGCCTAGTGGTTGGGGCAGGGTACTTCAGACCAGAAGGTTGGGGGTTCAAATCCCACTAGAGGACAGCAACCTTGGGCCGGAAGGACTGGGGTTTCTAGTCCCACAGGTGCCCCTTGTGGTCTTGAGCAAGCCACTTAACCCTCCATAGCCCATGTTCCCTCTAAAATAGTTATCTCCAAGTTATAATGCCCTGTTCAATGTAATTTCAGTTTGTTCAATGTAAACCTCACTTATGCAGAATAGTGCAGTATATAAGAGAATAATAATAAATAGGTCTGATTTCTGGATCTTGTGTTATGAGTAACATAGTAAATGGTGGCAGATAAAGACCAGTATGGTTCATCTAGTCTTCCCAGCAATATGACAGGAGTAGGTTCACCCCTCCCCATATCTTTGTTTGTTTAGGGGTGAACACACCGCTCCTCCCCCATCACTCCATGTAGGACACCCCTATTTGTTGAGAAATTAGATGGTTCAGTTTATTTTGATTTAATCTTGTTGCGTTAAAGTGATCCACAGTGTCTGTCCCAGGCCACTTTGAATTCCATCACTGTGTTTGTCCCCACCACCTCCTTCGGGAGGGCATTCCAAGCATCCACCACCCTTTCAGTAAAAAAGTATTTCCTGACATTGCCTTTCAATTTACCACCTTGCAGCTTCATGTTATGCCCTCTAGTTTTACAGCTTCCCCATCTCTGGAAGAGATTTGTTTGTTTCTCTTTAAGTATTTAAATGTCTGAATCATATCTCCCCTATCCCTCCTCTCCTCCAAAGTGTACATATTTAGGTCTTCAAGTCTCTCCTCATAAGGCTTCTGACACAGGCTCCAAATCATTTTGGTCACCTTCCTCTGAACAGCTTCCTTTCTTTTTACATCCTTTGCAAGATACGGTCACCAAAACTGAACACAGTATTCCAAGTGAGGCCTCACCAGAGACTTATACAGTGGTACTAGTACCCCTTTCTGCTGGTAATTCCTCTTCGAATGCAGCCCAACATCCTCCTGGCTTTTGCCACCGCCTTGTCGCACTGTTTTGCCACCTTGAAATCTACAGAAATAATCACACCGAGGTCTTTCTCCTGCTCCGTGCACACCAACCTCTCGCCCACTATCGCGTACATTTCCCTTAGATTTCTGCTACCAAAGTGCATGACACTGCACTTCTTCACATTAAATCTTAATTGTCAAGCATCAGACCATTCCTCCAGCTTTTGCAGATCCCTCCTCCTGTTAAGCACTCCCTTGGGGGAGTCCACTCTGTTGCAAATGTTCGTGTCATCTGCAAAAAGACAGACATTTCCATTCAGTCCTTCAGCAATATCACTCACAAATACATTGAACAGTACCGGGCCTAGGACCGAACCCTGAGTCACCCCGCTAATCACCTTCCTTTCATCCAAGTGAGCTCCATTTATCATCACCTTCTGTCATCTGTCAGTCAACCAATTTCTGATCCAGTTTACCACCTTGAGACCCATCCCCAAACTACTCAGTTTATTGATAAGCCTCCTATGAGGGACAGTATCAAAGGCTCTGCTGAAATCCAGGTAGATGACATCCATCGCATGTCCTTGATCCAGTTCTCTGGTCACCCAGTCAAAGAACTCAATCAGATTTGTCTGGCAAGATCGTCCCTCGGTAAAACCATGTTGCCTCAGATCCTGTAACCCATTGGTTTTGAGAAAGTTCACTATTCGCTCTTTCAGGAGCATCTCCATTACTTTTCCCGCCACCGAGGTAAGGCTCACGGGCCTGTAGTTTCACACTTCTTCCCTGTCACCACTTTTGTGTAGAGGTACGATGTCAGCCATTCTCCAGTCCTGAGGAACCTCTCCTGTTTCCAAGGATCTGTTGAAAACATCCTTTAACGGCACTGCAAGAACCTCTCTGAGCTCTTTCAGTATCCTGGGATGTATCCCATCCGGTCCCATGGCCTTGTCCACTTCAGTTTTGCAAGTTGTTCGAAAACCTCATCCTCTCTGAATGGTGTGGTAACTACCTCATTCCCTTTTTTATATTTGGGAGTCACAGGTGGTCCTTCTCCAGGATTTTCTTTAGTAAAAACAGACCAGAAGTATTTGTTTAGTAATTTTGCTTTATTAATGTCATTTTCCACGAGTCCGTTTCCACCACTTCTGAATCCTGCAATTCCATCTCTGATCTTCTTCCTTTCCCGAATATACCTGAAGAAAGTTTTGTCACCACACTTAACATCTTTAGCCGTCTTTTCCTCTGCCTTTGATTTTGCTATCCTTATTTATCTTTTTGTCTCCTTGAGTTTGATCCTGTATTCATTTCTGTGTTCTTCTGTTTGCAAGCTTTTGAATTTTGCGAAAGATGTGTTTTTTGCCCTTATTTGAGCAGCCATTTCTTTGGAAAACCAAATAGGTTTCCTTCTCCTCTTGTTTTTATTTACTTTTCTTACATATGTATCTGTTACCCCTTTTATTGCCCCTTTTAGTTTAGCCCTTTGCAATTCCACTTCCCTTATCCCCTTCCACCCTGTCAGCTCCTCCTTTAGGTACTCAGCCATTTTATTGAAGTCAGTGTTTTTGAAGTATAGGACTTTGAGCTTTCTATGATTGGATTGCACTTTGGCTTTTATCTCAAACCACACCGTGTGATGATCACTGTTGCTCACAGGGGCACTCACCCAGACATCAGACACGCTATCGCTGTTGGTGAGCACGAAATCCAGCATTGAGCTTTCCCTGGTTGGTTCCATCACCATTTGTCTAAGTAATGCATCTTGGATAGCGTCCACAATTTTTTTGCTTCTTTCCAGATTTGCAGAAGGAGTTATCCAATCCACATCGGGTAGATTAAAGTCACCCGATATGATCGTTTCTCCCTTTGTTGCTATCTTGGCAATATCTATAATCAATTTGTTATCTATCTCTTCCATTTGAGTCGGAGGTCTGTAGATTACAGCAGTATGGATGACAGTGCCATCTCCTCTTTCCAACATGATCCAGAGCGCTTCTTCTTTTCCACATGCACCTTGCATTTCAGTAGCTTTGATATTGCTTTTGACATACAGTCAAACCTTGGTTTTCATGATTAATCCATTAAAAAAAGTCTGACTAAAACCGAAACATATGAAAACTGAAGCAATATTGAAATAATGTAAATCCAATTAATCCATTCCAGACACCCAAAAATATTCACAAAAAAATACTTTTTATAGAGAATAACTATATTTTCCATACAGAAAACAATGATAAATAAATATAAATGACTAATGAAATGGATAAATGAACATTTAACATCACTTTTACCTTTATTGAAGACTCTTTTTGGCATATGGAAGACGGTGAGGAGGGGAGAGGGAGGAGGAGAGGTTATTGTTTTGAAGGGGAATCCCCCTTCATAAGGACCTCAGGTATCAAGGCCCTATCCGGGGTTACTTCCCTTCTTTGTCTTTTACTGGCACAGGAATTTAAAAAAAAAGAAAAAACAAGAAGGATCCATAAAATAAAGCCTCCAGTAAAGGCACCAGCCACAGCCACCGGAAACACCATTCTCCCGCTCAGGCAACCTGGAACACAGAGCTGAGCATGCGTTCCAGAGCCATGTGGCAATGGCTGCAGCAGCACGGGCCCCGAAGCCTCAGTCAGGCAGTAGAACAGCTCCTGTCACTTCTCTCACCTGCCCGATCGTCACAGGACAGCACACACACACAGATACAGCACTGTAATCTGATCCTGACTCTCTCACCGGCCTCAGATTCCATCTCAAAAGCAAATTACAAGCTGGAAGAAATGCTCAGCAGCAAGTTTGAAAGACCCATCGGGACTAGCATGTTTGGAAGACCCATCAAAGTTTCGCCGTCAGCAGGGAGTCCTCTAATTGAGCGTGTCGGAAGCATCAGATCAGCCAGACTCTCACTCCTTGATTCTTGCTATTGTGTTTCTCAAAGGATCGCTGAAAACAAAGAGGTCTGGATCGCAAAAACAAGCTAAGTACTGTACTTTACTGAACAACCCCCCCTGGAACGGACCATTTTAAAATTGTACGAAAACCGAGCAGATGTACGAGAACCGGGACAAAATCTCAATGAAAAAAGACGTCGAAAACTGAAGCATACGAAAACTGGGGCAAACGAAAACCGAGGTTTGACTGTACAAGGCTACTCCTCCCCCTTTTCCATTTTCTCTATCTCTTCTGAATAGATTATAGCCAGGTATAGCTATATCCCAATCATGCAATTCATTAAACGATGTTTCTGTAATGGCCACAATGTTCAAGTCCTTTTCCACCATTAGGGCTTCCAGGTCCGGAGGTTTGTTGGCTAAGCTTTGAGCATTTGTGCTCATTGCTTTCCAGCATTTAACTGGCTTGTGTGTATTTTGCTGAGTGACTGAATGATTTTGAATGTAGTGATAATGATCTTGTATTTTATATGGGCATATATCAGGAGCTAATGGAGCTGTTTCAGGATGGGGGTGATGTGGTCTTGTCTTGTGGATCCTGTTATGATGCGGGCTGCTGTATTCTGTGCCATCTGGAGGGGAGTGTAAGGCATTCTTACCAAGTCCCTGATAGATTAGGTTACAGTAATCCAGGATTGGTATAATTGTTGCTTGACAGACTGTCCTAAAGTCGTCATGGTTAATGAGAGGTTTAAGTTGTTGCATCTGTTTCATCTTGTGATAAGCCCACTTTGTTGTTTTCTTTTTATGTGGTTGGAAGCTGAGGTCATCTTTTGTTAATATAGATTTTCTATTGCTCTGCAGTTGGGATAAACACAGAGGTGCCAATTCCATCCTGCACGTCCGAGCCCTCTGTGCGTCCGGGAGGGAGTCATGATTCTGATCCTGCGGGGCACATCTAGCCCCACAGGATCAGAATCACAAACAGGCCTGTTGCCATGGCACTGTGGCTCCATTGAACAGTCGAAATCCCCAGCCACCGACTCCTGAAGCTGATTCCCCACAGCCCGACCCCCGATCAGGCTGCAGGGAATGTCCTTGGTACCCTCCCCCCCCCCCCCTCCGCCCCATCCGCGCCCCAGGCCTGCCGATCCCTGGTGACTACGGGAACTAATTCCACCTCGGAGTTGGAATAAGTTGCACTGTGCAAGTCGCTGGACCCGGACATAAAGGCTGACATAAGAATCGTCCCTATACATCTGAGACCGATGACCACCTACTGCCCGCCCTAACGCTGCCCCCAATCCATCCCTTTCCTGCCCCGTCTGCCTTCCCCCCATACAAGATGCGGGGAAGGTAGACAGGACCAGGAAAAGCACAAATAGAGGGGATTGACATCACCACGGGACGTCCATTCCCGCTATTCATGCCACAGAATGACCCCAAGAGTATCCAAATACAGCAAGAGAAGCATTCCTGTTCAAAGCACAATTTAAATGACTTTTACACGTGAAGAAAGTTTTAGGGCAGGGGTGACTTGCCTGGAGGGGCAGTTACAACCCAAAGTTAAAGCACCTTACCCTGGAGACTGCATGGGCCATGCTGACCTTTATCTGCAACATTTACATTACTATGTTACTATGGCGTAGAAGAACTGTTACTGTGTTAATAAATTTTAATTTAGTATAAGTAAATGTTTTTGTCCAGCCTCTATGCCTATTCCTGGTCCTACCCTTATCTGTGTTGGTGCTTCCTATTGGTCCCTGCACTGGCTGAGAATGAAGGACACTTATATTGGGTGGAGTTACAGCTAATGGGGAGTTTGGAGCTAGGAGGCATCTGATTCAGGGGGGCGCTGGGCCTGGAAGGAGGCTGATGCTGGGGCAGAAAGGCTGGACTGGAACTGGAAGGGGGGTTAATGGGGGAGGCTAGGCATGAAGGAGGCTAATGCTGATGAATCTATTATAAACCTATCCCTGTATTTTTCAAAAAAGATAATTTCAGGCTATTTAAATTGTTCATATATTTGTGGGCCACTTTAGGGGAGGAATGAGGGGCAGGCCAGAAAATTATCGAAATAGTGATGCTATTCTGTCACTCTCCAGATAGGATAAATGTTTCGTTTAGACCTGCCAAATAGTAGGCCTTAACTTAATAGATAATGCCAGCACAGTCACAGTGCTATCTGCATTTTCAGCATCGCTACCTATATGGCCGGTGGTACGGAATATATGGATGAATTTCAATAGATGTGCTGGCATTTACTTTAAGCCAGCACTAGCTAAACTTTTGCCCCAATTTGCAAGGTACATACCACAAGATTGACCTCAAGATGGAGACACAAACACAAAAGTTGGCTCAGGGCCTCCTCATCCTCTTGAGCCAGCCCTACTTATTTGCCTTTTCTATAGGCAATGGAGTGGTATTCTTGCACCCTAATCGGAGCTGATATCTGAATAATCAATCTTGTCTTTAGAGGTGGTGAAGACCAGGCTGCTGTATGCTATACTCATATATCTATGAGAGACTGGCACGTATTTTTTCCAGAACCATCTATTTTACTTAGCTCAGCATGCAGCTTGTTAGTTTGTCAGAGCAAGCTGTGCAAAGGCAGCTTTGCAATCAGGTTTCCAGTGTAATTTCCTTCTCTGTACCACTGGGTGAAAATCTTGATATTAATTTCAAAAACTCCACTTATTGAACTCTTTGTCTGTGTGCATTTCCTTACCAGATGTTCAGGGCCTAGATTCATGAATCAACAGACTGGAAAAGCAGGGCAGCAAGACAGCTGCTCTGTAAAGCCGAAGATTGGGCTCTCAAGGTGAGCGCCACCATTCTTTGCTGGAAGAATTAAATTTCAAGGCAGTGCTGTTGCATCTTGAATGAGGAAGAGAGAGAAAAAAATAAAAGGGAGATAATATCGTATGCTGGGCATAAAACAAAGAAAATCAGAAAAAGAAGAAGCAAAGTATTCTACTCTAAGAAAAGGCATTAAAATAGTGTATAGCAAAAGGCACTGAATTCTGTTATCCATGTAAATGTCTTACTAGCTCCGATAATATTCCAGTCCTTATGAGTGGTCAGAAGCAAGTGATATCTTTAGCAACAATGCTTAGATCAAATGTTGCATGGAGGTAATTTTATGGAGGAGTTTTCTTGCTTAAAGTCCTTTTGGCACATGTAAAAGAGCTTTCTTTAAATTACCTCTGGGGTTCCACAAGTAAAAGTGTGCATGGTAACAAGAAGGTCAAAGTATGAGCCTTCTTATCACCATGAAGACATGTACTGGGATAGAGTTTAGTATGTACTAGAGTAGAGCGCAGGCAGAGTCACAATTTATGTAGGTATATTATAAAGACACATAGGTGCCTATAGCACACATAGTGGTCATTTTAGAAGCCTTATTCATGATTTAGACGCCCAGAATCATACATGTGAATGTCCAAATCATGACAATGTCTCAAAGTCATTTTACAAACTGTGTTAGGAGATGTCCCCAGTGTAGGGATGTCCAAGTAGGCAGGGGGTTGTGGTGGAGGCATAGTTCGGATGGGGTGACTGACAGACATTCTCGATTGATATCAGAAACCTCACATTCTGTGACTTTGTCCAATGTTAGACCTGCTCCCGGGACAAATAAGCATCGGGAAAGTGCTCATTTGGGTCCAAAAACATCTGGAGAGTGTAGAGAAGATGGCAGTTCACTATCCTTAGTATGCTCCATAATCACAATGTTATTTTTTGTGTAACTGATAAGTGTTTTGTGTTTGCACCACTGCGGATAGACATCCCTGATCTTGCATACTATATCAGGGATGTCTATGCAGATGCTCCTGCAGACGTCCATATCAGGCATATTCACGTCTCTGAAATCATACACAATCTTGGACATGCCTGGGTTTTTTATGGCCATTCTCACTTGGACCTCCAGATTACACATGGATCTCCTTTGTAAAATGTGCCTTCATGTGTCTTTATAATATAAATACATAGATCTTTCTACATGCACTCAAAGAACACAGTGGCTTGATCTCAACTATTTAAAACTTAATCTTGAAAAACATTAAGCCATGTGGATTACCTCAAATGATCTCATATCTACTCTAGCCCCAATTTGATTGTTAATCCATCACTTTGGGATTGATTTTCAACTCATGTCTTGCCTTTGAAAAACAAAGTTCTTCAGTAGTAAAGTCCTGTTTCCCTGTGGCAGATTAGGTCCATCCAAGCATACTGAACAAAGATGTTGCCCTAACCCTCATACATGCACTGGCCACTAGTCGCATTGACTACTGTGATGCTCTGTATAATGGAGTACATCAACTTGCACTTAGAAGACTTCAGGTCCTATAAAACACTGCTATTCAGTTAGTAAAAAGTAACATAATATATGATGGCAGATAAATACCAGTATGGGCCATCTAGTCTGCCCAGTAAGGTGGCTAGAATGTTTGTAACTGCAGCTCTGTGCAGATCACACCCCTCTATGCCTCTGTTTAGGGTTGTACCTGCTGCTCCGTGCAGATCAGCCCCTCCCCCCCTTTATTAAAAGATATTTAAGTTTACTTTGATTTCATCCTCTTGCTATAAAGGGATCCTCTGTGTCTGTCCCATGCCATTTTGAATTCCAGCACTGTATTTGCCCCTACCATCTCCATCGGAAGGGCATTCCTTGCATCCATCACTCTTTCAGTGAAAAACTATTTCCTGATGTTGACCCTGTTACCCATTTGTTCAAAGATGCTCACTGGTTGTCCGCTTCTTATAGAATAATGTTGAAGGTCCTTATTCTAACCTTTAAATCTATGCATTCAGGTTTACCAGCCCAACTGTTTAATGCACTAAATCAGCATGAAAACCTCCCACTCACTCAGCTCATGTAATGATAAACTCCATTCCATTCCACCACTTGTCCAAGCTCACATGAATCCACCAACTATTTGTCCATTTATATCATTGCTCCTCTATTGTGGAATGCTATTTCAAAGTAGAATCTCCAACTGGAAACCTCTCTTTCATAATTTAAGGCTAAGCTAAAAGCCAAGTTTCTTGCACAGCCTTGAGGACTAATAGACTATGAGCAGTGGGTCCTCAGACTTGCTTGACAGGTTTCTATCCCTTCTTCCTCTCTTCTATTTTTTATTCTATTTTTAAGCTTTTTAATCTGCCCCCATACACCCCTGGTCTGTGCACTCTGTCCAGCTCTGGACATCCACGGCTGCACCGTGCTGCAGCCCCAACTCATGCAGCACATGGGTACATCCATTATCCCACCGCCGCATCCCCTGTACCTCTGTCCCAGACAGGCGAGCAACCAAGGCCATCCACCCCACCACTGCGGTGACAGACAGCCCAGTGTGTACAGGGGAGGCACCCACCCTGGTACCCCCTGTCACCTCTTCCCACCCACAGTTCGCTGGCATGGCCGCCGTCTGCTGTACTTATTTATTTAATTTTCTTATATACCACGCTATTTATCATCAGTGCGGTTTACATTGAAACAATACAACATTTGGTCAGCTATAACAGAACTATTACAAGTAACAAGAAAATTAACATGGAAGTAACAGGGAAATCATTTATATTTCTAGAAATACATGTTGGAGATATATAAAATCTATACAGTTAGTTAGGGTAGGTATGAAGTTAAAAGGATGGGGGAGGGGAAGGGGTGTTTAGATGTTTGAAGTGTGCAATGAAAAGGTGGTGTTTAAGGGCTTTTTTAAATTGTTTGATGTCTTTAATTGCTCTGATATTGGGAGGGAGTTTGATCCAACATCTAGGAGCATAATTCGAAAAAGCCCTATTGATGGATGATTGATTAGCTTTTAAGGAAACTTTTGGTATAAGTAGTGTGTCAACAGCTGGAGATCTCCTGGACCTGTTATTTGTTGTGTGTATGATGAGATCAGAGATGGAATCTGGAGAAATATTATTGAAGGCCCTAAAGGTGGTAAGGATGGCCTTATATTGGATTCTGCAGCTTATTGGTAGCCAATGAAGCTTCTCTAGAATGGGGGAAATATGCTCACACTTTGATGATCCGCAGAGGACATGAGCTGCTGCATTCATGGCTAATTGAAGAGGATTAATAGTTATATTTGGTAAGCCATGGAGTATTATCTGGCCTTATGGTGCCTGCTGGTACTCCACATTCCCGGTGCCTGCATAGGGGTTTGTCATATCCAGCCATGTGACTGTGCATGCCCTGCCCAGCCACATATTTGAACCCTGTGTGCTGCTATGCCCCCCAGTGCGGTCATATATGCAGACACAGTGTTCCATGGTTAATAAACTTTATTTGTGGCACATCAAAAGTTGAATTTCACATACGTGCATTTTCTGCACCTGTGCCCACCCAATGGTGTCTAATTGGGTCTGCCACCTCCACACATTGGCCCAGTGAGCCTCTGCAACATCTGGGTGAGGGCCTGGAGGTCACCCCAGATGCCCTGCAGGTGTTGTGCAATGCAGTCTAGGGGCCCTGCTGCTGTTGCTACTAGGGCCTTCTCCACAGCACCCATGGTACCCACACCATGCTGTGGGGTGCCACCTTGTGCCTCCTCTGATGTTGCCGCATTGTACAGCAGCATGTCAGGGTCCACATCGCTTGAGCCACACATGTTCCCACCCCTGGCCCATGCTCTCCCATCCCCTCTCTCTGCCCCCTGCATGCTCCCATCCCTCCTTCTACCCCCTGCATGCTCCCATCCCCTCCCTACACTGTCTGCCTGCTCCCATTCCTACCACCCCCTCCCATCCCCTCCTCTGTGTTCCCCCCTCCTCCGTTCACAGGGTGTCTCTGGGTGGCATGTCCCTGAGCTCCCCCTCTACCAGGAACTCCTCTTCCTCCTTCCCCTGCTCCTGAGGGTCACTTCCCCAGGTGTACCCTGCTTCACCACCCTCAGCCCCTGTCTCTCTCTGTATCCTGGGCCTCCCACTGTGGAGTCTCCTGCCCAGACCCCATGGTACCATCCTGTCCCTCCCCCTTAGGGGAGCAGGGAACCTCCATGAGAGTGAGGGTATAGACCTCCTCATCCTTACTCTCCCTGATGGGAGGTGCTGAATAGCACTATGGAGCTGGCTGTTGTGGTGGTGTCCATTTCCACAGTGGCCAGGCTGTGGGGGCTGCATGTTGCTGGGGCTCGCCCATGGCCATATATCCGCTGCTGTGGTTGAGGCTCTTCCCCCTCCTCCTCCTCTTCCTCTGCCTCCTCCCCTTCATCATCATCTTCTTCCTCCTCTTTCTCTGCCACAGAGGGTGCGGCGAGTCCTCAACCAAGATGGCTGTTTAAGGAATGCAGAGAGGTGGTTGTTAGTTACAGTGGGTGGGGGTGTCTGGCTGTCATGTCCCCATTATCATACACTTCCCCATGTACTGTCTGCTGTTGCCCTGTGGTGCCCAGCCACACTGGGTCTGTGCCATGTCACATGTCATGGCTCCTTTCCTGTGCCATACCTCCACACTCACCTTGCTCCCACTTCAGCTGCTGGTGGATTCTGTCAGCATCCATGGGCACATGTGGTGTATGGCCCAGAAGCGCACCCGGTAGGCCTCTGTTTCACACAGGATGTAGAAACGTCTGTGGAGGCAGGGGAGAGGTATCTTACATATGCACATTTCTTCTTCCCTCCCAGGTCTGTACCTGCAGCTGCCTGCTTGCCATACCACCACCTGTGTACACTAGACCCAGTTGCATCATGCTGCCACATCTCCAGAGCTACCTCACCCCAGTCTGGGGCTTGCCCTGGTCCCCCGGGCCTCCTCTGTCCTGTGTGCCTGCATTGCTTACTGGCTGGGCCAAGGGCTGAGCGAACCACAGGGACAGTGCCGCCTGCAACATTCTGCAGGGAACCTGCTGCATTTGCTGCCTGCCCTGTGGTGCACATTGAAGGCCTTGCATGCTGGTTTGGGCCTTGGCTGTGTCATGTCTGTGGTCTGAGGCACAGTTGTTTCTGGGTTACAGGGTGCATTTCAGCTGTGCACAGTTACGATTGTGCTCCTGGCTGTTTGTACTTGCCTCCACTATGTCCTACACAGGTGCCACTTTGCATGTTCACTTCCGGCCTGGTGGTGACGTTGTGGGTGTGTGGTGGTGGTTTGGCCACTGAGTTGTGGGGTCAGGGGCCTGGGGTTTCATTCCCCCCAGCTCCCCTTTTTGTGTTGGCTGTGCATTACCATGTGTCTGTGATTCATGGTACAGAACCATGGATTCCTGTCTTTGGGGAGAGCATTATACAGGGTGGCCCAAAAAAAGTGAGAACATCTCATAGCATATAAGTTATTTAAAAATTCAAAAAGACAGATGGAAATGATTGACAAATTAAAAAAAAAAAGATGGTGACTGGAAATTGTCGAAATAAAGACGTTATATAGCTAAAAAAGGTAAATAAGTAAACTATTTAAGCTTTTAATTTATGAGATGTTCTCACTTTTTTTGGGCCACCCTGTAGTCATATATTTTGCTTTCTGGTTTGCATACCAGCTACAGTGGGTCTTCTATGGACATATTGGCTGCTTCTTTATTGTGACATTATGCTTGGCCTGGACATGTTCATTTCTGGGTTTGATCCTTCACCCTGACTGTCTCATTCATGCACGTGTTTCTCTTGTTTGGGCTGGTTGTGGATATCAATCATGTGTTATCATGTTTGTGTGGCTTCAGCTACATCTAATGGAGTGGCTGAAAAGATGATGAAACATATGGAGGCCTTCATGACATACAGGGGATCACAGAAAGGGGAAGACAGGCATCTATATTTGGATGGCCTTAGTGAAGATAGCAATATCGTCAGGTAAGCATCCATTCTGAATGAGGAGGCAATAGCCATTCCAATAAACTGAGGGGATAGGATATTTTTTAGATATGTTAGTTGGAAGGTGAAGGACAAATGTTGTATTGTCAGCTGCAAGGGTAAGGGGGAAGTATATATAGATGCTGAAGAGAACAAAGCAGAATAGCTTAACGGATATGTCTGTTCTGTGTTCATAGAAGAGGGACCAGGTGCAGGACCTCAATAAACACCCGCAGACAGGAACAGAAGCAAGGGGCATCTTGAACACATTTCAGATGACTGTGATCATGATAAACTAGCTAACCTTAAGGTGGACAAAGTGATGGGACCAGATGGAATACACCCGAGATTACTGAGGGTACTTGGGGATGTTCTAGCAGCTCCACTGACTGACCTTTTCAATGCCTCATTGGAGTCATGTGTGGTAGGTGGCACATGTGGCCCCTTAACACACAGGCAGATGTATGGATGTTGTTGAAAACTACAGGCTAGTTAGTTTAACCTCAGTGGTGAGTGGATAACTGGATGTGCTGCTAAAGGGGAGGATAGTGAGGTTACTGGGGTCTAACAAATTACCGGATCCAAGGCATCATGGATTCACCAGAGGCAGGTCATGTCAGACATATCTGATTGATATCTTTGACTGGGTGACCAGGGAGTTGGACCAAGGGAGTACCCTAATAGCCTTTGTCGCCATTCTGCACAGGCATGTTATGAACAACCTGGGCACCCTAGCAATGCACCCTAACATGATTGCACGGGTTGGAAATTGGTTGAGTAGAAGGCAACACAGGGTACAGGTAAATGATGCTCTGTGTGAGTGACATGATTACCAGTGGTGTGCCCCAGAGATCTGTCCCTGGTCCATTTTTTTTTAACATCTCTGTTCGTGATATTGCAAAAGGGCTGTCAGATAGGCTTTGGATCTTTGCGGGTGATACCACTATCTCCATTACAGCAGACACACAGGGAGGTGTGGATAACATGAGGGGAGATCTAGCTATGCTCGATGACTGGTCTGGAACTTGACAGCTGACGTAATATTAACAGATTGGGGGTCATGCATTTGGGCTGCAGCAATCTGGGGGAGCAATATAGTGTAGGGGGTATGGTACTTATGTCCTCATACTTCTGGCCGTGATTGTGTCTGATGATCTTAATGTAGCTAGACAGGTGGGACAGGCAACAGCGGACGCTAGTGGGATGCCTGGGTGCATAGGGAGAGGAATGGACAGCAGAGGACAGGTGGTGATAGTGCCTCTGTATAGGTCTTTGGTGCGATCACATTTGTAGTATTGTGTGCAATTCTGGAGACCACACTTTCAAATGGATGTAAACAAGTTGAGGTTGGTACAGAGGGTGGCTACTAATATGGTTGGTGGTCTTCATTAGAGCATATGAGGACAGACCTAAGGATCTTATTTTGTATACTGGATGGCGGGTTGGAGGTGATATGATTGCAAAGTTTATATATCTCTATGTCATATATGTACAGGAGGAGAGCCTCTTTCAGTTGACAGCACGCTCTGCTACAAGGTGACATAAGATGGGGGTAATAGGGGATAGACTCAGGTATAATATGCGGAGATATTTCTTTACAGACAAAGTGGTAGATGCATGGGATAGTCTCCCAGTGGAGGTGGTAGAGTTGTGGACAGTATCTAAATTCAAAGGGCATGGAACAGACACAGGGATCTTTAGAGGAAAAAAGGGGACTGTTATAGTGGTTGCTATGGAAGGGCAGACTAGTTAGGCCATGTGGTCTTTTTCTGGCGTCATGTTTCTATGTTTCTACTATACTGTGTTTTGGATGACATTATCGGGTCATATTGCTGCACCGTTACACATGGTAAGTATGTTTCACTGTGTTTATGTTTCCCTTCAGTATGTGCTTTCCCTTTCGTCCTTTGTGCCTGCATTGCCACCATGCTTTTCTTTGGCCATTATGTTTCTGTTTGCATACTTCCTGTAGGGGGCCCAGTTGTGTGTACACAGACATTTGGTTGTGTGGTGGGTTCAGCAGACCCTTGCTCCTTTTGGCCTTTTACTTTGCAGCTACTTCCTGGCTTTGTGCACTGTTATTGTCCCATCACATGTATTTCTCCTGCCTCCTCCCTTTCCTGCTTTGACCTACTTACTGTGCTATGGTGGTCCTGATGCACTCCCAGCCCCTGCATGCTGCAGCTAGGTCTGGCCGTCTGTGCACCATGGGGAGCAAGGCCTGCTCATTCTCAATGACCAGCCTGCAGAGCAGATGGGTCTCTGCCTCTGAAAAGTTTACTTGGCGTGTTGCTATTTTCTGAGGTGTGGTATGGGTTTTGCTGTGGCTGGGGAAGGTCATCACTCCATCCTGTTTCCTGTCATATGTAGGAGACAGTGCAGGTGGGCATATTTTCGGACTTACATGCTAACGGCATGGTCCCAGACCTACACATGTGATCTGCATGTCCACAGCACACTGGCCTGGATGCGCACTATATGTATAATGGCAGAAAGGTCTGGTGCCATATTCCCGTGCATACCTAAACGTCATTGCAAAAAGGCATGAAATATCATCTCCGGTGGAGATGTGCACGAGTTATGTGTTTACGTCCACCCCACATGACCTTCTCTGAATCGCCCTCATAGAGGGGAATTTTAAAAGGGACTTCCAAGTGTAATCTGAGACACCTAAGCCAGAACATCCGAAATAAAAAGCAGGCACATCTAGGTATAGACACCATTTCAAAAACATGGACATGCCTGATATGGATGTCAATTGGGGGGGGGGGGGGGGTTCTTCATAGATGTCCCCAGAACCATATTTCAGAATTGGATAGCCTAATGGTTAGAGCAGTGGGCTAGGAATAGGGCAGCCAGGGTTCATATCCCACTGCTACTATTGCTAGCATTGTGCTGAGTACCGGGGATCTCTATTGAAGGATTTGATATACTGCCCAGGCTATTGCATCAGAGTGGTGTACATACAATGTGGCTGCAGAGAAAGCTAAAGATGAAAGGAACCCCATCAATCAGATAGGAGAGCAGCAGAGCAGGTGGAAAAGAGGCAAAGAAGAGAGACAGCATCACACAGAGGGAGGAAACAAGGAGGGATGTAACTGACAGAGAGGCTTCTAGGGGTTACGGGGGGGGGGGGGTAAGATCAAAAGCCAGGTGAAATAAATGGGTCTTCAACATAGCTTTAAAGTGAGGAAAGGAGGCGTCAGTGTGCAGGGTTGATGGGAGTGAGTTCCAGAGCACAGGGGCAAGGAAAACATTGGCAGAGTAGCAAGTGAGTTCTAGGTGGGCTTGGGCAGGGGAGGGGAGAAAGAGTCATTTCCCACAGGAGGAGTGGAGGGGGCACAGGGAGGGCTGGTGATGAATGAGATCAGTAAAGTAGCGGGAGATGCAAGTGTGGAGTTCCCTGTGAGTTATAGTATCTTATGGATGAAACGAAATTTGACAGGAAGCCAGTGGAGCTGGTGATATGATCTGAAGGGGAGAAGTGAATAATGAGGTGGGCGTCTGTGTTGTGAATAAACTGAAAGCGACGAAGCTGATATTGGGGGAGACCTGCAAAAATAACATTACAATAATCCAGCTTAGAGACGACAATGGACAGTATGAGAGTAGTAAGGGAAGATTGCGAGAGGAAGGGGCAGACGGCACGAATCTGGCTCAAAGAAAGGAAGGAGCGTCAGGAGAGTGAAAAGTGAGAGAGGAATCCAAGGTGACACCGAGATAATGGAGGGTGGATACAAGAGGCACAGGGGTAGAACATAACAGGGGGGAAAGGTCTGGAGGAGGGGAGCTCAAAGAGAACCAAAGGGCAGTGAACTTGGACAGATTAAGGTGGAGAAAATTGGTATGCAACCAGGCAGAGACAGCAGAAAGGCAGGCATTGAGGGGGGAAGGTCAGGGGTGAGAGAATCAGTATGATAGAGGAGGAGGAGATCGTCAGCATAGTAATAGCCAGAGATACCAAATTGCTGTATAGCAAGTGCAAGCGGGGCAAGAAAGACCTTGAACAAGAGGGGGGCAAGCACCGAGCCTTGAGGGACCCTACAGTGCAGGGGAGTGCTTGGTGAGGAGACAGAGTCATGCAGTATATAGAAGGAGTGGGTGGAGAGAAAAGAATGAAACCAGCTGTGAACTGTCCCATGAACCCTGAGCCCGTGCAGGCGAGTGAGGAGTGTACAGTGGTCCACCAGGTCAAAAGCAGTGGAAAGATCTAGGGAAACGGCAATAGAGAGGTCACCAGGCTCATGGGCCTGGTCGACTTCATTCAGAAGTGCAAGCATAAAAAACATAGAAACCTAGAAAAATGATGACAGAAAAAGACCACATGGCCTATTTAGTCTGCCCTTCCATATCAACCACTACAACAGTCCCCTTTTTTCCTTTAGAGATCCTCTGTGTTTGTCCCATGCTTCTTTGAATTCAGACACTGTCCTCAACTCTACCACCTCCACTGGGAGGCTATTCCACGCATCCACCACTCTTTCCATAAAGAAATATTTCCGCATATTACTCCTGAATCTATCCCCTTTCACCCCCATCCCATGTCCCCTCATAGCAGATCTTGCTTTCAATCGAAAGAGGCTCTCCCCCTGTGCATTTATGCCACAGAGGTATTTAAACATCTCAATCATATCACCTCTATTCCGCCTTTTCCCTAAGGTGTACATATTAAGATCCTTACATCTGTCCTCATATGCTTTATAATGAAGATCACTAACTATTTTAGTAGCCACTCTCTGTACTGACTCCATCCTGCTTATATCCTTTTGAAGGTGTAGTCTCCAGAATTGCACACAATACTCCAAATGAGGTCACACCAAAGACTTATATAGTGGCACTACCACCTCCTTTTTTCTGCTAGCCATTCCTCTCCCAAGCAACCTTTTAGCTTTTTCTGTCGCCTTTTCTACCTGTTTAGCTACTTTAAGATCATCACCGCTTCAGTACTTCAACCCCTATACTATATTGCTCCCTTGGATTGCTGCCGCCCAAATGCATAACCTTGCATTTTTTTAACATTAAATCCCAGGTGCCAAATTCTAGACCATTCTTCAAGCTTAGCTAGATCCCTTCTCATGTCATCTACACCTTCCTGGGTGCCTACTCTATTGCAGATTTTGATATCATCCGCAAAGAGGCAAACCTTACCCGACAGCCCTTCCACTATATCACTAACAAAGATGTTAAAAAGAATCAGACCAAGGACAGATCCCTGGGGCACATCACTGGTAACTTCCTTCTCCTCAGAGTGAGCTCCATTTACCTGTACCCTTTGTTGCCTCCCACTCAACCAATTTCTAACCCAAGCAGTAACTTAAGGGTCCATCCCTAGGGTGCTCAGTTTGTTTATAAGTCGCCTGTGAGGAACAGTGTTTAAGGCTTTACTGAAATCTAAATATACCACATCTAGGGCTCTCCCTCGGTCCAACTCCCTGGTCACCTAGTCAAAGAAATCAATCAGATTTGTCTGACAAGACCTGCCTCTGGTGAATCCATGTGCCTCGGATCCTGTAATCCACAGAATTGTCTCGGTGCTGTGACCTGATCTAAAGCCGGGTTGACGGGGGTGAAGGGAAAAGGTGACGTCGAGGTGCAGAGAGAACTGTGAGGAAACTACTTTTTCAAGGATCTTGGAAAGAAAGGGAAGGTTGCAAACAGGGCACCAGTTGGCTGGGACGGCAGGATCAAGGGAGGATTTCTTTAACAGGGGCTGGATGATAGCATGCTGCCAGGCTGTGGGAAAGTAGCCAGAGGACAGACTGGAGTTCACCATATGGAGAATGGACAGTACAGTGGAAAGGGAGGGTTCCAAAAGCCAGGAGGAAGGGAGCATGTCAAGAGGATAGGTGGTCTTATGGGATGAGGTAATGACCTTAATGAGCTCAGTTGCAGTGACAGGGTGAAAAGCATGCCAGATGTAAGGAAAGGCAGGGGACATAGGGGAAAGGGGGGGGGGAGATGAGGGGGAAGAGTGTGGAGAGGGGAGGAGGGCAGAAGGGGAAAGAGGCACGAAGGGAAAGGACCTTCTCCGAAAAAGAAGGAGATAAGGCGGGTAGGGTCTGGGGGGAGTGGAATAGTGGGCAAGGGAGCAGGGGGCAATGGTGGAGGCTGACAGGGAACGGAGAACACGGTAAAGCTGCCAGGAGGAGTTAGAGGAGGAGGAGGAAATCAGGTCGGAGTAGTAGGCTTGCTTTGCTGCATTAATGGCAGTACGGTAGTGTTATTGGCAATGACGGTAGGCAGACAGAGATGATGAGGGGGGGGTGTCTGTGCCAGATCCATTCCGCCTGGTGAAGATGGGTATGATGCAGAGACAAACCATGGTGATACCAGGGGTGGTGGATAGGAGGGAGAAACACTGAGATGGGGCGACAGGGTGCTAAGCGGTTTAGAGTAGAAAGGCAGTGTGGAGGACCAGGTATCTATTTGTCCATCAACAGAAAGAGATGAGAAATTAGGGGGAAGGAGGGTATTTACAGGAGGAAATTGCTGCAGGGTAAGAGGGGTAATGTGGTGCTGAGATACGGAAGGGAGGGGACAGGGGGTGGGGAGAGAAGGGGGTGTAGGGAGGAGGAAGGAGAAGAAGAGGCAGGAGTTATCAGACCAGGGAAGAGAGAGGGAAGAGATGGCAGACGGAGTAAAAGGAGTATTGGTAGGCTGATTGGGAGATCCAAGGTGTGTCCTAGGGCATTAGTGGGGCAGGAAACATGCTGACAAAAGGAGAGGTCATCCAGTAGTGACAGAAAAGCATGATCTTTTTGGCTGGAGGGGGAGTTATGGTGGACATTAAAATCACCCAGAATCAGCAAATTGAGGGAAAGAAGGGATGCCTCAGAGAGGGAGAGCAAAAATGTGTCCCAAAGATCTGAGCGAGGAGCGGGAGGGGCGTAAAGGAGCAGGAGGACAGATTGTGAGGAACCAAGATGAAGAAGGAGAGACTCTGGGTATCGCGGCCGGGAAGCCACCTCTGAGATAGAAAGGGAGGAGCGGTAGATGATGGCCACACCTCCATCACTTCGACAGGAGCGCGAGGTGTGGAAAGCAGAATAGTTAGGCGGGAGGCAATGGTGAGGAAGGGCATCCTCACCCTCATAGAACCATGTTTCTGTAAGAAACAAGACATCCAGAGAGTGGTGGGTGATGAGATACATAGTAACATAGTATATGACGGCAGATAAAGACTGGTATGGTCCATCTAGTCTGCTCAGCAAGGTAGCAAAAGTAGGTGCACCTGTCACTCTGTGCAAGTCACCCCTCCCCATGCCTTTGTTTAGGGGTGTACCAACCGCTCCATGCAGGTCACCCCTATTTGTTGAGATGTAAGAGATAGTTATGTTTATTTTGATTTTATCCTGTTGCTATATAGGGATCTACAGTGTCTATCCCTATGCCATTTTGAATTCTGTCACTGTATTTGCCCCCACCACTTCCATCGGGAGGACATTCCAAAACATCTACCACCCTTTTCAGTGAAAAAGTATTTCCTGACATTGCCTTTCAGTTTATCCCCTTGCAGCTTCATGTTATGCCCTCTTGTTTGAAAAAGGTTTGTATCATATCTCTCCTATTCCTCCTCTCTTCAAATTCCAGAGTTTGATTACGTGTTGAGTGAAAAAATATTTTCTCTTATTAGTCTTAAATAGGTTACACTTTAGCTTCAAATACATGTCTCCATTTTAAATCATGCATGATGTAGACATGGGAATGCTCACTACGTCTACCCTGCCAGGGAGAGTGGTTGGGGCAGAGGGTGGGAGTGGTGTAGGCAGGGCCCACCATGCAGATGTTGATTCTCAATTTTATAAAGGGAATCCACATCTGGAAAAAAAATATGGACACCAGCATTTACACGAATAAGTGCCCGCTGACAGGGGTAGATGTCTATGCCGATATTAGGCCACCACTACCTGTATTCCCAACCCCAGTAACCACCTGACCTGGGCCCCTCTCTGCAAAGGGCCAATCCACCTCCAACCTCCTCCTCCACAAACAGAAACTGATCCCTCCTCCTGGTAAGTATCATGAGATCACCTTTAGGGGTCAGTGCAATTTTGCCACGCTGCCTTGGGACAAGCAGGAGTGAAGGTCCTTCCTCCTGCTCCCACTTTATCCCAATGACCCCAGTAAGCCTGGAGTTGTCAGTGGGGGGATGGCCCAATTTAGTGCAGGGGAAGGTTCTCAGGGGGAGGGCTCCTGATTTTATGTTCTGGGTGCCTTCGAGGGAGGGAGGGATCCTTTCAACTGCTTTGGTTGGGGGTGGGGAGAGGAAATCGGCCCTATGCAGGGAGGGGGGCTGAAGTCTGGAGCTGCTGGAGGGGGAGAGTACTGGAGTTTGGAATGCAAGGGATGGGGGCCCGGACCTGCAGTGCTGCACCCATGACTAATTAAGGATATTCACATCCTTTCTAAAATTCCCATGTAATATTCTATGGTAGGGTAACTATCAACTCTCTTCATATAGAATACTGATAACTTCTCATCAAAATGCCTTCCAGCTTGAGCACACAAACTCTAGACCTAGAGATGAGAGACCATTCTCTGAGCCAATATGCCAGATGAAATCTATCACAAAATCAATTAAGTTAGAATCTGGATGTTTTTTATTCAAACATGAATCATGAATAAGGTGGGTTTTGGAGCAGAGGGAGCGACAGTTTAGCAGGGCAAAGGAAAGAAGCACCAATGAGGGAGCCAGGGGTGGGACGGGGGGAGGTGATTGGGACAGTGAACAGGCAGGAGGTTCTCAAGAGAATGGGCGAAGAAACTGGGAGGGGGGTAGGGGGGGTGATGGCCCCAAACAACAGGAATAGCAGACATGGTAGATGCCAAAAAGAGGGACAGAAGTAGATATCGCCAGGAAGTAACACGATGCAATATGAAGAAGCAAGAGAACAATGGGCTGCAAGGGTAGAGCAGAGCAAGGGACAAATGAAAAGGACCCTAGATGATGACCCTTTCGTCGCCCCAAGGAGCTTGCCCAACAAGCATGTCCTGCTCCTTGGGCACGCTCCTTTGGTGTGTGCTGCCGCAGCATGAAAACACCACAGTCACTTTAACTTATAGCCGGTACCTTGCTTGAAACGCGACCGCATTGCGCGCAGTCACGTCAGTTCTGGGAGGCGGGGCCTGAGGCAGAGACCGGGCAGGAGGTACTGGAGAAGGAAACAGAGAGGGTAAGTGACAACACAGCGCTAATAGCAGCAGCAGTAGTAGCATACAACAGGAGACAGCAAGCAGGATGGTCAGCAGCAGCAGGGAAATTCCGCAGTCACTTTAACTTATAACCAGTACCTTGCTTGAAACGCTTTCCGGGAGGCGCAGCCAGAAGCAGAGACCAGGCAGGAGACACTGGAGGAGGAAACGGAGAGGGTAAGTGACAACACAGCATTAATAGCAGCAGCAGCAGTAGCATACAACAGGAGACAGCAAGCAGGCTTTCTTCTCTACACCCTCTGAATATTTTTCAGCCTGGAGAAGATCTAAACTTGGATGTGACATCCATGACATTTCTGAAATCAGGCAGGGCCATCAGATTCCTAGGAACATTCCGGTCACACCTCCATCATGTCCCCATTCAAACTTGGATATCCCCAGAGTCAACTTCTAAAATGGCTCTGGAGACATCTCTGTGCTTTGGGTGGCTTTATGTCCATTTTTGGACCCCAAAGCACAAATATGGCTTCTAAAATGGCCCCCATAATTGTGTGGAATATGGCTTTTATGAGGGTAATTTTATAAATACCCTAGGCATGTGCAGGCATATTGCTGACACATGGCCCCCCTCATCTACAGGCCCCACATCTGACCACCCACATACTCCACTCCACCCACATAGGAGTGGAGGAGTGGCCTAGTGGTTGGGGCAAGGTACTTCAGGCTGGAAGGTCGGAGGTACAAATCCCACTAGAGGACAGCAATCTTGGGCCGGAAGGACTGAGGTTTCTCGTCCCACAGGTGCTCCTTGTGGTCTTGGGCAAGCCACTTAACCCTCCATAGCCCAAGTTCCCTATAAAATAGTTATCTCCAAGATATAATGCCCTGTTCAATGTAATTTCAGTTTGTTCAATGTAAACTGCACTGATGCAGTATATAAGAGAATTATATTAAATAAATACCTTAAAAAATTGGGACTATCCCTGCTCCCTCCAGTCACTGCCATAGGCACCTGGTAGAAGAGGCCCCAATTGGACCTGCTTCCACCAGGTAGGCAGCACAGCCATGCCAATAATCATGAAAGTTTTCCTTTCCTGCTGCTGTTTTTTGAGATCTGTCCCCTGCAGCAGTGGCAAAAAAATAAAAGCACAACACAGGCTCAGGGACATTCTCACTGTCAGCATCGCTGTGAGCTCTGCTGGTCCCGGCCCCTTTAACTTCGACTTTGACTTCCTGTTGTTGACGGGGTGGGACCAGCAAAGCTCATAGAGATGCTGATGATGAGAAAGTCCCCATGCCTGTGCTGTGCTTTTATTCTTTGCCACTGCAGCAGGAAACAGATCTCAGAAAGTGGCAGCTGAGGGGGAAGGGTTTGGAGGGATTGGAGAAAGATGCTGGGCTGGAGGAGGAGGAGGAAGAGATGCTGGATTGGAGATGGGGGATAAAAAGGGGGCATGGGAGCTTGAGGGCAGACATAGGAAGTGGAGTAGGGTCACATGCTGATATGCTGGCTCAGGGATAGGGAAAGGAAGGCTAGGGACACAAAGGGTAGATACTGGGAGTTGACAGGTTGATTAGAAACATAGAAACATGATGACAGAAAAAGACCACATGGCCTATCTAGTCTGTCCTTCCATAACAACAACTACAACAGTCCACTTTTTACCTTTAGAGATCCTCTGTGTTGGTCCCATGCTTTTTTGAATTCCGTTACTGTCCTCATCTCTACCACCTCCACTGGGAGACTATTCCACGGATCCACTACTCTTTCTGTAAAGAAATATTTCCGCATATCACTCCTGAATCTATCTCCCTTCACCCTCATCCCATGTCCCCTCGTAGCAGAACTTGCTTTCAATTGAAAGAGGCTCTCTCTCCCTGAACATTTATGCCATGGAGGTATTTAAACATCTCAATCATATCACCTCTATCCTGCCTTTCCTCTAAGGTGTACATATTAAGATCCTTAAGTCTGTCCTCATATGCTTTATAATGAAGCCCATTCATCATTTTAGTAGCAACCCTCTGCACCGACTCCATCCTGTTCACATCCTTTTGAAGGTGCGGTCTCCAGAATTGCACACCATACTCCAAATGAGGTCGCACCAAAGACTTATACAGAGGCATTATCACCTCCTTTTTTCTGCTAGCCATTCCTATCCGTATGCACCCAAGCATCCTTCTAGCTTTTGCCGTCGCCGTTTCTACCTGTTTAGCTACTTTAAGATCATCAGACACAACCACGTCTAGGTCCCGCTCTTCTTTAGTGGACAAAAGTACTTCACCTCCTATACTGTATTGCTCCCTTGGATTGCTGCAGCCCAAATTCATGACCTTACATTTTTTAACATTAAATCCCAGCTGCCAAATTCTAGACCATTCTTCAAGCTTAGCTAGATCCCTCCTCATGTTATCTACACCTTCCTGGGTGTCTACGCTATTGCAGATTTTGGTATCATCCGCAAAGAGGCAAACCTTACCCGACAGCCCTTCCGCTATATCACTAACAAAGATGTTAAAAAGAATCGGACCAAGGACAGATCCCTGGGGCACACCACTGGTAACATCCTTCTCCTCAGAGTGAGCTCCATTTACTTGTACTCTTTGTCGCCTCCCACCCAACCAATTTCTAACCCAAGCAGTAACTTTAGGGTCCATCCCTAGGGTTCTCAGTTTGTTTATAGGTCGCCTATGAGGAACAGTGTCAAAGGCTTTACTGAAATCTAAATACACCACATCTAGAGCTCTCCCTCGGTCCAACTCCCTGGTCACCCAGTCAAAGAAATCAATCAGATTTGTCTGACAAGACCTGCCTCTGGTGAATCCATGCTGTCTCGGATCCTTTAATCCGCTGGACTCCAGAAACCCCACTATTTTCTCTTTCAGCAGCATTTCCAATAATTTACTCACCACCGAAGTTAAACTAACCGGCCTGTAGTTTTCAACCACATCCTTACTTCCACTTTTGTGTAAAGGCACCACATGAGCCTCTCTCCAGTCCTTTGGCACCACTCCCGACTCCAACAAGGCATTGAAAAGGTCAGTCAGTGGAGTTGCTAGAACGTCTCCAAGTTCCCTCAGTATTCTAGGGTGTATCCCATCCGGTCCCATCGCTTTGTCTACTTTAAGTTGAGCTAGTTTCTCACGAACACAGTCTTCTGAAAATTGTTCAAGATGTCCCTCGCTTCTGTTCTTATTTGTGGGTGTTTTCTGAGGTCAAGATTAGAGTGACAGATCAGATGCCTGACATGGAGAGAGCAGAGGGGCAGGGATGATGCTTGACTTTGGTGGTTTGGGCAGGGAGAAATAGGGGAAATGCTGGACACATGGGGAAGTACTGAGATGGAAGAAATGGTGGATGGAAAGGAGGGTGAGGAGATAATAGATGTTGCATGGAAAGGGTGGTGGAGAGAGAGAAGAAGATGAATAGATGGTTGGAAAAAATGGGTGGAGAGAGGAGGTGTTAGATGTAAAAGGGGGTAGAGAGAGAGAAGAAGAGATGTTGGATGGAAAGGTGAGTGGAGAGAGAGAAGAAGAGGAGATATTGGATGGAAGGGTGGAGAGAGAAGCGGAACAGATATTGTATGCAAGAAGTGGAGAGAGAGGAGGCTAGGAGATACTGGATTGAAACTGGGGGTGGAGAGAGAGAAGAAGAGGAGATGTTAGATGGAAGGGGTGAACAGATAAGAAGAGCAGATATTATATGGAAGGGGTGGTTATAGAGGAGGGAAGGGGATGCTGGATTGAAAAGGGGATGGAGAGATAGAAGAAGGGGAGATGTTGGATGGGTGGTGTGGGGAGGTAAGGCTTACCTACAGGGATCTGCCTAAAGGTATCTTACCTTTGGGAAAAAGAAGACATTTGCTCTGGAGGGGAATCCTCTACTGGCAATTCAGTATCATTGTACCTCTCCTGTGTAACTTCCCTGTCACAGTACACACGCTGCTTTATAAAATGTGATCATTTATGCACATACCTGCAAAAGAAGAGTAATTGATACCCACTCTAGGGATGGTGTAAGTCATTGCACTTTAACTTAAGACATGTTCTCAGCCAGCTACACTAGTATTCTTGTAAAGTCAAGTAGGTATATATTTGACTTTCTAAAATAGGCATGAAATAGGCTGTTGAATACGTGCATTAACTAGGTGTGATTTTACTGTATAAAATTACCTTAACAGTGAATGCACAGTATAATATATCAAAAAACTGCTACAGAAAAAACAGATTGGCATGCATTGAAAGCATGTTTAAACAGCTATGTTTTTGGAAAATTTGAAAAGAAAAGCTGGTTCTCCACTAACTTCAAAGGAATGGCATACCACAATGATGGGCTCACTTGATCCCACCTGTCCTTCTAACTATCATCCCATCTCTCTCCTTCCCTTCGTCTCTAAACTACTTGAGCGTGCAGTCTACCACCGTTGTCTTGATTTCCTCTCCTCTCACGCCTTTCTTGGTCCTTTACAATCTGGCTTCCATCCCCTACATTCCACTGAAAAGGCTCTTACCAAGGTCTCTAATGATTTGTTCCTTGCAAAATCCAAAGGCTTTTATTCTGTCCTTATCCTTCTTAATCTCTCTGCTGCTTTAGACATTGTTGACCACAACCTTCTTCTTATCACCCTGTCCTCACTTGGTTTTAAGGGCTCTGTACTATCTTGGTTCTCCTCCTATCTCTCCCATCGCTCTTTCAATGTGAGCTTCAGTGGCTCCTCCTCCTCTTCCACCCCACTACCAGTGAGTGTACCTCAGGGTTCTGTCTTGGGACCGCTCCTCTTTTCTCTCTATACCCAATCCCTTGGTGCCCTTATCTCTTCCCATGGCTTTCACTATCATCTCTATGCTGATGACTCTCAAATCTACCTCTCTACGCCTGTCATCTCTCCTGAAATCCAGGCTAAGATTATGGTCTGCCTCTCTGACATTGCTACCTGGATGTCCCACCGCCATTTAAAATTGAACATGGCCAAGACTGAACTCCTTATCTTTCCCCCGAATGCCTCCCCTCCTCTTTTCCCTTTCTCTGTCTCTGTGGATAACTCTATAATCCTTCCTGTCTCTTCGGCATGTAACCTTGGTGTTATCTTTGACTCCTCTCTATCTTTCTCTTTACATATCCAACTCATTGCTAAGACATGCCGTCTTTCTCTACAACATCTGCAAAATTCGCCCCTTCCTTTCTGAAAACACTACTAAGATGATTGTCCACTCCTTAATCACCTCCCACCTTGATTGTAACCTTCTCCTTGCCGGCCTCCCTGCAAACCACCTTTTTCCCCTTCAGTCTATTCAACATTCTGCTGCTTGTCTGATTTTCTGCCAGCCTCATTTTTCCCACATCACTCCTCTCCTCATGTCACTTCACTGGCTCCCCATCCGTTTTCATATCCAATTCAAACTCCTCCTGCTAACCTATAAATGCATTCACTCTTCTGCCCCCCTGTACCTCTTATCTCTCCTTACACCCCCTCTCGGCTACTTCGCTCTTCTAATAGTCTTCGTTTATCTATGCCTTTCACTCGTACTGCTAATTCTAGACTTCGCTCCTTTCACCTGGCTGCACCCTACGCCTGGAATAATTCTACCTGTCTCTGTGTGCCAGGCACCCTCCCTGGCCCTCTTCAAGTCCAGGTTAAAATCCCACCTCTTTACTATTGCTTTTCGTTCCTGACTCTTGTGTTGTAATCTGACTTCTTTATAAACACTGTGCATATTTTGTCATGTTGAATTGTAAATTGTATTTTGTAATTTTATTTTGTAATTTGTCTTGACTAGATTGTGAGCTCTGATGAGCAGGGACTGTCTCTCTTACATGTCTCTTACATTTCGTATGCTTGCAGCGCTATATACAGTAAGTGCTTAATAATAATAATAGGCTACACATGAAATGGTCTTTTTATTTGTTGCAACTAATTTAACACCAAGAACCTGTAAGATGGAACGTTGAGAGGAGAATAATACTTCCCTGGATTATTACCCCAAATATGGACACTCAGATAGGATGGGTCTGTCTTATTAACTGACTTATAAGTCATTAACAAGATCTTAAATTTAATTCTCTGACAAACTGGTAACAGACATAGTGACTCCAGCACTGATGCGTATGATCTAGTAAACCTGTCCCACTGTTCCGAACTAACTGCGACTTCTGCAGCTGTCGTTTGTCAGCTCAGCATACAGAGAGTGGCAGAGTTTCTTCTGCTTCTATCGTTCCGCTGACCAGACCAAAGGAGATTTCCTTGGATTCCATCTGGACTGCTCTTGAGTCATAAGAACATAAGAACATAAGATATGCCATACTGGGTCAGACCAAGGTCCATCAAGCCCAGTATTCTGTTTCCAACAGTGGCCAATCTAGGTCATACGTACCTAGCAGTTTCCCCAAGGGACACAGGTTCCACAATGCTTGTATTGGTTCAAGCATTGATATCCTGGGTCCCTTCTTAATAATGGTTTATGGACCTTTCCTCCAGGAACTTGTCCAAACCTTTTTTAAACCCAGCTACACTAACAGCCTTTACTACATCCTCCGGTAACAAATTCCAGAGTTTGATTACACGTTGAGTGAAAAAATATTTTCTTTTATTAGTCTTAAATAGTTTACCCTGTAGCTTCATTGCATGTCCCCTAGTCTTTCTATATTCTGATAAGGTAAACAATCGATCTACGTTTACCCGTTCCACTCCGTTCATTAATTTATAGACTTCTATCATATCTCCCCTCAGCCGTCTCTTTTCCAGGTTAAAGAGCCCCAACCTTTTTAGCCTTTCTTCATAGGAGTAGCCTTCCATCCCCTTTACCATTTTGGTGGCTCTTCTCTGAACCTTTTCTAAAATTGCTATATCCTTTTTAAGATATGGCGACCAGAATTGCACACAATATTCAAGGTGCGGTCTCACCATGGAACGATATAGAGGCATTATAATATCTTTTGTTTTATTTTCCATTCCTTTCCTTATCATACCTAGCATTCTATTTGCTCTCTTGGCCGCCGCTGCACACTGGGCCGAGGGTTTTAACATGGTATCCACAAGGACGCCTAAATCTTTTTCTTGGGTGGTGGTTCCTAATGTGGAACCTTGCATCGTGTAACCATAGTTTGGGTTGTTCTTCCCTAGGTGCATAACCTTGCACTTCTCCACATTAAATTTCATCTGCCATTTTGATGCCCAGTCTTCCAATTTATCAAGATCCTCTTGCAATTTTCCACAATCCTCCTGGGTTTTAACAACTTTAAATAGTTTTGTGTCATCAGCAAATTTGATAACCTCACTCGTTATTCCACTTTCCAGGTCATTTATGAATATGTCAAAAAGCAGCGGACCCAGCACAGATCCCTGGGGTACACCACTATTCACATTTCTCCATTGGGAAAATTGGCCATTTAGCCCTACCCTCTGCTTTCTATCTTTTAACCAGTTCCTGATCCACAGTAGTACACTGCCTCCTATCCCATGACTCTTTAGTTTTGCCAAAAGTCTCTCATGAGGGACCTTGTCAAAGGCTTTCTGAAAGTCCAGATACACAATATCAACCGACTCACCTTTGTCCACCTGTTTATTCACTCCTTCAAAAAAACATAACAGATTAGTAAGACAAGATCTTCCTTGTCTAAAGCCATGTTGGCTGTCTCCCATTAGGTCATGACTATCTATATGCTGAGTAATTTTATTCTTTATGATGGTTTCTACCATTTTTCCCGGTACTGATGTCAGGCTCACCGGTCTGTAGTTTCCCGGATCACCCCTCGAACCCTTTTTAAAAATTGGTGTTACATTGGCGATCCTCCAATCCTCAGGTATTAGAGATGATTTTAATGATAGTTCACAGATTACTGATAGCAGGTCTGCAATCTCAAATTTCAGTTCTTTCAACACCCTTGGATGTATACCATCCGGCCCAGGTGATTTGCTACTCTTCAGTTTATCTAATAGTTGTAGGACATCTTCCCGATGTATCGATATTTCCTTCAATTCTTCCACACCTTTAAATACCACTTCAGTCGTGGGTAACATCCCTACATCTTCCTCAGTAAAGACCGAAGCAAAGAATTCATTCAGTCTCTCCGCTATCGCCTTGTCGCCTCTTAGTGCTCCTTTAACCCCTTTATCATCTAATGGACCAACTGACTCTCTCACGGGTTTTTTGCTACGAATGTACTTGAAAAGGCCTTTATTTCGCGTTTTTGCTTCCGCAGCAAGCTTCTTCTCAAATTCTCTCTTTGCCTGCCTTATCAATGCCTTGCATTTGACTTGCCAGTGCTTGTGCTGTTTCCAGGTTTCATCATTTGGCTCTTTTTTCCATTTCTTGAAAGATGCTTTTTTGGCAACAACAGCCTCTCTGACCTCAGCTTTAAACCATGCTGGCAATTTTTTGGACTTCCTTCCACTTTTCTTAAAGCGTGGAATACAGCTGGTCTGGGCTTCCATAGATAGTATTTTTCAACAACACCCAAGCTTGATGTACGTCTTTAACCTTTGCAACTGCTCCTTTTAGTTTTTTCTTAACTGTTTTCCTCATTCTATCATAGTCTCCCTTTCGAAAGTTAAGGGGTAGTACTGTGGATTTCCTTACTATCCCTCCTCCACTAATTAAATCAAAGGCGATCATGCTATGATCACTATTGCCAAGTGGCCCCAACACCCTTATCTCTTGCACTACATCTGGTGTTCCACTAAGGACTAGGTCTAATATTGCTTCCCCTCTGGTCGGTTCATGAACCAGCTGCTCCAAGAAGCAGTCATTTATTTCATCTAGGAACATTATCTCCCTAGCATGTCCTGTTGTGACACTGACCCAGTCGATGCCGGGGTAATTGAAATCACCCATTATTATTACTGCACTGTAACTTTTGCTAGCTTCCTTGATTTCTTTGAGCATTTCATCATCCATTTGTTCACTCTGGCCAGGCGGACGATAGTACACCCCCACTGCCATCGCCTTCCCCTTTTTACATGGAATTTCAATCCATAGAGATTCTACAGCAAATTTTGTTTCTTGCAAAACTTTAATCCTTTCTGACTCAATGCCCTCTCTAACATAGAGCGCAACCCCTCCACCAATTTGATCAGCTCTATCATTTCGATATAGTTTGTACCCAGGTATCACAGTGTCCCACTGGTTGTCCTCCTTCCACCATGTCTCTGATATTCCAATCATATCTAACCTCTCGTTTAGTGCTATATATTCTAACTCTCCCATCTTGTTTTGTAGACTTCTAGCATTTGCATACAAGCATTTTAGAGACTGTATTTTATTCATATTAATTTGGCTATTGGTAGACATGGGTAATTTGGGATCTTTAAGTTCTGTCTGCTCCATACTCGAGGGCATTTGGGCTACTTTACTCTTTTTTGGAACCTCTCTGCTTTTTGTAGTATCCTTCAAGGATACATTCTTCCGAACCATGCGCTCTTGGGCGACTGTCGGCTTTCCCCTATTATCTAGTTTAAAAGCTGCTCTATCTCCTTTTTAAAGGTTAATGCCAGCAGCCTGGTTCCATCCCGGTTAAGGTGAAGCCCATCCCTTCGGAAGAGCCCCTCCTTTCCCCAGAATGTTCCCCAGTTCCTAACAAATCCGAACCCCTCATCTCTGCACCATTGTCTCATCCACGCATTGAGACTCCGGAGCTCTGCCTGCCTATTGGGTCCTGCGCGTGGAACGGGAAGCATTTCGGAGAACGCTACCCTGGAAGTTCTGGATTTCAACTTCCTACCTAAAAGCCTAAATTTAGCTTCCAGAACCTCCCTACCACATTTTCCTATGTCATTGGTACCAACATGTACCAAGACAGCAGACTCCTCCCCAGCACTATCTAAGACCTTATCTAGGTGGCGTGTGAGGTCCGCTACCTTCGCACCAGGCAGGCATGTTACCAGGCGATCCTCACGTCCACCAGCCACCCAGCTATCTACATGCCTAATGATCGAATCACCAACTATAACTGCTGTCCTAACCCTTCCCGCATGGGCACTTGGCCCTGGAGAAACCTCCTCGGTGCGAGAGGGGTTTACATCACCTGGAGGACAGGTCCTAGTTACAGGATCACTTCCTGCCACACCAGGGTGATGCTACATGGTATGTTCATATGCCCTTCAGGATTCGGCTCTGTGTTCTCCTCATTTGGACCACATAGAGAAGAAGCTAGAAGGCCAGCAGGAACAACTGTTGGGGTCTCAAACTATTATCAAGCAACTTCAACAAGGAACTTTGGTTCAAGAATGACTGGTTATCCAGCGGAAAGTGGAGAACTTGGAAAACCAGCATGGTCTTTCCCCTCCCTCGATCCCGGTGATTCTTGTTCAGAGATGGGCTGTGGGGAAATCCAGCACTGTACCTAATCAGCAAGATGGCCACCTATGAGCAAGTGGCATTGAGATCGAGGGAGGGGGAAGACTATGGGGAGAGGTTGTGCTGCTTGCATGTGGGATCAGAGAAGCCTGTGCTCCTCTTGCTCAGGAAAGTTGAGTTAAAATGTCACTGCCTCCTCTATTTCTTGTGTTACCCTTCACGCAGAGCCTGGCTTGCAGGGGTTTCAGTTTAATTTTCTCTACATATTTCTTGTTCAAGTTTGTTATCATTTATTCTGTACTTGATTAGGAGTCTAAATGTGTTCTGCCTGTGTGACTGAGACTAAGGGGTATGTTTACTAAACAGCGGTAAATGATCAAGTGTGCCATTAGCACACACTAACTGTGCACGTGCACACTTAGTGCATGCAAAAAGCTACTTTAGCACATGCAAACATTACCGGCCACATCAGCACGCACTAATGGTACCTGTGGGTGGAGAGAAGGCATACACGGTGAGGAGAGTGGGGGTCAATGAGGGGGAATGGGCAGGAACAAGGCTTGCTCCCTTAACGCAGGCACCTTAATGGTAGGAACCTGGCAGAAAAGGTGTTTTTTGAGGAGAGAGAGAGCCTATCTTACATCTGCAATGTGATGCACAAACAGGAGAGCCCAAGAAAGTGATAGTAGTGCTCCATTAGCAGCAACAGCATAGTGCCCAAGTATGAAAAGGCACTATGTTGATGGTGCGAATGGGGGCAAAGGAGATGGCACATGGGTCATACAGTGGGGGCTGCTGGTGCACTGGGGGACCAGGCAGCTGCCTAGAAGGAACATAATACTATAAAATATGCCAAATTGTGTCAGACCAAGGTCCATCATGCCCAGTATCCTGTGTCCAACAGTGCACAATCTAGGTCACAAGTACCATACAGGTCCCCCAAAAGACACACAACATCCCCAATAACTGTAATGGGGCAAGCAGTGCATAGCTCGGGTCCTCTTTAGCAATGGTTTATGGACCATTACCCAGGAACCCGTCCAAATGTTTATGAACCCAGCTACTCTGACAGCTTTTACCACATCCTTCAATAATGGATTGCAGGGTTTGATTATGCTTTGACTGAAAAATATGTTCACCTAGAAGACCCAAATGGGTTACACTGTAGCCACATTGCAGGTCCCCTAGTCTGTCCATGGTCTGATGACATAGAAAAACGACCTGTTCCATTCTGGTCAATAATCTATAGACCTCTATCATATCCCCCCTCAGCCATCTCTTCCCCCTTGTTTCCACCGTACTGTCTCCTCTCTACCCTGTACTCTGCTACTCCTTCTCCTTCTCTCATCTGGAGATATCAACCCCAATCCTGGCCCCCCTAGATTTCTGTCTCACTCTGAGAAGAGATCTTCACGCAACATGTCTAATCTTATCCATATCCCTCTCCTTTCCCCTTCCACTCCCCCTTTCTCATGTGCCTTATGGAATGCACACTCTGTCTGTAATAAACTCGCTTTTACTCATGATCTCTTTATCTCCAATGATCTACATCTTCTTGCTCTAACTGAGACCTGGCTCCTCCCAGATGATACCGCATCTACTGCTGCCCTCTGCCACGGGGGCTATCGGTTCTCCCACACGCCTCGTCCCACTGGCCGTGGTGGTGGTATTGGGCTTCTACTTTCTCCCTCTTGCCTATTCCAACCCCTCCTGCTGCCTCAGTCTCACTCCTTCCTCTCTTTTGAAGTCCACTCCATCCGCCTCTTCACTCCACTTCCTCTCTGAGCAGCTGTTATTTATCGACCCCCTGACAAGTCTGCTTCTACCTTTCTCACTGACTTTCACTCGTGGCTTTCCTTCTTTCTGGATTCCTCCTTCCCCACTCTTATTCTTGGGGATTTTAACATTCATGTCAATAACCCCCTCTAATCCTCATTCTTTAAAGCCCCTTTCCCTTACCTCTTCGTTTGACCTCCAACTTTGTTCCACTGCCCCCACTCACCAACATGGCCACTGCCTGGACCTGATATTTTTCTCTAGTTCCTTACCCTCGAACGTCCGTAACTCAGTTCTTCCCTTATCTGACCATCACCTTTTAAGCTTTAATCTTCATCTTCCGCTGCCTCAGCCTCGTCCTGTCTCCTCCAACCTATTTAGAAACCTTCATGCTATTGATCCCTTGGCTCTCTCTTCCACCATTTCTCCATCTCTTTCCTCCACTATGTTATCCAAGTCTGTTGAGGGGCAGTAATGTCCGATAATGCTGCACTCTCCTTGGCTCTGGATGCTCTCACCCCGCCCATCCCTCGTCCTGTGAGATGCTCTGCACCTCAACCTTGTTTTTCATCCACTACTTGCTATCTACGTTCCTGTGCCCATTCTGCTGAGCGTGCTTGGCTCAAATCCTGCTCCCCTGAAGACTTTCAAACCAAGCACGATTCCACATGCACCGAGGACCCAGTAGGAAACGTGGAATGCAACGAAAAGACGTGTAGAAGTTAAAAGCTTTTATTTCTTTAATCCACTTGGGCCAGTGGCTGAAGTGGATTAAAGAAATAAAAGCTTTTAACTTCTATACGTCTTTTCGTTGCATTCCACGTTTCTTACTGGGCCCCTGAAGACTTTCTACACTTCAAATTCATGCTTGTCTCTTTCCAGTCAGCCATAGCTCTTGCCAAACAAGACTACTATGTCCGTCTGACTAACTCTCTTGCCTCTGACCCTCACCGTCTCTTTACTACTCTCAGCTCTCTCCTCAAAGTGCCGCCACCTCTGATCCTTCCCTCCCTTTCTGCCCAAACCCTAGCTGACTATTTCCATGACAAAATCCACAAGATCACCCTCCAATTCCCCATAAAGTCAGCTACTTCCCCTCCTCCCCCTCTCAACTCCCCCCCCCCCCCCCCGCACTTCCCTTGCTACCCTCTCTTCCTTTCCTGTGATCTCTGAAGAGGAAACAGCACATCTTCTTTCTTCTTCCAAACTCACCACCTGCTCCTCTGATCCTATCCCCACCCATCTCCTAAGCTCCATCTCCTCCACCGTTGTCCCTTCCATCTTTCATATTCTCAACCTTTCGCTCTCCACTACAACTGTCCCTGCAGACTTCAAGCATGCTGTGGTCACACCTCTCCTCAAGAAACCCTCATTTGATCCCACCTGTCCTTCTAATTATCGACCCATCTCTCTCCTTCCCTTCATTTCTAAACTACTTGAATGTGTGATTCACTGCCGCTGCTTTACTTCCTCTCCTCTCATGCCCTCCTCGATCCCTTACAGTCTGGCTTTCGTCCTTTACACTCTACTGAAACGGCTCTTGTCAAAGTCTCCAGTGACTTGTTCCTGGCAAAATCCAAGAGCCTATACTCTGTCCTCATCCTTCTTGACCTCTCTGCTGCTTTTGACACCATTGACCACAACCTTCTCCTCGATACCCTGTCCTTGCTTGGCTTTAGGGGCTCTGTACTATCCTGGTTCTCCTCCTATCTCTCCCATCGCTCCTTCATTGTGTGTTATGGTGGCTCCTCCTCCTCCGCTACCCTGCTCCCAGTTGGTGTACCCAAGGATCTGTCTTGGGTTCACTCATTTTCTCTCTATATACCCAGTCCCTTGGTGTGCTTATCTCTTCCCATGGCTTTCAGTACCATCTGTATGCTGATGACTCCCAGATCTACCTCTCTACACCTGAACTCTCTCCGGCAGTCCAGACCCAGATCTCTGCCTGCCTTTCTGACATTGCTGCCTGGATGTCTCACCGCCGCTTGAAATTGAACATGGCCAAGACTGAACTTCTTATCTTTCCCCCTAAAACCTCCCCCTCCTCCTCCTTTCTCAGTCTCTGTGGATAGCTCTGTACTCCCTCTTGTTTCCTCGGCCCGCAATCTGGGGTTTGTTTTTGACTCCTCTCTCTCTTTCAACACACATATTCATCTCGTAGCTAAGACCTGCCATTTCTTCCTCTATAACATTAGCAAAATCCACCCTTTCCTTTCTGAACACACACTAAAATGCTTATCCACTCCTTAATCACCTCCCATCTTGACTACTGTAACCTACTCCTTCCTGGTCTCCCTTTAAATCATCTCTCTCCCCTTCAGTCTGTTCAGCACTCTGTGGCACGGCTAATCTTCTGCCAGCCTCGTCATGCTCATATTACTCCTCTTCTTCTTAAGTCACTTCACTGGCTCCCTATCCATTTCCGCATCCAGTTCAAACTTCTCCTGCTGACCTATAAATGCAATCACTCTGCGGCTCCTCATTACCTCCTTACAACCCCCCTCGGGAACTCCACTCTTCTAGCCAACTGCTTCTATCTGTGTCCTTCTCTTCTACCGCTAACTCCAGACTTCGCTCCTTTCACCTTGCTGCACCTTATGCCTGGAACAAACTACCTGTGTCTGTACACCAGGCACCTTCTCTAACCCTCTTCAAATCCAGGTTGAAAGCTTACCTCTTCGCTGCTGCTTTTGGATCCTGACTCACCTGATCTCCTTTTTTCTTTCCCCTTGTTTTTACCCCTGCTTACACATTCTGTGTTTTGTCTTAACTAGATTGTAAGCTCTGATGAGCAGGGATTGTCTCTTACATGTCTGTGCAGCACTGCGTATGACTGGTAGCACTATACAAATGCTCAGTAGTAGTAGTAGTAGCAGGTTGATGAGCTCCAACCCTTTTAGCCTCTCCACAAAGGGGTATTCTGCCATCCGCAGAACCATCTGTGATGTTTGTCATAATCCCACAGTGACAGTGGCAGCACACAATCCTGCTACTGCTGCAGAAAGGCAATGTGCCACATGAGGTGGTCCAAGGGTCTTGGCATCCCAGGCAGAGATCCAGGCTACCTCCCCTCCCCATTGCTGCAGAACCCAGCTGTGGGGGAAGAAGCCAATAGTGCCAGACACTGTAGCCCTCCAGGTAGCTGGAAAATGCAGGTGCCCAGGGAAATACCACAGCAGTGGCTGCCATCCTCCCCCCGAGACGTATCAGTGGCAGGCGGTGATGGGGCCCCTGCATGGGCAGCTAGTGGGGAAGAGTCTGTGTGGCCATCCATGTGTGCCCCTGCCCCCCCCCCCCATCTAGCCTTTGTGCCCAAGGCACCCGCCAAGCCCACATATTTAACATGCTGGGATTGCGACAACCACCACTGACAATGCATGGGCATGTCTGCATGGTGGGGTGCTGGTGGTGGCATGGGAAGTGGCACCAGCCTGTAGCAGACAGAAGCCTTGTCCTGGTCATGTGCACCATGTGCATTGCAACATGTGCCAAAGGCCGGCTGAAGAGAAGCATGTCAGCAACAGGCACTATTAGCCCCATAAGGTAGCACTGTGGTGCAACACACCCAGTTGATGTGTGTATATGTGTGTTGGGTCACAGGTTCAGGTCCCTGCTGGGGTTTCTGTATTGCATCTTCCTGTGGACAAGTGTAAGTACAGTTCCAGCATGTGCAACCCCCAAGGAGATGGCCAACAAGGGTAGAAAAAACAATCAGCAGCACTGACAGGCTCCACTATCCACAGCTGGTTGGAGGCTAATAGCACACGGTAATAATATGTGGTGAGGCCAAGGCACAGTAATAGCGCCTGCAAACAGAGCACATGTTATCAATCCTTGAGCTGACATTGAGACAGGAGTGTCAAGCAGGAATACGAACCATTTCCACTTTGGCACAGTGCACCAATGAGAGTGTATTTGTGTGTGTGTGTGTATGGCTCCCCTTTGTCCTATGGCTTTCTGCACTGCACTTTGGCTCACATTCTCTGAGATTTTCCCAGCCTGTTTGGAAAATGTGAATAAGGCGATGCAGAGCATTGTGGGCATCGCTTCAAACAGCACAGATTGGCCTGGATGTGTCTGCTATAATGGTAGGTTCATTGACTGAGATGCCATTGAGCCTGCCTGCCACATGCATTGCCTGGGTGGCCATTGTATGTCATGCTGAGATGGCACTCTCACTATGACCAAAAAGTGACCATGACACGGCTATGTATCCACATAGAGTCATTATACTGTTTGGCTCCAGTGATGTGGATGCATTCTCTGTCTGGAGATGCTAATCATTGAGAAGGAAATATCGGAGAAGATGTATTACAACTATTAGATAAGCTGAAGAGTAGCAAATCACCAGGGCCGGATGGTATACATCCAAGGGTATTGAAAGAACTGAAATATGAGATTGCAGACCTGCTATTAGTAATCTGTGAACTATCATTAAAATCATCTCTAATACCTGAAGATTGGAGGATCGCCAATGTAACACCAATTTTTAAAAAGGGTTCCAGGGGTGATCCGGGAAACTACAGATCGGTGAGTCTGACGTCAATACCGGGAAAAATGATAGAAACCATCATAAAGAATAAAATTACTCAGCATGTAGATAGTCATGAACTAATGAGAGACAGCCAACATGGCTTTAGACAAGGAAGATCTTGTCTTACTAATCTGTTATGTTTTTTTGAAGGAGTGAATAATCAGGTGGACAAAGGTGAGTCGGTTGATATTGTGTATCTGGACTTTCAGAAAGCCTTTGACAAGGTCCCTCATGAGAGACTTTTGGCAAAACTAAAGAGTCATGGGATAGGAGGCAGTGTACTATTGTGGATCAGGAACTGGTTAAAAGATAGAAAGCAGAGGGTAGGGCTAAATGGCCAATTTTCCCAATGGAGAAAGGTGAATAGTGGTGTACCCCAGGGATCTGTGCTGGGTCCGCTGCTTTTTGACATATTCATAAATGACCTGGAAAGTGGAATAACGAGTGAGGTGATCAAATTTGCAGATGACACAAAACTATTTAAAGTTGTTAAAACCCAAGAGGATTGTGGAAAATTGCAAGAGGATCTTGATAAATTGGAAGACTGGGCATCAAAATGGCAGATGAAATTTAATGTGGACAAGTGCAAGGTTATGCACCTAGGGAAGAACAACCCAAACTATGGTTACACGATGCAAGGTTCCACATTAGGAACCACCACCCAGGAAAAAGATTTAGGCGTCATTGTGGATACCATGTTAAAACCCTCGGCCCAGTGTGCAGCGGCGGCCAAGAGAGCAAATAGAATGCTAGGTATGATAAGGAAAGGAATGGAAAATAAAACAAAGGATATTATAATGCCTCTATATCGTTCCATGGTGAGACCGCACCTTGAATATTGTGTGCAATTCTGGTCGCCGTATCTTAAAAACGGATATAGAGTTATTAGAAAAGGTTCAGAGAAGAGCCACCAAAATGGTAAAAGGGATGGAAGGATACTCCTATGAAGAAAGGCTAAAAAGGTTAGGGCTCTTTAACCTGGAAAAGAGACGGCTGAGGGGAGATATGATAGAAGTCTATAAATTAATGAGCGGAGTGGAACGGGTAAACGTAGATCGATTGTTTACCTTATCAGAATATAGAAAGACTAGGGGACATGCAATGAAGCTACAGGGTAAACTATTTAAGACTAATAAAAGAAAATATTTTTTCACTCAACGTGTAATCAAACTCTGGAATTTGTTACCGGAGGATGTAGTAAAGGCTGTTAGTGTAGCTGGGTTTAAAAAAGGTTTGGACAAGTTCCTGGAGGAAAGGTCCATAAGCCATTATTAAGAAGGGACCCAGGATATCAATGCTTGAACCAATACAAGCATTGTGGAACCTGTGTCCCTTGGGGAAACTGCTAGGTACATATGACCTAGATTGGCCACTGTTGGAAACAGAATACTGGGCTTGATGGACCTTGGTCTGACCCAGTATGGCATATCTTATGTTCTTATGTTCTTATGAGTAAATAGCTGGGTCTCCCAAGGCAGAGTGCTTGTGATCACACTTTGTGCATGCTGACCAACCACAGTTGGTTTATGCTTGGCTGACACAGCCCAGTGAAGGACAGCAGGGGCAGTCTCACTGCCTGGGTTTTAGTCAACTGTTACTCCCGAATGGTTGGGGCAGCAGTGGTTCATGGCCTATACACCCCCAGTGGAGCGGCTGTCCATAGCAGCAGCATATTGATACTGGCTCCTAACCTGCACTGTTATCAGAGGGTTAGTGTCCAACATGGGCAGAGCTGTTGCCTACCGCATGCAGGAAACAAGGAAAAAAAGCATAACACCCTAGCAGTGATGCAGATCTGCAGCACAGCCAGCAGAGACCATCTCTAACAGTGCAGGTTCAGTGGACCAGATGGTGGGAACCCCTCCTCACCCTTGGGGTGACATCTGAAACCACTCTGCAGCACAGCTTGCTGTTGTTATGTACATGTAGCACATGCAGCCAGTGCATCTTACTGAGCTGATATGCTGGATCAGTGCATTCTCCATTGGTTCTTCAGCTGCAGACCACTGTTTTGCATGTGCAGTGCCTCATAGGTAGTGGAGGGCCCAACCTATACTGGCACAGACAAAAAACAGTTTGATCAGAGATCTGCTGGCTCTACCCATCTGTGTAGAGCTGTGTGGAGGTATAGTCTACTGGTTGGTGCAATGTCTCCATGGTCACAGGTCCAGGGTTTGATTTCCACTTGTTCATTTTGTGCCTGGGCAAACTTGCACAGTCTTGCCTCTGCTGTGACCTGCAGACAATCATTCTTCTACATTTCTATGCATTATGGCCACACGTTGGGTAGCCCAACATGCATTGCCCATCATGGACATCTGTGAGCATGGCTTTAGTGGCTCTGCCGTGGCACATTGCAGCGGGTCAGTGATGTATATGCAGCAGATGTCTGGGTCAACTGCTATGGATGTGTTTTCTGGTTTGCCATTATTGTGACCTCCCAGCTTTACGTAAGGAGGATATATCTCGTACATTCAGGCACCTAACACTCGTTGCATAGCCATCCCCTGTACTGTTCTGCCATCATTACTTGCCCCATATGGGGCAAATGGGTTCAACTTGTCCCTTTCTATCATGCCACTCTGTTGGATGTATTGTCTTGCAGTTGCATAGGCAGAGGCACCAATCCCACCCGCACAAAAGGTGTTTCATGTAGCCCATAGCACTGCTACTTTTGGTTCACACTCACCAAATGCTTTTGGCCTGTATGATCCCATACATCCACCCACCACACACAATGCAAATTCTCTACTTGGATAACCCATGGCACAGTCCTGCACCCACCATTTGACCGTCAGGGAGTTTCATGGTGGGGCAGCTTACTGGCAGTAAGCTTCCCCACCATGGCCCTCAGGGGTCATTTGCAGCAGTTAGCCATATCATTTATTTTTTTATTTACATTCTCATGCACACCCCTCTTGTGAATGCTCCACATGTGCACTCATGGACAATCTTCCCTTTGCTGCCCACATCAGGAACATGCTACCTCCACCCAGACACTGTCCTGGCCTATGGCATGCCACACATTGACAGTACATGTCCACACCTCACAGACACTATAATGCAGTTTATGAATTATAATGCAGCGCCCCCCCCCCCCCCTGCTGCATGCCCTCTGCTGACTCCGCTGCCTCCACCACCCACCCATGACACAGCCAACACCCACACTGACCATCATCACTAGACAGCCGCCTATCTCGCCTAGTCAACAACATAGGCCTGCTGTATGGTCAAACATGCTCATCACACGCACTGCCTGGAATTTGTTACCGGAGGATGTAGTAAAGGCTGTTAGTGTAGCTGGGTTTAAAAAAGGTTTGGACAAGTTCCTGGAGAAAAGGTCCATAAACCATTATTAAGAAGTGACCGAAGATATCAATGCTTGACCCAGTACAAGCATTGTGGAACTTATGTCTCTTGGAGGAAACTGCTAGGTACATATGACCTAGATTGGCCACTGTTGGAAACAGAATACTGGGCTTGATGGACCTTGGTCTGACCCAGTATGGCATATCTTATGTTCTTATGTTATGCCACATTGCCAGGCATCAGGTGAATCAACTCCATCATCTACCAATTATGCTTGCATCCATACATTCTCCAATGGCTTCCCTGCCCCCCTTTCAGCATTTCAGTGGCTTTTCTGCATAAAGGTGCATGCAGACACCTTCCCGCAGCATGTGCTATTACCACATGGTAAGTGTCCACTACCACCCCTTAACGCAGAATGTGCTACTACCACAGGTAAGTGTCCACTAGCACCTCTTAAAGCTGGAACGGCTCTGACATGCCCGGCACACTTACCACACTGTAACCCCTTATCGCTGCCATTAACGCACGGAAAAGACTGCTCCTTTACAGTGGTTTAGTAAACATACCCCCAAGTGTTCTATTAGCATGGAGTTTCTAGGATCTGTAGTAATCTAGCTTGTTCAGTTTTCCGAATAGGTGTAAGGACATTCTAAGACCCACTACAATATTTATGGCATTGCTGCTCTTTCCTAGGTAGGCTCCTTCTTGTGTTAATTTTAGAAGCTGGTATCATTAAGGTGTTGCAGATTTGCATTATAGGTCTTCAGTGACTTTTGAAGGGTTTTGTGTTAGTTCACAATCTTCCTGCCACTGGAGAGGCTGTTAATGAGATGACACATAATCAGATTTTTTTTCTTGAATGTTGGGTTCTGTGGTTAAATATCCTTGTTCTGCTCTGTACCTATTGCTGGAGGAGGAGTTTTGTTGGATGCAAAATAGATACTCAAAAAGAAAAAGAGAACCATAGAGCAGTTTCGAATGCCAAAATAAAATTAGTCATACAGTATTTTTTTGTGTTAGAAACTGCACTGTGGTTCTCTTTTTCTTTTTGTTCCATGGCGTGTGAACACATCTCCTATATTTTTGGCAGAATATATATTTACAGGTGTCAATATTTTTTTAATCTTAGAATGCCAGGTTAAATAATTAAACATCTTTATCTTTATCTTTATCTTTATTAACATTTGATAGACCGCTGTTGTATGGACATTAAGCGAAATTTCCCATCAGCCCCTGTGGGCTTAACAGAGACGCGAGGGAGACACTCTCCCTTCGCGCCTCTCAAAGCCGTCACGGAGGGAGGGATTCGGCAGGGCAGAGGGGGCCCCGTGGGACCGTCCATGCTGCCGCGGCCTTGGTAGCAGCCAGCGGTTTTGCTTTTTTAAAATTTCATTTTACTTGAGCCGATGGGGGGGGGTAGGACTGGAAATGGGCTGGGGGGGTTAGGACTGGTAATGGGCTATGGGGGGGGTTAAGACTGATAATGGGCTGTGGGCTGATGGGGGCTGTATGGTAATGGGCTATGCTGGGGCTAGGACTGGAAATGGGCTGGGGGGGTTAAGACTGGAGGTGGGCTGATGGGGTTAGGACTGGTAATGGGCTGTGGGCTGTTGGGGGGGTTAGAACTGGTAATGGGCTTTGGGGGGGTTAAGACTGATAATGGGCTGTGGGCTGTTGGGGGGGTTAGAACTGGCAAAGGGCTAAGAGGGGGTTAAGACTTGTAATGTGCAGTGGTCTGATGGGGGCTGTCTGGTAATGGGCTAAGGGGGGGCTAGGACTGGAAATGGGCTGGGGGGTTAAGACTGGAGGTGGGCTGATGGGGTTAGGACTGGTAATGGGCTGTGGGCTGTTGGGGGGGTTAGAGCTGGTAATGGGCTATGGGGGGGTTAAGACTGATAATGGGCTGTGGGCTGTTGGGGGGGGTTAGAACTGGTAATGGGCTATGAGGGGGGGGTTAAGACTGATAATGGGCTGTGGGCTGATGGGGGCTGTCTGGTAATGGGCTATGGGGGGGCTAGGACTGGAAATGGGCTGGGGGGGTTAAGACTGGAGGTGGGCTAATGGGGTTAGGACTGGAAGTGGGCTGATGGGGGGTTAGGACTGGTAATGGGTTATAGGGGGGCTTAAACTGAAAATGGGGTGATGGGGGGTTAGGACTGGAAGTGGGTTGATGGGGGGGCTAGGACTGGTATTGGGTTGGGGGGTTGCTAGGACTGCAAATGGGCTGATGGGTGGCTAGGACTGGAAATGGGCTGATGCAGGGACTAGAAGGAAATGGATGCTGGGTGAGGCTGGAACTAGAAGGGAGCTGATGTTGGGGGAGGATTAGAATGGGATGGGGCTGGAAGAGTAAAATGGAGAAGGGAAAAATATTTTGTGTGGTAGGGATAAAAAATCTACAATTGGCCGGGTATTGGGAGAGTAAGTGGGGATTGAGGATGGAGGGGTAAAATTTGAGTGGATGAAATAGGAATGAGAAAAGAGCAAAAGGAGAAAGATTAGTATGTTAAAGCAGATGTAGAGAGAGAATGGAAAAAAACTAGAAGAGAGAAGAAAGGACAAATGGACAGCAGACGATGGAGAGTTAGCAGAAGACACGAAGAAACCAGAAGAAAGTGGCTGGAGCAATTGCAGCTGAAACAAAATGCACAAAAGGTAGAAAAATATCTCTTTATTTTGAATTTATTAATTGGAATATGTCAGCTCTGGTAAATGTGCATCATTAACGTCTGCGCTTTGTTTAGTACAAGAGCAAATTAATGTATAGTTTTATTTCTACAGTGTTGTACATTCCAAGTTTGGCTTTTGGGATTCCCAGTTTAATTATTGTCTTCCTGTTTCTAAATTGTGATTACTTGTTTGGTGATGGTCTATGTTCTGCATGTGTAACTGAGCTGAGGTGTTCTGTTTATATAATTCCTATTTGACATTGCCACTTGTTTTCTTTCCCCAGTAGGTCATGTATTGTTGTTCTCTGAAATGTATTGGTTTAATATTTGCAGTGTTGCCTTTTGATTGGTAGAGTATGGTGCTTTGTGAGTCCTGGTAGTGCTGTTAGGATACGGCGGGTTTGCTATGGGTTCTCACCTCGAGAGAGGGGAAGGTTTTCCTCTCACGGTGAGTGATCCAACAAAAAAAATTAATTTAAAATTGTTTGGTAAAATTCATCAGTTATTGGTGCTATAGATTAGGGCAGTTCCTATTGAGTGACATAAGTGTGAAATCAAGAGTGTTTTGGATTATATTGGGTTGATTTCTATGGGTATAGTTTGGGGTTAATGGGTTCTAAATGGGCAGTGTTTGTAGTAGTTCCTAATGTGTCTGGCAGTTGGCACTGGATTATAGTAATGTAGAAATCTTTTAGTCTTTCTTTATCCATACACTCATTAAGAGGCACGTTTACTAAAAGTTAGTATATGGTAACATTATGCAAATATTTATGCAAATGAGGCCCCTTATGCAAATGAGGCCCCGCACCCCCCTTGGGCCGCCCCTGCTGGGGGCCCACAATTTTTGTTGGCATAGGGCCTCACTCAAGGTAAATCCGGCCCTGCTCAAGGAGATAGCCAGCAAGGGTGTGAACACCCACCAGCAGCACTGACAGGCTCCACTATCCACAGCTGGTTGGAGGCTAATAGCACACGGTAATATAGCACGTGCAAACAGAGCACATGTTATCAATTCTTGAGTTGACATTGAGACAGGGTCATCAAGCAGGAATGCCAACCATCTCCACTTTTGCTCAGTACACCAATGAGAGTGTATGCGTGTGTGTATGACTCTCATTTGTCCTTGGTTTTCCTCACTGCATTTTGGCTCACATTGTCTGAGTTTTTTCCAGCCTGTTTGGAAAATGTGAATAGGCAAAGCAGAGGATTGTGGGTATCACCTGAAACAGCACAGATTGGCCTGGATGTGTCTGCCACAATGGTAGAGTCACTGGCTGAGATACCATTTTGGCCATCTGCCACGTGCATTGCCTGGGTGGCCACTGTATGTTATGCTGAGATGGCACTCTCACTATGACCAAAAAGTGGCCATGGCATGGCTATGTATCCACTATAGCTCTATTGTGATGTTTGGCTCTAGAGATGTGGATGCATGCTCTGTCTGGGGGTTCTAATCACTGCGGAAATGGCTGGCTATCAATACTGAGTATCTCAAGGTGGAGTGCTCATGGTCATATTATGCACATGTAATGCATGCAGACCACAGACCTACTGTAGTTGGTTTGTGCTTAGCAAACACAGCCCAGTGAAGGTCAGAGGGGCAGTCTTTCTGCCCTGCTGTAGTTAATTAGTCCTCAATGGTTGGGGCAGCAGTGGTTCATGGCCTACTCACTGGGGTCCTGGCAGGACCTTACCCATAGTCCCACATCGGCCTATACACCCCTGCTGCTGTGGCTGTCCGATCCACTGGTCTACACTGTTATCAGAGAGTGATGTCCAACATTGGCAGAATATAGGGCCAAACTGCTGCTATCACCATCGCCTACAGCATGCTGAAAGCAGAAAACCAAGGAGAAAAAGCATAACACACTGCAAACAACATCTGCCACACACTAGCAGTGATGTGGACCAGCAGCAAAGATCATCTCTAACAGTGCAGGTTCGATGGACCAGGCTCTGGGCACCCATCCTCACCTCAGGGTGACAGCTGAAACCACTCTGCAGCATGGCTTGCTGTTGTTATGTGCATGTAACACACGCAGCCAGTGCATCTTAGTGAGCTTATATGATGAATCAGTGCCGTCTCCATCAATTTTTCAGCAGCAGACCGCTGTTTTTCATGTGCAGTGCCTCATGGGTAGTGGAGGGCCCAACCTATACCTGCATAGACAGCAAGCAGTTTGATCAGAAATCTGTAGGCTGTGTGGAGGTGTTAGCCTACTGGTTGATACAATGTCTCCATGGTCAAAAGTTCACTTGTTCATTTTGTGCCTGAGTGTGCTTGCCCACCTCACATAGTCTGCTTTGACCTGCAGACAATCATTCTTCTACATTTCTAAGCATTATGGCGACACGTTGGGTAGCCCAACATAGCATTCCCCATCATGGACATCTGTGAGCATTGTGCTTTAGTGGCTCTGCCATGGTGCATTGCAGTGGTTCAGTGATATATACACAATAGATGTCTGGGTCAACTGGTATGGATAAGTTTCTGTTTTGCCATCATTGTGACCTCCGAGCTTTATGTAAAGAGGATATATTTTGTACATTCAGGCACCTAACACCCATTCCATAGCCATCCCCTGCACTTTTCTGCCATCATTACCTGCCCCAAATGGGGCAAATGAGTTCAATGTGTCCCTTTCTATCATGCCACTCTATCAGGTGTATTGCCTTGCAGCTGCACAGGCTGAGGAATCAGTCCCACCTGCACAAATATTGTTTCATGTACTGCATGGCACTGCTACATTTGGTTCACATACACCAAATGCTTTTGGCCTGTATGATCTCAAACATCCACTCACCACACAAATTGCAAACTCTCTGCTTGGAAGATCCATGGCACAGCCCTGCATCTACCATCTGACCATCAGGGAGATTCATGGTGGGGCAGCTTACTGGCAGTAAGCTGCACCACCATGGCCATCAGGGGTCATTTGCAGCAGTTAGCCATATCATGCACACCTCTCCTGTGACTGCTCCACATGAGCACTCATGGACAATCCTCCCTTTGCTACCCACATCAGGAACATGCTGCCTCCACCCAGACACTGTCCTGGCCTATGGCATGCCACACACTGACAGTACATCTGGTTACATGTCCACACCTCACAGACACTATAATATAACTTACGACATGGTGTATGCTTTCAGGGGCATCTAGGACTGCATGCCTGTCACAGCCCCCCCACCCCACCCCCCCCCCACCCCCTGCTGCTGCATCACCTCCGCTGACTCCACTGCCACAACCACCCACCCATGACACTGCCAACACTCACTACCAGCATCACTAAGCAGCCGCCTATCTTGATAGTCAATAGCACAGGCCTGCTGTATGGTCAGACATGCTCATCACACATACTTCCACATAGCCAGGCTTCTGGTGAATCAACTCCATCAGCTACCAATCGTGCTTGTAGCCATACCTTCTCCAGTGGCTTCCCTGCCCCCCTTTCAACGTTTTAGAGGCTTTCCTGCATTAGGGTGCACGCAAGACACCTTTATAGAGCATGTCCTTTTACTACCTGATAAGTGTACACTAACACCCCTTAACGCCGGAACACCTCTAACACGCCCAGCATACTTAGCATACGGTAACCCCTTATCATTGCCATTACCGCATGGAAAAGACTGCTCCTTTACCACTGTTTAGTAAACATACCCCTAGTTTTACTCAAATGCAGAGATTGTAGTTCTCATTTCTCTATTGCATTTCCAAAGACTTTGCAGTGGGGTAAAACAAGAAGTGGATCAGTGTGTCCAGAAATCTGAAGCCTGGTAGAAACCCTTAATGGAGATTCTCTATTACTGAGCAGTGCTAAGAGTGTACTTCAGAAACTCTTGCTCAGGTCAGGAAAGAGTTACTCGGTGCTACCATCTGGGAGAGAAGTATAAAGATGTAGCGAAGGAAAGGAGGAAGGAAAATAAAAATACAAAAAGAATAATCAAATTGTAATAATATGAGCTATTCTTATTCATTATCCCAGGAGTGTAGTACTTTTCATCTGTGAAAAAAATATACTCTAATATCATTTAAATATAAACTAAAAGGAGAGAGTGACAATAAGCATGCTTGCCTCACTCCTTAATTAATTGCAAAATGATATGCTAGGTCCCTTTTCAAATCATCATGTATCTGAATCTCATTTCCTTCCTAATTTATTTTTAGAAGAACAGTAGGTTTGAGTTCATACCAAATCTTTCGAACTCAGACCACAATGTAGGACAATTTATCATATTAAATGCCACTTTAAAGCACTAAACGCCAGCAGCAGACAATGTTTTCCTGATAATTCTTTCTGTTCATTTTTCTAGCAAATAAATGAGAGCACTATTTACTTTCTTGCTTATTTATTTATTTTGTGTGTCCATAAATCACAGCCCTCTGGATGAGCAACAATAATAAAATAACAGATGCAGCATTAATGGTCCCATATCATGACAAAATCAAATAGACAAAATGATATCATACCAATACGATGTAATGAAAAACACAATTAAAAACAACCCAGGCAAAGAATAAGAAGCTAATAAGCGAGCATAAATACATACACTTTAACGAGCTGATGAAAACACAGGAATTCAATTTTCTGCCACATTTCTAAAGGCAGTCTGTTCCACGGGATGGAGGCACCAGTACAAAAAGCATGTTGCCTAGAGCTAGCCAAATGAATCTCCATAGAGTATGGAGCATGCAAAAGTAGAACTTGTGAAGAAAACAAGACTCTTTAGTTAACTCAGAAATAAAGGGGCTGATTTTATAAGGGATGCGGGAAAGTTACACACTATGTACACACATAAGCCCCTAGTTTGAAGGGCTTGCGTGCATGAATGGGCACTTCTGTACGTGGCTTTAGTTGCTGGCTAGGCTGTGAGCGGGAGTATAAGTCCAACTGCGCGTACTTTCAGTCTGGGCATGTGCAGAGGCAGAGCGTGGGCAGAGCACAAATTTACATGCATAAGTTTAAAAAATATTCTAACGTATGCAAATTTCTGGACAATTTAGGTGTGGGCATTCACACCTGATCTAAAACAGGTGTAACTGCCACAACTAGATTGAGGTGCATCACAAGGTACTATTTTATGAAGTAAAGTACGTACATTCACTATATAAAACAGGCCCCAAATGTGTGTGTGGCAACATGCATTAACTGTGCGACAGTTTGTAAAATTACTTTCTTTAAGGGTGATTTACTTATTTTATTTATTTAACAGGTTTTCTATACCACCTTTTCCTACAATCAAAGCGGTTTACACAGTGCTATAAGGATGTACATAGGCGCAGGGGGGGGAGGCCTGCAGGGATTTTTAGTAAGGATAGGTTGCATTTTATCTATATACAATATGTACAACAGGTATTTTATAAAAGTCACCCAGATTTAGTCATGGGGAAGTCCTCTCATCGAAGTAGGATTTTCTCTGTTCAGTTTCCACTGTGGTGGAATGCCCTTCCTGCAACTTTGGGGAAGAAGGGAATTTTGAGAGCCCTTAGGTCAAAACTGAACAGCTGGCCGCATGGACGGAGATCCCAATACAGTGAGGAATCCTTCAGGGGGCTGGGCAGGTGGCAGCTAAAGCACTGAAGAGGAGGAAGTCCATCCTTCCCTCTATTCTGTTACTGCTGTTTCTGTAAGCCAGGCCGGCGACAGCTGAAGCAGCAGAGGCAGTGATAGAAAGAAGCAAAGCAGCGTTGCACAGCCATCGGGTTCCATGCTCTCTAATTCGCGGCCCTTTCTCACCCCGTCTGATGCTACTTCATGTTGGGGCGGGCCAGGGCCGGGTCTTTGCTTCCTTCTATCACTGCCTCTGCTGCCTCAGCTGTTGCCGGCCCAGCTCATTAAAATAGCAGGAAAAGAAGGCAGGAAAAGATGGACTTCCTCCTCTTCATTGGAGGTAAAATGGTGAACCAAAGGTGGGGGTCTAGGTAGGTACAAGAGAGACAGAGAGAGAGGAGTATAACCTTCCAAGAAGATGCCACAACTGGATGATGGGGGGAGGGTGGCAAAATAAATAGGAGAGGTGCCAGATCAAAGGAAGGAGAAGCTGAGGGAATAAAATCAGGAGATGCTTGACTACGGGGAAAGGTGCAGAGAGAAGAGAATAGGGAGCTGTTGGAACTATAGTACAGGATGGGGTGGGATGAAGAAAGAGAACAAGTAGCTGCTGTAGAGAGGAAAAATGAGGGGAGAGGGAAGAGAGGAAAGATAAGAGGAGATGGGTGGGAGGGGAGGGAAGTGAACAGGATGTCAGACCATGGGAGGGAGGGGAAGAGCAATGAGAACAGGGAGCTGCTGAACTACATAGTGGGGACGAAGAAGAGAGCAAGTTGATGCTGGACGACAGAGTGGGTAGAGGAGAGAAGGGGAGGGGAGATAATTGACCATGGAGTGGAAGTGGGATGGGTATGGAGATGATGGTGGGGATGGAGATGGGGGTGGAGAAGGAAGAGGAAGGAAGATGCTAGACCAAAGAGGTGGGAAAAGAAGAAAGGTGCAGGACTGTGGGGTGAGGATGGGGAGGGAGGGAAGATAGAAAAAGGAGAGATGCAGGACCACACAGTAGGGTGGGGGGTGAGAGAACAGGGAAGTGCTGGACCACTGGCAGGGGGGGGAATGGGGAATAGACAGAAAAAGGCAAGATGATGGATGTGGGGGAGACAGAGAAGGGGAGTGATGCTGGCAGATGCTTGGGATGGGGTTGGGACATTGGGGCTGAGGCTGGGGCTTGATATGGGAGCTGGGGATAGGGAAAAGGGAGCTAAAGCGATAAGATAGGAAGGAGGTGAGAGAAGTAGACAGAAAGCTGGAAGGTGGGTGAAAGATTAAAAGAGGGAGATTGAGGACTGGAGAGTGAGAAGCAGCTGTAAAATTTGAATTTATAGAGAGGCAGAAAAGACAAATGGAGAAAAGCTGAAACCAAAAGATCACTATCAGAGACAGATGCAGTGGGGGGGGGGGGGGGGGTGGAGGAGGGAGAGGACAGGAGGAGAAATGAAAAATGGAATGAAAACCTGGAAGGAAAGTTAAGAAATGACAAACAGAGGAAAGCAGAGACTGGATGTAACACAAATAGGAAAAATAAAATGTCCAGAAAACAAAGCTAAAAAAATGCATTATATTCTGAATTTAGTAAAGTGGAATATGTCAACTTTGGCAAATATGTATCTCTTAAGTCTTTATATGTTGGATAAACAATCCAGATAAACAAAAAGGCTGTGAACCTTGCAAACGATCAGGCAACCTGAAGGAATTATGTAAAAACTTATATTGAGAGATTATATATACAGTGTGGACCTCTGTGTGGCTGTCTTTGTATTTTGTACAGTGCAGGAGAAAATTCATTCTCCAGGACCAAGCAGGAAGTCAGTCCTCACATATGGGTGTCATCGGCACTGATGAAGCCCTAGCGGAGCATTTCCCCAGCTTTCTATGAAAGCCTTTGGGAATGCAGGCATGGGAAAGGTGCCATCTTATCTCAGTCTCTTTTTTTCCGAGAAGCCCACCGGACGTGTGTCCTGTCATTCCAGATAAAAGTTGATTTTTTTCGGCGATATTTGCTATTTTTTCTCCCGGTTCGACGCCGGTTCCCCTCCCGCCGGGTTTCGGTACACCGGTATCGAGCCCGATTCTTCTTTTTCAGTTTTTGCCCTTCGTGGCTGGCATTCGCGCCCTTTTTTGTTTTTTTTCCCTGGAAGGCCGGTCCTTTGACCTCGCGGGGACTCTTTTTTCCACGATGGCTTCCAGCGGTTTCAAGAAGTGTGATCGGTGTAAGAAATTAATGTCTCTCACCGACACACACGACTACTGCCTTCGGTGCCTCGGCCCTGATCACGACCCTAAGTCGTGTGTGCCATGTGGGAAGATGTCTTCCAAGGCACTCCGAAGTCGACAGCAGCAGAAAGAAAGGCTTTTCTCGGACTCAGCCTCCGGCCGGGCCCAGACCTCATCTGAGGCCTCGACATCTCGGGATTCGGATCCCGAGCGCCGTCGTGACTTCTCGGACAGGGGGGTCTCCCGACCGTAAACGCAAGAGGAAGAAGCGGCTCGCGAGGGCGTCGTCGGAAGAGGTCCCTGGCTCCTCGGGGGCCAGGTCTAAGACCCCCAACCATCGCCCCGTGGCCCGTGGAACCAGAGAAGCCTGCCAAAGTTCCTCACGTGGAGCCGGAGTCTGCTGGACACATAAGCCCTGTAGTCCTCGAGGACTCTCCTCCCAGGGAGCTGACGTCGGGCCCGGCGCCACCGGGGCCCGAGTCGGTGGCTGCTGCATCTCCCGAGCTGAGTCTCAGGATGACAGCCTTGGAGAGCAGATTGTCTGCCTTCATGGAGCAGCAACGGGCACTGATGGCCAGCCTGTCTGGCGCATCTGCCCCGACCACCGGGACATCGACTTCGAAGTCGACCCCGGAGACCGAGCCGATACTCGAGTCCATCATAGCTCGAAGTCGACCTCGGTCGCGGTCTCCCTCGACCACCCGTTCGGGACCGAGGGTGTCGATGCCGGTGCTTCCGGCATCGGGGCGGGTGCTCCAGGGCCCCGCAGGGTCGGACCCTGACTCCTCGTCGGATGAGTCCACCTGGGAGACGGAGGATGAGGAGTCCTATGATACGTTCAAGAGTCGGTGCGTCCCGTTGGACTCACCGCAGTCTGAGCCCCGGAATAGATCCCCTCCGGAGGATACTCAGTTCTCGGAGTTTGTCCGGGATATGGCCACTGCCTTGGCTATTCCGGCAGACCCCGAGGAAGAGCCTCGAGCTGAAGAGCTCGAGGCCCTGCAGTATGACTCTCCTCCAAAGGAGGCCTTTACTGTCCCGGTTCCTCTGATGCTGGAACGGCTCCTCTTCCGGATGTGGGAGGCACCGGCCTCGGCGCCGGTTCTCAGCAAGCGAGTCGACTCAATCTATTGACTCCGGAAGAGCCCCGGCTTTCAAAAGGCACAGCTACCACACCATTCCATGGTTGTGGAATCGGCCATGCATCGTCTGAAGAGTCAGAAGATGCACTCTGCGGTGCCTCCCGGCAGGGAAGCCCGGAACCTCGATGGCGTCGGTAGAAAGTGCTTTCAGGGCTCGATGCTTGCTTGCCGCGTCCAGTCTTACCAGCTGTACATGGGCATGTACTTGCGGGACCTGCCCAAAGAGTTGGCCGGATTCTCTGCTGGTCTCTCCGGGGAACCCTTGCAGAGATTCAAGTCCTTGTCTTCGGGGATTCGGGACTGCTCAAAGTTCATGTCCCGCACCGCCTACAATGGCTTCGAGGCTTCGGCCCGAGTTGCGGCAGCCAGCATCGCGGCTCGACGCCAGGCATGGCTGCAGTCATCGGACCTCGAGCCATGGGTTCAGGACAAGTTGGTCGATGTCCCTTGCCGGGGTGAAAACCTTTTTGGCAAGCTCATGACCGAGGAGGCCGCCCAGCTCGAAACTGAGCACCTCACACGGACAAGGCTGTCTAGGAAGACCTTTGCCCCTTCTCATAAGAAGAAGGGCTCGGGTAAAAAGCCATTTTACCTGAGGAAGGGCACTGCCTACAAACAGTACCCTCAGTATCAGGCTGCCCAAGCTGCACCCCAGGGTCAGCAAGCCAAGGGGCAGGGTAATCCAGCCTCCCCACCACCATCAGCTCTCCCTGGGCAGGGATCGAGCCTCCAGCGGGGAGCCGCGGCGGGAAAGCAGTCATCTTCAGCGAAGTGCTGTCCAATCGGGGCAGCACTCCCCTGCTTTAAAAGCCAGCGCTATCGGGCGCAATCAGCATCCAGCCTCCCCACCATCATCAGCTCTCCCTGGGCAGGGATCGAGCCTCCAGCGGGGAGCCGCGGCGGGAAAGCAGCCATCTTCAGTGAAGTGCTGTCCAATCGGGGCAGCACTCCCCTGCTTTAAAAGCCAGCGCTATCGGGCGCAATCAGCATCCAGCCTCCCCACCATCATCAGCTCTCCCTGGGCAGGGATCGAGCCTCCAGCGGGGAGCCACGGCGGGAAAGCAGCCATCTTCAGCGAAGTGCTGTCCAATTGCGGCAGCACTCCCCTGCTTTAAAAGCCAGCGCTATCGGGCGCAATCAGCATCCAGCCTCCCCACCATCATCAGCTCTCCCTGGGCAGGGATCGAGCCTCCACCGGGGAGCCGTGGCGGGAAAGCAGCCATCTTCAGTGAAGTGCTGTCCAATCGGGGCAGCACTCCCCTGCTTTAAAAGCCAGTGCTATCGGGTGCAATCAGCATCCAGCCTCCCCACCATCATCAGCTCTCCCTGGGCAGGGATCGAGCCTCCAGCAGGGAGCCGCGGCGGGAAAGCAGCCATCTTCAGCGAAGTGTTGTCCAATCGGGGCAGCACTCCCCTGCTTTAAAAGCCAGCGCTATCGGGCGCAATCAGCATCCAGCCTCCCCACCATCATCAGCTCTCCCTGGGCAGGGATCGAGCCTCCAGCGGGGAGCCGCGGCGGGAAAGCAGCCATCTTCAGTGAAGTGCTGTCCAATCGGGGCAGCACTCCCCTGCTTTAAAAGCCAGCGCTATCGGGCGGGCCCGCACCTGAGGGCCTCGCCAGAGGGCCCTTTGGTGTGGCCCTTAGGCATGGACCGTGAAAGTAAGACCGTGCAATTGAGACTCCCGTTTTGCACTCACAAACTCAGTTACAACTGTGCGACAACAGATTAGGTACCTTATACCGTGTATAATAATGTTCCATACCCAGTATTGCATGCATGTAGTTGAATATGTTCAAACATTGTAAAGCTAAATATCTGTACTAGAACAGACTAGCAAGAAAAGTGTTGTTAACCAAGATCTCACGTAGTATATGTATGCAACAGTGTAAAACAAATATCTGTACCAGAACAGACTTGCCAGGAAAGTTTTACTCACCGAGATTTCATGAAGTATATGCATGCAATAGTGTAAAACAAATATCTGTACCAGAACAGACTAGCCAGGAAAGTTTTGTTCACCATGATTTCATGAAGCATTAGGTATGTAATAGTATACCCTGCTATAACCATACCTAAGAGAGGAAATTTCCAACTTGTTACCTTGCATGACACAAAGAGACGGTTGCCTGATTGCATAATATCCTAGCTAGGATCCCCTCCAATTCACTCCCCCTGACACAAGCCCCCTGCTTCACCGAGTCGGCCCAGAAGAGTCAGAATGGAACACACTTTCATCACATTAATGAGCCTCTACCTGCTCCTCTTAATTTGGCCATCTAGCTCACTAGCCCTAAATACATCACACAATCACATCCCTATCGTACCAACTGGTGGGAGAAAATGGTCAGGTGATTTCTACTACAATTCACGCGGGGTTAACTATCCGCACCACCACCACTTATTACACCTACCACTACAACACACTACGAAAGCCAGACAAGGTAAAAGCCTCTACCCTAGTAGCCTAAAGTGTGCACTCATAAATGTTCGCTCACTTTGCAAAAAGTGGCCAGTAATCACAGACATAATAACATCCCATAACCTGGATATCATCATGGTCACTGAAACGTGGCTTTCCTCGGAAGACAATACCATCCTCATCCAGCTACTCCCATCTAATTTTGTTGCCTTCACCAGCCATAGGCAGAACAAAAGAGGTGGAGGAGTGCTCATCATCACCAGAACGGACCTCCAGTTCAAAATGGATGACTCCAACAGTAACAACAACCTGGAAACTGTATCAATCTCCAACAACATATGCTCCATAAACATGATTTATAGAGCTCCATCAGCGGATCCGGACGACCTGTCAACCATAATAAACCTAGCATCCAACATCCAGGGTCCAAATAAACCTAATTGGATCTTAGGGGATATCAACCTGCCACCATTACAGGACAATCAAGCAACTGCATTCATAGAAGCCCTAGAGATCCTCAGATACACGCAACTGGTGCAGGAACCGACTCACGCGAAAGGTAACATTCTAGACCTCATATTCGCCCTGCAATTAATTCTTGATCAACCACAAAACATCATGCTATCAGTAACAGCAGTCCCATGGTCTGATCATAAACTCATCACTTTTCAGATGCCTACCCTCAACATGCCACCAAGGCCCAAAATGGATACAAGCAAGACCGCTAACCCAGCTGCCAGAAGTTTCCACCCGTTTAATAGAGAACGCATCCTCGCCGAAACATGCACACTCATTGATGAGACTTCCTTAAACTTAGATGAGTTGATCACCGCTTGGAACAGCAAACTCAGCACAATCGCGATCTGTTCTCCAACAAACAAGGCCCCAAAGAAAAGATCATCAGCCCCATGGTTCACAGCCGACTTAAAGGCATCACTCACCCTTCCGGAGGCTGGAAAAGCGCTGGAGGAAGTCACGCACCAGCAGTGACCAATCAGCATACATCCAACACCTGACTGCACATCGCAAAGCCATCACAGACAAGATGAGACAATATCATACAGACACCCTGAGACGGTCATTGAATAAGCCGCATGACTTGTTTAACTTAGTCAAAACTCTTGCTAAAGAACCAACCCCTGAGCACCATGGCGATATTCACCCGCAGGTCTATGCGGTCTACATGCAATCCAAAATGTGCAAGACCGACAAAATAGTAATACCTGACCCCTCCCCCCCCCCCCGACGAGCAAGAGTACCCAGCATCGCTAACATCCCTCTCTACACCTTCAAAGAAAATTATCGAAGATACCATCTTAGCCCTAAACACCACCACTGCACACACAGATCCTTGTCCGTCATTCTGGATAAAAGATCTGCGATGTGACCTCTCTCTCCAATTATAGCCAACATCATAAACCAATCCTTTAACACTGGGTCGTTCCCCTCTACTCTCAAGCAGACCTCCGTCAGACCTCTTTTAAAAAACACCAAGCTAGACCCCCAAAAGGTAGCATCTTACAGGCCCATGTCTAGTATACCTATGCTCGCAAAAATCATTGAAAAAGTAGTGCATAGGCAATTACAGGATCATATTGATACTACTGTCCCACTAGATCCATCCCAACATGGATTCAGAGAGTCACATGGAGTGGAAACACTACTCACAGCCCTTTTCAACAATATAATTTCAGGCGTTGACAACATACGACATGGTTTCGCACTCATCTTTTTGATATAGCAGCAGCTTTCGACTCTGTATGCCATGAGATTCTCCTCTGCCGGCTAAGAGAAAAAGGTATCAGCGGAAAAGCACTCGAATGGTGCAGATCCTACCTGTCTGGAAGATGGCAGCATGTTCGAGCAGACGGGGCTACTTCTGAACCATTTCAACAAAGTCAAGGAGTGCCTCAAGGATCCTCCCTATCATCCTTGATGTTTAATATATACATCCAACCCATCTGCAACATCATTAGATCCTTCAATGTTAGTTGCATGATATATGCTGACGATGTGCTGTTATACATGCCAGTATCATTGGATAAACTAGACCTCACCCCTCTGACTAATTGCTTCAACACCATATAGGAGTGGCTCCTATCACAAAATCTGCGAATCCAACACAAGAAGACGGAGGTTCTTTTCATCTCGAGGAATCCAAACTTCACACCACCCAGCTGTGTGAAGGTAAATGATGCCAAACTACAAGTGAAACCTGCTATACGTTACCTTGGAGTGACGTTGGACCAAAATCTCGACATGAAGAAACACATAGGCAATACCGTAAGAGCGATCTACTTTAAAATCAGATCCCTCAGACACCTACGCCCGTTACTCGAACCAGATGATTTCCGCACCACTTACCAAGCCCTGATCATTCCCCATTTCGATTATTCAAACTCCATACTACAAGGGCTCCCCCGATCCACCCTGAACCCCCTGCAACTTGCAGGTACTCTTTGGGGCATCCAGGAGAGACCATGTGACACCCCTCCTGAAACAGTTACACTGGGTCCCCATTCAAGCCAGGATCAGTTTTAAGACCTTGCTGATGACTTTCAAAGCTGGCAAGGGGCTCTCCTCCTCCTCTCTATCTGACCTCATCCAACCACTTGCACCTAACAGACCAAGAAGAACCGCAGAGTCCAACATGCTAGCAATACCAAAAGAAATAACAAGATGCACCAAAACAACAGCTAACAGAGCCTTCCGACTCTGCGCCCCAAGTCTATGGAATACCTTACCAGCACATATCAGAGCAATCCCCAACTTGAGCCAGTTCAGGAAGGCCCTTAAACATTTCCTCGTCATCAAATATCTCACTGACAGCTCCGAACCTCAGTCCCACTCAAATAGCGGGCACCTCAACAATAGTAGTAGTCAACCAGGCAAGCCCTCGCAACAGGCGTCCCCTACAATGTAAAACATCAAACAGTATTCTTTATCATTACACTGCCTATGTATATAGTTTACCCTGTTCTCCAAGTTCCATTTCCTGTTAAATGTAATGACCAGACATATGTAAGTTGTCGGATGTTTCTGTTCCATGTAAACCGCGCTGATGGCAAATAGTGCGGTATATAAGAAATGTTAATAAATAAATAAAAAAATAAATGGGCCCCGTAGGCAGAGGACCCCCAAGCCTCCGGCCCCTGCTCCCACTCAGCAGGGTGGGGTTTTTTTACTCCTTTAGCGTAGCCTCTCCGTCCCTGCTATCCCAATCCTGCACAGGAGGTCGCCTCGCCCTCTTTGCCCACCAGTGGCCCCTCATCACCGGGGACAGTTGGGTGTTGGACCTGGATGACTGGCTCATCAGGGGTCAGACATGCCAAGAGGCCAGACAAGCCACCCTCAGAACTATTGCTCTTCTCCAAAGCCTGGGGTTCGTCATAAACTTCGCAAAGTCCACTTTGCTCTCCTCCCAGAATTTGGAGTTCATAGGCACAAGGCTGGACTCTTTCCTGGCAAAAAGGCTTTCTTGCCAGAAGACAGAGCACAACGACTGATTGCCTTGGCAAAACAGTTTCTCAACAGGTCGCTGGCCTCCGCCAGACTCTGCCTGAGGCTTTTAGGCCACATGGCTTCGACAGTACATGTGACCCCCAATGCCAGGCTCCATATGAGGCCTGCACAGTGGTGCCTTCGGACTCAGTGGTCACAGGCCACAGGCAGCCTCAGAGACAGGATAAGGGTGTCCAGACACTTTCTGATCTCCCTCAGCTGGTGGATAGACCCACCCAATCTCCTAAAAGGAGTGCCCTTTCAGATTCCTGGGTACAAGGTGGTACTGACCACCGACGCCTCCGTGCAGGGCTGGGGAGCTCATTGTCTAGACAAGTGCACCCAGGGCCTGTGGTCTCCTTGGGAGGCGGCACAGCAGATCAATCTCCTGGAACTCAGGGCTATTCGCCTAGCTCTCAAAGCTTTCTCTTCTGCCCTGGCCCATCAATCTGTCCTCGTTCAAACAGACAACCAGGTGTCCATGTTTTATGTGAACAAACAGGGCGGGACTGGGTCCAGGGTCCTTTGTCGGGAAGCTCAAGACCTTTGGTCATTTGCCCTAAAGCACCGCATGCTCCTCAGGGCTGTGTACCTTCCAGGCCAGGAGAACTACCTGGCTGACAAGTTGAGCAGGATTCTGCAGCCCCACGAGTGGCAACTGCATCCCCTGGTAGTTCAGCGGATCTTCCTCAAATGGGGTCTCCCTTGGATAGATCTGTTTGCCAGTCCACTGAACGCACAACTACCAAAGTTCTGTTCCAGGCAACCGTATCCTTTGAGAATAGCACCGGATGCTTTTCTGATTCCCTGGTCTCAGGGCCTCCTGTATGCATTTCTTCCCACGCCCTTGGTGGCCCGAACTCTTTTCAAGATTCTTCAGGACAAGGCCTCGATCCTGCTGGTGGCTCCCAGGTGGCCAAGACAACCTTGGTTTCCACTTCTGCTTCAGCTGGCAGTGGATCCCACACTGCCCCTGGGGTTGCAACCCGACCTTCTCTCTCAGGATCAGGGTTCCCTTCTGCATCCCAATCTCAAAGCTCTCAATTTGATGGCATGGAGGCTGCAAGAGTAGTTTTGGCTCCCTGGGGCCTGCCTCAGGAAGTTGAGGAGGTTGTCCTAGCCCCTAGGAAACAATCCACTAGAAAGACCTATGCTCTCAAATGGAGGATGTTTTCTGTGTGGTGTCAGCTACGTACAGAGGATCCTTTCTCCTGCACTGTACCAGTAGTGCTTCAGTACTTACTGCACTTATCAAATCAGGGACTTAAGTCAAATTCTGTTCGGGTCCACCTCTCAGCTCTAGCAGCTCACCACTCCCTGGTGGAGGGACAGTCTCTGTCGGTTCACCCCTTGGTGTCCCACTTTCTCAGGGGCTTGCTTTTACTGAAGCCTCCAATCTGTCCTCCTGCCCCTGAGTGGGAGTTGAATGTGGTCTTGCAGCAACTGACTCGCCCACCTTTTGAGCCGATGGCTACTTGCCCACTACGCTTCCTCTCCTGGAGGACACTCTTCCTGATAGCCCTTACTTCGGCTAGGCGAGTGATAGGCCTTACACTAGGATTTATAGAAACAGGGTAGTCCTCAGGACTCATCCTAAGTTCCTCCCAAAAGTTGTCTCCTCCTTCCACCTTAACCAAGAGGTGGTTCTTCCAACATTCTTCCCTAGGCCTCATGCAAGCCAGGCTGAAGCAGTTCTGCATACCCTGGACTATAGGAGGGCCTTATCCTTCTACCTTGACCATACGCAGGGCATAGAAGGGCTACTCAGTTGGGGTTGGCTGTGTCCAAGCGTACCTTGTCCATCTGGGTGGCTGACTGTATCACCTGGGCTTACAAGGCGGCTGACCTTCCTTTGCAGGGTTGGGTTACGGCCCACCATGTCAGGGCAATGACTGCCTCAGTGGCTCATCTCCGCTCTGTGCCCTTGGTAGACATCTGCAGGGGTGCAACTTGGTCTTCAAGCCAAACTTTTGCGGCCCATTACTGTCTGGAGAGGGAGTCCCGTAGGGACAGTGCTTTTAGCCAAGCAGTACTCCGGAATCTCTTTGAGGTTTAGGCAACTCCTGCCCTCCTGCCCTCTGTTGGGCTACCGGTGGAGGTTGTGTCCTTGAAAAGCCTTTCTTTCCTGCTGAGACTAGAGGGAGTACTCTTGTTCAGCCTGGGTTCCCCAGTAGCCCAGAGCTTGGGAGTCACCCATATGTGAGGACTGACTTCCTGCTTGGTCCTGGAGAAAGAGTAGTTACTCACCTGTAACAGGTGTTCTCCAGGAGCAGCAGGAATCAGTCTTCACAACCCTCCCTCCTCCCCTTGGAGTTGCAGTTGTACATAGTTTATTTTCATTTTTTGTGTGCTGTTCTTTGCTATGTCATTTGACTGAGATAAGATGGCACCTTTAGGCGGGAAGGGAACCACGCATGCGTGCCTGCATTCCCAAAGGCTTTCATAGAAAGCTGGGGAAATACTCCGCTAGGGCTTCATCGGCGCCGATGACACCCATATGTGAGGACTGATTCCTGCTGCTCGTGGAGAACACCTGTTACCGGTGAGTAATTACTCTTTTCTGTGTTTGCACCTCCCAGTTCTGTCCTGCATGCGGAGTCTGACTTCCTGAGGGTTCCACACCAATTATGGTTTGTCATCCCTTGCACTGTATTTGTTCAGGGCCTATTTATATTTTGCATATGCGACTAAAGTGAGGGATTTGGTAGTGTGTAGGTTGAGTGAAGGAATCTGTAGCAGTTCTGCTTGTTCTGTTTTTCGTTTTTTCAGTAAGAAAGGATTTGATGCTATAGGACCTGGGATAATACCTGCAGTGCTGCCTGCTCATAGGTAAGCTTGGCGCTGTTATGGTATGGCTGGTTTTATTTAGACTGTGAGTGATCTTTTTACAAGGCTTTGTATTATTTTATAATATACCTGACCCCATTGACGTTGTGGGAGAGGGGAAGTTATTATCTTGGAGCTACTGAGCCCCTCTCATCATGTCTGCAGGGCAGAGAGGGAGATGGTACATTTGGGGGCTTGTTTACAAAGCTGCGGTAGCGGGTCGCGGTCATTATCGGAGCCGCGGCCCCATTGAAATCAATGGGGTCGCGGCTCCGATAACGATCACGAACCGCTACCACAGCTTTGTAAACAAGCCCCTTGGACTGCTTAACTTCCTTTGCGTTTTTTCTACGTGTAGACAGGGGGTGGGGGGCTGGGGAAAGATGTACTATTTGGGCAGCAGAACCCCTTTCTTTCTGTGGGAGAAGATATTATTTTTGGGCTGCCAAGCCCCCTTTGCGTTTTATTTTTTTTATGTAGGTGAGAAGAGAGATGTTATGTTGGGGCCACTCACTACAATTTTCTTGTTATTACATTTGATTTGAAGGAGAAATACCAGCATCATATGAACAGAGTTCACAAAGGACTTTTGGGAAAAGGTAATAGTAATGAAAGAAGGGAGGCGCCAATTTGTAGGTTGCAGAGGGTCACCACAAGCCCTAGCTCCGGCCCAGCTTCCACTCACTTCCTCAATGTCCCATATCTCGCACTCTCCCCTCCCTTCCACCTCCTTTGTCTCTCTCCTCCATTACCCTTCCTCTTTTCCCCCATCATGTTCACCCTTCTCCCTCCATCGTGTCCCCCTTTCTCCACCTCTCTATTCCTCTCTCTACCCTCTTGCACATTTTCCTCCTCTCCCGCTCCCTGCACCCTCTTTCCACTATTTCGCTCCTTCCCTCTCTTCTTGTATTTTTCTAACGGTGGATTGGCTTCGTGACAGACTGCAGAGTGTTTTCGCTGTGGCTGCCACTCTCATATTTTGTTGGCAGGTATTGCAGGTCCCTACTACTACTACTAGTACTACTACTGAGTATTTGTATAGTGCTACAAGACATACGCAGCGCTAACATATAGCACTTGCTTTGCCAGAGTTCAGGTCTTCATCTTCCTCTGCCAGCAGCTTTGGATCAACACCAGCAGATAGCAAAGTTCTCATCTTCTAGGGGCTGGGCCTGACCACCACTCCACTACTTGCTTCAGGTTCCTCCTGCCTGTCATTATGCATAGGTTATTTGCATAAGCACAAACAAATCTATGCATATGGATGGCCAGAAACACTGACAAATAGACACACGAACAGGCAATATAACAAAGAATTATATTTTAGAGCAGCTATGCCACAGTCACAACTGAGTTACGGGGCCAACCAATTGGATGTTGGGATGTTCGGAGGCCTTATAGTCAGTCCCCTTCACATAAGGCTATAAGTGAAGTCAACCAATCTCACCTTGTGTCAGGACCAGTGCAAGGAATGGAGGCATCCTAGGTGGGCCTGCCATCCAGCTGCTCCCTCCTACCCCCCATCCATGCCCATTGTTGCTGCCACCACCCCTCTCTGGGGCCGGCAGCAGCAGCATAGACTCAGAAACTGTGACACAGTGCTTACCTATACTGCATCGCAGTTTCTCTCTCCTACTAGTTGCTGCTTCTGCCCCCTCTGATGCAGACTTCTGGTTCTGTATAAACTGGAAGTCCACATTGGAGGGAGGCAGAAGCAGCAGCTAGTGGAAGAGAGAAACCATGACATAGCGCCGGAGCCTTTAGGTAAGAGCTTTGTCACAGTTTCTGAGTCATTGCTGGCCCTGCAGAGGGGTGGCAGCAGTATAAATATGCAGCAGAGAGAACCCCCAGATGTCCAGTGCTCTAGGCAAAACCTTGTTTGCCTAGTGGTAGTGCCAGTCCTGCCTTGGATTTTGGAGGAGGAGAGGAAGGGTGGGGTGGAGTGAGAGGGGTGGGGTAGGGGTGTGCGAAGGGGGCATAATAAATAATTGTTGAGGGTCAGGGATTAGGGCTAGGAGATGAGACAGAGAGGGGATAGGCATACGTTTGTGTTTGTGTCACATGATATTGAATTTGATAGTGTAAAGGGGTGTAAACAAAAAGAACGGTTGCTGGTTTCATCTTGTTGGTGTCCAGTGCCATAAGAAGCAAATGTGTGCTAGGAGCTCAGCCGTTTCCTTTAATTAAAAGTTTCACCTCACAAGCATTCTAATGAACCAAATGCACATCCTAAGATGATATGCTTTTAACTCATGTAAATCACTTTGAAAATGGACCTCACAACGCTCCCCCACCAAGCATTGGGAATGGTACCATGAAACGTCACAACACTCTACAGGCTGGCGAGGCTGAGAATCAACAGTAAAAGGAAAACTTTAGGTATAAATTGTAGATCAAGTATTTTCCCTGTGGCAAGAATATAATTATAGTTTAATATATTCGCTCAAACAATAAAAATTTCTTGATGGTTGTATCGATTCAGTAAAAATATTAGTGTGTGTGTATCAATAAAAGCCTTCAGATCTAATAATGTACAAAGATTCCAGTTTTCTTCAGAACTAATATGGCTATAAGTACATAGCACTGTAAAACCAGATATTGTATTCAGATGTACATTTGCTTTCAGGCTTCGTAGGCCTCATCTTTAGATGTCTTTTATGTTTAATCAATAACCAAAATAATAAAACAGCTGAATTTTATTTTTATGTACAAATTTTTTTATACTGCCAATCGAAATCAGATTTTAACTCAGTTTCCTATTTGTCATTGCTTTTTTATTATACTTTGAGCCTGATTTACTAATAAGGCTTTTCTTCTATCCTGCCTCTGTGGGAAAAAGCTTAGTGAAAAAGGCCCCGTAACTTTACAAACCCCCATTAACTCACAGCAATTCAATCCAATTTTTTTTTAAACAAAAACTCTTTAGGAAAAAAAAAAAAAGATAGCCCAGGATAGGTTTAAATCTCCAACAGAAAAACAAAGGGTATATATAGTAACATAGTAACATAGTAAATGACGGCAGATAAAGACCAGCATGGTCCATCTAGTCTGCCCAGCACGATGGCAAAAGTAGGTGCACCTACCGCTCCGTGCAGGCCACCCCTCCCCACGTCCCTGTTTAGGGGTGAACCCACCACTCCATGCAGGACACCCCTATTTGTTGAGAAATTAGATGGTTCAGTTTATTTTGATTTTATCCTGTTGCTTAAAGGGATACACTGTGTATTTTTACTGAACCGCGGTAGCAGACTCCGTGTGAATGGGGCCGCGACTCTGATATCACAAGGAGTCCACTACCGCGGTTTAGGAAACATATCCCAAAGTTTCGTTTTGTTTTCAAATTAGAGCAGCAAACAGCCTCAGCCTCAGTCTTAGACCCCCTTCTCCCCCCTCAAAAAAAAGTGTCAATAAAATGTATTTAAAAAACACATACACCCACCAGCCTCTCCCCATGCTTTCCTGACCACCTAAGCACCTTACCACAGGTTGCCACTTGACTCCAAGGGGTATGTTTACTAAACCGTCTTAATGTGCGCCCGGCGACATTATCGGGCGCAAAGGTACCTTAGCGCATGATAACGCACACAGCGGCACAAATGAGCTCTGAGGGTGGAGAAAGGCTCCCTGAGGGCGGAGGAAGGCTCCAGATGGGCGGAGAGAGAGGGTCAATGGGTGGAGAGTGGGAGGGGAGAGGCTCCCCGCACACTAACGCTGTGAAATCCGAGGCTCAAAACTAACACCAGTGAAACCCTGGCATTAGAGCCGATTTAAAGGGAAAAGAAACCATTTCTGTCAGCAATGTACAGCAAAACCAGGGAAACCTACATAAAGTGATAAGTGTGATACATGTGCACAGAACAAAAGGGCAAATAAACATTGAAAATGAACAGAAGAAAACGTAAAAAAAAACATAACCAAGCTGGGAAATAGTGATATCAATGGAAAACATCAAAAAACACTCCCAAGAAAGCTCCAAAAAAAGATATGAATTTTGGAAGGGTCTATGCTCCGTCCCCATACAAGGTGAATGAGCCCACAGTGAAATTGCACTGATCAGGGTTTCTGACTCCAATGGCCAGATTTCCTATGGAGTGCACATGTTCCACAACAGCAGGGCGGGCATGTCGGAATGGGCAACTGGACAGATGCTGGAAAAGGGGACAAAGAGGGCTACAGGCGGCACATGCTGTGGTGCAGCTGGGCCACAGTGCGGACTAGAGTGATGCCTAGCTGGCCTATAGGAATGCTGAAACAGTACAGCAGAGAGACAGCAACTGATAAGGGTCCAACATGGGCACGAGTGTGCTTCCCACAGTGTCACAGGGGATAGTACCCAGCAGGTACCCCCAAGGGCACGGAACATTGGCATGCGGTGCTGGGGGGAAGCGTGGACAGCTATGCAGGCACCCCTACTACAGAACCCGCACCATAGGCAGCTGCCTACCCACACACTGGATGACCTGGGACTGCACTCCACCAGCACCATGAGCAGAAGGGCATGTCAGCATGGTGACAGAGGAATACTGGTGGTGGAGGGGGCAGTGGAAGCTGCCCAGAGCAGACCGTGGCCTAGCCTTGTGTAGGTGGGTGCCATGCACTGCAACAGACAGGCCCTGTCTGATGAACAGTCATGGTATCACCAGGGGCTGCACTGTCTCTGTGGCAACACAGTGGTGCAGTGCACACAACCAGTGTGTTCAAAAGCAGAAGGTCACAGGTTCAAGTCTCAGCTGTGGTTCCTGCCAACCCAGTCCCCATATTTTACCCACTACTAAAATGTGCTAATACAGACAGAACCTTTATTGCAGATGACGTAAACATGCCCAAAACGCCTAGATTTTACCCTACAGAGCACAGACACCATAAACATGCGCATTACCTAGAGCAGAGTCTCCCAAATGCAGTCCTGGAGGGCCAAACACCATCCAGGTTCCATGCTGCCTCTAATAAAGATACCTGTGTTGCATTTCTATGTGCCACCCCCATGGTATGCATTTCTATGTGCCACCCCCATGGTATGCATATTCATGAGGGACAGCATGAAAACCCGAACCGTGTCTGACCCACCAGGACTGGAGTTGGGAACCTCTGCCCTAAAGCAGCGGCCAACAGGGGCAGACACACCCACACCCACAGGCTCCATTAGCCAATGCCTCCTGGAGAGGCAGGATGTTGGGCCCTGTGTGCATCTCCCAATACTAGCACTTGCATACCTTAGCAATGCCACCCTAAACCTGGGAATACGGTACATATCTATCAAAAGGTTGCTATGATTACTGGCAGATAGCAATTCCGAAGTTAAGTACAATTTTCTGATTGAGCTGCATCATAGCAACCTTTCTGATGTCTGTGGAGTGTGCTACAGGTCTTGTGTCTTACAGTGTTTACCAACCTGGGGAGTGACCCCAAGAGTATTGCGTACCATAGCCATGCCTGCACTGTGCCCAGGACTGGTGCGGTGGCTAGGGCTGCCAAACACCTCTATAGTTGCACAATGCTGGCATAGGTGTGGGGAGTGTGTGTCTGTCTATCCAGTGTGTGGTGGCTGCCAACACCCTCCACAGCCCACACTGCTAGCACTGTTGCCAGTATTGGCCTGCCAATGTGCATAATGAGGAGCAAGGTACTGTGGGAATAGCCTGGATAGGGTGGCCTGGCCTGGATGCATCTGCACAGGGCATAGGGCAATGGCTCGGACATTGTAGTGCCTGGCCACCACCTACACGGACAGGGTGGCCACAGCATGTTCTGCTGGGAGGTCACTCCCACCCTGACTGAGCAATGACCATGGCATGGCTAGGTTCCCCCATAGTGCTGTATATTGTTTTTCTCATGTGATATTTATGGGTTCTCTTTTGGGGCCCAATCACTGACATCTGCTTGGTGTGTATGCTGACATCCCAGTTTTGGTTACATGCATCTCCTCCAGGAGCATGCACTATGGACTAGCTAGCAGACTGTCTGCAGCTAGTATGTGTCTTGCTGGAACACCTTGCAGGGTGCAGTGGCTGAAGGTTTGCTGCTGGAGAATGTCAGATAGTGGTGGGGGGCAGCTGTGCATTTCCAGGCCTGCTGTCTATCTGCTATTGCTTTATGGATGTGTACAGATCTGCATTGACGGCCCTGTAGGGTGTCTGTTCCGCAGCAGGACTGGGGTTGATGGTCCCCTCTACTGCCACCATTGCAGGGAGGTAGAATGTGGATCTGTTGGTGGGAGATCCTGTTTCCTACCCTGAGTCCCAGAGGGTGGGTTGGGTGGTGGTACATAATCCACCTATGGGTACAAACACCCCACCCCCTCCCTCCCTCCTCCCCCTCTCCTCCCTCCCCTCCTCCCCTCCTCCCTCCCCCCTCCCCCCTCCCCTCCTCCCCCTCCTCTCCTCCCCCTCCCTCCCCTCCCTCCCTCCCCCCTCCCCTCCCCCTCCCCTCCCCCTCCCCCTCCCTCCCCCCTCCCCCCTTCCCTCCCTCCCCTCCCCCCTCCTCCCTCCCTCCCTCCCTCCACTCCCTCCATCCCCCCCTTGGGCCCCACATATATGCTGCACTACATGTACAACACAGCTTTCACAGTGGTTGACCATCAAAGACCATCAATGCCATTTGCCGTCCCCATGGTGTGGAGAGAGCCAAGCAACCACATAAATGACTGTTACTTCTGCTTGGTTCCTCCTCTTTCCAGTGGAATAACGAAGCAAAAGAAGTCGAGCATAGTCTACCCAAACATTCCGTCTGCATTGAGACCAGTTCCACATGGTGAGGGACTTCCTATTCCAGAACCTCCATCAGAATATTCTCTTGATTCATCTGATGAGGACAAGGGTGAGCCGACCTGTTCTTCTCCTGGTCCGTCAGTATGCAGTGACCCAGATTTTCACTGGGATGCATTATCAACTCCATACAGAATAACACAGGAAGAACTAAATAACCTGGTTTGTGATTTGGACTTATCCAAGAACAAGGAAGAATTGCTAGGATCAAGACTCCAACAATGGAATCTTCTAGAAGAAGATGTCAACATTACTCCATATCGAAAGCGCCACCAGCAGTTGGAGCCTTTCTTCAGAAAGGAAAGTAATCTGGTATTCTGTTCCGATATTGAAAGCCTCATGAATGCCTTAAAAATCACTCATGACCCACAAGACTGGAGACTATTTATAGACTCTTCGAAACTGAGTCTGAAGGCTGTGCTTTTGAACAATGGAAACCGTCTTCCATCTATTCCAGTAGCGCATGCCATCCACATGAAAGAGACATACGACCGCACTTCTCCAGCTTTCCGATACCTGCATGCAAAAATTCCCTCGACTCAGCGAAGCAAAGATTAAAGAGGGAGTTTTTGGGGTCCTCAGATTCGAGAGCTCTTCAAAGATGACCGGTTCAACAACTTGCTGCAGGGTGATGCGAAACAAGCATGGAATGCTTTTCGCCTAGTGTCAACAAACTTTCTCGGGAATGTTAGGGCAGAAAACTACAAGGAACTAGTAGAAGAAATGCTGATGCAGTATCAGAAACTTGGCCGCAATATGTCTCTAAAGATCCATTTCCTTGATTCCCATCTCGATTTCTTTCCTGACAACTATGGTATGGTTAGTGATGAACAGGGCGAACATTTTCACCAGGATATCGCAACAATGGAGCAAAGATACCAGGGAAAATGGTCCACTACAATGCTGGCAGACTATTGCTAGACACTCCCCAGAGAAGTTCCCAAACAGCTGTACAAGAGACAGGCGAAAAAATATAAGAAGTAGTCTATGACTTGTTTTTTTACAGGTATTAACCGAAGGCCTATTATATTTACTATTGACATGCATTTCGTGATGTAAACATTAATTCTTGTAGATTACAAAAAACTAGAGCCAGCTTTGCAATTTCACTGTCATATTCGTGTTCAGCATATAAAAATTGATAAGAAATGACTATTTTTATTTCAGTAACATGACTTTTGTAAAAATGTGTTGACCAGTGTTATTATTACTGTGCTGTAACTTTTGTTAGCTTCCTTGATTTCTTTGAGCATTTCATCATCCATTTGTTCATTCTGGCAAGGCAATCGATAGTACACCCCCACTGCCATCGCCTTCCCCTTTATACATGGAATTTCAATCCATAGAGATTCTACAACAAATTTTGCTTCCTGCAAAAGTTTAATCTTTTCCGACTTAATACCCTCTCTTACATAGAGCGCAATCCCTCCACCAATTTGATCAGCTCTATCATTACGATATAGTTTGTACCCAGGTATCACAGTGTCCCATTGGTTGTCCTCCTTCTACCATGTCTCTGAGATTCCAATCATATCTAACCTCTCATTTAGTGCTATATATTCTAACTCTCCCATCTTATTTTTTAGACTTCTAGCATTTGCATACAAGCATTTTAGAGACTGTATTTTATTCATATTAATCTGGCTATTGGTAGGCATGGGTAATTTGGAATCTTTAAGCTCTGCTTCTCCATACTCAAGGGCATTTGGGATATTTTACTTTTTTTGGAACCTCTCTGCTTTTAGTAGTATCCTTCAAGGATATATTCTTCCAAACCATGCGCTCTTAGGGGACTATCGGCTTTCCCCTATTATCTAGTTTAAAAGCTGCTTTATCTTCTTTTTAAAGATTAATGCCAGTAGCCTGGTTCCATCCCAGTTAAGGTGAAGCCCATCCCTTCGGAAGATCCCCTCTTTTCCCCAGAATGTTCCCCAATTCCTAACAAATCCAAAACCCTCATTCTTGCACCATTGTCTCATCCATGCATTGAGACTCTGAAGCTCTGCCTGCCTTTTGGGTCCTGCACGTGGAACGGGAAGCATTTTGGAGAATGCTACCCTGGAAGATCTGGATTGTAACTTCCTACTTAAAAGCCTAAATTTAGCCTCCAGAACCTCCCTACCATATTTTCCTATTTCATTGGTACCAACGAGTACCAAGACAGCAGACTCCTCCCCAGCACTATCTAAGACCTTATCTAGGTGGCGCGTGAGGTCCGCCACCTTCGCACCAGGCAGGCATGTTACCAGCAATCCTCATGTCCACCAGCCACCCAGCTATCTACATGCCTAATGATTGAATAAGACTTAATAAAAGAGAGCTGCTACACAGTACCCTGTCCTGTGCTTCTAAGGTAAGCTATGACCAACTTCCTGGTTGATTAACAGTCCTTGCTTGGATAGAAGGAGTCTTTCAAAGTGGCCTTTTGACCTGCCACATGGCTTTAACACCTATTTAAAAGGTTTCACAGGTTTCTTGCCCCCTAGGTAGAAGGCCTCGTTGTAAAGGTCTCTAGAAGACTTTATTTATTGCTCAAAGAATACTTACCCTGTTTTGCCTTTTATGCTAAGTTATATTCTGATTTGATTTAAATTAAACCTCTTTGCTGCTGATAGGCTCAGACTTAGTATTACATTTAAACTACAAGCTCTCTGCTGGGTTCTAAATTTAACCAGAAAGCTCTCTTCCGTGTTTTAAATTTAAACTTAAACTGCTGCTACTAGGCCCTGACTGATTTAACAAATACACTGAATTCACAGATTAAACAGCTTTAATCCAAAGAATTCCCTTCAGAAAAACTCACAGAAGTATATACTCACTATTGCAGATCTCTCTCCAGAAGTAGCAGTCCCCTTTTGTAGTCCTTCAAGACTGAGGATCACAGAATGCTGGTTGAACTATTTATGGCTGTGTTTCTAAGGTAAGCAGTGACCAACTTCCTGGGTGATTAACAGTCCTTGCTTGGATAGAAGGAGTCTTCCAAAATGGCCTTTTGACCTGCCACCTGGCTTTAACACCTATTTAAAAGGTTTCCCTGGTCTCTTGCCCCCTAGGTAGAAGGCCTCTTTGTAAAGGTCTCTAGAAGACTTTATTTATTGCTCAAAGAATACTGACCCTGTTTTGCCTTTTATGCTAAGTTATATTCTGATTTGATTTAAATTAAAGCTCTTTGCTTCTGCTAGGCTCATACTTAGTATTAAATTTAAACTATAAGCTCTCTGCTGGGTTCTAAATTTAACCAGAAAGCTCTCTTCTGTGTTTTAAATTTAAATTTAAACTTAAACTGCTGCTACTAGGCCCTGACTGTTTTAACAAATACACTGGGTTCACAGATTAATCAGCTTTAATCCAAAGAATTCCCTTCAGAAAAATTCCCAGAAGTATATACTCACTATTGCAGATCTCTCTCCAGAAGCAGCAGTCCCCTTTTGTCAGCATTGACTTGACCGCACTTAAAAAGGAAAAAAAAGATTCATATAGCTAACTTATATTATGACAGATTGTGAGTACCCATGATTTATTTGAGTAGTAATTGATACTGTGTATGAATATACATAAGAGTCTTTTACTGTTTTTTGAATGGTTATATCTCAGGGGGATTAGTACCTGAATTGTTAAGTATGTTGTAGATGATATCTGCATATACTTATAGTTGTTGAGGTTAATAAACTTGTAAATATTGCCAGCCAGCCTTGTTTCAAGTTCCTGGGGTGCAGGAAAGGAAATACCACCAGTTGATACCCTTCTTCTCCAGATAGCACCAAACCTTCAAGGACTGCAGGAGACTATCCAAGGGGTGGGGACTCCTATTAGGTCAGTCCAGACCCAAGGAAGCCTGCTAGAGGTGTTACATATCCATTTACTAAGCATGCTAGTTTGTGAGCAGGAAAGAAAAAGCTGGGTAACCTTGTCCAGGTCTGGCCAGACTATGGACTAGTATGCCTAGTATGCCAATGATTCTTTGGTCATGGCATTGATATGCTCTGCAAAGTACTATGCCATGGAAATTTATATAGGGACCCAGGTGCTGGTCTCTGATGTTTACCGATGTAGCTGTGACCTGTATCAACAAACACTGTCCTGTAGTGTTCATGTGAGACTGGCAGATAAAGGTGGGAGAACAGGTAGTAACAGGGACCCACTGAACAGGGGGACCTGCATCAACCTCATGCTGCAGCCATTGCTGCTGTTGCCACCACAGCCGATGACCAAAATCAACAAGTTTCTGCCTTACCATGCTGGATCTGCATGCTGCCCTACCAACCACCCTCCCCCTCCCCAATGATGTCGATGTTATTATTATGACATTACCATGCGGTTCTGCATGCCATCACAGAGGCAGAGCACAGGGAGGAAATGTGGAGAAGGACTAGCGACCTTCTCCATCACCCTCAAATCTGTGACTGCAGCTCCGTCTGCACGTGTAGCCACACTGTGTGCCAAGCCTGAGCCAACTGACTGACTTGATGGAGCCAAGGCAGACCCAGGTCTAGACAGTGCCTCAGCCTGCTGGCCCTGACTGCCACTGCGACCTCCTGAGCTGAGCCAGCAGGAAATCAGAAGTCTATGCAAGGCCTAATGTAGGCTGAGCAATCCCTCCCCTCTCCCCACACTTTTTCTCTCTGTAGTGCATTACACCTGGCAGTGCTACACTTTGCAGGTGCCCTCGCTTTCTCTCTCATCCTAGTTGTCACACAGGGGAGGGAGTAATAGGGAGACAGAGGAGAGATGCTGGACAGAGGGAAGGGAGGGGACAGGAAGATGAAAGAGAGACCTGCTGACAGGGATTCACAGGGAGACAGAAGGGACATGCTAGACAAGGGGGGGGGGGGGTCAAGGAGAATGTGGGGGGGGTAGATGCCGGATGCAGAGGAAGGGGCATATGGAGACAAAGAGGAAATGGAGCAGAGATGATATATATGAGAGAAAATAGGGGATTGGATCAGAGATGGTGGACATGGGTGGAAATAGGGAGAGAGGGGAAATGCTGGGCATGCCAGGAGGGTAGTGGACAGGTAAAGAGATGGGACAGAGGCTGGATAGGGGGATTTTGGACAAGAGGGAGAGAGAAGAAGTTGCTAGACATCAAGGAAGAGAGAAAGGAGAGGATTAGTGAAAGACTGGGGAGTAAGAGGCTAGGCAAGGAGAGACAGAGATGGCAAATGTCAGATGGATATAGGGGAGGAAGTGAAGAAGATAGAAGGAGTGAAAAGAAGTGGCAGATGGATTTGAGACTCTGAAAAGAGAAAATAGAAGAAAGCAGAACCCAGAGACTAGAACCAACATAATTAAAAAAATAAAATGACCAGAATACAAACAGAGAAAAAAATATAGGGGGAGATATTCAGAGACGGCACCTAACACTGATAAAGTAGCTAGCCATTGCCATTGAATATTGTTCCCAGATATTTAATGCCAGAATCATATCCATCCACCGGCATTGAATATTCGGGTTGACCTGATAGTGAGTTTGCTAACCTGTCAGCTGTGATAGTCAGCTGCTGGCTGGTTAGGTAAAGCGGCTAAAGTTAGGGCAGCCATTAAAGTGCCTAACTTTAGCCACTTTAGGATAACCGGCTAGCGGCTGAATGTGGCCACTAGTTAGTTATTCTCGGCTGCTGCCTCCACTCCACTCTTGGAACACCCGATGATAGCTGGCTAATGTCGGGGCACTTAGAGGCCAAAACCGAGGATATTCAGCAGCACTGAACATGTTAGTGGTGCTGAATACCGCACTGTGCAGTGTTAGGCGGTTTGCAGATCTGCAAACTTCCTAAATCCTTTTGAATATCCCCCCTTACATGCATCTCTTTCTTTTTCTATGGTATTGCTATGATCATTCTATGATCACTATTGCCAGGTGTCCCCAACACCCTTATCTCTTGCACCAGATCTTGTGTTCCACTAAGTACTGGGTCCAAAATGGCTTCCCCTCTTGTCAGTTCATAAACCAACTGCTCTAAGAAGCAGTCATTTATTTCATCAAGAAACTTTATCTCCTTACCATGTCCTGCCGGGACACTGACCCCATCGATACCGTGGTAATTGAAATCACTCATTATTATTACTGTGTTGTAACTTTTGTTAGTTTCCCAGATTTCTTTGATCATTTTGTCATCCATTTTTTCATTTTTGCCAGCCGGTTGATAGTACACCTCCACTGCCATCGCATTCCCTTTTTTTACATGGGATTTCGATCCATAAAGATTCTACAGTGTATTTTGTTTCTTGCAAAGCTTTAATAATGTGTGACTCATGCCCTCTCTAACATAGAATGCAGCCCCTCCCCCAATTTGATCTGCTCTGTTGTTGTTAAGTGCCGTCGAGTCAGAGTCGACTCATGGCGACCCTCTGGATAGCTATCCTAAATTGTATCTGGTCTTCAGTCAGGCGGCTCATTGTTGACAGACTGGTACCCATAGCTGCTGTTATTGTATCGATCCATCTCATTGCTGGCCTTCCTCTTTTGCGTTGACCTTCTATCTTGCCAAGCATGATGTCTTTCTCTAATGATCTCTCTCTCCGCATGATGTGTCCAAAGTATGAAAGTCGAAGTCTTGTCATCTGAGCTTCTAAAGAAAGCTTAGGTTTGATCTCCTCTAGTACCGACTGGTTTGTTCTTCGGGCAGTCCATGGTATACACAGTATTTGCCGCCAGCACCATAATTCAAAGGCATCAATTTTCTTCCTGTCTATCTTTTTCACTGTCCAGCTTTCACATCCATATGATGTTATTGAAAATGCCATGGCTTGAACAAGTCGAATCTTTGTATGGAGAGAGAGGTCTCTGCTCTTAAGAATCTTATCTAGGTCTTTCATAGCCATTCTGCCAAGAGCAATGCGTTGTCTTATTTCTTGACTGCTTGTTGCTTCTTTATTGATAGTTGATCCAAGTAGGTTAAAGTTGTTCACAATTTCAATTTCTTCTCCTTCAACGATGAACCTGTTGATTATACCAGTTGTCATGATCTTTGTCTTCTTTACATTAAGGTGCAGGCCCATTTTGAGACTATGTTCTTTGATTGTGAGAAGCAAATGTTTCAGATCATCTTCACTTTCAGCCAGTAATGTGGTATCATCAGCATAGCGAAGGTTGTTGATGAGTCTTCCACCAATCTTCACACCTCTGTTGTCTTCATACAATCCTGCTTCTCTGATGATTTGTTCTGCATATAAATTAAACAGGTAGGGGGAAAGTATGCAGCCTTGTCTTACACCTTTGCTTATTTTAAACCATTCTGTTTCTCCTTGGTTCCGTTCAAACTGTTGCTTCTTGATCAATGTACAGATTGTGCAAGAGTACGATCAGGTGTTCTGGTATGCCCATGCTTCTTAATGTGGCCCAGAGTTTCTCATGGTTTACACAGTCAAAAGCTTTGCTGTAGTCAATAAAGCACAAATAGATATCCTTTTGGTGTTATTTAGTCTTTTCAAGGATCCATCTCACATCCGCAATGATGTCTCTCGTTCCTCGCCCTTTTCTGAACCCTCCTTGCACTTCAGGTAGTTCTTGTTCTAGGTATGGTTGTAGTCTCTTTTGAATAATCTTCAGTAGAATCTTGCTGGCATGTGGGATCAGAGCGATTGTGCGATAATTTCCATAGTCAGTTGGATCACCTTCCTTTAGTATTAGTATAAACACAGATCTTTTCCAGGCAGTTGGCCATGACGTTGTCTTCCATATTTCATGGCAGAGCCTTGTAAGTACGGTAACAGCTGCATCAGATTGCTGTAATACTTCTATGGGAATGCTATCAATGCCTGGTGCTTTGTTCTTTGATAAGGCTTTCAATGCTGCTTCAACTTCTTCTTTCATCACCAATGGTTCCTGATCATAAGGTACAGGTTGAAACGGCTGTTGGTTCACTTGATCTTTTTCATATAAAAACTCTGTGTATTCCTTCCATCTTTTCTTGATCTTCTCAGCATCATTCAACATAGAACCTTGAGCATCTTGTAACATTCCAATTCGAGGCTGGAACTTTTTCTTTAACTCTCGTAGCTTTAGGAAAGCCGATCTTGTTCTTCCTCTAATAGTTTCTGCTTCTATTTCCTTACATGCGTCATTGTAGTACTTTTCCTTGTCCTGTCTTGCTGCACGTTGGAAATCTTTGTTGAGTTCTGTGATTGTCTTTCTTTCTCCTCTGACTTTAGCTTCTCTGCGTTTCTGGGCAATTTTCAGAGTTTCTTCCATCATCCATTTTGGCCGTTTATTTTTTTTTTCACCTTTTGTAGAGACTTCTTGCTTTCTTCCAACACAACCTTCTTGATGTCATTCCATAACTCTTCTGGAGCTCTATCATTTGTATCTAAAGCAGCAAATCGATTTTGCAGGCAGTCTTTAAATTCCAGTGGTATATTCTCAAGGTCATATTTTGCTGCATTCATAAGTGGTTTGCTCTTTTTCAACTTTAGCTTGAGTTTACATACTAGTAGTTGATGATCTTTACCACAGTCAGCTCCAGGTTTTGTCTTTGCTGATGTTATAGAGCTTTTCCATCGTTGACTTCCACAGATGTAGTCAATTTGATTTTTATACAATCCATTGGGTGAAGTCCATGTGTACAGTCGCCGCTTGTGTTGCTGGAAGAAGGTGTTTGAGATGAATAGATTGTTGGTCTTTCAGAATTCTATCAGTCTTTCTCCAGCTTCATTTCTGTTGCCAAGTCCATATTTTCCGACTACTTTGTCTTCTTCTTTGTTGCCAACCTTTGCGTTCCAGTCACCCATGACCATCAGGATATCCTGTTTGCATGTTCTGTCAATTTCAGCAAGAGTTCATAGAACCTCTTCAATTTCATTCTCTTCTGCAGCTGTTGTTGGGGTATATTCTTGAATTATAGTTGTGTTGATAGGCATTCCTCGTAGACTAATAGAGATTAAGCGTTCACTGACTGCATTGTATTTCATTACAGTTCTTGCAAGTTTCTTCTTTATTATAAATGCAACACCATTTCTTCTTTGTCTTTCATTTCCAGCATAGTAGACCATGTGATCATCTGATGCAAAGTGCCCGATGCCAGTCCATTTCAGTTCGCTTTCACCCAACAGATCAAGTTGTACACATTCCATTTCATTCTTGACCACCTCCAACTTCCCTTGGTTCATGCTTCGTACGTTCCATGTTCCAATGTGTAAGACATCTTTACAGCTTCTGACTCTCATTTCCTGCGCAGCTACATCAGCAGTCAGACGTCCCGAGGGCTTTGATCCAACCACATCATAAATGTTGGCTTTACTCTGAAAAGTCTTCAGCTCTTCCCCAGTAGCTAGTTGAGTGCCTTCCGACCTGGGGGTCTCATCTTCCAGCACTACAGCACAATTTATTTTGTTGTAACTATCCATTGGGTTTTCATGACAAGATACAGAAGTAGATTGCCGGGCCTTTCTTCCGCGCAGTTTAAGTTTGGTGTTGTTGCCATTGTCACAGAAATGTGATCCTCCGCTGTCAACACTATCCCATTCTGCTGCTGCCCAGATGGGTGGTTTGTCTTGGTCTGGCACCTCAGCTGAGACCTGTCCATCTTGGGAGACCCTGTCAGTAGTTAAACTACCGATAGTTTAGCTCTCAGCATCACTGATGCACACAAGCCCTCACAGCACGACAAGCTGCAAACCAAGCGAGGGGATCTGCTCTATCATTGCGATATAATTTGTACCTGGTTATCACAGTGTCCCATTGATTATCCTCCTTCCACCAGGTCTCTGAGATACTAGTCATATCTAACCTCTCATTTAGTGCTATATATTCTCACTCTCTCATCTTATTTTGTAGATTTCTAGCATTTGCAAACAAGCATTTTAGAGGTTCTATTATATTCATATTAATCTAGTTATTGGTAGACAGGGGTAATTTGGATTCTTTAAGCTCTATCTGCTCTGTACTTAAGGGCATTGAGATTACTTTTGTCTTTATTGGAACCCCTCACCAAATGGGAGAAAATCATATATGTGATACTCAATGCAAAAGACTGGAAAGCTCCCATCTCACTTCTGGACTGCTGTTTGCATCTTAATTTTAAGTTTTTGTTTAGGTATTTAAGTTGTTTACTTAATTACTTTTGCTGGGGATACCTATACTAATACAACTGTACCTAATATATTTAATGGATGTCGTTCACCTCAAGATAAATTAATTTCAGGTCTCTAAATAATCTATTCCTGATTAGGATAACTAGCCACGCCTGAAAATGAATATAGGCACCTCCTTCCCTTTAATAGGTTTAAGAGCCTATAAAGCTAAGGGGTATGTTTACTAAACCACGGTAAAATCACTGGCAGTAAGGGCAGCGTTAAGGTGCCTGAAGCCATATAAGGCAGTGGGCAGGTAGGTGGCATGCTGGCGTTAGGGTGCCTTGGGCCATTTAACGTGAGTTAACAGGACCAAGTGCGGTAAGGTAACAAGACATCCTAAGGAGAGACAAGACATCTGAAGAGGTGATAAGGCATCTTAACAGGAGATAAGGTGTCTGAACATGAGATAAGGTGTCTTAACAGGAAATAAGGCATCTGACCAGGAGATAAGGCGTCCTAAGGAGAGACAAGGTGCCCTAATGTGGAAAGCATGCACCTTAAGGCAGGAAAACGGTTGTAACCCAAACACAGGATAGAGCACCAAGGAATGTCAATGTAAAGGTGATGGAAGGAAGGACAGGTGGGAGTTGATGGACCTGCCATGTCGGTGGGCACCTATGTGGCAGCCAGTAAAGTGGACAAGCATGTGGGAGGCAGCTGTACCGATGCACAGGGTGTGCCAATGTTAAGTGCTGCAATAACAGTGTGTGGCATAGGTTGGGGAAGACTTGTCCCCCAGTGGAAGCAGAAGCAGCAGGATGTTTGCAGTGACAGGAGAATAGAGTAGTAGTGGTTACGTGCAGATCAGGCACAGGAGAGGCGAGCATGAAGATCTGTATTGTGGAAAAGAGTACCAGTGTAGGTCATGGAGCAGCAACCTGCACAAGAAGACAACACTGTACATAGCCGACAGAGGCAGATAGATGGGCTGAAGGACGGATGGCAGCTGAGAAGAGGGTGGTATGGGCTGGCAGCACCAATCTGCAGAGCCCTGACTGTAACAAGCATGAAAAAGATCTGAGTAGCACAGTCACAAAAAGAACAAGTAGGAGTCAAACCCTGCTCCCTGTGTGCAGAGACCTTGCACTAAACAGTAAGCTACACCTCTACTCCTCGCTGCACAGCAATGGCTGGATACAAAGAAGCTGCAGATCATTGCCTAAAATGTTTGCTGTATGCTCCGACATAGAGTAGCCCCACCAGTACCCATGATGCAATTCACATGCAGAACAGTGGTCCACAGCTGATCACCAAATGCAGAATGCACTTATCCATCACCTCAGCTCAGTAAGATGCACCGACAGTGTATGATACAAGCACAGAGCAGCTACAAACCATGCTACTGAGCAGTTTCTGCAGTCACCCTGAGGGTGAGGATGGGCGCCCAGAACCAGGTCCCCAGTACCTGCAGTGCAAGAGATGGTTTCATACTTGGGCACTATACTGTTGCTGCTAATGGAACACTATTATCGTTCACTTGGGTTCACCTGTCTGTGCATCACATTACAGACATTAAATAGGCTCTCTTTCCTTAAAAACAACCTTTCTGCGAGGTTTTGAGTTGCGTTAGGGTTTGTGCCATTAAGGTGCCTGCGTTAAGGGAGCAAGCCTTATTCCCGCCCACTCCTAGCCCATTCTCTGCCCCGTGCATGCCTTCTCTCCACCTACAGGTACCATTAGTGTGTGCTAACATGGCTTTTTGGACACGCTAAAGGCACAGATGCACAGGTAGCACGCTCTAATAGCACACTTGCTCCTTTATCGCGGTTTAGTAAATATACCCCTAAGATTATCCCTGGCGCGGGTGGGAGGGAAAGAAGACAATAAAAGTTAGCTTACTACACAGTGCTCTGACCTGTACTTCTAAGGTAATGTCTTACAAATTTCCTGGGTAATTCACATAGCCCTCGGTTTGATAGAGAGAGCCTTTCAAATTGCCCCTTTTATCTATCACTTGACTTTAACAGCTATTTAAGATAACTTCACAGATCTTTTGCCTCCTAAGTGGAAGGTCTCTTTGTAAAGGTCACTAGAAACAAATTTATTTATTTCTACTCAGAAACTATTTTTTCTACTTGGATGATAAGCTATACTCTGCTTTGATTTAAATGAAAAGCTCTCTGGTGGTGTTGAGACCTGACTGACTCCGCAAAAACATTGATTTCTAAAATACACAGATTTATCAACTTTAACCCAAAGAATTCCCTTTTCCCCCAACCAGAAGATAAATACTTACAAGTGCAGATCTTTTTCCAGCTGTAGCAGTCCCTTTTTGGTAGTCCTTCAAACTCAAATCTTAAGCTTTATGCTCCCCCTGGCTGTCAGAATCTATTGTTTAGCTTTGAATGCCCTGTCCTTTGCCACTTCCAAAAGCTATTATCCTAGGTGATCACCTAGTTTGCCTAATGGTTGGGCTGGCCCTTCCTAGGCTCCCACCAAAAAATCAGCCTTGGCTGTACCACTGATGTAGAGTCTGGCGTCTTTGGATTTCAGTTTAATTTTTGTCTACATATGTCTATTTTTAGTTTGTGGTAATTTATTCTTTACTTGGCAAGGATCTATCTATCTTCTGAGTTTGTGACCAAACCCAGGTATTCTTTTAGCATGGAGTTTCTATGTAGGAATCAGTAGTAATCCGGCTTATTCAGTTTTCTAAATAGGTGTATGGATATTCTAAGCCCAATGCAATATTTACAGTGCTGCTCTTTTCTAGATAGGCCCCTGGATGGGCCCTTTTGTGTGAGTTTTGGATGTTATAGTATGGTAGAGTTTCTCTGTAGGTCCTAGGTCATTTTTGCAAGGTTTGTGTATGTCCAGGACCGGTGAGGATTTAAATTGATTGCTCTTCCTCTGGCTTGTTTCTCTCTATGCCCTTCTCTTCAACAGCCAAATCCAAACTTTGAACCTTTCACCTTGCTGCTCCTTATGACTGGAACAAACTACCTGTATCTTTTTGTTAGGTTTCATCTCTCCCCCTTTTCAAATCCATGCTAAAGGCTCACCTCTTTCAGGCCACTTTTGGATCTTAATCTTTTGTTCTTCTTCTGTCTCATTATCCTTCCCTTTTGTACCCTTGTTCTCATCTATTGTACTGTCTTGATTAGATTATAAGCTATGATGAGCAGAGGCCATCTTTTATATGTGTCTGTAGTTCTATATAAATATTTAATAGTAGTTGTAGTAGTTAACTGAGATGACACCAGAATCAGAAATTATTTTTGGTATGTTGAGTTCTGTGGAAAATGTCTTAGTTCTGCTCTGCACCCATTGTTGGGAGAGGAGTTTCTTTGAATGCAGAATATATGTTCAAAAAGAAAATAAGAGAACCTCAGCACAGTTTAAAACATCAAAATAAAATGAGTTACAATAATTTTTTTCTGATGTTATGAATTGCACCATGGTTCTGCTTTTTGAATTTGCTCCTTGGTATGTGATCACCTTGCATCTCCGTGTCTTTTACAAAAATGCCAGTCCAGTGTGTAGTATCAGGATTTGCTGTTTTATATTAGATTCCCCGGACAGTTAATTAAACTGCTACAATTTTTGCTCCATATAAACATCATTGCAAAGGGTTTTTTTTTTTTTTTAATTATATAGCCTGGAAACATATTGCTTTCTTTATTCTTGTGGCAGCCATCTGATTGGTATCCTGAGTGAAGGGACCCCCTGTTCCCCGACTAGGGCTCTGAGAAGGCCCCTCCATTTTGGATGCTGGGTGGAGGGGGGTGAGCCAGCTCATCTCTCACCTCAGGCAGCAGATTGCCTTGACACACAGCTGATCAGAATCGGGGCCTGGCCTGCATGTCCAGCCTGGCAGACCCAATTTGATCCTGCGGGCATGTCTAGCCCCGGCGAGATCAGAATCGGGTGCTACCGCGGCAAGCCCCGATTTTGACCGGCCATACAGGGGCAGGGCATCTGCAACAGAATTGGCCTCACTGTAAATGATTCTAGCCTCCACTTCCTAGCCTCCAAATTCCCAAATACACTCCAGGATAGCATTGCTTAGGCTATCAGATTTTGTGCACCTAAGTACCTAAGGAGTAAGGATGCTACTTAAAATACCCACTAAATCCCAACAGTCAAATCTTTGGGGATCATCCAGCAACCATTGAACACCAATGCCCAAACTTTCATCCTCCTTGACTTGGAGTGTTCCTGCCAATGTTACTACTAATACTACTACTATTACTGAGCATTTGTATAGCGCTACAAGACGTATGCAGTACTGCACAGACATGTTAGAGACAGTCCCTGTTCATCAGAGCTTACAGTCAAGACAGACAACATAGAAGGTGTAGGCAGGGATAAAACAAGGGGGAATGGTAAAGAAACAAGGAGATCAGGTGAGTCAAGATCCAAAAGCAGCTGCTTTGCCCCTCTCTCAATACCTTGGGGTCTTTGGACCACTTTTTCTTTATTTATTGGTTTTACTTCATATTGTACCAGAAGCTATATTTTGGATTGGTCCATTGTAGCTCCTTTGTGACGGGAGAAGTACAAAATCATTCCAATCTACAAAGTAGGAGCTCTAAAGGGCCCATTTATTTTGACTTCTAGATTTAGAATGTTCAGTCACAACCCTGAGTAGCTGAAAATCCAACTAATCTATTGTCACAAGCACAACGCCCAAAGCCATTTGCCTCTAGTGGTCGAGGGGCGTGGTGGTTGAGGATTCCTTCTTCTATCAGCTCCTAGCAGCCTATTTCTTCGTGTTGGCTTCTGGGAAGTGTAGTACTGCTAAAAATATGTTGGTACTTTAAGTAGAAGGTTTGTAGTTGAGGTAACCGAGGGTAAGGCTTGTAACAGAAAGTTTATTTCCATAACACAAAACATAGCAGGTTCAAGGTATCATTTATAGGATTATAACTGTAGGATTTGCTTAAGGTACAGCAAATAATGGCAAACAAACCAAAAGAACTCAGAAATGGCTTTTTAAAGTCATCTTACTTGCAGAAGCAATTGCCTTTAGAAACTAGGCTGCCACTTTCCTTTTTAGTCCTCGTTAATCAGAGTATAAAGAAAAATTCAGGCTTAATTCTTCTACAGCAGTTTGGTTTCTGCCAGCCTCAAAAACCTCTCTAGGCTACATTTCTACATGAAACCAAACTTAGAACAAAACAAACATTCCAAGCTGTTATCAAAACTCTTAGCAGGCTTTTCACATAGGAGAGGAGCAAACAAAAACTCTTATAGCAGCTAACTTGGCTTTTCTTGCCATTGCACAGTTCAAACACAGGTGACAAACAAGCATGAATCAGAGCTTCCTGATCAGGCTTACATTGCAGTAAATTTCCTTTTTAAAAACAAACAGGAATTTACCTCCATACTGCTTCTGCCATATGACTAACTTCCAAGGAGAATTACTTCTTTCAGGGCTAGCTTTTCCTCAAGACCTCCTGTCTAGAGCTTGGCATAGAGAGCAATCCATAAAGCAATCTTCTTCCCCCAACTCTGAAACTGGTTCTCCCAAATGCATGTGTTCTGACTCACTGACCTGGTCAGACTGCTCAGTTGACAACCTCTCTGGTGGTCTGAAAGCTTCTCCACTTCCTGGTTCCCACCTCTGTTGCCAACCTGTTGCAGGGAATTCAGCTCTCTCAGCTCTGGGTAGCTCCGCTCTTCTCCAAGAATCCACTCCTTCTCTCTGCTTCTGTCTCAGCTGCTCTCCTTCTCGTCTCCCTCTTTCTTCTCTCTCTCCCTCTCATCTCTCTGTATAATCTAACCCAGGCTTATACCTCCAGGGTCTTAACCCCACCTCTTTCTTTCCCAGGTGTTGGTAATCCCCCTGCCTCCTGATATTAGAATAATCAGTGCACTTGTTAAAGTAAGGGCTTTTGGTTCTTGTGCTTGCAATCCCTCTTTCTTACTTTATCAGTCATTGGCTGAAACCTGTTCCAGCTGGGGCTTTTCTGTCTTTGAAACCTGGCTGTAGCTTTCTCTCCCTGCACTCCTAGAAGGGGACCCTTAACTAGGATGAATTTGTTATGCTTCTTACCTCCCCCACTCTCAGGATAGCTGACTTTGCCACACTATGTTGCTCCTGTCCTCATGAGTAACCCTTATTACTTAGGGTTCACACTCCCTCTATATAGGTTCTCGGTTCCCATCATGGATACTTAATGGGGGAAGATTTTCTTCAGGGCCAAAGTGCTGATGGTAGGTCTGACTGCAAATGGAGGTGAAACAAAACCTGAAACAGAAAGGCTGAATTAGGGTCGAAGTTCAGCTTCATTGAAAGAAGGTTTCGAAGGAGGATAAACAAGGATGCAGCAGATGATTTAATCTCGGCCAATTTCATAAGAGGAAATTTAAAGAGAAGATCTGAGTCCATGATCTTTTGGAATTCAACAGTCCCTGAGCCGAAACCCTATCTAGATTCTGGGGGTGTTATTAGAATCTGAGGTCAGGGCAATTTTTTATCCCCATGTGAAATCACTCCTCATGCCTGGTTCCAGCGTATACTCCACAAAACTCAATTTTTCTTTTCTCTTCTCCTTTCTTTCGGTATCTGGATGATACCTCCTCCAGCTCTTCCTCTATACAAGTTCCTTTATGGGAGCCATTTTAGAAGTCCTGTTCATGCTTTGGATATCCAAAAAATGGGCATAGAGACATCTCCAGAGCCATTTTAGAAGCTGGATCTGTGGACGTCCCCAGCTTGAGGACATCCAAGTTTGAATAGGGCATAGTGGAGGCGTGACTGGAACACTCCCAGGAACATTGACGTCCCCAACTGATCTCAGAACTGTCCTGGATGTCCGACATCATATCTAAGTTTAGATTTGCTCCAAGCACCAGAAAAGGTTTTGTTTTGGCTAAAAAACATCCATAGAATGAGGAGAAGAAAGCACCTCATCATCCAGCACAATATCAACAATAGCAGCAGGGGGTTTGAACTCTGGCTTTGCTGGTCCTAGCCTACCACTCTAACCATTATGCTATGCCTAGATGTCCATGCTATGCTGGGGTCATCTATGTAGATGCCCCTCCAGTTGTCCATATCAGTCACATCCACACTTGTGAAATCATGTCTACACCTGGACATGCTTGATTTTTTTCAGATGTTCAGGTTTAGATGTCCCAGAGTACATTTAGACATCCTTTCTAAAATTCCTCTCCACATCTCCTGCTCTTCTTTTGTAGTCATCACTTCGGCAACCAATTTTATTTCTTACCCTTTTACCTTTTCAGTATAACTGCTCCTTGTAACTGATACCTATGCAGTAATGTTTTCCTTGTAAATAGATTGTAGATAGTTACCCATGTTATCCAAGTTCCTTCCCTTGTTATCTGTAAACTCATATATGTTGACTGTACTGAGATTTTTTTGTTCTATGTGAACCGCGCTGATGCTGAATAGTGCGGTATATAAGAGAATTTAAATAAATAAATAAATAACGTATTTCTAACAGAGAAATCTCAAAAGATTATTCAGCGTCTCTCCATCTTCTGAAATAGAGGGGTAAACTAGCTCCCTCCTTCCCAAAACCAATCCGGGCTCGCCCAGCCTCTTACCACCGATGCACACATTCTGAACGCGACTGCCCAAACCTGTATATAAATTTGTGAATAGTTTCAGTGAGTGTCCATGTGCCCCATAGAAGTAGAACAGATTAGTTGTACATAGTGTATATAGTTACCCCTGTTAACCCAAGTTGTAAAACCTGTTATGTGTAATGTACACCACATGTCCGCTGCTTTGTGCAATTGGTTGTTAAATGTAAACGGCGCTGAGTTTAAAGAGTGCAATATAGAAATAATATAAATAAAATAAAATAAATAAATAATGCAGAAAAACTTGCGAATGGAAACCAGGTACTCCCAGCTGAATTAATTCTCTTTCCTCAGCAATTCTACCCAAAGTTGGTTAGAAATGTAACGCCCCTATGCCCACTCATCTTGATGGGACATCCCTAGATCCAGGACTAGATTGGCCTTGTCTCTGCATCCAGATGGCCATAATTTGGAAGCTTAAGTTATAAGCTTCATATTTTTTGAAAATGTACACTTAAGAGTCCTTCTTTTACTTTCTGAAGAGAAACAAGCCTGTTCAGTTCAGCCAAGTTCAAATTTCAGGATGGTCAAGCACCTTGTATGTCATCAAGCGCTTTGAAACCTTCTGTGCCTGTGATCACACAAAGAAACCGAAGCTCATGAAATGTTCACACTTCTCCTTGTTGTTATTTTCTGCCTGAAGCACTGCTCGTCAATCAATAAATCAGATAAGTGATGAGCACACTGCTTGCATCTAGTAGCACTGTAGACATGATGTGTAATAATCATGGAACTCAAAGCTGCCCATCTTCACATTATCCTAAAGGGAAGTGCTCAGTGAAATATCTGAACACTAACTAATTTCTCCAAAATTAGGAATTAAATATTTTGACATACAAAAATACAGATCAAAAAAGAAACTAGAGGCAAGCTGAAACATGTATGATAGATGATCATGATCGTAAATGCTTCCTAGGAAAAGTGGATCGCCTTGTGCTTAGACTAAGGGAGACCTGAATTCAAATCCTGCTTCTGCCGTGATTGCCAATGGGGTATGTTTACTAGCAGCGGTAGCGGCTGCCTGAGGAAAAGGGAAGTAAAGTACCGCTGCTTAGTAAGCATGCCCCAATGTGTCCTTAGACAGGGTGCATTACCTCCCTTTTCCTACGGTATCCATTGGGCTCTGTGAAAAACTGTGGCTACATATAATTTGTTGTGAAATGCCTGGTTCAGGGTGCTATATAAATAAATAGTGGAATTTAACTTGAAATTGGGAAGTAAATATGACAGAAAGGAGACATTATATCTGGAGCACTGGAAACTACTATTACTCCTACTACTTATCTTTTGTATAGCACTACAAGCCATATGCAGCACTGTTCATATAGATGTAAGACACAGTCCCTGCTCATCAGAATTACAATCTAATCATGATGAAGGTGAACAAGAGATGGAGGAGCATCAGGATCCAAAAGCTGCCTCGAAGAGGTGGGCTTTTAGTCTGGATTTGACTAGGGCTAGAGAAGGAGCCTAACATACTGACTTAGGTAGTTTGTTCCAAGCATATGGAGCAGCAAGGTGTGAAATATGAGCAAAATCTGGAGTTGGCAGTGGCAGATAAGGGCACAGATAAAAGGGATCTGCCAGAGGAGTGGAGTTCCCAAGGAAGGGTGTAGCCTGCCCATCTTACAACCCGCCCCCGAAGGAGTTCACTGCAAAGCACTGCACCACTGCCTAACCTTCAAGAAACAGAAAGCAGCCATGCCCCTTCCAAACCATTCCAGACTGGAGGAAAACATGAATATTGCTTTTTTTAATGACCAAGTCATTGAAAGGCACATTTTAGAAAAGATATGGAGATGAGAATTCAGCCAGTATGTTAGAAAGGGCTCTGCTGAACGTGGAGCCTTTCCTAAAATAAGGAGGTGCAGGAGTGGCATGCACATGTGCCACTACGTGAAGCTGGAGGAGCCAGTTCGCAAACCTGCAAGTAGTATAATGGGTACACTACTCGTCAAATTGATTGACAGGTGAGATAATGATGACAGGAGCCAATCAGTGCTCACTTCCGGTGTATGTCCTGCCTCAGGCCATGCCCCCTCCCATAGAAGTGAATGGTGAGTTAGCCCCACCCATCCATGCCTCCGTGTGTGGCCACCCCCCACTTTGGCATGCCCCTCCACCCCACCCCCAAGGATGACAAAAGCCAATCATCACCCGCTTCTGGGTTTGTGCCACACCCACACCCCACCCCACAATGTTGGCATTAGCCAATCAGCGCCCACTTCTGGGTTTGTGCCACACCCACGTCCTCCCACCCTCAACCATGCCCCAGCCTACTTCATCGGAAATGACATCACCGGAAACAGTGTGTCATCGGAAATGGACAGTGTTGCTTTTCGATGACATCAGCTGAAGCAGAGTGACTGACTCCGGAAATGTGTTTTGCTTCTGGTTAATGCTGACATCTGCAAAAGCAGGAACCCTGGAAAACAAAACAAAAAAATGCTTTCTCTCCCCCTGCCCCAGTTCTTTTTCTCACAAAGCAGTGCAATGCTTTTATGTGTATTGCAAGCTATTTAGAACTGATTGTTAAAAATAACCCTTTGATAGCAGCAGCAGGAGCACAATGCAGAGACACAGCATTTGGTATACAGGCTTTTCACAGAGACACAGCACTTGGGTATACAGGCTTTTCACAGAGGCACAGCACTTGGTATAGAAGCTTTTCTTTCCAAAATGTTAAACTGCAATTAACACATCTTTGTTAGAGAAACCAGTGCTGTCCATGTGAGAATTTTGTTTTTAAGACCTCACTGTTAGAGAGAAGTATTCTGGCAGTCCTGTAGTTCAGACTGAAATATAGAGAGAGACCTGAGTTCAAATCCCACAACATCTATTTTTTAGTGGCTTTGAAAAAATAAACAATACAGAGAAACAAGTCTGGCCTTGCTTCTAGGGAAGGAAATGGTAACATGTGAATAGTAGAAAGAACAGGCTATACTTTAAAACACACAGGACTTGTGGAATAAATCCATTCTGAAGATGTTAGCAAAATAAAAATAATAGTCAAAGCACGGCAATCATGAAGGAAACCTTATTGAAGAGCATTTACTATGACCCCAAAGCAATAGGGAGCTTTGGGGGCATAAATCCTCTACTTCAAGCTGCTAAAAAGCATGATAAAACAGTCAACAGAAACGATGTAGTTAGATGGTCTACAGGACAAGATGCTTATACTTTACACAGACCTGCTAGAGTCTGTTTTAAAAGAAACAAAACAATCATGTCAGATGTGGATGCGCAATGGCAGGCTGATTTAGTTGATATGGCATCCTTGTCCCATTATAACAACGGCTACAAATACATCTTAACAGTGGTAGACATCCTGTCAAAATATGCTTGGGCTGCAATTTTAAAATCAAAAACCGGTCATGAAGTTGCTAAAGCCTTTGAAAAAATATTTAATCTAGGTTGTATACCTGAAAAAATACAGACAGACAAGGGGTAAAGAATTTTTAAATAGGTCTCTGAAGAAGTTATTAATACAAAGAGGGGTTCATCATTCTGTAACCAATAACGATGTTAGAGCAGTGGTGGTAGAAAGGTTTAACAGGACTTTGAAATCCAAAATGTGGCGTTATTTCACAGCACACAACACCTTTAGGTACCAAGACATTCTGCAGGCTTTTGTGCACAGCTATAATCATAGTTTTCACAGAACAATAAAGACGAGGCCTGTAGATGTGACATACACAAATTCTCTGCAGATCGGGAAAAGAGTCTATGGTGATAGCATCAAGCATAAGCACACCAAGAACTCCTTAAAGAAAGGAGATCATGTAAGACTTTCAAAAACAAAAGGAAAATTTGAAAAAGGTTACGAGCAAACGTGGACTGATGAGGTATTTATAATAACAGACATTTTAAACAGGGGGAAGAAAGCGACATACAAGATACATGATTATGACGGTGAAGCCACACAAGGTTCTTTTTATCCTGAAGAATTGCTAAAAGTCACACCGCAACAGGACAGAATATACCGTATCAATAAGGTTCTAAAGGTAAAAGGATGTGGCAGGAGCAGATTCTACCTCGTGAAATGGAGGGGATGGCCTGTTAAATTTAACAGTTGGGTTAAAGCATCAGAGATTCAAGACATCTGATTTATTTATTTCTTTTGAAGCAGCATAAAAAAAATGAATGATGGTGGTTTTTATATCACACTGCCTAGCAATGCCTCAGCAGGTGTGTTCCCCCAAAATACCAGCTCTAATTTTACCATACAACTAGCAAGGCCATTGGACTTACAAGGACAGTGGGAAGTAGGGCTCGTGGAAATACAATATCCCAACACCTGGGAGAATATTACGGAAGATCAAAAGTATGTTGTCACCTCCGCAGCAGGAAATATACAGCACCACATTATAGTCAGGAGAGGACATTATGCGACCATGCAGAGTTTACTGGAATCCATGAATCATGACATTAGCAGCATCTATAAATCTGCACCACCACGAATCATTTATGAACCCTATGCGCGAAGAATCTGAATAAAATTGGAAGATAGGTCTGTTATTTCTGCAGATGGTGATTTGGCAACCATTTTGGGACTAGAAGCTGACGTTAATACACAGCGTTCCCATTTTCCAGTGGATATCATGGGAGGTTTTAATACCCTCTACCTGTACACAGATATTGTAGAGCACCAGTTAGTAGGTGACCATTTTGTGCCACTGCTGCGCTGTGTTCCAACTAAGGGGTTTAGGGATGAGTTTATCACATTAACTTATGATAAGCCGCACTATGTCCCTGTGAGCAAACAGCATATTGACACCATCACATTTGAAATAAAGACGGATCAGAACAGACACGTATCATTTCGTTACGGGAAGGTGATCCTTAAGCTTCATCTGCGCCCCCGGAGGGTGACTGTTTTTTAAAATGGTTGTGGCTAAAGACTACGGAGACCCCAAAGCATACAAGCATTATTATACAGCACAAGCCGGCTATGGACTTTCAGGATATCACGGAGTACCAGTCATTTACGGTGCCGGTGTCAGTGGGGTGTTTCGTAGTCTCTTTAGAAAAGCTATACCGTTTTTGAGAAGGGGTTTTGAAATTATTAAACCACACATGAAAGGCGCCGCAAAAAACATAGCCAAGGATGTCAGTCATGTCACAACAGCTGTTCTAAATTAAATGAACCAGTCTACAGAACAAGCAGGATCAGGACTGGCTGTGATTAGAAGAGCTGTTAAAAGAAAGAGAACCACGTCTCGGGAGTTACCGCAAGGACCTCCAAAGCCTTTTAAAAGAAAGAAACCCGTAGGTCACAGGTCTCAGAAGCTTAACCATCGGTCTAAGAAGAGAAGCACTAGCTCTAGGAAGCGAGATATATTCTAAAATAAGCACCATGGCTTTTGTACACCACAGCTCTGAAGAGTGTGTTAAATCGGAACTGGGCCTGTTTCAACTAGCCCTGACCCAAACAAGTATTGAAAAAAGTATTTATGTGGAAATTCCGCCACCCCTACAGAGCCCTCATAGAGCTGCTTCTCAATTATGGTGAAGGATCCCTCAAATCACAGTTTACAAGCGGACTGTTTTATAAAGACACAGCCAAGCAGCATGAAGTGAGAGAGATAGGATCTCGCAACGTTGGCTTTACTGGTAGAGTTATTGGGGCATTTACATAGTGATCTATTTTTTCAAGAAAAGCTATTGATTAATGGTGTGGATCTCAAAATTAAACTGACCCGCAACAAAAATTCTTTCTGTTTAATGAGCGGTGATGCCGAAGAAAGTTATAAACGCCTTATCCTAAACGCTGCGCTCTTTGTAAAGAGAGTTAAAGTTTCCCCCAGAGCGCGCTTGGGACATGCGGAAGCTCTGCTGAAAGCTAATGTCAAGTATGCTATTGACCGTGTGGGGCTGAAGGTTTTTAGCATACCAGCCGGAGCCCAGGTGACTAACCAGGAAAATCTCTTTTTGGGGCAGTTACCAAAACTCATTGTGCTGGGATTTGTGGATAATGATGCTTTCAGCGGTAATTATGCTAAAAACCCCTTCAATTTTAAACATGATATTAATTTTGCCGCTCTGTATGTGGATGTTGAACAAGTACCCGGGAAACCTCTTCAACCTGACTTTCAAAACGGATGTTGTGTAAGAGAATATATGCAACTGGTGCAAGCAACTGGCAAACATCTGAAAGACACAGCGTTGCTGATTGACCATCAGGAGTTTTACAAAGGTTATACCCTGTTGGCGTTTGACCTTTCACCGGATCAGGAGTGTGCAGACCATTACTCGCTGAGGGCTGAAACCTGAGGGCTGAAATTCGTTTTGCCAGCGCCTTACCCCATACAGTTAACATGATTGTTTATGGGTTTTTTGACAATGTGATAGAAATTAATCATAGAAGGAATGTTCTTTTTGATCATTCGTGAAAATGAACACCCTGCAGATCTTCCATATTTTAAAGAAGGACCCCTGTGTTGCAGATTTCTTTTTAGATGTGCTACCCAGCGACTGGTTAGCTGATGTACAAATATCAAGGAAGCCCATGTGTTTGGTGGTAAATACACACCCACATAACCTACCTGGAGAACACTGGTTAGCCCTCTATATATGTGGAGGTGGAACAGGGGAATTTTTTGATTCTTATGGAAAACCCCCAGATAGCTTATTCTTTCCTACCAGCATTATTTATTTATTTATTTATTTATTTGCAGTCTCTTTTATACCGCGCTATTCGACATCAGTGCGGTTTACAATGAACATAAGAGTTGCACATCTCAATTTCGTGATTTGTGCTTACAGTGAAACAGGTATAATAACTTGGGTATACATTAAACAGGAAAATTAAACTTGGGTATGCATTAAGCAGGTATAACAGGTAAAATAGGGTATAAATAACCAGTCCCTTAACAAGGAGACACGATGAATAAATACAGTCTACTTTATGCAACAATATAATGAGTTATGCGGCACTGCATAAGTTTCTCATGGTGGTTGGAGGGGAAGGTGTGATTGCGAGTGATCAGTCTGGGAATGTGGCATGCATGAGTTTGAGGTGCTGCATTGAGATGTGAGAGTGGGTGAGTGTGGGGAGAAGACTGCATCATCGTAGTGATGAAGAAAGAGGTGCCGTTTCAGTGCCTTCCTAAATTGGGAGAGTTCACTGATGGTTCTGATAGTTGCTGGTAGTGTGTTCCAGCAGGATGGAGCAAAGAAGGAGAAAGCTCTGGATCTAGTGAATTGAGAACACTTCGTGCTAGCCTTAGGTAATATGAGAGTATTTGCGGCATTCGATCTCCTTGCTCGATTGGGAGGTGTGATTGAAATTAGATCAGTAATGGCAGTAGCAGGGTATTTATTGATGGCTTTATGGGTCATAATTAGGATCTTGAATGAGATCCTGGCTTGTATGGGTAGCCAGTGCAATTGTTTTAGTATTGGGGTAATATGAGAACTTCTTGAGGCTCCATGAAGGATTCTTGCAGCTGAATTCATTGCAAGTTGTAAGGGGTTAGTCGTGCACTTAGGTAGACCATACAAGATCGCATTGGCATAGTCAAAGTGAGGCATTATTAGGGCCTGAAAGACAGTTCGGAAGTCATCAGGTTCTAACAGTTGACGCAGATTGCGGAGGGTCCGGATTTTATGGTACACCGACTTTGTTATGTTTTTGATATGAGCCTTCATATTAAGTTGCTGATCAAGCGTTACACCTAGGTATCTTACTGTAGTCTTGCATATGATCTCTGCGTCGCGAACCTTGATAGACAGGGGTGGAGTAAAAGCCGGATTCCTGGTTACGAAGAGGGCTTCTGTCTTTTTGAAATTTAACTTAAGCATTTGTGCATTTAGCCAGTCTGTGACAGCGTCAAAGCACCTGATAAGTGGGGATAGTTCAAGATGTTCTGTCGAAATTGGCATGTACATCAAGACGTCTTCAGCATAGACCAAGCAGTTGATATTAAATGATTGGATGAGATCACAAATGGGTTGCATATAGACATTGAATAGCAAGGCGGATAGAGATGAGCCCTGTGGAACACCTTTAGTTTGGGGGAAGGAATCGGAGTTGGAGGGGCCAGAACGGACATGTTGCCAGCGATCAGTGAGGTATGAAGCGCACCATGACAAAGCTGAAGCTTGAACTCCCTTCTCTCTGAGGCGTAGCAGGAGAACTTTGTGGTCTACGGTGTCGAATGCGGCAGCAATGTCCATGAAGATCAGTGCAAAGCCTTGTCTGATGTTATCGAGACCTAAGGTTATGGTGTTGAATAAGGTTGTGAGTAATGTTTCAACACCATGTGCTTCGCGAAATCCATGCTGGCAGGGATGCAGGGGTGCATTAGTATCTATGTGATCTTGTAATTGGCATTGGGTAATCTTTTCAATGATTTTGATAGGAGAGGTATGCTGGAGATAGGCCTGTAGGATTCCATCATCGAAGGGTCCAACTTACTGTTTTTTAGGAGTGGTCTGATAGCCGTCTGTTTCAGGCTTCGAGGAAATGTTCCAGTAGAGAACGATACATCAATCAATTTGGATAGGAATGGGCTGAGCTCGGCACGCAGGGCCTTTATCCAGGGAGCTGGACACGGATCAGAGGGTGCTGTTGTAGTGTTTATGTTTAGGATAGTGTCTTGAATGACTCTGTCAGATGGAGTAGAAAATGATGTGATAGTGTGTTGGGACCCACTCAAGAAATGACCAAGAGGAGGTTGTGGGATGGAGAAAGGTAGGCTGGCTAGTATGGGGGGCTTAGCAGTGTGGGCAAGCTGATTACTTTTCTTACGCAAGTAATAAGCATATTCTTGTGAGTCTGGGTAGGGTAAGTTCTCTTGAGATGGCTCCTTTGCTAGAGATTTCACAATTTGGAAAAGCTCGTGGGGTTTGTTCAAGGAGCGTTGTAGTCTTTTTGCATGATATTGTTTCATACTTGATGCTACAGATAACCGATGTTTTCCTAATTGTGCTGTGAATGCCTCATGGCTCTCAGCTGTTCTTGATTGTCGCCAGCGTCTCTCAAGTCATCTGAGTTGAAGGAGCGAATTACGTAGTTCTTGGGAGTACCATGGGGCATTCTTTTTCTTATGTGGTGCTTTGTTCGTGGTAGGTGAGTGGATCACAGCATCTAGGCTTGAGTTCCAAGCGGCGACCATGTCATCGAGGCTTTGAAGAGGAGGGTCAAATAGATTCTGTGTCCTCTTTAGAATATCTTCTCTGTTAAAAGGGTGGAAGCGCTTTAAATGTTCTGATATGGGTTTATCTTCAGGTATGGATTTGGAGGAGTTGGTGCAAATTGGAATCTGGAATCTTATCAGGAAGTGATCCGACCAGGGAACCGCACTTACCTTTAGGTGAGACTGGTGCAAATGTGTGAGGGCTGTTTGTGGTGCAAAGATAAGATCAAGTGAGTTGCCTTTTATATGGGTAGGGGTATCAACAAGTTGAACATAGCCTAGATCACTGAGAGCATCAATAAAGGCATTGGTGTGGCTGTTCTGAATGACTGGGAGGTTGAGGTCACCTAATATCCAGTTTAGAGTATGCAAATTCGTGGTGTTGCAAGCAAGATCAATTATTGTTGCTAAGTCATCTGGAGATGAAGATGGAGTTCTATAGAGCAAGTTAATAGTGATTTGCTTATTTGTAATGGTAACAGAGTCAAGGGTAGAGGTGCTGCTTGAGGCGGCAAGCCAAAATTTGAGGTCGGCTTTCGTTAGGATAAGTACTCCTCCGCCACGACGGTCAGCTCTGTGACAAGAGTGGACTGAGAAATTAGGCGGGACACACTGGTGAAGGATCACGGCGTCAGCGGCTGAAAGCCATGTCTCGGTGACACATAGGATATCAAGGTTATGAGCTGAGAGCATATCAGTTAGTGCTGGCCATTTTTTCCTTATTGATCGTGCATTTATTAGTGCACATTTAAGGTCAGGGGGATGGTGGGTCCGTAATCGTCGAGATATGTGCTTTTTCAACAAGCTTTGTAAAACTGTTTTATACCACAACAGATTACAGCACCCGATGTCCACGGCTTGTGGATATCACTGTGTGTTTTTCTTGCACCACCGCTGTAAAGGGGTGCCTTTTGAAAATATTTTAGAAATGTATTCTGAAGATTTAATTCAAAATAATGATATGGTGTTACATTTTGTAAAACGCAACAAACAAACTTTGTGTAGATCTTTTAGAAATCCGTTTCATAACCAGCAGGTGTGTGCTTCCTATCGTGAATGTTTTGCTGTTTCTAAATAAAAAGTAACCCCTTTAAGGAGGTTTTTGAAAAGAAACCACTGTCTAGTCTTTTATTTTTGTTTTTAAACATTTTATTGAAAATACATTTTTACACACTCAGCCACCGATAGCTGTGAGATAAAGAGCAAAGAGCTACTCCCTCATAAAAAATGTAAATTATCAGCTTGATGTACATTTTAGTAACCTTCACAGATGGGTTCTCCTTGAGGCGTGCCAGTACATCTCTGTTGGCTGCATTGCCCAGCACTGTGGAGGGCATATTTAATTCAGCTAGGGTTTGCATGAACTCCACCCAGCCCCTGAGTATTCTTCGTTGTGAAAGAGCTTGGGGCTATGTAGCCCCACGAGCGAGGTCAGGTAGGTTAGAGCCATTGATAGGGTTTCCCCAGTATACAAATGTTCCATTTCACTCCCAGGATGCCATATCCTCTGTCTGTTAAGCACGAGATAGCGCTGTAACACTTCTGAGTAACATTTAGCCTTTTCGTGTTCAGACATACCGACGCTTTGCAGGATGTTTTTCATTTCTTCCTCTAACTTATGAAAGGCCATGGTTCTAATATTTTCATCACGATCTGGCGGGTTTCTCAAGCACTCGAGTTGTTGACTAGGGACTATTTACATTTTTTCAGCGTGCTGCATTAGCGGTTTGTCAGAAGCCCCGTTATCAATGGTAATGCAAAACTTAACAAGGGTCTGATAAATCCTCCCGACTGTCTCACCAATTGCTTCTTTTTTTTAATGGGTAGTCTTTTATCGCACAGACTCTTTATGGCGTGACGCTTCCCTTTTAAAACCTTTATCTGGTGTTGTGAAAGAGGAATGTTAGCTTTTAGGGTGTTGAGAGTGATTTTAACTATAGCGGCTACCAAATCATTAGAAGCTGTATTCAGGATGGCTCTTCTGTGCTGCGCAGAGGCTTGAACCAAAAGTTTTAAAAGGGGCAGGTTTCTCTTTACACGGTGAGACATGTTGTCTGAGAAACACAAGCATGTATGAAGGGCCAGTTACATACTCATTTCTTTTTATGTGGGATTTGTGGTTTTTCACAGTATACCATAGTCCAATCTGGCGGGAAGATATCCGTCCTCAGTCTGTAAGCCTCAGGCATTGTGTTGTTTAAATCCACAATGAGATAACCAAATGGCTTGCTAGTGGCATCCTCGAAGATTTCTAAAAAGAATTTTGATTTTCCAGGATACATCTGCCTGGCAAGAATGGCAATCTGTAGCTTATCTCTAGGGTTCTTAAAGAGCACCATGTATTTGGTATTTAAAGTTATAGTTCGGCTTGCTTTGCTTTGGCAGAAAACATTTTGAACAATATTTATTTTATTTATTTATTTAGTATACCGCTACTTCCAGCGATCAGCAGCGGTTTTTGATTACAGATTGGAAATTGTCAAATCATGACAGGAAATTTTTGAGGTATAAACACATTGATTAGACAGGAAAGCACAGCACACAGAGAACTATTTTACAGGGAACATGGGCTATGGAGGGTTAAGTGGCTTGCCCAAGACCACAAGGAGCACCTGTGGGACTAGAAACCCCAGTCCTTCCGTCCCAAGGTTGCTGTTCTCTAGTGGGATTTGAACCCCTGACCTTCCGGCCTGAAGTACCTTGAACCAACCACTAGGCTACTCCTCCACTCCATATATATGATGCTCAGGTTTCTGTGATGCACATACTTGGTAAAGGCTTTCTCTATTTCATCACTTTTACAGGCAGAATCCATTAGATCATCAACAATAATCAAGTTTACTTTATTGGTTGGAAACATTCGTTCATCATTAAAAGTATCAGGCAAAGTGTACATAAATGTAATAAAAGGATATTTATTTAACATTTCTTTATACAAAGGTTGCCAGCAACTGTAACACCATACAATATTGTTAGGCATGACAGTCAATACACGCCCAGCGTGTTCTAAAAGCTTTTTAACAAAGAAGCTCTTGCCTGAATTGGATGGCCCAGCTAAAATACAAGAAAAAGGATGTGACCAGCGCACATCCACCACACTAGTATCCGTAGGGTAGTGTGCTAAAGCCATCCTCCAACTTCACCCTTTTGTCATACACAACCTTTTGTGGTTTTTTCATCACACCGGTCTCTATTGTCCAACTCTTTATGTTTCTTATAATACTAGGTTGTTGTACTCCTATCTTTTACTGGGGTAAATCTGCTGCCCCAGGCTCATAGTCCAAAACTAGATCTTTCAAACTAGTGACATTGATTTTCTGGCAGTTTTCTACGTTTAACGTAATCCCTTTCACTTTCATACAGGTCTTCCCGCTTGACAGCTTGTAGCAGTATGTTTTAAGCCCCGCTGATACAAACTCTGTGATATGTTCATCTGAGGGTATCTCACTTGTGAGCTCACCTAAATAATCACCCAAAGATGGGTTCCAATCACCCTCTCGACTTAGAAATATCACAGAATCTGTATCGTGGTACAGGCAGCGCTCTTGCAAACTATCTAGAAGATTGTACAATTCCAGGCGTGCATAAGCCGTTGTAAAACAGGCAATGAAAACATTGGTGCTACCCAACAATATACAGCGGTCTTTTGAGTGCCTCCAAGACACACAGGCTGTTTCATCATCAATAAAATCGCATGATGAAACCTCGAATTCAGGAGAAAACAGATATTTAAAGAGATCATCAGGTTCTCTCACAATGCTTGTGTTAGGCAGGTTTGTTCTTTGACCAAATTTACTCCACAGGGAATTTAAGAAAAGTTTTGCTATTTGATGCTTAGCAGGGTTTACATTAATCTGGTCTGCACGCAAACACATCCCCTCTTTTCTAAAGAAATCAGCTATGTACACATTTTGTTTTTCAGTATCATTGCACCACCGAGGGTAGCCAGAAGCCTCTTGTTTTTGACGGAGGTGCATTTTGATTTATTTGAAAAAGAGATTATCAGATTTTTGCTCGAAATGTCAGATTTCATAGATTTCAACAACCACATACCCTTTTGCAATGGCTAAATTCATCTCCACCGTACACCAAGTCCCCACAAAAGCTCTCGCCTCCTCCGTGTGAGCACACATTTCCTGTTGCCGTGTGTCAGCACACATATGACACAGAGGAAACATAAGCTTACCGCCCAACCGTATGGGTAACACCGGGAAAAAGAGCTTTCGTGGGGGATATACTTTTGCTTTTATAAAACCAAAGTAATTTGTAGGGGGACCAAATTTGTCAGAAATGATTTTTGGATGGCCTATTGGATATTCCTTTGTTTTATTAAGAACATAAGAACATAAGATATGCCATACTGGGTCAGACCAAGGTCCATCAAGCCCAGTATCCTGTTTCCAACAGTGGCCAATCTAGGTCATACGTACCTAGCAGTTTCCCCAAAAGACACAGGTTCCGCAATGCTTGTACTGGGTCAAGCATTGATATCCTGGGTCCCTTCTTAATAATGGTTTATGGACCTTTCCTGCAGGAACTTGTCCAAACCTTTTTTAAACCCAGCTACACTAACAGCCTTTACTACATCCTCCGGTAACAAATTCCAGAGTTTGATTACACATTGAGTGAAAAAATATTTTCTTTTATTAGTCTAAAATAGTTTACCCTGTAGCTTCATTGCATGTCCCCTAGTCTTTCTATATTCTGATAACGTAAACAATCGATCTACGTTTACCCGTTCCACCCCGTTCATTAATTTATAGACTTCTATCATATCTCCCCTCGGCCGTTTCTTTTCCAGGTTAAAGAGCCCTAACCTTTTTAGCCTTTTTTCATAGGAGTATCCTTCCATCCCCTTTACCATTTTGGTGGCTCTTCTCTGAACCTTTTCTAATAACTCTATATCCTTTTTAAGATACGGCGACCAGAATTGCACACAATATTCAAGGTGCGGTCTCACCATGGAACGATATAGAGGCATTATAATATCTTTTGTTTTATTTTCCATTCCTTTCCTTATAATACCTAGCATTCTATTTCCTCTCTTGGCTGCCGCTGCACACTGGGCCGAGGGTTTTAACATGTTATCCACAATGACGCCTAAATCTTTTTCCTGGGTGGTGGTTCCTAATGTGGAACCTTGCATCGTGTAACCATAGTTTGGGTTGTTCTTCCCTAGGTGCATAACTTTGCACTTGTCCACATTAAATTTCATCTGCCGTTTTGATGCCCAGTCTTCCAATTTATCAAGATCCTCTTGCAATTTCCCACAATCCTCTTGGGTTTTAACAACTTTAAATAGTTTTGTGTCATCTGCAAATTTGATAACCTCACTCGTTATTCCACTTTCCAGGTCATTTATGAATATGTCAAAAAGCAGTGGACCCAGCACAGATCCCTGGGATACACCACTATTCACCTTTCTCCATTGGGAAAACTGGCCATTTAGCCCAACCCTCTGCTTTCTATCTCTTAACCAGTTCTTGAACCACAGTAGTACACTGCCTCCTATCCCATGACTCTTTAGTTTTGCCAAAAGTCTCTGATGAGGGACCTTGTCAAAGGCTTTCTGAAAGTCCAGATACATTATATCAACCGACTTACCTTTGTCCACCTGTTTATTCACACTTTCAAAAAAACATAACAGATTAGTAAGACAAGATCTTCCTTGTCTAAAGCCATGTTGGCTGTCTCCCATTAGGCCATGACTATCTACATGCTGATTAATTTTATTCTTTATGATGGTTTCTACCATTTTTCCCGGTACTGACGTGAGGCTCACCGGTCTGTAGTTTCCCGGATCACCCCTGGAACCCTTTTTAAAAATTGGTGTTACATTGGCGATCCTCCAATCTTCAGGTATTAGAGATGATTTTAATGATAGTTCACAGGTTACTAAAAGCAGGTCTGCAATCTCATATTTCAGTTCTTTCAACACCCTTGGATGTATACCATCTGGCCCAGGTGATTTGCTACTCTTCAGTTTATCTAATAGTTGTAATACATCTTCCCGATGTATCAATATTTCCTTCAATTCTTCAGCACCTTTAAATACCACTTCAGTCATGGGTAACATCCCTACATCTTCCTCAGTAAAGACTGAAGCAAAGAATTCATTCAGTTTCTCCACTATCGCCTTGTCGCCTCTTAGTGCCCCTTTAACTCCTCTATCATCTAATGGACCAACTGACTCTCTCACAGGTTTTTTGCTGCGAATGTACTTGAAAAAATCTTTATGCCACGTTTTTGCTTCCACAGCAAGCTTCTTCTCAAATTCTCTCTTTGCCTGCTTTATCAATGCCTTGCATTTGATTTGCCAGTGCTTGTGCTGTTTCCAGGTTTCGTTGTTTGGCTCTTTTTTCCATTTCCTGAAAGATGCTTTTTTGGCAACAACAGCCTCTCTGACCTCACCTTTAAACCATGCTGGCAGTTTTTTGGACTTCCTTCCACTTTTCTTAAAGCGTGGAATACAGCTGGTCTGGCCTGCCAAGATAGATAGTATTGACAAAAGGGTATAGACTAGTAAAATCATAGTAATCTATTTTTCCCCAGGTCTTGTTTTGTGGTACAGACAAATGGCATTTTTTCTGTCCCCAAAAAGGGCATCTCATGGAATCAGAGGTTGTGGTAATGCTGAGTCAGCCAGGAAAACTGCACAGCCCCCATCATTTTCTTTCACCATCCGCTTCCACTCGTGCTCCCATAGACTTATGACCTTGAACCCCCGGCTTTCCAGGAATGCAGCTTTTAGCTGTGTTTTGTAATAAAGAAAACCATAGGTTGTGGCTGTTACAGGATTCTGGTCTTTATTGTTATAACAACTCAGACAGCCGTGATGAAAACAACCTTTAAATTCAAAAACTGTTTCTATCCCATCGATCACTGCATAGCCATCAAGAAAAAAAGACCCCACCTTTTTTTCGCCACCTTTCAGAGCACATGCGATCTGTATATTTTCTTTGGCCTCTACATACATCAGCCATTGAATAGCGGGGGATGAATATCTCTTTGTCTGCCGGTGATAGTTATCCAGTAGAATGAGTGCCACAGTCTTGGATTCTAAAAACATTAATCTGAACATAGCCATACATACAGATGCAAGGGTTATATATTGGAAAGGGTCTAAACAACTTGTTAGAATTTCTGATACGCCACTCTGCTCTACAACCCTTCGGTACTGATCAAATAGACCTCTCCCCACTAATAGACTGTTTTGACGCAGTAGCCAACTGGCTCCAGAATCAAAACCTCTGGATACAGCACAAAAAGATGGAAGTTCTGTTCGTTAGCAGAAATCAAAATTTCACACCCCCCCAACCTACCTAAAAGTCAGGGAGGCGGAGCTGCAAACCAAACCTACAATCTGTTACCTGGGAGTCACCCTGGACCAGCGACTGGACATGAAGACCCACATTGGTAACATGGTAAGAGCAGCATATCATAAGATCAGGACGCTCAGACATTTACGCCCCCTGCTACAACCAGATGACTTCCGAACAATCTTCCAAGCACTGACCATTCCACACTTCGACTACGCCAACGTGATCCTCCAAGGACTCCCACAAGCCACTCTAAGCCCGCTCCAACTTGCCATGAACACTGCAGCCAGAGTCCTAGATGGAGCCTCCAGGCGTGACCACATGACACCCATCCTGAAAAGGCTTCACTGGCTCCCCATCCATAGTAGGCTCATTTTCAAGACCTTGCTATTAACTTTCAAGGCCATCAATGGGCTCTCCTCATCCACCCTTGCGGACCTCACACACATCACTCCCCCCAACAGAGCCAGACGATCTGCAGCAATAAACATACTGACAATCCCCAAAACAATGACCCAATGCACCCAGGCAACAGCAAACAGGGCATTTAGTCTCTGTACACCCAGATGCTGGAATGCTCTTCCACCCAACATACGTGCAATCACTGAGCTAACAAAATTCAGAAAAGCTTTAAAGCACCACCTTTTCCTCAAATACTACCCAGAGGGAGGTACACCAACCATGACAATGAAAATGCCATGACTATCATGTAATCATGCCCTGGAATGATGTATACATACATATATGTGTAAATAGTTAACCTGCCTATCCAAGTTGAACTCCCTGTTATCTGTAATTACGATGTAGTTCCCGCACCGTAAAACCTGTTCAATGTAAACCTCACTGATGGTGAATAGCGCAGTATATAAGAAAATGTAGAGAAAGAAAGAAAGAAAGAAACCACTTCTTTCTCTGTCATTTTCATGATTTCAGCTCGGTAGAGAACACAGGTCTGCCGCAAAATAGATATATCCTGCTGGCAGTAATAAGCCAACTCTTTTTGCAAATTAAAAGTTTTATGCTGATTGCCCTTGTACCATTGTAAAAATTCCTCTTTTTTCTTCAGGCAACATGTTTCCCACACCGTAATGTTCAACACCCGGCATGGGGCCCACATAATTTTGATTTTCCAGAGTATTAAAAAAGTGTGGAAAGTACCCCTTGCAGCCTGTAAAACCCATGGCTTATGGTAGTTTGCTAAGTTTCATAGGCAGAAAATTTAGAGAGTCTATAAAATGGATAGTCAAAGGTTCAACGGTAATTTGTAAAAGTTTAGCACCTTGATCCAGCAGCCCTGTGCTCATCTTTTCCTTTAGCAGTTGTTTAAGAACAAAATACCCATCATAACCTTTGGAATTATGGGCAATGAAGGTGTAGCCTTTAAATTTTTTGGCACAAAATATCTGTATAAAGGCAGAAATACATTCAAGACCCTTGAATTCCCAGTTTCTTTCATCATTTAAGTCCATCGCATATATGTAATTAGGGACATGCCAGCCTGTTTCTTGCATACATTCACAATCATAAAAAATATACTTTTCAGATGTTTCAGTTTTACCAATAGGTGTCATAAAACATAAGTGGACGCCATCCCCAGTTAAGGGTTCACTGCATAGTTTACAATGCCGACCCTTGCACTTATATTTCTTGTCCACATAAGACTCACATTTCTGGCACAATATCTTAGATAAACACTCCACTTCTTTATTCAGAGCCAAATACGTGTGTCTATCTAAACACTCTTTAGCGTGACAAAAGAGTTTGCAATTAGAACATCTCTGTTGTACACCAACATTATTCGCACACGCTAGTGTCAAACAAAGACGACACCATAATGTGCAATTATGATCTTGACTGTACGGTTTCTGACAGTAACTACAGAAATTGTGCTCCCCGTAGAATTTTTTGGACATTGTTATACCATAGAAATGGTCATCGTGTAGCAACAAGAACACCGTCTTAGGGAACACAGGTCTGTCTGATGTCTTAAAACAAACCCATGAATTTATGTAAAGCACAACGCATATGTTTATCTTTAAATGCTCTTCAAATATTGCTACATCATCGAGCATGACTTGTCTATGTACCGGCCATCCCAACTCATTATGTAGTTTTTTAGCACCTTCTAACAGTTCGGCATCTGTCATTTTTACCAGTGACATGAGGGCTGTGAGGCTACCTGCAAAACACAGGTTATTATCAGTGTTATTCAAGTCTATCAAATACATCCTTTTCTTATGAATAATTTGGCTAAATGGTATAGTCTTTAAGACCCTACGAGTCCCCCCCACCCTGATTTCTTATGACAAGTACAACAACACGGAATATATCACAAAACTGGATTTCTCTGTGACTCTGAAGGAGTTTAGCGATATGATCTAAGAAATCATCAGCATCCAATGCTTCTGGGTTTAACTTTCCAGAATACAAGAAATTGTGAAAAAGAGATGAATGTAGATGCACCTGTACATAATCACGAGATGAAACTCTGCTGCTAACCTCATCCAGAATATGCTGGATACCTTGTCAAATGGCATATTGAGCCTCAGATAATGTGGTTACCATGTCTAAATTAATAAACCAAAATTCTTATGAATAAATTACACCATTAAACTTGTTCAATTTACGATCCCACCTTTTCACAAACTGAACATAGCTAACTGGTTCTGATTCTTCGGAGGGGTCTAATGCAAGATTATTTGTTCTGTCCTCTGAAATACTGTAATCAAAGACAAGGCTTTCACAATGCTCTCCGTATTCTGTATCGGCATGTGTAGATTCGTCGTCAGAAAAACTCTCGCTGTATGTTCTTTTCCTGTTAGACTTTACTCCCATAGTCGCTGATTTTCTAACATTTTCTCGATCTGAAAAAGAAAAAGTAGGGGCTAATACTTTTTTCTTTTACAGCGACCTTAAAGTTAAAAGAGGGATAAAACCAGAATACTTACTATTTTGTTTATCTTTTGGCTTTCGGTAAGGAGCTGGTTGCTCTTCTGTATCGGCGTGTGTAGATTCACAGTCAGAAAAACTCTCGCTGTATGTTCTTTTCCTGTTAGACTTCTCTCCCATAGTCGCTGATTTTCTACCATTTTCTCGATCTGAAAAAGAAAACATAGGGGCTAATACTTTTTTTCTTTTACATTGGCCTTAAAATCTAGGAGAGGGATAAAGCCTGAATACTTACTATTTTGTTTGCTTTTTGGTTTTCGGTAAGGAACCGGCTGTTGATTAGGTTGGTCATCTTGTTTTGTAGCATCTTCTTGGTCTGAAATAAAAAAGATTAAAGGTTGATACACATTATGAAGAGCATAGCTGCTGGAAAATTTAAAAAACATGACACCACACCTTTTTAACTTTCTTTGCTGCCTTCGTTTTGTAAGAGAGAGCCTATTTGTAAAACCCGGTTTCTGCCCCTGTTTTTAAAGACAATCATAAATTCAGAGACAGAAACATTACATAACCAATATTTTTAAAAAGTAAGATTCATATCTACTCACAATGTTGGTGTCTGAAGCACATGGTTCTGATATGGCCTCCTTACCATCTGTAGACTGCATGATTTGCTTTGTAGCAGCTTCCTGGTCTTTAATATTTAAAAAAAAAACATAAGACATATTATAAAGAGCATGGCTACTGGAAAATTAAAAAACACACGACATACCTTTTAACTTTCTTTGCTGTCTTCATTTTGTAAGAGAGAGCCTATTTGTAAAACTCGGTTTCTGCTCCTATTTTTAAAGGCAATCATAAATTCAGAGACAGAAACATTACATAACCAATATTTTTAAAAAATAAGACTCATATCTACTAACCATGTTGATGTCTGAAGAGGTGCTGGTCTTACAAGCTATAGAGACTATGGGGTATGTTTACTAAACTGCGTTAGTGCAATTCGCGTTAGGAGCCGCGGTAGTAACAGAAACCCCAAATAAGGACATGGGCAGTACATCGTCACCACTAACGCGCGTTAAAAAAATTAACGAGCGTTACCGGGCGCCGTGGCGCATCACTGCGCGTTAAACGTAAGAAGACGTACAGACACAAAGCACTGAAACAGAGCTGTAGCACAATGGTTACGGTACTGACCGCTGTGACAGACAGCATGGGTTCGAGTCCCCAGTGTGCCTAACGCAGAAGGCTGTCCCAGGCATCACCCTGTACATTACAGAGGGAAAGAGGAGGCATGCTTTTCATTACGCTGAGTATTGGTGTCAGAAAAACACCCTCGGAGTATGCCTAGCCACGTACGTTGGTGCGTGCGAGGTTGCGTGCATTGGTACGTGCGTAGCTGCGCGCGTACAATCGTGCGTGGGTACGTGTGATTTTACGTGCGTGGGTACGTGTGTTTTTACCAGTGTGGGCATCTTATTTTACAGACTCTGTAGGGTGTCTTGCACCTATGCATTATGCTAGCAGATGTACGTGTGATGGCCTATGGTTTATCAGAGCCTGTGAGCAGGGTTGGATTGTGCCAGTCACACCCATGATGCACTGCACATGCAAATCAGCTGTCCACAGATACACACCATGGGGAATGCACCCCCACAGCACCTCGGCCTGGTAGGGGGAACTGACCATGTGCACCCCACAGCACCTCGGCCTGGTAGGGGGTACTGACCGTGTGTTGTACTGGCACAGAGTAGCTACACACCGTCACATTGTGCGGGTACTGTGCTCACCCTGAGGGTGCAGTGAGGCGCCCAGCACCAGGTCCACAGCACCGTCCATGGCACAGGTCCAAAGCAGTGTTACTGTGTGAGATAGGTAGGTTCTGCAGGACCACCTTGGACATCTCTGTCTGTTTCAGTCAGGTGTAGCCCCCCCATGCACCACCACCCCCCTCCCCCAGGGCTGAGTGTGGCAAACAGGGTCTCCCATCAAGAGATCCACAGTCTACCTCCCTGCAAAGGTGGCAGTAGAGGGGAACATTAACCCTAGTCTTGCTGAGGAACAGACACCCTACAGGGCAGTCAATGCAGCTCTGTACACAGCCATAACACAATAGCAGACAGACATTAGGCCTGGATATGGTATGCTGCACCCCACCACTATCTGATATTCCCCTGGTGCAAGCCATCAGCCACTGCACCCTGCAAGCCACTCCATCACAACACATACCAGCTGCAAACAGTCTGCTAGTGCCCAGTGGAGATGCCTGCACCCAGAACTGGGATGTCAGCATACACAGCAAGCAGATACATCAGTGACTGGGCCCCAAAAAGAAACCCATATTTATCACATGAGAGAAATAGTAGCTAGCACTATGGGAGTGCCTAGCCATGCTGTGGTCACTGCACAGTCAGGGTGAGAGTGATCTCTCAGCAGGATATACTGAGGTCACCCTGTCTGTGTAGGTGGTGGCCGGGCACTACAATGTGCCTGTCACTGCCCTATGCCCTGTGCAGATGCACCCTGGCCAGGCCACCCTGTCCGGCCTATACCCATGGTACCTTGCTCCTCATTATGCAGATTGGCAGCCCAATACTGGCAACATTGCTGGCAGTGTGGGCTGTGGAAGGTGTTTGCAGCCACCACACACTGGATAGACAGACAGCCACCCCCACACCTATGCCAGCATTGTGCTACTATAGAGGTGGTCAGCAGCCATACCCACCACACCAGTCCTGGGCATAGTACAGGCATGGATATGGTACACAAGACTGTTGGGGGGTCACTCCCCAGGGTGGTGAACACTGTCAGAGACCAGACCTGCAGCACACACACCGCAGACATCAGAATGATTGTTATGGTGTAGCTCAATGAGCAAAATGTGCTTAACGTAGGAATTGATATCTGCCAGTTATCAGAGGAAACGTTTGATAGCTGTGTACCATATACCCAGGTGTAGGGTGGCATTGCTAAGGTATGCAACTGCTAGTATTGGGGGATACAGGCAGGGCCCAATGTCTTGCCTCTCCAGGAGGCATTGGCCAATGGGGCCTGTGGGTGGGTGTGCGGCCCTGTTGGCTGCTGCTTTACGGCAGAGTTCCCCAACTCCAGTCCTGGTGTTCCAAACACTGTTCTGGTTTTCATGCTGTCCCTCATAAATATGCATGAGCTACATCTGCATACCATGGGGGTGGTGCATAGCTATGCAGCACAGGCATCTTTATTAGAGGCAGCATGAAGCCGGAATGGTGTGGGGCCCTCCAGGACTGCATTTGCGGGACTCTGCTTTAGGTAATATGCCTGTTTCTGGTGTAGTAAAATATAGGCCATGCGTATGTTATCTGCAATAACGGAGTGTCTTCACTATCACTGTTTAGTGGTGGGTAAAACTATGGGGACTGGGTTGGCAGGAGTCCCAGCTGGGATTTGAACCTGTGACCCTCTGGTCTTACAGGCACTGGCTGTGTCTGTTGCATCACACTGTGGTCACAGAGACAGTGCAGTCCCTGGAGTTAGTTAAACCGGCCTGACGAGTCAGACACCCTGCTCTGCAACAGGTTTACTGTGGCCTCATTTACCTGGTATGCAGACAAAGGTGCACATAAACCTCAGAAAAGACCTCAGAAAAGGGGCACACACCCATAACCAAGCTGGGCAACAATGATATCATTGGGCAACATTACACAACACTCCCAGGACAGCTCCATTACAATGAAATGATCTTTGAAAGGGTCTGCGGAGCGTAGACCCTTCCACACATCATTTCTTTTTTATTTGATGCTTTCCAGGGAGTGTTGTTCCTTGTTGCCCATTGCTATCACTGTTGCCCAGCTGAATTATGCTTTTTAAAATGTTTCTTGTGGTCATTTTTAACGTTTTATGTGAAATTTTGTTCTGTGCACATGTATCACACTGCTCACGTTTTGTGGGTTTCCCCGGTTTTTCTGTACATTGCAGACGGAAATGGTTTCTCTTCCCTTTAAATGCCTTTAACGACAGGTTTTCATTCGCGTTGGAATTGAGCTCGGAAATTCAGCGCGTTAGTATGAGGGGAGCCTCTCCCCGCCCACTCCCCGCCCATTGACCCCTTCTCTCCGCCCACTCTCCACCTTCTGCGCTGTTTTAACACGCCGCGGAGGTTTACGATCGTTAACTATGCTTAACGCGCGTAGTATTACGTTAACGGTCGTTAGCGCGTCGGTACGCACGTTATACAGCACTTACGGTCGTTAACGTCGTATAACGCGCGTTAGTCACGTTTACCACACTTTAGTAAACATCCCCCTATGTGATCTTTTCTGTCAGCTGAAATGTACTGCGCCTTTTTAAATGAAATTCTTTGATGGGATTTACAACCCCCAGACTCTTTAACTGAAACATCTCTGGATCTCTGGCCTATTGTTTTATGTGTCACCCCACCCCCATAGCTAATTCACACCACACCATTTTTTTTTCGCAGACAGTACATTGTAATAGATGCTATATATTGTGTATGTGGACCTATGTGGCTAATACACATTCCCCCATTCCCAGACGCCCTTCACACTCTTATCATATGGACTATTGTGTAGGCCACGCCCTGATAATTCACACTGTCCCATTTTTTCCAGACAACCCATTGTAGGTTTAATTAACTAGGAATTCCTAAAACAAACCACACAAAGCTATAGGTTCAAAATGTTTTATTTCAAATAAAATGTTTTCATCTTGTCAACTGATTCATTTGAGCATTATAAGTTTGTTGTTGTTTTTTTAAATATAAAGACATACATACATAAGAAAACGGAAGTACTCTTCATTACGAGGAACCCCAACTTTACACCCCCACAACATCTTAAAGTAAAAGAAGCTGAGCTGCACTCTAAATCCTCAATACGATACCTGGGAGTCACCCTAGATCAACGCCTGGATATGAAGGCTCACATTGGAAAAATAGTCAGATCAGTCTACTACAAGATCCGCTCACTTAGGCATCTACGCTCCATGCTTGAACCAACTGATTTTCGGACAATTTTCCAGGCATTGGTCATACCTCATTTCGACTATGCCAATGCCATATTACAAGGTCTTCCCCAGTCTACACTAAACCCGCTGCAGCTAGCCATGAACGCGGCAGCAAGAATCCTTCATGGAGCATCCAGGAGCAATCACGTGATGCCTCTGCTAATACAGTTGCATTGGCTACCCATTCAGGCTAGAATAGTTTTCAAGATCTTGATAATCACTTTTAAAGCTATTCACAATCTCTCATCCACATCCTTAACCTCCCTCATCCATGCCACATCACCAAATAGAGCAAGAAGATCCACGGCTATAAACTCCCTAACAGTCCCGAAGGCACTCACTGCTTGCACTAAATCGACAGCCAACAGGGCTTTCAGTTTCATTGCCCCAAGATACTGGAATGCATTACCCCATGATATCTGGGCTATTAAGAATCTACCACAGTTTAGGAAAGCCCTCAAAGGCCATCTCTTCAACAAGTACCTTATTGAGCCCAACTGCATCCCCTAGAGCTCCAAGACACCCCCGATACCTTTCCCAGACAAACTTATAGCATACCAACAACACACCAAGTTGACACCCAAACCCATGACGTGGAATGTGTATTCTATGCATCCTCTTTGATTATGACTCCATGTAGTAAGTTTTGTAAATAGTTACACATGACTCCATGTAGTAAGTTTTGTAAATAGTTACCCCTGTTATCCAAGTTTTTGTTCCCTGTTATCTGTAAACTCATACCCTGCCAGTAGTTAAACTACCGATAGTTTAGCTCTCAGCATCACTGATGCACACAAGCCCTCACAGCACGACAAGCTGCAAACTCATACTTGGTTTGCAGCTTGTCGTGCTGTGAGGGCTTGTGTGCATCAGTGATGCTGAGAGCTAAACTATCGGTAGTTTAACTACTGGCAGGGTCTCCCAAGATGGACAGGTCTCAGCTGAGGTGCCAGACGAAGACAAACCACCCATCTGGGCAGCAGCAGAATGGGATAGTGTTGACGGCGGAGGATCACATTTCTGTGACAACGGCAACAACACCAAACTTAAACTGCGCGGAAGGAAGGCCCGGCAATCTACTTCTGTATCTTGCCATGAAAACCCAATGGATAGTTACAACAAAACAAATTGTGCTATGGTGCTGGAAGATGAGACTCCCAGGTCGGAAGGCACTCAACTAGCTACTGGGGAAGAGCTGAAGACTTTTCAGAGTAAAGCCAGCATTTATGATGTGGTTGGATCAAAGCCTTCGGGAAGTCTGACTGCTGATGTAGCTGCGCATGAAATGAGAGTCAGAAGCTGTAAAGATGTCTTACACATTGGAACATGGAACGTACGAAGCATGAACCAAGGGAAGTTGGAAGTGGTCAAGAATGAAATGGAACGTGTACAAATTGATCTGTTGGGTGTCAGCGAACTGAAATGGACTGGCATCGGGCACTTTGCATCAGATGATCACATGGTCTACTATGCTGGAAATGAAAGACAAAGAAGAAATGGTGTTGCATTTATAATAAAGAAGAAACTTGCAAGAACTGTAATGAAATACAATGCAGTCAGCGAACGCTTAATCTCTATTCGTCTACGAGGATTGCCTATCAACACAACTATAATTCAAGTATATGCCCCAACAACAGCTGCAGAAGAGAATGAAATTGAAGAGTTCTATGAACAAGTACAAGCTGAAATTGACAGAACATGCAAACAGGATATCCTGATAGTCATGGGTGACTGGAACGCAAAAGTTGGCAACAAAGAAGAAGGCAAAGTAGTTGGAAAATATGGACTTGGCAACAGAAATGAAGCTGGAGAAAGACTGATAGAATTCTGCAAGACCAATGATCTATTCATCTCAAACACCTTCTTTCAGCAACACAAGCGACGACTGTACACATGGACTTCACCCAATGGATTGTATAAAAATCAAATTGACTACATCTGTGGAAGTCAACGATGGAAAAGCTCTGTAACATCAACAAAGACAAAACCTGGAGCTGACTGTGGTACAGATCATCAACTACTAGTATGCAAACTCAAGCTAAAGTTGAAAAAGAGCAAACCACTCATGAATGCACCAAAATATGACCTTGAGAATATACCACTGGAATTTAAAGACTGCCTGCAAAATCGATTTGCTGCCTTAGATACAAATGACAGAGCTCCGGAAGAGTTATGGAATGACATCAAGAAGGTTGTGCTGGAAGAAAGCGAGAAGTCTCTACAAAAGGTGAAAAAGCAAAAACGGCCAAAATGGATGATGGAAGAAACTCTGAAAATTGCCCAGAAACGCAGAGAAGCTAAAGCCAAAGGAGAAAGAAAGACAATCGCAGAACTCAACAGAGATTTCCAACGTGCAGCAAGACAGGACAAGGAAAAGTACTACAATGACACTTGCAAGGAAATAGAAGCAGAAACTATTAGAGGAAGAACAAGATCGGCTTTCCTAAAGCTGCGAGAGTTAAAGAAAAAGTTCCAGCCTCGAATTGGAATGTTACAAGATGCTCAAGGTTCTATGTTGAATGATGCTGAGAAGATCAAGAAAAGGTGGAAGGAATATACAGAGTTTTTATATGATAAAGATCAAGTGGACCAACAGCCGTTTCAACCTATACCTTATGATCAGGAACCATTGGTGATGAAAGAAGAAGTTGAAGCAGCATTGAAAGCCTTATCAAAGAACAAAGCACCAGGCATTGATAGCATTCCCATAGAAGTATTGCAGCAATCTGATGCAGCTGTTACCGTACTTACAAGGCTCTGCCAAGAAATATGGAAGACAACATCATGGCCAACTGACTGGAAAAGATCTGTGTTTATACCAATACTAAAGAAAGGTGATCCAACTGACTGTGGAAATTATCGCACAATCGCTCTGATCCCACATGCCAGCAAGATTCTACTGAAGATTATTCAAAAGAGACTACAGCCATACCTAGAACAAGAACTACCTGAAGTGCAAGCAGGGTTCAGGAAAGGGCGAGGAACGAGAGACATCATTGCGGATGTGAGATGGATCCTTGAAAAGACTAAAGAATACCAAAAGGATATCTATTTGTGCTTTATCGACTATAGCAAGGCTTTTGACTGTGTAAACCATGAGAAACTCTGGGCCACATTAAGAAGCATGGGTATACCAGAACACCTGATCGTTCTCTTGCGTAATCTGTACATTGATCAAGAAGCAACAGTTCGAACGGAACAAGGAGAAACAGAATGGTTTAAAATAAGCAAAGGTGTAAGACAAGGCTGCATACTTTCCCCCTACCTGTTTAATTTATATGCAGAACAAATCATCAGAGAAGCAGGACTGTATGAAGACAACAGAGGTGTGAAGATTGGTGGAAGACTCATCAACAACCTTCGCTATGCTGATGATACCACATTACTGGCTGAAAGTGAAGATGATCTGAAACATTTGCTTCTCACAATCAAAGAACATAGTCTCAAAATGGGCCTGCACCTTAATGTAAAGAAGACAAAGATCATGACAACTGGCATAATCAACAGGTTCATCGTTGAAGGAGAAGAAATTGAAATCGTGAACAACTTTAACCTACTTGGATCAACTATCAATAAAGAAGCAACAAGCAGTCAAGAAATCAGACGACGCATTGCTCTTGGCAGAATGGCTATGAAAGACCTAGATAAGATTCTCAAGAGCAGAGATGTCTCTCCATACAAAGATTCGACTTGTTCAAGCCATGGTATTTTCAATAACATCATATGGATGTGAAAGCTGGACAGTGAAAAAGACAGACAGGAAGAAAATTGATGCCTTTGAATTATGGTGCTGGCGGCGAATATTGTGTATACCATGGACTGCCCGAAGAACAAACCAGTCGGTACTAGAAGAGATCAAACCTAAGCTTTCTTTAGAAGCTCAGATGACAAGACTTCGACTTTCATACTTCGGACACATCATGCGAAGAGAGAGATCATTAGAGAAAGACATCATGCTTGGCAAGATAGAAGGTCAACGCAAAAGAGGAAGGCCAGCAATGAGATGGATTGCTACAATAACAGCAGCTACGGGTACCAGTCTGTCAACAATGAGCCGCCTGACTGAAGACCGAACACAATTTAGGATAGCTATCCAGAGGGTCGCCATGAGTCGACTCCGACTCGACGGCACTTAACAACAACAAACCGCGCTGATGCCGAATAGTGCAGTATATAAGAGAATGTAAATAAATAAATAAAATATAATTTTTGTTCATCTGTATATTCAGCTAAGAGATTCTGGAAATACAAACATTTTCATAAAAAGTCAATTTTTACAGAACTTGGTGTTTTTTTAAAGAACGATCTATAATCTCTGTCACAGATTAAACCTTCCACTAGCTCCATATCACAGTCTGCCACAGATCTAAGCAAAATATTGAGCAGTTGTCCTGGATTTCTACTGGTATTAAAATCTCTGATGAGTTCAAACAAAAAATTCAAATTTTCATAAACTAGGTCAATTGCTTTCATTTTATGTTATCAAGCAACTGTAGGAAGGTCATTGATGCGAAGAGGGTGCTTATTCAAAGAACTGATTGATGTCTGAATATTTTAACGCCCGTGGAAAGTCTGAGACCTGTTGCTTGTTTACCATATGAACTATGCCTTTTGTTTGAATTACATTTCATCTTTATGATAGTGTCAGTGTCACGAAATTGATTGACAAAATATATTGCTCTGAAAAAGTGACCATATCTAGATTCATTTTATGACCAACAATCATGGCAACATTTACAATAGGTTCTAGACACAACCTGTTACAAGTTTTATGGATTTTCTGTTGTATTTCCTTGTGCCCCCACCTCAGGCAGTCATGATGTCTTTGCCCTGGTGCATGTATTAGACAAGCTGCACAGTCTCTATGCATAACGTCCTGCCAGCATGTCTTCAGAATACAGCACACCATTGCTTGTATAACAGATTTAAATGTGTTTATTTCTTCAGGTTTTGAGTTGTCCTTTTGGCTGACTATGACATCAAATGCCTCCCTTTGATATGTACAGAGAAAGCACAAGCAGCGTAGATTGATTGCCTGTATGTCCTCTAGCTCTTGTAGGAGTGGAGATTCATTACTTCCCTACAAAAACAAAACAATGTCAGTGTGAAATGAACTACTTCTTCTATAACACTTTTCTACAAAAAAAAGACTTCTCTTACCTCTGCTGATCCTAGTTCTTCCAGTAAACAGGTTGTTTCTGCATCTGCCATGGCATAATATAATTCTATGTCCTCTGGATCCATTGCGTTGTCATCCATTAAGTCAATATAGGTGCCTGAATCACAAAGATCTTGAGAGTCAAACAATTTTTGCCCATCTGGTAAATCTTCAATTTCTGTTAATTCATGTTCAGGCTCTGCCGGACTACCCTGTTTTCAAATGGATTTTCTATGGGTGGATAACTCTCTGCTGCGGCATCACGATCCTTAAGAAAATAATTAATGTTATTCACCCTGTTGGAAATTCTGCTTGGTGTTCCAAAAAGAGCCTTTTTTTTTAATCTCTGTGTTAGAATTTTCCCCACACAGGACACACAGCCTTAGACCAGGAGCATGCTCAGAACACCTGGAGCATGCTCAGAACAAGTCTCTTGTTTCGGCCAATCACGTGTTACCATATCCTAGAAGCATGCTCAGAACAAGTCTCTTTTTTCTACCAATCACATGTTACCATATCCTAGAAGCATGCCCTGACTTGTTTCTCTGTATTGTTTTTTTTTTCAAAGCCACTAAAAAATAGCTGTTGTGGGATTTGAACTCAGGTCTCTCTCTGTATTTCAGTCTGAACTACAGGACTACCAGAATACTTCTCTCTAACAGTGAGGTCTTAAAAACAAAATTCTATCACATGGACAGCACTGGTTTCTCTAACAAAGATGTGTTAATTGCGGTTTAACATTTTGGAAAGAAAAGCTTCTATACCAAGTGCTGTGTCTCTGTGAAAAGCCTGTATACCAAATGCTGTGCCTCTGCATTGTGTTTCTGCTGCTGCTACCAAAGGGTTATTTTTAACAATCAGTTCTAAATAGTCTGCAATACACATAAAAGCATTGCACTGCTTTGTGAGAAAAAAGAACTGGGGCAGGGGGAGAGAAATAATTTTTTGTTTGGTTTTCCAGGGTTCCTGCTTTTGCAGATGTCAGCATTAACCAGAAGCAAAACACATTTCCGAAGTCAGTCACTCTGCTTCAGCTGATGTCATTGAAAAGCGACACTGTCCATTTCCGATGACACACTGTTTCTGGTGATGTCATTTCCGATGATGTAGGCTGGGGCGTGGTTGAGGGTGGGAGGACGTGGGTGTGGCACAAACCCGGAAGTGGGCGCTGATTGGGGTGGGGGTGTGGCATGCCAATGTTGGGGGTGTTGTCGCACCTGGGGGTGTGGATGGGTGGGGTTAACTCACCATTCACTTCTATGGGATGAGCATGGCCTGAGGTGGGACATACACTGGAAGTGAGCGCTGATTGGATCCTGTCATCCTTATCTCACCTGTCAATCAGTTTGACGCGTGTACTGTCAGACGGCTGCCTGGGTGAGAATCTTCACAGTCTCGGCAAGTGCATATCTCTATATGATTTGCAAGGGATTGTGGGCAATGTAGTTCATTCACACCAGACACAGCTGCTGACAATAATTTAGTTGTGCTCTTGGGTAAAGCCAATAAGAATTTATTTATGGGGTTATTTCTCCCAACACAGATATGCTTGGTAGCACATAAATTAGGTTACTTGCTTTCAGTGTTAACTTGGAAAAACAAAGTCAAAATCAGGAAAACAACAAATGAAAAGCCACAAAGCAAGAAACAAACTGTTCTTTTCAGATTAACTTCTGATTACTTCCCACATAGATACAGAAGTGATTCTCTCCTAGCTTACAAGCAATTAGGTAAGGCTTAATTGCTAGCAGTTACCAGCTGAAACCCCTTAGCTGGCTTGCCTTCCACTGTGTGGGTCAAATCCTGCTTCAGGAGCTTTTCTGAGTAGATTAAAGAACAAATTTGTATTTCTTTGTGATGGTTGCTGTACTTTTTAACAGAAAGTTACCAACGGAGTTTAGATAGAGAGCAGTCCATATAAACAGGATCCTCATCTGCTATTATTCCCCCTTGTTCAACAAGCATGGGTTCAATATCATGGATTGGCACAGATGAATCTCTCAATGGAGCATTTTCAGGAGAATACTTGTTTCCCTGCTGTCTTTCAAGGTTATAGCTAGGGCATAGATCAGTGTTCATACCTGAGCTTCCATTGCTGCTAGAGTTCCTCTCTATATAGCCTGGCCAGTATGTAGTCCAGTTCTTATGTCCAGCCTTCCAATCCAGATCCCTGGACACTGGATCTCTCTTCACATACCTTCTGGCACAGGTCTTAGGGTCCCTTCCACGTGCAGCCGTCTCCCTCACAGGTAGCCTCTGGTGATTCCTAGCTCTGCAGCACCATTCCTCTGGCTTTCCCCAGTCCAATGGTGTATGCTGGCCCTTGGAATACCTCCCAGTATACGTACTGCTTTGGACTCTTCTAGACCTCTCAAAGGCTTTTCTCTTCCTTCTTCCAAAGGGTCTCTTTCACTCTCTGTCCATCCGGTTTGGCTTCTGCTTCTGATGATCCTTCAGATGAAACTGATGATCAAACTCAAGCTGATTCTCAGGATACTGAGGACAATTCTCTGGATATCCAAGGTGATCATGAAGATGGTCATCTGTAGAATAAACTCTACTCTTATTCTGCTTAGATGAGTGATCCTCCCTAACACAGCGCAGCTGTGCAGAATCAGGCCCTGCCCTTTGAGATGAGTGCTTAGGGATTACCTCATAGCCCTCCTGATTGAACACCCGTTTCCTCACTTCAGCTCCTCTAATGGCTGTTGGAAACCTGGTGCATTCTGGGACTGGTAGTCTTTTATGGCAAAATTCTGTTTTCATATTTCTACCAGAACTGACAGGTTGCTTGTTCAGAGTCACTTCACCTTTTCTATAGCTCCTTCCTGAGCTATGATAAGCTTCTTTATCACAGTACCCATTATACTACTCCTGCATGTTGCAAAATTCAAAAAAGGCTCTTATTAGGTCAAGATTCAGGGTTGGTTGAGGCAGCGTCATTTGGTGCTGGATACAAAGAAATCCAAAGTACTGTGAATTTCTAGAGACGACAAATTTGAGCTGTCAAAACTACAGCTAAGTGTACTCTTGATTCCTAAAAGCAAGGAACTGCTTAGTTTGGGTATCATATTTAATACAGAGTGCATTTTATCTTCACAAATTAGTACCATAGTAAGGTCTTGTTTTAGTCAATTTCAATTAATTTGTCAGTTAAAACTACTATTATCTACAAATAATTTAATTAAGTTAGTTCATGCATACATTACAAGTAGGTTGGATTATTGTAATTCTCTTTATAGTCAAGCACAGATGAAAAGGTTGCAGTTAATTTAGCATAAGTGTCACGATTGCTAATAGGACCAAAAAATATGTTCACTGGCTACCGGTAACAAAAAGGATTGAATTCAAGAGCCTATGCTTAGTACATAGTGCATTTTATATGGAGTTGCCTATTTTCTTGTCTGGTAAGATTAGTGAATATGCCCCAACTTGTCAGCTGAGGTCCTCCCTGAAATTGCTATCACTGTTACCAGATCTAGCTCAGATTCATTTGGAGTCCACAAGAAAGAGCATCTTTTCTTATGGATATCCTTATCTGAGGAACTATGTGTCTCAGGAATTGAGAGAAACTTAGGGGTATGTTTACTAAACTGCGTTAGTGCGATTCGCGTTAGGAGCCACGGTAGAGACAGAAACCCCAAATAAGGACATGGGCGGTACATCGTTGCCGAGAACGCGCGCTACAAGGCGCCATAAATGAACGAGTGCTACAGGGTACATTGCCGCGCGTTAATCTTAAGAAGGCGCGCAGACATACAATCACAGCAACAGAACTGTAGCACAATGGTTACAACACTGACTGATGGTACAGGGTCATGGGTTCGATTCCCCAGTGGGCCTAATGTATAAGGCTGGCTGAGGCAGCACCCTTTACATTTAAGTAGTGATTGTTGAGGCATGTGACATGTATTTTAATTTGTGCTGCCAGCAAACCAACCCTCACGGTGGCATAACCTAAGGTGCTGCATAAGGCACCCCATAATGCACTCCATAGGGCACATTATAAAGTGTACTGTCCGCCAAGGCACCCTATAATGTCCCCTGCACTGCACATGCAAATCAGCAGTCGAGAGATGGGCACAAGATTGGGTATGCACCCCCACAGCACCTCGGCCAGGTAGGGGGAACAGACCGTGTGTGGTACTGCCACAGAGTAGCCACAGACAGTCACATTGTGCGGGTACTGTGCCCACCCTGAGGTTGAGGTGGGGCGCCCAGCACCAGGTCCACAGCACCTTTCATGGCTGAAATACGTCATGCTGCAAATCCCCATCAGTGTGTGATAGGTAGTTCCATTAGACACACCTAGTATACATCTGTGCCCTGCTGTATGTCTCAGTCATGTCTAGTCCTTATGGGCAATGATGCACCCAGAATAGTGCATATCCTGTGTTGGTGCCCTGGTTACCTGCTGTAGGTGAAGGGGGGGTGTATGGACCCATGGGCAGATCATGTACCACCACACAACCCACCCTCTGGGGCTCAGGGTGGGAAACAGGATCACCCACCAGTAGATCCACAGTCTACATCCCTGCAATGGTAGCAGTAGAGGGGACCATAAACCCCAGTCCTGCTGGGGAACAGACAGAGCGGTACACATCCATAACACAATAGCAGACAGACGGTAGGCCTGGAAATGCTCAGATGCCCCCCCCCCCCCGATTATCTGACATTCTCCAGCAGCAATCCTCCAGCCGCTGCACATTGCAAGGTGTTCCAGCAAGACACATTCTAGCTGCAGACAGTCCGCCAGCTAGTCCATAGTGCATGGTCCTGGAGGAGCTGCATGTATCCAGAACGGGGACGTCAGCAGACACACGAAGCAGTGATTGGGCCCCAAAAGAAAACCCATATATATCACAAGAGAGAGATGCTATATAGCACGTTGGGGGAACCTAGCCATGCCATGGTCACTGCTCAGTCAGGGTGAGAGTGACCGCCCAGCAGGACATGCTATGGCCACCCTGTCCATGCAGGTGGTACCGGGCACTACAATGTCCGAGCCATTGCCCTATGCCCTGTGCAGATGCGGCCAGGCCACCCTATCCAGGCTTTTCCCACAGTACCTTGCTCCTCATTATGCACATTGGCAGGCCAATACTGGCAACAGTGCTAGCAGTGTGGGCTGTGGAGGGTGTTGGCAGCCACCACACACTGGATAGACAGACACACACTTCCCACACCTATGCCAGCATTGTGCAACTATAGAGATGTTGGGCAGCCCAGGCCACCACACCAGTCCTGGGCACAGTGCAGGCATGGCTATGTGCTGTATTATGAAGACATGCTGGCAGGACGTTATGCATAGAGACTGTGCAGCTTGTCTAATACATGCACCAGGGCAAAGACATCATGACTGCCTAGGGTGGGGGCACAAGGAAATACAACAGAAAATCCATAAAACTTGTAACAGGTTGTGTCTAGAACCTATTGTAAATGTTGCCATGATTGTTGGTCATAAAATGAATCTAGATATGGTCACTTTTTCAGAGCAATATATTTTGTCAATCAATTTCGTGACACTCTGACACTATCATAAAGATGAAATGTAATTCAAACAAAAGGCATAGTTCATATGTAGGAGTCGCTCCCCAGGTTGGTAAACACTGTCAGACACAAGACCTGTAGCACACTCCACAGACATCAGAAAGGTTGCTATGATGCAGCTCACTCAGAATATTGTACTTAACCTAGGAATTGCTATCTGCCAGTAATCATAGCAACCTTTTTAAAGATGTGTACCATATTCCCAGGTTTAGGGTGGCATTACTAAGGTATGCAAGTGCTAGTATTGGGAGATGCACGCAGAGCCCAATGTCCTGCCTCTCCAGGAGGCTTTGGATAATGGGGTCTGTGGGTGCGGGTGTGTCTGCCCCTGTTGGCTGCTGCTTTACGGCAGAGGTTCCCAACTCCAGTCCTGCGGTGCCAAACACTGTTCAGGTTTTCATGCTTTCATGCTGTCCCTCATGAATATGCATGAGATACATCTGCATACCATGGGGGTGGCGCATAGAAATGCAGCACAGGCATCTTTATCAGAGGCAGCATGGAACCGGAATGGTGTTTTGATCCCCCCTTGAGCTCAATGAGTAAAGTTTGCAGAGACACCACCTTTTATTCAAAATCAGTGCTATATGAAGCAGTTCGTCTGTTAATTTTAATTAGTGCTGCCAGCAAACATACCCTCACAGGGCCGCAACCGAAGGTGCTGCAGAAGGCACCCTATAAGGCACCCCAGAGGGCACATTATAAAGTGCACTGTCCGCCAAGGCACCCTAGAATGTGCCCTATGGGTCACCCCACAGGGCGCAGTACAGGGTCCTGCATCGGGCACTGTATAGGGCGCCTGATGAGGCACTGTAAGGAGACAGCACTATGAGGGTCTCATGCTAGCAGCACCAATTGAACTTAAAGAAAAATGCCACAGACAGCGCTAACAAATATCCCCACTGTGGGATCAAACCCATGACCCCTAGCCCCACAGGCAGTGAAGTAACCGGTGGGCCACATTGCTAGTGCTATGAACAAATCCCTGGCTGGCAGATGAAGGTTGTCAGGTCACCACACAAACTGTCGGCTGTGGTGGCCAGGATCAGGGTCAACCCACTCATACCCATGGTGCACTGCACATGTAGATCTACAGTCCATAGATGAACCCAAGACGGGGTATGCACCCCCACAGCACCTCAACCTGGTTAAGGGAACTGACCGTGTGTCCCACTGGCACAGAGCACCTACAGACAGTAATCCAACAGGGTGTCCCATACAGTGCATGAAAAGGTGACTAGTAAGGCATCCAGAGCTACAGCACAATGGTTAATACACCGACTAATGGCGCAGGGGTCATGAGTTCAATACCCCTGTGGGTCGAATGAGTAAAGCTGGTGCAGACATCACTGTGTACCTTCAAGCAGTGCTGACAGAAGCAGTTCCTTTTGTTAACCGTAAGTAGTGCTGCCAGCAGACACACCCTCATGGGGCCGTAAACTAAGGCGGCGCAGAAGGCACCCAATAATGTACCCCAGAGGGCACATCATAAGGTGCACTGCCCGCCAAGGCACCCTAGAATGCCCCCTATGGGCCACCCCACAGGGCGCATCAAAGGGTGCTGCACATGGCACGTGAAAGGGTGCCTGATGAGGTACCGTAAGGAGACAGCATTGTGAAGGTGAGGTAGCTGGCAGCACCACTGCAAATAACAAAAAGAATATGCCTCACACAGCCCCACCAAGTAACCCCACTGTGGGTTCCAACCCATGACATCTGGCCACACAGGCAGTGAAGTAACTTGTGGGCAATATCGCCAGTGTGACCAACAATGTCCTAATAACGATGTGGCCAACCTATGGAGTATAAATGTCAGATGGTCAAAGGTCCCACACCAGATCAACAACAGGTTAGCTAAGTACAAACCAAAAATGCCTGCCAATCAAACAAACCAAGGTCTCAGCAAACAAGGGCATATGGCAAACACGATCAAGACCAAGGTCAAGACCATTACCAAAAACAACACGCCCAATAACATCACCGACCTTGTCAAATACGGACAGCTACTGTCAAAATCCAAGGAAACACCCAACCTACGATCAATACGTGGAGACAGACTAGCCAGATGCCTGTTCCCCCAGCTCTAACAAATCCCTGGCTGGCAGATGAAGGACGTCAGGTCACCACACAAACTGTCTGCTGTGGTGTCCAGGATCTGGGTCAACCCACGCATACCCACAGTGCACTGCACATGCAGATCTGCAGTCCATAGATGAACACAATATGGGGTATGCACCCACACAGCACCTCGGCCTGGTAGAGGGAACTGACCGTGTTTCTCACTGGCACAGAGCACCTACAGACAGTAATCCAACAGGGTGTCCCATACAGTGCATGAAAAGGTGACTAGCAAGGCATCCAGAGCTACAGCACAATGGTTAATACATCGACTAATGGCTCCGGGGTCGTGAGTTCAATACCCCTGTGGGTCAAATGAGTAAAGCTGGCGGAGACATCCCCATTTATCCTAAAGCAGTGATGACAGAAGCATTATTTTGTTAACCTTAAGTAGTGCTGCCAGCAAACACACCCTCACGAGGCCGTAACCTAAGGCGGCGCATAAGGCAATGCAGAGGGCACATAATAAAGTGCACCGTCTGTCAAGGCACCACATAATGTCCCATATGGGAGACCCCATAGGGCGCCTGGAAGGGTGACTCATAGGGCATGGTATAGGGCGCCAGAGGAGGCACCCTAAGGAGACAGCACCGTCACCATCACACATCAGAGCCATGCTGCAAGGCGCACTACCTGGTGCTGTCCGTGGACCCCAACCACCCTGCTTCCCACCCCACCGTTGTCACCCTAACCCCTGTCCCCCAGTCTGCCACCTGTCCTAACCAGACTGTACGATGTGGTGAGGAGGGTGGCAGCACGACATGTCCCCACAGTGCCCACCCCCACCGTATGCACATCAGTTACCATCCCCAACCCCCCACAGACCCATGTTGAGGCATGCAGAGTCAACAGAGACCATGCAACATCCCCAGTGACATGTCAATGTTCCACAACAATGCACAGGTGATCCCCCCAGCTGCAAACAATGAAACGTACCTGAAAGGTACAGCATTGGACTGATGGGGAAAGCCAGAGTCAGGCAAGGGCACAAGGGGCCCCAGGAGAGGCTGCAGACGTTGATGAACTGGGTCCATCACCACGACCTCATGATCAGCTGTCAGTGGAGCATGGCCTAGGAATGGTCTGTTGCGGGGAAACATAATGGTTACGTGAAGTGTCCTGCCAACAAACATGAGACATGTCAGGCAAAAGAATATCACAAAAAAAGAAGAAAACCTTTTTTGGTTCGGACAAATAAATAACAGAAAAGAAAACCAAACCACCACACAACCCACCCTCTGGGTCTCAGGGTGCAGAACAGGAGCACCCACCAATAGATCCACAGTCTACCTCCCTGCAATGGTAGCAGTAGAGGGGACCATCATCCCCCAGTCCTGTTGGGGAACAGACAGAGCGCTACACATCCATAACTCAATGGCAGACAGATGGCAGGCCTGGAAATGCGCAGCTGCCCTCCAACATTATCTGACATTCTCCAGCAGCACGCCTCCAGCCGTTGCACGGTGTTCCAGCACGACACATACTAGCTCCAGACAGTCCGCCAGCTAGTCCATAGTGCATGGTCCTGGAGGAGATGCAGGCACCCAGAACAGGGATGTCAGCATACACACCAAGCAGATAAGTCAGTGATTGGGCCCCAAAAGGGAACCCATAGATATCACATGAGAGAAATGTCATACAGCACTATGGGGGAACCTAGTCATGCAATGGTCACTGCTCAGTCAGGGTGAGAGTGACCTCACAGCAGGACATGCTATGGCCACCCTGTCCGTGCAGGTGGTGGCCGGGCACTACAATGTCTGAGACATTGCCCTATGCCTTGTGCAGATACAGCCAGATCAGGCCACCTTATCCAGGCTATTCCCACGGTACCTTGCTCCTCATTATGCACATTGGCAGGCCAATACAAGCAACAGTGCTAGCACTGAGGGCTGTGGAGGGTGTTGGCAGCCACCACACTCTTGATAGACAGACACACACTCCCCACACCTATGCCAGCATTGTGCAGCTATAGAGGTGTTGGGCAGCCCTGGCCACCACACCAGTCCTGGGCACAGTGCAGGCATGGCTATGGTACGCAATACTTTAGGAGTCACTCCCCAGGTTGGTAAACACTGTCAGACACAAGACCTGTAGCACACTCCAGAGACATCAGAAAGGTTGCTATGATGCAGCTCACTCAGAGATTTGTACTTAACCTAGGAATAGCAACCTTTTGATAGCTGTGTACCATATTCCCAGGTTTAGGGTGTCATTACTAAGGTATGCAGGTGCTAGTATTGGGAGATGCACGCAAAGCCCGAAGTCCTGCCTTTCCAGGAGGCTTTGGATCATGGGGCCTGTGGGTGCGGGTGTGTCTGCCCCTGTTGGCTGCTTCTTTACGGCAGAGGTTCCCAACTCCAGTCCTGCGGTGCCAAACACTGTTCGGGTTTTCAAGCTGTCCCTCATGAATATGCATGAGATACATCTGCATACCATGGGGGTGGCGCATAGAACTGTAGCACAGGCATCTTTATCAGAGGCAGCATGGAACCGGAATGGTGTTTGGCCCTCCAGGACTGCATTTGGGAGACTCTGCTCTAGGTAATGTGCATGTTTATGGTGTCTGTGCTCTGTAGGGTAAAATGTAGGTGTTTTGGGCATGTTTACATGATGTGCAAGAACGGTTCTGTCTGTATTAGCACGTTATAGTAGTGGGTAAAATGTGAGGATTGGGTTGGCGGAAGCCACAGCTGGGACTTGAACCTGTGACTTTCTGCTTCTAAATGCACTGGTTTTATGCACTGCACCACCATGTTATCACGGAGATGGTGCATTCCCTGGTGATACCATGACTGTTGGTCAGACAGGGCCTGTCTGGTGCAGTGCATGGCACCCACCTACACAGGGCTAGGCCACGGTCTGCTCTGGGCAGCTGCCACTGCCCCCTCCACCACCAGTATCCCTCTGCCACCATGCTGACATGCTCTTCTGCTGGTGGAGCTGGTGGTGCGCAGTCTCAGGCCATCCAGTGTGCAGGTAGGTGGCTGCCTATGGTGTGGGTTCTGGGGTAGGGGTGCCTGCATAGACGTCCACGATCCCCCCCAGCTCCGCCTGCCAATGTTCCATGCCCTTGGGGGTAGCTGTTGGGTACTATCCCCTGTGACTCTTTGGGAAACCCACTCGTGCCCATGTTGGACCTTCAGCAGTTGCTGTCTGGCTGCTCCGCTGTTTCAGCATTCGTATGGGCCACCTAGGCATCACCCTAGTCTGCACTGTGGCCCAGCTCCACCACAGCATGTGCCGCCTGCGGCCCTCTGTATCCCCTTCTCCGGCATCTGTCCAGTTGCCATTCCGACATGCCCGCCCTGATGTTGCGGAACATGTGCACCTGTCCGATGGTGGGGAAAACCCTGAGCAGCGCTATGTCACTGTGGGCTCATTCACCTTGTCTGGGGACAGCGTATAGACCCTTCCACGATTTATATCTGTTCTATGGAGCTTACTCGGGGGGGAGGGGTTGATGTTTCTCCTTGATACCACTATTGGCCAGCTTGGTTATTGTTTTTTTCCAGTTTGTTGGGGTCATTTTCAGTGTTTCTGTGCCCTTTTGTTCTGTGCACATGTATCACACTTATCACTGTTTTTTGGTTTCCCTGCCTCTGCTGTACATTGCTGACACTGAAATGGTTTCCCTCCCCTGCAAATGTGCATCTAACAGCAGGTTTTCATTCGCGTTGGGATTGTGCCCTCGATTTCAGCGCATTAGTGTGAATGGGGCCTCTCCCCACCCACTCTCCGCCCATTGACCCCTTTTCTCCACCCTCTCTCCACCTTCTGCAATGTTTTTCCGCGCGGCGGGCGTTTACGATCGTTAACTGCGGTTAACGCGCGTTATATAACGTTAACTTTCGTAAGCGCATTATTACATGCGTTATATAACGTTAATGAGCGTTAACATTATACAATGCGCATTATTCATGATTACCGCAGTTTAGTAAACATACCCCTAGGTGACATGCAGTCAAGTTACAGTGTAACCCATTTAAGACTGAGAGAAAATATTTTTTTACTCAACGAGTAATCAAACTCTGGAATTTTTACCAGAGGATGTAGTAAATGCTGTTGGGTAGCTGGGTTTAATAAAGGTTTGGACAAGTTCTTGGAGGAAAGGTCCATAAACTATTATTAAAGAGGAGCCGGGAAATCCACTACTTGCCCCAATAAAGGCATTGTGGAACCTTTGTGTCTTTTTGGGAACCTGCTAGGTACTCGTGACCTGGATTGGCCATGTTTGGAAATAGGATACTGGGCTTGATGAACCATTGTCTGACCCAGTATGGCATTTCTTATGTTCTTATGTTAACCATGGTGTGTTACATGCAACACTCCCACATTTGCTGTCGGAGATGTGGAAAGCATTTCCCTGTGAGTTAATGTGGAGCCCTGCCCCATACCACCTATTGAGGTGGTGTTAGATGAACCCACACTAATTTAGTTAGCGTGCTGTGTGAACACAGCGCTAACTGTGCCAAGCTCACCCCGCCCACTTGTGGCTCTAATGCAGGTTGCATAGTTACCGTGGCAATCATGCTACATTAACTGTCATGGCCCTGCACTATCTGGCAACATGTGTCTCAGCGCACCAGAACGTGTGCTACCGTGTAGCGTCCATTAGTAAAAGACCCTCAGGGTGACATACTTCTTTAACATGAACAATATGACACTTCATACGGCCTTTTCTAGGATCACCCATAATGCAATTAATTGCAGTAAATACATGAATCTATGTTCACTATATTTATCCTTTAGGGTCCCTTCTATTCCTTGGGGCAGCCCCTGGGCAGAATGGTAAGGCTCTTCGCATCTTTAGAATTTCTCTTTGTACCTCATATCCACTGTTCGTCCTTGAACCTCCATCACTAATTCACTCCTTTTCTGCATTTTGTAGCACCTCCTTAGATGTTTCTTCTGGGTAAGTACCAGCCAGGTGTTTTTTCTCCTCTTTTCTCTTTTTTTAATTGTATAGTTACTCATTTTAAAAAATACATAAGGAACGTAAACACTTGCATAGAAATAGGCACTCATAAGCATCATATATAAAGCAATTGCATCCAAACAAAAAGAAAAGAAAAAACAGAAAAAAGTCCACCATAAGCATCTTGTAGCCCACCAATTGATGAAAAGCCATCCAGATGATCAGAAAAAAAGAGTGAAAGTACATAAGAAATCAAAATATAAAGAAGAGGTGATTTGATAAAACCTACAGAATTACCAGGTTGCTAGGCTACTAGCAAGCAAATCAACTTCTAATAGTAATCTTTTCATCAAGAAAATATCTTAATGGTTTAGGGTCAAAGAGAACATATCTACACCAGAATATTTTAACATTTAGCATTTAGCTGGAAAATGTAGAAAAAAACTCAGCACCCTTTTGCCATATCTGTAGAAACTGCTTACTCTTATTCTAGGTCTAATTGCAGAAATCAGGAAAAATATATACTGACTGACCCATAAACAAAGCATTTCTGGATCTAAAGGCTTTATAATAGTATTTTTATCTATTTTGAAAATGAAGGAACCAGGAGAGTAGCCTGCTGATGGGCTTCCTTCTCTGATTGCTCAAGCATTGCTGTAAGGTCCAAACTGTCCAGAGAAGATCCTTCCACCCTTTCTCCCCAGGGTTTAAAACACTTCATAGAAAGATAAAATGCATTAAGCAATGGTGATGCAATCTCTGATGGTACTTTCAGCATCCATAGAAAGTACTTCTTAAGCACCTCCCTCAGTGACCTAGGAGGAAGAAAGGGAAAATGAGCATTCTAAAATTTGTTCTCTAACTTTCTATAAATCAAAACCCTGTCCTGTGCCCAGAAAGCATTACATTTACGTAGCTGAAGCTGGGATTTTGCTATCAACTCTACTTTCCCAGCTTGAGCTCACAGATTCCTTCAGTGTCCCACAGTTTGCTCAAAAGATCCCATTTCTGAACTCACCACAAGTTAAGTGAGCTAATTGCTTGCCAGATTGACTCTCAGGTGATCTTCTTGGGCTACGCTAAAGAGACATATATTACATGGCAGAAAAGCTTTATCGGGCTCTCTCAAGCCTCCACTCCACTATATTCCTCTCCACACTACCCAGTCTTGGTGAGTCCACTGAATCTTCCATGGCCTAGCTGTGCTCCATCAAGCTCACGGCTCTAGCCCTGCCGATTCTGTCCTCACTGCAAACATTTCTCCACTGAAGCAAGACACTTCCGCACTTCCTATCTGCAACAAGTCAGAACTCTCCGCTAGATGAGGCAACTTTGGTGTAACCCAGTTTAGAGTTTAGATGTTTGTGTAGATTGGGAAATAGGCATATGGGGCGGAATTTCAAAGGATAATTGCCCTAGTTACCCATGTAAATACCTTATCCGGAATTTTCCAAAGGCACCTATATGGGTAATACCTTTGGAAAATCTCGGATAAGTCCATAACGCGCCCAGATGCTATGTGGTTAGCATCGGGGCATATTGGGGGCGTTCCGGAGCAGAACGAGGGCAGAGGAAAGGGCTAAGCGGGTAGAGAAAAAACCTTGCCTATCTTTAAGGCACAGAGGTCTAAGCGGGTAGCATTGAAAATCGCTGCTACCCACTTAGCCGCTGCTGGCATATCCAGCCAAACCCGGATTTTAACTTCCATCACCGTGGAAGTGAAAATCCGGGTTAAGGGGGTCGGCGGGCAGGCTATGAGCCGATGTGACACATAGTCTGCCTAAATGAAAATCGGGCCCATGGTCTTTATCTGCTGATATTTTCTCTGTTTTTATGTCTCTATCCTACACCAGTGTTTCCAAACCTATCCTGTGGGACCCACAGCCAGTCAGGTTTTCAGAATATCCACTCCTATTCAATGCCTTCCTCTCTCCCCTTGCTCTTCTCATTCAATAACTAGGTATTTCAGCATACTACTATGCCAACAACATCCTGCTCCTCCAGCACAAAGATGCTCTATCTCCCAACCTCTCTTGGCTCAACACCTGCCTTACTCAAATAGCTTCTTGGTTGGAAGAGAATCAATGGGTACTCAACCCTAGCAAAACATCAGCTACTTGGCTGACAGGCACCACCTCTCTGCCTCTTCTGACACCTCTTCTTCTTGGTGCCCCCATTCCATTGGTATCCTCTTTTCACTACCTTGAGGTTATCCTTGATTCATCCTTGACCTCTTGCAACCAATCAGCACCATCATATGCAACTCATTCTTCTCTCTACATTAGATCAGGGCTATTCGCCCTTTTCTGTCCTTCTCATCCCTGACCACTCTACTACTGTATTTAGTCATGACATGACTAGAATACTGTAATATCATCTTTGCCGGTCTTCTGAACTACCAGCTTCAAAGACTTTAACTCAACCAAAACACACACATGCCTCCCACTTTGATCATGCCTTCCACTTCTCGCCCATATCTCCCACTTTGATCATGTCACCCTCCCTGCTGATCCAGTTTCACTGGTTTCCCATATATTACCACAAAGGCACACTGTTCTATCTTTCTTCTCTTATCATTCTCCATACCCCTCACCGTTCCCTCCGTTCACTTCACTCTAACCACTGCTTTTTCCTCCCTGCCACCTGCACCAGGCAGGAACTAACCCAAAATTCTGCATTTTACTTTGTGGGCCTCAGTCTCTGGAGCAATCTGCCTCCTGACTTCTGCTTGGAACCATCATTCACAAAATTCAAATCTCAGCTTAAAACATTTTTGTTCCACAAAGCATTTGACCTTCCCACCACATAATATACCAGCTGCCTGTAGATGATATCTACCTGGTCTATTTCTCTCTCCCTAGTGTGAATGTGGCTGAATCTTTCCTATCTTATGTTATGGATTTCTTTTCAGCCATCCTACCCTCTCTTGGGCTGTTTTATTGTAAACCGCCCTGCCGTATCACGAAGGGCAGTACATCAAATTTTAATAAAACATATAACATAAAACATAATGAGATAAATTTGCATGCAATGTGTCTCATGCATACTCATTGGCAAAAGCCTGAAAACCTGACTGGCTGGGGAACCTCTGTGTTCTACAAGGACAAACTGCCTAGTAAGGATCCCAGTGGGACCTCACATAAAGTTGCATCTGTATTGTACAACACTGTAATTTATGGCTTCCAACACAAAAGTTTCTCTTCCTAGTGCTGAAAGTCTTATGAAGTCCCTATGTGCACATGAAATTATACAATAAAACACTGAAAGAACAATACCACAAAGCAGAAATTACAAAAAATTGTACTTTCAGTCATCCTTACTATCATCTTTGCACATTTTCTTTGATTTATCAACAGTAAAGATGCTGGGAATGCTTTCTGAAGCTACCCATTCTGTAAAAATACCTCTCATTTTGTCAACTTCATCCATGAACTGCCATTGTACATATCTCCAACTGACCATGTAAAGCACTTAAAAGCATAAGTTGAAAATAACTCGCAGTGTGGCATAATAGCATTTCCCACATTTGCAGAATCAAGCATGTGGGGGGTTCATATGTGTGCCTCATAGAAAGTGTTAGGTGGCACATGCATGTATATGTTTGTCAGAGGGTACATGCATGTGGGTGTGGGTATCATGGGAACTCGCAAAGGCTATGGGGTAGATTCTGAGCAGCGTTTAGCAGGGATGTATGTTTAGTTTGGACATACATCCCTGCTAAATGCATGTGCCGGATTCACTGCCCAAAGCTCCCAGCATGACAGGGGAGATGTGCGGGGCGCTCTGGATGGGGGCAGGAAGGGGTGGGCCAGAGGAGGAGCGTGGGCAGGGTGGAAGCGGGTCCCTGACCCTGGACAAACAGGGCTGATTCCGGTCACAGCCCTGTACATCCAGAGTTGCTAACTTAGACGGGGGGACTTATTCCACCTCAGAGGTGGAATAAGTCCCCCCGATGTTGGAGGACAGCACGGCGGTGCACCACAGTGAGGTGAAGTGCAGGAGGAGGATCCCCGCAGCCCAATTCCAGCTGTGGCAGGCCTGATCAGAGGTCAGGCAACAGGGAAAGGGATCATTCAGAGGTATGCAGCAGATCTGGGCTCCTGCATGGCACCCCTGTGCCATGGTGATGGAATGCCATGGCACCGGAATCCATGCAGGAGCATAGGGCGGCCTAGATGGGGGGTTTCCTGGGCATCCAGTGGCATAGAATTGGGGCAGAGCCAGCACATCCAGGCCCTCTGCACCCAATTCTGCTCCCACGGGAACTAACTTCCGCGGGTACAGGATCACATGAGGATCCAGCCCGTCCAGACGGGCCCCATTCTGAATTGACCTACATGTGTGTGTGTGTGTGTGTGTGTGTGTGTGTGTGAGAGGGGTTGATGTGTGTGTGTGTGTGTGTGTTTATGTGTCATGGGGAGTGTCAGAGGCTTGTGTGAGTGTGTATCAGGCTGCATGTTGTGTGTGTGTGTGTGTGTGTGTGTGTGTGTGTGTGTGTGTGTGTGTGTGTGAGGGGTTGATGTGTGTGTTTGTGTGTGTTTATGTGTCATAGAGAGTGTCAGAGGCTGTGTGTGAGTGTGTATCAGGCTGCATGTTGTGTGTGTGTGTGTGTGTTCCTGCATGTGCATGTCTGCTTATATGTCATGGGAAGTGTTGGGGTGAGTACATGAGTACACTAGCTAAAATTCTCGAGAAGTTGACCCAGAGACAGATTCAACAGCATGTGAATTCATCCTCCCCATTAGACCCATGTCAACATGGATTCAGAGAAGCCCACGGTGTAGAAACTCTACTAACGACATTAACCAGTACACTTATCAATGGAATAGACAGCGTCAAGAAGGGCTTTGCGCTAATCTCCTTGATATAGCAGCAGCGTTTGACTCCGTAGACCACGTGCAGCTCCTGAGGCGGCTTCATGAGAAGGGAATCCGGGAGCAAGCATGGAACTGGTGCAAATCCTACCTCGAAGGCAGATGGCAACAAGTCCGTATTGGTAACCCTTGGTATTGGTAACCATCCGAACCCTTCCAGCAGAAACAGGGTGTATCCCAAGGTTCCTCCTTGTCTGCTCTGCTCTTTAATATCTATATGCAGCCAATTTGTGACATTACCCGCTCTTTCGGCATATCTTGCCTTATGTACGCAGACGACGTGCTGCTATTTACACCTATAACTATCACTTGCTCGGACTATACAGTGTTAATCAACTGCTTCAACGCAATAATGGATTGGCTACTCACCCAGAACATCTGCATAAATTTTAAAAAAACAGAAGTCCTAATAATCACAAGAAATAAATGTTTCTCTCCTCCACCAACACTGAAAGTCAGAGACGCAGAACTTCCAGTCAAATCCAATATACGCTATCTTGGGGTCATACTCGATCAACAGTTGGACTTCAAGGAGCACATAAAACGCACTGTAAAAGCCATCTACTTCAAGATCAAAACCCTGCGGCACTTGAGACCTGTGATTGAACCCGGTGACTTCCGTACCATCTTCCAAGCGCTAGTCACACCGCACTTCGATTATGCCAATATAATACTGCATGGCCTCCCAAAGATTACCCTCAACCCTCTACAGTTAGCCATGAATGCAGCAGCCCTTGTACTTTGCGGAGCCTCAAGGAATGACCACATCTCCCCCATTCTAAAAGAACTCCACTGGCTTCCAATAAGCTGTAGAATCCTATATAAGGCCCTCCTCATTACCTTCAAGGCCTTCAACAAAATGTCACCTCCATCTATTTCTGACCTCATCACACACACTACAAACAACAGATCTAGGAGATCACTGGCTGCAGACATGCTACTAATACCAAGTGATTCTACAAAGCTCAACCATACCACCATCAATAGGGCATTCTTGAACTATGCTCCCAGGTGTTGGAACAAACTCCCTCCCAGCATTAGAGCAATCAGGGACCTTAGGCTGTTCAGAAAAGCCCTCAAACACCACCTTTTTCTCATGCATTTTACACATCTAGATATCCCCCCCCCCCCTTCACCCTCCCCCACCCTCACAATCTCAAACCACTGCTATATGATTACAAAAACCTACAGCGAATTTAGCTCCAATATGTAATGTACTAGAAATGTAAATAGTTTCCCCAAGTTTTTACATCCATGTTAAATCCCAGTTCTATGTAAACGATGGCCAAATTTAACTGACCAAGTGTTATATTGTTTCAATGTAAACTGCACTGATGACAAAGAGCGCGGTATATAAGAAATGTTAAATAAATAAAATAAATGAGTATATATGTCAGTGTGCATATGCATTTGTGTTGGGGGCTGCGTTCATGTATGTGTGCATTGGGTAGTGTTGACAACTGCATTAGTGCGTGTGGGTGTGTATATGTTGGGAGCTGCATGTGTGTGTCTCTCTCTTTCTCTCTCTCATAACCCCACCCCACACTAGGATTCCCCCAGTCTCTCTCTCTCATAACCCCACCCCACACTTGGATTCCCCCAGTCTCTCTCTCTCATAACCCCACCCCACACTAGGATTCCTCCAGTCTCTCTCTCTCATAATCCCCCACACCAGCGTCCCGCTCTCTCTCTCTCTCTCTCTCTCTCTCTCTCTCTCTCTCTCTCTCTCTCTCTCTCTCTCATAACCATCCATGGCTTCCCCCAGTGTCTCTCTCTCATTTATTTATTTTAGTTAGCTAGTTTTATAAACCACTTTATCTAGAAACTGAAACTTTTAACTGTATATAGAATATGATGTATTAATTTTAAAAACTGACATAGGTGCAGAAGTAATCAAACAATATACATGAAAGAGGCAATTCAGGTCAAGATTGCTACTGTTCTGGAGTGATGGGACATCATGTTTAATCCTCTCTCCCGAAATGCTCCCATTATCCTCTCCCCAGGCTTCACCCAGTTTCTCTTTCTCTCTCTCTCTCTCTCCCTTTCTCTATTATCAACTCTTGCCCCCAAAGCTTTACTCAGTCTCTTTATAACCTCCCCGTCCCTCAGATTTCACTCAATCTCTATCTCTCTGTCTCTCTCTCTCTCTCTCTCTCTCTCTTTCTCATACCCCCTTCATCCAATCACTCCCTCACTCTTCCATTCTTGTGCCTGTCAGCAGCTCCTCAAAAACACAGCATTTCATACTTCCCCCTCCACAATCAGCTCTCCACGTGGTTGAGCCATGCAGTGGAGGAAGTTTTGGCTGACCTCAGGTTTTCAAATATTGCAAGACTAGGACAGTATTAGGACTAGGGCTGAAAAATCCATTCAAAAGCAAGGGTCTTAAACTTGAGGAAAACTAACTTTGCTGAAATGGGACAATACCTCAAGCAGTCGTCAGTGGGATGGGAACATCTGGAGGATGTAGAAAAGCAATAGGCAAAACTGAAATGGGATATTTTAAGGGCAACAAACCTTTTCTTTAAGAAAGGTAAATAAATGTAAAAGGAAAAGGAGGTCATTATGGTTCTCAAAAGAAGTAGCTGAAAAGGTGAAGAAAAAGATGGTGGCCTTCATAAAATTCAAGAGATCACATAGAGAGAAAGACAACCATCTATATTTTGAAAAACTTAGAGAAACCAACAAAGTAGTCAGGAAAACAAAAATACAAGAAGAAGAAGAAATAGCCAATGCAATAAAAAGGGGGGATAAGACATTTTTCAGATATATTACTGAGATGAGGAAGTGCAAAAGTGGTACTGTCAGACTCAAGGGTGAAGGGGAGGAATAGGTATAAGCTGATAAAGCGGAATAGCTTAACAAATATTTCCGTTCTGTATTCACAGATGAAGGGCCAGGAGCAGGACCTCATAAAACACCCACAAGGAGGGACAGAAATGATGAGGATCTTGAAAAATTTTCAGAAGATTGTGTTCATGAGGAACTAGCTAAACTAAAAGTAGACAAGGCAATGGGGCCTGATGGGATACATCTGAGAGTATTGAAGGAACTTGGGAATATTCTAGCAGTTTCACTTTTCAGTGCTTCTTTAGAGTCAGAAGTGGTTCCAGAGGACTGGAGGAAGGCACATGTGGTCCCAATATACAAGAGCGAAGTAAGGATAAAGTTGACAACAACAAGATGGTTAGCCTAACCTCTCTGGTGAGTAAATTATTGGAAACACTACTAAAACAGTGAGGTTTCTGAAGGCCAATGGTCTGCAGGATCCGAGGCAGCATGGGTTTACCAGGGGCAGGTTTTGTCAGACAATTTGATTGATTTCTTTGGCTGGGTGAGGGAGAGTCCTAGATGTGGTGTACTTAGATTTCAGTAAAGCCTTAGACACCGTTCTGTACAGGTGACTTATAAACAAACTGAGCATCCTAGAGATGGACCATAAAGTGATTGACTGGGCTAGAAATTGGTTGAGTGGGAGGCAACAAAGGGTACAGGTAAATGCAGCTCACTGAGAAGGTTACCAGTGGTGTGGTGCAAGGATCTGTCCTTGGTCCAAATCTTTTCAACATCTTTGTTACTGATTTTGTGAAAGGGCTGTCGGGTAAGGTTTGCCTCTTTGCGGATAGGAATAGGAAGGTATAGATAACATGAGGAAGGATCTGCAATAGGAAGGTATAGATAACATGAGGAAGGATCTAGCTAAGCTTGAAGAATGGTCGAGAATTTGGCTGCTGAGATTTAATGCTAAAAAAATGCTGGGTCATGCATTTGGGCTGCAAAAATCCAAGGGAGTGGTACAGTGTAGGGGGTGAAGTACTTCTGTCCATGAAAGAAGAGCGGGACCTGAGCGTGATTGTTTCTGATGATCTTAAAGTAGCTAAACAGGTAGGAAAGGTGACAGCAAAAGCTAGAAGGATGCTTGGGTGCATAGGGAGAGGAATGGCCAGCAGAAAAAAGGAAATGATAGTACCTCTATATAAGTCACTGGTGTAACTTTTGGAGTATTGTGGGCAATTCTGGAAACTACACCTTCAAAAAGATATAAGTAATATGGAGTATGTGCAGATTGTGGCTACTAAGATGGTTAGAGGTCTTCGTTATAAAGCATATGGGAAGAGACAAAGGGCCCAATATTCAAAGGGCATTTACATGGTTTACAGCTTAGTAAACTGTGTAAATGCCTTAAATGGGAATATTCAATGGCACATACACGGTTAGTGCCGTTGAATATCCCCTTCTATATCCCCTATGTGCCCCAATGTTTCTGGTTAGCATCGGGAGCATTCTGGGGCAAAGCAGAGGTGGGAAATGGCACTAACTGGGCAGCAGCGATATTGCATGTTGCCCAGTTAGCGATCAATGCCTTAAAAGATAGGCGAGGAAAACCCTCATCTATCTTTAAGGTGCCGATCGCTAAACAGGCAGCAGACAATATCACTGCTGTCCAATTAGCCTTGGTGGCTTCCTGTCCCTAAGGCGATCACCGGATATTCAGTGCCGTCGCTTTGGCACTGAATTCCAGTATAGAGGTCGGCGAGGAGGACTGTGCGCCTTATTGGCGCATAGACGTTCCAAACAATGGACAGCTGAAAATCGGGCCCAAAGATCTTAATATGTATATGTTAGAGGAAAGGTGGGATAGAGAAGATATGATAAAGATGTTTAAATACCTCGTGGCATAAATGCCCAAGAGGAGAGCCTGTTTCGATTGAAAGTAAGCTCTGCTACAAGGGGACATAGGGTGAAGGTGAAGGTGAAAGGGGATGGACTCAGGAGTAATATGTGGAAATATTTATTTACGGAAAGAGTGGTAGATACGTGAATGGTCTCCCAGTGGAGGTAGTGGAGATGAGGACGGTATCTGAAACAAGCACAGAAGATCTCTAAAGGACAAAAGCGGACTATTGTAGTGGATATGGAAGGGCAGACTAGAAAGGCCATGTGGTCTTTTTCTGCTGTCATTTTCTATGTTTCTATATTAGTCCAAATGTCCTCCACTGCACGGCTCAGTCATGCAGACAGCTGATTGTGGTGGGGGAAGTGCAAAACACCATGTTTTTCAGCAGTTATTTATTTATTTAGAGTCTTTTCTATACTGTGCTCTTTAAAATAAGCTCGGTTTACAGCCAACAGCAAATTTGTACAGTGCAGGCGGCGCCTGTACTGAACTTACAAAGAACAGGGTTTTGCAACTTGGGCTCACTGGGGAAACTATGTACAGGTTTTGCAGTTGCAGCAAAATCATGAGCTAGCATATGCATCTTTGTTTGCACATACTTATACAGGGACAAACAAACATGCGTACTGACAGACAACATTTGCGCACAGGCAGTATGCCTTAGTGAAAAGCGTCTTAAAAATAAGCAAGCTGGTCAAATACATAAAATAAAAATGCTATACTGGCTCAGATCTAAAGTCTATTTAGACCAGCATCCTCCTCACAACTGTGGTAGGAGGCACGGGTCACCGTCAATCCTTCCTTTTTCCATCAGTTTTTGATAAGTGATTCACTGATGTTGGGTGCTGGTGACTACTTGTAATTGATTTATCTTTCATAAATGTGTTTAAATATTTGGCAATATAATCCATAGGTTAACTATATGCCACCTAATACTTTAACCAAATGCCCCTAAGTCATGAGACAAAGTGAATAATAATTCATTAAAATGCAAATAGCTTTCCCCTCTGGTAAATTTTGTATTTAATTATTATTTTCTTTTGTTTGGGTCTTTTATATACTTGATTTTTGCTTTTGGATTAGGGCTTTGCAACAATGGCTGTGTGCAACTGGAAATAAGCTTCAGATTGAGTACAGGATGGCTGTAAAAAAACTGCATTAAGTGATAATGGTAATGAAAAGCAACTGAGGATATGAATATAGCTTGATCTCTGAGAGAGACATTTTTTCCAATAACAAGTTGATTTAGGATGTTTTTAACTCTTACATACCATGATAATGTATGGTGATATAGTTACAATATCAAAGCTGAGCTATGAAGTATGTTTGCGTGAAAGTTCTTCATTATTTACGTAAGAGCATAATTTGTTTATTTAGCAATGCTTATATACCACTTTTCACCAGATCAAAGCGGTGTGCATTATGTATTTCCCTTGTTCCTGAAGGGCTCACAATCTATGTTGTGTACCTGAGGCAACAGGGGGTTAAGTGGCTTGCCAAAGAACACAAGGAGAGCCTGAGGGATTAGAAACCCCTGTCCCTCTGGCCTAAGGTTGCAGTCCTCCAGTGGGATTTGAATCCCTGGCCCTCTGGCCTGAGGCAACTTGCCCCAACAACTAGGCTACTCCTCCCTACCTTATGGGGTCAGACCAAGGTCCATCAAACCCAACATCCTGTTTCTAACACTGCCCAAACCAGGTCACAGCTACCTGACAGTTTCCCAAAAAGGTACACAGATTCCGCAATGCTTATCCTGGGGTAAGTAGTGGATTTCCCTGATTGTCTTTAACAATGGTTTATGTACTTTTCTTCCAGGAATTTGTCCAAAACGTTTTTAAACCCAGCTACATTAACAGTTACATCCTCCAACAATGAATTCCAGAGTTTGATTACTCATTGATTGAAAAAATATTTTCTCTTATTAGTCCTAAATGGGCTATATTGTAACTTTATTGAGCATCCCCTAGTCTTTCTACTTTTTGAAGGAGTAAACAACCGGTCTATGTTTACCTATTTCACTCCATTCATTAATTTATAAACCTCTATCGTCACGCCTCTTCTCAAGCTGCTTCACTGACTCCCTAACCGTTTCCATATCCAGTTCAAACTTCTCCTGCTGACCTATAGGTGCACTCATTCTGCTGCTCCTCACGATCTTTCCTCTCTTCTCTCTCCCTACACCCCTTCTCGTGAACTCCGCTCCTCTGGCAGACCACCTCTACTGCTAACTCCAGACTTCGATCCTTCCACCTTGCTGCTCTTTATGCCTGGAATAAACTACCTGAGTCTGTTCGTCAGCTTTCATCTCTAGCCCTTTTCAAATCCAGGCTGAAAACTCATCTCTTCAACGCCCCTGTTGGATCCTGATCTGCTTAGTCTCCAATGTGTTTCCTTACCATTCCCCTAGATGTACCCTTGTCCTCAGCAATTGTGCTGTCTTGATTAGATTGTAAGCTCTGATGAGCAGAGACTGTCTCTTACATGTCTATACAATGCTGTGTACGCCTTGTAGCACTATGCAAATGAGCAGTATTAGTAGTAGTATCATATTTTCCCTCAGTCAGCTCTTTTCCAAGCTGACGAGCCCTAATCTTTTAAGTCTCTCCTCTTAGGTGTATACTTCCATCATTTTAGTTGCTCTTCTCTAATTCTGCTATATTCTTTTTAAGATATAACGACCAGAATTGCAAACAATATTCAAGGTGCTGTCACCCCATGGAACGATACAAAGGCATTATAATAACCTTGGTTTTGTTCTCCATTCGTTTCCTTATGATTCTTAGCATCTTATTTGCTTTCTTGGACACTGCTGCACACTAGACAGTTGGTGTCAATGTATTATCCATGATGACGCCTGGTTGGTGGTTCCTAATGCATTGTGTAACTATAATTTGGGTTGTTCTTCCCTAAGTGCTTAACTGTGCATTGTCCACACTAAATTTCATCTGCCATTTGGATGCCGAGTTTTCCAATTTACCAAGGTCCTCTTGCCATTTTTCACAATCCTCTTGTGTCTTAATAACTTTGAATAATTTTGTGTCATCTGCATATTTGTTCACCTCACTCATATTCTCATTTCCATTGTATGACAGTGGTAATGTCTGAAGACTCATGAGAAAACTGGAATTTTGAGGCTGACCTTTTCAGAATCTATTCAATAATGTTTATGTTTTTGAGCTTTAAAGCCAAGATATACCATAGTTATTTATCGGGTTTTTTATAGCCCTTCATCATTTTTAGTCAAAGCAGTTTCCATTGTAACTTAAACTTGCTAATATACATTAAATAGAAGTATTGATAACCTGAATTCTTGAGAAATGCAGAGTTAAGTGACTTGCTTGCTGCCATTAGGAGTGCTAGTGAGAATTGAACACTGGTCTTTTGATTTCCAAAGCAGTGCTCTAACCACTAGGCTACTCCTCCACTAATGTAAAGTGGCAGTGCCCTGTTCAGATATGAGTGGTATTTTTGAGGCTCACAGATGAGGCAACTGTAAATAATATAAAGTACATACTAGCTAAACTGAATAATCTTTGCAGAGATTTTTTTAGTTCTGGGTGTTAGCACTAATTAGGTATGACAGCTTTGCTACATATTTGCTGGGTGTGGTGTTGTTTTTACAGGGTTTTATATTTCACAGTTTGCCTGGAGAGTGGAGAGAATTTGCATTGGCACTACTGAGGTGGAACTAGAATTTGAATACAATTTTTATGGTGAGTTGCAAGGGTAAACATCTGAGGCCTAATATTCAAAAGAAGCTGAGCTCTTAAATTTTTTCTCTATTTTCAACCAAATTTAGGACCAAAGTTTTCAGCTGAAACTTCATCTTGACTTAGGAGCTTAAAAGTTATGGGGTCAATATTCAGTGGCAATGGCCAGAACATTTGAAGCACCTGCCTGCCACCATTGAAAGTAAAACTGCATATTCATTGCCAGAGGCTATCCACTCTCCAGTGCTGAGTATCTGTTTCATGGGTGATTGAAGCAGCTATCCAGTCAGCAGCGATATTGAGCCAGTAACCGGATAGCTAAACCACATAAAGTTAGGATAGCCATTGATCTGTCCTAACTTTATGTGGTTTAGAAGCCCAGTTACTGGCTCAATATCGCCTCTGACCAGAGAGCTGCTGTGATCACCCCCGCTCCACCAAAAGACCACCCCAGATTTAACTCGGTGTCTTTCCTGCGGTCCGTGGGGATATTCAATAGCAATATCCGGATAGTACTGCTGAATATTATGATCGCCGGGATTTTGACAGTTATCAGGTCCTGCTGACTGGCTAAAACCCTTTTGAATATCACCCTCTCTGCCTATAAATTTAGGCCAGCCATTCATCTGCCTAGATTTATAAGCATAGTGCTGAAAATCAGTGTTAAGCTCTTAACTTTTTATTCCTATCTTAAAATCACCCACCTTGCCACCCACTTTTATGTTCCTAAATTTAAGAATTCAGTGAAATTTCAGTATAAATGTAGGGCTCGCTATTCAAAGGCATTTATATGGTTTACAGACCTGTATACTGTGTAAATGCCGCTGAATGGGAAATTCAGCGACACTAACATGGCTGATGCCACTGAATATCCTCGATAACGCTGCTACATGCCGATTCTTAGCATTGAGGCGTGTTGGAGGCGTTCCAGGGGAGAGCGGAGGTGGCACCAGTTGCTAACCGGAGAGCGGCGATATTGCACTGCTGCCTGGTTAGCGCCCATGGATAAAAGATAGGAGCAGTTAGCTTCTGCGGGCTTGTGAGCTGTATGGTGATATTCAATGCCATAGTAGTGCATAGCCGTCCCAAAAGAATATCGGACCCTTAGGTACTTAACCCTAGTAAATATTCAAAGAGGCAGGGGCGGCCCAAGGGGGGTGCGGGGCCATGTGCGGAGACTCAGTGCGGGGCTTCATTTGCATAAATATTTGCATAATGTTACTATACACTAACTTTTAGGAAACATGCCTCTTAACAAGTGTTTGGATAAAGAAAGACTAAAAGATTACTATATTACTATAATCCAGTGCCAACCGCCAGGCACATTAGGAACTACTACAAACACTGCCCATTTAGAACCCATAGCAAACCCGCCGTATTGTAACAGCACTACCAGGACTCACAAAGCACCATACTCTACCTATCAAAAGGCAACACTGCAAATATTAAACCAAAACATTTCAGAGAATAGCAGTACATGACCTACGGAGGAAAGAGAACAAGTGACAATGTCAAATAGGAATTACATAAACAGAATACCTCAGCTCAGTTACACATGCAGAATACAGGACATCACCAAACAAGAAATGACAATTTAGAAACAGGAAGACAATAATTAAACTGGGAACCCCAAAAGCCAAACTTGGAATGTACAACAGCACTGTAGAAATAAAACTATAAATTAATTTCCTCTTGTACTAAACAAAGCGCAGACGTTAATGATGCATATTTCCCAGAGCTGACATATTCCAGTTAATAGATTCAAAATAAAGAGATATTTTTCTACCTTTTGTGCATTTTTTTCAGTTGCAATTGCTCCAGCAACTTTCTTCTGTTTTTTTCATGTCTTCTGCTAACTCTCCATTGTCTGCTGTCCATTTGTCCTTTCTTCTCTCTTCTAATTTTTTTCCATTCTCTCTTTACATCTGCTTTAACATATTAATCTTTCTCCTTTTGCTCTTTCCTCATTCCTTTTTCATCCACTCAAATTTTACCCCTCCATCCTCAATCCCCACTTACTCTCCCAATACCCGGCAATTGTACATTTTTCTTCCCTCCCACACAAAATATTTTTCCCCTCTCCATTTCACTCTTCCAGCCCCATCCCATTCTAATCCTCCCCCAACATCAGCTCCCGTCTAGTTCCAGCCCCACCCAGCATCCGTTCCCTTCTAGTCCCCGCATTAGCCCATTTCCCATCAGCCCATTTCCAATCCTATCCTAGCCCCACCATCAGCCCATTTCCAGTCCTAGCTCACCCATCCATTTCCATTCCTATCCGAATCCCTCCATCAGCTCATTTCCAATCCCAGCCCCCATCAGCCCATTTCTAGTCCTTTCCTAGCCCCACCATCACCCCATGTCAAATCCTAGCTCCCCTCCACTCAGCCCATTTCAAATCCAAGCACCCCATGAGCCTACTTCCAGTTCTAGCCCCTCCATGAGTCCATTTCAATCCAAGCCCCCACCACAGCCCATTTCCAATCTTAGCACCCCCCAACAGCCCATTTCCAGTCCTATCCTAGCCCCTCCTTCAGCCCATTTCCTGTCCTAGCTCCCCCCCCACTCAGCCCATTTCCAGTCCTAGCTCCCTCCCCTTACAGCCCATTTCCATTCCAAGCCCCCTCCCCATCAGCTATTTGCAGTTGAAGCACCCTTCCACCCAGCCCATTTCCAGTCCTAGAACCCCCCATAGCCCATTACCAGTCCTAACCCCCCCCATCAGCCCACTTCCAGCCCTATCCCCCCCATTACCCCATTTTCAGTCTTAGCCTCCCCATAGCACATTACCAGTCCTACCCCCATCAGCGCACTTCCAGTCCTAACAACCCCCATAGCCCGTTTCCAGTCTTAGCCCCCCCCCATAGCCTATTACCAGTCCTAGGCCCCCCCCATCAGCCCACCTCCAGTCCTAACCCCCCTATCAGCCCACTTCCAGTCCTAGCCCTCCCATAGCCCATTACCAGTCCTAACCCCCCCATCAGCCCACCTCCAGTCTTAACCCCCCCATCAGCTCACTTCCAGTCCTAATCCCTCATCACCCCATTCTCAGTCTTAGCCCCCCCCCCCATAGCCCACCTCCAGGCAAAACCCCCTATCAGCCCACTTCCAGTCCTAAATCCCGCCCCCCATAGCCCATTACCAGTCCTAACCCCCTCCTCCCATCAGCCCAGGGAAATTTAAAAAAAAATACTGGCTGCTGCTGCCTGTTTCCCATCAGCGCCGGCAGGCTTAACAGAACCACCAGAAAGAGAAACTCTCCTTCCGCAGCTCTGAAAAGCCTGCACTGAGGGAACTGATTCAGGGAGGGCTCTGCCAGGCAGGTGGGGGGGACCGTGGCTGCGGGACACTTGATTCTGCTGCTGCCACGACGGCGGTGGCCTTTTAATACAGAATGTTGTTTGCGCAGGGCCCCCTGAAACGCGGGGCCCTTTAGTATCACACCTCTCAAAGTTAGGAGTACATATCTTTTGAATATCAGCCTCCTAGTTCTTCACATGGGCTGGAATTAAAAAAAAAATCCCCCCACCCAGTATTTTCCTGCAATCTGCCCCTGGAGTATGAGAAGGCAGACAGAGTCAGCGCCCTCTGCTGCATGCTCCTGGAAGCTCATGGAGGCACAAGTTTAGTTTCTCCCAGCAGGATAACAAGAGGTTTGTGATCTTGGAGAATTATGACCCTATGGCCATACAAATACTGCTGAAATTTTGTAATGCTAAAAATAATGGCCACAGATTCCTGATCTAATTGAGACTAGTTTCTCTCAACTGGAAATCATCTTTGTTAGTGATATTGTGAATGGGCTGTCGGGTAAGGTTTGCCTCTTTGAGGATGATACCAAAATCTGCAACAGACTAGACACCTAGGAAGGTGTAGATAACATGAGGAGGGATCTAGCTAAGCTTGAAAAATGGTCTAGAATTTGGCAGCTGAGATTTAATGTTAAACAATGCAAGGTCATGCATTTGGGCTGCAGCAATAGAGTATTTATTTATTTATACTGTGCTCTTTAGAATCAATGCAGTTTACATATATACTAACAGGTACTTTTTATTCCCTTGTCCCCAAAGGGCTCACAATCTAAGTGTACCTGAGGCAATGGAGGGTTGAGTGGCTTGCCCAAGGCCACAAGGAGTGACTATGGGACTAGAGACCACAGTCCCTCCAGCCTGAGGTTGCTTCTCCCCATGTGGAAATTGAATCACCAGCCTTCTGGCCTGAGGTAACCTAGCCCAACCACTGAGCTACTCCTCCCTTGAGGATAGGGAGAGAAGTACTTCTGTCCACAAAAGAAGAGCGGGACCTAAGCATGATTGTCTCTGACAATCTCAAAGTAGCTAAACAGGTAGAAAAGGTGATGGCAAAAGCTAGAAGGATGCTTGGGTGCATAGGGAGAGGAATGGCCAGCAGAAGAAAGGTGGTGATAGTGCCTCCGTATAAGTCTTTGGTGCAACCTCATTTGGAATATTGCGTACAATTCTGGAGACCACAGCTTCAAAAGGATATAAAGAGGTTGGAGTCAGTGCAGAGGGGCTACTATAAAACATATGAGGACAGCCTTAAGGAGCTTAATATGCATACTTCAGAGGAAAGGTGGGACAGAGGCGATATGATTGAAATGTTTAAAGCTCTGCTATGAGGAGACATAGGATGAGGGTGAAATGGGATAGACTCAGGAGTTACTATGCAGAAATATTTCTTTATGGAAAGAGTAATAGATGCTTGGAATAGTCTCCCAGTGGAGGTGGTAGAGATGAGGACAGTATCTAAATTCAAAAAAGCATAGGACAAACACAGAGGCTCTCTAAAGGAAAAAAGGGGACTCTTGTAGTGGGTGATATGGAAGGGCAGACTAGATAGGCCATGTGGTCTTTTTCTGCCATCATGTTTCTATGTTTCTATTATGTAGATGTAAAACTAACAGTCTTTTCTGAGGAATCTAGAATGGCAAATGAAAAGACAGCTGTGACCCCATAATCTGAGGTGTTGCATGCCAACACCTACAGCAAACTAGGGCTTCACTGTACCAGTATTGAGACGATTGCAACATCTTTTTAGAGACTATCATGTTGGTCCCTACTTCCATTAAATCTACCTCTACAATCAGAAAGGCAAGAGACCTACCGTGGATGCACTGTGGACAAATTTGTGATAGTACTTTAGGATCCCAAGATATGCTTTCAGTTCTGACACACATCAAAGACCTCATGCTTCCACAATTGTATTCATTTTATATTTTTTATACACTTTTCAATTGCAAATAAATATGTTTAATATCTTGAAAACCAGCAGTCTCGACCTGGTCTCTTTGCTTTGTGTACACTGCACCAGGGGTCTGAATTGACATCTAAGCATTCTGTATCTCAGAATACCAGTTCAGACTCCTGGTGCAGTATACACAAGACACATTTCTTTTTCGAGTTGAAAATTTTACAAAAAATATATTGTTAAGAACGTTATAATGTCTATGGAAATCAGTGATTGAATTTTGTGGCTCCAGTGTTCTAAGATTCTCTTTATAATTTTAAGTTCTCCTAAGTGATTCTAAGGGTCAGTTTCTAAGGATTTGACTTTTTGCCTTCATTTGTGGCATTATTTTTATTTTTATGTCAATATTTGAAAGCACTTATATGGTTGAACCATATAAGTGGGTATTTTTTTTCAAATTTGGGCATCTTGAACAGGTAACTTTGGCCATAACATAACACAACATAAAATTCACCAGCAACCACTGGCGATTTGGTGTGTATCTCTTAGTTTCATGTGACGACCCTGTTGTATAAGGTCTATGCCAAATCTCAACACCATAACACTACAATTGAATTATGGAATGAAAAAAAAAAAAATTACATACTGTCCTCACGTCACTCAGAATAAAAAGGTGCCCACCTGTAGCTTATGCATTAGGACTACAGATGGTGGCTGTGATATTTTCTATACTAAGCCCTAATCTTTTAAGTCTTTCCTCATAGGGGTATCCTTCCATCCTCTTTACCATTTTGGTGGCTCATCTCTGTATTCTAATTCTGCTATATCCTTTTTGAATAAAACCACAGATATTATAATGTCTCTGTATTGTTCCATGGTGCAACTGCACCTCGAATATTGTGTGCAATTCTGGTTGCCGTATCTTAAATGAATGTAGCAGAATTAGAAGAGGTACAGAGAAGAGCCACCAAAATGGTAAAAGGGATGGAAGGATACTCCTGTGAGTAAAGGCTTAAAAGGTTAGGGCTCTTCAACTTCAAAAAGAGATGGCTGAGGGGAGACATGATAGAGGTCTATAAATTAATGAATGGAGTGGAATGGGTAATGTAGATAGGTTGTTTATGCCATCAAAAAGTAGAAAGACTAGAGGACAAGACTAATAAGAGAAAATATTTTTTTAATGAACGCCTAATCAAACTCTGGAATTCATTACTGGAAGATGTAGTAAAAGCCATTAGTGTAGCTGGGTTTAAAAAAGGTTTGAACAAGTTCCTGGAGGAAAGGTCCTAAACCATTGTTAAAGAAGACCTGGAAATCCACTGCTTATCCCAGGATGAGCATTGTGGAACTTGTGTGCTTTTTGAGAACCTGCCATGTACTTGTGACCTAGATTAGCCACTGTTGGAAACAGAATACTGGGCTTGATGGACCTTGGTCTGACCCATTATGCTATTTCTTATGTCCTTATGTAAGATAATAACCCTGGCCACAGATAAAGACCATGGTGAACTTTTTCATGTATTCACTGCAACAGGAGATAAACCACAGAAGTTCATGAAAACATTAAAAGGAAAATGAGGAAATTATGATCACCTGCAGGGCCAGTCCCATCTACTAGGCAAACTAGGCAGTCGCCTAGGGAAGCATGCCCTGGTGGGTGGCATCACTACCCCAACTCCCCAGAAGCGGCTGCTGAACTGCTACCTCAGCACCGTGGCAGGCCTTAAAATACCCGTGCACGTGCACGCAGTTCCAAGCCTGCCGATTGTGCCCACCCTATAAGAAAGTTGCATCAAAAGGGCAGGCAGGTGCAGCAAAATATTATTACTTCATGCCTACTTTAATGCCTTGCTGCTACTTACACTAAGGCCACTGTCATTCTTTTTGTCCCCTTCTCACCATTGCTGCCATGTTGTATTTCCCAGTTCCAGTAGCAACAACAATACAAATGCAAACAAGTGGGAGCGCCTTGTGGAGGGAAGCGTCAACCGCTGAAAGTGAAGCTGGACCCACACATTCCAACACAGACTTCCTGTTTGCAAAAGAGGGTGAACCTGCAGTTTTAGAGCGCAGGGCAGAGGGCACAGGGATTGAGGCTTCCCTCTGCTCAGCACGCCCGCTTGTTATACTGCTATATTGCTGTTGCCACTGGACCTAGAAAATATAGCATAGAAGCAGCAGCAGAGGTAAGGGTGAGGGTGGGGCAAATTGGAGGACAGGGCTTTCTGCAGCAGTGCTTCCTTCCAAAATCTGGTGCTCCTGGCAGCTACTTAGTTCCCCTAATGGTAGCACCAACCTTGACTAGGGCAAGAATCTAAAATACAATTTGTACTATTTTTATTATATGTGCATATGCCATCTGTAACATGGTGTCCTTGCAGTCAGAAAGACCACAGCACTCACTAGCTTATTGGGGTGGAGGAGGAATCCTTTTTTCTGACTGTGAGACCAACTTCGTCTGCCTAGTGACAGCATGGCTTGCCAGATGGCTATTCAGCCTTTGATTTTTCTTGGGTCCTCTTATAGATGAGTCACATAAGGGATGGTCTGTACTGTCATGGTTGCTCAAGATCCCTAGGCAAAATTCATTTATGTTGTTACTGATGGTTTAGCACTGCCTGTTTGCTTGTATTTGTTTCTGTTGTTTGGCAAATTTATACTATTATAGCTGGTGGGACCTGGGGGGTAGGTGAACTCAATGGAAGGGTAAGATGGGGAGGTAGGGCCTAAGTGGTTTGCAAGAAAAGAGCCCTAATCACTGTTGGCCAAGTGACTGAGCACTTTCAGACACAGCCAGGGTTTGGTGGCCTGCAATTGTGAGTTGGCAGCCCTGATTTAAACAGGTGGGCTTCCTAGAGATGAGCAGACATGGCCAGCCTACCTAAGAGGATCAAGGCTTTGCTTATTAAGTTGGACATGGGTTCCTGAAGTACACATCCCCAAGCTGTCCTGTGTTGGGCTCCTCCCTTTCTACACTGGGAGATGAAGGATTGGGGAAAGGATATATAGGAAAAACTCAGATACCAAGGTCTGGTTCCCTTACGAGGTTAGTAGTAAAGCTGTCTTGGGATTTATTGGCTGTGTATTATCTTATTGTTCTCCTTGAGGGATAAGGTGAGGCAAGGTTATTCATGCCTTCCCATTTTAATAGTCTTTTCCCTCCTGTACTGCAGCTCAGTTCACAATAAATATTTGAACACAGAGCAATTGACCTAGTCACTCCTGAGAGTCTGGTTACAGCTAGACTGCTATTAGATAAAATACCTTTGTCCTGTACAGGACCCTTCCCTTCCCTATCAGATGTTCATGGAGAACAATACAAGGAACATGTTTGGATAGCTCCAAGGAAGAGACGGACACATTTCAGGCTGCTCTGCGCAAGCTAATAATTCTATTAGAGGAACAGGTATGTTGCTGCTATGAGGTCATTTTTAACTTATAAAGTATATTAAAAAAAACTTGAGGAGCATTTGTTTCGAAAATACACACAACGACCTTTGTGATTTTTCTCTGGATGAAGTACAAGAATTTACGAAATTAAGGTTTCTTTTTTTTCTTCTAACCAGGTTTAGCACTATTCCATGTTTACCCATTGACTTTTTAAATGGGTATCCCTGCCCTCTTTCTTCACTTTTCAATGAAAAACTAAACAATATGGGCCCGATTCTGTTCCAAACGTAGATCCTCCCTGTGCATCCGGTCTGAACCGGACACAGAGGGGATCGTGATTCTGATCACCTGGGGCACGTCTAGCTCCTCGGGATGGGAATCACGAACAGTCCTGCACATGCAGGCCGGGACTGCGATTCTGTTCGACCTGCACGTGCAGGACTGCACCCGACTAATTCAGTCAAGGCTCTTCAATGGAGCCGCAGCGCCATGGCACCGCGGCCCCATTGAAGAGCCACGATGCAGGCCGCTGGAGAATAAAGTTAATACCCCACAGCCTGACTCCCAATTTAGCCTCCTAAGGCCAGGGTTGGGCTGCGGGGAATGTCCTCCAGCTCCCCCTGCCCCATCCGCGCCCCAGCAGCAAAACAAAAACATGTCCTGGGAAGTTATTCCACCTCGGAGGTGGAATAACTTCCCCTGATATTAGAATCAGCCCTATAAATCCAAGGCCGGTGACCGCCCACTGCCTGCCCAGACTCCACCCCTGGGCCACCCATTCCCTGCCCTCGTCTAACTTCCACACACAACAGGCAGGGAAACTATTTGTGGCTCAGAATAACCCCCTATATGTAGTTTCATTTGCCATCCTTGTTTTAGAAGTGGCAAAACCTGATGCTGCATAGTTCTTCTAGGTAGGAAATGAGTCCTCCAGGTTGCGATGTGCCCAAGACCCTTAGTATTTTATAAAAGGCTCACTAAACATGCAGCCTTTTGTAAAATACATATAAGGATGCCAGGAAATATACGTGCAACTACCAGTGCACCCAGCAGGAATTATTTTAGTAAGAAATATGTTAAAAAAATACAGCATCATTCAAGGTTTAGAACATGAGTACCAGTATTTATATATGTTAACCTGCTGATTCTACAACCTGCATGTTTGGTACTAGAATTTACAAAACCGGACATTCAAGAAAACCAATTAAAGTGCCACATGATAAATCTCCTTTTTGAACTTTTTGCAGAAGAGACCCCTAGTCCAAACCAGCAGCTAGCAGCCATTTGCACCTGCTTTGGAGCAGATATAAATGCTGACGTCTCATTTATTCTGTATGTATATACTGTCAAGGCAGAATCGGAGATATCTGCATACTTATCCTCCTAAAACATGTCATGCCACTTGGAAACTGTGCATTTTGTGGAGCTACGCGTGTAATTAGCAGTTTTCTAAAATACCTATTTTTTGTGTATTGGTCTACGTATTGAGGAGTAGCCTAGTTGTTAGAGCAACTGCCTAGTACCCAAAAGATCAAGGGTTCAATTCCCACTGGCACTCCTTGTGACTTTGGGCAAGTGTCTTTACCCTCCATTGCCTTGGAAGAAAAGGCTGGCAATCTACTTCCAGTGATACATTGCCAAGAAAACCCAGAGGTAGCTGGAACACTATGGGGTATGTTTACTAAAACCCTTTAGGTGTGCACTGCGCTAGTGTGCGGGATGCCATATAAGGAGTGGGTGTTTCAGTCTGAAAAAGCAAACCAGGATTAATCATGCACTAATGTGTGTGGTGCACATTAGCACAAGAAACTTGCACAGGAAGCATAAGTGGCGCGCTGATGTGCAAGCACAGGAACAGAGCCACAATACAATGGTGAAAACACTGACCAATGGTGCAGGGATCATAGGTTCAATCCCCCACTGTGCCCAATGAAGAAGGCTGGCTGAGGCATTACCTGTTAAAGGTAATATTGCAGTCTGAGGCATATTAATTTTATTTTAATTACTGCTACTAGCAAACGCACTCTGAAAGCACTGTAACATAAGGCGCCCCATAAGGTACCCCAGAGGGCACATTTTAGAGTGCACTGTCCGCCAAGGCACCCTAGAATGTTGCTTATAGGGCGCTTTATAGGGTGCTGTATGAGGTACAGCAAGGTCACAGCACTGTTTGTGATGGCAGCACTGTGCAGTTTAAGGAATGAAAATCATAAGTAGGTGCGCTGACATACAAAGAAGAGCAGCAGTGTAGCACAATGGTTAAGACACTGACCAATAATGCAGGAGTCATGGGTTCAATCCCCCACTGTGCCTAATGAAGAAGGCTGGCTGAGGCAGTAACTGTTATAGGTAATATTGCTTTAGGAGGCTTTTTATTTTAATTAGTGCTGCCAGCAAACACACCCTCAAAGTATTGTAACATAAGGTGCTGCATAAGGCGCCTCATAGGGTACCCCAGAGGGCACATTTTAAAGTGCACTGTCCGCCAAGGCACCCTAGAATGTTGCTTATAGGGCGCTTTATAGGGTGCCGTATGAGGTACCGCAAGGTCACAGCACTGTTTGTGATGGAAGCACTGTGCAGCTTAAGGAATGAAAATCATAAGTAGGTGCGCTGACATGTAAAGAAGAGCAGCAGTGTAGCACAATGGTTAAGCCACTGACTGATGATACAGGGGTCATGAGTTTGATTCCCAGTGTGCCTAATACGTAAGGCTGGCTGAGGCATCAGCTTTGACATGTATGTATTGTTTCCTGCAGCACTTTCTTTGTATTTTATTAATTGCTGCCAGCAAACACGCCCTCACGTGCCGTAACTGAAGGTGCCGCATAAGGCACCCTATAAGGCACTCCATAGGGCACATTATAAAGTGCACTGTCTGCCACGGCACCCTATAATGTCCCCTATAGGGCACCCGATAAGTCGCTCCACAGGATAACGTATAGTGCACCTTATATGGACGGTAACCATAAGGTGCCCTATAGGGCGCCCTATAAAGCGCCCTCTGAGGCACTTTATGGGTACAGTACGCTGAGGGTGTTTTTGCTGGCAGCAATAATGTACATTAAAAAGAGATAATGCTTTGGGCAGCCCTCTCAAATAACCCCACTGTGGGTTTGAACCCATGATCTCTGGCTCCACAGGCAGTGAGGTAACCAGTGGGCTATAACTCTATAGCTGCTAGCAAGCCCCTGGCTGGCTGCAGAGGGACTGCACCTCACCACACAGACAGTCTGCTGTGGTCACCAGGATAGGGTTAGCCCACCCGTACCCATGATGCACTGCACATGCAAATCAGCTGTCTACAGATGAACACAAGATGGGATATGCACCGCCACAGCACCTTGGCCTGGTAGGGGGAACTGACCATGTGTGTTACTGGCACAGAGTAGCTACACACCGTCACATTGTGCGGGTACTGTGCTCACCCTGAATGTGCGGTGGGGCGCCCAGCACCAGGTCCACAGCACCTTCCATGGCAGAAATAGGCCATGCTGCAGGTCCCCAGCAGTGCTAATGTGTGAGATAGGTAGTTTCTGCAGAAACACCTTGGATATATCTGTCTGTCTCAGTCAGGTGTAGCCCCTATGGACCCCTAGGAGAATCATGTACCATCACCCTCCTCCTCCAGGGCTGAGGGTGGCAAACAGGGTCTCCCATCAACAGATCCACATTATACCTCCCTGCAATGGTGGCAGTAGAGGGGACCATCAACCCCAGTCCTACTGGGGAACAGACACTATACAGGGCAGTCAATGCAGCTCTGTACACATCTGTAACACAATAGCAGACAGAAGGCCTGGATGTGCTAAGCTGCACCCCACCACTATCTGATATTCTCCTGCAGCAAGCCTTCAGCCGCTGCACCCTGCAAGGCTCACCGTCAAGACACATACCAGCTGCAAACAGTCTGCTAGCTAGTCCATAGTGCATGTTCCTGGTGGAAATGCATGCACCCAGAACTGGGATGTCAGCATACACAACAAGCAGATAAGTCAGTGACTGGGCCCCAAAAGGAAACCCATAAAAATCACATGAAAAAAATACCATATAACACTATGGGGGTGCCTAGCCATGCTGTGGTCACTGCACAGTCAGGGTGAGAGTGATCTCCCAGCAGGACATGCTGAGGCCACCCTGTCTGTGTAGGTGGTGGCCGGGCACTAAAATGTCTCAGCCAGTGCCCTATGCCCTGTGCATATGCATCCTGGCCAGGCCACCCTGTCCGGGCTATACCCATGGTACCTTGCTCCTCATTATGCACATTGGCAGGCCAATACTGGCAACAGTGCTGGCAGTGTGGGCTGTGGAGGGTGTTTGCAGCCACCACACACTGGATAGACAGACACACACCCCCACACCTATGCCAGCATTGTGCTACTATAGAGGAGTTTAGCAGCCCTGGCCACCACACCAGTCCTAGGCACAGTACAGGCATGGATATGGTACGCAATACTGTTGGGGGTCACTCCCCAGGGTGGTAAACACTGTCAGAGACCAGACCTGAAGCACACACCACAGACATCAGAAAGATTGTTATGATGGAGCTCAATCAGCAAACTGTGCTTAACGTAGGAATTGCTATCTGCCAGTAATCATAGCAAACGTTTGATAGCTGTGTACCGTATACCCAGGTGTAGGATGGCATTGCTAAGGTATGCAAGTGCTAGTATTGGGAGATGCACGCAGGGCCCAATGTCCTGCCTCTCCAGGAGGCATTGGATAATGGGGCCTGCGGGTGTGTTTGTGTCTGCCCCTGTTGGCTGCTGCTTTACGGCAGAGGTTCCCAACTCCAGTCCTGCGGTGCCAAACACTGTTCGGGTTTTCATGCTGTCCCTCATGAATATGCATGAGATACATCTGCATACCATGGGGGTGGTGCATAGATATGCAGCACAGGCATCTTTATTAGAGGCAGCATGGAACCTGAATGGTGTTTGGCCCTCCAGGACTGCATTTGGGAGACTCTGCTCTAGGTAATGCGCCTGTTTATGGTGTCTGTGCTCGGTGGGGTTAAATATAGGCGTATTAACCATGTGTATGTTCTCTGCAATAAAGGTTTGTCCTTACTTTCACGGTTTAGTTGTGGGAAAAATATGTGGACTGGATTGGCAGTAGCCCCAGCTGGGCTTTGAACCTGTGACCTTCTGTTCTTGCACACACTGTCTGTGTGCACTGCACCACCCTGTTGCCACAAATATGCTGCATTCCCTGGGGAGTCCATGACTGTACAACCGACAGGGCCTGTTTGTTGCAGTGCACGGCACCCACCTGGACAGGGCTAGGCCATGGTCTGCTGTGGACACCAGCTGCTGCCACCTCCACCACCAGTACCGCTCCATCCTTAGATTGGAGAGAGCATAAACCCTGAAGGATTTGTGGCCCTCCAGGACTGCATTTGGGGGAATCTACTCTAGGTAATGTGCATGTTTCTGGTGTCTGTGCTCTGTAGGGTAAAATAGAGGTGTCTGAGCCATGCTTATGTTCTCTGCAATAAAGGTTCGTCTTTACTATCACGATTTAGTTGTGGGTAAAATATGGGGAATGGATTGGCAGGAGCCCCAGCTGGGGCTTGAACCTGTGATCTTCTGTCTCCAAGCACACTGGTTGTGTGCACTGCACCACCGTGTTGCCACAGAGACAGTGCATTCCCTGATGATACCATGACTGTTTGTCCGGCAGGGCCTGTCTGTTGCAGTGCATTGCACCCACCTACACAGGGCTAGGCCATGGTCTGCTCTGGGCAGCTGCCACTGCCCCCCTCCACCTCCAGTACCCCTGTGCCACCATGCTGACATGCCCTTCTGCTGGTGGTGCTGGTGGTATGCAGTCTCAGGCCATCCTGTGTGCTGGTAGGTGGCTGCCTATGGTGCGGGTTCTGGGGTAGGGGTGCCTGCATATCTGTCTGCACGTCCCCCAATCACCGGCTGCCAATGTTCTGTGCCCTTGGGGGTACCAGCTGGGTACTATCCCCTGTGACACTGTGCTAAACACTCTCGTGCCCATGTTGGGCCCTCATCAGTTGCTGTCTGGCTGCTGTTCAGTTTCAGCATTCCTAAGTGCCATCTAGGCATCTGCCTTGTCCGTACTGTTCCCCTGCTGCACCACAGCATGTGCCGCCTGCAGCCCTCTGTATCCCCTTTCCCAGCATCTGTCCAGTTGCCCATTCCGACCTGCCCGCCCTGCTGTTGTGGAACATGTGCATGCCATAGGTAACCTGTCCAATGGAGAGGGAAACCCTGATCAGTGCTATTTCACTGTGAGATCATTCACCTTGTATGGGGATGGAGCGTAGCCCCTTCTAAAATTCATATTTATTTTTTGCGGCTTTCTTGGGAGTGTTTTTTGATGTTTCCCATTACTATCACTATTGCCCAGCTTGAGTATAATTTTATTTTATTTTGTTGGGGTCATTTTCAATGTTTATTTGCACTTTTGTTCCGTGCACATGTATCACACTTATCACTGTTTTGTAGGTTTCCCTGGTTTTGCTGTACATTGCTGACAGAAATGGTTTCTCTTCCCTTTAAATCGGCTCTACCGCGAGGTTTTCACTCACGGTATTTTTTGCCTTGTATTTCAGCCCCGCTCGTGTGCGGGGAGCCTCTCCCCTCCCACTCTCCACCCATTGACCCCTTCTCTCCGCCCCTGGGGAGCCTTCTCCGCCCTCCGGGAGCCTTTCCACGCCTTTATCGCACATTAGCGCGCCGCGCACATGAGCGTGCACTTTAGTGCGCCGCGCACCTGTGCGGGGCACAAATATGCCTCATTAGCATGCGCTAAGATACCTTAGCGCATGCTAATGTGCGCCGCGCACATTAGCGCAGTTTAGTAAACATACCCCTATGAGTCAACACTGACTTGTTGGCACTAAAAAAAAAAATGTATTGCCTAACAGCACTGTTCACACAATTGCAAGCCTTCTAAAATAACTTCATAGTATAGTAAACTCTTTTCAAGGGGCAGCAGACTCTCTTCTATCTGTACCCAAGGTTGTTCTTGTACATTCAGATTGCATAAAGACTAAATTTTGCTTATGTTATCAAAGCCTTCATAGTCTATTAAATTCTGGAAACATTTGGCAATCTGTCAGACTACAAAATTAATTCAGATAAATCTATTCTTATGTCCTTGAATTTTACCCATGAAGCAATCCCCATGGATTCCCCATTTAAAATAGAAGACAATAGTTTCCTGTAGTTAATAATTCATATAGCTGAATGGTAGAAATTTAACTTGCAAGTGAAAAGCAGATTCTAAAAAGTCTTTCCTTAAGTTAATGAAAAGTGCTATTTCCATGAAGATGAACATTTTATTCTTTCCTCTCTTTCACTCTCCTTTTCATTTCACCAAAGCAAGACTCAGCTACCTTCTCAAAATGGCCCAGAAATCTTTATCCTGTCAGCCCTCTTTTCAATTAGTGTATTGAGCCAGTCAGTCATACCCCTTTCCTCTGATCTCTTTGCCCCTTGCAGCTCCTCATCTCCCTCACCTATATTGCCTTCCTTCCTTCTTTTAGACTCCTCCTCATTTAGGGTTTCACCCCTCCTATGCATCCTTTTCAGTTTCTTTTTCCTTTTTGGTTTTAAACCTCTCCCCTACCTTATTTTGCTGGGCTGTGGAACTGCAATCTCTATCTCATTACCTGCCTGCTTTTATCACAAAATTCTCTCTGGCGATTTCATAAGTGCTCAGTTTTCTGTAGCCCTGAATGGTCTTTCTTTAGTTTATGCTATTCTCCTTATCTTCCCTTCCCTGCTGATTTCTCTCTCTCTCTCAGGGTCTGAGTCCATTTTCAGTTTAATTTTCACTTAACTCTTCCTCATCTATCTCTGGTAAAAGAGAATAAATATAAATGTTATCTGTTATCTGAGGTTCCTACGGGACTGTGAAAAACAGGGTTTTATTACAGCAGAAGGAGCCCAGAGTAGCACTGCCAAGCTGGGGCCTTGGGGCACGGTCAATGTTAAGGCCATGATTGGACCAGGAGAGAAGCCTGGAGATGTGAGTAGCACTTGGAGTCGCATAATTTACTTTTAAAATGAAGTCGTGGTTTGCGATTGATGCAGGGAGGGTGCTGTGGAGACACACTGGGCAGGCTATGGAATGAGGCCTGCAACAAATAAGAGCTGCATTGCAGCAGGTGTGTGATCCACAGCTGTGGCCGAAGAGGCACCGACTCTAGTGGCGTTAAGGCCACAATCATTTAAAGAGCCTGTGCCCAGTTTAAAATAGAAATGAAATCTGGCTATAGCTGCAGCCAGGGCCCTACAAAGGGCTGTTTGAGCAGTGTAACCACATAGGGCACAAGTATGGAAGGGGTGCTAATATCAACAATGGGCTTTCAGGAAGTCCGAAAAGAATGAGTTCCTGCATGTGGCTGGGAAGCAGAGGAGAGCCAGGTTCACTAGCCACACAGGGGGCATTTCTAGCTTGGTATGGTCCTGACCGCAGCCAGTTAAGATTGTTGGAGAGGCTAGAACAGAGCAGAGAGGAGCAGTGCAGGGAGCAGGAGCCGAGTAGCTGTGAGCCATTTTTAAATTTAAAGGGACCATACACCATTGTGGCAAAACAATACAGAAAGGCATCTTTTACCATGAAAAGGGGTGAAGTGGCAGGTGAGGGACCCTAGTGGAGGAGCAGCATGACGGCAGATTGGGGCTGATTCTATAAGAGTGATGCCTAAAGATATGTATCATTTTGGTACCTAAGTGCAGGTGAAAATGAAAACACTTAGATTTCGGCACCACAGGAAAGCATCACCCTGGTGTGGCAGGAAGTGATCCTGTAACTAGGACCTGTCCTCCAGGTAATGTAAAACCCTCTCGCACCGAGGAAGTTTCTCCAGGGCCATGTGCCCATGAGGGAAGGGTTAGGACAGCCGTTATACTTGGTGATTCGATCATTAGGCATGTAGATAGCTGGGTGGCTGGTGGACGTGAGGATCGCCTGGTAACATGCCTGCCTGGTGCGAAGGTAGCGGACCTCACGCGCCACTTAGATAAGGTCTTAGATAGTGCTGGGGAGGAGTCTGCTGTCTTGGTACATGTCGGTACCAATGACATAGGAAAATGTGGTAGGGAGGTTCTGGAGGCTAAATTTAGGCTTTTAGGTAGGAAATTGAAATCCAGAACTTCCAGGGTAGCGTTCTCCGAAATGCTTCCCGTTCCACGCGCAGGACCCAAAAGGCAAGCAGAGCTCCGGAGTCTCAATGCGTGGATGAGACAATGGTGCAGAGATGAGGGTTTTGGATTTGTTAGGAACTGGAGAACATTCTGGGGAAAGGAGGGGCTCTTCCGAAGGGATGGGCTTCACCTTAACCGAGATGGAACCAGGCTGCTGGCATTAACCTTTAAAAAGGAGATAGAGCAGCTTTTAAACTAGCTAATAGGGGAAAGCCGACAGTTGCCCAAGAGCGGATGGTTCGGAAGAATGTATCCTTGAAGGATACTACCAAAAGCAGAGAGGTTCCAAAAAAGAGTAAAGTAGCCCAAAAGTAGCCCAAAAGAGTAAAGTAGCCCTCGAGAATGGAGCAGACAGAGCTTAAAGATCCCAAGTTACCTATGTCTACCAATAGCCAAATTAATATGAATAAAACACAGTCTCTAAAATGCTTGTATGCAAATGCTAGAAGTCTAAAAAATAAGATGGGAGAGTTAGAATATATAGCACTAAATGAGAAGTTAGATATGATTGGAATATCAGAGACATGATGGAAGGAGGACAACCAGTGGGACACTGTGATACCAGGGTACAAATTATATCGAGCTGATCAAATTGGTGAAGGGGTTGTGCTCTATTAGAGAGGGTATTGAGTCAGAAAGGATTAAAGTTTTGCAGGAAACTAAATTTGCTGTAGAATCTCTATGGATTGAAATTCCATGTAAAAAGGGGAAGGCGATGGCAGTGAGGGTGTACTATCGACCGCCTGACCAGAATGAACAAATGGATGATGAAATGCTCAAAGAAATCAAGGAAGCTAACAAAAGTTACAGCGCAGTAATAATAATGGGTGATTTCAATTACCCCGGTATCGACTGGGTCAGTGTCACGGCAGGACATGCTAGGGAGATAAAGTTCCTAGATGACATAAATGACTGCTTCTTGGAGCAGCTGGTTCATGAACCGACCAGAGGGGAAGCCATATTAGACCTAGTCCTTAGTGGAACACCAGATCTAGTGCAAGAGATAAGGGTGTTGGGACCACTTGGCAATAGTGATCATAGCATGATCGCCTTTGATTTAATTAGTGGAGGAGGGATAGAAAGGAAATCCACAGTACTACCTTTTAACTTTCGAAAGGGAGACTATGATAAAATGAGGAAAATAGTAAAGAAAAAACTAAAAGGAGCAGTTGCAAAGGTTAAAGACTTACATCAAGCTTGGGTGTTGTTGAAAAATACTATCTTGGAAGCCCAGACCAGCTGTATTCCATGCTTAAGAAAAGTGGAAGGAAGTCCAAAAAACTGCCAGCATGGTTTAAAGGTGAGGTCAGAGAGGCTGTTTTTGCCAAAAACGCATCTTTCAGGAAATGGAAAAAAGAGCCAAACAACGAAACCTGGAAACAGTACAAGCACTGGCAAGTCAAATGCAAGGCATTGATAAAGCAGGCAAAGGGAGAATTTGAGAAGAAGCTTGCTGCGGAAGCAAAAACGCAAAATAAAGATTTTTTCAAGTACATTCATAGCAAAAAACCTGTGAGAGAGTCAGTTGGTCCATTAGATGATAGAGGAGTTAAAGGGGCCCTAAGAGGCGACAAGGCGATAGTGGAGAGACTGAATGAATTCTTTGCTTTGGTCTTTACTGAGGAAGATGTAGGGATGTTACCCATGACTGAAGTGGTATTTAAAGGTGCGGAAGAATTGAAGGAAATATAGATACATCGGGAAGATGTATTACAACTATTAGATAAACTGAAGAGTAGCAATCACCTGGGCCGGATGGTATACATCCAAGGGTGTTGAAAGAACTGAAATATGAGATTGCAGATCTGCTATTAGTAATCTGTGAACTATCATTAAAATCATCTCTAATTCCTGAAGACTGGAGGATCGCCAATGTAGCACCAATTTTTAAAAAGGGTTCCAGGGGTGATCTGGGAACATAAGATATGCTATACTGGGTCAGACCAAGGTCCATCAAGCCCAGTATCCTGTTTCCAACAGTGGCCAATCTAGGTCATACGTACCTAGCAGTTTCCCCAAAAGACACAGGTTCCGCAATGCTTGTACTGGGTCAAGCATTGATATCCTGGGTCCCTTCTTAATAATGGTTTATGGACCTTTCCAGGAACTTGTCCAAACCCTTTTTAAACCCAGCTACACTAACAGCCTTTACTACATCCTCCAGTAACAAATTCCAGAGTTTGATTACACGTTGAGTGAAAAAATATTTTATTTTATTAGTCTTAAATAGTTTACCCTGTAGCTTCATTGCATGTCCCCTAGTCTTTCTATATTCTGATAACGTAAACAATCAATCTACGTTTACCCATTCCACTCCATTCATTAATTTATAGACTTCTATCATATCTCCCCTCAGCCGTCTCCTTTCCAGGTTAAAGAGCCCTAACCTTTTTAGCCTTTCTTCATAGGAGCCAAGAGAGCAAATAGAATGCTAGGTATCATAAGGAAAGGAATGGAAAATAAAACAAAAGATATTATAATGCCTCTATATCGTTCCATGGTGAGACTGCACTTTGAATATTGTGTGCAATTCTGGTCTCCGTATCTTAAAAAGGATATAGCGTTATTAGAAAAGGTTCAGAGAAGAGCCACCAAAATGGTAAAGGGGATGGAAGGATACTCCTATGAAGAAAGGCTAAAAAGGTTAGGGCTCTTTTACCTGGAAAAGAGACGGCTGAGGGGAGATATGATAGAAGTCTATAAATTAATGAGCGGAGTGAAACGGGTAAACGTAGATCGATTGTTTATGTTATCAGAATATAGAAAGACTAGGTGACATGCAATGAAGCTACAGGGTAAGCTATTTAAGACTAATAAAAGAAAATATTTTTTCACTCAACGTGTAATCAAACTCTGGAATTTGTTACCGGAGGATTAGTTAAAGCTGTTAGTGTAGCTGGGTTTAAAAAAGATTTGGACAAGTTCCTGGAGGAAAGATCCATAAACCATTATTAAGAAGTGACCCAGGATATCAATGCTTGACCCAGTACAAGCATTGCGGAACCTGTGTCTTTTGGGGAAACTGCTAGGTACGTATGACCTAGATTGGCCACTGTTGGAAACCAGGCCAGTTTGTGACTCTGATTCCAGTCCCTCCTCTGAGTTACTGTTTCAGCTCCAAGCATCCAGTTCCTGTTCGATTTTCACTATACTGCTGCTCTACTCTCTGTTTCAACCCTAGAGCTCCATCCTGTTAATACTGGCTAGGGAACCTAAAAGACTCCAGCCTCCCAACCCCTACACACACACATATCCCTCTCAATCTCCCTTTTTCAGTTTCTTTTTATATCTCCAACTTGCCTATGACTATTCAGACTGCAATTTTTCTTCTTCCTTTTTTGTTGTCTCTAGGGTCCTTTTTACCCTATCACTATTCTTGCTCTTTCTGAGCTGCCTCTTATGTCCTTAGTGCTTCTGGTTCCTGTTACTCTTGTCATTATTATCCATTGTTCTAGCAATTCACTGAGACATTGATCATCTTTTTTACACTGCCGTTCTACCATCTGTTTTTGTGCTCTCTTTGTCAGCTCTATTTTTTTCATTCTCTACCGTGAAATCATGTCCTGCTCTCTGAATGAAGTCCACTCATCACTGACACATGTCCAGCTGCAGTGTGGAAATAATGATGCATATCTGGTCATTGCATGGAATCAGACTCATTCTGTGCATTCCCAGTTGTCTCAGAAACCAGGTGGCATGAATTTTAATATAATCAAACATTAACTTGAAGACTGGTTCAGACATATGAGAAGGTTCATTAATTCATAAATAATATAGAGACACTACTTTGCAACTAAGTTTTAACAAATTACAGGGTAGCTATATCTATCTGATAGATTTTTTTGACTGGGTGACCAGGGAGTTGGACCGAGGGAGAGCTCTACATGTGGTGTATTCAGATTTCAGTAACGCCTTGACACCGTTCCACACAGGCGACTTATAAAGAAACTGAGCACCCTATGGATGCACCCTAAATTTACTGATTGGGTTAGAAATTGATTGAGTGGGAGGCAACAAAGGATACAGGTAAATGGAGTTCACTCTGAGGAGAAGAAGGTTACCAGTGTTGAGCTGCAAGAATCTGTCCTTGGTCGAATTCTGTTTAACAGCTTTGTTAGTGATTTTACAGAAGGACTGTCAGGTAAGGATTGTTTGTTTGTGAACAATACCAAAATCTACAATAGAGTAGACACACAGGAAGGAATCGACAACATGAGAAGGGTTCTAGCTAAACTTGAAGAACGGTCTAGAATATGGCAGCTGAAATTTAATGCTAAAATATGCAGGGTCATGCATTTAGGTGCAAAAATCCAAAGGAGCTGTACGGTGTAGAGGGTGAATTACTTCTATCCACAAAAGAAGAGCGGGACCTGGGCATAATTGTCTCTGAGGATCTTAAAGTATCTAAACAGGTAGAAAATGCAACTGTGAAAGCCAGAAGGATGCTTGGGTATATAGAGAGAGGAATGGCCAGCAGAAAAAAGGAGGTGATAATGCCTCTGAATAAGTCTCTGGTGTGACCTCATTTGGAGTATTATGTGCAGTTCTGGAGACTGCACCTTCAGAAAGATATAGGCAGGTTGGAGTCGATGCAGAGGGTAGCTACTAAAATGGTTAGTGGTCTTCATTATGAAGCATAACATTATGAGGACAATGAACTGATGGGGGGTAGGACTAGTAATGGGCTGATTAGGGGAGGCTAGCACTGGTAATGGACTGAGGGGGGCTAGCATTGGAAATGAGCTGATAGGGGAGGCTAGGACTGGTAATGGGCTGATTGGGGGGGGATAGGACTGGCAATGGACTGATTAGGGGAGCCTAACACTGGTAATGGGGTTGAGGGGGGACTAGCACTGGAAGTGAGCTGATTGGGGGGGCTTCAACTGGAAATGGGCTGATGGTGTTGAGGGGAGGACAGACTTAAAGATCTTAATATGTATATTTTAGAGGAAAGACCGGATAGGGGCGATATGATAGAGGCATTTAAATACCTCCATGGCATATGAGGACAGACTTAAGAATCTTAATGTGTATACTTTAGAGCAGTGGTTCTCAACCTGTGGGTTGCGATCCCCACGGGGGTTGCCACAGGATTTACCACGGGTCGCCTCACTCCGCTAAGTTAAAAAAAAAATTAAAAAGCGCACAAGTTGCTGCCGCTGCAGAGTCCGCTTCTCGGCAGCGGCAAACCCACCGCCTCCCTTCTGCAGCTGCAGCTCCCTGCCTCTTAGGGAACCGCGGCTGTGCCTGTGAAAATGTTGCGGAGCCTTCCCGTATCTCGACAGGCTCTGTGCAGCATTGTCCCGCCTCCAAAGGAAGTGGTAAACAACTTCCTTTGGAGGCGGGACAATGCTGCACGGAGCCCGTCGAGAGACAGAAAGGCTCCGCAACGGTTTCACAGGCACAGCCACGGTTCCCTAAGAGACAGGGAGCCGCGTCTGTAGAAGAACAGGGCAGTAGCAGGCAGACATAGGGAGAGGGGAGGAGGAGGCAAGGAACCTGCAACGGGGCTGACATGGGGAGGGAGGGGGAGGGAGGGGGCTGACATGGATAGAGGGGGGCTGACATGGAGGGATGGATGGATGGATGGAGGGAGGGGGCTGACATGGACAGAGGGGGGGCTGACATGGATAGAGGGGGGAGGGGGGCTGACATGGGCAAAGGGGAGAGACAGGGAGACATACTGGACAGACAGGGAATAAATGCAGGACAGAGGGGAGAGACATTGCTGGTTAGGATTATAATGGGCTGATGGGGGGCTAGCACTGGTAATGGGCAGATTGGGGGGGCTAGGACAGGTAATGGGTTGATTAGGGAAGGCTAGGACTAGGCAGGGACTGATCAAGGGGGGGTTGGGACTGGTAATGGGCTGATAGGGGGTAGGACTGGTAATGGACTGATGGGGGGCTAGCATTGGAAATGAGCTGATCAGGGAGGTTAGGACTAGAAATGGGCTGATTAGAGGAGGCTAGGACTGGTAATGGCTGATGGGGGGTAGGACTAGTAATGGGCTGATTAGGGGAGGCTAGCACTGGTAATGGGCTGCGGGGGACTAGCACTGGAAATGAGCTGATTAGGGGAGGCTAGGACTGGTAATGGACTGAGGGGCATAGGACTGGTAATGGACTGAGGGGGGCTAGCATTGGAAATTAGCTGATCGGGTAGGCTAGGACTGGTAATGGGCTGATGGGGGGGATAGGACTGGTAATGGGCTGATTAGGGGAGCCTAACACTGGTAATGGGGTTGAGGGGGGGACTAGCACTGGAAGTGAGCTGATTGGGGGGACTTCAACTGGAAATGGGCTGATGGTGGGGAGGGGAGGATAGAGCTGCTGGCCTTGGAAGAAAACTGGGGGCTAGGGCTACAAATGGGCTGATGCGAGGGGATGGGAGAATGGGACTGGAAGGGAGTGGATGCTGAGAGGGGCTGCCATGGTATTTGGACTAGAATAAGCTGGACAGTGGGGAAGGAGGGGGAATGGAAGGGAATGGACACCAGTGGCAGTCATGGGAATGCAAATTGACATTGGAAGGTACTGGGAGGGAGGACTGGAAAGGGGCTGATACTAGGAAGTGTTACGGGGACTGGAAATAGGCTGATGGAAAGAAATGAAGAAAACAAAAGAAGAGATAAGAAATGGCAGATGGACCATAGACCACAGAAAGAGAGCTAAGAGAAGACAGGAAAGCAGAAGCCTCAGATTGGGACCAGCATGATCCGAGAATAAATTGGTCAGACAACAAAGGTAGAAAAAATAATTTTATTTAATATTAGTGATTTGACTACAAAATCATAATCATTTTTAAATCAAATATTGTTACTTGTTATTGTGATTAATTATTATGGTTTAAATAAGTACATTTTATAAATAAAAACATATTGCAAAGGCCTATAATATATTAATAATAATTCAACAAATGATTACAGCGACAATGCAGTAACGGTAAAGGAAGAGAGATGCATTTGATTTTATCATTGGGGGTCATCACAAGTTGACCAATGGTAAAAGGGGTCGCGGTACAAAAAAGGTTGAGAACCACTGCTTTAGAGGAAAGGCAGAGTTGATATGATTGAGACGTTTAAATACCTCTGTGGCATAAATACACAAGAGAAGAGCCTCCGATTGAAAGCAAGCTCTGCTATGAGGGGACATAAGATGTGGGTGAAAGGGGATAGACTCAGGAGTAATATGCGGAAATATTTCTTTACGGAAAGAGTGGTAGATGCATGGAATAGTCTCTCAGTGGAGGTGGTAGAGGTGAGGACAGTATCTGAATTCAAAAAAGCATGGGACAAACACAGAGGATATCTAAAGGAAAAAAGGGGACTGTTGTAGTGGTTGATATGGAAGGGCAGACTAGATAGGCCATGCGGTCTTTTTCTGCCATCGTGTTTCTATGTTTCTAGCTCTGACTACTCTTGCTGTCTCTCTCATTCTATCCCATCTTGATTATTGTAATACAGCATTTGCCGGCCTCACTCAATATGCATTAAAACGACTCCAGCTCATCCAACATACAACTGCCAGACTGATTTTCCATGACTCTCACTTTGACCACGTAAGCTCCCCTGCTCATTCTCTTACACTGCCTCTCTGTTCCTTTTCACATTCACTATAAGATAACCACTCAAGTCCATAAGAACCTCCACACTGGTTCTCCACACTATCTTTCATATCTCATTATCCTACATGCTCCTCACCGCTCCCTCTGCTCTGTCCATATGAATCATCTTTTTCTCCCACCTCTCTCTCAGGCACACCTGGAAGCCACCCATCATTCTGCATTCTACTTTCTGGGCCCCTTTCTCTAGAATAATCTCCCTCCTTCCCTCTAGTTGGAACCTTCATTGTCAAAATGTAAAACACAGCTTAAGACCAACTTATTCCTTACAACCTTTGACCTTCCATCTGACCCCCCCCCCCCATGACCACAACCTATCTGTGTCCACATCTATGTCTCTTCCCCTCTTGTTGTCTTTCCGAGACCCTTATTGTTGTTATGTCCCGTCTTACTTTTTCCTAATAGGGGCTCTACATTTCGAGCAAAGGTAAGAGTGTGTGGCTTTTTAATTATTAGCTCTCTGCCTGAGAGTTCTTAAATGAGTTTGGTACATTTTTAAAACAAAGTTACATTTTTTTGGTGCTTTAATTCAAAATGGGAAATAGCTTCTTTAATGGTGTAGATCTAACACTGCTTTTAGTATCTTTCTCAGCTCTTTGAAGCTACTGACATCTCATCAGGTGTTAGTTCCCTCCCTACCCCCCTTCCATTGCCACCCACCCCATGTGATCAGTCTTGCTTTATAGGGCACTCCCCAATTAGCTACACACAGCGACTTGGAACAGCACATTTAGAACACACTTAAAAGATTTAACTGCTTTTCTCTGAAAGAACAGCTGGGAAACCGACTGGTACTTTGTTGGTCTCTCTCTCTTTTGCTTCAACAGGTACCCAAGCTCCACCAATTCAACAATGGCTGGGAAAAGTCATATCGCCAAAGCTGCTGCCCCTGTTACAGCTTCTGCCTCTGTCCAGACAGAGATCTCAATGCCAGTTGATGGACTGGTTCCATGTGCAGGATGCCTGTATGCTGAAACTCTCAGGAAACAGGTGGAAAAGCTCAGAGAAGAGGTGGCAAGGCTGAGGAGCATTCTTGACAGTGAGAAGTACACTGATGAGATGCTTCTTGAAATATACAAGCTCTCCAGCAGAGAAGATGTTAGCTTACAGAATGACGAAGGTTGGACACAAATCTCCAGGGTCTGCATAATCACCAATCCAACTCCTCCAGCCCTTGAAATGAAGAACCATTATGCAGCCCTGGAAGTGAAGGAGATGAAAGCATCCCTGGAAAGGGAAAGAACCAGAGATCAAGCACCCCAAAGTTGCAGAATCAGTGACCACAAGGAAGCGAAGGGTGGTGGTGGCTGGTGACTCTCTTCTGAGGGGTACTGAGGCAAACATCTGCCGACCAGACTTGATGTTCAGAGAGGTATGCTACCTGCCAGGTGCCAAAATCTGAGATGTTACAAAGAATTTACTGAGATTCATCAAGCCCACTGACTATTACCCGATGTTGCTCATCCATGTCAGCACAAATGATACTGCCAGGTATCCCTCTGAGCATATCAAAAGTGACTTCATGACTCTGGGATAGAGGGTGAAGCAGATAGGGGTGCAGGTGGTGTTCTCTTCAATCCTCCCTGTTGAGGGTAAAGGCCAAGGCAGAGAAGCTTGCAGCTTGGAGATGAATGCATGGTTGCATGGATGGTGTCATCAAGAGCATTTTGATTTCCTAGACCATGGGATGCTGTTCCAAGAGTTGCAAAGCAGAGATGGCATCCATATGTCCAAGAAGGGTTGACAGATCTTCAGTAGCAGTGGAATGGAGAAGTAGCCTAATGGTTAAGAACACTGGCTTTGCATCCCAGAGACCAGGGATTGATTCCCACTATCACTCCTTGTGGCCTTGGGCAAGTCACTTAACCCTCGAAGTTATCAATGCCCCTGTTTAATGTATATTACCAAGTTTATGTTTCAACGTAAACTGCTTTGATTGAAATGATAAAGCGGTACATAAAACCTGTTAAATAAATAAATAACCTACTGAAGAGGGCTTTTAACTAGATTCATTGGGGATGGATGAAGAAAGCCCCCAGGTAAGTGAAACATTAAATACCTTTATGGAAATGGGTAAATGAGACAACATATGGAAAGCAGTATGTATAAATGTTTGTAGCATGGCGGCTTTAATGGGAGAGGTTGACTTGGATTTAGTGGCGGTAAAAGAGACATGGTTCATGGACAACCATGACTGGGATGTAACTATACCATGCTATACTTTATTCAGAAAGGACATGGAAAGGAAGAAGGGGAGGAGTGGCACAATATGTAAAAAATAATATTAAAGCTATAGAAATACAGGGCATAAAAGGGAGTGAGGAGGCACTGTGGGTTAAACTAGAAAGAGGGAAAGAGAAATCTTTCTGCATTGGCCTGATATACAGACCTGCTTCTCTGTGAGAAGAGGTGGACAGAGAGTTAATTAAAGATTTACGCAGCATTGCCAGAAAAGGGGAAGTGCTACTGATAAGGGATTTCAATATGCCAGATGTTGATTGGCACATCCCTGCTGCAGTATCATCTAGAAGTAAGGAGATCCTGGATTCTCTACAGGGAGAACTATTCAGGCAACTGGTAACAGAAGCCACACATAAAGGAGCCATACTAGACTTGGTGCTTACCAATGGTGAAAGTGTTTCTGATGTTATAATAGGAGATCATTTTGCATCCAGTGATCACCAGATGGTGTGGTTCAGTATTAGGACTAGGATTGATAAAATCCATTAAAAGCAAAGGTCTTAGACTTTAGGAAAACTAACTTTGCCAAGATGGGACAATATTTCAGGGAGTCGTTAGTGGGATGGGAACAGCTGCGGGATATAGAAAAACGGGCAAAACTGAAAGGGGATTTTTTAAGGGCAACCAACCTTTTTGTTAAATAAAGGCAAAAGAAAAAGGAGACCATGATGGTTTTCGAAAGTAGCAGCTGAAAAGATGAAGAAAAAGAGGGAGGCCTTCATGAAATACAAGAGTTCACAGAGAGAAAGACAGGCATCTATATTTGGAAAAACTTAGAGAAGCTAACAAAGTAGTCAGGAAAGCAAAGACTCAGAAAGAAGAGGAAATAGCCAATGCAATAAAATGGGAGGATAAGACATTTTTCGCATACGTTAGTGAGAGGAGGAAGGCCAAAAGTGGTGTTGTCAGACTCAAGGGTGAAGGGGAGGAATATGTAGAAGCTGATGAGGATAAAGTAGAATTGCTTAACAAATATTTCTGTTCTGTGTTCACAGATGAAGAACCAGGAACAGGACCTCAGAAAATACCCACAAAGAAGAATAGAACTGAGGGCATCTTGAACAATTTTCAGAAGACTATGTTCAGGAGAAACTAGCTAAACTTAAAACAAACAAAGCAATGGGACTGGATGGAATACACAAGAGAATGCTGAAGGGACTTGGGGATGTTCTAGCATCTCCACTGACTGACCTTTTCAATGCCTCATTGGAGTCTGGAGTGGTGCCAGAGGACTGGAGAGAGGCACATGTGGTCCATTTACACATTGAAAAAGATCAAGCCAACATGAATGTAGCAAAATATGACCTTGAGAATATACCACCGGAATTTAAAGACTGTCTGCAAAATCGATTTGCTGCTTTAGAAACAAATGACAGAGCTCCAGAAGAGTTATGGGATGACATCAAGAAGGTTGTGTTGGAACAAAGCAAAAAGTCTCTACAAAAGGTGAAAAAGCAAAAACGGCCAAAATGGATGACCGAAGAAACTCTGAAAATTGCCAAGAAACGCAGAGAACCTAAAGCTAGAGGAGAAAGTGAGGCAATTGCAGATCTCAGAGATTTCCAACGTGCAGCAAGACAAGACAAGGAAAAGTACTACAATGATGCATGCAAGGAAATAGAAGCAGAAACTATTAGAGGAAGAACAAGATCAGCTTTCCTAAAACTACGAGAATTAAAAAAAAATTCCAGCCTTGAATTGGAAAGTTCCAAGATACTCAAGGATCCATGTTGAATGATGCTGAAAAGATCAAAAAAAGGTGGAAAGAATATAGAGAGTTATTATATGATAAAGATCAAGTGGACCAACAGCCGTTTCAATCTGTACCTTATAATCCAGAACCACTGGTGATGAAAGAAGACGTCGAAGCAGCATTGAAAGCCTTATCAAAGAACAAAGCACCAGGCATTGATGGCATTCCCATAGAAGTGTTACAGCAATCTGATTCAGCTGTCACCATACTTACAAAGCTCCGCCAGGAAATTTGGAAGACAACATCATGGCCAAATGACTGGAAAAGATCTGTGTTTATACCAATACTAAAGAAAGGTGATCCAACTGACTGGAAATTATCGCACAATCGCTCTGATCCCACATACCAGCAAGATTCTACTGAAGATTATTCAGCAGAGACTACAACCATACCTGGAATGAGAACAACCTGAAGTGCAAGCAGGGTTCAGGAAAGGAGGAGGAATGAGAGACATCATTGCGGATATGAGATGGATCCTTGAAAAGACTAAAGAATACCAAAAAGATCTCTATTTGTGCTTTATTGACTGCAGCAAGGCTTTTGACTGTGTAAGCCATGAGAAACTCTGGGCCACATTAACTTGATCGTTTTCTTGCACAACCTTTACATTGATCAAGAATCAACAGTTTGAACGGAACAAGGAGAACCAGAATGGTTTAAAATCAGCAAAGGTGTACGACAAGGGTGCGTACTTTCCCCCTACCTGTTTAATTTATATGCAGAACAAATCATCAGAGAAGGAGGATTGTATGAAGACAACAGAGGTGTGAAGGTTGGTTGAAGACTCATCAGCAACCTTCGCTATGCTGATGATACCACATTACTGGCTGAAAGTGAAGACGACCTGAAACATTTGCTTCTCAAGATGAAGGAACATAGTCTTAAAATGGGCATTTACCTTAATGTAAAGAAGACAAAGATCATGACAACTGGAAGAATCAATAAGTTCATTGTTGATGAAGAATAAATTGAAATAGTGAACAACTTTAACCTACTTGGATCAACTATCAATAAAGAAGCAACAAGCAGTCAAGAAATCCGATGACGGATTGCTCTTGGCAGAATGGCTAGAAAGGACCAAGACAAGATTCTCAAGAGCAGAGATGTCACTCATCATATAGAGATTCGACTTGTTCAAGCCATGGCATTTTCAATAACATTATATGAATGCGAACGTTGGACAGTGAAAAAGATAGATAGGAAGAATATTGATGCCTTTGAATTATCATGCTGGTGACAAATACTGTGTATAACATGGACTGCTCGAAGAACAAATCAGTCAGTACTAGAGGAGATCAAATCTAAGCTTTCTTTAGAAGCTCAGATGACATGACTTTAACTTTCTTACTTTGGACATATCATGTGAAGAGAGAGATCATTAGAGAAAGACATCATGCTTGGCAAGGTAGAAGGTCAGCGCAAAAGAGGAAGGCCAGCAATTAGACGGATCTATACAATAACAGCAGCTACAGGTGCCAGTCTGTCAACAATGAGCCGCCTGACTGAAGACCGAACACAATTTAGGACAACTATCCAGGGGGTCGCCATGGATTGACATAGACTTAACAATAGCAAGGATGTGGTTGAAAACTACAGGCCGGTTAGCTTAACCTGGTGGTGAGCAGTATTTTCTCTTCTGAAAGAGAAAATAGTGAGGTTTCTGGAGTCCAACGGATGACCAGATCTGAGTCAGCATGGATTCACCAGAGACAGGTCTTGTCAGACAAATCCAATTGATTTCTTTGACTGGGTGACTAGGGAGTTGGACCAAGGAGGAGCCCTAGATGTGGTGTATTTAGATTTCAGTAAAGCCTTTGACACAGTTCCACACAGGCGCTTTATAAACAAACTTAGCACCCTAGGGATGGACCCTAAAGTTACTGCTTGGTTTAGAAACTGGTTGAGTGGGAGGCGACAAAGTGGACAGTGAAATGGAGCTCATTTTGAGGAGAAGAAGGTTACCAGTGATGTGGTCCAATTCTTGTTAACATCTTTGTTAGTGATATTTCAGAAGGGCTGTAGGGTAAGGTTTGTCTCTTTGCAGATGATACCAAAATCTGAAATAGAGCAGTTACCCAGGAAGGTGTAGATAGCACGAGGAGGGATCTAGCTAAGCTTGAAGAATGGTTTAGAATTTGACAGCTGAAATTATGTTAAAAAATGCAAGGTCATGCATTTGGCCTGCAGCAATCCAAGGGAGCAATATAGTATAGAGGGTGAAGTACTTCTGTCCACAAAAGAAGAGCGGGACCTAGGCATGATTGTGTCTGATGATTTTAAAGTAGCTAATCAGGTAGAAAAGGCAACGGTAAAAGCTAGAATAATCCTTGGGTGCATAGGGAGAGGAATGGCCAGCAGAGGAAAGGAGGTGATAGTACCTCTGTATAAGTCTTTGGTGCGATCTCATTTGGAGTATTGTGTGCAATTCTGAAGACCGCACCTTGAAAAGGATATAAACAGGTTGGAGTCAGTACAGAAGGTAGCTACTAAAATGTTAGTGGTCTTCATTATAAAGCATATGAGGACAGACTTACGGTTCTCAATATGTATACTTTAGAGGAAAGGCGGGATAGAGGTGATATGATTGAGACATTTAGGGGAGGTATTTCAAGTTTTAATAAATGAAATGAAATGAAATACCAGTTCTACTCCATTCATTAATTTATAGACCTCTATCATATCTCCCCTCAGCTATCTCTTTTCCAAGTTGAAGATCCCCAAACATTTAAGCCTTTCCTCATAGGGGTATCCTTCCATCCCCTCTTCTCTGTACCTTTTCTAATTCCATGGTATCCTTTTTAAGATATGGTGGCCAGAATTGCACACAGTGTTCAAGGTGCAGTCAAACCACAGAATGATATAAATATATTATAATATCCTTAGTTTTATTATCCACTCCTTTCCTTATGATTCCTAGCATTCTACTGTATTTGCTCTCTTGGCCACCACTGCTCATGTTTCAACGTATTATCCACATTGATGCCTAAATTCCAGCTAGGGAATTATTAATAATCTCTGTATCTCTGTTGTGTGTGCTGTGCATGTATTGTGCCTGTGGTTGGGATAGCTGGGGGTAGTAGGGCATTTCCAAGTTACAGACATGACAAGTCACACGCATTAGGCATGTAACACACGCATTCTGTCCCACTCACATGCTCACACATCTTTGCCGCATTCTCTCACAAATTTCCTGACAGTGGTTCCATCCCCATGCCACCATTCAGTTCCTTCCCCCGTCTCCATTCAGTTCCATTCCCCATGCCACTGTTCAGTTCCCTCCCTCCCTCCTCCCCCAGTGCCCACCTTTACCCTGGCAGTGGTAATATACAAAAGAAGACCAGAGCCTGCAAGTTCATGCATGCGGCTCATGACTCTGCCGGTCCTGCCTCTCAGAAACAAAATGTTTACATGAGCTGCATACATGAACTTGCAGGTTCTGGTCTTCTTTTGTGTGTTATTGCTGCTGCTGCAAGTGGCAGTGGAAGTGAGCTCTGGTGGGGGGAAGGGAACTGAACAGTGGCATCACATGGCTGGGGAAGAGGAGAGGTTGGATCAGGGGAAGGGACAGTGGATATAGGAGAGGGTGAAAAAGGGGATATTCTGGCTCAGGCTGGAGGTAAGAAGAATAAGGACACAATGCAGCTGATGCTGGACATAAGGAGGGGTGCTGAAGAAAGGTGAATAGGATGATTGGGGAGATGTTGGATGAGTGAATAGGTAAACAGAGGAGGTAGATGCTGAATATGGACAGGGGGAATACGGTAAGAGGGAGATGATGGTACATGTGGCTGGAAGAGTAGGGACACAGAAGGGAATTACTAGACACAGGAGATTGACACAGACAAAGAAAGGTAATGCTAAATACTGTACATGGTAGGGGGGAGAGAATAAGGTTACAGGGCAGATGCTGGATACAGAGGACAGTAGGAACACAGAGAGGAGTTGTTGAACATACTGTAGAAGGGGAGATAGAGATACACAGGTGGATGCTGGAATAAGAATACAGAGGGAGGTGCTGGGTAAATGAGGAGGGATGTGGAAACAGAAGGGGGATGCTGGACGTGAGAAGTTGGGAGACAGATGGGAGATGGTAGAGGTAGGGTGAGAGAGAAGAGATGCTTGATTAAAGGTGGGAAAAAGAGGAGTTGCTAAATGAAGCAGTGAGAGGGTGAGAGGAGATGCTGAAAGGAGGCAGAAAAAGTGAGATGAAATGTTGGGGGAGAAGAGGAGCGTGGAAGAAGATGCTGATGGGGAGACTGGGGAATAAGAGGATAAGGAATGGAAGGGCCAGGGTGAGGGAAAGAGATGGAAAGCTGTACGTAGATGCAGTAAAAAGAAAACACTTAAAGATTAGATTGTAAGAATGAGTGAAATCTGAGTGGATAGAGAAGCAAAAAAACAAATGGAAGGAAGCTGAAAGGAAAACAAAATGCCAGAGGTGGATATAAAGGAGGAAATGAAGAAGGCATGAGGAGAGAGAAGTAGCAAATGGACTGGAAACTCTGGAGAGAAAGTTAAGAGGAAAGCAAAATCCAGACTGGGACAAACACAATTAGAAAAATAGAATGGTCTGACAACAAAGGTAGAAAAAAAGAACTTTATTTTTAATTTAATGATTGGGATGCGAGTGTTGTAATTTTTTATCTGCTAGTTTAATATTTGGTGCTGTACGGGGGGGGGGGATGCATTGCCTTCTATTTCTCTGGTATTTCATGGCATGCAGAGTATGGATTCTTAGGGTTTCAGTTTAATTTTTGTCTATATCTCTCTAGGGATTTGTACTAATCAAGTTTGTTTAAATTCCCCAATAGGTGGCACTAATGCAGTAACAATGTTTCCTTTTCTTAGTTACGTCCTCGTTGGTGCTGTTATGGAATGGTAGATTTGTTCCGTGCAGATCAATGTTTCTAGGGTTTTGTCTTACTTCATCAATGTGCCTGGTACTGTAGAAGGTTTGTGGTGTTGTTACTGTCAGACTTTATTTTTGTATGGTGATTTCTACAGGGAAATGTCCTAGTTCTATTTTGGAGGGAGGGAGTGAAAATTACAAGTTAATATAAAACCACAGAAAGCTCAATATCATTTTGTGGTGCTCCTTTCATTTGAAAAAGCAATATATGAATATTTTTTCCAAATTTATACCGTGAATGCATTGTGAGAAAATCCTCATCCATTGGCCTTCAAGCTCACTCATTGGAATGATAAATCTTACTCTTTGGGATGTGCCACCCCCTTGGAATCTCTGAAGCTATATAATTTTGGGGGTGGGATCAGATGAGATTAGGTAGTTTTGGGAGTAAGGGTAGATTGCAGGATGGTGGGGCAGATATAGGGAGGTAGATTTGGAGGTGGGGTAGTTTGAGGATGCAGTAGTTTGCAGGGCAATGGGGTAGTTGTGGGATAGGTTTTGGGGATGGGGTAGATTGCAGAGCATTGGGGCAGTCTTTAGGGTTGTGGGTAGTTTTTGAGGTAGAGGAGTAGTTTCAAGGAGGTAGTTTTTGAGGTGGGAATAGTTTGCCTGGTCTTGAGTCAGTTGCAGGTGGTAGTTTTTGGGAGGTAGAATAGATGTGTGGTGGTAGGTCTGTTGGTGTGGAGGTGGTTGCCAAGTGGAGAGCAGTTGAGACAGGGTAGTTTTGGGAGATGGAGTAGTTCGCAGGATGGTGGGGCAATTGCAGGTAGGTAATATTTAGAGGTGGGGTAGTTGGTAGGTAGGTGAGGCAATTAGGATGGCTTATGTTTTGGGCTAGGGTAGTTTGTGGGGCAGTATGGCAATGTGGGTGAGGTATTTTTTGTGGTGGGAGTAGTTTGCAAGATAGTGGGGCAGTTGTTGCAATGTAGTTTTTGGGGATGATGGTAGTTTTCAGCGCTGTGGCTGGGGAAATCTTCAGGGCAATGCGACATCATTAATTTCCTCATTTTCATTCTGAGACATTCCCAGGTGAGACGAAATGTTGGAAGGAGAAGGGGAGAGTGGGAGAAGATGCTGATGGGGAGGTTGAGGAATAAGAGGATAGGGAATGGGTGAGGATAGGGCCAGGGTGAGGAAAAGAGATGGAAAGCTGGCAGCACCCTTTGCTTGGAATAGTCTTCCTATCTCTGTGCACCAGGTGTCCTCCCTGGCCATTTTCAAGTTCAGACTAAAATCCCATCTCTTTACTATTGCTTTCCGTTCCTGTCTTACCCTATCTTAATCTCTCTATCAACATTTGCTTACTTTGTCCTGTAAATTTTTGTTATTTGTATTATGTAACTTATTTTGTTTTCTGTCTTATTTTATTTATTTATTTTATTTACTTATTTAACATTTCTTATATACCGCCTTTCATGATATCAAGGCGGTTTACATTGAACAAACTGAAATTACAGATAGATTGTGAGCTCTGATGAGCAGGGACTGTCTCTCTTCTATGTTTGTACAGCGCTTCGTATGTTGCGGCGCTTTGTAAGTCTTTATTAATAATAATAATAATTATCCAGCACTCCAGGAGAAGTCAAACATGGATTATAATCATGACCTAATGCTTATATGGACCTCTTCAAGAAGATATTTCTTTCTAAAGTCTGTTATTCTATTGCTGGGTGAGTAGATAAAGAAGGGTTACTACTGGAACCAGAAATCCTGCGATCATGAGCAAGTAAGAGAAAGCTAACTTATACAGGGAGAATACATGATATTCTACCGTTTACTAAGTTTTCTCCCATGTTATATATATGGAAAAAAACACTTAGGGGCATGTTTACTAAAGTCCGCAAATCTGCGCGCCGCAAAATAGCGCACGGCAACACGGCATTTAAACGCACAGAAACACGTTTAAACGCCCCGCACACGTGCGTGTCACCCCCGCACAGGTACGCGGCACACTAACGGGCCCCGTACAAGTGCGGGCCCGCAAATGTCCGATAGAGGCGTGGAACGGCTAAAAGAGGGCGGAGGAAGGCTCCGGAGGGGCGGAGGGACGGGGTCAATGGGTGGAGAGTGGGAGGGGAGAGGCTCCCCGCACAGTATCGGGCCCGAATTTCCATGTAAAAATTAGCGCGAGTGAAACCCTCGCGGTAGAGGGCATTTAAAGGGAAGAGAAACCATTTCCGTCAGCAATGTACAGGAACACCGGGGAAACCTAAAAAAACGTGTGCAGTGTGATATATGTGCACAGAACAAAATTGCAAATAGAACCTGAAAATGACCACAACAAAACTATTATAAATAGTAATCCAGCTGGGGAACAGTTATAGTGATGGGCAAATATATAAAACACACCCAGAAAAGCTCCAGAAAAAGGAGATGAATATTGGAAGGGTCTACGGAGCGGAGACTCTTCCGAAAAACATTTCCGTTTTTGGAGCTTTCCTCGGAGTGTTTGCTATGGTTGCCCATTAATACCACTGTCGCCCAGCGTGGTGATATTTTGTCCCCCATTTTCCCGTGGTCATTTCTGGTGCACGTTTGTCACCAGACAGGGTGCATATGCCCACAGTAAAAATGAGTAGAGCAGGGTTTGTGACTCCATCCTGCCAGGCTTACTGCCTCCAGGGGCTACACTATCTCTGTGGCCAAAGTGTGGTACAGCGGACAGAGTCATTACCTCTAGGACCAAAGGGCAGAGGTTCAAAACCCAGCTGGGGCACCTGCCAGCCCAGTCCCTATATTTTACCCACCACTAAATAAAGATAGCGCAGACACCCCTGTAGTGCAGGGAACATAAGCATGGGGAAAACACCCATATTTTACCCAACACCGCACACACCACAACAATGGGCATTACCTACAGCCAAGTCCCCCAAATGCAGTCCCGTACTGCCACATTGCAATCAGGTCAACTGCTTTTTCTGAGAGAAGTTCATGCCAGCATGTTGGCGGACAAGTACATGTGGTGCAGGGGGCAGTGGCTGCTAACCACAGAAGACGGAGGCCTAGCCATGTGCAGGCTGGCACAGTCCACTGCAACAGACAGGCCCTGCCGGATCCACAGTCATGGACAGTCCAGGGAATCCAACCAATCTGTGGCTACACAGTGGTGCAGTGCACACAGACAGTGCATAGAAGAACAGAAGGTCACAGGTTCAAAGCCCAGCTGGGGCTACTGCCAATCCTGCCCACATATTTTTCCCACAACTAAACAGTGATAGTAAGGACACACCTTTCATGGCGGGGACATATGCAATGGTAAGACATCTATCTTTTACCCCACTGAGCACAGACACCATGAACAGGGGCAGTACCTAGAGCAGAATCACCCAAATGCAGTCCTGGTGGGCCACACACCAGTCAGGTTCCATGCTGACACTCATACAAATGCCTGTGCTGTATATCTATGCACCACCCCCATGGCATGTAGATGTAGTCCATGCATATTCATGAGGGATAGCAGGAAAACCCGAACAGTGTGATGCAAACCTGGACTGGAGTTGGGAATCTGTGCCGTAAAGCAGCAGCCATCAAGGGCAGACACACCCACACCCACAGGCCCCATTGGCCAATGTCTCCTGGAAAGGCAGAACATTGGACCGTGCATGCAGCACCCAAAACGAGCACTTGCATAACTTACCAATGTCACCCTACACCTGAGGTATACGGTACACAGCTCTGAGATGTTTGCTAGGAGCACAGGCAGGCAGATATCCATACGTTACGTACATACTGCTAGTTGACCCCATCCAAACAATCTGTTAGGTGTTTGCGGGACATGCTCCAGGCCTGGCCTCTGACGGTGTTTACCACCCTGGGGAGTGACCACCAGCTGTAATGCGTACCATATCCATGCCTTGCCGTGCTCAGGACCGGTTTGGTGGGCAAGGCTACTTACCCCCTCAATCGTAGCACCATGATGGCAGAGGTGTGGAAGTGTGTGTCTGTCTATACAGTGGGTGTTGGCTGCAAGCCCCTTCAACAGCCCACACTGCCAGCACTGTTGCCAGTATTGGCCAGCCAATGTGCATAATGAGGTGCAAGGTACCATGGGTATAGCCAGGGCAGGGTGGCGTGGCCAGGATGCATCTGCACTGGGCATAGGGCCCTGGCAGGGACATTGGCTGGGATATTGTAGTGTCCGGCCACCACCTACACAGACAGGGTGGCCAAAGCATGTCCTTCTGGGGGATCACGCTCACCCTGACTGTGCAGTGACCACAGCATGGCTAGGCCTCCCCATAGTGCTGTATAGTAGTTCTCTCATGTGATAGATATGGGTTTCTCTTTGGGGCCCAGTCACTGATCTATCTGCTTGCTGTGTATGCAGACAGCCCAGTTCTGGGTGCATGCATCTCCATTGGGAACATGCACTATGGACTAACCAGCAGACTGTTTGTAGCTGGTAAATGTCTTGCTATAATTGCTTGCAGGGTGCAGTGGCTGTTGGCTTGCTGCAGGGGAATATCTGGTGGTGGAGTGCAGCTTACCATACCCTGGGCTTATGTCTGTCTGCTATTGTGTTATGGCTGTGTATAGAGCTGCCTGCCTGGGGGGGGTGGTGTTCCTCAGCAGGACTGGGGTTGATGTTGCCCTCTACTGCCACCTTTGCAGGGAAGGTAGAGTGTGGATCCCTTGATGGGGACCATGTTTGCCACTGGGGGGGGGGTGCGCCCCCAATGGGGGCTGTGCCTGATAGCAGCAGACAGGGATATCCATGGTGTTTGTGCAGAAACTAGCTATCTTACACATTAACACTGCTTTGGAACGCCCGCTTGGCCTCCATCAGCCATGGCAGGTGTTGTTGACCTGGTCCTGGCCACCTCATTGCACACTCAGGGTGAGCACAGTACCCGCACGATGTAACGGTGTGTGGCTACTCTGTGCCAGTAAAACACCCGGTCAGTGCCCCCTACTAGGCCAAGGTGCTGTGTGGGTGCACCCGGTTACTTCCCCCAACAGGGCCGAGGTGCTGTGGGGGTGCATTCCCATCTTGTGTCCATCTGCGGACAGCTAATTTGCATGTGCAGTGCATCATGGGTACGGGTGGCCTAACCCTATCCTGTTGACACCAGCAGACTGTCTGTGAGGTGACGTGTAGGCTATCTGCAGCCAGCCAGGGGCCTGCTTACAGCTATGGAGCTGTAGCGCAATGGTTACATCACTGCCTGTGCAGCCAGAGGTCATGGGTTCAAACCCACAATGGGGCCCTTTGGTAGGGCTGTCCACAGCTTTATTTTTATTTACTGTACATATGTCTATGCCGGCAAGATCACCCTCAGCTTACTATACCCATTAGGTGCCTCTGAGGGTGCTTCATAGGGCGCCCTGTAGGCCACCTTATGGTTGCCATCCCTATAGGGTGCACTATACATTATCCTGTGTCGCAACATACATGCTGCCCTATAGGGGACATTCAAGGGTGCCTTGGCGAACAGTGCACTGTAACATGTGCCTTATGGGCCGCCGTATGTTAACATGCTGGGAGAGTGCGTTTGCTAGTAGTGATAACAAAATAAAATTATACAGCCTCCTACAGCACTCCACAACATAATACATACTGCTTCAGCAGGCATTTTTCACTGGGCATTGTGAGGAGCTGAACCCCTGATCCCTGCACCATTGGTCAGTGTTTTAACCATTGTGCTGTGGCTCTGTTCCTGTGCTTGTGCATCAGCGCGCCGCCTTGTGCCTATCAGCGCGCCGCCTTCTGCCGCCCAAGGGGACCAGTGCGCCGCCTTCTGCTGCCCAAAAATAACTGTGCGCCGCCTTATGCCGTTCCAAATTAATTTGCCTCCTAAAACAATTTTAATCATTACAGTTACTGCCTCAGCTGACCTTTGTCGTTGCACACACTGGGGGATTGAACCCATGGCCCCTGCACCATTGGTCAGTGTCTTCACCGTTGTACTATGGCTCTGTTGTTTTGTATATTCAGCAGCGCGCCACTTTGCCTTTCCACGCGCTAATGTCGACCCCCGCACATTAGCGCTACGCGCACATATCCGGTTGCTTACTACCGTTTTTTTTCTATTTTCTGCCTGAACCGCCCACTCCTTATATGGCACAGGCACACTAGCGCGGCCCCGCACGTTAGGAATGTTTAGTAAACATGCCCCTTAGAAACCTAAAAATATAGAAGAGAAAGCAATTAAATATTTAGAAAGGTTGCAATTGAAATGTATCAAGGCATATAAAGGCCAAAGTAGCAAAGAAAAGGTGCAAAAGGTTGTACTAAATATTCCAGAAAGACATTAAATGGTTAGAAAATCTATGAAAGAGCAGATACTTTTTAATAAATACAAAAGCCGGTTAACAGAAAATCAAAGGTGCACACAGAGATAATGTCAGGCTATAAAAGACTCACGTGGCGTTAAAGGTCATTTCAAATATAACCATAGGAAAGTGAGAAGTGATCTATGGAAATGAGCTGAATGTTAATTAGGAATCTAGGATTCTTTGGTAACCATGTAAGAGAGACTTCATGACATGAATCCTATTCTTCATAGTGTAGCAGGAATAAATAACTTTGAAACATGAGGAAAACAGTAGGACAAAATGAGAGATGCACTGTAAGCAACAGGAACACAATAAATGTTAACATTTAATCGCCAGTCTATGACCTACTGCTTTATTTTGCTCTTCCTGCCTGCTATACGTATTGCATCTGGTATTTGGCACACTTTGAGGAAATATGAAAACTCACATGCAGGAAGATGTCACAGGACCTACGAAAGTAGGGCTCATGCGCACACCCTCACAGAGTTCATTAAATTGTCATCACCATTCATTTGAAAAGTATCAAACTGCAAAATGAATTTCCTCCTTCTTGAGTGGAGGAGTAATCTAGTGGCTAGAGTAGTCAACTGCCAAGAGGGAAGCCAGGATTCAGATCCTCTTTATGGCCTTGGGCAAGACACTTAACCCACCATCACCTCAGGTACACACTTCTGAGGACAGGGAAATACCTGAATGTGCCTCAGCCTGAACTACTAAGGGAAAGGCTTGTACCACAAATGCAAAGCACCTTCAGCATTCTTGGGATATATTGGGAGCTGGTTTTTAGTGCACTGTAGTGAAAGTTAAACAAATTTATACATTGCATTTGGAGACCCACATTTTACAGGCTAGAAGCACATGCAGGTGTGAAGGGAAATGTTATCTTTTGTACTTTCCAAATCAGTAACCAAAATTCTGGAAAGGTTATTGGTATCCATTAACCCTATGCTAGCAAATTGATACACAAATGTACTGCCCTCCTCTGGGATAAGCAGCATGGAATCTGTCTACCTTTTGGAAAACCTGACAGGTACTTGTGACCTGGATTGGCTGCTGTTGGAAACAAGATACTGGGCTTGATGGCCCTCGGTCTGACCTAGTATGGCATTTCTTATGTTCTTATGGATGCAGTGCATTTGAAAATATTCATATATATATTTCATTTTCTTAATTTCTACTGTGCAAGCTAACTGATCTTTACTGCTTTCTTACTGGTTGCTAAGTATACTGGCAAATAATTTAGTTCCCATGGGGAGGGCTAGATTAATGAACTGACAAGCTAGGAACATACCTACATTCCAAAGTTTAGGGGGGGCCCTGTCAAATGTGTTCCATACTCAGGAGTCAGGATTGGCAACTGTCTGTTCTTTTTATTTTTCAGGATTCTGATTTTTACAGTACTGTCTGGAATCTAGGAGGATGGCTAACATGTCTGCACATTTTTTATAGTTTAAGACATTTATCTGCAGTTATCTAATCCAAACGGATGGGGTGGTTTCCGGTCTATGGTTTCTCACCTTATTTTGATTGGTTTGTTCAAGGGGATTCCATCTTATTATGCCATTCAGCCATTATATAATGAAATCAGAGCAGGGATTGAAAGCACTCTTTTGACGTTCTTTATCTTTTGGAGTAAGAGTCCCTTTTGCACCTGAAGCAGGGCTGTGGATCAGCTCGAAATGTGTGCGTATCGTGTTTGGACTCTCAGCAAGTTACTGACCTAATATGGGATATCTTATATTCTTATGTTCTCAGGCAGTCTTTAAAGACATGCAAGTACAAGGGTGAATCAGCATCTGCCCTCCGGACTTCAGACAACACTTACACTGAGAAATGCATTTTCAACCGATTCTGATATTCTGGGACCCATTTACTAAAGGTTGTTAACCAGTTAGCATGTGTTTTAGTGCGTGGTAACTGGCTGCTGAGAATACTAAAGCATGTGCATGCCAGCTATCAACCACTAAAACGCATGCTAAGTAGCCATCGCACACTAAGGTGAAGAGTGAGCGGGTTAGGGGCAGAGTGTGCCACGCACTCAGGGGCAATGTAGCAATTAGTGTAGGTGCACATAACAATATCTCTATTGGTGTCGTTAGGTGAATCTGCATCAATTGCACCATGTGTTCAGGTACATGATCATGTGCTAACTGTGGGGAACTTGTTGGGTATTGCGATGCTTCCGCTTGGGCCCAAGAGCTTACAAGCAGGAAACAGCCTTATGTTGTCCACTTTTGAATAAAGCTTCCCTTATTGTCACCAGATGTATTCTGGGACTTGTAGTTAGTTTATTCTTTAAGGACAAATTGTAGTTGTGAGTCGGTGGTTCAAGGCAGCAAGAAAATTTATTTTGTGGGGATTTCCAGGGCATTTAAGCTCAATACACAAACAAGGCAAAAAGGATGCTTTTCCAACATAAAGGATAAATCAGTTAACAGAGAATGACGTAACAAAACCTCTTTTCACTGTTCAGCTGTTCTTATTCCCACAAGCTTACACCGAGGACTGCCTCGTGTGGTCATTCAACAGAAATACAGATAAACTTGCAACAGCTGTGATTTTCTTTTCTCAAAGCAAACTTCTTCTAAGCACTGCTTCTTTGCTTCAGAAGGCAATTAAGCTTAGTAAAACACAGTATTAGCTTTCCTTAATTCTAAGCAGGTACTGCACTTATTCTCTATATTGTTTCTCAGACTCTCAGCTCAGTTCAATAATGCAGACTCTTCTTTTAAACACAATGAGCAATCCAATGGTACAGGTTCACACTCAGAGCTTGGCAAACAGGAATCTATTTGCATTCCTTCTATGGCAACAGGATATATGGTATCTCTATCAAAGTTACAAACTCTCCCAGACTTTCTCTCCTTTAGAAATTCCTGGAACTGATTCCACAGCAATTCAGCTTGTAAAGGCACAGTTGTATTAGGGGAGTGAACTTTTCCCTCAGCAAACAACTCTCTCAGTGCTTCTAGCTTTGAAGACTCAGCTGTTCTGGTTTTATCAGGGCTATGACTTTTCCCATACGCAAAGCTTTCCACCCACCTCTTAGCAGTAGACGGTGAGGGCTCTGCTTCCTGGACCTTAGCAATAGCAAACTGTTCCTCTGTTGATTTCTCAGCTCTGAAACTGCTGGCTTTACCTGGGGAAGGGTTCCTTAGACAAGCGCTGATTTCTTTCTTCCTGGGATCCTCCAGGCTCTGAAATTCAGCCTCCCTATGTCCTTCTCCAGTCCCTCTTAGGTAGCTGCTTTCCTGGGAGTTTTCTTCTTTCTTTCTCCTCCAGCTATGCTCAGCCTTGCTCTCTCTGTTGTCCTTTGTCTTCCTCCTTCCTCTCTCTTTCTGCTCTGCTCGTGGTTTTAAGAACCGTTGGCTGCTAGGCACTCCCTGTTCTCTGCACCTCTGTGACCAATCATCAGGCAAGCTTGTCTCCACCCCTGAGCTAGGGCGTGGCCTGCCCTTAGCAGGGAGCTGGGTTTTTTTCTGATCTGGCTTGCAAGTCTTATGCATAAGTGAACTGTCATTCATTTCAAAGGGGAAACTAGGATTTTCTTCACTCTTCCATGTCTTCCAGGGAGCTTTCATCACTACAGTATGCACCCAACAGCGTATGATGGTTGCACTCAGTAAGTGCACACCTTTAGTCAAAAGGCCCCTTTGTCTTTTATAATACCATTTTTTCTGTCCACTGGTGAGAACCCAGACCACCATAAAACAAATAGTGCTTCAACTTTAAATCCAAGACAAAGAGAATGATGCAAAAGTAAAGCTATCCATTCTGTCTCACTGCATTCTTAATTTCTGGAACAGAGGTATAGCCATAATACTTTGGGGATATTTAGCAGCTACAAACTTGGCATTCAAAAGCACTCATGAGGTCAACACTTAGTGCTGACTGCATAAGTGCTTTGCTGTAAATTTCCTAACCATAAAACAGATTGTCAAATAGAGATTGTCTGAATAAGTTGATATGTGTCCAAAATGTATCCATTTAATATAAGGAGCTGTTGAACATGTGGGATGGCTGCTTCCAAATTTGGTATGGGGCACATTAAACTAGCATATATCACAGGGATTAGGAGGTTAGTATGGTCTCAGAGAGTCTCACAGGCCTACCTAGGTAACCTAGGTTCAATTCTGTGCCAGACTGTAATAGCCTTAAATCACTGAGACTCAATGAGGCTTCTTAGTGCACTTGTCACGAAAGAGGAGATCTACATAGTTATCCAGAAACTGAAGCTGGGTAAATCCCAAGGGCTAGAGGGGCTAGGTCCAGAGTTGCATAAACTACTTAAAGTTCAGCTATTGGGGTCCTTACAGGGGTTATACAATGTGATGTTGACATGAGAGAAGGTCAGAGACACTCTAGACCTATTTCCCTCCTTAAAATGGACACTAAAATGTTTGCGAACATATTAGCCACTAGGCCAAGTGGAATAACCCCTACACTGGTGGAGGAAGATCAAACCAGGTTTGTACAAATGCATAGTAGCACAACTAATGTGCATAAAGTTTTGGCAATTTTTTCCTCAGTTTGGAGAGGAGGTTCTGGATGGAATGATCCTGGGTTTGGACCAGGTGAAAGTGCTTAGGATGAAAAGGGTTTGTGGGTGAATTTGTACAGAGAATAAGGACATTATACATATACTGTGCTTTCTGCCAGCATTCTTATCAGTGGGGAAGCCACAAGGCAGTTCAACCTGCACTGTCCCCGCCAACTACCCATTGTCCCCGCTGTTAATTATACTCACATTAGAACCCTTGGCTATCTACCTGTGGGGAGGGTTGTTTGTGGCGATTGCCGCCACTGTAGATCCTGAGAGGGGTCAACCAACCAAGTCTACGCATCATAAACAAACACCACTTTATTGGATTAATCTTTACCAGGGGTGAAAATGGTCAACCCTGCCAGGGCTATCCCTCAGCCAAACCCAACACGACTATGTTTTGGCTATGCTTTCTTCAGGGGTTCTTTGGCATTTGTAATTGATTATCCCTCTGACAAAACCATTTTGTTGTGCATTTAAACTTTCCAACGTGTAGTCTCAAATTCTGTCTTGGGCAAAAAAACAGCATTTTTTTTTCCTAAGGGAATAATCAATAGGGGCGTTTTTTTGCCTAAGGCGTTTTTTAACCTCAGACAGAATCTGAGACTACACGTTAGAAAGTTTTAATGCACAACAAAAAAGGTATTGTTAGAGGAATCAATTACGAACCCCAAAAAACCCCTGAAGGAGGCATAGCCGAAATACGGCTGTGTCAGGTTTGGTTGAGGGTTACCCCTGGCGGGGTTGACCATTTTCACCCCTGATAAAGATTAACCCAATAAAGTGTTGCTTGTTTACCACTCACAGATTTGGTTGCTTGCTTGCTTTACATGGTATAGTGCTTTCTGGTTAGACTTTTGGTCCTGAGAGGGGTGACAGCTGGCGGCAATGGGGCTTTCAAGGCATAAATTTTGGAAGGCAGATAATAAAATTCAGCTTCTTCACAAATGGTATCCTACATTTCATGGGACATGCCCCACAAGCAGTCCCAGCAATAATTCAGGCATTTAGAGCATTCAAGGCTATAGTGGGGCTCAAAATTAACATGGCCAAATCCAAAGCACTAGTGTCAGGGAAAGATTTACAGTATAGCAGTGATGACTCAAGAAGTTTCCATTTAAATGTATACAGTACTTGGCCATTTTGAACCTCAGGTTACTGGAGCAATTATATGACCTGAATATCAGAGGCATGCTTAATCAAATGGTGTGGCAATTAGGGTTATGAAGGGATCTGCTGCTGCCCCTGCTGTGTTGGAGATCCCTCCTGAAAATGGTAATATTGGGCACTATATTGACTTGCGAAGGTAGAGGCACATAGCCATCGCTGCTGAACTTTAACCCCAGATATTCAATCCAGGGACATGTCTGGCCACCAGAATGCACCATAAGGCTCCGCATGGTGCAGAAGCTAACCAGGCAGCGGTGATATTGAGCCTCTGCCTGGTTAACTCCCATGGGTAAAGATAGTCACTAACCAGACTGCGGTTCAATATCACTACTGCCTGGTTAGCAAAGGGTGTCACCTCTGCTCCACCCAGGAACACCCACAACACACCCTGATTCCACATGGATAGCAGGGTGAGTAGCAGCAGAACTGAGGGATTTTCATTGGCTCTAACCGCGTTAGCACCTTTGAATATCCCTCTATAGCGGCAGTTACACACTTCACAGGTTTTTAAATTATGTAAATGCCATTCATTATTAAGCCCATTAACTATAATCCTTTACAAGCTACAGATGCTGTCTTGCTGGTTCTTTAAGAAGGATCATGACCACTGATGCCATTGTTACCCCTCTCAAGACCTACAGTGGCAGCAATGGCTGCCAACAGGCCCCCAGTTACCTTTAAACTTCAACACCACGGGGCTGTTTCTTTCCACCCCCTCCGGCTCTGATGCTGTTTGCAAAGAGGAAGTCGGCATTAGGCAGTCCAAGGGGGCAGAAGTAAACATTCCCGTGGTGTCACAGTTTAAAGGTAAGCACCCGGGGCTGTTTGCAGCCATTGCTACCATTGTAGGTCCCTAGAAGGGTGACAACAATGGCAATAAGTACCCCTGAAGGGCAGGCACTCTAGACCTAGTTCACCTAATAGTAGCATCGGCCCTGTATAAGAGGTATTGACTCTGTTTCTTTGAATACAAAAGCTGGCAATGATCAATTGGAGTAAGCTGATGCTGCCTAAATAATGGTGGAGGGGGTTAGAGTTTCCTAACTTACAGCTGTACAACACAGCATGCCAACTTTGATTTATTTGGAAATGGGACTAGGGGAGGAGAAGTTATTGTCACAGAGTTTGGAGGAAGCATTGTGTTGTCCCGGGTCTCCCATTTTCTTAGTGCATCAAAAGGGGGCTAGGCAGCAGGGACAAAATGGGAAATACTTGATGTTATTGTCAGCCCAGAAAGCATGGAGATTTATCAGAATGAATAGGTGAAGAGCCCAAAGACTTTGGGGTACCTGCCCCTGCGGGGAACTTTGACTTCCTCCTGGAGCTGGAACATAGGATTTTCCAGAAATGGCATGATAGAGGTGTGAGGAAAGTGTTAGGCCTCCTGGACAGTGATAAGAGATATGTTCAACATTTTAAGAACTTAAGAGGAATTATCATATTCCAAATACCAATTCTATGCCTAACTATAAGCTGGGCACTATGTCATGTCTCTTAAATGGATGACGCAGGAGAAACAATTCTCAGGCTGGAAGAGGGGGACATGGGATGGAACTCAGTATTGGGATGCTACCACTGGTGTATGGTCCAGTAAGAAGGTCCAATCTTAGGGTAATTGGCCTAATATTGGCAGCTTAATTTGTATCAGGCAGTGACCTCCAAGAAAATGAAGGGTTCTTCCATGAGGCCTCAACTGTCATGGATAGGAGACCAAGGGAAATACAATATAAACTGCTCCATCATGCATTTTCAGAAGCACCTAATAGATACAGGATGAGTCTAGTGCTCTCAGAGGACTGTTGGAAGTCTGAGCAGGACAAAGGCACATTGGGATACCTTTTCTTGAGGTACCCAAAACTAGTGGACTTATAGGAGGAAGTGAAGCAGATTATTTCTACCTGCTCCAAATTAGGGGTGTTAATGAATGGGAAATCGGTATTGCTTGGAGATATGAAATTGATGGGGGGGGGGAAGAATGGAATACTACTAATGAACCGTTCTATGTAAACAAAGTTAAGTTCTATGTAAACTGCTTTGAGAATCTGAAAAGCGGTATATAAAAAATGTTAAATAAATAAATAAAGAGGCTTATAAAGGTGGTCCTGCCATTGGTCAAGAAGTGCATTTTGCTCAAGTGCATAGAGTGGACACCACCAACAGTTAATCTTTGGATGGATAAGATAGTTGACTTTATGCACTTGGAACAAATGTTGTCATATTTGCAGCAGAGGACTGAAGACGGGTACGCTGAAACATGGGGAAAGTTTTATCAGTCCTTGCCCAGAGGTGGACTGACTGGACTATTGCAATGTGGCTTTGGCCAACTTACCACTCTATCAGCTTCAATGCTTGCAATTGCTCCAAAATACAGCTGCACGCCTCCCTACACATGCTCGACGGTCAGATCATGTTACTCCTCTCCTACTCCGTCTCCATTGGTTGCCACTCCAGTTTAGATTTCAGTACAAATTCCTAATTTTGACCCATCGGGCACTCTACACCTCGACACCGCTGTACCTTGCCAATCTCATCACCTTACACATGCCACACCATCAACTCCGTTCACTTCACGCCAATTGGCTCTCTCTTCCATCTCCCTCTCAAGCTCACCTGGAGCAGACCCAACATGCCGCATTTCTTTTTCCTCAACCCAGCACTCTGGAACACCCTACCATCCTCGATCCATCTAGAACCCTCCTACCAAACATTCAAATCATTACTCAAAACACACCTATTTCAGCAGGCTTTTGACCTCTCAAATGATGACACCTTGTAGATTGTGTCCTTCTGTTTCATCTGTTCTTCCTCTACTTACTATTCTTTTTACTTCTTTTCTGTTATAATGTGGCATTCCTTTCTTTTTTCTGCAGCAATGTTGTTGGTTTTTTTTTATTGTAAACCGCTCTAATGTCCTGACGTGGGCAGTATATCAAGTGTCAATAAGGATAAAGGTAAGCAACAAGACCTACTTTACAAAGGGAGGACTACTGTATGGTAGTTAATATGGAAGGACAGACTAAATAGGCAATGGTCTTTTTCTGTTGTCATGTTTCAGTGTTTTTATGTTTCTTCTACTCAGTGGATTGAAAAATGCTAGCAGGTAGGGGAGGGAAGGGAGGGTACGGGGTAAAGAGGGCAGGAAGAATGAATAAGTGATTGATAATATGAGAATGGGGAAGCGAGAAGGATGGAGAAAGAGGGTTAGCATGTCTGGGGGAGAAGGGAAAGATGAGGGGAGGAAGTGAAAACGCATCAATGGAAGGGCCAGGCTTACTGAGAGCGGGAAAGGAAGCTGGGCAATGTGCATTTCCAGTTAGATAGGAGGGAGGGGATATATAGCAGAGCTGCTAACCATGTTAATGCCCTTGTCCAGGATATTCAGCAGCACTTACATAGTTAGTGCCGCTGAATACCCACAGCTGCCTCCACTGCATGTCCCAATGCTATTTGGCTAGCAAGGGTACTTGCTGGGGGCTACAGGAGCTAAGTCCCTTTTTCTCTGCTAAAGCAGATTCAAATCTCTAACCAGATGTTTAAAACCAGAGGCTTTCCTCAAAACGTAGCATTTCTGGAAACCTGTGCACCTAACATTGTCACAGGGCAGATTCTCAGTGTTTTCATCCTCAACTAACAGCTTTGTTTCCTAAAGCTGACAGGGACACTCTTCACTAATTTCTCTCAAAAAACCATCAAAACTCTGAATAAAGCAGCTGCACAGAAACATAGAAACATGACGGCAGAAAAAGACCACATGGCCTATCTAGTCTGCCCTTCCATATCAACCACTACAAGAGTCGAATATTTATAGCTTTGGTGGTTAGATAAACCAACACCAGTTTTGTATAGCAGTGGTTCTTAACTTAATCCTGGTATACCTCTCAGCCAGTCTGGTTTTCTCGATAACCCAAATAAATATGCATGAGGTAGATTTGCATGCATTGTCTCCATTGCATGCAAATGTATCTCATGCATGTTAATTTTAGTTAACCAGAAAACCAGACTGGCTAGGGGTCAGGGCTGGGTTGAGAACCACTGCTATATACGAGCAGTGGTGTTCCTGCAATTTTTGATTCTGTCATCCCCTTAGAGCAAGTTTTTTGGAATAGTGCGCTATGCATGCTTCCAAATTAAAATTGTCTCTGTTCATGTTTTACATACTCAGCAAAGGTCAACCCTCAGGTCATAGCTATTTTAACATCAATAGCTTTGATTGATTCTCAACCTATAAAGCATTTTGCCAAATGTCCTCTTAACTTAGGAGGCTGGTGTCCTGTTCCAAATGAAATAATTTCATAGGTATGCTATTTATTATCATTTTGATTACAGGATGCTATTTTTGGACGGAATCAAAACTACCCTCTAAATCTTTATTCGGAATTAATAAACAAGAGATGCAAGAGCACAATACAAAAACATCTGTATGTATATCATTTTAGAACAATTAAGTATGACAGGCATTCAATTTATATAAAAAAAATACTAGAAAGGATGATACACAGAATACTAAAGGAAATGAGGCAGTCGCATCACAAATCTTTGATTGAACTTCCCCAGTATTAGTTTCTTGTGACCTATTTTTAAACTACCTTGGCGTTCACCTCTCCAAACAAAATGTCTTCCATTATGTCCAAAAAAACAGAAAGAAACAATAAGTCCATAGAACATTACCAGCCACTTTGTCATCCTTGTGTAGATGATTTATGAACCCCAACAAAGGTTATAAAAATCCATAGCATGTCCATCAGCTGCATAATTAATTCATTTCAGGTTTCCACCAAGGTTTCCAATTCTCAGTAAGTTTACTGACAGTCAATTAAAAAAAAAGACATATCTGTAAAAATAATTTCATGTCAGTAAAAATGCTATGAGTGATGAGAACTCTCTCTAATGAAATGGGTCAGGTTCTGTGAGGCTGCACTATTTAGGAGTTGGAGTCTGAGTATAACTCCAGCTGTACACAAAGTGTAAAACATGTTTTATGCATTGAAAATGTCTTTTATAAAATTGTGTGGACAAAGAGCTCCAATGTCTCTCCGTGGCTGGAACTGATGCTGTCATTTGTGTTGGCCACCTTGCTCTGATGTCAGCTGGACTATATAAAATCGGGCCTTACTGTGGACATGGATGCAAGCCAACAGGAGCATACCCAAAGGGGCGTTACCAAAGGGGCAGGTCCCAACTCCTTGGAGCCCCTTCAGAGCACCATCAGACTAGGAACATCCTCACCTATTTGGGATATGGTCAAGAGAATGAAGAAAGGAGTGCCGCATAAGAACGTGGCCAAGATCATTGGCCCTATGGATCACCATCTAAAGACTGTATTAGAATTGTCATCTTCAGTGAGTACTGATGCTGCTAATAACTCTGTACATTTGGGTGCTGTAGCCTCACCCAGTCATCCTTCCAAGTCTAATGGGCAGACAGATTTACCATTCTGAATTGTGGAGGGTTTGAACTTGGTCCCCAGATTCATCTTCTCCTAAACAGGAAGGTTCCCCAGTGTCTGGATTGAACTCAGGTGTTGCTGCCTCCATGCCTTTTCCTAAAGCAATATGTCTTTCGACTCCACAAGTTACTTCATTGGAAGTCTCACTGAGTAAAAAGATTACCTTATAAGATATTTGGAAGGTGGTCTCTTGGTTGGAACTTAATTTTGGGACTACAATGAAACAGTTTTCTGGGTTCGCTGTGGAGTCTGTGAAAAAACTGTCCGACCAGGACTCTAAGCTATCTGGTGCAATTTTGGACCGTCCATTTTTTCAATGTATGTGCCTCTGTTGGAATCACACTTCACAGTGCTATATGTATGAATCTACTATGGGCTTTATTCCGCCCTTTGTGCTGGGAGCTCTAGAAAGGGTGTGAGGAGGTGGCGACAGGGCGGGGAGAGGACGGAATGGAGGCAGGATGCTCAACCCAGACATACAGGGTTGATTCTGGTCACGGCCCTGTACGTCCAGGGGATCAAGGATACACAGGGAACTTATTCCACCTCAGAGGTGAAATAAGTTCCCCCCCCCCCCCGATGTTCGTGGCAAGCAATGGAGGTACCCAGCGGGGAGGTGAGCAGGGGCAGGGGTTCCCCGCAGCCTGATCCCAGTCTTGGCAGGCCCCTCCATGGGTCAGGCAGCAGGGAAAAGCCCATGTAACATTTTGTGGTGCAACGAGGCTCCTGCATGGTGACATGGTGACTGGACGCCACGGCACCAAGGCTCCATGCCAGAGCATAGCAAGGGCTGGACGGGGTGATCACTGCACATCCAGGCGCACTGAATCAAGGCATGTCTGACCCATGTAAGGCCTGATTCTGCTCCCACAGGATTGTCTAGCTCCTGCAGATGCAGAATCAGGGACTAAACTAGCCCGTCCAGAATTTGGACATCCAGACGGGCCGAACCTGCCCCGAGCAGAATTGGCCTCCACATAGAAACATAGAAACATGATGACAGAAAAAGACCACATGGCCTATCTAGTCTGTTCTTCCATAACAACAACTACAACAGTCCCCTTTTTTGCGTTAGAGATCCTCTGTGTTGGTCCCATGCTTTTTTGAATTCAGTTACTGTCCTCATCTCTACCACCTCCACTGGGAGACTATTCCATGGATCCACTACTCTCTCTGTAAATAAATATTTCCGCATATCACTCCTGAATCTATCTCCCTTCACCCTCATCCCATGTCCCCTCGTAGCAGAACTTGCTTTCAATTGAAAGAGGCTCTCTCCCTGAACATTTATGCCACGGAGGTATTTAAACATCTCAATCATATCACCTCTATCCCGCCTTTCCTCTAAGGTGTACATATTAAGATCCTTAAGTCTGTCCTCATATGCTTTATAATGAAGCCCACTAATCATTTTAGTAGCCACCCTCTGCACCGACTCCATCCTGTTCACATCCTTTTGAAGGTGCGGTCTCCAGAATTGCACACCATACTCCAAATGAGGTCGCACCAAAGACTTATACAGAGGCATTATCACCAACCTTTTTCTGCTAGCCATTCCTCTCCGTATGCACCCAAGCATCCTTCTAGCTTTTGCCATCGCCTTTTCTACCTGTTTAGCTACTTTAAGATCATCAGACACAACCACGCCTAGGTCCCGCTCTTCTTTATTGGACAAAAGTACTTCACCTCCTATACTGTATTGCTCCCTTGGATTGCTGCAGCCCAAATGCATGACCTTACATTTTTTAACATTAAATCCCAGCTGCCAAATTCTAGACCATTCTTCAAGCTTAGCTAGATCCCTCCTCATGTTATCTACACCTTCCTGGGTGTCTACTCTATTGCAGATTTTGGTATCATCTGCAAAGAGGCAAACCTTACCCGACAGCCCTTCCGCTATATCACTAACAAAGATGTTAAAAAGAATCGGACCAAGGACAGATCCCTGGGGCACACCACTGGTAACATCCTTCTCCTCAGAGTGAGCTCCATTTACTTGTACTCTTTGTCGCCTCCCACCCAACCAATTTCTAACCCAAGCAGTAACTTTAGGGTCCATCCCTAGGGTGCTCAGTTTGTTTATAAGTCGCCTGTGAGGAACAGTGTCAAAGGCTTTACTGAAATCTAAATGCACCACATCTAGAGCTCTCCCTCGGTCTAACTCCCTGGTCACCCAGTCAAAGAAATCAATCAGATTTGTCAGACAAGACCTGCCTCTGGTGAATCCATGCTGCCTCAGATCCTGTAATCCGCTGGACTCCAGAAACCTCACTATTTTCTCTTTCAGCAGAGTTTCCAATAATTTACTCACCACCGAAGTTAAACTAACCGGCCTGTAGTTTTCAACCACATCCTTACTTCCGCTTTTGTGTAAAGGCACCACATGAGCCCATTGGAGGAGTAGCCTAGTGGTTAGAACACTGGCTTGGTAACCAAGCAACCAGGGTTCAAGTTTCACTATCACTCCTTGTGGCTTTGGGCAAGTCACTTAACCCTCCGTTGCCTCGGAAGAAAGGCCTGGCAATCTACTTCCAGTGACACTGCCAAGAAAACCCAGGAGCTTCTGGGTCACCAGGAGTCAGGACTGACTCAAAGGCATGCATTGCATTGAGCCTCTCTCCAGTCCTTTGGCACCACTCCCAACTCCAACAAGGCATTGAAAAGGTCAGTCAGTGGAGTTGCTAGAATGTCCCCAAGTTCCCTCAGTATTCTAGGGTGTATCCCATCCAGTCCCATCACTTTGTCTACTTTAAGTTGAGCTAGTTTCTCACGAACACAGTCTTCTGAAAATTGTTCAAGATATCCCTCGCTTCTGTTCTTATTTATGGGTGTTTTCTGAGGTCCTGCTCCTGGTTCTTCATCTGTGAACACAGAACAAAAATATTTGTTAAGCAATTCCGCTTTATCCTTATCAGCTTCTATATATTCCCCCCCCCCCCCACCCCCCTGCACCCTTGAGTCTGACAATACCACTTTTGCCCTTCCTCTTCTCACTAATATATCTGAAAAATGTCTTATCCCCCATTTTATTGCATTGGCTATTTCTTCCTCCTTTTGAATCTTTGCCTTCTTGACTACTTTGCTAGCTTCTCTAAGTTTTTCCAAATACAGATGCCTGTCTTCCTCTCTCTGTGATCTCTTGTATTTCATGAAGGCCTCCCTCTTTTTCTTCACTTTTTCAGCTACTTACTTCGAAAACCATAGCGGTCTCCTTTTCCTTTTGCCTTTATTTACCATTTTAATAAAAAGGTTGTTTGCCCTTAAAATATGTATAGTATACATAGAGTGAGAAGGGCATGACCACAGATATGTATAGAGTATATATATAGGTGCCAATATTTGGTCCTTATACATATAGGAGCCTTTTAACTAAAGTGTGCTAAGCAGTTAAAGCACATTTTCACACGTGGTAACTACGTGCTGGGGCCCACAGTAACTGTTACCGCAGGGGCATGACAGTTACTGCATGCTGATTCACACACTAACTGCCACTCATGCTTTGGCGTGCTGAGTGGGCGGGGTAGGGGTGGAGAGTGGGCTTGGACAGCACATTGCAGTTAGCATGGATGGACATATCACACGCTATCAATGCTTCCATCAGCGCAGGTGCATCTAACTCCACTGCAATAGCTAGTTAGGTACACCAGTGGTACTAGCATCATGCTTTAAGGTACACATCCACACATAGGAACATTCTGGTTATGCCCCCTACAGTTACCATTGAGGCTTTGCACTTAATTCTTGTTAGTTTTTATACTAAATATGCACAAACCTAACTGACTTTAGTAAAAGAGTCCCATAGATTATACTTTTGACTCAGACATGGGAAAGCCAAACTAAATATACAACTTATACGCATAGCGCCAATATTTGGGGTTTTATTAGGTAGCTTATATGTAGAAGCTCTGATTATATGGATATCTTACTGATATGCATATGTAATGTTATACATATAACTTATACTTACATACTGGGCGGTGCTAGCTATACATATAGGAAGTAATACATATAAGAAGCTGTGGAAGTTATGCACCATTAACGTGCATAAATCACATACCTTCAGTGGCTTACCTGCATGGATGGGCCTTTACACTCGTACTTTAGCCAGCAGCTATTTTATACGTGCCTGCATCAGGCGGATGGCACGTATTCAAAACTGTAGGCATACACATGGATGAGTGTGTACAGAGTACAACTTTACGTGTGCAAATTATGAAATACTGCAATTTACGGGTATCCTTCAGAAATCTAGGCACCGACATATACCCTAGCCATTAAGATGGTATAAGTGATTGTACATAGATATCCCACTACTTACATTCTTATTTTATAAAGCTGAGTATGTGAGTCCTTGATTTTATAAAATAGGTGCAATAAATGTATTAAACCACAAATTAACTAGATGCAACTTTATAAAATTACCCTCTTAGTGCCACTGAATATAGTAATGATTTGGCAGGCATAGCTAGGACGTTTCCAATTATTTGCAAGAACATTTACTGAAAAGTGACCTGATTATGCATAAATATGACCACAAATATACTTAAATGTTTCAAGAGAGTCATATGATGAATATTGAAGTATGGTGTTCACAGGCTTTCTAAAAGAAATGTGTTAATATCACACTGATATCTCTCTTCTTTGATGAAGAATTCATTTTTAACAGTCTTTTATTAAGTGCTGTCCTGTTTTTTTGTTTAATGTTTCAATATTTTCTAAAGGCAACATAGGCCTATTTGCCTTTATAAAATAAGCATTTACAGCAATGGTTTGAGCACTGCTTCCATTGTATGCAGATCTATCTCGTGCATTTTCATTGAGGATATCCTGAAAAACTGACTGGCCTGGGGGTCCCAGAGGACTGGATTTAGAACCACTGATTTAAAGTGACCCCCCCAGTAGCGCACTGACTGGGGAACATGTGCACCCTGCTTCTCATTTCAGAGAAATGGGCCAAAAGGCAGGGCATGCATATCAGTGAAACTAGAGACCGTGCTACATCCATGTCAGCAGGGAGCCCCATTCTGCTGAAGGCAGGGTGTCAACAGTAACCTCTCACACTCTGAATCACCCAGGCTACCTGACAACTTAGGGTGAAATAGACAGGTAACCACACCTCTGTCATGCCCCTCATACACCTGGTACTGAACCCTTGCTATGGAGAAATGTGGACTCCCTCATGGGCTGGTGTGCAGATCTGTTGGTCCAACCCCACACTCTCAACTAATGTGCTTTAGTACGCATGCCCCAGATTGTGTAGAAATAGGCATTACTTCGTGGTGCGCCTATTTTTTATGTGTGTATGTTGTTGTTAAGTGCCGTCGAGTCAGTGTCGACTCATGGTGACCCTCTGTATAGTTGTCCTAAATTGTGTACAGTCTTCAGTCAGGCAGCTCATTGTTGACAGACTGGTACCCGTAGCTGCTGTTATTGTATTGATCCATCTCATTGCTGGCCTTCCTCTTTTGCGTTGACCTTCAATCTTGCCAAGCATGATGTCTTTCTCTTATTTTTTTTTTTTTACTTATCTATTTATGAAAATTTTACAGCAATATACAGTAAAATTATAAATCGAAGAAACAAAATTATACAAAGTAGTAAATGTCATTAAGCAATACACAGTAGGAGCACAGCCCACATCAATGTGGAGACATGTCCAACAATAAAACAATAAAACAAAAAAAGGATAAACAAGGCTAAAACAGACTCTCAAGGAACCTGTAGCCAACAAAAGACCGGCTTAATGAGACCCTCCCTTCTCAGGAACATTAGTTACCTCTGGTTTTTCCCTGTCCAGAATCCACTTGTCCAGAATCCACTTTTCCAAATCTGAAGACGAGAGAAATATAAACTTAACATTATTCAGAGAAACACAACATTTACAGGGGTATTTTAAAAAGAAAGTCGCCTCCAACACTGACCAAGAGCAATCAGACAATTTTCACTAGGGCATTCTCCATATATGCACCTCGATTATGGAATGCCCTACCACATCACATCACAACCTAGGAACCTTTAGGAAGCTAATAAAGACCCATCTGTTCATGGAACATTTCAATGGGATCACTTGACTCAGCCCACCTATTTATTTATTTATTTATTTATTTTAACCAACCATATTTTTATACTGCCTTTTCTTCAATCAAGATTGTTTACATCGCAACTTAAAACTTAAACTGGGTACTATGAACTATAAAGAAAGGGGGTATCATGCAGGGTAGTTAACATGATAGAACCTATTTATAGCTGGCATGACTACCAAACCTCTCCCTCTGGCCCCTTCCATCCACCCTTCCCCCCTCCCTTACCCCTAACTTAAGATATACACTGGACCATTTACTACTTAGAGAAAACTATCCATTTTCTATATAGTTACTCTGTTCTGTGTTATCCCTTGTTCCACTCATGATTTAATGTAATTCAATTCTTGTAAAACTCTTCCATATAATGTTGAAGTTTGATTCTCTCTAAACTGCATTGATTTTCATTAAAGCAGTATATAAGAATAAATAAATAAATAAAATAAACATCTCTAAATACTTTGGATTGGGAATGGACCGCTCTTACTGCAAGATACAGAGGAGCATATTGTGTTATTGCTATTGCTGAGAGCTTATTGCTGACGGTGAACCATCATCATATTTACAACCTGCTGCTAAATCCTTTAGTGCTGAAAATAAGTGTCTTTTTGTCGTTGAGTGCTGTCGAGTCAGTGTCGACTCATGGCAACCCTCTGGATAGTTGTCCTAAACTGTGTTCCATCTTCAGTCAGGCGGCTCATTGTTGACAGAGTGGCACTCATAGCTGCCTTCCTCAGTTTTGAAGGACTACAATAAAAGACTACTACTTCTGGAGAGATCTGCAATTGTAAGTATTTGCTTCTGGGAATTTTTCTAAATCTTGGGGAAAAGGAATTCTTTAGATTAAAGCTGACTATTCTGTGTAAATTAGAATCCAGTGTATCTGTTAAATCAGACAGGGCCTAGTATCAGCAAAGAGCTTTTAGTTTAAATTAAAAACTCAGCAGGTAGCTTTCAGTTTAAATCCATAACCCAGAAGAGAGCTTTCAGTTTAAATTTAAATCCCAGCAGAGGGCTTTAAGTTTTAATTCAGAATCCAGTTTAAATTCAGAATGTAGTTTAAATTCAAAGCACAACAGAGAGCTTTCAGTTAAATTTAAAACCCAACAAAGAGCTTCTAGTTTAAATTTAATACTCAGTTAGAGCCTGATATAAGCAAAGAACTTTAATTTAAATCAAATCAGAGTATAACTTAACATAAAAGGAAAAACAGGGTCCATATTTTTTGAGCAATAAATTGTTTCTAGAGATATTTACAAAGACGCCTTCTAGATAGGGGGGCAAGAGACCTGTGAAATTGTTTTAAATAGGAGTTAAAGCCAAGTGACAGAGTAGGTTGTTGAACTCTAGTAACCTTCTCAGCTTTGGGAACTGCTGACATGTAATCAGGAGTTAGTGGACCTGATTACCTGAGAGCAGCTGAGGCCTGCATAAAAGGCTCCAGATCCCTGCCCTGTTGAGGCATTCCTAACAGGGGTCTACAGGTCAAACAACGGTAAGGATTTGAGGGTTTATTTTTATTAATTTGCTAGCTCTCTCACTGGGAGCTCTTAAAAGGGTTTTTGTATATTTTTAAAGCAAAGTTACTTTCTTTTTGGTGCTTTAGTAGAAATTTCCTTGAGCAGAGTAGGTTGTTGAACTCTAGTAACCTTCTCAGCTTTGTGAACTGCTGACACCTAATCAGGTGTTAGTTCCCTCCCTACCCACCCCGACTCCCTCCCACCCCTAGTGAGCAGTCTTGCTTTATAGGGCACCTCCCCCTTTAACAAATCACAGAGAATTGGACCAGCACATTTTGAATATAATTAAAAAGATCTAACTGCTTTTTCTCTGAAAGGACAGCTGGGAAACCGACTGGTACTTGGTAGATTTATTTATTTTATGTTTATTTATTTTATTTAACAACTTTTATATACCGCGCAATTTGTTAGTGCGGTTTACATTTAACAAAAGGTTGCACAGTCAGAAGGCTGTACTGTGCTTACATTATAACAGGAGTTTAAACTTGGAGCAACAGGGTAACTATAGACATATGTACAAAAACACAATTAGATTAGGTTGGAATATACAAAAAGGGCTAAGACAAGCTCAGAAGTATATGTAACAGGGCATTGGTGAGTGGGTGAGCAGAGGTGGGGTGGAAGCTTGTGCAAAGTGAAGTAGAAAGATGTGATGTTTGATTGCCTTACGGAACTGAATAAGGTCTTTGATGGATCTAATTTCTGGTGGAAGTTCGTTCCAACATTTTGGGGCGTAGAAGGTGAAGGTTCTTTTCCTGGTCGTCTGGGTGCACTTGGACTCTTTGGGGATGATCAAGGTGTTGTCGGTTACTGACCTTCTGATTCGGTTTTTCGGGGCGGTGGTGATAAGTTCGCTGAGTGTCGTAGGGGCTAGGTTGTTGATGATCTTGAAGATGATGAGAAGGATTTTGTATGTTAATCTGCAATGAATTGGTAGCCAGTGGAGTTCCTTGAGTATCCGGGTGATATGGTCTGATCTTGCTAAACCACAGAGTACACGCGCAGCCGCATTCATAGCGAGCTGTAGTGGGTTGAGGGTGTTCTTGGGGAGTCCATACAGGGCAACATTTGCGCAATCGAAGTGTGGTAGAATGAGGGCCTGGAAAATGGTCCGGAAGTCATTATAAGGTAACATGGGCCTGAGGTGCCTTAGCGTTCTAATTTTATTGTAGACAGATCTGGTGGTGTTTCGTATGTGCTCCTTAAAGTCGAAATGCTGGTCCAGAGTGATCCCTAGGTAGCGGATGGAGGGCTTACTAGGGAGATCTCTCTCTTTTGCTTTAACAGGTAACTAAGCTCCACGAACAGAACAATGGCTGGGAAAAATCGTATCGCTAAAGCTGTTGCCCCATTACAGCTTCTGCCTCTGTCCAGACAGAGGTCCTAATGCCAGTTGAAGGACCGATTCCATGTGCAGGGTGCCTGCATACTGAAGCTCTGAGGAAACAAGTGGAGGAACTCAGAGAGGAGGAGGCGAGGTTGAGGAGCATTCAAGACAGTGAGAAGTACATTGATGAGATGCTTCTTGCAGCAACCAAGCTCTCCAGCAGGGGAGAAGATGGGTGCCAACAGAATGTCGATGGTTGGACACAAGTCACCAGGGCCTGCAAAATCACCAATCCAACTTCTCCAGCCCTTGAATTGAAGAACCATTATGCAGCCCTGGAAGTGGAGGAGGTGTAAGCATCCCTGGAAAGGGAAGAACCAGAGCTCAAGTACCCCAAAGTTGCAGAATCAGTGACCACAAGGAAGCGAAGGGCAGTGGTGGTTGGAGACTCTCTTCTGAGGGGTACTGAGGCGTCCATCTGCCGACCTGACTTGATGTCCAGAGAGGTATGCTGTCTGCCTGGTGCCAAAATCCAAGATGTTACGGAGAGTTTGCCAAGACTCATTAAGCCCACTGACTATTACCCAATGTTGCTAATCTATGTTGGAACAAATGATACTGCCAGGTATCCCTCGGAACATATCAAAAGTGACTTTATGGCTCTAGGACAGAGGGTGAAGCAGTTAGTTGCACAGGTGGTGTTCTCTTCAACCTCCCTGTTAAAGGTAAAGGCCAAGGCAGAGAGGCTCGCATCCTGGAGATGAATGCATGGCTCCGTGGATGGTGTCATCGAGAGCGTTTTGGTTTCCTAGACCATGGGATGCTGTTCCAAGGGTTGCAGAGCAGAGATGGCATCCATCTGTCCAAGAAAGGTCAACGCGTCTTCGGTAGTAGACTGGCTAATCTACTGAAGAGGGCTTTAAACTAGATTCGTTGGGGATGGGTGAAGAAAGCCCCCAGATAGGTGATACATTAAATACCTTTATGGAAATGGGTAACAGGGGCAACATATGGAAAGCATTGTGCATAAATGCCCGTAGCATGGGAAATAAGATCCCTGATGTTGAAGCTTTGGTGGGAGTGGCTGACTTGGATTTAGTGGCAGTTACAGAAACATGGTTCACAGAAAACCATGATTGGGATGTAACTATACCTGGCTATACTTTATTCAGAAAGGACAGGGTAGGAAGAAGGGGAGGAGGAGTGGCACTATATGTAAAAACTACTATTAAAGCTTTGGAATTACAGAGCTTAAAAGGGAGAGAGGAGGCATTGTGGGTTAAGCTAGAAAGAGGGAAAGAGAAATCTATTTGCATTGGTGTAATATACAGTCCTCCCTCACAAGAGGAAGAGGTGGACAGAGAGTTAATTGAAGATATATGCAGCATTGCTAGGAAAGGGGAAGTGCTACTGATAGGAGATTTCAATATGCCAGATGTTGACTGGCACATTCCTGCTGCAGTATCATCTAGAAGTAAGGAAATCCTGGATTCTCTACAGGAAGAACTATTCAGGCAATTGGTAACAGACCCCACACGTGAAGAGGCCATACTGGACTCGGTGCTTACCGATGGTGAAAGTGTTTCTGATGTTGTAGTGGGAAATCATTTTGCATCCAGTGATCACCAGATGGTGTGGTTCAGTATTAGGACTAGGATTGATAAAATCCATTAAAAGCAGGGGTCTTAGACTTTAGGAAAACTAACTTTGCCAAGATGGGCCAATACCTCAGGGAGTCGTTAGTTGGATGGGAACAGCTGGGGGATGTAGAAAAACAGTGGGCAAAACTGAAAGGGGATATTTTAAGGGCAACCAACCTTTTTGTTAGAATGGTAAATAAAGGTAAAAGAAAAAGGAGACCTCTATGGCTTTTGAAAGAAGTAGCTTAAAAAGTGAAGAAAAAGAGGGAGGCCTTCATGAAATACAAGAGATCACAGAGAGAGGAAGACGGGCATCTATATTTGGAAAAACTTAGAGAAGCTAGCAAAGTAGTCAGGAAGGCAAAGATTCAAAAGGAGGAGGAAATAGCCAATGCAATAAAATGGGGGGATAAGACATTTTTCAGATATGTTAGTAAGAAGAGGAAGGGCAAAAGTGGTATTATCAGACTGAAGGGAGGAATATGTAGAAGCTGATAAGGATAAAGCAGAATTGATTAACAAATATTTATGTTCTGTGTTCACAGACGAATAACCAGGAGCAGGACCTCAGAAAACACCCACAAACAAGAACAGAAGCGAGAGACATCATGAACAATTTTCAGAAGACTGTGTTCGTGAGAAACTAGCTCAACTTAAAGTAGACAAAGCAATGGGACCGGATGGGATACACCCTAGAATACTGAAGGAACTTGGGGACGTTCTAGCAGCTACACTGACTGACCTTTTCAATGCCTCGTTGGAGTCGGGAGTGGTGCCAAAGGACTGGAGAAGGATGTGGTTGAAAACTACAGGCCGGTTAGTTTAACTTCAGTGGTGAGTAAATTATTGGAAACGCTGCCGAAAGAGAAAATAGTGATGTTTCTGGAGTCCAGCAGATTACAGGATCAAGGGCAGCATGGATTCACCAGAGGTAGGTCTTGTCAGACAAATCTGATTTCTTTGACTCGGTGACCAGGGAGTTGGAGCGAGGGAGAGCCCTAGATGTGGTATATTTAGAGTTCAGTAAAGCCTTTATCACTGTTCCTCACAGGCGACTTATAAATAAACTGAGCACCCTAGGGCTGGACCCTAAAGTTACTGCTTGGGTTAGAAATTGGTTGGGCGGGAGGCGACAAAGAGTACAGGTAAATGGAGCTCACTCTGAGGAGAAGGATATTACCAGTGGTGTGCCCCAGGGATCTGTCCTTGGTCCGATTCTTTTTAACATCTTTGTTAGTGATATAGCGGAAGGGCTGTCGGTTAAGGTTTGCCTCTTTGCGGATGATATCAAAATCAGCAATAGAGTAGACATCCAGGAAGGTGCAGATAACATGAGGAGGGATCTAGCTAAGCTTGAAGAATGGTCTAGAATTTGGCAGCTGGGATTTAATGTTGGCTGCAGCCATCCAAGGGAGTAATATAGTATAGGGGGTGAACTACTTTTGTCCACTAAAGAAGAGCGGGACCTAGGCGTGATTGTGTCTGATGATCTTAAAGTAGCTAAACAGGTAGAAAAGGCAATGGCAAAAGCTAGAAAGATGCTTGGGTGCATATAGAGAGGAATGGCTAGCAGAAAAAAGGAGGTGATAATGCCTCTGTATAAGTCTTTGGTGCGACCTCATTTGGAGTATAGTGTGCAATTCTGGAGACCGCACCTTCAAAAGGATGTGAACAGGATGGAGTCAGTGCAGAGGGTGGCTACTAAAATGATTAGTGGTCTTCATTATAAAGCATATGAGGACAGACTTAAGGATCTTAATATGTACACCTTAGAGGAAAGGCGGGATAGAGGTGATATGATTGAGATGTTTAAATACCTTTGTGGCATAAATGTTCAGGGAGAGAGCCTCTTTCAATTGAAAGCAAGTTCTGCTACGAGGGGAAAAGTGATGAGGGTTAAGGGAGATAGATTTCGGATTGATATGCAGAAATATTTCTTTACGGAAAGAGTAGTGGATCCATGGAATAGTCTCACAGTGGAGGTGGAAGAGATGAGGACAGTAACTGAATTCAAAAAAGCCTGGGATAAACACAGAGGATCTCTAAACAAAATAAAGATACCGAAAGATTTCATAAAAGCACATAAATTAACAAACAATAGAGCCTTTTCACACATAGCTCCAACTATTTGGAATTCCCTCCCAGAGGATCTACGAACACTAACCGAGATCATGGAATTCCGTAAAAAATTGAAAACTTATCTATTTACCAAACACTACAATAACATAGATAACCCTTCACTCGATTTAAATAAAGGCTAAACAGGTACCTGACTGTATCAAATAAAAACCCTTTCACTCAAACGGATAACATACATAGTTGAAATTATATGATGATACAATGTACTAATACTTCCAAATGTATATAGTTTTATTCTGTTCTGTATTGTCTTACGCTGTTTAGATAATACATTCTGTTTAGTTATTACTATGTTCTATATTTACATATGCTGTGTAGTTAATACTTTGTTTGTTTATTATAAGACGTTTAATACATTCTGTTTAGTTAATTACTCTGTTCTATATTTACATATGCTGTTTAGTTAATATATTGTTTGTTTATTATAAGACGTTCCATGTAAAACAAACCTTGCTTTGTTAATTGTTGTTTATTGTGAACCGCAACTGATCTCTGGAAGATGTGGTATATAAATGAATGTTAAATAAATAAATAAAGGTAAAAAGGGGACTGTTGTAGTTGGTTATGGAAGGACAGACTAGATAGGCCATGTGGTCTTTTTCTGTTGTCATATTTCTATGTTTCTATCTAAAGGGGCATTTTGAAAGACTCCCTCTATCAAAGCAAAGACTGTGTGAATCACCCAGGAAATTGGTCACAGATTACCTTAGAAGCATAGGTCTGGGATCTGTGTAGCAAGCCAGCCTTTACTAAGTATTAGTTCCCTCTCTCCCACCCCGACTACCACCCATCCCAGGCATAAACATAGTTTTATAGGGTCTTACACCTATTAGAGGGGGAGTGATATTCACATTCCCTTCTAGATTCTTCTGATTATCCTCACAAGAATAAATGAGTTAAGGCCCTGAAAGTAATTAATCATGAGATGAACAAAGTCCCCTAAACTTATTCGGTATAGTTGTCCATTTTAATATTTTATTAAATTTCCAAAACAACATTCAAAGAACTTCCATGAATGTAAAGAAAGATGCTTAAATCAGCTACATCACAAGAAATTATTTAGGATAACCATGCATCTACAATTAGACCACAATATATAAGGAGAAGGCTCCAGGAAACACTTAACACATAGAAGTACTATAAAATAACAGGCAGAGACTTACACGTCAGATGGGAAGCTGAAGAAACTTTAATACCTATACCCTCCCTAGCAATAAGAAATTACAAGAGCTGTTTGGGTTCAAAGAAAAGAAAATTATTACCTTGATAGGAAACATAACAAAGAGAGGGAAATTTTAATAAAAAAGTAGCTCCCAAGGATTGAGTTCTAGCCCGATACGACAAGAACTCCTTCCTTCTGGTCTGAGTAGCCCTGGACAAATCCGCAAAAATGCGGACCTGAGCACCCAAAAACTGCTCCTTGATATTCCTAAAGTGTGAACGAAGAATCAACGACTTATCAGATTCTAACGCCAAGGTTACAAGCAAAGTAGACCTCTCAGTAATTACATCCAAGGAACTTTCTAAGAAGCCTGCTAACTCTCCAACTGCAGTGTATCAGATTGAACATACTTCCTATCCAGAGGACCCCCCCTCCCCCAAGGGCAAGTTTTTAACTTGAAGGACTAGAAAGGGGGACTGTTACTTCTGAAGAGAAATCTGCAACTGTGAGTATATACTTCTGGTAATTTTCTAAAAAGAATTATTTGTATTAAAGCTACTTAATCTGTGAACCCACTGTTTTTTGTTGGATCAGTTAGGGCCTAGTAGCAGCAATTAAAGTTTGAATTTAAAACACAGAGGAGAGCTTTCTGGTTACATTTCATACCCAGCAGAGAGCTTGTAGTTTAAATTTAATAGTCACTCAGGGCCAAGTAACAGCACAGTACTTTTAGTTTAAATTTAACACACAGAAGAGAGCTTTCTGGTTAAATTTAGTACCCAGCAGAGAGCTTGTAGTTTAAATTTCATAAGAAGTTAGAGCCTAGCAGCAGCTAAGAGCTATAATTTAAATCAAATCAGAATTTAGCTTACCTCAGCAGCACAAGACAGGGTACTGTGTAGCAGCCCTCTTTTAATAAGTGTTATTTCCCTCCCACCCCTGGGATAATCATAGCTTTATAGGTACTTACACATCTTAAAAGACAGGAGGTGCTTTCAGGTGAAGCTCATTACCCAAATCAGTCATACACTAAGGACCTGAGATTAATTAAGCTTCAGGTGAACAAGGTATATTAAACGTATTAGGTACAGTTTTATTGGTATAAATACCCATAGCAACCCCAAGTAAGTAAGAACTTAAAGATCTAGACACAAACTTAAAACTAAGATGCAGACAGCAGTCCAGCAGCGGGATGGGGGCTTTCCAGTCTTTTGCATTGAGTGTCACATGTATGATTTTCTCACAGTTGGTGAGAGGTCTTACGTGTGCACTAGGTGCAAGGAGCTCTTTTCTCTCAGGGAACAAGTCCGTTCTCTAGAGGCTAAAGTAGCAGACTTGGAAAACATAAGACAGACAGAGAGGTACATAGACAAGACCTACAGGGATATAGTCCTGAAGTCCCACCTCCAGTCTGGCAGCACCCCTGTTGCCATGGAGGAGAGGGGTCACGTGACAGGAGAGCATCACCCTGGTGTGGCAGGAAGTGATCCTGTAACTAGGACCTGTCCTCCAGGTGATGTAAAACCCTCTCGCACCGAGGAAGTTTCTCCTGGGCCATGTGCCCATGAGGGAAGGGTTAGGACAGCCGTTATAGTTGGTGATTCTATCATTAGGCATGTAGATAGCTGGGTGGCTGGTGGACGTGAGGATCGCCTGGTAACATGCCTGCCTGGTGCGAGGGTAGTGGACCTCACGCGCCACCTAGATAAGGTCTTAGATAGTGCTGGGGAGGAGTCTGCTGTCTTGGTACATGTCGGTACCAATGACATAGGAAAATGTGGTAGGGAGGTTCTGGAGGCAAAATTTAGGCTTTTAGGTAGGAAGTTGAAATCCAGAACGTCCAGGGTAGCATTCTCCGAAATGCTTCCTGTTCCACGCGCAGGACCCAAAAGGCAGGCAGAGCTCCGGAGTCTCAATGCGTGGATGAGACAATGGTGCAGAGATGAGGGTTTTGGATTTGTTAGGAACTGGGGAACATTCTGGGGAAAGGAGGGGCTCTTCCGATGGGATGGGCTTCACCTTAACCGGGATGGAACCAGGCTGCTGGCATTAACCTTTAAAAAGGAGATAGAGCAGCTTTTAAACTAGATATTAGGGGAAAGCCGACAGTCGCCCAAGAGCGGATGGTTCGGAAGAATGTATCCTTGAAGGATACTACCAAAAGCAGAGAGGTTCCACAAAAGAGTAAAGTAGCCCAAATGCCCTCAAGTATGGAGCAGACAGAGCTTAAAGATCCCAATTTACCCATGTCTAACAATAGCCAAATTAACATGAATAAAATACATTCTCTAAAATGCTTGTATCAAATGCTAGAAGTCTAAAGAATAAGATGGGAGAGTTAGAATATATAGCACTAAATGAAAGGTTAGATATGATTGGAATATCAGAGACATGGTGGAAGGAAGACAACCAGTGGGACACTGTGATACCTGGGTACAAACTATATCGTAATGATAGAGCTGATCAAATTGGTGGAGGGGTTGCGCTCTATGTTAAAGAGGGCATTGACTCAGAAAGGATTAAAGTTTTGCAGGAAACAAAATCTGCTGTAGAATCTATATTGATTGCAATTCCATATAAAAGGGGGAAGGCGATGGCAGTGGGGGTGTACTATCGAGCACCTGGCCAGAATGACCAAATGGATGATGAAATGCTCAAAGAAATCAAGGAAGCTAACAAAAGTTACAGCGCAGTAATAATAATGGGTGATTTCAATTACCCCGGTATCGACTGGGTCAGTGTCACGTCAGGACATGCTAGGGAGATAAAGTTCCTAGATGAAATAAATGACTGCTTCTTGGAGCAGCTGGTTCATGAACCGACCAGAGGGGAAGCCCTATTAGACCTAGTCCTTAGTGGAACACCAGATCTAGTGCAAGAGATAAGGGTGTTGGGGCCACTTGGCAATAGTGATCATAGCATGATCGCCTTTGATTTAATTAGTGGAGGAGGGATAGTAAGGAAATCCACAGTACTACCTTTTAACTTTCGAAAGGGAGACTATGATAAAATGAGGAAAACAGTTAAGAAAAAACTAAAAGGAGCAGTTGCGAAGGTTAAAGACGTACATCAAGCTTGGGTGTTGTTGAAAAATACTATCTTGGAAGCCCAGACCAGCTGTATTCCACGCTTTAAGAAAAGTGGAAGGAAATCCAAAAAACTGCCAGCATGGTTTAAAGGTGAGGTCAGAGAGGCTGTTGTTGCCAAAAAAGTATCTTTCAGGAAATGGAAAAAAGAGCCAAACGACGAAACCTGGAAACAGCACAAGCACTGGCAAGTCAAATGCAAGGCATTGATAAGGCAGGCACAGAGAGAATTTGAGAAGAAGCTTGCTGCAGAAGCAAAAACACGAAATAAAGACCTTTTCAAGTACATTCGTAGCAAAAAACTTGAGAGAGTCAGTTGGTCCATTAGATGATAAAGGGGTTAAAGGAGCACTAAGAGGCGACAAGGCGATAGCGGAGAGACTGAATGAATTCTTTGCTTTGGTCTTTACTGAGGAAGATGTAGGGATGTTACCCATGACTGAAGTGGTATTTAAAGGTGCAGAAGAATTGAAGGAAATATCGATACATCGGGAAGATGTCTTACAACTATTAGATAAACTGAAGAGTAGCAAATCACCTGGGCCAGATGGTATACATCCAAGGGTGTTGAAAGAACTGAAATATGAGATTGCAGACCTGCTATCAGTAATCTGTGAACTATCATTAAAATCATCTCTAATACCTGAAGATTGGAGGATCGCCAATGTAACACCAATTTTTATAAAGGGTTCCAGGGGTGATCCGGGAAACTACAGACCGGTGAGCCTGACGTCAGTATCGGGAAAAATGGTAGAAACCATCATAAAGAATAAAATTACTCAGCATGTAGATAGTCACAACCTAATGGGAGACAGCCAACATAGCTTTAGACAAGGAAGATCTTGTCTTACTAATCTGTTATGTTTTTTTGAAGGAGTGAATAAACAGGTGGACAAAGGTGAGTCGGTTGATATTGTGTATCTGGACTTTCAGAAAGCCTTTGACAAGGTCCCTCATGAGAGACTTTTGGCAAAACTAAAGAGTCATGGGATAGGAGGCAGTGTACTATTGTGGATCAGGAACTGGTTAAAAGATAGAAAGCAGAGGGTAGGGCTAAATGGCCAATTTTCACAATGGAGAAAGGTGAATAGTGGTGTACCCCAGGGATCTGTGCTGGGTCCGCTGCTTTTTGACATATTCATAAATGACCTGGAAAGTGGAATAACGAGTGAGGTTATCAAATTTGCAGATGACACAAAACTATTTAAAGTTGTTAAAACCCAAGAGGATTGTGAAAAATTGCAAGAGGATCTTGATAAATTGGAAGACTGGGCATCAAAATGGCAGATGAAATTTAATGTGGACAAGTGCAAGGTTATGCACCTAGGGAAGAACAACCCAAACTATGGTTACACGATGCAAGGTTCCACATTAGGAACCACCACCCAGGAAAAAGATTTAGGCGTCATTGTGGATACCATGTTAAAACCCTCGGCCCAGTGTGCAGCGGCGGCCAAGAGAGCAAATAGAATGCTAGGTATGATAAGGAAAGGAATGGAAAATAAAACAAAAGATATTATAATGCCTCTATATCGTTCCATGGTGAGACCGCACCTTGAATATTGTGTGCAATTCTGGTCGCCGTATCTTAAAAAGGATATAGCGATTTTAGAAAAGTTACAGAGAAGAGCCACCAAAATGGTAAAGGGGATGGAAGGATACTCCTATGAAGAAAGGCTAAAAAGGTTAGGGCTCTTTAACCTGGAAAAGAGACGGCTGAGGGGAGATATGATAGAAGTCTATAAATTAATGAACGGAGTGGAACGGGTAAACGTAGATCGATTGTTTATCTTATCAGAATATAGAAAGACTAGGGGACATGCAATGAAGCTACAGGGTAAACTATTTAAGACTAATAAAAGAAAATATTTTTTCACTCAACGTGTAATCAAACTCTGGAATTTGTTACCGGAGGATGTGGTAAAGGCTGTTAGTGTAGCTGGGTTTAAAAAGGATTTGGACAAGTTCCTGGAGGAAAGGTCCATAAACCATTATTAAGAAGTGACCGAAGATATCAATGCTTGACCCAGTACAAGCATTGTGGAACTTGTGTCTCTTGGGGAAACTGCTAGGTACATATGACCTAGATTGGCCACTGTTGGAAACAGAATACTGGGCTTGATGGACCTTGGTCTGACCCAGTATGGCATATCTTATGTTCTTATGTTCTAATGGGGGCATATGCTCCTGTGAGATTCGTAATACCTCACAGAAGTATTTCCTCACCATTTCCAGAGGAGAAAGAACCAGTGATTTAGGAAAATTCAATAACCGGAGGTTATTCCTCCGGGTCTGATTCTCCAGATATTCTATTTTCCTAGTCATCAAAACTTTAGAGTCCCCTGTATATCTTGTAGATGTTCCATCCTTGCTGCAAGTTGAGAGACCTCACCAGCCTGTTGTTCTTGAAGCGCAGAAAGCGTGGTAACAGTTTCTTTAACAGACATTAAATCAGCTTTAACAGTTTCCACTACCATACATAGAGAGGAAGTTAGTGAAGTTATGGCTTCCCATAGTGATTCCAAAGTTATAACAGTGGGTTTTACCAGCCCTTGAGTAGCCAACCTCTGGCCTCCTCCTATCCCAACAAGCTGTTGCCCAGCCTCTGAAGTAGACTCTACCGTATAGGGAGTCTTCAACAACAGCCGTGGGGGTCCGGAGATAGCCGGTGAACCCACCAACACAGAGCCCTCTTCACTTCCACGCTCTGGAGCACCATCAGGAGAACCAGAGGGAAGCACTGCTTGTGGCATCGAAAAGCTTCCGGGTTGAAACGGGGGGGCTCACTGATCAGGAGAAAGAAACAGTCCTGATACACTAGACACCGCAGAAGAATCCTCCTGCACTGCAGCTGAAGACGCTGCTCCAGGCACCAGGGAACTAAAGTTGTACGATAACAACGTGCGCTGACCGCCTTCAGAAAACACCGGTGTATCTGAGGGAAGGTTTGCTTGCTTTCTTTTCCTCCTCCACATCACAACACGAGTGCAGAGGACCGGCAGTCAAACAAAACACACGGAGCCACGCTAGACTGTTCCTCTGACGCACAGTCCTGTCGCCATCTTGCCTCAACAACTTAAATAACTAAACAAAACTTTAAAACTAAGACGAAGACAGCAATCCAGCAGTGAGATGGGGGTTATCCAGTCTTTTGTATTCAGTGTTACATGTATGATTTTTTTCCCAGTTGGTGAGAGGTCTTACGTGTGCACTAGGTGCAAGGAGCTCTTTGCCCTCAGGGAACGAGTGCAATCTCTGGAGTCTAGAGTAGCAGACTTGGAAGACATAAGGAAGTCAGAGAGGTACAGAGACGAGACCTACAGGGACATAGTATTGAAGCCCCACCTCCAGTCTGGAAGCTTCTCAGCTACCTGGCCTCTCAGATCCATGACAGCCTCTCAGCTACCATGTAGGAGAGAGGTCTCGTGAAAGGACATTATTACCTTGATGAGGCAGGAAGTTATCCTGTAGCTAGGACCTGTCCACCAGGAGATGTAACACCCTTTTGCACCAAGGAGGTTTCTCCAGGGTCATGTGCCCATGAGGGAAAGGTTAGGACGGCCGTTACAGTGGGTGATTCAATCATTATGCATGTAGATAGCTGGGTGGCTGGTGGTCGTGAGGATCTCTTTTATAGTTGCCCTTAAGTACAGAGCTGAAAGATACCAAATTACCCCTATCAACTGATAACCTGATTCATATGATTGAAATACAACCTCTAAAATGCTTGTATGCAAATGCTAGAAGTCTAAAAAATAAGATGGAAGAGTTAGAATATATAGCTCTAAATGAAAGGTTACATATGATTGGTATCTTGAGATCTGGTGGAAGGAGGATAACCAATGGGACACTGTGGTACCTGGGTACAAACTATATTGCAATGACAGAGTAGATCAAATTGGTGGAGGGGTGGCGCTCTATGTTGGAGAGGGCATTGAGTTGCATAGGATTAAAGTTTTGCAGGAAACAAAATACACTGTAGAATCTCTATGGATAGAAATTATATGTAAAAAGGGGAAGGCAATGGCAGTGGGGGTGTACTACCTACCTCCTGGCCAGAATGAACAGATAGATATAATGAAATTCTGAAAGAAATCAGGGAAGCTAACTAAAGTTACAGAACAGTAATAATGGGCAATTTCAATTACCCGGGAATCGACTGCATCAGTGTCACAGCAGGACCTCCTAGGGAGGTAAAGTTTCTACATGAAATAAATGACTGCTTCTTGTAGCAGCTGGTTCATTAACCAACAAGAGGGGAAGCTATTTTGGACCTAGTCCTTAGTGGCATGCAGGATCTGGTGCAAGAGATAAGGGTGTTGGGAGCACTTAGCAATTGTGATCATAGCATAATCATATTTGATTTCATAAATGAAAGAAGGATGGCAAGGAAATCTACAATATTCCCATTTAACTTTCAAAAGGGAGACTATGATAAAATGAGGAAAACAGTTAGCAAAAGACTAAAAGGAGCAGTTGCAAAGGCTAAAGATTTGCATAAAGCATGGGCATTGTTTAAAAAATTCTATCTTGGAAGCCCAGAAAAGATGTATTCTTCGCTTTCACAAAAGTAGAAGGAAGGCCAAAAAACTGCCAGCATGGTTTAAAGGCGAGGTCAGAGAGGTTGTTTTGGCCAAAAATGCATATTTCAGGAAATGGAAAAAGGAGCCAAAAGACGAAAACGGGAAACAACATAAGCATTGGCAAGTTAGATGCAAGGCATTGATAAGGCAGGTAAAGAGAGAATTTGAAAAAAAGCTTGCTATGGAAGCAAAAAGGCATAATAAAAATGTTTTCAAGTACTTTCATTGCAAAAAAACTGTGAGACAGCCAGTTGGACCATTGCATGATAGAGAAATAAAAGGGGTGCTAATTGAAGACAAGGCCATAGCGGAGAGACTGAATGAATTCTTTGCTTCGGTCTTTATTGAAGAAGATGTAGGGAATTTCCCATGCCTGAAATGGTTTATAAAGGTAATGTATCGGAAGAATTGAAAGATATATCAATAAACCAGGAAGATGTACTGTACAGTGTTACAACTATTTGATAAACTGAAGAGTACAAAATCACTTGGACTGTATAGTATACATCTAAGGGTATTGAAAGAACTGAAATATGATATTGCAGATCTACTATTAATAATCTGTGAACTATCATTAGAATCAACTCTAGTACCTGAAGAGTTGAGAATGGCCAGTGTAACACCAATATTTAAAAAGGGTCAAGGGGTGATCCAGGAGACTATAGACCTGTGAGTCTGACATAAGTACCGGGCACAATGGTAGAAACTATTATAAAGAATAAAATTACTGATCATGTGTATAGTCATGGTTTAATGGGAGAAAGTCAACATGGATTCAGCCAAGGGAAGTCTTGTCTTACTAATCTGTTATATTTTTTTGAAGGTGTGAATTAACAGATAGAAAAAGGTGAGCCGGTTGACATAGTGTATCTGGATTTTCAGAAAGCCTTTGACAAGGTCCTTTGATCACTTTGACAAGGTCCGTCATGAGACACTCTTGGAGAAATTAAAAATTCATGGGATCGGAGGCAGTGTAGTATTGTGGATCAGAAACTGGTTAAAAGATAGAAGGCAGAGAGTAGGGCTAAATGGCCAATTTTCCCAATGGAGAAAAGTGAATAGTGGAGTACCCCAGGGATCTGTGCTGGGCCCACTACTTTTTAACATATTCATAAATGACCTGGAAATGGAAATAATGAGTGAGGTGATCAAATTTGCAGATGACACAAAATTATTCAAATTATTCTTTGATAGGTTTTCAATACTGCTTCGGCTTCTTCTTTCATCACCAATGGTTCCAGATCATAGGGTACAGGTTGAAACAGCTGTTGGTCCACTCGGTCTTTGTTATATTTAACTCTGTATATTCTTTCTACCTTTTCTTGATCTTCTCAGCATCATTCAACATGGATCCTTGAGCATCTTGTAACATTCCATTTTGAGGCTGGAAATTTTTCTTTAACTCTCATAGCTTTAGGAAAGCCAATCTTGTTCTTCCTCTATTAGTTTCGGCTTCTATTTCCTTGCATCCTCATTCTAGTATTTTTCTTGTCTGGTCTTGCTGCATATTGGAAATCTCTGTTGAGTTCTGCGATTGCCTCTGTTTCTCCTCTGGCTTTAACTTCTCTGCCTTTCTGGGCAATTTTGAGAGTTTCTTCGGTCATCCATTTTGGCCATTTTTATAAAAGGTATAAAAAGCAAAAAAGGCCAAAATGGATGTCGTATATTTTCCACTAAGGAGTTCCAGAGCATTGGTGAATAGAGGGAGGGCACTCTGTTGCATGTTAACTGTTTTGCCTTTGTCTTTGCCATTGGTATGAGTAATAGGTTTCTGGTGGTTGCTTGTTGGTTTTGTATTTCTGGGTCTCTTTCTATCAGTGGTTAAAGGGTGATTAGTGCCAACTGATGGATTATTTTAAAGATGATGGCGAGTGATTTGAATTTAGATCCTTGAATGATGGGGTGCCAGTGCAACTGTTTTAAAGTTTGGGATATGTGGGTGTCCCTTGGTATGTCAGATATTATTCTTGCTGCAGTGTTTTGTATTAGTTGTAGCAGTTAAATGATGTGTTTTGGCAGGCCCTGATAGATGACATTGCAGTAGTCCAATATTGGGATGATCATGGTTTGGCAGACTCTGCGGAAATTCTTTTTGTCCAAGAGTGGTTGGAGTCTTTGGATTGTTCGCAGTTTATAGTAAGCTGATATTTCTGCTTTGGCAATATATGTTTGGAAATTTAAGTTTTGGTCCAGTGTGACTCCAAGATATTTTACTTTCTATTTGACGTCTATGTTGTTCTGATGAATTTTAAGTTTGTTTGGGAGAGTGAATGAGCTATTTTGAGTTATGAGGAATGCTTCTGATTTACAATAATTTATGTGGAGATTTTGTCTTTGTAGCCAGTCAGACATTGATTCCAAACATAATATAATCTCAGAATAGTCAGTTTAGGAAGTATGGAATAGGGCAAATATCATAATATCATCCACATATATTTATATTTATAAATTTATTTATTTCTTTATTTATCATTGTTAGTGTGCTCTTTTACCTCATTTATACTTTTTGCAATATTGTTCAGCATTCTCAGCTCTCTCTTGCTCCTCCTCTGCCTCATTATCCCTCCCTCCCACCCCTCAGCCTACCCATCCCCTGGCTAACATTCCTTTATAGCTATCCTGTGCTCATTATCACTATTACTCACAAGTGCACCTTAATCCTCTGAGATCTCTCTCCTTCCTATCCTTCATATATTTTTACTGACTTCTGTTCCTCTCTCTATTTCTCTCTTATGGCACCACATCACTTTTTCTTTCTATTGCTAACACTCCCTAATCTTCTCCCCTCAAACAAACATCTTCAAGCCCCCGTTCCTTATCTCCCTTTTATTATCCCCGCTTCTTCCAGTATCCTGCCCTACCCTTTCAACAGCTCTTGAGCTTCACCATTTTCTCAGTCTCATTCAGCCTTTTCCTCTCTCTCTCTTAAACAACCTCACCCTTGCTTCTGCTGTGATGTCTCCTCTTTGCCCCACACTCTTCTACTCCATCTCCTTCTGTCTTCTGGTGATATCAATTCCAACTCTGGCCACCCTAGACTTTTTTCACATTCCCATGGCAGATCCTCACACAATTGCTCAAATCTTATTCATATCCCTCTCCTTTCCCCTACTCTCTCCTTTTTTCATGTGCCTTGTGGAATGCATACTCCATCTCAGATAAGCTTGCCTTTATTCATGATCTCTTTTATCTCAAATGCTCTCCATCTTTTTGCTCTAACTGAGACCTGGCTCCTCCTAGAAGACTCGGCTTCAGTTGCTTCTCTCTGTTATGGCAGCTATCAATTCTCCCACACACCTCGCCCCTCTGGCCATGGTGGTGGTGGTGTTGGGCTTCTACTCTCTCCCTCCTGCCAATTTCAACCCCTCCTTCTGCCTCAATCTAACTCCTTTCCCTCCTTTGAAGTCCACTCCATCTGCCTTTTTACCCCACTACTTTTCCAGATAGCTGTTATTTATTGACCCCCTGACAAGTCCACTTCTGCCTTTCTCACTGACTTTGACTCATGCTTTCCTTCTTTCTGGACTCATCTTCCCCCTCTCTTATTCTTGGGTATTTTAACATTCATGTTGATAACCCCTCTGACCCTTATGCTTTAAAGTTCCTTTCTCTTACCTCCTCATTCAACCTTTATATTTGCTCTACTGCCTGCATTCATCAGCACAGCCATTGCCTCAAGCTTGTCTTCTTCTCTAATTGCTTACCCTCTAACTTCTGTACCTCAGTTCTTCCCTTATCTGACCATCACCTGTTAAGCTTCATTCTTCATCACCCGCTGCCTCAACCTCACCCAGTCTCCTCCAGTCTCTAGAAATTCTCATGCTATTGACCCACTGGCTCTTTACACTACTGTCTCACCATCTCTTTCCTCCACTTTGTCATCTGAGTCTGCTGATGAGGCAGTAGCTTCCTATAACACTGCCCTCTCCTCTGCTCTGGATGCACTTCCCCCACCCATGCCACATCCCGTGAGGCTTCCTCAGCCCTGGGTGTCTTCCACTACCCGCTATCTACATTCCTGTACCCACTCAGCTGAGTGCACTTGGCTCAAATCCTGCACCCTTGTGGGTTCAAATTCATGCTTGCTTTCTGCCAGTCAGCCATAGCACTTTCCAAACAAGCTTATTATGTCCATCTGACTAACTCTCTCGCTTCTGACCCTCACCATCTCTTTACAACTCTCAATTCTCTCCTCAACATGTCTCCTCCTCCTCCTTCCCTTTCTACTCAAACTTGGCTGACTATTTCCATGACAAAGTCCACAAGATCACACTCCAGTTCCACACAAGGTCAGCTCCATCTCCTCCACTGTAATCCCTTCCATCTCTCATATTCTCAAACTATTGCTCTCCACTGCAACTGTTCCTGCAGCTTTTAAGCATGCTGTGGTCACACCTCTCCTTAAGAAGCTCTCACTTGACCCTACTTGTCCTTCTAACTATCGACCCATCTCCCTCTTCCCCTTCATCTCTAAACTACTTGAATGTGCAGTTCACCGCTGTTGCCTTGAATTTCTCTCCACTCAGGCCCTTCTGGATCCCTTGCAGTCTGGCTTTTGTCCCTTCCATTGTACTGAAACAGCTCTTGCTAAAGTCTCCAGCGCCTTTACTAGATCCTCATCCTTCTTGACATTTCTGCTGCTTTAGACACTGTTGACCACACCTTCTCCTCAATACCTTATCCTTGGCTTGGTTTTATGGGCTCTCTGCTATCCTGGTTCTCCTTTTATCTCTCCCATCATACTTTCAGTGTCCAATGGTGGATCCTACTCTACTGCTAACCCGCTCTGAGTTGACCCACTGCTATCCCGCGCTCTGTCTTGGGCCCACTCCTTTTCTCTCTCTCTATGCCCAATCCCTTGGTACGTTCAATTCTTCCCATGACTTTCAGTACCATCTTTATGCTTATGACTCTCAGATCTACCTCTCTACACCTGAAATCACTCCGGCCATCTAGGCCAGATCTCTGCCTGCCTATCTGATATTGCTACCTGGATGTCTCACCACTATTTGAAATTGAACATGGCAAAACCAAACATCTTATTTTTTCCCCCAAAACCCACCTCTCCCCTTCCTCTTTTCTTAATCCCTGTTTCCTCAGCTCACAACCTTGGGGTTGTCTTTGACGCCTCCCTCTCCTTCTCCACACACATCCAACTGATAGCTAAAACTTGTATAACTCTGGCAAAATTCACCCCTTCCTTTCTGAACACACTACTAAGACACAAATCTATACTTTACTGGCCTCCAGCCTAGACTATTACAACCTTCTCCTTGCTGGTCTCCTTCTGAATCATCTCTCTCCCCTTCAGTCTGTTCAAAACTCAGCTGCTAATCTTCCACCAGCCTCAATATTCTCATATAACCCCCTCTTCTCGTCGCTTCATTGGCTCCCTATCTGTTTCCGTATACAGTTCAAACTTCTCTTATTGACCTATAAGTGCACTCATTCTGCTGCCCCTCACTACCTTTCCTCTCTTATCTCTCTTACACCCTCCTTGTGAACTTCTATCTGTGCTCTTCTCTTCTACTGCTAACTCCATACTTTGATCCTTTCACCTAGCTGCTCTTTATGCCGGAAATAAACTACCCGAGTCTGTGCGTCAGGCTTCATCTCGGGCTCTTTTCAAATCCAGGCTGAAAACTCACCTCTTCAAGGCCGCTTTGGATCCTGATCCACTTAGTCTCCATTGTGTTTCCTTACCTTTCCCCTAGATGTACCCTTCTCCTCAGCTGTGCTGTCTTGATTAGAATGTAAGCTCTGATGAGCAGGGACCATCTCTTGCACGTGTCTGTACAGTGCTGCATACGTCTTGTAGCACTATACAAATGATTAGAAGTAGTAGAGGTAGTAGTTAAATATAGCGCCCTCTGTGGTGAGATAGCACACCTACATGTTTAATTTTACTAGTGTTGCTATGTTCACATAATACCTCTTCTCAAATCACTTAACTGGCTCTCTATTCATTTCCACATCCAGTTTAACTTCTACTCACATACAAGTGCATTCATTCTGCAGCTCCTCACTACTTTTCCTCTCTCATCTCACTCTTCATCTCTCCTCGGGAACTCCACTCCTCTGGCAAATCCCTTTTATCTGTGCCCTTCTCTGCCACTGCCAAATCCAGACTTTGTTCATTCTACTGCTCTGCTCCATATGCCTGGAACAAACTACCAGAGTGAGTATGTCAGGCGCTTTCTCTAGCCCTTTTCAAATCTAGGCTAAAAACACACCTCTTTGAGGCTGCTTTTGGATCCTGATGCCCTCACTCTCTTGTTCATCACTTATGTGTATCTTATCATACTCTATCCCCAGTTTCATGATGTTCTTCATCTTTATTAGATTGCAAGCTCTGTGGAGCAGAGACTATTCACCTTGTAGCGCTGGCATCGCAGTGTGGATGTTATTGCAACTCCAGGAACAGCTGCAGGTCCCACTCCGGACCTACAAGAGCGGAGTGGCATGGAAAACATGACAAAGTAAGTTTGCCATGCTGCTGCCACCATTGTGTAGGGCCCAGGCCCCCCGTCCGCATTGTGGGGACTGCTTGGCAAAAGTTATGCCAGTGCTTCTTAAACCTTTTGCTGAGACAGAGTGCCAGTTTAATGTAGGGGTTGACACCCTGCCTCTGAATCCCTTTGTGGACACAATTTTGACTGCTGTAACCATTACCAGCACAATGAAATAGGGAAACCATCTAAATCAAGCAAGAATCACAGTAGAAAAATATCTTTGAGTCAGATGAGCTGTTAAGGGGAGGGAATACACCACTCCCTTGAAACAGAACCTCCTTTTAATACACCAGTTCCAACAACTGTGATGGCGAATTGTTGATCACGTCCCAGCTGATCCCCGGAGGAGTGATTGGACTTCTGAGCTTCAATGGGCTGAACAATGCTGGATCTTCTCATTTGGCTTGAATTTGGAATTGGACTGGCCTAGTCTTTTCTTAATGAATCAATTACGCAGGCGGTTTACCTGTTGATGGCACTTCGCCTGATGATTGGTGGATTCAAGATTCATGATGCTCTGCTTACGTCAGACACTGGACATTTAAACAGTGCAAGCTTGAATGGCTCTCAAAAGCACTTGAACTGTTTCAGAGGAGGAGTCCTTTAAGCACCTGAAGCAGGGCCGTTGTCAGCTCGAAACGTGTCACATGTCATAGATCTTTATCTTTATTAACACTTGGTATACCATACTAGACTTTAGGATATCAAAGCGGTTTACAATTTCCAAAAAATGGCTGTAGAGAAAGTAGAAAAGAATGCCATAATCAGACAGGACAGAATGAGGAGAGAAGCAGAAGATCATAGACAAAGCAAGATACAGGGCAGTCAGCTAGAGCTGGAGGGGGGAGGTCAAAGGCAAGTTGGAATAGATGGGTCTTTAGCATGGATTTGGATCTGGAGAATGACAGTTCGGAGCGTAAGGTGAATGGCAGAGAGTTCCATAGAGCAGGGCCAAGAAAAAAGAAGGCAAAATGTTGTGTTTGTTTTAAGCGTGCCCAAGATACTGAAGGAAGTGCCAGGCGATGGACATGGAGTGAGCTAAGGAGACGGGGGGAGAGTACGATGAATTCTTTATGGTTTGCTCCTCCTTGCGCTTATTTAAATAAGTAAAGTTTTAAGAATTTCTTGAACAAAAAATATTAAAAGTGGTGTATTCCCTCCCCTTGACAGCTCATCCGATACAAAGATATTTTTCTACTGTGACGCTTGCTCGATTTAGCTGGGCTCTATCTTTCTTTGTGGTGATTACTTTTCGGTGACCAGTTTCGAGTTTTTGTTATTGAATTTAGTACTTTAGTAACCATTACCAGAACAGAAGACTTGAATGTTCTGTTAAAATCAAGGGCTCTGCTGGGTAGGGAAATATGCCCCCCCCCTCCAAATCATACACACACACACATCTTACTACCTCACCACACAAACAACTCCTTCCCCTATGCACATAACCACCTACTTGTAAGCCTTCCTTGTTATTCCCACGCTACCCCACCATGCAAGCACCATCTCCTCAGCCACTTACTCACAACACTGCAGTTACTCACATACAACCCATCCGGCTACTTATTCCTTGTGCAATCACACACTCACTGACAAACACACTCCACTCACCCAAACACATTTTTGTACAGTGCTTAGTGCTTGCATTTTTCAACATGTTTTGTTTTCATGGTTTTATAGATAAAGCACTGCCATTGCAAATTTTATATATATTATATGCAGAAAAGCAGTCTATCAGCATCCTGAAAGAGGATATTCTAAAATGAGAAGCATAAGAGTGTTCAGATTTATTTCAGACTAAAAGGGATTGCAATACATCAAGTTTAGTATTCATGCAGTCATCTAAAACAACTGATGCTAATTAATAAAACCATATCTATAAATAGCACTTGCACTCAAAGTTTGATCCAAATTTCCTTCTAAAAATATCCCATGATGCTGAATATTCCACTATGCCAAATCAGAAATTTTCATAACTTGATCATTCTAATAATAAAATGCTTCTTTCTTAAAATAAAATGTATTAATTGCCAATAGATTCAAATTATAGACTTGATGTGCTGAATATAAAGCTAGAAAGGAGGCCATGATGAATCAGGAAGGCTACCAATTGTTTTAAAAAAGTCACTATTCAAAGCTGGAAAAGTCACTGTTCAGTCACTATTTGGAGCTCTTCTCCAAAGGAAATTTGTTTGGAGTGAAACTGCTGCCCCTGCTGGGTCTTGTAAAAGGCTTTGTTTTTGAGAAGGCTAATGTTTTATTATTTTATATTCATTATGCTGAGTATGTATGCTAATTTGCATGTCCTGTACTGTATTTATTGTTCCTACTTAAATTATTTATGGACATGATGATTCTTTAGTACATTTCCTTCTGCTGTTTGGAAAAAACAATTAAACATATGAATGAATCAGTGAATATGTATGTACATGGAGGGGGACAAAAATAACGCAAGTCTACTGAAGGATTCCTCAGAGGTATGAGAACCTGGAGGACTAGTCCTGGCAGCTGGAACAGATGCAGAAAGTATTTCCCTGTGTATATCGGAAATTGTCCCTCCTAGAGGCTTGAGTGTGTGAGTGGGTACACGCAACTGCGTTTTCATGTGGAGAATGTATTTGGCACATGCTCCTGTCTTGTGTGATTTGGTACAACTCTTCTAGCATACATGCCCCTTCCCTCTGTCCCTTTCCATGGATGCATGCTGTAGCATGATTTCATTTCTGTGCTTTGGTATTCTTTTATCGTGCATTAACTCTTTACTTGTATCTAAGATCTTACCAGTACTGAAGGACTACAAGAGTCTTGAAGGACTACAAAAAGGGACTGCTACTTCTGGAGAGAGATCTGCAATTGTAAGAATTTACTTCTGGGAATTTTTCTAAATCTTGGAGAAAAAGGAATTCTTTTGATTAAAGCTGATTAATATGTGAATCCAGTGTATTTGTTAAATCAGTCAGGGCCTAGTATCAGCAAATAGCTTTTAGTTAAATTTTAAAAAAAACTCAACAGGTAGCTTTCAGTTTAAGTTTAAAACCCAGGAGGAAGCTTTTAGTTTAAATTTAATACTCAGTCAGGGCCTAATAGCAGCAAAGAGCTTTCAGTTTAAATTTAAAACACAGAAGAGAGATTTCTTGTTAAATTTAGAACCCAGGACTCCCTCAATCCAAGTAAGGGCTGTGTAAATCACCCAGGAAATTGGTCACAGGACAGGGTACTCTGTAGCAGTCAGCTTTTAATAAGTCTTTTTCCCTCCCTGCCTCCCTCCCTGACACCCACCCACCCCTGGGATAATCGCAGCTCTACAGGTACTTAAATCTCTTAAAGGAAAGGAGGTGTCATATTCACTCTCAGGTGCAGCTGTTTATCCTCAACAGGCATACATTAAGGACCTGAGATTAATTAAGCTTCAGGAAAACAAAGTACATTAACCATATTAGGTATAGTTTTGTAAGTGTAAGTATCCCTAGCAACCCTTAGTAAGTAAAGAACTTAAATATCTAAACACAACCTTAAAACTAAGATGCAAACAGCACTCCAGCAGCGATATGGGGGTTTTCCAGTCTTTTGCATCGAGTGTCACATGTATGATTTTCTCCCAGTTGATGAGGAGTTTTACGTGTGTACTAGGTGCAAGGAGCTCTTTGCTCTCAGGGAATGAGTCCGATCTCTGGAGGCTAGAGAAGTAGACTTGGAGGACATAAGGAAGATAGAGAGGTACATAGGCGAGACCTACAGGGATATAGTACTGAAGTCCCACCTCCAGTCTGGCAACATCCCTGTTGCCATGAGGAGAGAGGTCACATGACAGGAGAACATCACCCTGGTGTGGCAAGAAGTGATCCTGTAGCTAGGACTTGTCCTCCAGGCGATGTAAAACCCTCTTGCACCGAGGACCATATGCCCATGAGGGAAAAGTTATGACAGTGATTATAGTTCGTGATTCGATCATTAGGCATGTAGATAACTGGGTGGCTGGTGGATGTGAGGATCGCCTGGTAACATGCCTGCCTGGTGCAAAGGTAGTGGACCTCACGCACTACCTAGACAAGGTCTTAGATAGTACATGTCAGTACCAATGACATAGGAAAGTGTGGTAGGGAGCCTCTGGAGGCTAAATTTAGGCTTTTAGGTAGGAAGTTGATATCCACAAATTCATTGGTAGCATTCTCTGAAATGCTTCCCATTCCAAGTGCAGGACCCAAAAGGCAGGCAGAGCTCTGGAGTCTCAATGCGTGGATGAAACAATGGTGCAAGGATGAGGGTTTTGGATTTGTTAGGAACTGGGTTAACATTCTGGGGAAAGGAGGGTCTCTTCCGAAGGGATGGGTTCCACCTTAACCGGAACGGAACCAGGCTGCTTGCATTAACCTTTAAAAAGGAGATAAAGCAGCTTTTAAACTAGATAATAGGGGAAAGCTAACAGTCGAAAGTCAAGAGTTGCTCAAGAGTGCATGATTTGGAAGGATATATCCTTGAAGGATACTAGCAAAAGATTGAAGTTAGGGCATATCAGTAGAGAGGTTCAAATAAAAACAAAAGTAGCCCAAATGCCCTTGAGTACAGAGCAGACAGAGCTCAAAGATTCCAAATTACCTGTGCCTACCAACAGCCAGATTAAAATGAATAAAATGCAGCCTTTAAAATGCTTGTATGCAAATGCTAGAAGTCTAAAAAATAATATGGGAGAGTTAGACTATATAGCACTAAATGAGAAGTTAGATATGATTGGTATCTCAGAGACATGGTGGAAGGAGGACAACCAGTGGGACACTGTGATACCTGGGTACAAACTATATCATAATGGTATAGAAATGGGGAAAAAAGGCAACATCTGGAAAGCTGAGTATAGTAATGCCCATAGCATGGAAAACAACGCTCTGTGTCTAGAGGCTGCAAAGAAAAAGGCTGGCTTGGATTTAGTGGTGGTCACAGAGATGTGGCTCATGGAAAACCATCACTGGGATATAGTTCTCCCAGGCTATAAACTATTCAGAAAGGACAGGGTATGAGGAAAAGGAGGATAAGTGGTGTTAAATGTAAAAAATAATATTAAAGCAGGAGAATTGGAGGGCTTGTGAGATAATGAGGAGGCACTGAGAGCTAATCTGGAAAGAGTGAATAGAACATCTGTTTATACTGATGTGAGATATAGACTTAATTCACAGGCAGAAAAAATGGACAAAGATTTAATTGAAGACATTCACTGTATAGCTATGAAAGAAATGCTACTGATAGGTGATTTCAATATGCCAGATGTTGACTGGGACATCCCTGCTGCAGTATCATCTAAAAGTAAGGAGATCATGGATTCTCTACAGAGACAACTGTTCTGGCAGCTGGTAACGGAACCCATGCGGGAGGGGGACATACTGGGCCTGGTTCTTATGAAAGAGGAAAGTGTTTCTTATTTTATAATGGGTGATCATCCGCCAGCCCTCCGACATCCTCGGTGAAGCTCCTGCCCAGATCGGGGCAGTGGGAGACTAACCTGCAAGCACTCCGGTCCAATCGGGACCGTGGGAGACTCACCCGCATACACTCCTGTCCAATCGGGACAGTGGGAGGCTCACCCGCACTCACCAGCACAGCATAAAAGCGGCGTCCCTACCCCGAGGGAGCCGCTTTTACACCGCCAGCCCTCCGACATCCTCGGTGAAGCTCCTGCCCAGATCGGGGCAGTGGGAGACTAACCTGCATGCACTCCGTTCCAATCGGGACCGTGGGAGACTCACCCGCATACACTCCTGTCCAATCGGGACAGTGGGAGGCTCACCTGCACTCACCAGCACAGCATAAAAGCGGCGTCCCTACCCCGAGGGAGCCGCTTTTACACCGCCAGCCCTCCGACATCCTCGGTGAAGCTCCTGCCCAGATCGGGGCAGTGGGAGACTAACCTGCACGCACTCCGGTCCAATCGGGACCGTGGGAGACTCACCCGCATACACTCCTGTCCAATCGGGACAGTGGGAGGCTCACCCGCACTCACCAGCACAGCATAAAAGCGGCGTCCCTACAGGGCGTGCCCGCGCCTGGCGGGCCCGCGCCTGAGGGCCTCGCCAGAGGGCCCTTTGGCGTTGGCCCTTAGGCGATGGACATTAGACCCTGAAGACAAGGCTCACAACCGACCGAGACAAAAACTCGGCTATAATCCAGGCCGTCCCAAGCAAGAAAAATCCCACCAACGTACAGAGGACAGAGCGCAACGACCAAACCACTCGACGGCTTGAGCTCCCCTGGCTGGGTCTGAGCTTGCCGTACACGACCCACACGCCCCTCGTGCCCCCAGTGGAAGATTGAGCCTGCCATCAAAAATACCAACCCCCACGACACCGCTCAGTAAGTAGCCCAGCTAAAGCTCAAGCTCCCTTTCACAGGTTGAGCTCGCTTGAGACTCATCCCAACCGGCACCAGCAAACACAACTGTAAGTACCGCTCCGCTTAAATGTGAATATACTCCAGCAAAGTCTCCACAGACTACCTCACTACCTTTTCCTGCTGAACACAATCTCTCCAAAAGACCCTCTCAACATGGTATTAGCGATACCATGCTATATCATTGTACCTGTAACTCTGTATACCTATAAGCTACATGTAAAATATCTAAGCACAGCTTACCTGTAACTCTGTATGCCTATAGCTACATATATGTACATGTAAAATATCTAAGCACAGCTATTTTAAAAAATGTACTCAGTTCTACAGACAATGTAAGTTGTACAGTTTGAAACACAGTGCATCCATCTGGTCCCAGACCTACCGTCTTAGAGAAGAAGTTGCATACTATAGTAGTGAAGAAGTAACATACTATCGCAAAAGATAGGGAACAAAGCACCTCAGCAACGTATCAACCAACAGAATAGGCAATATGGAACTCATCAAATATATACTGTTATTATCCATGTATCTAATTATACCAACAATCACTCTCAACCTCAACCAGCACCATACCATGTACCACATAATAAGACCACTCTACTACATCTACCACCCTATATTAATAACAGCACTGCCTCAACAAAACCAATTATCCTCACACCACCCCCCCCCCACCAAGATCACACACTCCTTCCAAATCTAAGACCCCCCCTCGGGAACCGAACAGCATCTCGAAACCCACAACACCCCAAACCGAAAAGAGCAAACCATATCAAACACCTAGCAAGAAAAAACAAAAACAAGCCAACAGACCAACAAATGCAAGACTACTATACCATCATCCTTATCAACGCCAGATCAATAAGGAACAAAACACACATCATACATGACATCATCACAGACAACCAGCCAGACATCCTATGCATCACTGAAACATGGATCACAGATGCCGACGCCGCAATAACAAACCAAATAACCTCTCCCGGATACAAGATATACAACTGCCCCCGTGCATCCAAAAGAGGAGGAGTCCTGATTGCAGCCAAAACCACCTTATCACTTACCAGCACCACCCACAGCACCACCAAGGACATTGACATACTCAAAGTGGAAAACAACTCAATAGCAACCTGCCTAATCTACAGACCCCCGTCATCACCCCCAGAAACACTGGCCACAGCACTAGAATGCGTCTCAACCACAGCAATCAGAAAACATCAAATCATCCTGGGAGATATGAACCTACCATCCCTACCACAATGCCAAGCCAACACTTTCATGGAAGCCATGGAACAACTTGGTTACAAACAAATAGTAAATGAGGCGACACACAACAAAGGTAACACCCTGGACATGGTATTCACACCCGCAGAACAACAACCAGTCAAGGGAAAAAATCCTGTAATAAAAATAACCCAAGTACCATGGTCCGACCACCACCAAGTCGAAATCAGGCTGTACCTGCCCACGCCACTCAATAACCCAAAAACTGAACTACCAACACACACCCGCAGAAGCTTTAATAAATACAACAGAGAAGCCCTCATAAACTCCATCACCTCACACGTAGACTTAGAAAACACTGACCTCGACAGTCTCATAACCAGCTGGAACTCAGGAATTCAAGAGATGTCCGAACCTAAATGGAAAACAACAAACAACAACCCCAAGCCCAAAACTGAACCGTGGTACACACAAACCCTGAACACCCTAAAAAGAGAACTACGAAGAACAGAGAGAAAATGGCGACAAAGAAAAACCAACGAGCGCAAAACAGAATACCTAACCCTACTCGCCAAATACAAAAACGAAACCAACCTAGCAAAACGTATGCATCACACAAATTTACTAAATAAAACATTAAACAAACCCAGAGAGCTATTCGCCCTGGTCAAATCCCTCACCAAAACAACACAAGAGGATCAACACAACGACAAAATCAAGGTTCAGGCCCTAGCGGATCACTATGCTAGCAAACTAAACCCACAGATCGGTCCTAAACCTGTACTACCATTAGATGTGTCCCCCACCGCACCACAACCCACCATGACAGCCACACAAACACACATCACCCACTGGAAAAAATTTCACAGCATTGGGGACAAGCATGTCATCAATATAATTGCAAACATTAACACCACAACTTCTCCACTAGACCCCTGCCCAGCTGCTTGGGTTAAAGCGACAAAAGCAGAAATCACCCACCAAATCGCGCACATAATAAACCAATCACTCCAACAAGGTACCATGCCAAACCAACTCAAGAGATCCATCATAAGACCAATACTAAAAAACAAAACACTCAACAGGGAAGAGCCCGCATCTTATCGCCCAATATCCAGCATAGCCCTACTAGCGAAAATCATTGAAAAGGCCGTTCTACAACAATTACAAGACCACCTGGACAACAACAGAACACTGGACGAACACCAATACGGCTTCAGGCCACACCATGGAGTCGAGACCCTGCTTATTACACTATTGAACAATCTACTCAAAGGGATTGAAAATAACAAGAAAATGTTCATTCTCATATTCATTGACATCTCCGCAGCGTTTGATACCGTTCACCATCAAACCCTACTAAACAGACTGGAAGCTATAGGAATAACGAGAACCCCACTAAAATGGTTCTCGTCGTATATCTCCAACAGAATGCAACAGGTACAGTTCAACAACGAAAAAGCAAAGGCCTTCCCTCAAACGCAGGGCATACCACAAGGCTCAGCTCTATCCGCGCTTCTCTTCAATGTGTACATGAAACCAATCTGCGAAATATTCAAAAAGCATAAAATCCAGTATCACATATACGCTGATGATATTATGCTCTATACTCAACTTGACGCAAGTAACCCAAACTACTCACAGCTAGAAGAATGCATAAAAGAGATGCAAACATGGCTCCAGAGAAACAACATGGCCATAAACCACAAAAAAACCGAAGTCATGTACATCTCAAGAAAACCGAAATTCAACCCACCAGCTACAATCACCCTATGCAAAAACACCTATCACTCAAAAAACGAAATAAAGTACCTCGGAGTAACACTAGATAGCGAACTAAAGATGGCAAAACACCTCCGCTTAGTGAACAGGGCCATTTTTCACAAGCTCAGGGTTATACAACCTCTCAGGAACATCATAGAAGCCACCGACTTTAGGACCGTAGCCCAAGCCCTCATCATACCCCACTTCGATTACTGTAATGCAATTCTACAGGGCCTTCCAAAAAAAACCCTAAACATACTCCAGATGGCACAGAACGTCGCAGCCAGAATCATCACTAAAACAGGTGTGGCAGAACACATCACACCAGTGCTAGTTGAATTACACTGGCTCCCCATCATAGCCCGTATAAAATACAAAATCCTAGTAACGACTTTTAAAACCATCCACAATCTGGCACCAACCTTCCTCTCAAACCTAATCACCTTACAACCTGCGAACAGAAACAGGAGAACCGCCACCATAAACAACCTGCAGATACCAACAAGTATAAGATCAGTTAAAATAGCCACAAGCAACAGAGCATACTCATACACTGCCCCCTCACTTTGGAACCAACTCCCGCCTGAGTTGCGTGCAATCAATGACCTGATGTGTTTCAGAAAAAAACTAAAGACACACTTATTTCAAGAGGCCTACAACGTGACGTAAATCAACAATATACACACCAAACTATAAGCAAGTATAAAATGTATATATGTAAAAAGTATAAATGTATATATTGTAAAAAAGTACAAAAGCAAATTCCCCCCCCCCCTCACAATTGTGTGTTGTATACTATAATGAAACTGACTGGCTTTGTTTTGAAAACCTATCACATAACCTTGTAAATCACGCTGTAATTCCTTGAAATTTCTGTCATTGATCTGACATTTTCTGTTTACTTAATCAAACCGCTCCTGATCGCTGGAAGTAGCGGTATACAAATATATGCTAAATAAAATAAATAAAATCACTGAATTGTCAAGGTGGTGGAATACTTCAAGGAGTCGTTAGCTGGATGGGAACATCTGAGAGAAGTAGAAAAGCAGTGAGCACAACTGAAAGGAGATATTTTTAGGGTAATTAACCTTTTTGTTAAGAAAGTAAATAAAAGTAAGAGAAAAGGGAGGCCATCATGGTTCTCGATAGAAGTACCTGAAAAGGGAAGGAATAAATTTGGCCTTCATAAACTACAAGAGATCACAGAAAGAGGATGACAAGCACCTATATCTGTAAAAACTAAATGAAGCTGGGAAAGTAGTCAGGAAAGCAAAGATGCAAATGGAAGAGAAAATAGCCAATATAATAAAATGGGGAAGTCAAGATTTTCTTTAGATATGTTAGTGATAGGAGAAATTGTAAAAGTAGTATTGTTAGACTCAAGGGAGAGGAGGGAGAATATGTAGAAGCTGATGAAGCTAAAGTGGGAATTCTTAACAAATATTGTATTCCTGTTTAACAGATGAAGGGCTGGGAGTAGGATTTCAGAAAATAAACACTGCATAAGAATGGCAATGAGATAAATCTCAAATAATTTTCAGAAGACTGCTTATGAGGAGCTAGCTAAACTAAAAGTAGGCAAGACCACAGGACTGGATGGGGTACATCTGAGGAAATGAAGGAGCTTAGAGATATTCTGGAAGCCCTACTGTCTGACCTTTTCAATGCTTCTTTAGTGTTTGGAATAGTCCAGAAGGATTGGAGTCTCTCTCCGCAAAAATGGAAGTAAAGAGGAGGTTGGTAACTATAGGCAAAGGCCAAGAAGAACCTCACTGCTCAAAGACAGACATAAAAAGCACGCCTGATCTTTGCCCAAACCCACCTTGAGAAACCATAATCCTTCTGGGAAAATGTTCTGCGGACAGATGAAACCAAACTTGAGCTCTTTGGCAATGCAGACCAGCGATACATTTACAGGCAAAGAAATGAAGCTTATAAGGAAAAAAACACTCTTCCTACAGTTAAATATGGTGGAGGTTCCATAATGTTGAAGGGCTGTTTTGCTGCCTCAGGAACTGGAAGCCTGGAACGTATTAAAGGAAACATGAAGTCAGAGGACTACAAAGATATTTTGGAGCAAAATTTGCTACCTAATATCAGAAAGCTAGGTCTGGGTCAAAAATTATGGGTCCTCCAGCTAGCCAATGACCTAAAGCAAACATCCAAAAAGTGCAAAAGAATGCTTAAAAAGGAACAAATGAACTGTTTTCAACTGGCCAGCAATGAATTCTAATCTCTAGCCAATCGAGAACCTCTGGAAAGAACTGAAATCTGCCATTAGTAAAAGAAATCCTGGAAACATTCATGAGCTGGAACAAATCACAGTTGAAGAGCGGGAGAAACTACCAGCTGACAGATGTACAAAACTTATAGTGTGACCTACCACTCTGTGCCCTTGCGCCCCCTAGGGCTGGCAAGGCAGATTGTTTCTGCTTTTGGACGCTTACTGTTGTATTTGTGCAGGCGCCCGCCTAATAGGGCACGAAGATCACCTCTTTTTAATGTAGTTGTGGTTTGCTTTTATTTAGCAGTTCGAATGGAAGAGGCACAGGGCAATTTGTAACATAAATTGCTTTTTATTTGTTTTTCTTCAAGTAAATCATTTGTGGCAAAAAGCTCAAGAAAAAGGCAAAATCACATTAACCAAAATAGGATTCTTCTCCAAAGAATGTCCAAGGTGAATTCTTCAAATAAACTTCTTCACTCTTGGTAGTAGTATTTCTATTATTTACAGATACAGCAAAATACCATTTGTGCATCATTCACAAACTTAGAAATAGTGGAGCTTTACTTTCTCTGCTGGCCTAAGTTTAAGACTTTAATCAGAGTGCCACCTCTCAGTTTAAAACCCATTAGCTTATTTAGCTGAGGTTACAGCAGCAATAAAACCAGCTACTTTTACACATGAGGGTTGGTTATCTTCCTGTCTGCTTTTCAAGCATACAGTGATTCTAGCACTTCTGTTGCCTTCTTACTTCTTTCACACAGCATTTAGTAAAAGCATTATATATTAGTCACACACAGACTGCAATCCATTGATTCGGCTGAGGACATTGAATTATTAGAGAAACAGTCCACGTCCATTTCTGCTGGGGAATTATACGGCTCTGTGCTTGGGGTAACCTCTGGCTCAACCTGTTGTACGTTCTTCAACAGCTTAAAAAGTTTCCCCCACTTTAGCTTCTGGTTCCCCTTTATAACAGGGTTGGAACCTCTTGCCTTCCTCCCTCTTAATAAATCCTCTTCAGGAAATGCATAAGCTTTTGGGCTGGCAGTGATTCTCCTTCTAACAGACTTTGTACATTGTCTGTATAGAGGCTCAGGGCTAGAGCTGCTATATTCTGACTCAGAAGTAAAGTCCTGGATTCTTTCCCAGCTCTTCCTATGCCCACACCCTTTGCACTTGCCTTGTAAGTGATGACCCGTCCTCCTGGACCCACCAGAAGACACAGCCTTGAAGTGCTGCTTCCTCTCCAGGTCTCTTGGCCTTCTCACTTGGCTCCTAGCCTGCAGCCTGCCCTGCCTTTGAGCAGACCTTCTCTGCAGTCTCTCTGGTGAATGAGCAGATCCTGTTTGATCAGTGTCTGAGTCCTCTGTTAGCTCAGCTGATCTTCTAGAGAAACTCCGTCCTCGGGAGTCTGCCAGTTTCTCCCTAGTATTGCACTTGCCTCTGCACTGTCCTGTGCATTGTCCTCGTGTGTGCTGAACCCTGGAATCAACTCCCAGCTGATCCTCCAGTCTCCCCTCACTTCCTGTGTGACGCAGTTTATATGTTCTATGAATTGTTTGCTTGCCTGGCCCCACCCTCTCTCTGCTTGCAGCTGCTCTAGAGGCTGGGTGTGGCTTCAAGCTAACTCTGCTTCTGTGTGCCTTAGTTTCACTCTCTGTGTGGGAATTGTGTTTTAGTGAGCCCATCCCCCGCTTATGGGAACAAATTTCAGTGTTTTTTTCTAGTTTTAAAGGGCTCTGCAGCATGCACATCATCACAATAGATAGCTACAAGAAATGTTTGGAGGCCCTCATATTCATTATCTGATTTTTAACTATCCTTGCTGTGTAAATAGCTTATGTATATAGTTTACCCTGTTATCCAAGTTTGTATCCCTGTTCGATGTAAAACCTGACAATTTGTCATTATGGTAGTTATGTTATGATGTAAACCGCGCTGATACTGAATAGCGCGGTATATAAGAAACTGTAATAAATAAATAAATAAATCACTGCCAATGGTTGTGCATTATTCCTGTCCAGGTCATATTTAGTTTTTTTCTCAGAAGTTGCACAGACATCTTTTTTTTGTTGTATACCTTTAAACATATTATTAAAATGTTATGATGACATACAGTTGGAATATTTCCAATTATTTCTTAAGATATTGTACACAACATACCTAAAGTGCAAGGGTGCCTCTTGATATCCTAATGAAGGTACATAGCATTCTAGTGATATCTTACAAGAGACCTATACAGAGGCAATATTAACTCTTGTTTCCTGCTAATAATGCCTCTGCTGTTAGCTTTTCCAATTGTTTATTGCATCGACTGACTACTCAGAGTTATCTGAAATCATTACTCTTAGATCTTTTCTTGTCTGACAGTTTCTAGTTCTTTTCCTTTTAAATGATTCATGGCTAATGGATTTTTACATCCCACATGTATGATTTTACATTTTCCAAACTCTTGATCATTCTTCTAGGGGTTGTTTTTTTTCAAACTACCTCTCCTTTATTTCACCTTTTTATTTTTTATTTTATTTATTTTAAAAAGCTCATATACCGCCAATTGCTAAAGAATTCATTGCAATGTACAATGCATAAAATCAACACCATTACAATATATTGAATCCCTAACCCCAAATAAAATAAATTAAACAAGATAAAACAAAACTCCCTGCTGCTAAAAATGTTGTCTGGTGTCCTAGTCAATAAGGAACCCATCAGAGAGAAGCTGCTTGACGGAAAAAAAAATCTTTTAAGGTCTTCCTAAATGATAGTAAATTTGTCTCCTTCCGAAGTGCTATTGGTAGAGAATTCCACCACATAGGAACCACCACTGAAAAAATACGTGCTCACCATCGCTGTAGATGTACCTCAGAACAACTTGGCAGCACCAAATGACATTCCTCCGCGGAATGTAAGGTCCAACTCGGTACATACCATGTGAGAGCGGAGAAAAGAGGGATGGGAAGAGTTGACAGAGTAGGGGATAAGGAGGGGGAGGGAGTACCAAAGGAAAACCAGATAGCGGCAGACTTGGAAGGATTAACATGGAGGAAGTTACTGGTAAACCAGTTAGTGATGAAAGCAAGACGGGTGTTAAGAGTGGTGAGGTCAGGGGCCAAGGGGTTAGTGTGGTATAGAAGGAGAATGTCATCCATATAGCAATAAGCGGAGATTTCTGCCTGTTGGATGAGCAGAGCAACAGACAACACATAGCTGCCCTGCTTCTGCTCATGTCAGCTGCACCCAGAGATAGTGGCAGCAGATGCCTTCTTGATCTTGTGGTCCAAGGGCCTACTCTATGCATTCTCACCGACCACCCCTCTCTCCCCCCCTGGTCACCAGGACCGTCTTCAAGGTCCAAAGCGAGAGGGCATCACTTATACTGATTGCCCCCAGGTAGCCCAGACAGCCTTGGATCCCTCGGTTTCTTTGAGGAACCAGCGGAGGAATGACCACAGCCTACCAGAGGATAATGAAAATTCTTTATTAAGGACCCAACTAAACAAGTTTCGGCCGCAGCCTTCGTCAGGGGTCTAAAAAACAAAAGTACATTAAATCAACCACAAAATTAAAATAAAATCAAAAAATGATAATACAAAAATAAAAACAAAGAAATATAGATATGATACATAAAACTATGTTATAGTTAACACATTACCAGGAAACCACACAGATACCAGCGTCTATGTGGCACAGTGGACAAATCTTCCCAATCTGTAAAAAGTATAAAAATGTCAACCATAAATGAAAGTAATACAAAATAAAAACGTATAATATATACATATAAAACATATGCAAAGAAATAATAATGGGGGATGATAAATACAAGTGACTAAAACACAAACATACAAAGTGGGACCCCATTGTGTCCAACCAGCAGTGAACGATACATTGTATAAAACTAAGGTAAAATTGGGCTAAAGAATTACATGGATACAAAAAATACAAAATAACACCAGATAAATAGCAGGGGACCAAATATGACATATGGCATAAAAACAAGGTTTAAGCACCAATATGTAATACATGCAGACAACTAGACCAAATCAAAAGTCCTATTGCATGTGAACAGCAGTAAACAGCTCATTGTCTAAATGAGTATAAATGCAAGGGTAACATTAGGACATAGTATAGTTAACAAATAAAAAGAAGAATAAAAAATAAACAGCATGAAAGAGAGAAAAATGTGCGTTATACAAAAGGATATAAAGAGAAACTAGGATTACATCGTGTAATCCTAGTTTCTCTTTATATCCTTTTGTATAACGCACATCGGGTAATCAGCTGTTTACATCCTAGGACGTGCTCAAAAGTAGTTCTTTTACAGTTTGCACATTGTCTACCGACTTGTGGCACATTTTTCTCTCTTTCATGCTGTTTATTTCAATGACTGGCGTCTTTTCACTTTTTAACGGAAACATTTTTTCCCGCCTTTTAGATGTGGAATCCCGGCGGCTTTGTGATCGCTATAGACGCATAGCTTCACTATTTTTGGTACATTCTCTCCTTTTCTTCATGCTGTAACTTTTAATGACCGGCGTTTCACTTTTCAACGCAAAGCCTTTTTTTCCCGCCTTTTAGATGTGTAATCCCGGTGGCTCTGTGGTCGCCACAGATACATAGCTCAACTATTTGTTCTAATTCTTTCACTTTCACATTTTTCTCGCACATAACCTCTTATGTTATAGTTCCATATGCTCCACTTACATGGGTTATCTTATTATTTGTGTTGGACCTCTGGGTTATAACTGTTTTGTATGCACGAACGGTTTTCTTTTGGTTTTATCCTCTATTGCCTATACAGCTAATTGGTATATTTTTTTAAAGGTCCCCAATACATTTCTTGCTTATAGGGTCAAGTCAAAGGTTATTTTGATGATGTTCTTTGCAAAAGTGATAATTCCTCCCCTATGTTTCACACGTTTTCTGAAATCAGCTTTTTGAAGTTGTCATTCATGTGATATATATATTTTTTATCCATGCCCCTGTTTACCATTTATTGTTCTGTTGTGACCTTCGATTAGTTTAATTTTATCAGCTGGTTCTCAACCTATGAGTTATGTGATGCGCTGTTCATTTGGATTATACCTTTTAGTGGTTTTTTTATGATTGCATGGTTATAGATAACCTTATTTGTGTCTGTCTACTCATGCACTTTTTTGATTAAAATCTTCTCTTTATATTTTTTTTTAAAAAAAAAATTTATTCTTCTTTTTATTTGTTAACTATACTATGTCCTAATGTTACCCTTGCATTTATACTCATTTAGACAATGAGCTGTTTACTGCTGTTCACATGCAATAGGACTTTTGATTTGGTCTAGTTGTCTGCATGTATTACATATTGGTGCTTAAACCTTGTTTTTATGCCATATGTCATATTTGGTCCCCTGCTATTTATCTGGTGTTATTTTGTATTTTTTGTATCCATGTAATTCTTTAGCCCAATTTTACCTTAGTTTTATACAATGTATCGTTCACTGCTGGTTGGACACAATGGGGTCCCACTTTGTATGTTTGTGTTTTAGTCACTTGTATTTATCATCCCCCATTATTATTTCTTTGCATATGTTTTATATGTATATATTATACGTTTTTATTTTGTATTACTTTCATTTATGGTTGACATTTTATACTTTTTACAGATTGGGAAGATTTGTCCACTGTGCCACATAGACGCTGGTATCTGTGTGGTTTCCTGGTAATGTGTTAACTATAACATAGTTTTATGTATCATATCTATATTTCTTTGTTTTTATTTTTGTATTATCATTTTTTTGATTTTATTTTAATTTTGTGGTTGATTTAATGTACTTTTGTTTTTTAGACCCCTGACGAAGGCTGCGGCCGAAACTTGTTTAGTTGGGTCCTTAATAAAGAATTTTCATTATCCTCTGGTAGGCTGTGGTCATTCCTCCGCTGGTTCCCCCTGGTTGTTTGTTTGCGGAAGATACCCTTCTTTCTTTTCCCTCGGTTTCTTTGCCAAGACCAATAATTCAAAAACACATCATTGTTTCATCGGAAGCCAATACAGCTGATGCAGAACCCCTGCCACTGGATCACGCTGAAGATGGGGCGTTAGGATCCGATTCTGGTCTGTGGGAACAAAATGTTCCCGCGGGAGCCAGAATCGGGCTTGAGGACAGCCCAGTGTATCCCTCCTGCCTGAGGGGATGGCCTCCCTGCTGGCGCCCCAGACATCTGCAGCTCCAGACCTCAAAATTCACACCGCCCAACCCATGGCTGGCTCCCGTGGTCTGGATCAGATGGCGGGAACCCCCCCCCCCCCCCCCGCACCCAGCCCCGGCTCCAGTGGTGGCTGATGTGCCCCGATTCTCCTAAAAATGCTGTTTATATCACCTCTGAGGTGGTATAAGCAGTATGCCCCAGCAGGCCCAGCAGCACCTACAGGGCCATGTAGGTGCTGCCAGGTGGCCTGCCCCCTGCTCTGCCCCCTGCCGGCTCTCCCTGTCCTGAAGCACAGGACATATGTGGAGAGCCGGTGGGGAAATAGTTTAGGCAGATTGCAGGGCTGCACGTCACTGGGGATGTGCAGCCCTGCAACCCACGTTCTGGAATGAGGGCCATCCTGCATCAAATAAGGTTTCAATTGTCAAACCAAATGCAGGACAGCATGTTTTTTCAGGCATGTCTTTGTTACAAATTAATATATTTTTCCTACTTTCATCAGCAATGCAGCTAACAAAGTTAGGGAAAAGAATTAGTCTCGATTTGTGATGCTAGGGAACCCTCTTGATCATTTTAGGCCCGATTCCATCCCAGACATACAAGCCCTCTGCATGCCCGGTCTGAACTGGATGTACAGAGGGCGTCGTGATTCTGATACCACGGGGCACATCTAGCCCTGCTGGATCAGAATCACGATCAGGCCTGTACATGCAGGCCGGGACTGGGATTCAGCCCGGCCTGTACTTACAGGCCATGCCTGACTAACTCAGTCTGGGCTTTACAATGGAGCCATGGCGCCATGGGTCCAGTTGCCCTGGCACTGCAGCTTTATTGTAAAGCTGCGATCCTGGCCACTGGCTCCTGTACTGCATTCCCCGCAGCCTGACCCCTGATGTGGCTTTCCAAGGCCCCTTCCTGCTGCTTTCTGGCCCCGGGTCCGCATTCTGGCCCCTCCTGCCACATTATGGCCCCGGGCCCGCCTATCCCTGGCGACTAGGGAAGTTATTCCACTTCAGAGGTGGAATAACTTCCCCATGCAGAATAGATCGCTGGCCCCGGATGTACAGGGCCGACATTAGAATCGCCCCCTAACTCTGCCCCTGATCCGCCCCTTCCCCACCCCATCTAACTTCCCCGTACAGCCTTCAGCAGGGTGGAATCCATTAAACATTCTACAATTTCTTTTCCTCGTGGTTCAGTCCCCCTTGCTGAAAACCATCTAAAAGTAAGCTTGTTGTATGGAGCTGGCTTTCAGAGCTGATGGCAGAAGCCAAAGAGCCTCTGGATCCTAGGAGAGGAGGTGATTCTTTTAGGAAAGGAATAACTAAACTAAAACCATGCATCTCCGAGGTTTTAATGCATTATGGATGTTCATTATGGATGTGTATTATGTATTGCAATACAGAAATTTAATAAATGAAATGAGAGGAGGAGAGCTGGCATCAAATGATGCCTCTGCCAGCCTTGGAACATCCATCATATAGATGCCAAGGATGGAAATCTGCCAATGATGAGTCAAAAGGACATAAAGTGACAGGAAAAGTCAGAAGGATTCTTGGGTGCATAAGAAGAGAAATGACCAGCAGGAAAAAGGAGGTGATAGTGCCTCTGTATAGCTATCTCCTCTCTTCTTCCTCCTTTCTCAGTCTCTGTGGATAACTCTCTACTCCTCCCTGTTTCCTCAGCTCGCAACCTTGGGGTCGTCTTTGACTCCTCTCTCTCCTTCTCCACACACATCCATCTGATAGCTAAGACCTGCCGTTTCTTTCTCTTTAACATCAACAAAATCCACCCATTCTTTTCTGAACACACTACTAAAACGCTTATCCATTCCTTAATCACCTCCTGTCTTGACTATTGCAACCTATTCCTTGCTGGTCTCCCGCTGAATCATCTCTCTCCCTTTCAGTCTGTTCAACACACTGCTATGCGGCAAATCTTCCGCCAGCCTCATCATGCTCATATTACCCCTCAAGTCTCTTCATTGGCTTCCTATCCGTTTCCGCATCCATTTCAAACTTCTCCTGCTAACCTAAAAGTGCATTCACTCTGCAGCATCTCACTACCTTTCCTCTCTTATCTCTCCCTACGCCCCTCCTCGGGAACTAGCACAGGGCACTGCACTACATGCAGGGGGCAAGGACGGCCATCCCCCTAAATTTAGCACAGCTCTCTGCATTAATACGGCCGTGGTAGTTGCTCTTGCCAAATGCCAGCAGCCCATGCTAATGGCACTATGGCGGGAACGCCCATGCCCTACCCAAGCACTTCCAAGACGTGCACTGCCGGTGATAATGCAGGGATTTTAGTGCACAGCCCTCAGCTACTTTCTAGCATGGCACCAAAAATGTGCACTAACCCCTTGCTACCCGGGTAGTGTGCTTTAGTAAACATGCCCCTTAGATCATAAGCCCTCTGGGACCAGGGAAATACATACTGTGCCTGAATATAACTCACCTTAAACTACTACTGGAAAGAAGTAAGCTAAATTCAAAGACATAAAAATGCATTTTAAAAAATGGTTGAAAACTGACTTAAGAGCACTTAGTTCCATAAAAACACCTTGTCTTTTAAACTTTTTGGCACTATATCCACAGAGTGCCCGAGAAAGGATTCTGTATCACAGCAAGTGAAGCAATTAGTGAAATAGCTGCACCAAGTGATAGATTTTATGGTCTGTATTTACAGATTTACACCTGTGCGGCTCTACTAATCAAGCAGACAGTGTTGAATAGCCCGCACTGCAAAGTACATGGAAACTCTCAGACCTTGTAATTGTAGTCAGCTTTCAAATGGAAACAAATAAGTAGTTTCCTTTTGAAAGTGAGTGCAAAGTAGGGGCAGTAAAAGCCTCTGGGTATTTTGCATCTGCTCTGTGTGAATGGATGAACAGAGGCAAAATCATATACATACATTTGAAAACCAAATACGCATGTGCTATTTCACTCCTGGAAGAAATATCTCCTGTAGTTACGATCGTGCTTTGCAGGAATCAGCGCATATTTTTAGCTGGGCAGGGGAGGGCATTTTTCAACCAAGATATTTTACGCAGGTAAATGGCTCCAAAAAACGTCCTCCAAAATTCTTAAAGATAATTGATTAATGATCAGCAGAACCTTTCCAAAATGTGCAGAAAAATTCTGTGACTACTACAAGCCCAGCAGCACAACCAAAGCAACATTTTCAAACCCAAATGGGTGTTTTAAATTGTCCAGAAATGTCTTGATTTGCTTCAGCAATCTGTATACGTGTGACAGACTAGGCAGCCTGTCAATAGATATGCAATAGTTTGCCATCAGGGGAATTCAAGAGAGTATACTGCTGTGACCAAATATAAAGTGAGCAAATGGTCAAAGGAAGCATCACTGGGGACATAGTTCTCAAAAGTTCTCTGTCAACAGGAAGAGGAAGTGGCCCAGTGTTTAGAGCAATGGGCTAAGAACTAGGGAAGACAGAATTCAAATCCTATCACTGCCACTCCTTGGGTTATCCTCTTTCTTCAATTAGAAGGTGCTGCTGACTGGATAAATGGTGTTAAATATTGAGCCTATAGTTATTCCTATACATCAGCTGAGGATCACAACTAAACCCTAGTTTCCTATGTTAACCCTTGAATCTTCTCCCCATTACTGCACTCCAGGGGCACAAGGGCATCCTTTTGCACATCCCTGTTCAAATCTATAGGCTTCATTATTGCTTCCTGCCCTTTTAAGACCTGCAGACAATTGTGCATGTTATCAGGCCTGAAGCTCACTGATATTTTAAAGGTATATGTACCTGGTACCAGTAAATATAAGGTTACAAATTAGTCAGAATTTATTTTCCTAAGGGCAAATTATCATTGAAAACCAGTTTTTTCCTTGCCTATCTTAAGGCGCAGGGGCTAAGCAGGTAGCATCGAAAATCGCTGCTATCCATTTAGCCTCCGTGGCTCCGGGCACGTCCAGCCAATCCCAGATTTTCACTTCAGTTGGTGTGGAATTGAAAATCCGGGTTTAGGGGATCGGCGGGCAGGCTAAATGGGTAGCAGCCATCGGGCCCAGTGTAGTTTAGCAAAACTAAAGGCAAGATTTCTTTCAGTTTTTACTGTTTATAAACACAAGATACATCTAAACCCAAGCACCTATGAAATCTAATCTTATCCGTACAGTTTATTCATGTGCAGTTTCTGCCAGTCTGCGAAACACTCATGGGGCAACAGAGTTATTTAGCAGACTGGGAGCACAAAAACAGGGAGATAACACTATCCTTAATGGCTTAACTTGCTGGGAATTTTAGGGTTCTAGATCAGGACCAGTAAAACTTGGAGGCCTCTGGCATCTTAGATCCACTCACTCCAATCCTCTCTCGTCATTAACTCAATCAAGGTCAGAATTCAGGAGTTCTGAACCAAGGGTTTACTGAAAAATAATCTTTAAAGCCCATTGATAATAGCAATAAGGAAAATATAGGGCCGACTTAAAATCAGTTACATTCACTCAGAGTTTAGTTGGACTCTCCCTTCCTGGTGGAGAACCCCTTATCACTAGCTCCTTGCCTCAGAGTGCCTTGTAGAGCTAGATTCTGGACTTGGCCTGGTTCTTCTTGTCTTTGCTCCAGGGGAAGTCCACTGTATCCTCTCCATTCTGGACAAGGATCAGAGGCTCCCTCTTGCTCCTTCGGACACCAAGGCTCCTTTTCTCCTGCTTTCTCTTGACTCCTTGGGTTGTAGTACAGGGACCTAAGCCGCCCTTGCCATTACTTCTATTAGTGGGTTGGTTCCCTGGCTGTGCTAACCAGGAATCTCTCCTCCCTTGTGGTGCATGGCTGTGGAGTCACAAGCGTCTGCCATTGTGGTACAGTGGCTATGACAGCCAAAGACAGGAAGCTTTATACCAGTGAGGTTTACCTCCAAGTGAAGTCTCCTCCCACCATCATATCACTGGACAGGAGAGCTGAAAATGCTGGATGTCATAAAAAGGTCACAAAGTAATATTCGGTAGAGCCACTAGCTACACATAATTAAAAAAGAAGCCGTTCTTTCTTTGCAGCCTGGAGATCATCAAAGATCAGCAAACAAGTTGTAGATGTTGCTTTCTCACAGGTTTAACGCAATACATGGTAAACGCGCTACTTTACTTTCAGCTGCAAAAAATAGCCCTCCTCACCTAATGCCAAGAAAATAAGGTTAACTTTCTAAGACACGGGAGCCAAAGCTTTAGATGGAACTGAAACTTGAAAATTAATCTCATCTTTCTATAGGTGGAATCAGCAAGAGATGCATGCCATCAAAAACCTTTCTGCAAATTTTGAATCTAGCAAAAGTGCTCAATCACTCTGCAAAATGGCACATTCAGGTTACAGACTTAAGTGCAGATGGTGTGACCTGAACAGAAAGAAAAAGCCACTTCACATAGGCTACGAATGAGCAAGTCAGAAGTGCAGAGAAGCAATTTGGCAAGTTCACAACATTCCATTTGGAAGATAGGATTTCTTATCCAAAAGACTGCAAAGACATGTTGTTATCTTAATATTAGCAGGTTTATAAAGTGTTATCCTGTAGGATAATTGGGGAGGGGGAGTTCAAAACAAGGCAATGATTCGGGGGGGGGGGGGGAATGTGTAAATTCAAATTAACAAATAAATGACAGCAGTATCGATGTTATGTTTTTTCTGCTGAGATATTCAGATTAAATCTAATACAAGCTGCAAAAATGGATACCTCATCCAAACAGTTGGAAGCCTTAGATATGATGAATTTCTCTGTTGAAAGCCTCTAGTTACTTTTCTTGATGTGCACTAATAAGATGTTTTATCATTTATGGCTAAAAACATACAACATGACAGGACAACATCAGCTGCAAGTTCTGGAAGGATAAAAGCCCCATGGAACACTAAAAGCAGCTGTCAGAGAGGCTGAATCACTAAACAGCATACAAACCAATTTATAGAGTGGTGTTAAAATCAGCATCAGCAACCAGTTCACTAAGCAAATGATGTGACAAGGTACATATACTGAAAGATCAAAGCTAAAGAAAGCATGAGCCTTTTATCAAAGCAGAAGGGCCAGTTAATATAGGAGATCCTTTCCCCCGATATAAAATAAGTTCCTCTATGGACCTGTCAATTTTAATTTCTTCTACCCCTTCAAGCCCCTCTCCCCATGTCACAAAGATCCATTCAGGCACCATCTGACTCAACCCCCCTCCCCCCTTGCCTTCCCTATGTCAACAAGGCTTTTTTGACTGGAATGAGTTAGCACCCAGACCCAGATTTAGGCATAGTAATGTGGGCAACTGAAAGTCACGGGAGGATTATCATTACTGCCATGCCTCAATCCAGGCCGGGACCATTGTTTCCTTTAACAACCCAGTTTCAGAGCAGTGGCAGTAGCGAAAGCATTTCAAAGAGTGTGGAACCTCCAGGCCATGTGCTCCGAACAGGCCCTATGCTACGATTCCAAGCCTTCCTCTCGCACACGTGGGAGGAGGAAGCCAAGCTCCAAAGAGCCTGAGGGCTTGCAGGCCCCCGCTGAATCTCTGAAATTCATTTGTTGCTGCCACTGTTCCAGAACTGAGGGGAAGGAAGAGAGTATGCTGGTAGATGGCACAATTGTGGGGCGGGGGGGGGGGGGAAAGAGGGAGAGTAGAGCAGAGTACCCCTACCCCTCACCATTACCTATGCATGCTCAGCAAGGAAATTCTGCCATAGCCAGCCCAGACGTGCCCCAGTCTTAACTAGACGAAGGGAGGGAAGACCACGTTTGCTGGTTTGACCATTGCATTCAAATAGTACCGCCTAACAGTGTTTCACTATACATTGGGGAAGGGGCCTTCTAATATCATGGGGTGAGGAACAGGCCAGCTCAACCATTAGGCAAGACTAAGCAGTCACCTAGGGCAGCAAAAAGCAGCAGCAGTCAAAAGAGTATAGTGATGCTTTTTGCTTTACCTGCAGGGAGAGCAGGCAGACGCTCATTCATATAAGGCAATGGTTAATATAGACAGGTGTGATATTCTATTATGCTTCTTTATAGGACTGTTGTGGAAGAGGTGATGTTGGGATGATCATGATTGTTGAGTTTAATTATCAAAATCTGGGGGAGACATAAGTCTGAAGGTTCGCCTATTGTGAGGAAGAACAATCACCCCCTGGCAGGGTCTTGGATGACACTGGCAGAAGATCAAAGGGGCCAGAGCCCATTTGTTTCTGAGATGGGGCTGGGTGGGTAGTGGACATATTGATTGAAGGTCTTAAGTGCTTTTCTAGGATGTGGTCTTAAGTGCTTTGTTCTGAATGCTTTCAGTTGCATTAAATCATGTGTGATTGGGCTATTTGATATGCACACAAATGGTAAATTTACCAGGTTTTCCTGATTTTGTAGTGTCCCCAACTCTATGGACTAGAACCACCTCCAGTCCCCGATTTCAGTGGGGATGGAAGCAACTACTATTACTACTAATCATTTGTATAGCACTGTACAGGACTTTACTTCTCCTGCATACCCCTCTATAGGTATAAAATAAAGTTTAAGCATATACTGTATGTATGTATGCATGCACATATGACTCAAGAAGGGCGGCCACTGTCTTTTTCAAACTTTTGAATTTATTGACTGCTACCTGGACTGGTCTTTCTGAACTATATGGGAAAAAGATGCCTGAGGAGGGAGAGCCCTTGCCCCTCCCAGCCCAGCTCAGTCCTGCCCAGGTGTCCTAGATTTGCTCTCCAAAAATCTGATAACCCTAACAATGGGGGTAATTTTATGAAACATGTTCTGCATGTAGAGCATGTTTTACCTATTGAAATGACTGTTATAAAGCAACTATATATATATATATATATATATATATATCGAAAAAGTAAGTGCACTGCAAGATTGTGCCTTATTTCATGCAGTCTGCACATGTGCTTTCCCAGGGACATTTGGGAGGAGCCAGGGCAAAGTTGTGAGGTATGTGCATATTTTATAAGACTTTTTCAGAGCAAGCATAAATTTGTGTGAGAGAATTTGTACACTACTAGGGTTACCATTTGAGCCTATTTTATAAATGCATATAGGCTCCTCTTTTGGACACTTTACATAGATGCCCTGCTTCCCACAAGATTTTAGTGTGCACACTAAGGAGCCCTTTTACTAAACCCCACTTAGCAATTAATGTGCATTTTAGCAAGCAGTAACTGTCTGTGGTAAACCTTAATACGCGGTCATTCTAGCTACCAACTGCTAAAACACACATTAACTAGCACTCGTGAACTAATGTGGAGAGTGGGCATAAAGAACACATTGGCACGTGAGTGAAGTTAATGTGGCACTTAGAATAGGTGACATCCTTATATATATAATAGCTTCTCAGAAACCTGTGTAAGACACAATCTCCAGGATCCACTATGTATAACAACAAGCCAACAACCAAAGAGCGCCTAGAGGAAATAAGACCTCATGATAAACCCCAAAGCCAATGCAGTGACCCACAATGGCCTGTGTTTGTCCTTGTGACTTCAGCTGAGTTTTGTGCTGAGCCTTGCCACTTGCCATTGCCATTGCTTGAAGCTGTGTTGAATAATTGAGCCATTTGCCTTAAAGCAGAGCCTAGAGGTTTTTTTCTGTGACCTATGATATCAGGATGTGATACTGCAGGAAGTTGATGACAGCTCTAGCAGAAGTGCAAGCTTGTGTTTCAAGCTTTTGGGGCCATCGTGTTGGCTTTGGGGTTTATCCTGAGGTTCTTTTTCCTCCAGGCTCTCTGTGGTTGTGACTGCACTTGTTGGCTTGTTGTTATACATAGTGGATCCTATGACCTTTACTTAGAATGGATGTACATAAAGGCACCTCTATGGGTGCTGTTAGGTGCACCTGCATTACTTGGATGCTTGTTACAGTATTCAGTCGTGCATTAGTTGCCCTGAACATACCAATCACATTTCCAATAGCTAATGCATCGTTAATACTCATTACATGCAAAAGCTTAGCAGCCTTTAGTCAACGTCTCCCTAGATAATGGTGACCCTTAGTGGCTTACCCCATAGTTCAGTAAACAAAAAAAAAAGAATTTAAAAAGGGGTTTTTTTGCGGTTTTTAAATTATTTCTCTCTCTTTCTCTCTCTCTCTCTCTCTCTCTCTCTCTCAGTAATACTAACCCTTCATATTTAAGTGTAGGAACTTGCCATTCCCCCTACTAGTTTTCCCTGTGGTGTATTAGCTAAGATTCCTGCATTTAAATGGCAGCCTATCTCCCCAAAGGGAAAGGCATGCCAGCAGCCTTTGAGAGGCATCTGGTCCCCCACAGCATTTGTATGCTGGGAGGAGTATTTTGCATAACATGTCCAAAGGGCATGTGCCAGAAGTGCAATGTACGGTAGCAGTCTAAAAGCCAGAACCCAAGGGGGTGCCTGAACCCTACAGTAAGAGAATATTAGCCTTTGTAGGGGTGATTTTATAAACGTTTTTCCCAGGGCCAGTTCAAGAATATGAGTCACCCTAGGCAACCCTCATCCCTTGCGCCCCTTCTGCTCAAACCCCACTCCCATTGCCACCCCTCACCAGAACGTGCAATGGCAGCAATGAGTCTAAAACTTCCTGTGTGCACGGGGGGGAAGCTGCCCCCTTGCAAAAGGAAGTGAAACCGGAAGGGAGTGGAAGCAGTGGCAACTTCGGTGCTGTTTTAGACACATTGCCACCACTGCACATCTCGGTGAGGGGTGGCAGTGGCAGCAAAGATCTCCCCCAGAGGTCCGATGCTCTAGGCGACCACCTAGTTTGACTAATGGTAGAGCCAGCCCTGGCTTTTCCACATGTAAAGCACGTTGGGCAGGTTTTTAGAAAACTTTTATGAAATTGCAATGCTGCATATGTGCATAAAAAGTGGAGTTCTGAAACAGTTGTGGTCAGCATTATTGGCACCTTGCAGTTCAACTCCGTAATGTCCAATATTTCCCAAAAAGAAGTGGCCAGTGAAATGGCTTTGGACTATATATGCACACATATTTAACATATAAAAGAATAAAATAAAACAAGACCAATTAAAAAAGAAAGTAGTAGGAAGTAGTACAAAAACTGGGACATTGCCAAGACATGTTTATTATGTCTATAAATTTATTGTCGGACTATTTGCCATGAGGGAATACCCTCTTGAAGCAAATCTTCATTTTTATTCTTTTTATTAGTTGAACCAACAGCTCAAAATCTTTCAAAATGTGTCTTTACTAAACCAAGGGGGGTTGCACCACGCAAACCCCTCAGATAGATGTGGTGATACAACGAAAAAGATATTGATTTAATAATGAATGAAAAAACGCCAACTTTGCTTTTGTTCTACTTCTACTACTACTACAACTGAGCATTGTTCAAATTCATCCAATGACCTTTTGCTGTAAAGCTTGCTAACAGAGTAAGCTCACTTCTCCGTCGTGTCCCACTATGTGAATCAAGAAATCAAACACTTCTGCTAAAGTGAGGCTAGAAGTCGCATCGCAGACTAGAAGTTGTATCACTACATAATGCCATGTTTCAGGCCGTCATTATTCTCCCGGCCCTTCATCAGGGAAGATTGAATACTAAAGCAGAATGTTTAATCCTTTATCTAGGGAAGCAGAAAATGACGTCAAGAGATCCTAAATTGGCCAATCAAAATACAAAATGCATCACAGTAGGCTCCAGCAATCAAGCTCCAAATTGAGACCCAGGGGCGTAACTGTGTGCAATTTAAAAATCCAGCATGGAGCCTACTGTGATGCGTCTTGTATCTTTGATTGGCCAATTTAGGATTTCTTGACGTCATTTTCTGTAACCCTGTTTCATTTTCAAAGTGGTGAAGACAAGAGAGCTGCCTGAGATCATCAGAAAAGCCAAACATCAAACTGGTACAAGGCCATCTCCAAGGACTTTGGGATTCCTGTGTCTATAGTTTGCAATGTTATTAAGAAGTTTTCTGCTCATGGAATTGTCAAGAACCTTCCAACTCCTTATCCTAGGTGACTACAATGCCCACTGTGCCTTCCCACTAAAATCCCTCAACAAGTCTCTTCTGCAACTTTTTTCTGACCTCTCTTTCTTACAACACGCATCCTTCCCTACCCATGCAGTGAGCCAAATCCTTGACCTTGTCTTTCCTCTCCACCTTTGCACCTGGCTCTCTCCTCTTTCTTTCCCCTCTCCATCCCCTGGTCTGACCACCTCTGCATCTTTTTCTCTCTCCGATATTCTCCACTAGCTACACCTCATTCTAATCATCCTGCAGGATCCTCTTCCCCATCCAACATACATAATCTTTCCTCTCATACTCTTGAGCATTTTCCCCCTACCAAGGACATCTTCCCATCTGATTTCTCCTCGCTTCCTGTTGACATGCAGGCCACCCTCTAGTTCTCATCACTCTCCTTCACCCTTGACACCATTGCCCTTCTTCGTCCCCATTGTCGCTCCACCATGCATAACCACCCATGGTTCCACCATGGCCTCCTCTTACATCGTCGTCAACTCCACTGGGCCAAGCGACAATGGAGGAAACATTCCTCCCCTTTCTCTCTTCAGCATTATAAAAATCTTCACCACTACTACAGTTCCCTAATCCACACAACCAAGAAGGACTACTCTTCTACCCTTATCTCTTCTTCTTAAAATTCTACCCATTGACTATATTCCATCTTGGCTACACTTTCAAAACCATCCACCATGATTTCCTCCTCCTCTGGACAGGTATTCCCTCAACGCAAGCCCTTGCTGATTATTTCTGCAATAAAGTCTCATCCCTCAGGTCCACTTTCTCACATTGTCCGCTCTCCCTATTGCCTCTCCCACAATCACCTTCACCACATGAATCCACTAACCTCACTCCGACTGAGTCACCCCCTGTTCTTCCTTGTCTCTTTTGCACAAGTCTCAGCTGCTAAAGTCATTAATTTCATAACCTCATCCAATAAGACCACTTCTGCCACTGATCCAATCCCATTTTCCTGGCTTGCCAGCTCTTATTTTGTGCTACTTCCCCTGATCTTGTCAGTCCTTAATAACAGCTTATCCTCTGGCATTTTTCTGACCCCTTGGAAGCATGCTATAATCCGTCCTATTCTGAACTCTTCCCTTGATCCCTCCCTACCAACTCACTATCACCATGGTTCTACCCTTCCTTTTCTTTCTAAGCTGCTCGAGAAGCTGGCCCTTGGACAACATTCCTCTCATCTGGACTCCATTCATGCTCTGCACCCCCATCAATCTTGATTCTGTCCTGGACATAGCACTGAAACTGTTCTCCTCTCTTTCCTCAGTGAACTACACCAATCACACAATCTGGGTGATATTTCAGTGGCGGTCTCCCTCAATCTCTCCTTGGCTTTCTATCTTGTTGATCATGTCATCCTTCTCACCCATCTGCATGACTTTGCTCTTCACGGTACATTTCTTTATTGGTTTCACTCTTTTCTTGCACAATGGACTTTTTCAGTTTCAGTCAGCAATTCATCTTCTTCTCCCTCACCCCTTCTTTGCGGTGTTCCTCGAGGTTTTGTACTTGCACTCCTCTTATCTTTCTGATCCCCCTCACCCTCCTGATACAACAATATGGAATTTCCACTCACTATTACACTGACAACATCATCTTGCTTCATCACACTAGTCCAGTTGCACCTGACCATTCCCCTCTCAATGCCTGCTTATCCAGATTTGCAGTTTGGCTATTTGACAACTTCTTCCACCTTAATCCCAATAAACCTGCAGCACTATGGTTCACTTTTGGTGGTCCACCTCCCACTTTAGCTCTTTTCCTCTCGGGTTCTCCTATCCCAATAGTTGATTCACTTCGATATCTTGGTGTTATTCTAGACTCTACTTTATCTTTCCAGGCTCATCTTTCCTCTTTAATCTGTTGTTTTATTTTGCTTCATCAAATATGTACTATTCTTCCTTTCCTCTCTGCCTCATCACTAACCACTTTACTTCTTGCACTTGTCATCTCTAAAACTGATTATTGCAATATTATCTACCTTGGTCTCCCTCAGCATCAACTACACTGCATCCAGCTCATTCAAAATAAAGCAGCTCACATATTTGCCCGTGCCTCCCATTATGAATATATCACTCCACTTCTCATCCATTATCATTGGCTCCCAGTAAAATTCCGTTCTCAATACAAACTTCTCATCCTGGTTCACCGTGCATTATATTCAGGTCTCCCCCGCTATCTCTCTGATTCATTGCTTCTACATTCCTCATATTTTGCCCTATGTAGCATCCACGCCAATCACTTACACCTCTCCTCCCCTCTCAAGCCTGGTTGTCATCCACTCTTTCATTCTCTTTCTATTTCATTGCTCCTACCTCCTGGAGCTCTCTCCCCACTGCCCTCAGACTTGATCCTTCTTATGCTAAATTCAAAGCTCTCCTAAAGACACACCTTTTCAATATCGTCTTTGACTTGCCAGCTCCCTGACCTCTTCCCAGCTTTTCATGCCCTCTTTGCCCTCCCCCCTTGGTATGATTGATTTTAACTGTCCTTTTTAACTTATGGAGTTCCTTTCTACGTTTTTTTCTTTTCTTTTAAATTTGTTTTATAGTTTTGTACACCACCCTGCTGCTTATATGAAGGGCAGTTAAGCAAATAGAATAAACATAAACATAAAATGCAGGAGAAAGACAGTCCCCACAGGGTCACCCTTCCCTCACCAAACATGAGCCCAGGGGTCATGATCATAGAATTTTGTCCCATCCCCCCTCCTCCCCCCCCCCCCCCCCGTACACTTGCTGTGAAGCTCCCCAGCCACTCTGACCATCACAGAGTGGCTGGGGACCATATGGTCGGACATTATTCACCAACGTTGGCTAATAAAAATGATCATATCCTCGGGTAGTCAAAGTGTGTTAGAGGGCCTGCATATCTCAAAAATGCTGTGTAAACACTTTTACATGGATTTTCAGGATGGCACCCACCAAGAATACAGTGCATTAACAATTCAATTATAACATACATAACCCTCATTTATCTTTTCCTAATATGAAGACTAACATCTGGAATTTTGTAGAGGAAATAAAGTACATTTATTCCCAAAATAATGTTAGATCATACTATTAGCAAGAAACTAACAAGTTCTAATGTACACACGTACAGTGTGGCACAATGGCATGTTTCTTCAAAGAAACCGAGGACCCCAGACCTTCCTTCACTTGGGGACCTCTGATACCAGGTGTTTAGTGGGCCAGAAAGATTCCCCCCGCCTTCCTCCACATAATGGGACATAGAAATCTGAAGCCACCCTTTAATGCAATTAGTCTAAGGATTCTCCTCAGCCTTCCTCCAGGAAGCCAACTCATCCCAATAGTTCTGGAAGGCGATATATGCATGAGTGATTCCCACTCACTCCTTCCCCAGTGGCTGTCTCTTCAAAACTCACCTCATGTGATTTTCTTTGTTGCTTGACTGAACATTAAGATGACAGCTGTGGGCCCAAGCAAGGCTGATCTTCTGAAGGCCGAGGCTATGACAGAAAGTTGGAGACTGGTACTTAAAGGGACATGTTTACTAAGCCCTGGGCCAGTAACACACATGTGGGCCGTGTTACTAGCATGGGACTGTACACTAGCAGTTGGAGGGTGGGTACAGCTGTCCTCCTGCATTTACTGCACTTCATTGTGGTAAAGCAGTCATGGGAGCAACTGGCAACACCCATTGAGGTGGCATTAGTTGTACCCATGGTACTTGCACTGAGTTGCACCACGGTAGGAACAGCCCCATCCTGCCCAGTGTAGACCTCAATGTTCACTACAAGGCTAGGGCAAGGTTTTTAACATGGAGCCCCATGCTACTTTTTAGCACGGTGCCAATACTGTACACTAACCACATGCTATGCTGGTAGTGTGCTTTAGTAACCATGCCCCAAAGACTCATTTTTCATAGGTAAAGAGAGTGTATGTTTTAAATAAATACACAAACTAAAACCATTTAAGAATTTGCTTAAGTATTCAAACAATTACATATCTTTTCAAGTTACTTTTTAAATATATATGATTGATCTAATTGTTCTTTAATTCATAACTCCAGGGATTGCAAATGAAGACAGAAAGAAATCAGGATCATTAGAACAAGGCCATCGCCCTGTCATACATGAAGTTAATAGTCCAGCAAGTATTTAATGTCTTTGAAAACTGACACCGAAAAGCTTTACAAGAAATGGAAACCTTGATACTTGATTTTACATCTGTTATGGTTTAATGTTCAGGAGATTTTCTAGTGTTTAATATATCTAGTAGCACTAATAGTAACAAAGGGTTTTTTCTCCGAAAATAGTAAAACCACCACAAATCTGTGTTATATAATAAAGCAGTCGATCTTTGCTTCATTATTTTAGTGCACTGCTAATATATTTATTTTATTTATTATTTAACAGCTCTTATATACCACGCTATTTGACATCAGTGCGGTTTACATTAAATAAAATACACTCAGATTTAGAGAACTTGTCCAAGTTACAGGTAACAGGGGAATAAAACAAGGATTAACTGGGGAATAGCATATAAATAATTAAATAAAAGCAATTACAGACGACTAGTGATCTTGAGTGGGTATAGAGACATGTCATAAATAACATTTAACAGAGCAGGTATATAAAGTGAAATATCATAAGGTGGAACGGTCTAACATATGTGTTCTATATATATATATGTGTGTGTGTTAAGATGATGCAATAATGTGTGCATTTAATGCACTTGGATAAACAGATCTCCTTATTCAAGAGGATTCTTTATTTTTAAGACATAATCATCTAATTTAAAGAGCTAGAAGCCTTGATCTGCATAACATTCCTCCCCCTTCTTAGTTCCTAAATTTGGGAACCTATTTTGATTAGTTTGCTAAATTAAGGATCTTAAACAATGGGTGGGGTCAGGGACAGGCAGGGCCAACCCCCAGAGTTGGTTTAAGGTGTTGGCACCCTAGGCAAACCTTATTGTTTAATTTTGAATGCCCTGCTCTTTGCTACCCCCAAAAGTTGTTGCCCTAGGTGATCACCTATTTGCCTGGTGGTTGGCCCCGCTCTGGGGACAGGGAAAGGAAGATATGGATTCGGAGCTCATTTTCAGGGTTAGGTACCTACCAATAGGCTAGATTTACTAAAGCTTGTTACCGCATTAGCATGCACTAATATTGCTAAAATGTGTTATTTTACCACAGATGCTATCTTAAGCAATGAGACCTATTTACTAATTCAGTGCGTAAATTACTTTAGCATTTCTAGCTCTTTATTTGGCAATGAAATAGTAGGCCTAGGTATAGTTGTTTCAGTTTTAAGAATCTAAATTATATGAATTTTCATTCTAAAACTTGGAGAATTTTGGGTGTATATGGAGAATACATAGTAACATAGCATAGTATATATGACAGCAGATAAAGACCAGTATGGCCCATCTAGTCTGCCCAGTAAGGTGGCTAGAGTAGGTGTACCCATCACTCCGTGCAGATCACCCCTTTCTATGCCTTTGTTTAGGGTTGTGTCCCCCGCTCCATGCAGGTCATCCCTCTCTATGTGTTGAGGTATAAGAATTAGTTACATTTATTTTGATTTTATCCTCTTGCTATAAAGGGATCCTCTGTGTCTTTTTGTCCTTCCCTGGCCATGCCCAGACCATACCCTGAACACACCCTCTCAAAACATCCACATTCACGTGTAAAATGGATTCTTTCTAAAATGGCCATTTACATGTGGATGTATATTTGCTTGATTATATACAATAAACAGGGCTTCTAAAATAGCCTCTTCAATGTTGCATGTGACCCGTTTCTTCCAGCTTCCCTGAGACCCGCCTGGCTTCATGCGCAGCCCAAGGTACAACCTACTGGTCAATTTGAGTGCCTCTAGTCCTTAACATATATGAGCATGGATCACATGACTCCTAGCAGGAAGCAGCTAGCTTTGTCTTACTGGCTGTCAATACAATACAAATTGAACGTAAACCCGCACAGCCAGGCTGAGGGGGGCAGAACAAGAGCCACTTTGAACTGTAAGTGGTAAAAGGAGCCTCTGCCTTCAGAAAGAGAAACCCCTGCTCCAGAGAGATTCTGCAGGTGGACTGGCTGCATAGAGGCCAGTGGAGTTCCCTAAAGAGAATGGAATCCAGCCAGTGAAGTAAGTGTAATAGTTGCTATTTAGTTAGAAAACTAAAGTTTATTTTTATTTCTAGTCTAGTTCCGGTGCTAGAGCAATGCACACACTAGAGCAGCCATACCTGGGACAATGACTAGACTCTGGTGTCCTGCCTACTACAGGCAGCGGAATAGGGTAGACCACAGGAGCCATGGTCCCACCAATATTTTACTCGACAAAGCATCAGCAATTAGAGGTCTTGGGGGCAGGGCTGGAGATTGGTTTGTTTGGCCCCTCCAAACAAAAAGCTGTTCAGCTGCCCTTGCTGCCTGCTAGGATAGTTTTATTTGTAAGGTTACCAGATGTCCCTGATTTTCAGGGATTGTCCCCGACTTTGACATAGTGGCCCAGCTTCATGAACTATAACCACCTCCTGTCCTGGATTTCAATGGGGACGGAGGCAAAAGGACTTTGCTTCTCCTGCATACCCCTCTGGTATGAGAAGATATAAAGTTAACTTATTTTCGGAAAAAAGAGGGGCCGTTTTAGAAACGTATAGGATATTTATCTGTATGTATAAAATAAAGTTTAAGCATATATGTGCGCTTATAACTCGAGAAGGGCTGCTTCTGTCTTTTTTAAATGTTTAAAAGTACTGAATGCTACTAGTCTGATCATTTTGAAATATATAGGGAAAAGATGCCCAAGAAGGGAGGACCCCTGCCCCGCCCAGCTCAGCCCTGCCCCGATGTCCCAGATTTGCTCTCCAAAAATCTGGTAACCCTATTTATTTGCCTTTGATAAAGAGGTATGGTGAGGAACAGGAGGGCTTAGCCATCTGTGTCCTGCAGCATGGGACTCTCACCTCCAGAGACCCTCCTGAACCAAGCAGAGCGGAGCTTCCTCAGAGCATGCAACCCCAAGGGGACTGTGGTGAGACCAGTGCATGAACCCACACATACACACTGCCCAATGGTCAGGGTAATGGTGCTCAATTACAGGGTTTTGATGGAGAGCATTGGCATGTAAGATGCTGACACCAAGGAGAACTATTGACTGCTGGGAGTGAATCAGCGACTCCTCCACAAAAGATCCAAGATTTGAACTAACTTCCATTATACTAGAAGGGCTGAGCCTAAGCAACTTTCCCAGTGCCACCATTCAGTTGTGGTTGATAAAAGCACAGGAGCCTCCCTGAAGTGACAAAAGGAGCCCAAACTTTGTCACGGTAACAAACACACATGTAGGGGCATGTTTAAAAAAAGGACACCGATAGTACATGTTCAGATCACAATACCAGTGCGGAGGTACGTGTCAACTTCAAGAGGCATGCGCATCCATCCCCCAGTCATTGACATGTTGCTAACATGTAGCACCATGGTTATCCAGCACACAGGTGCAACTAATGCTACCCATTACTGCATCCATGCTAATGTCAAGAATTGCAGTTAGCATGTGGCCAAAACACCCGCAGTAACCGCAAAGCACCATCAATGCCCATGTTACACTACTAAGCCACCCATTCATATGCTAACCATTTAGCATGGGATTTTTTTGCACAGGGTCCCGTGCTTATTTCAGCACTGCACACTCACTGGGTACTGAACCCCACGTGAGTAGTCAGTTACGTTTAATAAACACATTCCATAGTGAGATACCAGTTGCTGAGATTGGTATTACTGTTGTAATTGTGAAAATTGAGTGTTTGTTTTTGTAATGCCAATATCTAATGTGTTACTGAACTGTGTTTTCCTTTATCTGCCCTATCTCATGATTCCCAATAAAATGGATTCAACGATACATTATTTCTGGTTACTGGATTATAGATAGTTCACACCTTTTTGAGAAGTTCAAGGTGAGTTGTATTCAGGTATAGCTAGCATTTTCCTACCTCCCTCCCTATGTTGTTTAAACCTGAGGCAATGAAAGGTTACGAGACTTACCCAAGATCATACAAAGCAGGAGTGGGATTTGAACGCTGGTTTACCGGAATCTCAGGCCTCTGCTCTAACTCTTAGGCCATGCCTCCTCTCCCCAGCCCTTAAAGTATCTTTTCATTTTGCTAACATTTTCGTTTTACAGCACCAGCTCCTCTCCCTTATCTCCGGGGAAATCATTCAAAGTAATTGCTAGTCACGGCACAGAGGGGCATTTTCTGCCATGCCTCATGGGAGGGTTAGTGCCCAGAGGTCCTGGCTTGGCACTGGTGACACACGGCAAGCCCAGTTACCTAAATTGACTCAGTGGGCAAACGTGTTTGACCAATCTTTGAAAATGTTTTTCTGTGCTCTCATTCTTGTATTTAGCTGTCATTCTCATGTAAGATACTACATTCTCTAATTATCTAAAAATTTCACTGAATGTGCATTTGATGTGCCTTACCAAAAATGCTTACAGCTCACAGTAGCACATGTTATCCGATACCATGTAGCATGCAAAAAGCAACCATGATTTTATAGACTGTACCAATGCTGTATTATTGCAATCTCCAATGTACTTTAATGAAGGGAATGCATTTATTCATTTAAAACTTTTATAAGCCATCTTTCCGAAGCACTAGCATCACCCAAAGCAATCAAAGATCCTTCAAATGGCGTCTATTGTACCTTCACAGGAGTCAGAAACTCTATATGGAACTACTATGCCCCAAAAAAATACATAAGCTAAAGGTTTAAAAAACACCTGTGATGAATCCACCCTCTAGTTATTGAGAATGACTTATTATGCTGGATACACAGCTATTTACATATATATTTTGCAAATGACTATTAAGTAGCAGATGGTTTCAAATAAAAAATAGTGTGAATCTTGGGAAATATGCTATACAACATTCAATATTTCCATCTAGACGTTTCAAATCTCTTGTACACATGCTAATGAAACATTTCATATTCTTAAAACTGTGTTCTCTGTCAAGAGATAAACACTTGACTCTATGGACCTAATTTATAAAAAAAAAACATTTTCCTATCGGTACAGAAGAGGAGAAATCTCTGGATAGGTTGGGTTTTATGTGTGTGCAATCAATTGCACCTGTTGTGTTCAGAGGACCTCCTATGACCATAATTTTGACTTTATGTGCCTGGAAGACAGCATTATCTCAAGGAAAAGCCATGTATCAGCAAACGCTTTAATGAGAACATGCAGTATCTGATTAAGAGATCTGGAAAATGTAGGCTATGAAAACCTACTAGCTACACTGAAAAGCGCCAGGGGCAAAGTAATGTAATCAAAGCAGAATTTTCAGAAGCCCAGGATTGGCATGAGATCTGGCGTTCGCAGGATTAGTGCCTTCTCTAATCTCATTATAAAGAGGCAGAATTGTTTCTAGGTTCCGTTTATACCTTCTTATTATCGCTTCCTTATTTATGACAAGCAAACTAAGGCTATGTTCAAAAAAACTAACGCTCTTCCCATTATCCCTGTCATTCATCTCCAGAGCTTAATTTGTACACTAAAAGGAAGTGGAGCTGTGGAGCCGTGGAGCCAGGGAAGGGTCAATAGGCAATGCTGTACCCAGCCATGTGTGAGCAGTGCAGCCACACAGGGTGCAAAAAAATAGGGGCACATTTGCTGTTGCTGGCCTTGGCTCCACCCCCCCCCCCATGCTGCCTGCCTATGCCCCACTGCCGCTTTGCGTGTTCCCTTAGCGGCGGCGGTGGCAGCAGCGGAGCGAACCTCCAAGTGAAAGAAAAACACGTGGGTCTTTCTGACTGCAAGCTTGCATGCTGGCCTATGACGACTTCTATTAAACATTTATAAAGACTCCCTGTTCATTAGAGCTTACAATCTAATTAAGACAGACAAGACAAAAGATAAGAATAAAGGGAAAAGCGAAGGGTGAGAAGACATAAGGAATAAGGTGTCAGGATCCAAAAGCAGACTCAAAAAGGTGACCCTTCACCATGGACTTGAAAAGGGGTAGCGATGAAGCCTGATGTACAGATTCAGGGAGCCTGTTCCAGGCATAAGGAGGAGCAAGATGAAAGAATCGTTCTGGAGTTGGCAGTGGAAGAAAAGGGCTAAGAGAGAAGTAAGCCAGTAGAAGAGCAGAGTTCATGAGGAGGGGTGTAGGGAGAGAAGAGAGAGGAAAGGTAGTGAGGAGCATAAGAGTGAATGCACTTATAGGTCAGAAGAAGAACTTGACTTGGATACGGAAACGGAAAGGAACCTAGTGAAGTGATTTGAGAAGAGGGGTTATATGAGTATATTGAGGCTGACGAAAGATTAGTCATGCAGCAGAGTTCTGAACAGACTGAAGGGGAGAGAGGTGGCTAAGAGGGAAACCAGCAAGAAGGAGGTTGCAATAGTCGAGATGGGAAGAATTAGAGAGTAGACAAGGGTTTTAGTAGTGTATTCAAAAAGGAAGAGGCAAATTTTGTTAATGTTATAGAGAAAGAAACCACAGATTTTAGCTATCTATTGGATATGTGAGCAGAAGAAAAGGGAAGAGTCAAAGATGACCCCAAGATTGTGGGCCGAGAAAGAGTGTTATCCACAGAGATAGATAAAGGAGGAAGGGGGAGAAAGACTTAGGGGGGAAAATAAGAAGTTCGGTTTTGGCCATGTCTAATTTCAAATGGAGGTGAGACATCCAGGTGGAAATGTCAGACAGGCAGGCAGAGATGCGGATCTGGAGTGTCGAAGAGATATCAGGTGTAGAAAGATAGATCTGAGAATCATCGGCATAAAAATGATACTAAAATCCATGGGAGAAGATGAGAGCACCAAGGGACTGGGTGTAAAGAGAGAAAAAGAGACAGCCGAGAAGAGATCCCTGGAGTACGCCAACTGAGAGAGGAATAACAGTAGAAGAGGAACTACCAGAAGAAACATTAAAAGAACGATGGGAGAGATAAGAAGAGAACCAGGACAGTACAGAGTCCCTAAAACCAAATGAGGACAATGTATCAAGAAGGTGGTGGTCAACAGTGTCAAAAGCAGCAGAAAGGTCAAGAAGAATGAGGATAGAGTAAAGGCCCTTGGATTTAGCCAGGAAGAAGTTACTGGAGACTTGGCAAGTGCTATCTCAGTAGAATGTAAGGGATGAAAGCCAGATTGAAATGGATCCAGCAGGGCTTGAGAGGAAAGGAATTCAAGACAACAGTGGAGGACTGAATGCTCAAGAAGTTTAGAAATGAAGGGAAGAAGGGAGATTAATTGGTAACTAGAAGGGCAACTAGGGTCAAGAGAAGGTTTCTTAAGGAGAGGTGTGACCAGGGGCGGCCCAAGGGGGGTGCGGGGCCATGTGCGGAGACTCGGTGCGGGACCTCATTTGCATAAGGGGCCTCATTTGCATAAATATTTGCATAATGTTACCATATACTAAATTTTAGTAAACGTGCCTCTTAATGAGTGTATGGATAAAGAAAGACTAAAAGATTTCTACATTACTATAATCCAGTGCCAACTGCCAGACACATTAGGAACTACTACAAACACTGCCCATTTAGAACCCATAGCAAACCTGCCATATCCTAACAGCACTACCAGGACTCACAAAGCACCATACTCTACCAATCAAAAGGCAACACTGCAAATATTAAACCAATACATTTCAGAGAACAAGAATACATGACCTACTGGGGAAAGAGAACAAGTGGCAATGTCAAATAGGAATTATATAAACAGAACACCTCAGCTCAGTTACACATGCAGAACATAGACCATCACCAAACAAGTAATCACAATTTAGAAACAGGAAGACAATAATTAAACTGGGAATCCCAAAAGCCAAACTTGGAATGTACAACACTGTAGAAATAAAACTATACATTAATTTGCTCTTGTACTAAACAAAGCGCAGACGTTAATGATGCACATTTACCAGAGCTGACATATTCCAATTAATAAATTCAAAATAAAGAGATATTTTTCTACCTTTTGTGCATTTTTTTTCAGCTGCAATTGCTCCAGCCACTTTCTTCTGGTTTCTTCGTGTCTTCTGCTAACTCTCCATCGTCTGCTGTCCATTTGTCCTTTCTTCTCTCTCCTAGTTTTTTTCCATTCTTTCTCTACATCTGCTTTAACATACTAATCTTTCTCCTTTTGCTCTTTCCTCTTTCCTATTTCATCCACTCAAATTTTACCCCTCCATCCTCAATCCCCACTTACTCTCCCAATACCAGGCCAATTGTAGATTTTTATCCCTCCCACACAAAATATTTTTCCCTTCTCCATTTTACTCTTCCAGCCCCATCCCATTCTAATCCTCCCCCAACATCAGCTCCCTTCTAGTTCCAGCCTCACCCAGCATCCATTCCCTTCTAGTCCCTGCATCAGCCCATTTCCAGTCCTAGCCACCCATCAGCCCATTTCCAGTCCTAGCAACCCCCCAACCCAATACCTGTCCTAGCCCCCCCATCAACCCACTTCCAGTCCTAACCCCCTATCACCCCATTTTCAGTTTAGGCCCCCCCTATAACCCATTACCAGTCCTAACCCCCATCAGCCCACTTCCAGTCCTAACCCCATCAACCCATTTCCAGTCAGCTCCCCATAGCCCATTGCCAGTCCTAACCCCCCTCCCCCATCAGCCCACAGCCTATTACCAGTCCTAACCCCGTCAGCCCACCACAAGTCCTAACCCCTCCCCATCAGCCCATTTCCTGTCCTAGCCCCCCCCCCATAGCCCATTATCAGTCCTACCCCCCCCATAGCCCATTACCAGACAGCCCCCATCAGTCCACAGCCCATTACCAGTCTTAACCCCCGCATAGCCCATTACCAGTTCTAACCCCCCCAACAGCCCACAGCCCATTACCAGTCCAAACCCCATCAGCCCACCTCAAGTCCTAACCCCGCCCCAGCACCCCATTACCGGTCCTAGCCACCCCATGGCCCATTATCAGTCCTAACCCCCCATAGCCCATTACCAGTGATTACCCCCCATCAGCCCACAGCTCATTACCAGTCCTAACCCCATCAGTTCAACTCCAGTCTTAAGCCCCCCAGCCCATTTCCAGTCCTAGCCCCCCCCATAGCCCATTACCAGACAGCCCCCATCAGCCCACAGCCCATTACCAGTCTTAACCCCCCCCCCATAGCCCATTACCAGTTCTAACCCCCCCAACAGCCCACAGCCCATTACCAGTCCTAACCCCATACGCCCACCTCCAGTCTTCACCCCCCCAGCCCATTTTAAGTCCTATCCCCCCCCCCCCATAGCCCATTACCAGTCCTACCCCCTCCCCCCCCCCCATCGGCTCAAGTAAAATTAAATTTAAAAAAAAAAACACTGGCTGCGACCGCTGCCGCCGCGGCAGCAGCAGAATGGACTGTCCCGCAGGGCCCCCTCTGCCCGGCTGAATCCCTCCCTCCCTCCCCGATGGCTGAGCCCCTCCGTGCCGGCTTTGAGAGTCGCGAAGGGAGAGTGTCTCCCTCGCGTCTCTGTTAAGCCCGCAGGGGCTGATGGGAAATTTCCCATCTGCCCCTGCAGGCTTAATAGAGACGCGAGGGAGACACTCTCCCTTCGCGACTCTCAAAGCCGGCACGGAGAGGCTCAGCCGTCACGGAGGGAGGGAGGGAGGGATTCAGCTGGGCAGAGGGGGCCCCGCGGGACAGTCCATTCTGCTGCTGTCGTGGCGGCAGCGGTAGCAGCCAGCGTTTTTTTTTAAATTTAATTTTGAAAAAAGCAGAATGTTCTTTGCGCAGGGCCCCCTGAAATGCGGGGCCCTGTGCAAAAAGCATTCTTGCTCAATGGACGGGCCGGCCCTGGGTGTGACCACAGAATGCTTTAAGGCTGCGGGAACTGTGGCAGTGGAGAGCGAGAGGTTGAGAATATGTGAGATGGAAGGGCTGATAGAGGAGGAAATGGAGCTAAGGAGACAGGTGGGGATAGGATCAGAAGAGCAAGTAGTAAGTTTAGAGGAGGAAAGGAGATAAGAGGTTTTCTCATCATAGAAAAGGAAGAAAGGGTAACAGAGATTGAGGGTAAAAGTTGGTATTGAGGTGGGGGAAGAGGGATGACGCTGATCTAGTGGCCTGATCCTTCCCTCCTCTGACGTATGCCTGCATCAGAGGAGGGAGGGATCAGACCAGCATGAAAGAGCGGAGTCAGAAAGACCTGTGGTTTTTTTCAACTGGAGGTCCGCTCTGCTGCAGCCACCACCAAGGGAATATGAAAAGCAGTGACGGAGGCAGGGCAAGGCAGGCCAGGCAGTCAGCACAGGACGAGCCGGCTGGACATGGTGGGTAAGATTGGGAGGTGCTGGGTATTGGGCAAATGATAGACCTGTGTTGTGGGATGGGGGGGCAGCGTGCCTGATGTGCAAGTCGCACAGTGCACATTTATGGCTTGGTATGGCCCTGTCAGGTGTGCCAGGGGCAGGAGCAACAGGAGAATAGGGATTGGATTAAGGAGTAGGGTGATTGTATCCTACTCTGCTCCACTCTAGGGTCCTGCCTGGAAGGGAGGGCTGGAGCAAAACATTCCTGCTGCTCTGGTGTCTGAAAAGAAGTGAAGGAAATCTGTTCTAGGCCATTTCCCAAGAAATTAAGCTGTTACTCCAAAAAAACATCAGTCATTTTCCCCAGCACTTCCTATACAGCACTGCTTTCAAAGAAACCAAGTTTTAATTGGAATTTAAATTTATAGCTGCTTCAGACAAAAAAGCAAATGCTGTACCTAGATGCAATTACCTTTATCATGCTGTACCTAGATGCAATTTCAGCGTATATACTGTACCTTGAATGTTTGCTACTCCTTTGTGGAGTTATTTGCCTTGTATGTGGCAAGGAAAGGAGGTTACCAGAAATCATATAGGTAGGTAAATGCAAGAAGGCAGACCAGGTGAACCAAGAAGCCCTTACCTGCTGACACATGCTGTGCTTTTTTTTAGTGCCATCAAGTCAGTGTTGACTCATAGTGACCCAGCTACCTCTGGGTTTTCTTGGCAATGTATTGCCAGAAGTAGATTGCCAGCCTTTTCTTCTGAGGCGATGGAGGGTAAAGTGACTTGCCCAAAGTCACAAGGAGCGCTAGTGGGAATTGAACCCTTGATTTTTTGGGTATTAGGCAGTTGCTCTAACCACTAGGCTACTCCTCCACTCCCATGCTGTGCTAGTATATTATTAATATTAATATTACTATTATGCACACTACTATGAGATATGCAGGAGACAGATACGAATGGAGAAAACTGAACAAACATACAGAAGGTACAGATAAATAAATAGCACACTAACAGTGATAAAATAAACATATCAATAGACACACAGGACTCACAGGCTGGCAGGTAAATGTGCCCAAACTGGCAGCAAAGCAGGTAAGCAGCTTCTCAGTGCTGAGGCAGAGAGAAATCCGGTATCTGCAGCAGCGGCAATGGTCTCCAACAGCAATTCAGTGCTTACCTTAAACCTCTGACATTGAACCTTGGCGGGTGCGGGAGTCAAACAGCCTTGCAGCCCTAGAGGTTTAAGATATGTGCTGATCGGCTGTTTGAGACCATTTCCACCTCTGGGGGCAGGAGCAGGAGCAGGAGCAGGGGGAGAGGGGCCTAGGGCACCTCATCTCCTTGGGGCCCTGACTGTCTACTATAAGTGGGAGTTTAGAAGGGACATCTATGAAGAATCTGGGATGTCCCGAGCACAATGACCAGAAATCCAGAGGAGTGGTAGCATTGAAGGGAGGCACATATAAGTGTATTCTGAAATCATTCTGTCTCCACCCTGAAGGGCGAAAGTCCCAATAGCTGGTTCTAGTAATGGGCCCACAAAGCAAGGTCAACTATGTGCACGGGTGAGGCCATTTCATAAATGTGGATTCCCCAAATTGCACACCCATAGAACCGGGTACTTCAGCGTCCTGACTGGGGTATTTCAGAAGGGGGCAACTTGTGGAAATCCAGCATGCTTTTACTCACACACAGGCTGGGTGATTTTCAAAATTCATCTACTTGTATAAACAATTATTTACACAGGTAAAAGTTGCTATTTGAAAACTAATTTCCCCTCTCCAGCAATTACACTGAGACACTTCATTAGGAAAGAATTTAGAGCAAAAGGGAACCTTGGCTCAGTCAGCTCTATTTTGAGCAGGAGAATCTTGAGGTGCTAAGTAAAAGTATAGAGAGTCTGTTTTTGGTATATAGAAAGAAGATGGGGCAGGGTGGACGCTTTGGGAGGGTGTAGATTTTCATTCTAAAGTAACTCCCCTTTTCTTTCTTGGAGCCCCAGGATCATTGGCAGGCAAGTTATATATTCTCAGGGAAAATTAAGTATATTTATGGAGATTGCTAGGATTATTGTAAACCTTGTTCAACCATTGTAATATTGTGCTGCTTTGCAAGAGGCACAGCTCATTAGTATTTCTGGCAGAGGTGGGAAAAATATTTGCAATATCAGAAAAGCTAAAGCAAGCAGTACCAATGTTGTACTTAAAATATGTTTTTTCTCATATCAATTTACAAAATGAATGCCAGTCAATTATTCAAAACAAAATCCCATATACCAACAATATGAAACCACAAAGACTCTGCAGTATAATCAGGCTATACTCCTCCAAATATTTAAATTTACAAAAGCATGTGTTACCCACTGTGTCAAAATGAAATATGTATGAATAAGTGAACCATCAATATCAGGAGTTTTAATCTATAATAAACCATATCTTTACTCCTTTAAATATCATCATCGGTTCAACCCAAATATTATACTGCTAAAATCAATATTTATTCAGTAATTTAAATTTATCTGAAGTTGTATGAAAGTTCCATTAGTCAGTCCAACAGGAATTCACATTTCAAGAGGTCAAAGCATTCTGCCGCTCTGCTTCAGGGACCACTCTTTAAATGCAGCGGATCACTTCCCTTCCACACTGTTAAAGGAAAGAGATAGCATCGGTCTGTTATACACACCATGTGATCACCATTCACCAATCCACAATCCATAACAATGAAGTCCATTCTAGCTCATTATTTAGCCCATTTGGATTCCTTGTGGGTCATTCCATCCTGGATGTACAGGCCCTCTGGGTGCCCGGTTGGAACCGGGTGCACAGAGGGAGTCGCGATTCTTATCCCGCGGGGCATGTCCAACCCCACAGGATCAGAATCGCAAACAGTTCTGTACGTGCAGGCCGGGACCGTGATTCAGCCCGGCCTGCACGTACAAGCCTTGTCCAGCTAATTCAGTCATGGCTTTTAAAAGAAGTCACAGCCATTTAAAAGCCATGATCCCCAGCCACCGGCACCCAAAGTGCTTTCCCCACAGCCCAACTCCGGATCTGGCCTCCCAGGGCCAGGGTCAGGCTGCGGGGAATGCCCTCTGCCCCACCCCATGCTGCCCTTCCCAGCCCCGGTCCCTCCATTTCCTCTGCATCAGGGAAGTTATTCCACCTCAAGAGTGGAATAACTTCCCCGTTCAAGTCGTCAGCCCCGGAGGGCTGAAGTTAGAATCAGCCCTGTACGTCTGGGGCCGATGACCACTCACTGCCTGCCCTAACGCCACCCTCGATCAGCCCCTTTCCTGCCCCCATCTAACTTCCCCATACAACGTGCAGGGAAGGAGGATGGGGCCAGGAAAGGGCACAAATAGCGGGGATAGACGTCCCAACAGAATGACCCCCCTGTGTTTAGACAAAAAATCCAATTCTGTTCTTTGGAATTAAGCAATTGCTCTTTATTATCACCCCACCAATCAGGAACCACCTGTTCCAAAATTCTCCAAAGGATATCCTCTGCTATGTGTTCACAGCTATCAAAATGAGCAACCAGCGATGTATTCAATACTTAGTTGTTTATCTGACTTGCATGCTTACTGAGTCTCATTTTTATTTTGCATTTTGTATGTCCTACATATACCAACAAGCAAGGGAAAACTATGCATATACCACCCATGTTGAATTGCAATCAGTATACTGTCACAATCCACATATATAATTGCTATTAGGCACTTGCCAATCCACCCTCTCAGTAGTATGCTCACACCACATGCAATGGACACATTTACCATGAGTCTTCTCTCCATCCATTGTCATCACCCCCTTAGCAATCAGTTCTCCAATATTACTGTTTCACTTATACATAGCAACTGGAGATTCCTAAAAAATCATGTGGATATTCAAAATGTGCTAATGCTTCTTAATTAATCATGCCAAAGCACATGCTTACGAGAGTAAGGCAAAATACATGTCAACTTCTCTCCATGATTATATTGAAATAAAAGATTGTGATTTGCAAATCATGCTTTCTTGTTGTGTTAACATAGAAACACAGAAATATGATGACAGAAAAAGACCACATGGCCTATCTAGTCTGTCCTTCCATATCAACAACTACAACAGTCCCCTTTTTACCTTTAGAATAGAAACATAGAAATATGATGACAGAAAAAGACCACAGAACATAAGATATGCCATACTGGGTCAGACCAAGGTCCATCAAGCCCAGTATCCTGTTTCCAACAGTGGCCAATCTAGGTCATACGTACCTAGCAGTTTCCCCAAAAGACACAGGTTCCACAATGCTTGTATTGGGTCAAACATTGATATCCTGGGTCCCTTCTTAATAATGGTTTATGGACCTTTCCTCCAGGAACTTGTCCAAACCTTTTTTAAAACCAGCTACACTAAGAGCCTTTACTACATCCTCCGGTAACAAATTCCAGAGTTTAATTACACGTTAATATTTTCTTTTATTAGTCTTAAATAGTTTACCCTGTAGCTTCATTGCATGTCCCCTAGTCCAGTGGTCCCCAACCCAGTCCTATGGGGCCCACCGGCCAGTCGGGTTTTTGGGATATCCCTAATGACTATGCATGAGATATATATGCATTAGAGATATCCTGCCAACCTGACTGGTTTGTGGCCCTCCAGGGCTGGATTAGGAGACCCCTGCCTTATACCTCTGTCATTTAAGATTGTGAGTGGGCAAGGTACAGATGTCCTAGACATCGAAAGGGTATATAGAATGTGTCACATTCCTCCTCGATTCTCACCACCACCAAAAAGTTGTCTATTAGACAATTTTTTGGTGGTGGTGAGAAGTGAGGAGGACTGTGACAAATTCTATCTAACCTTTTTGATGTCTTGGACATCTGCACCTTGCCCACTCACAATCTTAAATGACAGAGGTGTAAGGCAGGGGTCTCCAAATCCAGCCCTGGAGGGCCACAAACCAGTCAGGTTGGCAGGATATCTCTAATGCATATATATCTCATGCATAGTCATTAGGGATATCCCGAAAACCTGACTGGCCGGTGGGCCCCATAGGACTGGGTTGAGGACCACTGCCCTAGTCTTTCTGTATTCTGATAACGTAAACAATCGATCTGTGTTTACCTGTTCCACTCCGTTCATTAATTTATAGACTTCTATCATATCTCCCCTCAGCCGTCTCTTTTTTATATATCGTTTTTCTGCAAGGCAAAATGGTTTACGTTGAACAAGAAGGAACGTTTACATGGAACAGTTGAAACTATGTACAGGTAACTTTAGTATAAATATTACACTTTTACAATGAACAAACAAACAAAAATAACTACAGATGGCCTGGAGTCTATGCGGTGATACGGTGTGCTCGCCTATTTGGGGGAAGAGTTGGGTTAAGGAGGGGGGGTACTGGTGAGGAGTGGTGCAGGAGGGTTAGGGTGGTGAGTGGTGGGAGTGCTGAGGAGGGGCAGGGTTTAATCTTATGGGAGATTTGTGGCAGTGGATCCATTAAAGTATTCTTTGAAAAGAAAGGTCTTGAGATGATTTTTGAAGAGGGTGTGGGATTGGAGGGCCCGTATGGTGGGGGAGTAGTTTGTTCCAGTTGGTAGGGGCATAGTATTGGAAGGCTCTTGTGCAGGTGCGTTGAGGTTTCTTGGAACTCTGTGCAGGTAGAAGGAGGTGGTTTGCTTTGTTTTGGCGCCAGAGTCTGCAGTTGTTGGGGCGCTCAATTAGTAGTTGTAGCTGTTCCGCTGTGGTGCTGAAATGGTCTTGAACCTGATACAGGATGCAACTGGCAGCCAGTGTAGTGATTTCAATATGAGCATGATGTGGGAGTGCCTGGTTGCTCTGGCAATGAGGCATGCAGCTGTGTTTTGGGCCAGCTGCAGGGGGGTGAGAGTGATCTTACTGCAACTCCATCCTACAGGAGGATGGAGTTGTAGGATGGAGTTGCAGTAGTCGATGAGAGGGGCAATGGAGACTTGACAGACTGTGCGTAAGCTATCATAGGGTAGAAGAGGGTGGAGTTGCAAAGAGTTCTGATTTTATAGTAGATGGTGGTGTTTAGGATATGAGGCTGGAAGTTCAAGAGGTGGTCCAGGGTTACATCAAGGTACTTGATCTGAGGTTTGACCTGAATTTCGGTGTCGCCCAGTTTGATGCTATGTGGGGGGTTGAAGCTGGGATTTCTGGAGAAGTGGAAGAGCTCTGTTTTGCTGAAATTTGTGAAATTGTGCAACTGTAGCCATGCGGTGACTTCTGTGAAGCAGGCTGCAAAGGTGGAGTAGTCAGGGGAGGTGGTGTTGAAGAGGGTGAAGATCATTATATCATCTGCACAGAGTTGGTATCCGACATTGAGGCACTTGAGGATAAGACAGAGGGGCCTGATGTAGATGTTGAGGGAGGAAAGGGCCGATCCTTGGCATACCCCTTGAGGGAGGGTGAATGGCGATGAGGATTGGTTTCCAGTTCTCACTTGTTGGGTTCGTTGGGAGAGGTAGGAGTGAAACCATTGTAATGGGGTGCCTCGGATGCCGATGGTGTTAAGTTGATTGATGAGGGTCTGGTGGGATACAGTGTTGAAAGCTGCAGATATGTTGAGGAATAATAGGATAAAACCTGAGCAGGTTATGAGTACCAGTTATGAGTGTGTTAAGGAGGGAAGTAAGGAGGGTTTCTGTACTGTGGAGTGGGCGAAATCCATGCTGGTTGCTGTCAAGTGGAGTGAAACTGTCCAGGTGCTCCTGAAGCTGAATTTGTACTGCTTTTTCGATGACTTTAGAGAGGAAAGGGACGCTGGCAATGGGTCAGTAGGATGTGGGAGAGGTGGGATCAAGGTTGGGTTTCTTCAGTAGGGATCTAATGGAGGCTTGTTTGAGTGAAGGGGGGAGGTAGGCTTGGTTGAGGGAGGCATGGAGGACTGTAGAGATGAGCGGAAGCATCAGGATCTTTGTTTGCTTAATCCATGCTACTGGGCATGGATCTAGTGGGGAGGTGGTGATGTTGATGAGGGTGATGATGTTCTGGAGTTCCTCTGGATGGACATCCCGGAAAGAGGTCCAAGGCTGGGTTGTGGAGGTTGAGAAGGTGTTAGATGGAATGGTTAAGATAGATGTGGTAGAGTGGTTATGTTTAGCTATAAGAAAATCTGCAATCACTTGGGGGTGGATGATGTCTTCCTGGCAAGGTTGGGATGGGTCATTTGTGAGACTTCTGATGAGTTGAAAGAGTTCTCTGCATTTGTTTATGGCAAGGAGTAGTAGGTTGCTGTGGTGTTCCCGTTTGGAGTTGAGAGTGCTGGTGGAGTATACTGCACGTTGGTCACGGTAGATGATCAGTAGCTGTGGGTCTTTGTTTTTTCTCCATCTTCTTTCTAGTTTTCTGAGTAGGCGTTTCTGATTTTTGAGGTGGGATGAGTACCAGGGGGTTTTGGGATGGTTGTGTTGTGGAGCTTGAGAGGCTGTAGTGATGATCGTGTTCCAGGTTTGGATGAGGAGATCAAGGTCTGAGTGTTGAAATGCTTGCTTTAGATGAGGAATGGTTTGTTGGATGAAGGTGTCTTCATGGAAGTTTGTGAATCTTCTTGTTGTGTGAGGTTTGGGCAGTGTGGGATGTTTGAGTTGGAGGTTGGGTAGGGTGAAGGAAATGAGGTGATGGTCAGACCATGGGACAGGTGTAGATGAGTGAGTGATAGAATGGGAGGAGGAGAGTAATTCATTGGGTAGGAAGAGCAGGTCCAGGGTGCCTCCTTTTTGGTGTGTAGAGGTCTTGGTGAGTTTGGTGAATTGGAGGTCATTCATGGCTTGGAGAAAGGCGTTGATGTGGGCGGAGTCTGCTGAGGGTAGGTTAAGGTCTGCAAGTAATACAAGGTGTTGGGACGGGACAGTGGAGCAAACTACTTCAAGAAGGAAGTCCAGTTGGTCAGCCTTATGGTGTGGAGCTCTGTATAGCTGCTGTTATTGTATCAATCCGTTTCATTGCTGGCCTTCCTCTTTTGCGTTGACTTTCAACCTTGCCAATGATGATGTATTTCTCCAATGATCTCTTTCTTTGCATAATGTGTCCAAAGTATGAAAGTTGACTTCTTATCTGAGCTTCTAAAGAAAATTTTGGTTTGATCTCCTCTAGTACTGACTGGTTTGTTCTTCGGGCAGTCCATAGTATACACAGTATTTTTCACCAGCACCATAATTCAAAGGCATCAATTTTCTTCCTGTCTATCCTTTTCACTGTCCAATTTTCACATCCATATGATGTTATTGAAAATACCATGACTTGGACAAGTTGAGTCTTTGTATGGAGAGAGACATCTCTTCTCTTGAGAATCTTTTCTAGGTCTTTCATAACCTTTCTGCCATGAGCAATGCGTCATTGTATTTCTTGACTGCTTGGCGTATCTTCATTGATCAAAGCAGGTTAAAGTTGTCAGCTATTTCCATTTCTTCTCCATCAATGATGAACTTATTGATTTTGTCAGTTGTCAGAATCTTTGTCTCCTTTACACTAAGATGCAGGTCCATTTTAAGAATATGTTCCTTGAACTAGAGAAGTAAATGTTTTAGATCTTCACTTTCAGCAAGTAATGTGGGATCATCAGCATAGCAAAGGTTGTTGATTAGTCTTCCAACAATCATCACACCTCGGTTGTCTTCATACAGTCCTGCTTCTCTGATGATTTTTTCTACATTTAAATTAAACAAGTAGGGGGAAGTATGCAGCCTTGTCGTACACATTTTCTGATTTTAAACCATTCTATTTCTCCTTGTTCTGTTCGAACTGTTGTTTTTTAATCAATGTAAAAGTTGTGCAAGAGAACTATCAGATGTTCTGGTATACCCATGCTTCTTAATTTGGCCCTGAGTTTCTCAAGGTTGATATAGTCAAAAGCCTTGCTGTAGTCAATAAAACACATATAGATATCCTTTTGGTATTCTTTTGTTTTTTCAAGGATCCATCTCATATCCATAATGATGTATCTCGTTCCTTGCCTTTTCCTGATCCTTACTTGCTCTTTGGGCAGTTCTCACTCTAGGTATGATTGTAGTCTCTGCTGAATGATGATGAGTAGAATCTTGCTGACATGTAGGATCAAAGCGATTGTGTGATAATTTTCACAGTCAGTCGGATCACCCTACTTCAGTATTGGTATAAACACAGATCTTTTCCAGTCAGTTGGCCATGATGTTGTCTTCCAAATTTCCTGGGAGAGTCTTGTAAATATGGTAACAGCTGCATCTGATTGCTGGAATACTTCAATGGGAATGCCATGAATGCCCAGTGCTTTGTTCTTTGATAATGCTTTCAAAGCTGCTTCGACGTCTTCTTTCATCACCAATGGTTCCTGATCATAAGGTACAGGTTGAAACGACTGTTGGTCCACTTGATCTTTATGTATAGTGACTGTATATTTTTTCCACCTTTTATTGATCTTCTCAGCATCATTCAATATCGGTCTTTGAGCATCATGTAGCATTCCGATTGGAGGCTGGAATGTTTTCTTTAAATTTTGTAGCTTTATGAAAGCTAATCTTGTTCTTCCCCTAAAGTTTCTGATTCTATTTCCTTGCATGCATCATTACTGTGCTTCTCCTTGTCTCATTTTGCTGCATGTTGGAAATCTCTATTGAGTTCTGTGCTTGCCTCTCTTTCTCCTCAGGCTTTAGCTTCTCTGCATTTCTGGGCAATTTACAGAGTTTCTTCAGTCATCCATTTTGGCTGTTTTTGCTTTTTCAGCTTTTGTAGGGACTTCTCACTTTCTCCCAGCCCAACTTTCTTGATGTCATACCATAACTCTTCTGGTGCTCTGTCATTTGTATCTAAAGCAGCAAATCAATTTTGCAGGCAGTCTTTAAATTCCGGTGGTATATTTTCAAGGTCATATTTTGCTAAATTCATGAGCGGCTTGCTCTTTTTCAGTTTTAGCTTGAGTTTGCATATTAGTAGTTGGTGATCAGCACCATAGTCAACTCCAGGTTTTGTCTTTATTGGTTCTTGAGCTTTTCCATTGTTGACTTCCAAAGATGTAATCAGTTTGATTTTTGCAAATTCCATTGGATGAAGTCCTTGTATACAGTTACCGCTTGTGTTGCTAGAAGGTGTTTGAGATGAATAGATCGTGGGTATGCAGAACTCTATCAGTCTTCCTCCAGCTTCATTTCTGTTGCCAAGTCCATATTTTCCAACCACTTTGCCTTCTTCTTTGTTGCCCACTTTTGCGTTCCATTCACCAATGACTATCAGGATATCCCGTTTGCATGTTCTGTCAGTTTCAGCTTGTACTTGTTCATAGAACTCATTAACGTCTTCTTCTTCCACAGCTGTTGTTGGGGCATATACCTAAATAATAGTTATGTTGATGGGCATTCCTCTTAGACGAACAGAAATTAAGTGTTCACTGATTGCATTGTATTTCATTACAGTTCTTGCAAGTTTCTTCTTAATTATAAATGTAACACCATTTCTTCTTTGTCTTTTATTTCCATGTGATCATTATTTATTTAAAATTATTTATATACCATCTTTCTACCAACCAAAGCAGTTTACATACAACAAAATGGTAACAGTACTGGAACACAACTGTTGTAAAGGGAACAAGAACTCTAGAAAATGTAAGGCCAATCAATGAACTATATAACTAGAACCAGAATTGCAGCAATTATGTACAAAGGTGAGGGAGGGGGGCTCTGAAGATACATGTTGTGGTGAGGGGGGGCCACGAGGGTTACACTTTGTAGGCTGGATATTCTAAGTACTTGTATGGTGTGGGTCAGTGGCATATGATGCAATTAATAACTAGTTTAGTTTATGTCACACTTGATTGCAGGTGTTGTGTTGAAGTTGTGCTAAGGTATTCATAGAAGAGGAAGGTTTTGAGTTTCTTCTGGAATTCTGAATGGTCGGTGCATCCTCTCAGCTCAGGTGGGAGGGTGTTCTATGTAGTAGGAGCAAAGAGGGAGAATGCACGCCTACATGTGGATTGTTTGCTTTTTTTTTTTTTTGGACTGGGATGTTACAGAGGTTAATAGAGCTGGGTCTTTGGAGTCTGTCATTTTTGGGTCTGGAGAGAGGGGGTGAAGATAGGTTACCGATTCATTGTGTATGACTTTGTGAATCAAGGTGAGTGCCTTATATTTTATTCTGGCATGGATAGGAAGCCAGTGCAAATGTCTCAGGACAGGGGTGATGTAATCATCATATGCAAAGTGCCTAATGCCAGTCCATTTCAATTTACTGACACCCAACAGACTGAGTCGTCCATGTTCCATTTCATTATTGACCACCTCTAATTTCCATTGGTTCATGCTTCGAACATTCCATGTCCCGATATGTAAGACATCTTTGCAGCTACATCAGCCCAGTCAGACATCCCAAGAGCTTTGATCCAACCACATAATAAATGCTAGCTATCTTCTGAAAAGTCTTCAGCTCATCCCCAGAATCCAGTTGAGTGCCTTCCAACCTGTGGGTCTCATCGTCCAGATCTATAGTGCAACTTGTTCTGTTGTGACTATCCATTGGGTTTTCAAGGCATGATACGGAAATAGATTGCCAGGCCTTTGTTCCGTACAGGTAATGCTAGTATTGTTGCCGTTGTCATAGAAATGTGATCCTCCACCACCAACACTGTTCTATTCTACTGCTGCCCAGATGGGTGGTTTGTCTTAGTCTGGCAGCTCAGCTGAGACCTGTCCATCTTGGAAGACCCTGCTAATACCTGCCCTACTGATAGTTTAGCTTTCAGCATCACTGATGGATACAAGTCCTCACAGCACGACAAACTGCAAACTAAGTGAGGAGAGCTCTCTTATAGGTTCTCTGTATAGCAATCCATGGATATCCCGACACTCGCACTTTTAATTCACCAGATTTTTTTCTTAAATTCATCATCAGTAGAACATATCTTCTGAAGTCGTAAAAGCTGTCCTACTGGAAGATTTATCTTCAAAGGTATCAGGTGAGCACTCTGAAATCTCAGCAGTGTATTTCTATCACCATCTTTCCAAAATAAAGTGGTATGTATATGTCATTCCTCTATGGAGATTAAAACTTTCAAAAATTCACTTTGTCTAGAATAATACTTCACATTAAACTGCAGATTTTCTTCCACTGAATTCAAAACTGCATCAACTTTCTTTGTGTCCCTATCCAAAAAAGCAATATATCATCTAATAATCTTTTCCAAAATGGTATTTTTTGAATGGCTTTGAAGTATACACATGCAGTTCTTCAAATCCGGCTGCATATAATGTAGCAATGGACGGTGCATGTGTTTGCAAGACAAATTCATTTTCATAAATAAAATAACTGCATGCTTGCCCTTGCTTGCTGGTATATGTAGGACATACAAGATGCAAAATAAAAATGAGTCTTGGTGAGCATGCAAGTCAGATAAAGGGGTATGTTTACTAAACCATCTTAACGTCGCAGCGGTGGTATTATCACGTGATAAATAACATTATTGCGTGATAACATAACGTTATCGTGTGATAACGTCACTTAGCGCACGATAACGCAGCGGCGGCGTTAAGGCACACTAACGCTGTGAAATCCGGGTCTGAAGGGTGGAGTAAGGCTTCCCAGAGGGCGGAGAGAAGGGGTCAATGGGCGGAGAGTGGGAGGGGAGAGGCTCCAGGCACACTAATGCTGTGAAATCCGGGTCTGAACACTAACGCCAGTGAAACCCTCGCGTTAAGGCACATTTGCAGGAAAGAGAAACCATTTCAGTCAGCAATGTGCAGCAAAGGCAGGGAAACCCAGAAAAGTGATAGTTGCCATACATGTGCAGAGAACAAAGAGGCAAATAAACATATAAAAGGACCAGAACCACATCTAAAAGCCCAATAACCAAGCTGGCCAATAGTGATAGTAATGATAAACATAAAGCAATACTACTGACAAAGCATATAAATTAAGATATCATGTTTGGAAGGGTCTATGCTCTGTCCCCCTACAAAGTGAATGATCCCACATTGAAATAGTGCTGATCAGGGTTTCTGTCGTTTAGATTGGGCAGGTTTGTTAGGGCGTGCACATGTGCAGCAACAGCAGAGTGGACACGTAGGCAAGGGCAACTGTACTGATGCTGTAAATGGGATACAGGGGGCTGCAAGCAACACATGCTGTGGTCCAGCTGGGGCACAGTGTGGGCTAGGCATATGCCTAGGTGGCACATAGGAATGCCGAAACTGTAAAGCAGCAAGACAGCAACTGACGAGGGTCCAACATGGGCATGAGTGTGTGTCCCACAGTGTCACAGGGGAGATTACCCAGCAGGTACCCCCAAGGGCACATAATATTAGCAGGCGGTGTGGGGGAGGGGAAGCGTGCATGTCCATGTAGGCACCCCTACCCGAGAACCCACACCATAGGCAGCTGCCTACCGGCATACTGGATGGCCTGGGACTGTGCACCACCAGCACTACCGGCATAATGGCATGGCAGCATGGTGGTGGAGGGGTGCTGGTGGCGGATGGGGCAGTGGCATCTGCCCACAGCAGACAATGGCCTAGCTCCATTTAGGTGGGTGCTGTGCAATGCAACAGACAGGATCTATCTGATGAACAGTCATGCTAACCCCAGGGAATGAACTGTCCCTGTGGCAACAGTGTGGTGCAGTACACACAGCTAGTGTGTTCAGGAGCAGAAGGTAACAAGTTCAAGTCCCAGCTGTGGCTCCTGCCAACCCTTTCCCCGTATTTTACCCAGTACTAAACCATGGTAATAAAGACGGAACCTTTATTGCAGATAAAATAAACATGCCTGAATGCCTTTATTTTACTCTACAGAGCACAGACACCACAAACATGTGCAGTCCCTAGAGCAGAGTTTCCAAACTGCAGTCCTGGAGGGCCAAACACCATTCAGGTTTCATGCTGTCCCTAATAAATATGCCTGTGCTGCATTAGTATGGGCCGCCCCCATTGTATGCAAATATATTTCATGCATATTCATTAGGGACAGCATGAAAACCTGAACAGTGTTTGCCCCACCAGGACCGGAGTTGGGAACCTCTGCCCTAGAGCAGGGGCATAAACACCCACACCCACAGGCTCCACTATCCAAAGCCTCATGGAGAGTCAGGCTGTTGGGCCCTGCGCGCAGCAGCATCTCCCAATACTAGCACTTGCATACCTTAGCAATGCCGCCCTAAACTTGGGAATACGTTACACATATATCAAAAGGTTGCTATGATTAATGGCAGATATCAATTCCTAAGTTAAGCACAATTTGCTGATAGAGCTGCATCATAGCAACCTTTCTGATATCTGTGAAGTGTGTTTCAGTTTTGGTTTCTGACAGTGTTTACCACCCTGGGGAATGACCCCAACAGTACCATAGCCATGCCTGCACTGTACCCAGGACTGGTGTGGTGGCCAGGGCTGCCAAAAGCCTCTATATTTGCACAATGCTGGCATAGGTGTGGGAATGTGTGTCTGTCTATCCAGTGTGTTGTGGCTGCCTACACCTTACTCAGCCCACACTGCTTGCACTGTTCCCAGTGTTAGCCTGCCAATGTGCATAATGAGGAGCAAGGTACTGTGGGTATGGCCCGGACAGGGTGGCCTGGGCAGGATGCATCTGCACAGGGCATAGGGCAATGGCTGGGACATTGTAGTGCCCGGCCACCACCTGCACGGACAGGGTGGCCACAGCATGTCCTGCTGGGAGGTCACTCTCACCCTGACTGAGTAGTGACCACGGCATGGCTAGGTTCCCCCATAGTGCTATATAGTATTTCTCTCAAGTGATATTTATGAGTTCTCTTTTCTGAGGCCCAATCACTGACTTATCTGCTTGGTGTATGTGCTCACATCCCAGTTTTGGGTGCATGCATCTCCTCCAGGAACATGCACTATGGACTAGCTAGTAGACTGTCTGCAGTTAGGTAGTATATATGGCTGGAGACTCACTGTGCTCGCTGCTAGAGAATGTCATATAGTGGTGGGGGGCAGCTGAGTATTTCCAGGCCTACTGTCTGTCTGCCATTGCCTTAAGGATGCGTACAGATCTGCATTGACTGCCCTGTAGGGTGCCTGTTCCCCAGCAGGACTGGGGTTGATGGTCCCCTCTACTGCCATCATTGCATGGATGTAGAATGTGGATCTGTTGGTGGGAGATCCTGTCCCACACCCTGAGCCCCAGAGAGCGGGTTGGGTGGTGCTACATAATCCTCTTATGGGTTCAAACACCCCCCTTCACTTAAATTATGTGACCATGGCACTCACACAGGATATGCACTATTCTGGGTGCATCATAGTCCACAAGGGCTAGACGTGACTGGGAAATACGGATGGACACAGGTGTATCCTAGGTGTGTCTGCCAGGACTACCTATCACACACTGGCACTGATGGCGACCTGCAGCATAACCTATCTCAGCTAAGCCAGGTGCTGCGGACCTGGTGCTGGGCACTCCACCTCGCCCTCAGGGTGAGCACAGTACCCCCACAATGTGTCAGTCTGTAGCTACTCTGTGCCAGTAACACACAGGGTCAGTTCCCCCTACCAGGCCGAGGTGCTGTGGGGGTACATACCCCAGCTTGTGATCATCTGTAGACTGCTGATCTGCATGTGCAGTGCATCATGGGTACGGGTGGGTTAACCCTATCCTGGTAACCACAGCAGACAGTTTGTGTGGTGACCTGGGGGTTTGTTAATAGCTATAGAGATGTAGTCTACTGGTTACTTCACTGACTGTGGAGGCAGAGGTCATCGGTTTGATCCCTCAGTGGTGTTATTTGATAGGGCTGTCTGAGGCATTTCCTTTTTTAATTTAAATTAGTGCTGCCAGCAAAAACACCCTCACAGACTGTAACCTTAAGGTGCCTCATAAGGCACCCTATAAGGCGCCCTATAGGGAACATTATAAGGTGCCTTGGCAGACAGTGCACTTTATAATGTGCCCTCTGGAGTGCCTTATAGGGCGCCTTATGCAGCACCTTAGGTTACGGCACTGTGAGGGTGTGTTTGCTGGCAGCACTAATTTACATTAAAAAAGAAAATGCCTCAGACAGCACTGATTTAAAGTAAAGGGTAATGCCTCAGACAGCCTTACTCATTAAGCCCACTGGGGGATCAAACTCATGACCCCTGTTTCATCAGTCAATGTATTAACCATTGTGCTACACCTCTGTTGCTGTCTTTGTAGGTCAGCGTGCCTAATTAAGGCTAATGCACGTTAACGTGCCACAGCTCCCTCTATCGCATGATAACGGACTTTATCGCGCGATAACCCGAAATGCTACCTTAAGACCGAAACACCCACTACCTTATATGGCATTTGTCACAGTAAGACTGCAACTAACGCTGGTAACATTAAGACGGTTTAGTAAACATACCCCAAAGAATGTTGAATGCATCGTCGGATGCTTATTTTGATAAATGTGGGCGCACAGCAGAGAATATCCATTGGTGAATTTTGGAACAGGTGATTCCTGATTGGTGGGGTGTTAATAAAGAGCACTTGCTCAAGTCCAAAGAACAAATTGGATTTTTTGTCTAAACACAGGGCATCAAAATGGGCTAAATAATGAGCTGCAAAGGACCTCATTATTAGAGACTGTGGACTGATGGATGGTGATCCCATGGTGTATATAACAGACTGACACCATCTCTTTTCTTTTAACAGTGTGGAAGTGAAGTAATTCACTGTGTTTAAAGATTTATCCCTGAAGCAGAGAGGCAGAATGCTTTGACGTCTCAAAATATGAATTCATATCGGACCAACTAATGGAACTGTCATACAACTTCAGATAAGTTTTAAATTGCTGAATAATTTTTGATAACCGAGGCAGGCGGACCCGGCACTGCAGGCCCCTACCTTACACCCCCCCCACCCGCTCCACAACAACCACGCCCCCCCCCCGTCCCCCACCCCCACAAAAACAACACACCAAAATTTAATGGAACAAAACTGGTCGCAGCTTTTATTAGCCAACAATTTAACAATCCAACAATAAATTTTCAAAACCCCTCAATTAGCGGCACCCGGCTGCACCAGCCATACCTCAGCAAAGTGCCTGCCACCGCTAATGCCATAACTCGCCACCCGGCAAGTTACCATACCCCTCTCCCCGACTTCGCCATGCTAAGCAAAAGTCATCCGAGGGTTTGACCGGGTCAGGGGCACCCCGCCCCCGCCCAATTGTAGCCTGCTGCTCCGGACCCCGGAAACCTCGGGGATCCCGCCCCCCCACCCCCAGCTGAAACACCCCACCCCCCCCCCCCGCCTAACTTTTGGGTGGGTGGGTGGGACGCCGGCACCGAAGCAGCCTCCGCTCAACTGACCACGCGGAGGCTGCTCGGCTCCAACCCCCCCCCCCGCACCCCCAACCTCCAAGGCGCTAATTGGCTCCCGTGGGGCCGCAACCCATGGGAGCCAATCAATTTAAAAGACGCGCTCGCGCCCATCAGGGCCGAGCGTGCGCACCCCGTCCAGACCGTGCGCAGGGTCCCCGCGCCGGGCCGCGCGCCCGGTTAGCATCGGCCGCCGGGACCCTGCCCGCGGCCTTGGGATAACCGAGGCAGGCGGACCCGGCGCTGCAGTCCCCTACCTTACACCCTCCCCCCACCCGCTCCACAACAACCAGGCCCCCCCCCCTGTCCCCCACCCCCACAAAAACAACACACCAAAATTTCATGGAACAAAACTGGTCGCAGCTTTTATTAGCCAACAATTTAACAATCCAACAATAAATTTTCAAAATCCCTCAATTAGCGGCACCCGGCTGCACCAGCCATACCTCAGCAAAGTGCCTGCCACCGCTAATGCCATAACTCGCCACCCGGCAAGTTACCATACCCCTCTCCCCGACTTCGCCATGCTAAGCAAAAGTCGTCCGAGGGTTTGACCGGGTCAGGGGCACCCCACCCCCGCCCAATTGTAGCCTGCTGCTCCGGACCCCGGAAACCTCCGGGATCCCGCCACCGGCACATAACACTGTTCATGTGCCGCCCCCCCCCCCCCCGGCCCCAAGCTGTGACCAGCGAGCGTCATGGCCAGACATATATTCCAAGGCCTCCTGCCAATCATTAAGAAGTAGGTCCATGCCAACTGGCGACAAATGAACCCCATCAGCCCGATAAAGTCCCGAACACCCCACATCCACCCAATCATGCAGGATCTGATACCCGCCCCTCTCACAGACCCAACGACCAATCTGACGATTAACCTTGGTCAACCCCCGCGACCAACGATGCTGCTCCCGGCAGGCCGGCCTTGGAATGATGTCTGACCATAGAACAATAACACCGGGAAACATCCACAACACAAGTCCCTGATCATCTTGAACCGCCCGGATCAGCTGCAGGCAGGACCAGGACGCCAGGTCATTTCCACCCAGATGCACCAACAGGGCGGCTGGCCACCATGACGTCCTCCCATGGTGTCGCAGCAAAGGCAGCAGATGCGGCCACCGCATGCCTCGCATGCCCAGCCATTGGACAGCCACCGACGACGGGTTCAATCCTAAATTGGTGCCGATAGGGCGGTCCGCCGCGTGCAGACTCGCCCAATGGACGAAAGAGTGGCCAGCAACCCAACATCCACCAGGTCCGACACCCCCATCTGAAAGAGAAATAGACAGTTAAAGCCCCACCCAACAACACCCCGGCACCTACAGCCGCACATACCCCTTGAAAACCAAAGACCGCCACCTCCCAATGCCCTGGATGACCTGAGCCGGTAACCCCGCAGCTGCCGCACTAGTGGCTGCCCCAATCCGAAAGGAGTGGGGGGCAAATCGGAGCGGATCTTCCCCCACCGCGGACAACACCAGCCTCAACACAGCAGAAATCTGGAAACGGGTTACAACCCGAGAATCAGCATGTACGAAAAACCCAACTGCGCCTGCCGGACACACCGCAACATACTGGAGGAGCGCCCGAACCGGGCAAGTCCATGGTTCCGCGCCCACACCCAGGCACACCCACAAACCTTTACCCAACGGATCGGTTTTGGACTTAGCCAAAAGAATCCGAACCCCCCTTTCAACCACCCGGACATGACGCGCCAACAGCCCCCCAACCCCCCCCCCCCCCCCCGTCCAGAGCCCGCAACCAGTTCCCCGATACGAAAAGCTCCAAAAAAGGCAAGGCAAAAAACCTCCCGGAACAAAACAGCCTCATACTCAGACGAAGCCACCTGCCCCAAGGCCCCACAAACCCGCACCAGGAGCCCATGAGTGATCGGCAACCGCGAATCGTGCGGAGTCGGCTGCGCCCGCTCCCAACCTTGCATAAGCCTATGCGTTAAGACCCCCCCAACCGGGAAACCCCAGCCCACCGCGCTCGCAAAAAAGTTAAACCCCGCCAAATGCGCGCGCACCGCCGATCGCGAAAACCCGGCGCCCTTGGCCGCCACAATATATTGGCCAAGCAAACCCTCCGGGACCCCCCCCCTGCCTGCCACCCGCAAGAGCACAAAAAAGCGACCACCCGGTCGCACCCCCTCCGGTACGCAGACCAGGTCCCTGCAGACACCGAATTCTTCAGCAGGTCTAGCATCTCTCGAGGCCAATGCTCCACAATTTCTCTGGGACCACAGCACCATCCTGGTCCGCTTCAGGGGCCAACGCCCGGAACCGCTCCCACTGAAAACGAGAAAGAGCATCAGCAATCTCGTTAGTGGACCCTGGGATGTGCCGAGCCCGCACCGCCACATTCAACTGTAAACACACTAGGACAACTTCCCGCATCAAGCTAGCCACCACACGCACCTTGGAGTGTATCGGTTAATCACACTGACTACCGCCTCATTATCACACCACCAAAGCACCCTCCTGTTCCGAAGGCGCTCCGGCCAGAGCTCCAAAACTACCCAAACCGGGAAGAGCTCCAAAAATGTGATATTCCTGGTCAGGCCTGCCGCCCGCCAAGACGCCGGCCACCGATCAGCGCACCAGGCCCCCCCGAAATACACTCCCAAGCCTGCCCCCCCCCCCCCCGCCGCATCAGTGTACAACTGTAATTCGTCACTGGATACCTCGGGCTTCAGGAGCACCGAAGTCCCATTGAAGTCCACCAGAAAACGATCCCACACCCGCAAATCCGCGCGCATTGCTGCCATCACCAGAATCCGATGATGAGGTTTCCGCACCCCGGCCGTCGCACAGGCTAACCTCCTGGAAAACACTCTCCCCATCGGAATCGTCCGACAGGCAAAATTTAAGGACCCCAACAGGGACTGCAACTCCCGCAAGGAAACCTTACGAGCCGACAACACATTGGCCACCGAGATCCGCAAGCGATCTACTTTGTCTTGAGGCAACCATGCCACCATGTCCTCGGAATCCAACTCCACACCCAAAAAGGTCAACCGCATAGTCAGACCCCCAGTCTTCCCGTCCGCCAAGGGAACCCCGAACTCCTGCGCCAGCCGCACAAAGCCAGATAACAGCCCTTGACATTCCCCGGAGTCCGCTGTTCCTACAAACAAGAAATCGTCCAGGTAATGCACAACAGATGACAAGCCATATGCGCGAACCAACACCCACTCCAAGAAAGTACTAAACATCTCAAAGTAAGCGCAAGAGATAGAACAGCCCATCGGCATACACTTGTCAAAGTAATACCCATCCTGAAAACAAAACCCCAACAATGGGAAGGAAGCCGGGTGGACGGGTAAAAAACGAAAAGCCGATTCAATGTCCACCTTCGCCATTAACGCCGATCGACCGGCCCCGCGCACCAGCGAAGCCGCCTTGTCAAAGGAAGCATAGCGAACCGTACACAATTGACGCGGGATAGAATCGTTCACAGAAGCCCTGATGGGACTGGACAAATTGTGAATCAAGCAGAATTTGCCCGGCTCCTTCTTGGGCACAACACCTAAAGGCGAAATCACTATGTTAGAAAATGGTGGCTCCGTGAAGGGGCCCGCCACCCTCCCCAATTGCAATTCGCTCAACAATTTGTCCTGCACCACCTCCGCCCAACGACGTACCGAGGGGGAGTTCCTAGCAGATGGCGCCAACACCACCCCCCTCACCGGGATAATAAAACCGTTTTGAAACCCAAAGCCCAAAATCGCCGCCTCACGCCGCCGGGGATAAAGACTTAGCCACCCTACCAACGCCTCCACCCGCACCGGGGAGGGGGCGCGCACATGCCACTCACTGCCCTTTTGGGGCAGGACCGGCCATGCCAGAGGTGCCCTTCTTGATGCACTTGACCGCTGCATGGGGACCCCCGCACAAGGAACAGACGTGCTGGAACTTACAATCGGGAAAGGGGCAGGAGGAACGGTTGAAACGCCAGCACATGTCACCGCTCCCGGCCGAGACCGCCTTTGCGGGCACCCCGGCTGCCCCTCCTCGAAAGGGCCGCACCGCCCCGACGCCACTCTTGGCCCCGCCCCCCGCATCCGAACCGGACCTCGCCGACATCTGGGTCAACCACAGGTTAATATCCTGCGTGCCCCACGAAAGCGCACGGCTTTACTCCATCCGGTCCCTGAACTTTTCATCATAATTAAGCCAAGACCAACCCTCGTGCGTCTGAGACGCCTCGAGGATGGAATCGGCATGCGCCAACAGCATCCCATACTGCGACGGATCGCGCTGGCCCCAAACACTGGCCAACCGCAAAAAGGAGCGCGTCCAGTTAACCACATTACGCGCCACCTTCCTAACCCGGCCAGCCTTCTCATCGTCCCTTCTCTTTTTCCGACTTTCGCCCGAGCGCTTCCTCCCCTCCAGCAAACAGAAGATATCAATGTAGCGCCGCTTGCGGATTTTACGCCTCAGCTTACGTGGCACCCCCACCCATAATTCCGGCAAAGACACCACCGAAGAGGCCCCCCCACCCACACCTACGCCCCCCCCACAATCCGTAAACTGCCGATCCCTCCCCCTTTCCGATCCCCCGGACGAACCACTCGAGGATGAGGATGAAGAGGACGAGGACGAGTCGGAGCTGCGCCGCCGCCGACACGACCGCCGGTGCTTTTTCCGCGAAACCCCCCCTGCCTCTTTGGTCGACTCACCCCCTTCACCCATTAACTCACCCGGCAAAGCCATCCGCTCACCAGCCACCGCAAGGTCCTCGCCATCTTCGCAGGCCAAATCCCTGGAACATCGCTGGGCCGACTCCGCTGTCGCTCCACGCTGCGACTCTGCTCCAGCCGGAGAACTCACCCAGCTCTCTCTGCGAGCCGTGCCCACGGGCCACGAGGTCTGCGCCATAAACTGCCCCTGCGGAGACAAAAAGGGAAAAACAGGGGGGGAAACCGACACCGGCCAGGCCGGAGACCAAGAACCTCCCCACCCCGCCCTAGATGTACCCTGCCCCCCAGACATCCACTGCTCCCATGGGGAAGCCCCCCCCAGCGCACCAAACCCCCCAGGGCCTGGGAACCACCCAACGGGTCCACCACAGCTCGCAACCCACGGTGCCCCATCGGGCCGCGACCCAACCCCTTGGCCCGGTGCCCCGAAGTCACCCCCCCAACAGCCCCCGCCCCATCCCCCCCACCAACATCCCCCCCCCGCACCACTCCAGCCCCCGGCAACCCGTCTCCTACCCCCTGCGCTCCACAGGGAGGAAGGGAACCCCTCCCGCCTTTTCGGCCCCGAACCACACCTCCCCGGCCCCTTTCACCTCCCCCCCCCACTGCTGCAACCCCCACCCCCCCCCTCACCCACAGGCCCGGGCAACCCCCCACCTCTCCCAGTGCCCCCCCATGACCTGGACCCCCGCCCCTTAGCCGCAGCTTTTTTAGGGGCCAGACCCCCATCCTTTCCCCTGCCAGGCATCCCACCAACTTGCGTTTTTTTTTTTTTTTTTATATATATGACGGCCGCAACCGGCAGCACCAGGGAAGCCTCAGAGCCGGTAGGCACCCACCACGCCGCAACCCGACGCGACCTCGGGAAGCTGCCCCACACTCACCCAGCACATCCGGACGAAGACCAACCGGGAACCCGACCCAACCGATTCACCAGGCGACCACGCTCAGCGATCAGGTACGACGCCGGTACCGAAGCAGCCTCCGCTCAACTGACCACGCGGAGGCTGCTTGGCTCCAACCCCCCCCCCCCCCGCACCCCCAACCTCCAAGGCGCTAATTGGCTCCCATGGGGCCGCGACCCACGGGAGCCAATCAATTTAAAAGACGCGCGCTCGCGCCCATCAGGGCCGAGTGCGCACACCCAGTCCAGACCGCGCGCAGGGTCCCCGCACCGGGCCGCGCGCCCGGTTAGCATCGGCCACCGGGACCCTGACCGCGGCCTTGGGATTTTAACAGTATCATATTTGAGTTGTAGAGTGGAGGAGTAGCCTAGTGGTTAGGGCACTGGCTCAATAACCAAGAAACCAAGGTTTATTTCCCACTGGAACGCCTTATGGCCTTGGGCATGTCACTTAACCCTCCTCAGAAGAATGGCCTGTCAATCTACTTCTGGTCACACTGCCAAGAAAACCCAGGAGTGTCTGGGTCGCCATGAGTCAACATTTACTCGAAGGCAGTAAAAAAAGCTTCTGATACTGATTGTCAAAGTTAAATATATATGGAAGAGTGAACAAAGTGGGTAACATACACTTTTGAAAATTTTTGTAAAGTTAAATATTTGGAGGAGTAAATCTGATTGATTTCTTTGACTGGGTGACCAGGGAGTTGGACCGAGGGAGAGCTCTAGATGTGGTGTATTTAGATTTCAGTAAAGCCTTTGACACTGTTCCTCGCAGGCAACTTATAAACAAACTGAGCACCCTAGGGATGGACCCTAAAGTTACTGCTTGGTTTAGAAAGTGGTTGGGTAGGAGGTGACAAAGAGTACAAGTAAAGGGAGCTTACTCTGAGGAGAAGGATGTTACCAGTGGTGTGCCCCAGGGATCTGTCCTTGGTCCAATTCTTTTTAACATCTTTCTTAGTGATATAGCGGAAGGGCTGTTGGGTAAGGTTTGCCTCTTTGCGGATGAAACCAAAATCTGCAATAGAGTAGACACCCAGGAAGGGGTAGATAACATGAGGAGGGATCTAGCTAAGCTTGAAGAATGGTCTAGAATTTGGCAGCTGGGATTTAATGTTAAAAAATGTAAGGTCATGCATTTGGGCTGCAGCAATCCAAGGGAGCAATATAGTATAGGGGGTGAAGTACTTTTGTCCACTAAAGAAGAGCGGGACCTAGGCGTGGTTGTGTCTGATGATCTTAAAGTAGCTAAACGGTAGAAAAGGCGACGGCAAAAGCTAGAAGGATGCTTGGGTGCATACAGAGAGGAATGGCTAGCAGAAAAAAGGAGGTGATAATGCCTCTGTAGAAATCTTTGGTGCGACCTCATTTGGAGTATAGTGTGCAATTCTGGAGACCGCACCTTCAAAAGGATGTGAACAGGATGGAGTCGGTGCAGAGGGTGGCTACTAAAATGATTAGTGGTCTTCATTATAAAGCATATGAGGACAGACTTAGGGATCTTAATATGTACACCTTAGAGGAAAGGCAGGATAGAGGTGATGATTGAGATGCTTAAATACCTCCATGGCATAAATGTTCAGGGAGAGAGCCTCTTTCAATTGAAAGCAAGTTCTGCTACGAGGGGACATGGGATGAGGGTGAAGGGAGATAGATTCAGGAGTGATATGCGGAAATATTTCTTTACGGAAAGAGTAGTGGATCCGTGGAATAGTCTCCCAGTGGAGGTGGTAGAGATGAGGACAGTAACTGAATTCAAAAAAGCATGGGACAAACACAGAGGATCTCAAAAGGTAAAAAGGGGACTGTTGTAGTTGTTGATATGGAAGGACAGACTAGATAGGCCATGTGGTCTTTTTCTGTCATCATGTTTCTATAAAGAGTATAGCTTGATTACACTGCAGAGTCATTGAGGTTTATATATTCAATTAATCATGGCATGGAAAAATAAGTTATAATAAGTAGGTAAGGCATACACAGTATGGTTCATGAAATTCTTTCCAACTCTTTGTGTGCGTGCATGTGTGTGTAGGTGGGTGGGTCCTGGGTCCTTGCTGGTCTCCCTCTGAATCATCTCTCTCCCTTTCAATCTGTTTAACAATCTGCTGTGCGGCTAATCTTCTGACAGCCATGTCATGCTCATATTACCCCTCTTTTCAAGTCATTTTATTGGCTCCCTATCAATGTTCCCTCTAATTTTCTGTAGGCTGTGTGCGCATAAAATATCAGCTTTGCAGCTTTTGAAGGACGGTTAAATTTGTGTGCACCACATAACGACACTCGGAGTTATATACTTTAAAATTTGACTACACGTCAGAATACAGTATGTACACCACATTGATTGCACTAGAAAATATTGTAGAACTTGTGAAAACCGTAAATACACAACAACTTTTAAATTTTAAGACGTCTGCGTTGTTTTCTATCAGAATCAGGACCGTAATTTTTGTGCGCTCTGTTTTAAAGTATGTGCGCTCTCTTGGCGAGGTGTGTGCGTGCGCACACGCGCACAGCTTAGAGGGAACAGTGCTCCCTATCCATTTCCGCATCCAGTTCAAACTTCTCCTGCTGACCTATAAGTGCATTCACTCTGCAGCTCCTCACTACCTTTCCTCTCTTGTACCTCCCTACACTCCTCCCCGGAAACTCCACCCTTCTGGCAAATTGCTTCTAACTGTGCCCTTCTCTTCTATTGCTAACTCCAGACTTCACTCTTTTCACCTTGCTGCTCCTTATGCCTGGAACAAACTACCTGAGTCTATGCGTCAGGCGCCTTCTCTGGCCCTTTTCAAATCCAGGCTGAAAACTCATCTCCTCGCTGCCACTTTCGGACCTTGACTCACCTGATCTTGTGTTTCCTTACTATTCCCCCTAGATGTATCCCTGTGTTGACTAGATTGTAAGCTCTGATGAGCAGGGACTGTCTCTTACATGTCTGTGCAGTGCTGCGTACGTCTTGTAGCTCTATACAAATGCTCAGTAGTAGTAGTAGTGTGCGTGTGTGTGTGAGTCTTTGTCTGTGGCCAGGTGAGGAGAGACTCCATCCTGTTTATATCCTTTTGAATCTGTGGTCTCCAGAACTACACACAATACTCCAAATGAGGTCTCACTAAAGACTTATACAGAGGCACTATCATCTCCTTTTTCCTGCTGGCCATTCCTCTCCCTAGGCACCAAGCATCCTTCTGACTTTCGTCTTCACCTTTCTACCTGTTTAGCCACTTTAAGATCATCAGAAACAATCACACCCAGATCCCACTCTTCTTTTGTTGGCAAAACTACTTCATTACTTATATTATATTGCTCCCTTGGAGTTTTGTATCCCAAATGCATGACTCTGCATTATTTAGCATTAGATCTCAACTGCCAAATTCTCAACCATTCTTCAAGCTTAACTAGATACCTCCTTTCTGGGTGTCTACTCTATTGCAGATTTTGGTATCATCCGCAAACAGGCAAACCTTACCTGACAGCCATTCTGCAATATCAGTAACAAATATGTTAAAAAGAATCGGACCAAGGACAGATCCCCACGGCACACCACTGGTAACATCCTTCTCCTCAGAGTGAGCTGCATTTACCTGTACCCTTTGTCGCCTCCCGCTCAACCAATTTCTAACCCAATAGGTCACTTTAGGGTCCATCCCTAGGGTGCTCAATTTATTTATAAGTCGCGTGTGTGGAACAGTGTCAAAGGTTACTGAAATCTAAGTACACCACATCTAGGGCTCTCCCTCAGTCTAACTCTACGGTCACCAAGTCAAAGAAATTAATGAGATTTGCCTGACAAGACCTCCCTCTGGTAAACTCATGTTGCCTTGGATCTTGCAATGTACTGGAGTCCAGAAACCTCACTAGCCTCTGTTTTAGAAGTGTTTCCATTAATTTACTCATCACAGAGGTCAGATTAACCAGCCTGAAGTTCTCAACCTCATCCTTACTTCTGCTTTTGTGTAAAGGACCCACATGCACCTTTCTCTAGTCCTCTGGAACCACTCCTGACTCTAAAGAAGCATTGAAAAGGTCAGACAGTGGACCCACTAGAATTTCCCCAGTTCCTTCAATATTCTCAGATGCATCCCATCTGGCCCCATCGCTTTGTCTACTTTTAGTTTAGCTGTACTTTGCCAACCGCTGCAATAAAATCGGTGTCACCACCATATTGAAAGCAGCCCTTAAAGTCCAAAAACAATAACAAATAAACGGTGCCTCTATCTTCCAATCCACAAAGTATTTTATCCAACAATGACATCAGCAAGGTTTCTGGGCTATGACCAGACCTGAAGCCATGCTGCCATAGACCCCAAACCAGTTGACATTCCACAAACTCATCTAGTTCCCAACAGACGTGCTGCCCCATAAACTTAGCTAAAATAGGGAAGGGAAGAAATGGGCCGATAGTTATTCAAATCAGTCAAACTCCTTCCAACATCTTTTACTATAAGCGCAACAACTGCTCTCTTTAACACTTGAGGTACTATTCCCTCCATGATGGAAGCATTTAACAGCTCACTTATTATATGCTATGTTACTATGTTACATAAAAAAGGCAGTATACACTGTCTAACCATCTACACAGTGGCTACCAGAAAAGAATCCATCATCCCAAGAGACCCCAGCAAAAGTCTCCCATCCTGGATCACAACTCATCACCAGCAGGGGCATCAGAATTAACTTTTTGTACCAATCTTGCGCTTTTGTATCTGGAGTTGACAGTGGAGAGAAAGGCATGGATAAATGGAAACTATGGGGTCCTTTTACTAAAGTATGGTAAGTACTTGTATGTATTGCATGTGAAGAACAAAAAACAATGTGTGGAAAGTGCAAAGGCTGTGTAGTATGTGCTATCGCCAGGGGTCAGTAGCATAAAACCAGAACCATTTTGAAAAGCAGCTAGAGACAGGGCAAGATCAGAGAGGGGCTGCTCTTGCCCCTTTCACCACTTGATTACCAAGGACCCCTTAAATAAGTCCTGAGGGGTACTAAAGGGTGAGGAGAGGGTTGTGGTACCTGCTTGGGGGCAGGGGATTCTGATCGGAGTGGGAGCGTTGGGCAGAACTTGGAGGATGGTGGCCATGTTGCCATGCTACCCTGGGAGGGGAGCTGATCAGCTGAGGGGTCTTGATCTGGGTAGAGAAGGATTGGCAGAGGGGGCTTGACCGGGGTTCGTTCGGGTTTTTGGGGGGGACCAGAGTGCTGGCGCTGCATCATCATAAGTTTTCTTACGGACAGCACTCACATTGCGGGACAGCTAGTAGCACAGCTGCACTTGGGACCAGCCCAAGGTTTTCTGCCTCTCCAGTCAGAAGCCCTGGCCGTGCCCTCCCAGCGTGCCATGCCGCCTCCCCGCCGAGCCACGCTGCCCTCCTGCAGAGCTGTTCCATGCCATTGCCCCAGCACAGAGTCCTCTTCTGCAGCTGATTCTGTTGGCAGGGTCAGGGGAGAAGGCTTGGCTTGGCACAGAAGAGAAAGCAGCAGTCCATGTGCTTCAGCATACATAGCCTGCTGCTTCTGACCCCCCTCCAACACAACACAACTTTCTGTTGGAGGGGTGCTGGAAATGGTAGACCATGTGTGCTGCAGCACATGGCCTGTCACAGGCACCATGCTGTCCACAGAAGTCTGCTGCCCTTGACTGCTTAGTCCATCTATTAGACAGCCTAGCCCTGGCTGCACTTAACGCCACCTCTTGTGTGCTAGCTGTCACTGACCAACATGCTTACTCTCCACTCTGCCCCATGTCATGCTAAGCAGATAGCGCAGAAATAATCCCACTGTCTTTTTAGTACAAGTACTAGCTGTTAGCTTCAATTGGTGCATGCTGCATAGCTCGTGCTTGAGCCTGTACTAATAGCACTGCTTAGTAAATACAGTATGTCACTAATTATGTCACTAAAAGATATATTATAAACAATCCATTTTTTACTTCTAATGGAAGCATGTTATATGTAGTGTAAATAATATTTATTTTGAAAGGAAGTTGAAAAGTATACACTTGCAGTCTGATACAATGGTGCATTTCCCCCATTTGCAGAATCAGGATGGATGTCATGTGTGTGTGTGTGTGTGTGTGTAATTAAGGTGCCGTGGGTGCATATATGTATACTATAGGGCACTGGGAGGTGCATGCATCTATGTGTATGAGATGGCAGGTGTCATGGGCATGCATGCACACGAATACATGCATGTGCATGTGTATATATCATGAAAGCTGAAGGGGTGCCTGCATGTGTATATGTCATATGGCATGTTGGGGCTGCATGCATATGTATGTATGTGAGATGGGCTGTGTTGGGGAGTACATGAATTTGTGTGTGCATCATGGAGGCTCCTCATGGGTGTATCTGTATGTATGTCATGGAGGTACCAGCAGGTGCTTGCATGTGTGCATGTTCCATGGGGTTGTTGCAAGCATACAAGCACTCATGTGAGTGCATGTTACAGGGGATGTTGGTGTGTGTGTGTGAGTGTGTGTGATGGGGGTTGGGGATGCATGCATGTGTTTGTGTACTGTGGATGTCTTGGGAGGCACATATATGTATTTGTGTGTCTGTGTCATGGGTGGTTTTGGCAGTTACATGCGTGTGTGTGTGTGTGTGTGCCATTGTGGGTGTTGGGAGTGCATGCATGTGTACCTGTGTCATGGGAGTTTCTTATCTCTACCATTCAATACCTTCCCTCCAGCACTCTCTCCCTCTCCTTCCCTTCACCCAGCAGTTTATTCTCACCCCCCCCCCCCCAATCAACTTTGCACTCTCCTTCCCCTCTCTTTCAAGCCTCATTCCCTCTTCTAAACCTAACCATCCCCAATGCTCTGTCCCTCTTCTCCCTCCCTCTCTAGCCCCACCAATTCCTTTATGTATTCACACCTCCCTCTTCGAACCCTATGCCCTTCTCTCTATGCTAACTGGATAGCAATAACCGGTTAAATTTAGGACAGCCATTCACCTGTCCTAACTTTAAGCGGTTAAGCTATCTGGTTAGAGGCTGAATATTGCAGTCAACTATATAGCGATCAGCACCTCCCCCAATCTGCCCACAGACACATACACCCTGATTTTAACCAGGCATTTTTATGCAGTCTGTGGGGATATTCAGTGCATTTTAGACAGTTAGCAGATATGCTAACCAGCTAAAAAGCTCTGAATATATTTCCTGTCATTTTACTATTAATTCATAACCAAATAAATAGGAACTATGGGCCCAATATTGATTTGGGCAGGCTATGCACCACTATGGCGCATAGCCCTGCCCGCCAACCCTTAATCCTGGATATTCAATGCCTGGGTCATATGCGGCCCCAGCATTGAATATCCGGATATCACCGCAAAAAACGGAAGCCACAGTAGCCAACCGGGCAGCAGCAATATTGCATGCTGCCTGGTTAGCTCCTGCACCTTAAAGATAGGCAACAAGGGTTTTCCTTGCCTATCTTTAAGGCACAGATCGCTAACAGGGTAGTATGCAATATCACTGCTGCCTGGTTAGTGCTTGTCGCCACCTCTGCTCTGCCCCAGAACGCTCCCAACACGCCCCGATGCTAACGGATAGCATTCAGGCATCTAGGGAAATTAGGAGGCATTTACGCAGTTTACTGGGCTCTAAACTGTGTAAATACCTTTTTGAATATTGGACCCTATATAATTAATCTATTATTTAAAACTATCATTTTTCAAAACATGACATAGCATAATTTAACTTCGAATGCACTGAGCACTTTGAGGCATCCAGAAAACAAAAGAATTTAATTTATTATCCTCTTATGAATTGTTACACTTTTCTTAATTTAATTGGCTGAAACTAAGGATGCAAGTATACAGGCAGTTTGCGCATAAATGGTGTTTTTCACAGATTAAAAACTACATAAAACTTTTCCTTTTAAAATGAAAAACTATGTGAGAGTATAAAAATATGAGACATGGGGCATGTTTACTAAAGGTTACCATGCGTTAATTAAGGTAACATGCATTAAGTGCTATTGTATCCATCTGGCACTTAATGAGCATTAACTTTATTAATTATCTGCAGAATTTTCCGACTGTTGCTACCGAATTTATTCTTCAGCTACCACAGGAAACTGGAGGCTGTGCAACTAGATTCACTAGACAATCTGTGGAATAAATTCCATTATCTTCAGCTTAATGAACATCTTTAGCCCTAGTGCTAGCCACCATTAACCAACCCCCAATCAACTGCACTCCTCAAAGCAGCCCTAATCTATGGTACCCCTCAAAGAATTGACTCTATACTGCTGCACAAGGATATTTTATTTTTTTAAAAATTCATTTTATAAAGTTGTTTAAATAATGAGAGAACGTTACAAAGCAATTTAAGTGGACAAAATGCATTTGCCTGTGTTTAATTATGATCTAAAAATTACCCTCCTTCAATGTGGCTAAAAACCTGTATGTTGGTCACAATGTGCTGAATTTTAGCCATATTAAAAGGATGCATTTGTAGAACTATGTTAAGTTATAGGAGGAAGCTAATGCACATTTTATTAAAATGTGTTTTAATAAAACATATTTTAAACCGTGGTAACCATTAACCAGCTGTTACCCATGGTAACAGCTGCATGTTAAAAACAGCCAGTGCAATAAAAGCCTATGCTATGTAAATGCTTAATGAGTGATGGGGCAGGGAAAAGCAGGTTATAGGCAAAGAGTGGATATAGACATCACATAGCAATTAGCATTAGTGCACTTAACGTCATCTTAAAAGGAGATGTTCAGTGCACCTGCACTAACTGCAAATTAACTTAATGCTACCTCGACATCGGAAGTGCTAAGGATATGTGAGTTATAATGGGAAGGGATCTTAATTTAAACCATAAGTTACTTCAATACACTTACATCTTCGACTGGATTTGTGATAAATCTCTGTTTTTGTTTGGACAATGCTTACTTTTCAGGCAAAACAATTAATGAATGATGCAATTTGACAGTACTATTGTTGCATCATACATGATATGAATTGTGTCATGTTATTCCTAGAAGTCATAGATGATGCAATCCTAGCTCAGCCTAATTACATCACTCTACAGAACAAATTGTGCAACATTTTTTTAATGAACATGACATGTCAGTAGTATTTTGACAGTAGACCAGTCTTCTCAGTGTTTGATTTTTTTCTGTTTAGTCAAAGTGAGAGATGCTTTGTAATGGGTTTGAACAATGCAGATCACTTCTGCTATGTTTGTGGTGAAGTGACTTTTGCATCACAAAAACACAGTATAACTGCTTTGATTAAGAAAGTCTACTCTTGGCTGCAAAATTGGAGATCAGGACAAGAGCTGGGCCCAACACATATGCTGCAACACTTGTGCAATAAATCTTCACCAGTGGTTGAATAGAAAAAAGAAATTCATGTCTTTAGCAGTGCCAATGATTTGGAGAAAGCCAACAGATCATATCAGCAATTGTTACTTATGCATGGTGCCTCCTGTTGGGAAAGGTTTGTTGAAGAAGAAAGAGTGGCCTGTACAGTATCCAAACATTTCATCAGCTATCCGCTCAGTAACCCATAGAGAAGGACTGCTGGTTCCTGAAGTTCCAGAATCATTCTCACTTGAGTTAGACAAGGAAGAGGAAGGGGATGAAACTTCTGATCCCGAACCATCAGTCACATGACCCAGATTTTCTCTCATCCTCCTCTTCTAAACCACACTTCATAATACAAGGTGAACTGAATGAGCTTTTGAGGGATTTGGAACTCCCTAAGAGTGAGGCAGAGCTGTTGGACTCCAGACTGCAGTAGTGGAATCTCCTGTCAGAGGATGCTAGGATTTCCATGTTCTGTGAACAACAAATGGATCCTGCTACATTCTTCTTCATGGATGGTGATCTTGTAGCCTGCAACAACATCGATGGTCTGATGGTAGCCCTCAGCATCATTCATCTTCCAGATGAGTGGAGACTGTTCATCGATTCATCGAAGACAAATCTTAAAGCTGTTTTCTTGTATAATGGCAATGTTTTGCCATTGATTCCAGTTGGTCATGCAGTCCATATGAAGGAAACCTATGACAATATAAACCAGCTGTTGAAATGCATAAACTATGACCAACATCAGTGGCAGCTTTGTGATGATTTGAAAGTCATTGCTCTGTTGCTCAGTCTACAGCCTGGATGCACAAAGTACTGATGTTTTATCTGTGAATGGGATAGTCATGCAAAAGATTCCCACTACATCAAGAGAGATTGTCCACTGACAATTATTGGACCCTGGAAAAAAAAGTGTGCAGCATCCACCACTTGTTGAAGCAAGGAAGATTTTGTTACCACCCTTACATATTAAGTTGGGTCTAATGAAACATTTTCTCAAAGCCATGGACAAAACAAAACCAGCTTTCAAGTATCTCAGCTGGAAATTTCCAAGACTAAGTGAAGCTAAGATAAAGAAAGGTGTCTTTGTTGGTCCTCAGATTCATGAACTTCTTCGAGATGATGCATTTAACTGTGCACTACGTGGCAAAGAAAGGACGGCACGGAAAGCCTTCCAGTTAGTGGCAGCAAGTTTTCTTGGAAACAACAAGGCAGACAGCTACAGGGAGATGGTGGAAAAACTCATCAATGCATACAAAAGTCTTGACTGCAACATGTCACTAAAGATACATTTTTTATACTCTCATCTTGATTTTTTTCCACCGAACTGCAGAGCAGGGAGTGATGAGCATGGTGAGTGACTTCATCAGGACATTGCAGCAATGGAGAAAAAATATCAAGGCAAATAGAGCCTGTCAATGCTTGCAGACTACTACTGGACAGTGACAAGAGCTACTTCATTTACCAAATACAAGAGACAAGTCAAGAATCACCCTTTGGCTGATTTTTAAACTTTTAAACAAAGATTTCAGGTGAAATATTATCAAGATCATATATATGGCAACTATAAACACATGAAAATACCTAGGTTTATAACCATTTTTGATTAAAACTCTACCACCAACATGCTATATATATGCATAAACATGAAAAAAAGCTTAGATATCTTGGAAACAGACAGCTTAGATATCTTGGACAGCAGTTTTGTCATTTTTTAATTCAGTGCATCAAAATCCATAAGAACTGGCAGATTTTGCCTCTGGAGCAGACAACCTTTAAAAAATTGTAGACCAGGTGTAATTGGGCGAGTAGCAAGTGTTGGATGAATACTTAGAATATGTCAGTACTGATGAATCACTTTTACTAATTTCTTGGCTCCTCTTGAGAAGAGTAATACACAAGATAGACAATTGTCTTTTGGGGTCTGTTTATATTGTAATAGGTCACGATTAGCAAAGTGGTCTCTCTTATATGCTTTCCTAATTGTTATGTTCAGATAATATTAGGCACAATTTCAGTTGCTGGGACTGCATCTTAAATTCTTCTAATGTAGTGCAAATTCTACAGAGTCTCCGAAATTGTCCCATTGGCAAATTCCTTTTCAGAGGTAATGGAGAAGAAGCTGCCCGAGAAGAAGCTGCCCAATCGGGGCACACAGACGGCATTTAAATAGGCCGTGCCGACAACAGAGAAGCCTCTCTGCACCGCAGCACCTCCGGCTCTCCCATCTGCTCTCCCGGCGGGGATAGAGTGAGCCGGAGCACCGCTCCACCCCCACCGAGAAGAAGCTGCCCAATCGGGGCACACAGAGGGCATTTAAATAGGCTGTGCCGACAGGCACGCCCACGCCTCTGTGGGCCCGTGCCTGAGGGCCTCGCCAGAGGGCCCTTTGGCGTGGCCCTTAGGCGTGGACGGTAACAGTACCAATCTCTTGAAAACAGCAAGTTCTCACGCTACAGCAAAAGTCCCGAGTCCAGACTTTGCAGTTTATGAAAAATCTCAGTCATTCCTTTTGACCAACCAAGACAACTGCTGAAAACTCCGACGATAAAAGAAATAACAATCATAAACGGACACGTGACTGCCCTCATGCTTTCCAGCATGCGCTACTGCCTGCATACTTTCCCATAAGATAAGGTACTCTCTAGAATTGCTTTCCTAGTTTACAGTCGACAAGTCTACATTAACATGCGACTTGATGAAACAATGTAAAATGCGTCTCTTTTAATCTATTTGTTATATCAGAGCTGAGACTGGATACTAAACTGTTACTAAGTATAGTATATTGACTGGCACATACTACGTCTTCATTGTTGCAACTTACTCATTTGCTACTTTGAAACAACTCTGTTAGGTTTCATTGTCACAATCTTATCATACACAACATTGAAGCTACAGAGCTACATGTTCAGCCCACCTAGTAACATTAAGCTATTTCCTATATACCTTCTCTAACTAGTACCCATCTGAAACACCTCAAGCACCTCGTTCAACACAACAAATCAGAACTAAATGACCACTATGCCCAGCATGTACTTCACTAACATAACCCGTGTACTACTATACTTCATCACTATCATCATTTCCTTCCACTTCACTGAAGCACTATTACTTGATTTTAATCCAATTCCTACACTACATAGGTCAAGCAGAAAACATTATAGCAATCATCAATATCCTCCGCCGCAAGCCCATCATAAAAGGCAGTCTCACCTGCTCTACATAACACTGAACCCATCTACCAACACAACAATCAACAAAACAGAGTCTAAAAGTGGCATTAGATGTGCTCTTATCAATGCATGCTCGGTTCGCAACAAATGGCCTGTCATCACAGATTTAATATTGACTCACAACCTTGACATACTAATGATCACAGAGACATGGCTTTCAGAGTCAGATGCGGTGATAGTAAATCAAATGACTCCCCCTAATTTCTCCATTTATGCATGCAACAGAGAGAATAGAAGAGGTGGTGGAGTATTAATTCTTGCTAAATCTTCTTCACAATACCAAGTCAGTCTAGCCAGGAGTACTCAGTACTTTGACACCTTAACAATAGCTAATAAGATGAGCATAATCAATCTTATCTACTCAGCTCCAAATGCACACCCAGAGGACCTATCGGATATATAATCAGTCTAGCGTGTAACCCTGATAATCCCAACAAGCCAAACTGACTTTTAGGAGATTTTAACCTTGCCTCCTTAAAACCAGCCTCTGCAAATGCTTTACTAGAAGCAATGGCGAATCTAGATTTCAAGCAAATCGTCGACTCTCAGACCCACGAAAGAGGGAATATCCTCGATCTCATCTTTGTTCCTCCTGCAGTCATAGGCCATAGTAGGCTTCTCGACCTCACCATCACCCCGGTCCCTTGGTTAGACCATAGCCTGATAGCCTTTGAGATACCCTCAAATCCAAATTCACTAAGCCTACCAAAAGGAGGGCCCCCAGCGCAACCTAGTCGCTTTAGACCACTTGACATCGATTTGATCAAAGCACAAGCACTACCTAAATTGTCAAAGCCAACTACCAACGTCAATGAAATGGTTGACAACTGGAATGATACACTCCACCAGTATTCTCGACCACCTACAATGCAAAATAAGTCAGCTCCTAACAATGGTGCCAATAGAAAGCAAAATGCCTCCTGGTTTTCTCCTGAAATTCGATCATCGCTACTCCAACTTAGAAGACTAGAAAGAAAGTGGAGGCGCACACACAAATTCGTCATTCAAGATGACTACATGGAACATCTCAAAAGTTACCATGATCTAATGTGGTCCAAAAGGAAGGAATTCCATGCTGGCTTACTCAGTCGGGCACTAAACAAACCATGCGAGTTATTCAACTTAGTTAAATCACTATCAAAGGAGCTGTCACCTCAACAGCAAGAACATATCCAACCTCAACAGTATGCTAACTATATCCAATCCAAATTAGTCAGAACAAATTCAGCTAAGCTACAAGTATCCCCCCAGTCCACACAACCTCAAGCACCACTCCTCAGTATTTTTATTTATTTTATTTATTTAACATCTTTTATATACCGCACTATTTATAATCAGCGCGGTTTACATAGAACAAGAAAACATCAGACAGAATACAATATCTGAGTATTTTACATATAACAGGAACAATAACTTGGGTAAACCGGGGTAATTAATTAAAACAAATAGTAATTATTTAGAACAAATAGTAATCAGTGTAACTATTTACATTCGGAAGAAACATTGTATATAAAGGAGCAGTATTGGTAAGGGAGAGAGGTGTGAAGAGTTGTTGGGATAGCAGAGGTTACATGGAAAGAATGGGATTGTTGCTATTTGAGTGTGATAAGTTGTGAATTGAGTGTGCCTGTGTTACTATGTTCTCTGGGAAGTATTTGGTGAAAAGGTGATGTTTCAAGGCCTTTTTGAACTGGAGGAGATCAGAGATGGACCTAATGTGTGGTGGGAGGGTGTTCCAAAGTTTCGGAGCGCATAAACTGAAGGCTCGATTTACTGTTGAAGAGTTGTATCTTAAGGACTCTTTTGGTATCATTAGCAAGTTTAATTCAGTAGTTCTTCTTAGCCTGTTGGTAGGGGTTGGTTGAATCATCTCAGATAATGATGAGGAAGAGAGTCCTTTTTGAGCTTTAAAGGCCAGGAGCAGAGTCTTAAAGGTGATTCTCGCTTGGATGGGGAGCCAATGTAGTTGTTTCAGGAGAGGGGTTACGTGTTCTCTTCTAGGTACCCCGAAAAGCACTCTTGCTGCACTGTTTAAGGCTAGTTGAAGCGGGTTTAGAGTAGATTGAGGGAGTCCTTGTAATATAGAGTTTGCGAAGTCAAAATGGGGAATAATTAGAGCCTGGTAGACTGTACGGAAATCATCTGGATCAATCAGTTGGCGGAGGTGTCTGAGGGATCGAATTTTGAAATACACTGCCCTTACTGTGTTGGCAATGTGGGACTTCAAATCCAGATTCTGATCCAGCGTCACTCCAAGATATCGAATGTGGGATTTTACTTGCAATTTAGCATCTTGCACGTCAAGGAATGTAGGTGGGGTGAAGTTAGAGTTCCTTGAGATAAAGAGAACTTCTGTTTTTTTGTGCTGAATTCTAAGATTTTGAGTCAATAGCCAGGTTGAGATGGCGTTAAAACAGTTGGTTATGGGGGTGATGTTCATATTATCTATGCAGAATGGCATATAAAGTAATACGTCATCAGCGTAGATCATAAAGTTGACATTGAAGGACCTGATAATGTTACATAAGGGTTGCATGTATATGTTGAATAATAGTGATGATAGGGAAGAACCTTGCGGGACTCCTTGTTCTTGGTGGAACGGATCTGATGTTTCACCATTTGAGCGAACATGTTGCCATCTATCTGAGAGATATGAGATGCACCATTCGAGGGCATTTCCACAAAGACCCTTCTCTCTCAGGCGGAAAATGAGAAGATCGTGACAGACCGAATCAAAGGCAGCCGCAATATCTAAGAATATGAGAACAAAACCCTGTTTGATGTTATCGATGCCAGAGTTTAAGCTGTTGAGGAGTGAAGTGAGGAGCGTCTCGACCCCGTGCGATTCTCTGAAACCGTGTTGACAGGTATCCAAAGGTGCTTCAGTGTCGATATGGTCTTATAGTTGTCTGTAGGCTATTCTTTCAATTATTTTTGCAAGCGTGGGTATGCTGGAAATGGGTCGATAAGAGTCTGTTTTTTGTGGATCTAACTTGAGGTTTTTCAGTAGAGGTCTGATAGATGTCTGTTTGAGGGCAGCAGGGAATGAGCCAGTGTCGAATGATAACTTTATGATCTTGGATATTATTGGAGCAAGCTCTTTGCGAAGATCCTTTATCCAGAAGGCTGGGCAAGGATCAGTATGAGCTGTAGATAAGTTGAGAGATGAGATCATATCTTCAATCAGCTTCAAAGAAGGAGTGGAGAATGACACTAAAGGAGCTGGGAAACCCTGAATGCTCGAGACAGGGGGTATTGTAATTTTATTTGTACAGCAGATCTTAGATTGTATGTAAAGAGCGTATTCTTGTGGGTTGATTTCACACTGGTGTTCCGGTGATGGTTCCTTGGCTAGTTTCTTGACAAGAGTAAATAGGTCGTGGGGTTTATTTAGAGCACGTCTCAGGGTGTCTGTATGATATAATTTCATTTTATCTGAAATGGCTTTACGGTGGGCGTCAAGATGTTGCAAATATGTAGTCTGATTGGTATTGGTGCGTGACCTCCTCCATTTCTTCTCGAGTTTTCGCAAAAGTTTTAGGGATTCTTTCAGGTCTGATGTAAACCAAGGTGCCATAGTCTTTTTTCTTGAGGACTTGTTTCTGGGTGGACGAGATGAAATACGATTGAGTCGGTTATTCCAAGAGGTGATAATTTCTTCCAGGTTTAGTGTAGAGTCTTTGAGGAGCGGATCAGTTTCAACGAGGATCTGTTCTCTGTTAAAAGGTTGGAAGGATCTGGATGTGGAATTTGAGTATTTATCTAGGTCCTTGTCGTTTGAGTATTGTTTCTTTTGACTGGGAATCTGGAATATAATGAGATTATGGTCTGACCATGGAACAGCTGTAATTGCAAGTAGAATATTTTGAAGTTGATTGTGTGTGGATTGTGGGGCAAATATAAGGTCAAGGATGTTGCCTTTTTTGTGTGTGGATTGTTGTACAACTTGCTTGTAACCTAAAGTTTCTAGAGCATCTATAAAGGCGTCAGATTGGTTGTCTTGTAGAGATGGTAAGTTAATGTCTCCTAAGATCCAGTTAGGTCTATTTGGGTTCTGTGAGTTGGAGGCGAGGTTTATAATGGTTGATAGGTCATCTGGTGAGGATGATGGCGCTCTGTATACTAAGTTTATAGAACATAGGTTATTAGAGATAGAGACGGTTTCCAGGTGGTTGTTGCTAGAAGAGTCAACCATTTTGAAATGGAGATCTGTCTTGGCGAGGATAAGTACCCCTCCTCCTCTTTTACTTTGTCTGCTGCTGTTAAAGACCACAAAGTTGTTGGGGAGGAGCTGGTTAAGAATTATATTATCTTCGGGAGACAGCCATGTTTCGGTGACCATAAGGATGTCGAGGTTGTGAGATGTTATTATGTCTGTGACGACTGGCCATTTTTTACGAAGAGAGCGAGCATTAATAAGGGCACATTTGAGAGAGCAGGATTGATTATAATTTCCAATATTTAAGTTTGTAGTATGATGAAGAGGTATGTGTAATAGATAATGGTGATGAGAACGATGGGCCCAGTTTCCATTGTGGTGACTGGTGCCTGACCATTTTCTCCAATTGTTATGTAATATAGATATGGAATTGCCTGGAGAAATTAAAGCTAGAATATCTGGTATCAGACCTATGATGAGGAGGTATAGGCCTAATGTTATCCTGATGTGTTGGGCCATTCTCAACTTGTCTAAATGTGAAGAAAATTGCTTGAGAGGGAGATTTTAGTGCGGGAGAGAATAGAATTAATTGTTAAATGATTGGTAGAAGATTGTTAGGGAGGTCAATTATTTAGTGAGACCTGAGTAACTATTAACTAACTTTGCTTCAAGAAAGGGTGTACTATTCTGTGATGGAGTGAATAATATCTAGCTAAGCAGAGAGCATTTACTGGAGTTTAGTAAAGTACAGATGAATGTTACAAACATTTAATTACTGAGAGGTAAAATATAGATTCAAATCAAATTCTATTGCATGACATTTAGCGTTGAACATTTAAGTTAATATCTGCAGTTGCACATTAACAAACTGGACATTTACAACTGGTTACATAATGAAAACATATATGTTCACCTGAGAAAGCTGATTGGAGTGGCTTAGTGACTGGGTGGATTAAATGATCTCTTGAGTTGTTGTTAAGATTTGTTAAAACAAAGATGTGGAACTGTGAACTCAGTGGGGGTAGACGTATGATCTATACTGCTGGTTTTACAAGTGCCCCGCCTAAGGGCCACGCCAAAGGGCCCTCTGGCGAGGCCCTCAGGCGCGGGCCCGCAAGGCGCGGGCGCGCCCGACTGGCGCTGCCTTTTAAGGCCTTCAGGTGAGCCCCGATTGGGTGGTTTTCTGCCGCTGCCCTCCTGCTGTTCGGAGGCTCTATCCCCGGGCTGGGGAGAGCTGAGGATGGAAGCAGGAGGGGAAGAGACCACGCGCCCGACTGGCGCTGCCTTTTAAGGCCTTCAGGTGAGCCCCGATTGGGTGGTTTTCTGCCGCTGCCCTCCTGCTGTTCGGAGGCTCTATCCCCGGGCTGGGGAGAGCTGAGGATGGAAGCAGGAGGGGAAGAGACCACGCGCCCGACTGGCGCTGCCTTTTAAGGCCTTCAGGTGAGCCCCGATTGGGTGGTTTTCTGCCGCTGCCCTCCTGCTGTTCGGAGGCTCTATCCCCGGGCTGGGGAGAGCTGAGGATGGAAGCAGGAGGGGAAGAGACCACGCGCCCGACTGGCGCTGCCTTTCACCTCCATCATCTAAAACAATTGAAGAACTTATTGCTACTTTGAATACCACGACAGCAGCTAACGACCCATGCCCAGCACATTGGATCAAGACAATGTGCTCGGAGCTCAGTCCATACATAGCCAAAATCGCAAGCCTTTCCTATTCATCGGGAACTTGTCCAGTTGCACTCAAGCAAACTTCAATACGACCACTATTAAAGAACAATCAAATCGACCCAAAGAAGGAAGAATCCTATCGTCCAATCTCCAGTATCCCGATACTTGCCAAAATACTGGAGAAGGAGACTCAATGCCAAATACAGCAGTATATTGACACATCTTCCCCTTTAGACCAGAGCCAGCATGGATTTAGGGAAGCTCATGGAGTCGAGACCCTCATGACCTCCTTAATCAATACGCTAATCAGCACGATCAACAACATAAAGTCAGGCGTGGCAATGATCTTCCTTGATATATCTGCGGCATTTGACTCAGTCGACCATAAGATACTACTATCACGACTCTATGAAAAGGGTATTCAAGGTCTAGCATGGAATTGGTGCAAATCATACCTGGAAAATCGATGGCAACAAGTTTGCATCGGTTCAAACACATCAGAACCATTCCTCCAAACGCAAGGTGTTCCACAAGGCTCCTCACTCTCTGCGCTGCTTTTCAATATATATATGCAGCCAATCTGCCAAATCAACAAATCCTTCAATGTATCTTGCCTCATTTATGTTGACGATGTGCTTATCTTCACTCCGATTGATACCACGAGTCCAAATTACACTAATTTAACCAACTGTTTCAATGCAATAACAGATTGGCTCTTAGTTCAAAACATGCGAATTAACCTCAAAAAGACAGAAGTCTTAGTTGTCACAAGAAACAAGCTCTTCTCCCCCCCCCCCCCCAGTGTCACTCAAAGTAAGAGACGTGGAGCTCCCAATCAAGAAGACAATTCGCTACCTAGGTGTGATACTCGATCAACGTCTTGATTTTACTGAGCATATAAAAGTACAGTAAAAACGATTTACTTTAAGATAAAAACCTTATGCCACCTAAAACCCATGTTGGAAGCCAAAGACTTCCGTTCAATATTCCAGGCAATAGTCACTCCTCACTTTGACTATGCGAATATCGTCTTACATGGTTTACCAAAGAACACCATCAACCCGCTGCAACTAGTAATGAATGCTGCCGCACGCGTCTTAGTGGGAGCCTTAAGAAGAGAACATATTACGCTGATCCTAATGGACTTACACTGGCTCCCAATAAAATGCAGAATTACCTATAAAGCGCTCCTTATCACATTCAAGGCCTTCTATAAAATATCGCCATCAACGATCTCTGACCTCATCTGTCAAGCACCTAGTACAAGATGAAGAAGACTTCTCACGGAAAACATGCTAGTCATACCCAACGAATCCACAAATTGGTCCCAATCAATGATCAACAGGGCATTTAATTCTTTTGCCCCTAGATGTTGGAATAAACTCCCCCCAGATATTAGAGCAATACGAGATATTAAACAATTCCAGAAAGGCTATCAAGCACTATTTATTCACGGAATACTTTCAGCCACCGTAACTTAGATCACCTGCAACAAATACCTCCAGTTCATAACAAAAACCCAAATGCACTAGAATTAAGCAATGTAGTTGTATATACATTTCTAAATACGGATGTCTTTGTTGATTTTATGTAAATAATTAATGGAATTGTATTATAAATAGTGTATCCCTTTTTATCCAAGTTCTTAACCTGTTATCTGTAAACTCATACTTGTTTAAATGTACTGAGTTGTTTTTTTCCATGTAAACTGCACTGATGCCGAATAGTGCGGTATAGAAGAAACTTTAAATAAATAAATAAATAAATAATGGATGAAAACTTCCAAATTGAAGTAAAGTATTCCTAACCATAGACTTTGTATAAAGAGTGGTATGTCATGTAGAAATGGACAAAGGGGATACCAGAATCCCCAATATGTAATTGAAGATGGATGAATTTCAGAATGTGTTTAGAAGTTTGACTTTTCACCTACTTCCTCTTAAATAGAATAGGATGTCATGATCGTGAGTTCTGTGTAACCATCTTTAAAATAGTTTGGAACATTGTTAACGCAAGCATAAAGAGTAAACACAGGCTATGAACTGCGCAACTATAGTTCATTGTACAGGCAATGCTGACACAACATAATTTTTGCAACTTTGCAATTATAAATAATTTTGTAATAATCAAGTAAATTTCATCTAATACACTGCAATTAGATCTTACTCTGTAAAAATAACTTTGGCAACACCTTGTGTTATTCCATGTTTATAATAAATGACTGTTACTTCCCCTTTTTCTTTAATAAAAAGGAGCTTTTCAGGAGGAAGAATTTGAATTCTGCAGGCGTGGAACTATGCATGTCCATAGACCGTCTGTGGTTTTCCCTCTGAGCTCAAAGAAAATAGCACTTTGTGTGTGATTGTATTCTGTGTTACTCTCTGCCTGTTTCTCACTGCTTGAGGGACCAGAGACAGAAAGAGCCGTGGTATTGTGGCCAGATCACGGGGTTTTCTTCATGTCATAATTGACCAGCAACAATATATATCAAAATATCCAAAAACTCTACTTTTGTTGAATGACATTTCATAATAAATTGCAAATTAACATTAAGGGAATTTAGCCAGATTACAAATTGTTGAAGCTGATCTTGTGTCCCTGTCCAAATAAAGAAAATATCATTTAAAACATTACCAAAAGGGTATCATGCAAAACAGATACATTGTGTATATGAACTGCTCTTTGAATTCAGCTACATATAGTGTAGCAAAAGAGGGAGCTAATGACGTACCCATTGCAAAACCATGCTTATGTAAATAAAATTCTTCTGCATAATAAGTTTTGCGTCAGCATCAAATTGGCTATTTAATCTAGAAATGTTACAGATATCCAGTGATTCCCCACAGATTGTAATAACCAATTCTAAAGCCTCAATTTAAGGAATTTAAGTATAAAATGATACTATATCCATTGTTACCAAAATCCCCTGGTCTAAAGACACATCCACTTCATAAAGAAGTCTTTAAAAATTATGAGATCTTACTCTCATTGCTAGAGTTTGAAGAAATAAATCCACAAATTTCGCTAGAGACTCAAGTATAGATCCACAAAGCAAAACTACCAGTCTACCTGGAGGTGTTTTAATGTCTTTGTGGATTTTAGTGAACATATATATGTGGTGTTCGAGGGTTTTTCACTATCAAAAATCCCACTTCTCTATGAGTAATGTAGCCATCATTTTCTGCTTGATCTATAAGATTACCAATAACATATCCCAACTGGTTAGTCAGATCTTGATGCAAATGCTGATATCTTTGATCTCCCAATTGGTGAATAACTTCATTGTGATACTGTTGTCGAGCTTACATACTTCCTCCCTTGTCAGTACACTTCACAATGAGAGAGTCAACCATTCTCTCCATACATATCAGATTCTAATAATATTAACGCATTGTCCTGAAGTTTCAAGCCTTTGAAGCTCTTGCAATACTAAATTGCGGAAGGTATCTATAGCTGGATTGATAACACCAGGAGGGATCCAATGGGATTTAGACTTCAGCAAAGAGATATCGGAAGAAGTTTCATTATCATAAAAAAACCCTTTCAGTTGTAATTTGCAAATAAATTGATGAAAATATACTCACATTTTGAAGGAATCATATCAAGGAGTAGGAACAAAATTCAAACTTTTATCAAGGTTTGAATTTTGGGATTCACAAAGAGGATGGACAGACAGGTTAATCACATTAGTGTGTTAAGTAGAGGGCACAATACTCACAATAGTCCTCTTATCTGAGAGCGCATCAGTGGTCCCCTGTGTCTGTATAGATCAGGATTCACTGCATGTCACATACACCCTCTACCTTGTTTGAACTTTCGCAGGTCTTCTAAAAAATCTTGTCTATAACTCTCATAATTTAATTTAATTTAATTTATTTTAACAGGTTTTATATACCGCTTTATCATTTCAATCAAAGCGGTTTACATTGAAACTTAAACTTAAAATTACTACTTACATGATCTTCCTCACTTAATTCTGAATCTTCTGAAGAGTTTTCAAATGTTACCAATTGTTTCTTACTGCAACAACTGGAATGGAGGAGTAGCCTAATGGTTAGAGAACTGGCTTAGGAACCAAGAGATCAGGGCTTCATTCACACTAGCACTCCTTGTGGGCTTGGGCAAGTCACTTAACCCTCCATTGCCCCAGAAAAATCCAAGTTATCAATGTCCCTGTTTAAGTTACAATGTGAATTGCTTTGACTGAAATGATAAAGTAGTATAAAAACCTTATAAATACTCAAGAATCCCTTTCTCATCCATGGATAAATGCTTACTTGAGTATAATCCTTTTCAATTTATTAAGTTTAAATCTATTTAAATTATTTCTGAAACTCGAAAGAGTAGATTGCAGACTGATAAGCCACTATTCAAAATCTTCCAAATCAGTCTTTAATTGATCCTGCATCTTCTAAGTAGAATGTTTTAATTCAGTTTCAATTTCCACTGTGGCATCAATAAATCATTGTGGCATCAGGACTCTTGTACATCTGTTCAGTATGAAAATCCATCTTTCCAAAAATTGATCTTTATCCAAAAACAACTTTGGAAATTTATTAATTCTTAAACCCTGTGATATCATTTGTCTTTTCACATATTCTTTAAGGGTAGCCCCGTGCAATTCAGCTCTAATCAATCTTTTACGTAACTACAGTAATTGACCACAGGATCCTTTGTTAGTAGATTCTAAAGTGTCTTCACATAGCAGAGCTCCTTGTATAATTCGTGACATCTGTTCATCACGATAACTAAAAATATCTTGCCAAATCCAGGCAAAACAAAATATAGCAACAATATTTTTTGTTATTTCTAGTTTATTACATGAAGGTACATTTTATAATAGTCATTTAGGTGAAATCTGAGACGTCCATGTCAAAACATCTGAAATTGTATTGGGGGGCAACAGTAATGTTGGAAACGTAAGTGCTTTGTGAATTAGACACTAATCCACCCCAAAAAGATAAATGTGTCTATCGCAATATAAAGACAGCAGGGACGTGCAGAATAAGGGCCCAGACACGTGCAGGAAGCTAGTCAATTTTAGAAACATGGACATGCAAGATCTGGATGTTCTAGGTACCAGCCACATAAGTTGTGCCAGCGCTGGTATTTCAGAACATGCATGTGCAAATGTAACCACATACAAGCCCTGGCATGCCATTTTAGAAACAGAGGCATGCTGCCATGCAGCAGTAGAGAATAAGGCCTTAATATTTACTTGCTAGGTTTTATTTAAGGTTGCCGGATTTTTTTGCAGGAAAATCTGAGACACTTGTCAGCTGAAGCGGGAAGGGGGGGGATGCAGGGCCAGCCCAAGGGTTTCTGCCACTCTAGACAGAAACCCCGGCCTCGCCACCCCCCCATCTGCCACCGTCCTCTCCCCCAGCTGCCGTCAATTCTGTCTCGGGAGGGGGAATCGGACAGCGGCAGTATTTCAAAAAGTAGTGGCTTTTTACCACCTCTTTCTTGCCCTGGCAGCCCAATCCATCAGCACACATGGCCTGCCGCTTCTGATCCCCTTCCAACGCAACTTACTGTCAGAAGGGGGTCTGAAGCGGTAGCCAATGTATGCAAAAGAACATGGCCTGCCGCAGGCAAGAAAGTGGAGGCAAAAAGCAGCCATCTTTGGAAATACTGCTGATGTCACTGCCCATCTCCCTTCCAAAAGGAATCGGCGGCAATTGAGGGGAGGCCACCCTAGGCAGCCATCTAGCTTGCCTAGTATACGGACTGGCCCTGGGGAAAGGTCACCTTTGTTCCAGGTTTGAGCAACAAGGCATGGAGGAGGGAAGAGGAGTCATTATCAACAATATCACTTCCAAGCAGACAAATCAACGAGAAATAGAAACAGTGATGCATTTCCCCCGTACTATGCAAAATATGTAGATAAGAAAATTTTTGTTCTAAATTCTCTGTCGCTATTGCTGAAATTGGGGACAGGATGCTACGAAACAGGTGGGAGTTGGGAACACAGCTCTAAAACTAGGGACAATTCCAAAAAAATCAGGGACGTCTAGTAACTTTAGTTTTAGTCAGTTGGCAAAACATAGTGAGGAAAGCAGAAGGCATTCTCCTCTTCCCTGAACTGTTCATGGATGGCCAAAGTAGATTTTTCAAATGTCTATTCATGACCAGGGGCAGGTATAGATATGAACGCATCCTTGAGAGATTTAAATGTGCATCGGTAAAATAAACTCAACTGCATATGTGTATGTTTTCCAGAATTTATTTTTTCTTTATTTTACAAGGTTTTTATACTGCCTTATCATAGAATCAAAGCGGTTTACAGTATAACTCAAACCAGTACAGAGAACTCATGTTGTAAACGTGGGAGATGCTGAGGAGCATAAATTATTCACAGTTAAATATATGTACATCGGTCAAATTCTATCTAGATTTGTGTCATGAGGGAGGAGGGCTAGGTGTCTTCTCTGAAGTGGACTGAGAATAGGAAGGTTATGAGTTGTTTCCTGAAGTCCTTTAAGTCCAAAGTTGTCCTTACTTTCTCTGGCAGTGAATTCCAGATGGCGGGTACTGCAAGTGAGAGCGCCCTCGTCGCTATAGACTTGTTAACTTTAATGTATCAGCTAGGAATTGGAATTGTGTCTCTAGTGCTCTGTCTCCTAGGTCTGTTGTTTGATCTTGTACATATCAGGTCCTGTAGAATTTCGGCTGACAGAATGCATTAGACATGCCCCCTTGAGACATAGACGTGATCATGACAGACACGTGTATGCTCAGGTTATTTTAAAATGGCCCTTGGCACGTGAATGTGATTGGGGCATCTGAAGGGTCATTTTCAGATATCCAAATCATGAATAGAGCTTCTAAAATGCCCCTCTATATCACATGTTTTTTAAAGTAGGTTCAATAAATTCATAAAGTTGTTAGAAATTCTTTGTATGCAAGTATTCTCTGTCACTGTGATGCTCAGTCTTAGCTTGGCAGCCAACAATTGCAAGTATAACTATTTTTTGTGCCTCTCGCTGCCCCTAATTACCTTTCTTATATCGTATAGACACCAACAGCTGGCTCTTTATGCTTTGTACTCCAAGCTATTGGACTTTTTCTCATCTTTGAAAGGTTAAAATAAAGATTGTGTTTTAGGTTAGATTTGTCCTCTTTTGAATTACCATCTGTTTACTAAATGTATGCTAATGAAATTTCCCTTCTGTCTCTCTCATGGCAGGTCTAGCATAAGCTTTGTGTCTCCCTTTTAATTTATGAGATCTATGTTAATTTAATTAATCTAGGCAGGCCTGAAGGTAGCTCAACAGCTCTGCCTTTGATACATGTATTATGTATTGGATATGCCCCTACTGTAGTTATATAAAATTGAATAGCTTATTCTTACTTGACTCTATGGGTGTAATTCTATAAAGAGCTGCAGAGATTCTGCACCATTTAGGAATATATATAACATATTGTCTTTGAATTGCATGCATGAATGTGCATGTATGTGCATACGATAGGCAGTAGTTATTCAGTCAGGCTAGCTGTGTGTACTTTCACTGTGACATGTACATGGGCAGAGCTTCAGCGAGCACGGGTAGAGTGCGAATTTACACCTGTAAATAATAAAATACTATCATTAGGCACGTTATTGAAAAATCTAGGTATGTGCATTTAAATAACTATAGGACTGGCATAAGTGCATGTGTCTAGATTTTATGTGCTTTTTTTTTTTTTTACCACTTATGCCCCTAGTTTATAAAGCAAAGTACGCACATACTTGATGTTATAAAATAGCTGCTAGTGGCATGAGAAAAAGCACACATTAACTATACAGGAGTTTATAAAATCACCCTCAAAATGTGTAATAACAGAGTATAATTGGGAAAGGGAATTCTTGCCTTTCTTAGAAGTTCAAGGTGGATGCATTCAGGTACAGTAGGTATTTCTCTGTCCCCAGGAGGCTTGCAATCTAAGTTTGCACCTGAGGCAATGGATGGGTAAGTGACTTGCTCAAGACCACAAGGAGTGGCAGTGAGATTCAAACCTGGCTTCATTGGTATTTATAGCACTGTGCTAACCATTAGGCTACTTCGTCACACCCTGGTTTGTTGATAGTAGGTCATATTAACTCAAATACTTTTAGCAACTAAGTGTTAATAATATTCTGGACATTCAGGGAGTAATTTTATAATAGGGTGTCTATATGAGAAGTTCAAAAAGGCACCTATTTTAAGCCTATTTTATAGAGGTAATATGGGCATCTAAATAGTGCACAAATACCTTCAACAAAATTATACCTGCTCTGAAAAAGCAAGAATACAGGCAAGAATTCTCTTTGAACTGCTGACAACTTTTAAAATTCAGCATGATATGGCATTGAAATATATGTTAAGCACCCTCCTATTATTCAAAAGATTAACTCAGTCTCAAGAAGCAAGTAAAATAATTTCCCAAACCCAAAAGAGAATCATTCAAAATGCATTCTGGAACAATCTATGAGATGCAGAGTTCCTACTATTTGGAATCAACTTCCTGAAAATATAAGAAAAAAAAGCAATCACAAACATTTTAGAGTTAGTATAACAACCTGGCTAGTCAAGAAGGAATTTTGGGATGTATAAAGTTATATATAGGTCTGATGTGATATGTATGATTTTATTTTATCAGTACTTTTATCTTTATTATTTGATTCTTGTAATATTGTGTAACCCGCCTTGAAGTCATCTACTGCTAAGCAGGCTAAAAATAACAAAATTAATTAAATAAGTTAAATGTGTGCATGCTCGATATGCATATACATGTGTATCAGTACACTAACTCCTTTATTCCACCCAAACTACTTTATAAAGTCTTCTTCTCACGTATGTGGACACATAACTGGCTTAAGTGTACATGCCTTAACATGAAGATGAGGGCTTTGCCAGTAGACGTAGCCAGGAGTATGGTCTGTAGAAGAGTTTGCAGTTTGCAAGTGTGTGCATATATCATAGAATCAGTCAAACCAAAAGCGGAACCCAACTTTGGGTTCCGCTTTTGGTTTGACTTTGCCTGTGCGGATACCTCTTCTTCCTTTGTTGCTTTACATATATCATAGAATACCTCACATTTATGCCTGCATTCAAGACAGTTTCCACTACTTACACCAGTGGGCCTCTTTTACTAACACTTAGCTCGAGTTATCTGCCACACAGCTCCAAGGAATAAAACAGGCCATGCAGCAGTTAGCTTGATCTAAGGGTTAGTAAAAGGGGCCCTTGTATTTTATAATGATACATAGGCGTCTATGTGCTTTTATAAACTAGCACTTAGCTTGGCACCTACTTGTCCTCTTAACCAGGCACCCTATAATAAAATTACACGTCCTACTTCTTCTCAAGGGCCTCTTAACAAAAAGCCAGGCTTTCATGCCATTCACGTTAAGTATTATAAGGAAAACATGGAAAGTTACTGAACTTAGGCACAGGCGATAGGATTTTGCTTAGCAAGGTAGACGAGAAATCATCTGACCATAGTCTCTTGTTTTCCTCTTCCTTTATTGTCCTTCCTTTTGCGGTGTTGTCGTCTGCTAGAGTGCTTGGCTGTGTAAACGTCTGTTGGTTTGCTTTCATCTGTCTGGTTGTTCTTTGCCTTTAGAATGTGAAAACAGAGAATAAGTGTATGGGCGGTATAAGGATGTTGTTGGTATAAGGATAGAGCACAAAAATGTCAAGCATCTATTTCTGTGAAAGTGCGTGAATTAGATATGGAAAGATTAAGCAGCCCAAATGAAAATTTAGGGCTGCTAAATACTGTACATCAAATTCAATCTCTCCCATTGCATCAAAATGCCCTATATGGCAGTCTGACCCCGCCTGGTGCATCCTAAGATTAAGATGCACCTAAGATTAAAGGTACCAGGAGGGGGGTTCATGGGCCACTGGGCTACTAGGTCTCTTTGTTATTGGGTGGGTGGGATTGGGGGGCTGCTGGGCCACGAGGGTTTATTTTTATTGGGTGGGTGGGGGGGATTGGGGCTGGTGGGCCATCAGGGATTTTTTTTAATTGTGTTGTGGGTGGGGCGATTCGGACTACTGGGCCATCAGAGATTTTTTTTATCGAGCAGGTGGGAATCGGGACAGCTGGAGATTTGGTTTTTGTTGGAGGGTTGGTGTAGGGGGCACCGGCCCCCCAACACTATTCTGATGGCATTGGGGGATTTCACCAGTGCCTGGATCATCTGAGGTGAAGTGTCAAACTTTACCTCAGATGATATTTTTGCCCCCTGCTGGATCTTTACAGCTACCCGAAGCTGGCATGAAGATCCAGCATTAAAAAACTGTGCTGTTTCAGTGCAGTTTTTTACATCGGGCACAACTACTTATGCAGCAATTTGCATGCCATGTGCGCTGCAGTTTAGTGTGGATGGGTTTTTTAACTTTTTCCAGTGCTAGCTTGCTTTCTGCATTGGAGAGCAAGCCTAGTGAGGGAAAAACACCAGAAAATACTTTCTGAATCGGCCCACAAGTTTGTACCTGAGGCAATGGAAGGTTAAGTTACTTGCCCAAGATCACAAGGAACAGCAGTGATTTGAACTCTGGCTTCCTTGAGTCTAGCCCACTGATCTAACCAATAGGCTACATCTTTACTCATACTACTGCCAGTAAATGCAAATCTATCATATGCATATTCATTAGGGTTATCCTGACAATCTGGCCTGTTTGTAGCCTTAAAGGACTGTACATGGATAAGCCTGCTCTGTTGGGAACCAATTGAAAGTATTTAACCCAGGGCTGCCTTTTCTAACCTGCGATTGCTTAAAACCTACAGGACACAAGCCCTGAGACACTTTCAGGAGGCTGTAGATTTTTGGTGCTTATATATGCACTCCAACCCCTGGAAAATGTTACAGGGTTCAAAGGACTTCTATAAGATGTAGGGAGATTGGTTGACTCTAAACAAAATATTGGGTATTGAGCCCATAGTTCATTACCTATGGTGTAATGTACTATGTTCAAAATAAAAGCAAACAGAAAAATACTTGAACCAAACATTTCCTAAACAAGAAACAGTTCACAAAGGAAAGAAAAACAATATACTGTAGATAATTACCAGAGCAAGACAGAGACAGAAATAGAATCATTAAATAACAATATCTTCCAACATAAATCAGCAATTAAGATACACTAGTAAAATATGTAAATTAAAAGTTTGCACTTCTGAGATGCAACAACAACAAAGGCAGTTTTATTAACCTAGTTAAAATAGTCTATTTTGTAAATGGAACCCAAAGATTTTTGAGAATGTTGCACAAGTACTATAAATTCTGTTTGGATCCAAATACAAGCCCAGCCCCATCCAAATCTTTGGTGCCTTTTCCTGCTATGAAAAAAATCCAGCTTTCTTTGGTTTATTTATAGTTTAATCTCACTAGATAACAGTTCATTTTGATCTCTGACAGTTGCAAGGCTCAACCTATTCCCAAGGGAATCTTGAAGTTGCAGAGTTGTCAAGAAATGCAGAATCTTTTCCTTCTGACCCACAGCTGGGGCAGAATAAATCCTCTCAGTTTTTTTTTTTTAATTCTGAGTCTAAAACTTGGAACTCTGGAGAAGAGTTGAAGCCCAACTCCCAAGGTTTTCTTCTCACAAAGCTAGGAGCAGCCTCTTGATGCTTCTTAGCCAAAACATGACTCCCTTGATTCAAAAAACATCAGAAGGTTTCAACCAATCAAATAGGGCTGCAGTCTGATGCAAGAGCCAACCTTCTTGTTGCTGACTAAAATGTCAGTCCAGAACTTCCTGGCAGTTTTAAAAGATTACTCATAATCTGCCTGGGGTTTGCAGTTAGCATGTATGTTCAGGTTTGTAAGATTATAACAAACATCCATGCCAGGATTTATGTTTTTAAAGGCAGAAACCTCTGAAAGGATGTATGTCTTTATCAATCAATTTCTCGTTTACACAAGGACTGGAACCTCTATTTTAGTGAGATCCTTACAAGTATGAAGAGCAGAAATGACAGTCCCAAAGGCATAATCCAAACAATAAAGAGCAGCAGCAACAGAACAAGCATTTCTGTATTTGTTGTGATTCAAATAGATATCTCTTAGGAAGACCCATCAACAAAGTGTTACAATCTATTTGCAACAAAAAAAGTGTATAAGGGTGACCAGATCTTTTTTTTCTACTACAGAATGCAGCTGCCAAAATTAACGAAGATGGAAAAATAGGATTTTGCCACTGTTGTTATATGGGGGGGGGGGGGGGGGGGCTATAGTGAGCTCTGAATCCAGGAGTACTCCTAATATTTTAGCCTGCTAATTCCTATGGAAAATAACCTCTTCAAGAACCAATGGTGGAACAAACAAGGTAAGAGAAGGTTTCCTTATCCAGAGGAATTTTCTTTTTCAGGGATTAAACTTCAGCTTATTCTGTCATCAGATGGAAACTTTTGATAGATGGGTGTTCAGTCTATTCACAGCCTCTTCCCTACTGGGTCAGCAACCACCCACTGACCACCCAGACTCCGCCCCCGGGCCGCTCATTCCCCGCCCCCATAAAACCTCCCTGCACAACTGGTGGGGAAGTTAGTCAGGGGCAGGAGCCTGCACAAATAGCAGGGATAGATGTCCCATCAGGCCATCCATCACCACTATTCATAGCACAGAGTAACCTCCTTAACCTGAAACTGCAGAGTGCAACTGATAGGGTCAGAGTGTTGAATATGGATTTTTCATTGTTTTTCAATTGCTAAATTTGTGACTGAGACTGGATTAAAGGGTGTGGCTGAAGCTGTGTCACCTGTGCAGCTTGCAAGCAGAGTGGTGGATTGACTGCAACTGGGCCACAGTTGTGGGCCTCCATGCAAGGTGGATGCCTGGATAGCGACCTTCAAACTGTTTGACTTTCAAGTCTTAGGATTCAGAAGTTTTGTTTATGGCTCTCTTTGCATACTTTGTCACTATAATTGGTTCTGGAATACATGTTGGGGAGGAGTGCTACAAGGATATATGGTGTGGAAGGGGTAAGAGCTGGTGGTAACTGCTTGTGGGCAGGTATTTTTGTCTGGTGTACCAGCACAATGTGTGAATGTTGCTGATGAATTAGGAATGGAGGGGTTAGTTCAGGTTCTGGCCAATTATTTTCCAGCTGGGAATTAGTGGTGTGGTGCCATCACAGGTATGGTGAATAACTAGAGAGTGTGACAGGATGGAGAGGGGGGGGATGTGAGGCAGGTGGAGGGTAGGTAAAGGTCTGAGTGGTATGTAAATCCTTGGATGATAATGCTGATGTGACAGTATGGTGGGAGTGTGTTCATTACCGGCGACTGGGGCTGTGGGTCAGCAGGAGCAAGGATGGATTAGCTCACTTAATGAGTGGGAGTTGCACTTTAATCTCCAGGAACAAGCAGGAATGTAGTCTTCACATATGGGTGACGTCGGCAAAGATGGAGCCCACGCGGGAATGCTCCCCAGCGTCCTATAGGAAAGCTTTTGTGAGCATCCCACTGCGCTGCGCTGTGCTGCTGCCTTTCAGCCTTTCCAACTCTCCCTCCTTAGTTTTTTGTTTTCTGCGGAGCCGACAGGGAGCAATTCCTGTCACTGCAGAAAATCTTTTCTTTTTGTGGTGAGTCTGCCTTCCCGTCGACGCCAGCACCGGTATCATCGGTGTTCTTTTTTTCTTCTTTTTCTTGCCTAAAAAAAAAGTTTTTTCTTGGAGGGTCTTTCCCTCTAGGTGCTTAGGTGCCATTTTGGGCCTTAGGCCCCTTTGTTCCTCAAAATGGAGTGGTTTCAAAAAGTGTTCCAAATGTAGCAGTATCATTTCTGCTACCGACACTCATGACTGGTGTCTTAAATGCTTGGGACCAGACCATTCACAGTCAGAATGTCTCCTTTGCAGAAAGATGACAAAGAGGGGCCTGCAGAATAGAGCTATGAAACTTGGCACCCTCTTTGCCTCGAATGCAATGTCTATGGTATCGACGTCGTCCAGGGCTTCATCTTCCTCCCATGGATCTCAGGTAACGAAACTCAGATCTTCTTCGAAGACTAGTCGGTCCTCAAAGGGTAGATCTCCTAAGCATTGAGATGCTTTAAGCATTGCTCTAGAGGAGAATATACCAGCCAAACAACCCCGGAGGGAGGTCCTTACCGTCCATGGAATCAGTGTCTGGCACCGAGGGCCCGGTACCGAGGCATTCCAATGCCGATTTCGATTGGTACCATCGTCGGGCCGGGCAGGAGAACCCAGCCCGTCGATACTTCGAGTCGTACGATTCCGATTCTTCCGATGAATCCATCAGTACCGGAGAGGCTCTTCCAGAAGATCCTGCTTCTTCCCAACAGCGCGGAATGTCTCCACTGGAAGACATGTCTTTTCAAGACTTTATATGAGATGTGGCTCGGGGCCTCTCGATTACGGTGACCTCTGAGAAGGAACCGAGAGCTGAAGAACTTGAAATTCTTCAGTATCCAGCAGCCCCTAAGGAGGCCGCGACTTTACCCATTCATTAGATATTGCATGACCTCATGCTTAAGATGTGGGAAACATCTTTAACGGTGTCTCCACATTCTCAAAGACTCGATAGCATGTACCGGGTACCGCAGTGTCCGGTTTTCCAGAAGACGCATTTACCACCCCATTTCATGGTTGTTGAAATGGCAATGCGTCGAATTAAAAGTGCTAAGACACGTTCATCTAATCCCCCGGGCCGTGAGGCAAGAACTCTCAATGCGTTTGGCCATCAATGCTTTCAGGCGTCCATGTTGTCGGCCAGAATAAGTTCATACATACTCTACATGGGTATGTTTCTTCAGGAGGTGACTTAAGATTTGGAACTAATGGCTCCTCTTCTCCCAGACAAGAGGGCTGATTTCCTGACACTTGTAAAACATTCCCAGAATGCTTCCAAGTTCATGAACAGAGAAACTTTTGATTGTTTTGAGTGTATTAGCAGGACTTCTGCTATTTCCATCGGTGCATGTCGGATTGCTTGGTTACAAGCATCTGATTTAGAACAGTGGGTACAAGATAAGCTGGGGAATATTCCTTGCATGGGAGAAAACCTATTTGGCAAGGATTGGCAAGACAAAGCTTATCAGCTTGAGTCTGAGAATACCACCCCCTAAACAGGCTCTCTAGGACCACTGCCAACCCAGCTAAGAAAAAGACAGTTAAGAAGCCCTTTTTCAACAAGAAAAAGTTTTATCCTTCTTACACCCATGTGGTCCACTGTCCGGTCCATGCTTCCCAGAAGGGACAGCTACAACCGAAGCAACAAAGGAAGGCTCAGGCCCCCAGAGCTCAACCAGCTCAGCAGACCCAGCCTCCACAAGGTCTTTGACTTCCTGCTAGAAAACGCAGCTATCCTACCCCTGGAAATTCCAGAGCCAGTCAACCTCCCAACCTATGTTACTTTGCCAAAAGATGGCACCAGATAACATCAGAACATTGAACTCTCTCCATAGTGACAGAGGGGTACAAACTTCACTTCCAAAGTATGACCCATCCCTCCACTCCAAGAGAGTTCAGCTCCCGGCCCCCTCTTACCACACTCTTGTGCCAGGAGATCACCACCCTTCTCTTCCAGGGTGCGATAGAGGAAATGCCACTTTCCCAACAAGGCCTGGGTTTCTACTCCCTCTACTTCCTTATACCAAAAAACACAGGAGGATACAGGCCCATTCTGGACCTTCTAGAATTAAACAAGGATCTCTTCTGAGAGAAATTCAAAATGCTCTCACTCGGAACACTTCTCCCGTACATCCAGAGTCAGGATAGGCTATGTTCTCTAGACCTAAAGGATGCATATATACACATCCTTATCCACAAAGATCACAGAAAGTTTCTTCGGTTCCTCTTTCAGGGAAGACATTACCAATACAGGGTTCTACCCTTTGGCCTCGCTTCTGCCCCAAGAGTCTTCACAAAATGCATGGCAGTAGTGGCAGCATTTCTAAGAACTCTAGGGATATTTGTCTTCCCCTATTTAGACGACTGGCTCATCCGAGCATTGTCTGCTCCAGAGGCCAGCTCTGCTCTCTACTGCACAAGGCAGGTTCTTCAACATTTGCGGTTTGTAATAAATCTTCCAAAATCCCATCTCACCCCTTCTCAAACCTTAGAGTTCATAGGGGCTCTTCTAGACACTCAGCAGTCAAGGGCTTTTCTGCCACAGGTACGCTGTGCTCAAATAGTTCAACTAGCTTCTCAAGCAGTTATGAAAACCACACTAACTGCTCGAGAAATGCTTCAGTTGCTCAGTCATATGGCTTCCACTGTATATGTGGTTCCCTATGCTTGTCTACACATGCAGGCAAGCTCAGTGGACCCTAGCTTCACAGTGGACTCAAGCATCAGGTCGCCTGGGGGACAGAATCAGGAACTCTGCATGCTTCATTTTGTCCCTCCAATGATGGCAATCACCAAAAAACCTAATCGTAGGGTCACCTTTTCAGAGGCCACCACACCAGTCCACCCTGACGACGGATGGACAAATTGGGTTGGGGAGCTCATCTGGACAATCTCTACACTCAGGGTCTTTGGATTCAGCAGGAGGCTCAGCTTCACATAAACCTGCTAGAACTCAGAGCCATCTTCAAAGCTCTCAGAGTGTTCCAAGACTACCTTCGCTCCAAAACAATTCTAGTCCAGACGGACAATCAAGTTGCCATGTTCTTTGTGAACAAACAGGATAGAACAGGTTCTCAGGCATTGGGCAATGAAGCCCTACATCTATGGTCCTTTGCCATATGTCTTCAGATACACCTACTAGCGGTGTATCTCCCTGGCAAGCAGAATCTCCTCGCAGACAAACTCAGTTGAGCACTACTGCCACACAAATGGTCTCTCCATTCAGAGCAGATTGCTTTACAGCTTTTTGTTGCTTTTGATTCTAGTCACCTCTACCAGTTTCTAAGAGAACTCTCTCCAAGTAGATTGCAGACTGTAGCTCTTTTACCTATGAGAGTAAAGGACTTTTTCTTGAAAGTCATGTCACAGCACACAATGTGCAAGCAATGGCTGCCTCTATAGCAAATCTACGCTCAGTGGCAATTGGTGAAATCTGCAAAGCAGCAACCTGTCCACATCTTTGCAGTCCATTATTGCTTGGATAAGGACTCCTGTCAGGATGCCTCATTTGGCCAGGCTGTTCTCCAGCTTCTCTTTCAGACTTAGAACTCCTCCTACCCCCTGTCCTGGGTTTCAATACCAGAGATCCTTGGGAGGAAACATGACCCAATTCAGCATGTGTTTCACTGCTCTCCCTGGGGTCATCTCCCTGGCTTCTCCAAGCTAGGGAGTCCCATATGTGGACTACATTCCTACTTGTTCCTGGAGATAGCGTAGTTACTCACCTGTAACAGGTGATCTCCGGAAACAGCAGGAATTGAGTATTTATAACCCATCCTCCTCCCCTAGGAGTTGTATCTCTCTTCCTCTCTCTCCTTCTCTCCTTTTATCTTAGTTACAAACTCAACTGAGGAGGGAGAGTTGGAAAGGCAGGAAGGCAGCAGCGCAGGTACAGTGGGATGTTCACAAAAGCTTTCCTATTGGACGCTGGGGAGCGTTCCCGCACGGGCACCGTTGGTGCCGACGTCATCCATATGTGAAGACTCAATTCCTGCTGTTCCCGGAGATCACCTGTTACAGGTGAGTAACTACGCTTTACTGCTTATGTTTAGTTGATGCAGACCACTTGGGTTGTGAGTGGAAGGCAGGAAGGTTTGGATGAGAATTCAGCTTTGTTAATATGCTGAATTCAGTACATTCTCAGTAGGTTTCCACTGATGGTAGATAGGTCCAGGTTATGATCAACCTGGGAGGTATGTGTATATGACTCCTCAAGTTTATACTCCAACTGCTGGGACTCCCTCCTTTAGAGCACTTCTTGAGGTAATATAGCTTTTGTCCTTTACATTTTACTGAAATAACTCTTCCCAAAGTCTCCAGTGGCTTGCTCCTGGCAAACTCCAAGGGCCTTTACTCTATCCTCATGCTTCTTAACCTTTCTGCTGCTTTTGACACTGTTGACCACAGCCTTCTCCTTGATTGCTATCTATTTTGCTGCATTCGCCATCCTGTCAACGATATGGAGTCTTCAAAACCACTGGCTGCCATGCATCTCCAGATCATGACCTTGGTTGGATGCTTCATGGAGATATTCAAGCACTCTGGTTTGTACTCTTCATAAGGAAACCTCCTCACATAGGTTTTGCCCTGGTCAACCAGAATGCAGAATGTGCTTTCATCACTGAACAAAACTTTCTCCCAGTCAGCCTTGCTCCATATTCAGTACTTGGATGCCCACTCAATGCATCTCTTCCTCTGTTCCATTGTTAGTAGCAGTTTCCTCCAGGCCTTACAGCCCCTCAACTCATACTCCAAGCATCATCTCCTCACATGTGGAAGTGAAAACTTCAACAGAACACTTCCATTCCCACAGAGGTTTAGGGGAGGTTAGCTTGTGGTTGCCAAGAGATGTCCTAATCAAGGCCCTGTCATCCCTCTTGGTTGGCTTTCTAGGCCGACTGCTACGATGTCAGTCCTGCATATTTCCCATCTCCTTATCCTTCTGCAGAATGCAGACAACCGTGCTCTAATTATAGCTAACCTTTGCTGCAATCTTTGGGCTGGAATACCCCTCCTCAAGCAAAACCACCACTCTGACCCGGTCCTCCATTAATAGAAAATGTGACTTCATCACCATGCTAGGATGTTGAGCATCAGATGCGATGCACACCAGTTGATTCACCCTGGCACAGTAAGTAGAGGAAGGCAGGAAAGCTGGCAAACATACTCTGATGAAAGCATGCAAACAAAACGTGAGTGACAGATGGAGAGCAGGAAAGGGGAAGGGGGGAGGCAAGGCAAGGAAAGAATGAATGAATGTGGTGGGACAATTACAGTGCACAGAGTCAAGAACAAAAACATCAAAGTGTGTGAGGGTCTAGTGGACGCAGAGAGTACACACTCATTGAGACCACACCATCAAATGTCTGGAGACACACAACAGGGCCCACATCCAGGAAAATAGATCCCCACCTGAAGCAAAGGTGGACAGAGCAGTGACCACTGCAGGCAGCACATAGGTAGCAACAGGAAACATGCAACCAGAAACAGACTGCCCCATAGAATAACATGGAGGCAATGCCGGTACAAAGGACAAATGAGCCAAAGGAAAAACATACACACACACAATACAATGTCCCTATCTAATGTACAACACCATGTGCAAGTCAGAATGTCAGGTGCTGTGACTGAAATGATAAAGTTGGAAAAACCCTGTGAAGCAGAAAAATGAAATAAACAGAAACAAACACAGTGAAACACGCCAACTACCCCACACATATGTACCAGTGCAGCAACACTTCAAGAGCATGTCAGCCAAAGCATTGCACGCTGCAACAGAAATATGGCAATGCACAGACAATAACCAGAATCTATCACAAGCAATAGAGGGTGAAGTGACATGCCCGCACAAAACAAGGTAGGCTGGTGGGAATTAAACCCCAGGCCCCAGCTAGAGCCCAAATTTCTAGGCCACACCTCCCCACCAATCCTAACAGACAAGCTGCAAGACCCAGCCACAAGCACATGGCAAGAGACAGCGACAGCCCCGTGACATGAAGCAAAGCAGCAGGGAACCCTGTGTGGCGAGAAACCCCCAATGCAAACAGATATGTTTGCAGACCTATTAGAGAGTGCCCTGGAAGGAGACCTATTGGAGAGTGCCCTGGAGGAGTTAGATTGAAGATGTCATCCCATCTGTGGCGACCAGCAGTAGAGGACCCCCAACCCAGGTGCATGGCTGCACCATGACTGTAGCTCTGGCAAGCCCCTCTGGGAGTCAGACATCGAGGAATAACAAATCTGAGGTTGTGCAGGGCAGTGTGGTCCCTGCATGGTGCCCTAGTGCCATGGTGACAGAATGCCATGGCACTGAGGCCTCATGCAGGAGCATTGGGAGGGTTAGACAGGGTGGGAGATGTGCGTCCGGCGGCACAGAATCAGAACACGTCCTGCTTGTGCAGGCCTACGCCCCAATTCAGTTCCCGTGGAAATGTATAACTCCTGCGGGTGCAGGATTGGGTGCAAACTGGCCTGTCCAGATGATGGATGTCCGGATGGACCGGACATGCCCCGATCAAAGATGGGCCCCATGTGGCAGGGCTATGCAGAGGGGGAAAGCATACCAAGCATGCGGGCAGGGAATGATAACAGAGACCTGACAGCCAGATCACCCTACCCTTTAATACCCACCCTCTTGCAATCCACAAACAGCTAGCCCGTTTGAGGCCTCCCCTCCCCCCGGGCCAGAGGAGAAGGAGAAGAAGGCATAGAGGAGGAAGCATAGGAGGATGAGGAGGCAGAAGAGTAGCCAGGGTCACTTCAAGGTGGCAGGAGGTGGCCATCCAGCATGGACAGCCCCAGCAGCTGGGCATCTGCTGGCACCGGTACCACCAGCACAGCCAGCCCCATAATGCTATGCAGATTTCCCCCCTCGGGGAGAGTGGGGAGGATGAGGAGGTCACCCTCACACTAATGGAGGTGCCCCACTCCCCTGAAGAGGGAGGGTCTGGATAGCACTGTGCTGGCTGGGGAAGGGACTGCACAGTGGGGAGCACAGGGAAGTGATGGGGGTGCCCTGGAGGGGGCGTGCCACCAACTGGGCAGAGGACAAGGGCACAGATTGGGAAGAGTCCCTAGAGCAGGGTGAGGAGCGGGACACGCTGCCTGTCTCTGCCATATGGCTGGTGGAGAGGGTAGCTGCCTCAGGGCTGCTGGGGGGAGAGTGGCAGGGATGGGAGCGTGCCGGTGGTGGAGGGAGGGGATGAGAGCGTGCAGGGGGAGAAGGGAGGGGAGTATGCCGGTGGTGGAGGTGGGATGGGAGTGTGCAGGGAAGGAGGGAGAAGATGGGGGCATGCCAGGGGAGGAGGGTGGGGATGGGAACGAGCTAGGAGAGGGAGGGATGGGGCATGAAGGGGGCATTGGGTGGAGCCGTGAGCAGCCTGAGTGGTGAGGCCCTGAGTATGGTGCAGTGCAGTGAGGTACCAGGCACACTCACACACTGCATAACTCTGCAGCAGGGTGAGGGCAATGAGGCCACCGTACCATAGGGCCCTGCAGACCTGGGCAGACCCCTGGACCTTATTGCACTGCACCTGCAGGGCATCTGGGATGATCTAAAGGCCCTGACCCAGGAAATGCACTACCTCACTGAGACTCTCACATCCCCACCCAGACCTCAGGCAAGGGGGGAGGCCCAGTAACCCACCCGAGACAGGGTGGCATTACTGCAGCGCCATGCATAGCTATGACTTATGTCCATGGATCATGTTCCAGGCACTTGTATGCTGCAAGTCCAGGTCTCTGTCAGTTAATAAATCTCTGTAATGTTCACCAGTCATTCTCCATGTCTGTACTCACGGGGGGCCACAGGGGGCACGGAAACAAGCACAATGCTGTGGTGTGGTTGGGCAGGCACAGGTGCACAGTGCACAATAGCTGAACATGGAGCAGACATGCACAAACAGACTGAGGGTGTGAGGGGGTGCGGGGGACAGATTGCCTGTGTGGGTGGTGGAGGGCATGTGTATAGGACAGAGCATGCCCTGAGAGAAGGGATATGGATGACAGACTGCAAGGGTGGAATGCGCAAACAGGGAGGGACAGCACAGTATGGCAGATGAGGAGGGGGTGGAGACAACTGGTATGTGGTGTGACAGCGCATTAGACAGCAGACAATGGAGGAGGGGAGGGGACTGGAGGTGGGTCACTGCTGCAGGTGCGAATGGTGGGAATACCACACACATATGGGAGTGAACCTGGCGGTCGACCAGCTGGAATGGACCAGGATGTATCAGCCCTGGGGACTGTGCAGTGCCCACAGTTGTGCAATATGGTAAGGATCTGGGACATGGGTGGCAGAGCTGTATGTCCCCTTGGTTGTTGTACAGGCATGGCAGACCCTAGGGTGCCAAGGGTGCTCACTGCCCACATATGGTGGAGTTGCGCACCCCTATCCTATGTTCGGCAAGGGGCACTGACATGCATGTGTCACCAGGCTGTAATAAGAGGTACATGTGGGTCCCTGACACCAGGGCTCCCATCAGGCACACCTGCATCCCAGCACCCCCCAGCCACAGACACCCAGCTCCACCAGCCCCTGCACCCATCCTGGCCCTGCCCCCCCCCCCCCAAGGCCACCAGACCACCCTTGCTGAGTCAGCATATCTCATCACCACACCCCTCTGATACACTGTCCCATGGGATGGCTGTGGGACCATGGTGTCGCCATCCTGGTCCTTTGGTTGAACGTCTGCCACATCAGGTGTGGGCTACCTTTGGCACATTGCATAATTATGAAGCATGCAACAGACCAGGAATATCCTGCACTTTGGATGGCTCATACAGGAGCTCACCACCCGAGTGATCAAGGCAGTGGAAGCGGTTCTTCAGCAGCCCAAATATCTGCTTGATGACAATGTGGGTCCGCTGTTGCACTCGGTCATACCACTCCTCCCCTGGTATGCATGGTCACACAAATGGGGTCAGCAGCCTGTCCTGCAGCAGGTAATCTCTGTTGCCTGCAGATAAGGGGAGGGAAAAGAGGTCACAGTGATGTTCAGTGGGCCACATAGCAGCCAACTCCCACCCATGCCCCTCATCCCAACCTAGCATGCCCACCATGCATGTGACCCACACCTGTGCTATGCTGCCCATGCATGGTAGGCCCCTATAACAGATTGCCTACACCACTGTGCAGTGCATGCTGTTGTGCTGGGCTACCTACCCACTGATCCATGTGTGTAATGTGTGCAACCCCATCATGCAGTCATGATGGGGCTGCACACATGGATGGCTGTCCTGCATCCATGTTGTGCTGACATGGTGAGCACAGCCTGCCTGCATGCATGCAGCAGACCATTCCCCAGTGCTGTCAGAGGGGTGTCCACATGCATTTGTGTTTGTTGCTGGGATGTGTCCACCTACCTAGCAGCCAACCACCAGTGAAGGTGCCACCCTTGAAGGCATCATGGATACTAGACAGGGCCAGGATGTAGGCATCATGGCATGAGCCTGAGTAGTGTGCCACAACATCCGTGAGCTCCAGCTGGGCACTGCAGATGACATGTATATTCATGAAGTGGAATGCCTTCCGGTTCTGATATGCTGCCTCGTGCTGGCTGGTGGGCAGAGGGCCACATGCATGCAGTCTATGGCTCCCAGGATGGATAGAAAGCCTGCAACCTTATAGAACTGCAGCATGACCCACTGCCACTGCACTGGTATGCACGGGAAGGCAATGTACTGTGAAGCCCGTCCCATGAAGGCCTCGAGAAACTGGGTGATGCAGCATGACACAGCTGTCTGACTCAGACCAGCTGCCATTGCCATCACTGACTGGAAGGTGCCCATCCCCAGGAAGGCCAGGGCTGTGAGTACCTTCACATGGACAGGCACTGAATTCTGTCTGAGTGTCTGTGCACCAAGTGTGCCTGAAGCTCCTGGCACAGGTCGTGGATGGCTGCATGGTTGAACATGTAGCAGGTCACGCAGAGCGCATCGTTCAGGTCCAGGTACTGGCAGCACAGCCTGGGGACCCTGGTGTGAGAGTGGTGATGTGTTGGCCTCCAGCAATCATGGTCTGCATGCACCAGCAGGGCACTGGCCAATAAGGCAGTATTCTCCTCATGTGCCATCCTCTGGCAGGAAACCACAGACATGCACATCTGTGGGGAGATGAGACAGGTCAGTGTGTATTCATGAGTATCCGGTTGGACCGTTGGCATATGCCATGCATTGGCCCATGTTCCTGTTGTGCACCAATCACATTCATACAGCAGTCGCTCCTGGGTGTATGTATGCACAAACAATGTCAGCTACAAGGGAGCAAATAGCACTGTTCACACACACCTCCTGTGGTTGGACAGACTCCCCACTCTGTGCTGGGCATTGGTGTGGTTCCAACTGGGCTGATCTGAGGTGGGGGCGACTGTGTGCTGGTATGAGACTGGAGGAGCTGGGAGCTGGCATGGGACAGGAATGGGCTGTTGACAGGATGGGATGGCAGGTCCCGGCATGTGCTGCTGTTGGGGGATGGAGGAATGTGACTTAGTAGAAGATGCCGGCAGTACTGACCAGATGGGGACAGTTTCTGGGGACCTGCGGAGTGTTGTGTGACTTGGACAGGGCTGGTGTGGGTGCGGGGTGGGGCAGGGATTAGGTGGTAACTGATACTGGGGGTGGAGTGGGCTTGTGACTGGCAGGGGGGTACAGCAGCTGGAAATGGGAGCTGGAGAAGGGTACACATACTCCGTGTGGGTTGGAGGACATAGCCATGATATGCTGTATATTGGGGGGTACATGGAGTTTGGGGTTGGTTGTGAGTGATATGGGTGGATCGACACAGTGCTGGGAGGGGGAGGGGAAAGGTAGTAGGGGGGAAGCAGTTTGTCTCACCAACAGATGTGGGAATAATGGGGATCTGGATGTGGGGGAGTAGAAGGGTAAGCAGCAAACAATGGGACATTTGCAGATGCCACAACTGTACCAGGGGTTAGCATCTGGCTTGGGAACATGGGCTTCAAAGTGACATGCCATAATGGGTCAGACCACAGTCTTTCATGGCCAGTATTCAGGTGCCACCAGTGGCCATACTAGGTCACATGTACATACTAGGTCACATGTACATTCACACAGGTTCTACCATGCATGTCCTGGGCCAAGCTGTGGATATTCCAAGTCCCCTGTGACACTGGTGTCTGGTCTGTTCCACCAGGAGCAAGACTAGGCCATCACCCTAGCATAGGCCCCAGTATTCACTAGCACAGTGGAGGGGGTGATCCACCTCTCCTATTGGTCCTCTATAGGTTACACTGTGGTATCACTGCTTGTCCCCTGGTCCCTCTGCTGGCATCAACAGCAGAGCTGTGTCACCTGGGGACCTCTGTCATATCTCCTCTCAGTCATCCCCTGTCTAGCCTTCCTTGCCTCCCTTCATGGTGGACCCCCTCCACTATTCTGGTGACACCTCCCTATGCCTTTACTACTTCCACCTCAGAATGTGGCAACAGGACCTGCAAGGCACTGTCAGACCACGGACCTGTTCAGGGCCATGTGGTATCTTGTGGTTGCACCTCCCTTCCTGTCCACATGTGTCCTAGCAGTCTCCCTGCTTTCTGGGCCATCGCTGATCCATGGGTGGCGAGTCCTGACTTTTTATTCTCAGTGACACCTGGTGTGGTTTTCTGTGTCATGGTCCTAGTATGGGGGAGGGATGGGGCTCATTTGGGAGTCAAATCCTGGACCTCCTACACCATGCAAGATTAGGTTGGCGGTCCATTGTGTCTTAGATATCCTGTCTGGTCAATGTCAGCTCTGGGAACTGTTCATTGCTGACATCCTACATTTTGTTTGGTGCGGGGGGGGGGGGGGCGTGTGCTCTGGTTCCCCTTCTCCTGTGTTCCTGTATATCCCCTGGCTGGCTTTTGGGGTTCCTTTTCTGAAATGTGTTGCAGCAGGTGTGTTAGGGATTCAGAGTGGGTGGGATATGTGGTACCCCCCCAATGTGCCTGGCAGTTGGCATGGGGCCATAGTAATGTGCAACCAATGGCCTTAGAAGCCCTTACCTACTCAATATCCCCTACCCAACTATTACAGACACCTATTAGGATACACCATATATGTCACTACAATCTGGATGCATATCCTACTTCTAGTGGAGGTCTAGCCTAGTGGTTAGTACAACTGCCTCGTACCCAGAGGATCAGAATTTTGATTCCCACTGGTGGCCCTTGGCAGGTCACTTTACCTTCCATATCCTTGGCAATGCGGGCCTGCAAATCTACTTCCAGTGATACATTGCCAGGAATACCAGCAGCAGCTGGGTCACCAGGAGTCAGCACTGAAATAAACATGTGATTTCTACTTCTATGCTTTATCTAGAATATCTATATATCTCAGTTCTTCGAGATTCGTCATTATTTTTAGGACGTATCTGAAAATCTACACGTTTGTTCATATCATACAGATTTTGCATAAATATGTTACATATATTAACCACATATACATTTTTAAACACAATCCAGCATTACAATATTTACAACATCCTACCAGCCCATACCACGCTCTACCATCCACGCACACACACAATATACACCATGTATTCCGAGTCTACACACAACGAGCTTACATGCACATGCACATGAGCCGATCTCACATATGGCTGCCCAGATAGCAGCAACTTCAGATCAACCCACCACCCAGGGTTCCTTGTCTGTCAGGTGTTACTGCACAGTCTCATATGTTACTGTGCACTCAGCCATTTGTTTCAGTTGTGATCATGTCTGTTCACTGGATATGATTTCATTGGCACCACCAAACACATTCATTTCGGGTGTACAGGTGCCTATGTCATTGCCTCCTCTGAGTGCCGCCTGTTATTTTGGCTGGGCTACATGTAAAATGTTCACATTACTGCTGCTGGGGTCCCTGGTCACCAGGGCCCTATATGAGGTTTGAGCCCTTGATGCAGGATCCAGCATACTTTGCTCAGAACCACTGTGCCACAGCTCCACAACATGCCCTGCAGTGCTGCACGATGGGCACAATGCTGCTGCACTTGTGTACAGTCCACAGAGCAGGGAGGTTTAGCATCGGGTTATGCACACTATTAATCCCATTGAGCACCCATTGAGAAAACTGCCAAAACATTAAAACAGCAGCGTGCCTCAGAGACCATCACTTCTCCCCATTCAGCGTCGGCAGCAGAGAGCAGGAACAACACAGCTTCCTCCCGCTCCCCGATGCAGAGGCCAATCAGGAACCAGCCGCCATCCAGGAAGAGAACCGCCAAAGCATTAAAACAGCAGCATGCCTAGGCGCGCCTGCGCCTAGCAGGCCCATGCCTGAGGGCCTCGCCAGGCGGCCCTTTGGCATGGCCCTTAGGCAGGGACCTGGGGCTGGAACAGGTTGTTGGATTATTTATTTATTTAGTTTATTTATTTACATTCTCTTATATACCGCGCTATTCTGCATCAGTGCGGTTTACATTGAACAAACTGAAATTACATTGAACAGGGCATTATAACTTGGAGATAACTATTTTACAGGGAACTATTTTACAGGGTTGAACTTAGCCACCCGACAACCCCCAAACACGGCAGTAAGTAAGAATCTCCACATTGGGTAAAGAATACTTGCGAACTACAGCAACAAACCGCTTCACTGATACTCTCCACTAGGAACACTGAAACAGCTTCCTGCCTTCCCCCACAGAAAAGACACAACAGGAATTGCCACCATTGGTAACCCCAACTAGAGCTCGCTATAATCTAGGGTAGATAACAAGTTCCTTCAACATGCAAATCCACTACTGCCGCATTCTACCCTATCTCCTACTGATGCTAATCCTAATGCAACAAACTGTGTGGGAACCAAGACGCATACAGCATCTACTCTCATACTCCCACTACCAATCTTACCACCGGTCACCATCCTATACTACCAACAAAACCAGGTGCTTGACACGCAGAACTCACAATTTAATACAGCTACCCCATGCACATCTCCCACACTCTACACACAGAAACCCCATCATTGCGTCCTCAATCAAGTGTGCCCTAATCAACGCAAGATCTATCAGAAACAAACCAAACACTATCCAGGACTGCATACAATCCCACAAGCTGGACATCATATGCATCACAGAAACTTGTCTGGCAGATATGGACCAGGTTATCCTCAATCAAATTACACCATCTGATTAAGTAGCATTTAACATTACAAGAATGCACAAAAGAGGAAGAGGTGGCTAGAAACCACTACAGATTCAAAACCACCTCCGCTATCAATACGGCAGGGGTCGACACAATCACCATCTCTTAACAACTACCTAAGTATATGCCTTAAATATAGACCACCAGATGCAAAGTCCAAAAATCTATCAACTCTACTGGAGACAGTCTGCGCACACAACTCCCACTATAAACTGCTCATAGCCCTAGGAGGCTACAAGCTCTGCTCCACACCCAGCAAAGAAGCCAAAGCATTCCTCAATGCAATGGAGTCTCTGCAGTTCACCTTAGTGAATGCTCCCATGAATCAACATGGAATAAGTCCAGATCTCATCTTCTTACCAAAGCAACTAAGTGAACAAGACCAGGCCACAGGGTCCCTGGTCAGACCATCATGCAATAACATTCTCATTGCTACTTAAAAGCCCGGCCAGCCGGAAAACTGAGGGACACATCAACAAAAAATTCAAAACATTTCACAATGACCTATTCCTACAGGAGATAATCTCCAACACAACAGTCACAACTTGGACATTATCATTGAAAATTGAGATAATACAATTGCTGCAGCCTCCTCAGCCACAAAATAAATTCACCCATGCACCTGCAAAAGAGCCAGCACACCCCAGTACTCCGACACAATCAGAGAAGCAAAGCAGGCTCTAAGAAAACTCAAAAGAAAATAGAGAAGAAATAAGATACAGGACAACATGCGCCAATACAGAGCCAATCAGATGGAAAACAACGATTTAATCAACAAATGCAAACAACAATACCACACTAACACCATGATGAAGGCAGTGAACAGACCAAGAGAGCTCTTCAGCATAGTACAGAAGCTCACCAGAGATACTGCACAGCAGGATGCCCAGCACATTGACCCACAATAGTTTGCAGACTTCATAAATGACAAACACAGGACCCTCGCCGTGAACCCCCCCCCCCCACCCCCACACACACACACACATAAGGAACAATCCAGCAACCACAGAACACCAAAAAAACATGGGAGGACTTCTACATTCCCTCAGTGCTCCAGATTAAACAGATAGTGGACTCCTTGAAAATGACAACCCCAACAGCCCGGTGGCTTGGATCAAACATCTAAGGAACAACTAAGCCAGCACATCCAAAAGATAGTGGAACTGTCCCTTCAACAGGGCTACATGCCGCTGCACCTCAAGCAATCTATCATATGACCAGTCCTTAAAAATGCCACCCTAAATCCATCAGACGCTAAATCCTACCATCCAATCTCCAGCTTGCCATTCATTGCAAAAATTATTGAAAAATCTGTCCAAAGGCAGCTACAGGGCCACATCTATCTGAATGTGCCATTAGACATATATCACCACAAGTTCAAACCACAACACAATGTTGAAACCCTGCTGACCTCACTATTTGACAATCCCATAAGAAGCCTAGACAATATCCAAAAAGGATTCCTGTTAATCTTTATGGACATTTTGGCTGCCTTTGACATGGTTTCCCACAATAAAATGCTACAACGGCTATATGATGTTGGGCTGCACAACAACACAGTAAAATGGTTTGAATCATACCTTAGTAACTGAACTCAACAGGTCAAATGTGGCGTAGAGAGATCAACGCAATTCAATGCACCATAAGGCATACTTCAAGGATCTGCCCTGTCATCCATCCTCTTTAACCTTTACATACAGCCCATTTGCAATATCATCAAGCAACACAAGATGCACTACCATATTTATGCAGATGATATCATGGCATATACTCCTATAAACATACACACACCGGACCTGACACCTGTAACTAAATGCCTGGAAGAAATGACTATATGGCAGCGCAGATCATCATGAACACAGCAAGAAATGAGCAGATCACATCTATGCTCCAACACCTTCATTGGTTGCCCATCCACACTCGCACAAGATACAAGGCAACTCTGAATATATTCAAAATCTTAAACATCTCAGCCAATGCCCTTCAAAACATAGTAGCCGAGGACACCAGCACAAGGCCTAGGAGAAGCAACATGGAAAACAAGATCATCACACCCGCAGAATACCAGAGAACCAATCAGGCCACATCCAGAAGAGCATCGTTTCTCTATGCACCCGAGCTGTGGAACTCACTGCCTAACTTATGAGAGCCATGAGTGATACCAAGGACTTCCGAAGGATGCTCAAGACCATACTATTCACAGATTACTATGGGCCCTCCCAGAATCCATAAACTTGGCTATGAACTTGATCACGCACAGTCCGCAAATGACATAACTGTAAATAGTTTATAGTTGCACATAATCCCCCACCCTACCTCCCCTCCTGTCCTAACCTTCTTAAATGTATCTAACCTAGTTACTCTGTAAACCACTTTGATTGAAGGATAAATGTGGTATATAAAACTAGTCAAATAAACAAATAAATAAATAAGTATTTCTACATATGTACATGCCACATGAGCTTTATAAAACTACACCCATATATTTATTTATTTAACAGGTTTTCTATACTGCATTATCTTGCATTCAATGCAGTTTCCATAAAACACAAACAAGAAATATACATTGAACAGGGAATCTTAACTTGGACGATTACATAGTGTATAAAGTCGTAAAATACAGGTACAAAAGAAGGTTAGGTTGAAGTGTCTGATCAAAGTGTTCCTTGAAGAGCTGCATTTTTAGAGCTCCTCTAAAATCCGTTCTATCTGATGTGGCTCTTATATTCTCTGGCATAGAGTTCCAAAGTGATGGAGCGTACAAGGACATGGCACGGTTACAAGTTGTTTGCCTCGCTTTTGTGCATTGTTTTGGGATGGATAATAAATTTCTGCTTACAGATCTTCTTTGCCTATTATAAGGTCCCATTGTAGTCAAAGATTGAAGGCTTGCTGGTGACAGATCATGTATTATTTTAAAGATGATTAAAAGTGATTTAAACTTGGAACGAATGTGAACAGGAAGCCAGTGAAGCAGATGTTGTGCAGGTGTTATATGGCTCAGTTTTGTAGTTCCAGTTATTGGGAGTGCAGCTGTTTTTTGAACAAGTTGCAGTGGGTACGTTGACTTTGATAGATTAAATTACAGTGATCTAGAACAGGTGTTAGCATGGATTGACATACTGTTCTGAAGTCACACTCATTAAGTAGTGGTTTGAGCTTCTGGATTGTTCTAGCTTATAGCAAGCATTCTTAGTCGTTCTCTTGCTGTGATCCTGGTAGTTGAGGTTCTGATCAAGGGTTACGCCAAAATATTTTACTTGCTGCTTAACAGCCAGGTCATAAACTAAAATACATATGCTCTTAGGTAGTAGGAATGTGGTGTTCCTCATAACATATAGGACCTTTGTCTTAGCAAAGTTGATTGTAAGGTTTAGTTCACCGAGGCAGCTTATCATGGTACACTAGTGTATATTCCTTAATGGGCAATGGACAGAAAGACATGAATAATATACTGTATAATAAAATCAAGGCCCTATTTACTAAAGTGGAGTCAGCTTTTGCAGTTAGCTCATGTCAATTGCTAAAACCTCTGGGACATTCCCAGCATCTTCCCATACAGTTAACAAAGAGATAATAATATATTTATCACACATTTATTGCAACCTCTCCTTGCTGGTCTCCCTCAGAGTCATCTCTCTCCTCTTCAATCTGTTCAGAACTCTGCTGCGTGGCTAATCTTCCACCAGCCCCAATACACTCATAAAACCCCAATTCTCAAATCACTTCATTGGCTCTCCTTCCGTTTGCATATCCAATTCAAACTTCTCCTTCTGACCAGAGCCAGCCCTAGAGTTGGTTCACAGTGTTGGTGCCTTAGGAGTACCTCAAGCTTTACACTACTTCTCGCTGTCACAATCTATTATTTAGTTTTGAATGCCCTGCTTTTGCTGCCCTCTGGAAGTTGCTGCCCTAGGTGACCAGCTAGTTTGCCTAGTGTTTGGGTCAGCCCTGCTTCTGACCTATAAATGCATTCATTCTACTGCCCTTCACTACCTTTCCTCTCTCCTCTCTCCCTACCCCCCTCCTCGTGAACTCCACTCTATCTCTGGCTTTCTTCTCTCTATGCCCTGTTCTTCCACTGCCAATTCCGGACTTCAATCTTTTCACCTTGCTGCTCCTTTTGCCTGGAACAAACTTCCTGAATCTATATGTTAGGGCTCATCTCTCCCACTTTTCAAATCTATGCTAAAAGTTCACCTCTTTGAGGCTGCTTTTAGATCCTAATTCCCTTGTTCTCCTTTCCCTATTTGAACCCCCTGTTTCTCTTATACTATACTGTCTGTCTTGATTAGATTGTAAACTCTAAAGAGCAGGACTTGTCTTCTATATGTTCTTGTACAGTGCTGCATATGCCTTGTAGTGCTATATAAATGATTAATAGTAGTAGAAGCAATACATTAACTGCACTGTAGATAAGGCTACATCCAATCAGGTGATATTAACTGTGCTGTGTTACTGCCATGTTAATAACATTGACAATTATTTTTCGTTTACTAAACTTCTCAAAACCTGACTCTTCCAGATCTGTTTTGAATTGTAATGCATGATTGATGAAAGGACTGAAAGGGGGACAATGATGTGATCTTAACTGTTTTTATACTAGTGGATGGGTAAATTTTATTAGTAAACCTGAGAGAATTATGTGCAAAAAAATTTAAAGTTCTGCACAAAAAGTTTGAAAATTCTGCATGCTTTATGAATAAACATTTGCACAGAATTTCTTCATCATAAAGCTTAACTCCTCATCTAGATCTGAAATTTCCTCTGCCTTTTTCCTCCTTAGCTGTTTAACTCCAATCACAGTTCTATCTCCAAACCATCTTTCTCCTCCATTTTCTCTCCCTCTACTTTTAGCCCCCAGTCAGCCCCCTACTCACCAACAGCCCATCTTCAGCCCTAGCAGCAACCAATTCACCAACAGCGCTTCTGTCTCCCGCTGCCCTCTTCACTCACCACATCCTTTCTCCTTCCCCAACCCCCCCCCCCACACACACACACACTCATCAGTAGCCCTTCTCCTGCCCCCAGCAACTCCCCGACTCTCCAGCAACCCGATCGCAGCTGCACAACCATGAGAGCAAATGGAAGTACTCCCGCGGCTATGCTAGAATCCGATGAGTCACATTTTCAAAAGTACACTGGAAGCACAGGAGGCATTTCTGTGTACCTTTGAAAACACACCAGCATCGGAGTCTGGCACAGCCATGGGAGCAAACAGAAGTGCTCACTCAGTCCTGTTGCTGCTAACAGTGAGGTAGGATTGGGCACTTTTAAAGCTTGTCTGCCCAATCCTACCTCACTACTGGCTCGCTGGTGCCTACGCAGAATTCTGCACATGTGGGGAATTCTATACAAATTGTGCATTTGCACAGAATTCCCCCAGGAGTATATTATGTATTGGGGTTTTTACATTTTAAATTTTGTAACCCTACTGTACAGATTTGACTGAAAGTTGCATCATATAAACCAAGAAACTATATGTAATTAATAGTTAAGGTGTGGTAAGTTACCATGTGCTAACTATAAGGTGCAGTCCCCATTTTCTACATATCCTCTACCCACTCCTCACCCCATTCTGCACTAGGCCGTTAATGAGGGAATTAGCATATGCTATCAAGCAGCATAGGCCCACTCTCTGTCTCATATTTGTAGTACCCCAAGCATTCACCCATATCAATTGCTCTACTTCCAATAGAGCCTTCTATTATTATGCTTCCATCATCTGGAATACCCTTCCTCATGAGCTCCGCTCCCTATTAGAGATTGGAGATTTCCGCTGAAGGCTAAAGACACTGCTCTTCCAAGAATATTTTGGCTCAGACACATAACCACTTCAGCATCCTGTGGACACACATAAACTGTTAAACAATCCAGCTACAATATTAATAAGTTCTTTTTGTTCATAGTTTTTCAGAGCTTTCGTTTGCTTATTCTAGTAATCCTTCCAACAAATTGTTCCATGTAACGTTCGTGTTCTTTGTTACGCTTGTTCCATGTAAACCACCGTGACTAGTAGATACAGCGGTTTAAAAGAGTTGTTAAATAAATATAAATAAATAAATAAAATCTTTGTACGCCACACCAAAGAAAACTCGTAGAAATTTTTAGTTGAGAACCTATTCATTTACTGGGTCTGCGGATTCCTCTGTATGCATTTTTCTGTCATTGGCCCCAGACCTTATACTTCTATTTTTTTTTTAAATAAATGCTTCATCAGCCATCTTTTTAGACAATCTGCTCTTGAAAAGCTCATTTATCACAATAAATAGGCTATTTGAATTCCCAGATATTTTTTTAACAACATGGTTTTAATTATGGATGTTATTGAATTTATTAACATACAATATGAGCCTATTCTCCTTGAATAATGTATGCCACTACTTCTTAATCTCTTTATGCTGACCATCATATTGGCATGGTTACTACCTCTATTTGTAGAAAGAGATTTTTCTGCTATAATTTATTCATTTATCACCTTTCTGGTCCTGCATTGGGATTTTTAAAAAATGCTTTTCTGAAACATTGGAGAGATTTGTCCATTGATATTCTGAACTCAGTAAAGTTTCACCAAAATCAATTACACGTTATTTTATTTCCTGTCGGAGCTGGAAACTATGATACAGCAGAGACCTACTTTCTATGAATTATTTAGGTGTAATTTCCCAAGTGAGTTTTCCCATAATTTATTTTGCATGGAAACAAAAGATCTAATTTAGCTGATAATTGTCCGTTGTAAAGATGAGACAAACATATGCAAAGTTTCAAGAGCTATGAAATGAAAAAAACTCCTTCACTGAAAGGGCAATTCTTTCAAATGCCTCCAGAAATTCATCTGGATCGTCCTTTTCCCCCAACTTCCCAAAAGTCAGAGTGTCACAGGATCCCAGTCCTACCAAACCATGGCTCAGTTCTGAGCTCTGTTTTATGAGTCCAGCGGCTGCTTCCTGTGTCTTCTGTTGATGGCTCAATCCAGGTCTCCAGCATCTGCAGGACTGGCTTTTGCTGCTCCTGCATCGCCAGGATAGCACGCTGCTGTGTCTGCGTAGCCAGTTCAGCCTGCTTGCTGAATTGTGATGCCATCCAATCCAATATGTCGCGTTGCTCCATCGCGATGATCCCTGAAAAGAAACAAAGAAAAAAAAACCAAGTGTGGCTGCACACAAAAATCAGGCCTACACTTCCTTGTGTTTTTTTTTTTTTCAAACTGACAGACACTTGTATCCCCACAAGTTAGGCCCTTCTACCCATTACCTGGTAGAAGTGTAGACTCAGGCTCTCAGCAACGGTGGTGTGACTCCGCGTCGTAGCACCTTCCAGGAACTCGCCTTCCGTTCCGGAATTTTGCTGCTGTCCGGTCCACGTTTTGTTTTCCAAGTCCGATCCGGTTCTTTTCAAAAGTCCAGTCCGGGTTTTCCTTTCTGGCACTCCGGTCCAGGTTTTCTTTAACTCCGGTCCGGGTTTTCTTTGACTCCGGTACGGTTTTCTTTGATTTTTTTTTTTTCCAAGATGAAGACTGGCAATTTGTTTCTATATTTCTTTGCTGTATCTCTTAGGCTCATATGCAAAATCCTAAAAACTACGCCATTTATGTCACCCTTGTTGTCGGTGACACAAAGATTATACGCCACTAGGTAGCACTATTAAAGAACAAAGAGTCCGAGTGTAGGGTAATAAAGGCTTTTATTCCCCGTTTAAAACAAGGTTCAACTAAGAGATATTTTAAATAACAGAAACAGTCCTTTGTTTCAAAAGGTACCAATATTCACTTGCTAGTTAACCGTTACTTCACAGTTTAAAGCAGGTTTTTCTTCAAAGTAATATTCAGTATAATAAACATCAACTTATACTTCATTTATTCTTCTGTGGAGCATACACACTTTGGAGCATAGGCAGTGCACCAATCACATTCCATTTCCTCAGGTAAAGGTGAGGGAATAGTGCTGGGAGAATCCACTTCCATCAGATCCTCTCCCCTATACTGATTCAAAGGGCTTTCACTGTCCCTGTCTATTCCAGCATGGTAATCTCCTACTTGGGAGTTTGGCTTCACATAAGCAGGGACTCTTAAGGCTGGCGGTAGTTTAGTGAACCAGTCTTGACTCTTGTTTCGCTTAGGAGGAATACTTCTTTTAGCATAACTTTTAGCAGTATAATCATTACAGTTAATCTTCAATGCCTCATACCTTGGCTCACTGAGTAAAAACTTCCGTTGCTTATAAAACTGCTTTCCCCTCTGAATAGGTGAAACTGGGCAATGATCCTCTAGAGATAAGCTTCTGTCAGAACCTCCCTCTCTGGTTCTTAGCTTTCTTCTCTCTATGTTACAAACAGGCAGAGTATAGGAACTAGGCGTGGCAGAGCCTCTCACCTTAGAGCAACTTCCACCAAACTCCCCTTGCACAACAGGTCCAGTTTGGGCTTTCTGGCTTCCCACCTTGTGAGGTCTGTTTCTCCTCCAGCTTCCAGCTTGGCTTCTTCCACAGCAATCAGGCTTATGTCCTTGATAGCCTCCAGGCTTCTCTGCTATTTCTCCTTCTAGTCCAGCTCCAGTTCCTTCTTCCTCTTTCTCCTCCTTCTTCAGCTCCTGCTGCTTCACATGCTTATGCCACTCCTTATGCCATTTCTCCCTTTTCTGTCCAGAAGCATTCTGCTCTGGCTTATAAAGTGAACCATTACTGCTGACTTCCTGGTTCCCTTTCAGCTGCAGGTGATCAGTGAGATTAGGTTCATTAAGACCAGTATGTCTGTTCCTGCTCCCTCTAGCTGTGCCTGAAGGTAACTGCACATCTAGTTCTTCTAAAACAGGATTTCTTTTCTTAAAACCAACTTTATTAGTGCCCGCATCATGACAGGTGTCATTAACAAGTGTATAAAGCTGATTTATATGTGCAAATAGACAAAGACATGTACGTACAGATTTTAGAAAAGCTGCTGCTTACGTATACATGTGTCAGGGCCTTCCCTGGGGAGATGAAGAGGCTGCACCCAAGGTAACAGGAGTAGGACTGGACCCCCGAAGGAAGAATCCTATCGACCAATCTCAAGCATCCCGCTGCTAGCCAAGATAATTGAGAAGGCCGTCCAACGTCAAATCCAGCACCACATCGAAACCACTGCCCCTCTCGACCCATGCCAACATGGCTTCAGAGAATTGCATGGCGTCGAGACACTACTCACCATGCTAATCAAAACCTTAATCACAGGGATTGACAACATCAGATGTAGTTATGCCCTTATCTTCTTGGACATCGCCTCCGCATTCAACTTTGTCAACCATGAGCAACTCCCGACACGTCTCCAGGAGAAGGGAATCCATGGTTCAGCCTGGAGCTGGTGCAAATCTTACTTAACAGACAGATGGCAGCAGGTACGAACGGGCTCCAAGACCTCAGAGCCTTTTCAACAAAAACAGGGCGTTCCCCAAGGCTCCTCACTCTCTGCCCTCTTGTTCAATATATATATGCAGCCCATATGTGCAATCATCCGCTCCTTCAATATCTCCTGCCTGATATATGCAGACGACGTACTGCTCTTCACCCCATTCGCCACTGACCAACCTGACTTCTCGACACTAGTGAGATGCTTTGATGCTGTCACCGACTTGCTCAACTCAGAGTCTCAGGATCAATTTCAACAAGACAGATATACTATTCATCACAAGAAATCAATCCTTTTCCCCACCCGCATCAATAAAGGTGAGAGACACCGAGCTCCCAAGCAGACCCACCATCTGCTACCTGAGCGTCACGCTAGACCAGCACCTCGACATGAAAGCGCACATAAGCGACACCATCAAGGCAATCTACCATAAGATGCGGACAATTCGACATCTCTGACCCGTGCTGCAGCCAGATGACTTCCGAACAATTTTCCAGGCACTTGTAACTCCCCCACTTCGACTACGCCAGCACTATCCTGCACGGACTCCCCAAGAACCCACTGAACCCACTACAACTAGCAATGAACACTGCTGCCCGTTTCCTACATGGGGCCTCTAGAAGAGGCCACATAACCCCAATCCTAAAAGACCTACACTGGCTGCCGATCAACTGCCGGCTCACCTACAAAGTAGTACTGCTGACCTTCAAAGCCATCAACAAAAAAGATCCTCCACCTCCCTAACGGACCTTCTCCACCCCACTCCTCCATACAGATCAAGAAGGACCTTCGCCACCAACACACTAATAATCCTCAGTGAAATAACAAAATGTTCTCAGGCAACAAAGAACAGAGCCTTTGTGTTCTACGCACCTACTCGCTGGAACTACCTCCCAACCACCATTTGAGCAATCACTGACCTCACCCAGTTCAGGAAGGCATTAAAGCACCATCTTTTTCTTCTATATCACTCACATGCCAACGATACAACTCCACCCACCATACCCCCACCCACCTTGACAACACCACCAACACACCCTAATCATGTCAAGGCAACCGCACTCATCAGTCCAACCATCTAATTGTAAATAACTGACAATCCTGTAAATAACTGATAATCCTGTACATAGTTATTAGAGCATGTCATGTTGCTACAACTGCTCAGCGACACTCTGCTCAGATTGTATATAGTTACCCCAGTTCTAAATCCAAGTTACAATACCCGTTCAATGTAAGTACGAAGCAGGTTCCTCCTGCTTTGTACAAAAATGTTACTTGTAAACAGCACTGATTTTAAAGAGCACGGCATAGAAAAGCTTTAAATAAATAAATAAAATGAAGCAGTGCCGAAACCGAGTGAGGATCAAGAACCAAGTCTTTCCAGGCAACATCAGCAGAAACAGGTGAAGTTTGACATTAATATTTGCACTGAAGGAGTGCAAGCAACTGGGTTGATAGTAGAAGCAGGTCAGGTCCCCAAAAAAATGAACCTGCAAGGGTGTGTTTTCCTTGCTTTCCTTATAAATGGTTTCTGATAATACATACATACCTCTTGCTGGTCTAGTGGGCTCTTCTGTGGACAGACGTCATCCTCCACACCACCTCTAGGAATCTGTGCTGAGCTCGCTGCTTTTTAACACATTCGTAAATAACCTGGAAATGGGAATAATTAGTGAGTGATCAAATATGCAAATAGCACAAAATTATTCAAATTTGTTAACACACAAGAGGAACGTGCAAGAGAACTTTGATAAACTGGAAGAATGGACATGGAATTTAATATGCACAAGTACGAAGTCATGCACTTAGGGAAGAACATCACAAACTATAGTCACATGATGCAAGGTTTCACATTAAGAATCACCACCAAGTGTGCACAATCTAGCAGAATTAGAAAAGGCACAGAGAATAACCACCATTTACCAAAATGGTAAAGGGGATGGAAAGATAAACTCCTACAAGGAAAGGCTTAAAAGGTTAGGGCTCTTCAACTTGGAAAAAAGATGGCTGAGGGGAGATCTGATAGAAGTCTATAAAATAATGAAGTGGAATGAGTAAACATAGATCACTTATTTACTCCTTTAAAAAGTAGAAAGACTAGGGTACATGCAATGAAGCTATAATATAGCCCATTTAAGACTAACAGGAGAAAATATTTTTTCACTAAACGCGTAATCAAACTCTGGAATTCATTGCTGGAGGATATGGTCAAAGCTGTTAGTGTAGCTGTGTTTAAAAAACACTTGGACAAGTTCCTGGAGGAAAAGTCCATAAACCATTATTAAAGAGGGCGAGGAAACTCCACAGCTTACCCCAGGATAAATAACGTGGAATCTGTATACCTTTTGATAACCTGCCAGGTACTTGTAACCTGGATTGGCCACTATTGTAAACAGGATACTGGGCTTAATGGACCTCGGTCTGACCCAGTGTGACAGTTCTTATGTTCTTAACAACATGTCCTCTGTGGCCACAGCTGCAAGTCACTGGCCTCTGATCATGGGTTCATTTCCCAGTTGGCCTGACTGAATAGCCCCCACCCCCACCCATTGGGGCCTTTTTTTTTTTTCTTTTTTTTTTTTAGTGCCATCAAGTCAGTGTTGACTCATAGCGACCCAGCTACCTCTGGGTTTTCTTGGCAATGTATCACCGGAAGTTAGTTTTCCTAAAGTGTAAGACCCTTGCTTCTGAATGGATTCTAACAGTCCTAGTCCTTATACTGAACCACATCATCTGGTGATCACAGGATTCAAAATGATCTCCCACTATAACATCAGAAACACTTTCACCACTGGTAAGCACCAAGTCCAGTATGGCCCCTTCACGTGTGGGGTCTGTTACCAATTGCCTGAATAGTTTTCCCTGTAGAGAATCCAGGATCTCCTTGCTTCTAGATGATATTGCAGCAGAAATGTGCCAATCAACATCTGGCATATTGAAATCCCCTATCAGTAGCACCTCCCCTTTCCTAGCAATACTGCACATGTTTTCAATTAACTCTTTGTCCACCTCTTCCTCTTGTGAGGGAGGTCTGTATATCACGCCAATGCAAATAGATTTCTCTTTCCCTCTTTCTAGTTTAACCCACAGTGCCTCCTCTCTCCCTTTTAAGCTCTGCAATTCCAAAGCTTTAATATTTTTTACATATAGTGCCACGCCTCCTCCCCTTCTTCTTACCTTGTCCTTTCTGAATAAAGTATAGCCTGGTATAGTTACATCCCAGTCATGGTTTTCTGTAAACCATGTTTCTGTAACTGCCACTAAATCCAAGTCAGCCACTCCCACCAAAGCTTCAACAGCAGGGATCTTATTTCCCATGCTATGGGCATTTAATACACACTGCTTTCCATGTGTTACCCCTTTTACCCATTTCCATAAAGGTATTTAATGTTTTACTTACCTGGGGGCTTTCTTCACCCATCCCAAACTAATCTAGTTTAAAGCCCTCTTCAGTAGATTAGCCAGTCTACTACTGAAGATGCGTCGACCTTTCTTGGGCAGCCATCTCTGCTCTGCAACCCTTGGAACAGCATCCCATGGTCCAATAAACCAAAATGCTCTCGATGACACCATCCACGTAGCCATGCATTCATCTCCAGGATGCAAGCCTCTCTGCCTTGGCCTTTACCCTCAATAGGGAAGACTGAAGAGAACACCACTTGTGCACCTATCTGCTTCACCCTCTCTCCCAGAGCCATGAAGTCACTTTTGATATTCTCAGAGGGATACCTGGCAGTATCATTTGTTCCAACATGGATTAGCAACATTGGGTAATAGTCAGTGGACTTGATGAGTCTCGGCAAACTCTCTGTAACATCTTGGATTTTGGCACCTGGCAGACAGCATACCTCTCTGGACATCAAGTCTGGTCAGCAGATGGACGCATCAGTACCCCTCAGAATAGAGTCACCAACCACCACTACCCTTTGCTTCCTTGTGGTCACTGATTCTGCAACTTTGGGGTACTTGAGCTCTGGTATGCTTTCACCTCCTCCACTTCCAGGGCTGCATAATGGTTCTTCAATTCAAGGGCTTGAGAAGTTGGATTGGTGATTCTGCAGGCCCTGGTGACTTGTGTCCAATCTTCGTCATTCTGTAGGCACCCATCTTCTCCTCTGCTGGAAAGCTTGGTTGTTGCAAGAAGCATCTCATCAATTTACTTCTCACTGTCTTGAATGCTCTTCAGCCTTGCCACCTCCTCTCTGAGTTCCTCCACTTCTTTCCTGAGAGCTTCAGCATGCAGGCACCCTGCACATGGAACCAGTCCTTCAATGGGCATTGGGACCTCTGTCTGGACAGAGGCAGAAGCTGTAATGGGGGCAACAGCTTTAGCGATATGATATTTCCCAGCCATTGTTCTGTTTGTAGAGCTTAGGTATCTGTTAAAGCAAAAGAGAGAGATCTACCAAAGTACCAGCCAGTTTCCCAGCTGTCCTTTCAGAGAAAAAGCAGTTAAATCTCTTTAATTATATTCAAAATGTGCTGTTCCAAGTCCCTGTGTTTTGTTAATTGGGGAGGTGCCCTATAAAGCAAGACTTCTCACTAGGGGTGGGTGGAAGTTGGGACGGGGTAGGGAGGGAACTAACACCTGATTAGGTGCAGGTAGCTCCAAAGAGCTGAGAAAGTTACTAAAGCAGTTTTAAACCTACCCCACTAAAGAAAATATTTCTCCTTTTAAACTAAAGCACCAAAAAGAATGTAAGTTTGTTTTAAGAATGTACCAAAACCGTTTTAAGAGCTCCCAGTCAGAGAGCTAGCAATTTAAAAAAACACAAATTCTTACCTTTGTTTGAAATGTATAGCCCCTGTTAGGAATACATCTGGAATTATATTGTATGGAATATGAATTTTGTGTTATAACCTTCCAGCTATTTGTCCTTTGTTTTCCTCCACTCTCATTGTCTAGCCTAGTGAGAACCTTTTGTGTTTTTCTCCACAAACTTCATTTGTTGTTTGCAGGGTGCTAGTCCAAATCAATTGGCTGCCAAATGCTACTCCTCTCCTATAGTTTAACTACCTCTCAATGTAGCATCTGAATTTTTCATCTAGAATCCTTTTTTCACTTCCATGGCCTCTATCTTCAGGAGAGGAGTTGCCTAGTGGTTAGAGCAGCAGCCTGGGACCAGAAAGACCAGGATTCAAATCCCACTGGTACTCCTTGTGACCTTGGGCAAGTCACTTAATCCTCCACTGCCTCAGATACAAATTTAGATTGTAAGCCCTCTGGGGACAGGGAACATGCTGAATGTATCTTGCTTTGATCTACTACTGGAAAAGCATGAGCTAAATAAAATATTGTAATATATGACAGCAGATAAAGACCGGCATGGTCCATCTAGTTTGCTCGGTAAGGTGGCTAGAGTAGTTGTAACCACCACTCCATGCAGGTCAGTATCTTAAACTCTCTTTTTTCCACAAAGTTTTAAACAACATATTAAAGCTGTTGATATGACATAGTATTTTCTCTCCCATTAACATGTATCATCTTTGAAACAGCTATCATCTTTGCAGGGCCAGTGCAAGGAGGTAAGGCACCCTAGGTGAACTCATCCCTTGCGTCACCCCTCCCCCCTTTAGCGCCCATTGCCACCACTTCTATCCCTCTCTGGGATGTGCAGAGGTAGCAATGGCCACAAACCACCCCATGGCGCTTACCTTTAAACTTCGGAACTGTGGGGCTGTTGCTTCCACCTCCCTCCGATGCCCAATGTCGACTTCCTGTTTGCAGCATGAAGTCAGCATCAGGCACCCCTGCCAAAGTTTAAAGGTAGAAATACTCAATTTAAGAAGACCACCCTTCATCCCACAATCAATAATCTCAACAGAAAAAGAGAGTAAAGACTGAGACATAGTGTGTTTATCTCTTTTGCTGTTGAGATGAAACTTTAAAGGTAAGCACCACGGGGCCATTTGCAGCCATTGCTGCCGCTGCCTGTCCTTCCAGAGGGCCGGCGCTCTAAGTGACTACCTAATGGTAGCGCCAGCCATTGGTCTTTGCGAAGTAGGGGTGTGGACAGACTTTATTTTTCATTTCATTTAGTTAAAATAAGAAAAGTGAAATTCTAATAAAACAAATACATTAGGGCCCCATCACAACTGCACATAAAAAGTCCCTCTCGGGCCTTCCTCCAGTCCCCTCGGAGCCTCTTTACTGATCTTTCTTCATCAGCAGGAGCAATCCTGGTTCATTTCTATTCCACTGCAGTGGCAATTGCTAATAATGCGGACAATCCCTTTTGAACATCTGAGGACCAATCTGAATCCTCAGGGGCAAAGATGCAAGTGCTTGGCTGGGCTATCACACAGTGGCTCAGAAGCAGAACTTCATACACCCAGATCAGGGCAGGAAAAAGAGCTTAGCATTGGCTTTCAGAACTAGGCTCCTATATCTAGGCAAATGAATGGCAGGCCTCAGGGGCCACAGAACGCCTCTTTGATGGTAAAGTGACCAACCATACAGAGGGAGGAGTGGCCTAGTGGTTGGGGCAAGGTACCTCAGGCCGGAAGGTTGGTGGTTCATATCCCACTAGAGGACAGTAATCTTGGGCCGGAAGGACTGGGGTTTCTAGTTCCATAGATTCTCCTTGTGGTCTTGGGCAAGCCACTTAACCCTCCATTGCCCATGTTCCCTGTAAGTATTAGTGTATGTGTCTCATATCCCCTTGTGTTAAATGTATCCCCCAATTGTGTTGTGACCACTTTGATTGAAGGATAAGGTGGTATACAAAACTGTCTAATTAAATAAATAAACCATCCTGTATTATATGAGACAGTCCCGTATTTTAAGGATTTGTCCCTGGAATCGTATTATTTCAGTCAGGATACCTAAATGTCCTCTATTTTAAAACACGTGTCTCACTCCTCCACATTTGTACCAGCAAACTTCTCCACTCCAGCTATTTATATGAGACTATTTCAATAAGAGACACAGAAACATATACACATGCATGCACTCTGTTGAACTTCAGTCACATGCACCTCCATCCCCCAAATCAGGTACACACATGCACACTAGCACTTTTTAGACAGACAGATTCTGTCTCTGACTGTCTACTGGTGCTGTGCTGCTTCTGCACTCCTCTACTTCAATGCCCTAAGTTCTTGCTTTTGCTACCAGTTCTTTTTCTCAGCCTGCAATAGCCTCCTCACACTTTACCCCATTCCTCTTACATTTGTACCCTTTCTCAGCAACTCCACTCATCCCTATCAAGAAACCCACTTATTCTATTGACTTTCTCACAGACCTTATGCAGAAAATCAGCCCAATCTTCCTATGACAAATGCAGTCTTTCCATTGACTGCACAGTGAGGGGGGAGCACTGGCAAGCTATAGAGCTAAACTCTAAAAAAAATCCCCAGACAATTTAGACATCATTCTTACTAAGACAGCTACTTTACAAAGTTGTAGAATCCTAAAATAATTTAGATGGTTGGCAATCCTAAACTCCTGAGTCCTCAGCACATCTGACAAATCTGACTCTGCTTCCTCCCCAGGGCCCTGGCAACCATCAGTCAGACACAGCTAGCCAATAAGGAGCAGGGAGAGGTGGGAGCAGTAGCTAGGATACAGAAACCTTCTTTTCTCCCTTGTCCTGCAGCTCTGGAGTATAGTAGGGTTGTTTTTTTTTGCTACAGATAAACAGACCTACAGGAGAAAATATTGGGGTTGCTCAAGCACCCACAGCACCCACAGAGCTGGTGCCTATGATCCTGAGGCCAATATCAGTATCACTATCACAGTCAGTGGTCAGCTGATTTTATTGATTCTGTCATCTGTGTAGGTTCTTAGCCTAGTGTGTGTACTTCTATTTCATCTTTAGACTTTATTTTCATTTAAAAATGCTGAAAAGAAAGTGTGTTTTTAATGATCAACTACAAAATGAATATCGGTTCATTAAGAAACATTCTGGAGACAGCACAATGTTTTGTAACAAATGCCAGTCTTCCTTTTCAATGGCACATGCAGTAAAGGGTAACATTGTTCAGCACCTAAGGACGGACAAACACAAGACAGCAGATGTAAGTGCTTCTTCAAACAGAACTGTGACTTGTTCTTTTTAAAGTCAAACTTTAGATGAGAAAACTCAGTCACTGGCCACAACCGAGGGTACATGGGCTTATCACTGTGTTGTCCACAACCATTCTTTTCAGTCATCAGACTGTACTTCAAAGTTCTTGACAAAATCTTTTGATGAAAAATACTCTTGTGCACGAACCAAAACGGAAGCAATCATCTGTAATGTTTTCAAACCTGACTCTATTGATTCCCTCAAGAGAGACCTTCCTGAAAAGTTTTTTTAACAGCTTTTTGTGATTGCTCAAACCATGGAAGCATTAGTGTGCCCTATTTTAGTAACGTATTTTCTTCCTGAGAAAGGGGTTCAGGTAAAAGTTCTTGATATCCATGAAGTTAAAGGTAAAACCTCAGACATTCTTTCCAAGTGCATTCTTGATACAGTTGAATCCAATGGGCTAAGTATTGCTGTGGAGGCCAATTCCAATTGGGGCACATCCGGACATCCAAAAAAGTGCCCAATTTTTGCACCTGTATGGGCTAAATGTTCCCACGGGTGCAGAATCGGGCACTTAGATGAGCCAGATGTGCCCCGATTCTGCACACTAAACATCCATCAACCTCCCCGGCTAGCCCTCCCTATGCTCCTGCTGGAGCCCCGGTGCTATGGCGTCTTGTCACCATGGCACTGGGACACCATGCAGGAATGCTGAAAGGCCTGCCAACCGAAATAGCCTTCACCCCTGCCATCCAAACCTCGGCAGGGGATGCCAGGGTCTGGATCGGGCGGTAGGCAACTACCTGACAGTGTGCCATGGTTTGTGGAGGGGGCCCTGGCCTGATCTCTGCCATTTGTTAGATTTATTCCACTTCCAAGGTGTAATAAATCCGACATCCATCTTTGCCCTGCCAGACATACAGGGCTGTGACCTGAATCGATCCTGCATGTCCAGGTTGTGCAGCACACTCACACTTATCCTTCGGTACTCTCCCTCCAGCCCCTGTCCAGAGTTCCCTGAAAAAAGCCGCTGTATGTGTGGGGAGCTGTGTCATCAGAATATGATTCCTGCAAATAGCGGGGATTGCACATCCAAATTGCCATACATCCCCGCTATTCACAGGTCAGAATGACCCCCATCTTGTGCTGACTATACCAATTGCAATTTTGGTGGGGCTGCTAGGAGGGGTAGTAACTATATTTTTTACAAGCTGCAAAAAAGATTTAGGAAGTAATTTAATTGGTGCAAACTGTGTAACTCACATTGCTCATAATTGTATCAGCACTGCTGCCGAATGCCTGCCATTTGACATTAAAGTTATTATTGACAAGATATTCAGACATTTTTACATTTATACAATGAGAACTGAAGAATTTAAAGAGTTGTGTGACTTTGTTGAAAGTGAGAACCAAAAGCTCCTCAGATACAGTAATATAGGTGGCTGGCTTTACTACCAGCCATAGAGAGGTTAATTAAAATGTTCCAACCAGTGAAATCATATTTTCTGATCCAGGAAAAATGCCCAGTTATCATCAAAACCTTTTATGAGAATGAATCAGCAGAAATTTGGCTGTCCTTCCTGCACAGTCAACCAGTGATTTTCCAAAATGCGACTTTAAAAATTGAGTCTCAGAAAATCTCAATTATAGAGGTGGCTGGAGTAATCAGTGACCTTAGAAACAAAATTAGTTTCTAGGAAGAATGAAGTGTTTTTTCCTCTGACAACCAGATAGAAGATAAAAGATCTTGAAACATTGACAAAGCAGATTTCAAGCAATCTGTGTCATATTTCTACACCACTTGCATTGATTACTTGCATCGGTGGACCACTCACTTCCAGGAGCTTGGGAAACATCAGTGGACTCTCCTTCAAAAACAACCGGAGTGGTGTGAGTTAGAGTCGTCTTTAGAATACATTTTGTCTACAAGACCCAGCCTAGAGTCAGTAAAGCGTAGTTACTTACCTGTAACAGGTGATTTCCAGAAACAGCAGGAATTTAGTCTTCACATATGGGTATCATCGGTACTGACGGAGCCTGCGCGGGAATGCTCCCCAGCGTCCAATAGGAAAGCTTTTGGGAGCATCCCACAGTGCCTGCCTGCTGCCTTCCCACCTTTCTACCTCTCTCACTTCAGTTGAGTTTATAGGTGAGACCAAAGGAGAGGAGTAGAGAAATAGACAGAGACAACTCCTAGGGGAGGTGGGTGGGTTGTGAAGACTAAATTCCTGCTGTTCCCGGAGATCACCTGTTACAGGTAAGTAACTACGCTATCTCCAGGAACAAGCAGGAATGTAGTCTTCACATATGGGGATTCCCCAGCTTATAGATGCCAAGGGAATGACCCCAGCAAGCTGCGAACCCAGGTGAGATGGGTCATGCTTCCTCCCATGGACCTCTGGCATCAAACTCGGGACCGGCGGGTAGGAGTTGTATTAAGTATGAAAGAGATGCTGAAGAATAGCTTGGCCAAACGAGGCATCCCGACACGAGTCCTTGTCTAAGCAGTAGTGGGCTGTGAAGGTATGCACCGAAGCCCAAGTAGCTGCTCTACAGATGTCGTTAATAGACACAGAACGAAGATTAGCCATCGAGGCTGTGATGGCTCTCACATTGTGAGCTGTGACATGGCCCTTGAGAGAAAGTCCTTTACTCTCATATGTAAAAGATATGCAATCTGCAATCCATTTAGATAAAGTTCTTTTGGAAACTGGAAGTCCCAAATGACTAGAGTCAAAAGCAACAAAAAGCTGAGAAGATTTTCTATGTTGCTTAGTTCTTTGAAGATAAAAGGCTAAGGCCCTTTTACAGTCCAAAGTGTGAAGATTCCTTTCTGCACTGGAGGCATGAGGCCTAGGGAAGAATATAGGAAGATAAACCGTCTGGTTTAAATGAAAAGGTGAAACCACCTTTGGCATAAAGTGAGGGTGAGTCCTGAGGACTACTTTATCATGGTGGAACCTTGTATAAGGAGCGTCAGCCACTAAAGCCTGCAGTTCACTAATGCGTCTTGCAGAAGTGATAGCAATTAGAAAAATGACTTTCCATGAAAGGAACTTTAGGGTTGTAGTGGCTAAGGGTTCAAAAGGTGGTTTCATGAGCTGCCCGAGAACAAGATTTAGATCCCATGCCACCGGTGGTGGTTTAATGGGAGGTTTTGTTAAGAGAAGGCCTCTCATGAACCTTGACACAAGCGGATGAGAGGAAATAGGTTGTCCATCAAAAGGTTTGTGAAAAGCAGCAATAGCACTAAGATGGACTCTCTCTGAATTAGTCTTAAGACCAGAAGTGGATAGTTGAAGGAGATACTCCAGTAGTGACTTCACAGGTACCAAAAGAGGGTTAAGTCCCTTTTGTGAACACCATACAGAGAATCATTTCCACTTAAAAGCATAGGAATGCCTCGTGGAAGGTTTTCAGGAAGCCAGACGGATATCTTTTACCTGCTGAGAGAGGTTGATATCCAAGAAATCTAGGCTTTCAGTAAACAGGCCCTGAGATGCAGTAAAGATCCGTTATCCTGGGAAAGGAGATCTGGAGCATTTCCCAACTCCAGAGGAGTGGTTTGAGAGAGACACAGAAGCAGAGGACACAACATTTGCCGTGGCCAACGTGGAGTGATAAGTATCATACGACCTCTGTCTCTCTGAAGTTTGAATAAAGTTTTGGGAATGATGGGAATGGGTGGGAAGGCATAGAGGAATTCCTGACCCCACTGGAGTAGGAAGGCATCCCTCGCCTGACAGCTGTGAGCCGGGATTCTGGAACAGAATCGGGGAAGTTTGGCATTCTGTGGACTTGCAAAGAGGTCTATATCTGTGTTCCCCAGATTTGAAACATTCGAGCAAGGTGGTCTGAGTGGAGAGACCACTCGTATGGCAGCAGTATTCGACTGAGTTTGTCTGCCCATGAATTTTCAATGCCTGGAAGGTATACCACAAGAAGGTGGATTTGAAGCTCTCTGGCGAGGGCTCATAGTCGCAAAGCTTCATTGCATAGCGACAGAGAGCCCGTTCCGCCTTGCTTGTTCAGATAGAACATAGCTACCCGATTGTCGGTTTGGACCAGAACTGTCTTGTGGCTGAGATGGGCCTGAAATACTCGAATAGCATTGAAAATGGCCCTCAGCTCTAGGAGGTTTATGTGAAGAGAAGCCTCCTGTGGGGTCCAGAGACCCTGAATTGAGAGATCGTGCAAGTGAGCCCCCCAACCCAACTTGGACGCATCTGTTGTTAGGGTGGATTGGCACAGAGGCTGCTGGAAAGGAGAGCCTACGGGGAGGCTTTCCAGAGATTGCCACCATTGCAGGGATGAAATTAGAAATGTGGAGTTTCTGATTTTGTCCGTTAGCCGACCCAAGGCCTGTGTCCACTGAGAGGATAGGGTCCACTGGGCTGCTTGCATATGAAGGCGAGCATAGGAAAACCACATGGACAGTGGATGCCATATGCCCCAGAAGCTGAAGCATCTCCCGAGCAGCCAGGAAGATGTTCATGGCTCCTTGGGATGCCAGCTGTATTATACGTAGACAGCGTGGCTGTGGCAGGAACGTTTTTCACTGCCGTGTGTCTAGACAAGCCCCTATGAACTCGAGAGATTGAGAGGGGGTGAGATGAGATTTTGGGAGGTTTATGACCAATCCCAAGTATTGAAGGATTCTCATTGTTTGAGAAAGAGCGAAGCTGACCTCTGGAGCTGTTGATGCTCGTATGAGCCAATCGTCTAAGTAAGGGAAGACGAATATTCCTAGATTTCTCAGAAATGCTGCTACCACTGCCATGCATTTTGTGAAGACTCTTGGGGCAGAAGCCAGACCAAAAGGAAGAACTCTGTACTGGAAGTGTCTTCTGTGGACCAGGAATCGAAGGAACTGCCTGTGATTTGCGTGGATGAGAATATGCGTGTACGCATCTCTTAGATCTAGAGAACATAGCCAGTCCTGACTCTGAAGGTATGGTAGGAGTGTTCCGAGGGAGATCATTTTGAACTTTCTCGGAACAGATATTTGTTTAATTCTCTGAGGTCCAGTATAGGTCTGTGTCCCCCTGTTTTCTTTGGAATAAGAAAATAGGGGGAATAGAACCCCGTACCCTGTTGGGATATGGTTACTTCTTCTATTGCTCCTTGAGCGAGAAGTTATGTGACCTCCTGCCACAAAAGACTGGTGGCAGGGACCTGAGAATTGAACTGTTTGATTATTGTAGCAGGGGGCATGTTGAGAAAGTGAAGCTTGTACCCCAGTCCAGTTTTCTGATGTTATTTGTTGTCATCTTTTGGCAAAATGGCATAACCTGCCTGGAATAGTTAAGGGTTCTGGTCCTTTCAGGGGCAGAATGACTAAGTTGTCTAGGTAAGAGTCAAAGCCCCTGAGGAGGCTGAGCTTGCTGGGCCAGTTAAGCTATTTGAACTTGCGGCTTTCTTTGCTGTCTGTTCTGTTGTTGTCCCTTTTGGGGAACATGAACTGGACAGTGGCCCAAATGGGGGTATGATTGGTAAAACCTCTTTTTCTTGTTGAAAAAGTGTTTCTTGAATGACTTTTTCTTTGCTGGGTTGGCTGTAGACTTTGATAGTCTGTTCAAGGTAGTATTTTCAGATTCAAGCTGATTAGCCATGTCCTGCCAGTCCTTGCCAAAGAGATTTTCTCCTGTACAAGGAATGTTTCCCAGCTTGTCTTGCACCCACTGCTCTAAGTCTGATGCCTGAAGCCAGGCAATACGACGTGCACCTATGGAGATAGCAGAGGTTCTGCTTCTGCTTTCAAAGCAATCAAAGGTTGCACGGTTCATGAATTTAGAGACATTCTGGGCGTGCTTGACCAGGGTAAGGAAAACTTCCCTTTTGTCCTCAAACATATTAGGGCTCATGAGCTCTAAGTCACGTGCGACTTCTTCCAGGAACATACCCATATAAAGCATATAGGAACTGATCTTGGCTGATAACATGGAGGATTGGAAGCATCGATGCCCAAAGGCATCGGGTGTTCTTGATTCCCGGCCTGGAGGATTAGAAGAATACATTTTAGCACTTAATTCTATGCATGGCCGATTCCACTACCATTGCATGGTGTGGTAACGGAGTCTTTTGAAAGCCAGGACAGCTTGGCACTCGGTACATGGTATCGAGGCGTCGGAAATGTGGAGACACCGTTAAAGAAGTTTCCCACATCCTTAACATAAGATCATGTAAGATCTTGAGAATGGGAAACGTAGCTGCTTCCTTAGGAGCCATGGGATATTGTAGAATTCTTAATTCTTCTGCCCTAGGTTCCCTTTCTGGAATCACTGTGATTGAAAGACCTTTGGCTAAATCACGTATGAAATCCTGGAAGGACATGTCTTCTGGAGGAGATATTCTGCATTGAGGAGGAGGAGTTGGATCCTCTGGTAGGATCGCTCTAGTACCGGTAGAGTCATCAGAATTATCGGAATCGTAAGATTCAAAATATCTCGGTGACCGGTGTTCATACAATGCTCAGTACCGGTACCGCTCAAAGTCAGTATCGGGGTGTCTCGGTACCGGCCCTTTGATGCCTGAGATAGGCTCAAGGCTCGGCATGGGTGGAAGCATACCTGCCGAGGCAGGTGCACTTGGTACTGGCACCGATGTTGGTACCGATACCTGTGGAACCGTCTGTAACGGTCTTAGCATTACCGAAGCTGCTAAGAGGGTCACTAGACTGCATTCGATAGCGAGGATTCTCTTATCCATCACTCCTACCGATGCCTGGGTGTCGGTACCGGTGGAAGCGGCCACGACCCCAGAACATGGCACCAGTAGTTCTACAGAGGTGGAAGCCTCTGGAACATCCTGGAGCCCCGTTAATGCTTTGGAGACCGAAGACTCCCGCCGGGGCTGTTTTGCCGGTGAACTTTCCTCGAGGGCAACAGCAGTGGCATCTCGATGCTTAGAAGGAGATCTACCCTTTGAGGACCGGCCAGGCTTGGAAGACTTAAGTTTAGTTACCTGAGATCCATGGGAGGAAGATGAAGCTCTGGAAGACATTGATGCAACTGACATCGTATCCGCGGCAAAAAGGGTACCACGTTTTGCAGCTCTATTCTGCAGGCCCCTTTTGTTCATCTTTCTGCAGGAGAGACACTCCAATGGACAATGTCCAGGACCTAAACATTTAAGACACCAATCATGGGTGTCGGTGACGGATATAGTACCGCCACAGTTAGAACATTTCTTGAAACCACTAGCTGGCTTCTCCCTGTTTGAAGAAAAGTGGGCCTAGTGCCCAAAATGGCACTTAGCACCGAAAGGGGAGATGCCCCTGAAAGAAAAAAATCTTTTAGAAAGCTATGGGGGGGTTTTGAAAAAGAAGAAAAGAGAACTGGCGGTACCGGTAGGCATCGAGTGAAGGCAGACGCGACCACAAAAAAACAAAAGAATAAGAATAAATTTTCTGTGGTGACAGGGTGCACATCCTGTCGGCTCTGCAGAAAACGAAGAACTGAAGGGAGAGAGGTAGAAAGGCAGGAAGGCAGCACGCAGGCGCTGTGGGATGCTCCCAAAAGCTTTCCTATTGGACGCTGGGGAGCGTTCCCGCGCAGGCTCCGTCGGTACCGATGATACCCATATGTGAAGACTACATTTCTGCTTGTTACTGGAGATTAAATGATACTGAATTGTTTGATGAGTTCTTTTGTCTTAAACCATTTGTTTCTGAAGAAAAAGTTCAAGAATGGGGAAAAACGGACACCGCAGTTTGACAAAAAAATGGAAGGAGGTGTTTGGACACCTCAAAAGTAATGAGGTACAATATAAAAATGTATGCAAACTGGTTGAATTTTTGTTTTGTTTGCCAGGTTCCAATGCTCCAACTGAAAGGTGCTTTTGCAATATCACATCATCCAGAAAAAAAAAAAAATAATAATGCATGATCCAGCAACAGTCCACATCAAGGAAAGGAAGGAAAGCATTGATTTCTACTGTTCTATGTAAAATGTATACAAATTGTGTACAAGACTGTTAATCTGTTATATGTAAACCGCCCTTGATCTCTGGAAGGGGCGGTATAAAAGAAATAGTTAAATAAATAAATAAATAAATCAAGGAAAGGAAGGAGATATATTCTAATATATTCATTACTAAGCAATAATCAGGAGGAAAATGGGGAGTGACCCCTCCCTAACTATATCATAGGCTAACTATTCACTTGGACCCTACCTCCAATGACTTATCCATCAGAAATTTTTCTAACTGTAAAGAATCAAAAATACGTATTGCCATGCCATGTACGGACATACTTACACAGGAAACAGAGAAAAAACATCTCACCGATACCGATTATCCTACTTTAAGGGCAAAAATTGTTTCTTCCGAAGTTGCATGTCCCGTGAAACGTCCAGGAACATATTCAACTTCTGGCCACAAAAAAGATGATCCTTGTACTTAAAGAACAATTTTAAGACCTTAATTTTATCAGCAACTGACAAAAATGTAACTAACAATGTAGCTCTTAGAAATATTATCTGAGGCGTACTCCAAAAAATTAGTCAAGTCCTGATTGACATTCGGAGTTAAGACACCCAAGCCATCAACTCCAGGGACCTCTGTAGTTACCTAGGTGGCAAGTAGAAACACTTTTGAATAGCAACCAAATTAGTAATCAATAATATCTCTTTAAAGTATTTGGCTAAAAGGATGGCGGCAGACAGCAAATGCGTTAAGGGAAAATTTAAAAAGCGCAAGTTGTTAACTCTAGACAAATTCTCTATAGTATCTAGCGTATAATGTATAGAAAGGGAATTCGTAATTGCAGAAACACTAGTCTGCTGCAGTACCTGCAGCTGACCTAACTTAGAAACAGAACCATCTATTTGTGAAAACCTAGTATCTATTTCCTGGAGTTTCTGAGTTCTCTCCTGAGTGAACACACAAAGAGATGCCACAGTACTAGATATCTTAGAGTCCATCTCTGAAATGGCAATCCATAAGTCTTTCATAGTAATTTCCTGTGAGGTCCTTCCTCTTGCAATACAACTGGCATCGGTAAAGAGCCAGGTATAAAGGAAGAAGTTGGTAAGGCCGGAGACCCAACAGACACAATTGAAAAAGTTAAGTGAGGGTATGGAAACGGTGGAGGTGTCCAATCTGTTGAGCTGAGTGACGCCCCTTTAGATGAGAGTTGCTGACCCACATTCATCGCAAAATGTTTCTCCAAGGGACCAACAGGTCTCACCAGAGCCTGGGCCAAATAGTTACTTTTGGAAACAAACATTCTTAACCTTCTGCTTCCCCGTCAGTTCCCAATTAAGAACAAGAAACAAAGTACCTAAGTAATTAGTAGAATTGACTCCAGGACACTCCGAAATACATCAGAACACTGTCAGCACACCGAAGGGGCGCCAAAGAGGTGTGACCTGCCCCTTTGGGCCACGGCCCAGAGGGCCTCTGGGCTGGTTAAAATACAGTCCTGGGCCTCAATCACCTGACATCACAGTAAGGGAAGGGTTGCTGGAACAGTACTTGCACTAAGCACACACCCCCGCTGGCGATTCTCCCCTCGCACAGGGTGCAAGCAGCAGAAAACAGCCTGGTAAGATGAATCTCCGTCTTCAAATGCAGCTAGGCTCTGGGCCGGTTAAAATATAGCCTTGAGGCCTCAATCATCTGATGTCACGGGAAGGGAAAGGTTGCTGGAACAGTGCCTGCGCTAGGCACACACCCCCGCTGGCAATTCTCCCCTCATGCACAGGGTGAAAGCAGCAAAAAAACAGTCTGGTAAGATGAATCTCCATCCTCCAGTGCTTTTCAATCATGAACAAAGTGTGGTCTACAGAAAAAAACCAACTGCACATAGAGACTCTCAAATGTCTAATGATTGTAAAGTACAATTTTGAGTTGAGTTGCCCAGAAATTTTTAATTATCTTAGTGGAAATGCTGCTATTTTGAAGAAAATGTACTCTGTAGAGAAGTACAAGTAGGCCTGATTGGCACATTTGTACGTAAAGTTATAAACCTAGCTTATTGATTAAAATTTTGGGTTAAAATTAAAATTGTAATTCTAGACATATTTTTTATTTTCCTTAACTTTGAACCCCCCAGCTTGATTGAGTGTCCTGTATTTGAACTTAGAAAAGATGGTCAGGTTAATTGGGGGGCCAAACTTTGTTTTTCCGAAAACCACCGGTTCTTATACTATCACTCGTAAAACGTTTGCTTAATCACACCTGAGTGCAGCCAATCCAAGTGGTTGCGAGGAGGGATCATTTAAATAAGCTCCACCCCCAGAAAAACAGTTTTTGTGTTATGAGCTAAATATAGGAAAAAAAAAAAAACATCTCTCAATAGATCGGGCATTTTTCCATATATGAAGGGGTCCGTGGCTGTTATAAAGATTTTGCATAAATTCTGGCCCCTATTGGGTTTACATGAATGTTTCCGTAATCCCCTTTGGATTGCCTATTCGCGTCGGGCTAACCTGAAGGACAGGTTGGTACGCACTGCTGCAGAGCTGGATTGCCCTCCCCGGTTTCATGAGTCTGTTGGGCACTATTTATTTATTATTTATTATTTATTACAGTTGCTTATATACCGCACTATTCGGCATCAGCGCGGTTTACAGTATAACAAAATGACCAAAACACACAGTCTGTTTGGTTTTACATCGAACAGGGATACAAACTTGGATAACAGGGTTGAACTATATACATGCACTATATACATGAGATAGGCTATATACATGAATTAAAATTCTTATAATAGGGTTGAACTGTACAATAAATAATGGTACATGTGGTATCTGCCTTTATTGTGATAATACCATTTCTGGACCGGATTGGGTGGATGGTCATACTCATATCACTTATTCTTCTCGCTGGCACACTGATTGCATGTCCTCGTTTGTGGTGTATTTGATTATTTGCCCTTGTGGCCTTTATTACATCGGCCGAACTTCACGGTTTTTTAAAGTGAGACTGGGAGAACATGCTTCCAGACTACGGACTGGTACTCTTTCGGCACCAATGGTAGCTCACTGTTTGAAATTGGTACACTGTTTTGAGGATCTTAGATGGCGAGTGATTGACTATGTGCCTGAACATCCTAGGGGTGGTGATCGTCTTCAGTGGCTTCAAAATTTGGAGCAACGGTGGATTTTTCGACTAAATTCCACTCAACCTGATGGTATGAATGTACAAGGTGACTGGCATACGATCTACTGAGAGATGGGTTTTTTTCCTATATTTAGCTCATAACACAAAAACTGTTTTTCTGAGGGTGGAGCTTATTTAAATGATCCCTCCCCACAACCACTTGGATTGGCTGCACTCAGGTGTGATTAAGCAAACGTTTTACGAGTGATAATATAAGAACCGGTGGTTTTCGGAAAAACAAAGTTTGAATGGCTGAAGAGATAGCAGTTTCGCGCAGCGGCTTTGACCTAAAGCAGGGGCTTCTTGAAAATACCCCGAAACATGTCACGTCATCTCTATGCTGCTTGCTGCATGACTACACGGCTCTCTACTTTTAATGGACTCAGCTAAGTAACGAGATTTTGGCTGCATCCAAAGTGGTTTATTTTTAGTATTTAAGTGAATAAAATGGATAGACCACGACGGCTTGAGGCATGATCCTCACAGCTGGGTTGGCCTTTCCGACAAAAAAATGTGTTACTTTAAAGGTGTGTGAAGACTGGGTTCTGGGCACCATGGTTGTTTTCTAATTTTGAATTCAGACTTTAACCTGGTAGGGGTTTTTTCGTTTGTTGGTTGGTACCTCTAGGTTTGCCATCTTTTTGAAAAACTCACCTGTGGCTAGCCATGCTTCACCCATCCCTGCCCCCTGTCCCACCAATGAAGAATAACTTCAGAGAGGGCAATGGTGCAAGCTTTAGAGTCTGCAGACTAGATCAAGGGGGGGAGGGGGGGAGGGGGGGAGAGGGGAGTGGGGGGGGGGGGAGAACCAGAGGTTGATCTCTTCAGCACCTATTCAGCCACAGTCGCCTTCTCAGGCCTCTCCAACACACATATGCTCTCCAATATGGCACTAAATCCAAACATATATTCTGCATCCACCAAACCCCTTCCCCCGCTACCCCTTCTCTAACAATCTGTGCAGAGCAGAGCTCAACCCTTCCCCATAAAACATAACATAGGAGAAAAAACTCCCTCTCAGTAACAAGCATATTGTAAATTAATCAGGGCCAACTCCCCTCTGCATCTCTCTGCCTCCCCTTCCCCCCCCCCCCATGTCCAATGTCATTCATCAGCTTTTCTGTCCCACACGTCCAGCATATTCCCAGCAGCCCCTACCCCAGAAGATGCAAGAGCGCTGTGTTTAGAGCATACATGTGCTTAGATTGCTCTGCCCCATCCGATGACGTCTGACGTTAGAGGGGGACGGGACATGACAGAGCCACCTCAGCACATGCACATAGTTTAAAAAAGGAGGCCTTGACAAATTTTCTTGGAATCTAGGAGCCAACTTAGAAATCTAGAAGCTGGCCACTGATGTCACAGTGCATGTTCCCCTCCTCACAAAAAGGTGTACTGCAGTTATTTTTTTAGGTTTTAGGGCCTGATTTACTGTTTTCCCATTTTCCATGGTATAAAACTTAATAAATCAGGTTCTTAATGGGCCACTGCACAGTGCCAACAAAAGGTAGTGGTCTCACTTCTCCTCCCTCTCCCACCACTCTCACTGACCCATTAAGCTACACCAGTGTGTGTGTGTGTGTATTGTGGAGATGGAGTGTGTGTGTACGGTGTGTGTGGGGGGGGGGGTGGAGATGGAGTGTGTGTGTATGGTGTGTGTGTGTGTGGTGTGGAAGTGGACATGCCTCTGTGTGTGTGTGTGTGTGTGTGGTGTGGAGATGGAGTATGTGTGTATGGTGTGTGTGTGTGGTGTGGAAGTGGACATGCGTGTGTGTGTGTGTGTGGTGTGGAAGTGGACATGCGTGTGTGTGGTGTGGAGATGGAATGTGTGTGTACGGTGTGTGTGGTGTGTAGTGTGGAAGTGGACATGCCTCTGTGTGTGTGTGTGTGTGTGTGTGTGTGTGGTGTCAAGGTGGGAGTGTGTGTGTGTGTATGTGTTGTGGAGGTGGAGGTGGGGTGCATATGTGTGTATGTGACTTTGTGCGTGTCTGTGTGTGTGCACGCTGAGGTGGGAGTGTGTGTGTTTTTGTGTGGTACAGAGGTGGGGTGCCTCTGTGTGTGTGGTGCAGAGGTTTGGGTGCCTGCATGTATGTGTGTGATGGGACAGGGGTGTGCCTTTTTTATATGCACATTGTGCCCTTTACTTACTTTCCATGCATTCATCCCTCCCCTCCCCTGCTGTCGCCATCCCCCCCCCCCACCCCACCCCAGACACTCTCCTTCAACCTCCCCCTGTGTTCTCACCCCTGCCCTCCATTTCCTCCCCACCATTCACAGAATGCTGAAAACGCAGCCAGGAGAGCCAGTGACTGCATAACCTGCCAAAAAAGAAAAGGTTACTGAGTTTGCTGCACAAACAGCTGAATAAGTTAAAGGGGCAGAAACCTGGATGAGAGTGATTGGTGGTCGGCAGAAAACCGGCCCTTCATTGGTCAGTTTTACCATCCTGCCGGGTCCCAGATTCCAGCATGTAAAACTGACTGGGCTGGCCTAAAAACGGTCAGTCGGCAGCCCTATACACTGCCCTTCGTCAGTGACACCAAAGCAGTTTACAGTCCATTAATAATACAAGCAAAAAATAAAAATATATATAACAAATAAAGTTATAATTTTAATTGGGGAGAGAGCCCTCGAAACAAAGGTAGTGAAAGCATTCATAACATTCATACTCTGTCACCAGTTACAGCCCCCTACAGACTCTAGTTCTACCCCCTTCAAGAGTAGATAAAGACTTGCTCAAAATAAAAAGTTTTCAAAGCAGTTTTGTATTTGGAAAATGATGCTTCCATTCTATATCATGTGATAAAGCATTCCACAGGGTGGGGGCCAGCGAACTCTTATGGGGTCCTTTTAGTTCATGCCTCAGAAGTGCTGTGACTTCAGAGTACTAATCAGCTTTTCACCCCTTTGAACTAGAGGTAAGGAAATAAAGGTATAGACTGAACTAATAAGCTCCTTAAAAAAAACCTTGTACTACAACAACAAAAATTAATCCAAACAGCTAACCCAGCAAAATAAAATTCTACTAAACATCCCCCTTTTTAAAGAAATCAGGTGGAGTACTTGATAGCAAAAAGCCAAAAAGAATTACCTCAGTTTGTAGTCAGTTCCTCCTGGAATGGCTTCTTCCCCTGAACACGCCTTCTCTTTAAGAACGAGCCTACTTGCATTGCACATACATTTAGGCATGACTTAATTTTGTGAGAGGCCCTTAATATATAGAAAAGGTTTGTAAAACCACTTCAAAAACAGGCACCTTAAAAAAAAAAGTCAGGCACCTCTTATGAAATTACTCCCTGTATGTTAAACACGTGGAGACTAATTCCATAACATGCACGTCCAGGCTGTGGACACATTTAAAGCAAAAGCCGGCCTGATTTCAGACTGATCCCACAGTCGTGGGTGCAGATGTGCCCGTTGTTCTGGAATCGGGGACACCGACGTTTCCGCCGCGACACAAGCAAACCACTGTGAAGAAACACAGGCCCTGCTGTTATGACGAGACACTGGTATATATACAGCAAACGGTTTGGATGTCCTTGTGCTCACCGTATTCTGAAAAGACGAACTTTCCGATCCTGCCCGTCTCCACCACATGCCTGTAAACAGTCTCAGAAGGCAACGCATCCTCTGTTAAAATGTGCATCTCCTAAGCTGCTCCTCTCACTGACAGTGTTGTGCTGATGCAAACTACACATAAATACTGAGACATAAATGTTGATGCAAACTAGACTAGACCAGAACAGTGCAAGGTGATCTCAGTGCACCCAAAGATATAATAACAGCAAGTAGAAAGTGACATGTTTGTCATGACGCACCTTGCATCAAAGCATACATGGCAGTAGAAGAAATCCGTAATTATTCTTTCATTGGTCATCTCTAAAAACAGTCTTTACAATGATAAGAATGGACCCTTACCAATCTCACACAATATGGTGCTTTTGGGCATGTTTCAGTGCTGTTTGTATTGTTGAATGCTCTTGTTCTGAGGGTCTGTTATTACTGAAAGAGAGATATTTTGACATTTAGCTATGGGGAACCTTTTTTTTCCTGCCCTATCACACTGGCACCTGGTGATGCTCCGGTCATCTGTACAGTCCAGGTACTGGTAAGGAATTCATGTCCCCACTGAATTGCAGATGAGCACACCAGAGCCTGCCGTGCAACCCTCAAAACCACACACACACACTCTTTCAGTCACAAGAAACATAAATCTGCCAAAATGATGCCCTGAACCTATAAATAACAGCTGGTATAACAGAACAGCATGGACACAGGAATTGTTAGGGTCCCCTAGATTAGCTCCTTTAGTACAAACAGCAAATGTCAGCATCGCCAGAATTATCACTATTGCTCTTCTTATTATTTCTTTCAGGGTAGTTAATAATGCCTCTTTAGCTTACAAAATTCCCACACCTCTGACTTCTGTTCTTCATAAATGCATCTTGTGGTGTTTTTCCATACCGCCACCATTTCAGAGCAGACTAGTCAGTACATTTATACAAACACAGCAGAATATTTTCGAAGTACTGGCCTTATTCCATGTCTCTGGCAGATATAATGTGCATATCTGCGGGGCACTCCCAAAAGGTCCACGGGCTTTTCTTGAATACACTTTATATATCTCCGCAGTAAACCATGCACCTGTTCCACCCCTCGCGGATACATTCTGAGCTCCCCGTGTTAGCCTCTGGGCACTATGTACCGGAATACGCTCGTAGACACTTTCAGCATATAAACGTCCTCAGGGCACATACAAACCCTTATTCGATTTCTGGAATGACCTCCATACTGTATATACAATGAGGCAGGACCATACCAAGCTAGGAATGCACCCTGTATGAATGGAAAACCTGGTGCCCTCCCCCCCCCCCCCCCCACCACCCAGCTGTGCACAGGAATGTCCTCATCGGGCTTCCGGGAAACCCAGTAATGACATCAGTGTCCCTTCCATACTTGCGCCCTGTGCGGCTGAACCACTTGCACAGCCCTTAGTACGGCCCTGCAATGATGGTAATTTTCAGCAAATCATTTTGTCCCTAAAGTCTGCAAATCAGTTTCTAATGGGAATCTCCCTGCAGAGTTTGCCTTTGAAAATCCATGGCAGCCAGTAGCACAGGGATATTTTTAACTCCCCTGAGCAGTTTAAACAAATGAAGGGCACAATATTAGCGCTGCTGAATATCCCCGATTATAGCCCTTATGCTCCACGATGATAACCGCTCAGCATCAGGGCATGTCAGTGGCATTCTGGGGAGAAGCAGAGGCAGACAATTAATAACCGGGCAGCAGCGATATTACATGCTTCCCGGTTAGCAACCTGGCCCTAAAAGAGAAGCGAGAAGAATACTCTCCTATCTTTAAGGCGCAGGAGCTAACCGGGCAGCATGCAATATCGCTGCTGCACAATTAGCTACTGCGGCTTCTAGCATAAGTGGCAATCCCCGGATATTCAATGCTGGGGCCGCATTAAATATCCGGGGTTAAGGGTCGGCGGGCTGCGGCTGCATAGCCTGCACAAATATCAGGCCTGAAATCTTTAGGTGTGCCTCAAACTGGTATGACAATGCACATACATGTCACCACAGGGCAATTTCAAAAGGAGTTTTTCCATGAGAAAGCCCACAGATATCCCTTTGAAAAGTGCTCTCTTTAAGACCACCAACCTGTTTAAGTCTCCAGCTTTCATAGGCACCAGTGGTTTTCAACCCAGTTCATGGGACACATCCTGACAGGTTTTCAAACTAAACACAGTGAATATGCATGAGAGAAATTTGCATATACTGCCTCATTCTTATGTATATTCATTTTGGATAGCCTGACAATCTGACTGGCTGGGCGATTCCCAAGGACTGGGTTGACCTTGTGGTTATAAAAATCTATCCCATAAGTAAAATTCATTGAACTCATAGAGGAAACAAGAGACAAAAGAATCACAGCTATAATAATTAAGTAAAAGCAATAAAGTCCAATTGAATTGGCCCTGCTGTGTCTTAGAACAATTAGAACTTAACAAAAAAAATTAATATATTTTAATTTTAAGAAGTTGTTCTGTTTGTCAGTGCTTCTAAAGCTATGCAAGCTTTGATGCAAAGATTGCATTAGCTAAATTATATTTGGCTAAGATGGAGTGCCAGTGTAAAATCACCAACAGCAAGTTATGAAAGATTTTAATATTCCTGACATTATAAGCATGTACAAGCCTGTTATTAAAACCCCTTTTTCTTACTACTGTCAATTCAGTTTGAGAAATGGAACAAGCCCAGTTCACTTAGATGAAGCATTTCTATCAGCTGGAAATAATTCTCAACCTACAATTTTTACCAGCACCTGCATTTGGTCTGTGTTGAATACCATGGATAATGAATACAGCTTAGAGGTGCATTCATGCTAGTCACTGAACATTTTGGCAATATTGCAGCCTACAAACATAAACTGGCATGTTGAAGAGACTCCCAGCAGCTCAAGTTAGAGGGTTGGTGGTTCTCTACTGATACTGTCTCCACTGGCTTCTACAGTATCTACTGTTTCATCTAAGGGGTAATTAGTAAGCAGCATGAGAATGTAGAACAGTGTTTGATGTGCTCAGGTTGGTGCTTATAAAATTTCCTCATGCATGCATACATAATAATAGGTGTAGAGAAAACACAGCATCTACTTATATGTATAGGCCTCGGTATTTAGCCGGGGGTCAGGTTTTTTTGGGCCCATTTTACTTAAGTAAGGTATGCGGTTACCATGGGGTGCTAGTGTGGAAGGAGCGCTTTTAGGAAACTTGATGGGCGAGTTCCTGTGTATGACTGGGTGGTTGGGACAGGGCACCAGATTTGCGAGTCGCACAGGATGCGTTTCTAGCCTGGTACGGTACTGGTTACCGCACGCCAAGAGCAGACGGCATGGGGTAAATCCCTCACTACCTGCTCTTGGAGCTGCAGGGTGAGATTGGGGAGGGGTTGGGGTGAAGCGTGGATATGCCAGATGGTGACAGCTCACACATGCAGGGCCAGTGCTACCCATTAAGAAAACTAGGCAGTCGCCTAGTGCACCAGTGTTTCCAGGGTGACCCATTGCTGCTGCTGCTGCCCGCCCGTCTCAAGGACCTGCAGCGACAACAGTGCCATTAAAGAAGCAAAACAACCCTTACCCAAAGCCTCTGATGCTGCATTGCGGTTGGTGCTCACTTTGAAGAGCTATTTTCACTACCTCTGACACAGACATCCTATCCGCACGGGGGAGCTTCCAGCAGCGGTGCAGCTGGGGTGGGAGTGAGAGTGGGAGCGGGAGGAGTGGCAGAATTAAGAGTTAGCCTAGTATGCTTTATCGTCATGCCTGCTGAAAGCACAGCTACAATTACCTCCATCTCAAGAGGTGGCAGTAAGTGCAGCCATGCCACCAGCAGCCTGAGAGAATGGCTGTTGCCTATGGAAGCCATCCCCAAGATACAGATCCCCTCCCCCATCTGTATTACCTGATCACACTCTCAATCGGCACCCCCTACACCCCCCCCCCTCTTCAATAGCTTCACCACCAGCAGTTCATAAAAATGGTGCCAGGTTCATTTAGCACCATTAGTGGTCAGTATCACAAGATTAATACTGGAAGCTATCGGTGCCATTTTGTAAGCTGCCGGAGCTGGGACAGGAGTAAAGGTGGACCACTCCCCCCCATCCAAAGCCCCACTAGGACCACCAGGGAGCCCCTGATAGGACCTGGGGGAATCAGGGGTGACGGAATGGTCCTGGTTGGTTGCCTCCTGATGGGATGATCCATCAGGGGTGAGGGGTCTTGGTAGGAGCCTATGGGTTGAGTTACTTTCTGAGGTTGGAGGTTGCTGAAGGGGAGGTGCATGGGGTACCAATCAGGGAGGTGAAATCGAGGGAAGGCAATGCAGGGGAATGTTACAGCTGCAGCTGCTTTTTTGTGCGGGGGGGGGAGGGGGTGTGTGCAGGGCCTGTGTTCTCTGCCTTGGCAGGTAATGTGGGTGCTTCCACGCTATCTGCACTCTGTCAAACCAAGAGCCGTGTGAATCACCAAGGAAATTGAGATTACCTTAGAAGCACATGTAAGGGCACTGTAGTAAGACAGCTTTTACTAAGTGTTCTTTCCCACCCACCCACCCAGATATAATCTTAGCTTTATAGGCTCTTAAACCTATTAAAGGGAAGAGGTGGTCAAATTCACTTTCGGGTTCAGATGGTTTTCCTCACCAGGAATAGATCAATTAAGGCCCTGAGAGGGGCAGCAATGGGGCATCCCCAGGGCTCTAGTGCTCACCTAGTTCACCTAATGGTGGCACTGGCCCTGCACATGGATCATTTACAGGCAGACATAATCCTTCAATATTCTTACTTTTTATGCATGTATACCGGTGTGCAATTTTATAGCAGCTATTTTTCGCATGTAAAACATGCTATTCATGGCAGAAATCCTTTATAGATTTATATATATAATGCAAAAATCTAAATAAAATGACAAGTAATAATATAAATTAATAATATGCAGTCAAAACTAACAAAAGATTTTCAAAATCTCAACCCACCCACTCTCTCACAAATATATCAGTCCCAACAGTCTTAAACAACTCCTACAGACTCTCTTAGTACTATCCAATCGGCCAGTCCTATTTTAATAGCCACAGGGATAGTAATCTTATAAAAGGACACCTGGTAAGCGAGGCAGCTAGGCACATATATTATGCCTATTACACAAAGGCAACATATACATCTATGCGCCTCCAAATAATAGCTTCCCTGAAAGCTTTCACTAAATTCCACCTGCTCAGAAGCAGGTAAGAGTCAGCACATATGCACGTGTGTAAGAAAATACACACTTTAAGTATTGATCCTGCCCCATTTCAAACACTGTCCACGACCAGGAACACCTACACATGTTTAGGATGATTTTAAAATGGAGCGCCTAAGTTATAGAGATGCCCATCTTAAGCATATTTTTTTAAAGAAAAGCAGGCACCTGTTTTTCTTTATAAAATAAGGGAAGAACTGTCCAAAAATGTGCATTAAATTAAGGCACAAGCACTTACACCAGCCCTAGAGGTAGCAGAAATGCCCCCTAACTGGATCTCTAAATAGCACATATAAGTTATTGTATTTTATAAAACTTACACATGTAAATTTGCACTCTGCCAAGCTCCGCACCTGCACACAACCACCCTCAAAGTACAGATCATGAGCCTGATGCGCCTACTTACAAAGGCTTATCTGTGCGCATAAGCCATTTAAAACACATGATATAAATGCATTAATGGCACATAACCTTTCACAGCTCCTTACAAAATTACCTCCATATTGCACAATGTGGTAGTGTGGTATGAGAAGGGGTTTTCTTTAAAACACAGGCCAGACAGCAGTTCAGTGAAAACAAAAGCAGTTTTTATCCTGTCCCATTTGTCAAACCTCCACAAAGCAAAACCCAGAACATACAGCAGTTCAGGGAAAACAAAATCAGCTGTACTTCTCTCCCAGCTTGTTAAACCTCCACAAGCTGGTTCTCCCAGCCCTTCCTCCAGTCCCAGTTAAAGTTCCTACTTCAGAACTCTTTTGCGTGGCTTGCCTTGGAAGGACTTCTGGCTCCACGGGGCTCTCTCCTTTCTGCAGTCTACTGGGTTCTTAACCTCTCCCTGTGAGCCACATCCTTCCAACCCTGAACTCTGGGCTGCAGGCTCTCTTAAAGGGGACTATTGATACTTGCTTTGGAGAGGGATGGGTAACATTCTATAGACCCCATCACACACAACCATAGTTTTTTTCTAAGCACCTACTTTTCTGCATGTATACGCTGGGATAATTTTATAAGCACTTCACGTCACTTACACAGATATCCCTATTAAAAATTAGTACATCTAATTCATCTGTTAAAATGGAAGTCTAGTAACACATCACAATTTACCATACTTAGGGGCCCTTTTACTAAAGTGTGTTAGGGTTTTGCACCTAATGCACATTTGGCACTAAAATTAATGTGCATTAAATGGAAAACCTCTGTGGTAATTGTTGAGGGAATGACCAGTATGTTCCTGATAGTTAATGTGCGAATGAGTACCCTAATGCAGTGTTCCCCAACCCCCGGGCCGCGGACCGGTACCGGTGCGTGGATCAAACGGTACCGGGCCGCCCGAGGAACTTTAAATAATTTCACTGTGGGTCCTCCCGCCTCCTGATTGGCCGAAAGGCAAACCCCATGCCATTGGTCGAGAAGGAGGCGCCGCGGGAGGACTGAGGACTTGAGGTCGGAGACGCGGGGACTGAAGAGAAGCTCCCATGAGGTAAGTGCACAGAGGAAGTGGGTGACAGTGGTGGGTGAAGGGAATCATAGTGATTGAAGCCAACAGCTGAAGAAGTGGGATGCGGCCATTTTGTGGGTGAGTGTGTGGGGCACAGGTGAAGAGGGAGTCCACAAAGTGTAATGCCCACATGAAGTAAGGAGTTACTTTAATGGTAAAGGTGGCTCTAGAGTCCACGCTGGCATCTCTGTATTGAAAGAGGCACGATGATCTCTGTATTGAAAGGGGGAACGCTGGCATCTCGGCATTGAAAGGGGGCACAGTCATCTTTTGTGATTTATATATATTTCACAGTTATTTTATCTGGCGCAACACTATTTTATGTTTTTATTGTTTCCGATTGTGAGGTGTGAGCACAGTTAAGTGTATGCTGCCGGATTTGTGCACTTTATCTGATTTTTTCACTTTATATTAATATTTATATGCTTTTTTGATACACTGGTCATATATTTATAACACTGATCACATTTTTGCGCTGATAGTTTTTGGATTTACATTCGGATTTAGGTGACGTCTGGAGCTGAGCAGTTGCAAGCAGCAGTGGAGTGAAGAGAAAGAGAAGGTATCACTCTTCTAGCTCTTCTATCTGTTCACTGGTACTCATGTGTGTACTGACGTGTTATTGTGTCTGCTTTAACCCACAAATTAGTAAAAATGAGTATGAAACAGACATCGTTAGAAAGTTTTCTTGGGAAGAAAAAAAGGCCCAGTGAACAGACAGAAGAAGAGCCTTCAACATCAAAGAAATATGCAACCTTTAACAGACAATACCATGAGTCCTATTTGAAATATGGATTTATCGGGACAGGTGATTCCCACGCACCAAAACCGATCTGCATAGTTTGCGGCGAGAAGCTCTCTAATGAGGCAATGAAACCTTCAAAACTGCTTCGCCACTTGACCGCCAAGCACCCTGGCATAAAAGACAAGCCCCTGGAGTATTTTGAAAGAAAAAAACGGGAGCACGAAGCACAGAAGAAATTTATGAGGGCCACCACATCAATAAAGGAGAATGCACTGAGAGCATCATATTTGGTGGCTAACCGCATTGCTAAGTCTAAAAAGCCATTTACTATATGTGAAGAATTGATCTTGCCCTCCACTAAAGACATTTGCCGTGAACTTCTAGGAGAGGCTGCTGTGGAAAAGGTAGCACATGTGCCTTTGTCAGCTAGCACTGTGACTAGGCGCATTGAGGAAATAGCCGGAGACATTGAGGCACAATTGTTGGAGAGGATTAATACATCACCGTGGTATGCACTCCAGGTTGATGAATCTACAGATATCGACAACAAGACACTACTTGTTTATGTGCGATATCTATATCAGGAGGATGTGCATGAGGATTTGTTATGTGCACTATCTTTGCCAACCAACACCACAGGAGCAGAACTGTTCAAGTCACTGGATGGTTATATATCAGGAAAACTGAAATGGTCCTTTTGTGTCAGCATATGCACAGACGGAGCTGCTGCCATGACCGGACGACTGTCTGGTTTAACTGCTCGGATTAAGGAGGTTGCACCTGAGAGTGAATCTACGCATTGTATCATTCACAGGGCAATGCTGGCAAGCGGAAAAATGTCACCGGAATTTAACAGCGTATTGAGTGATGTCGTTAAAGTTATTAACCACATTTGTGAGGAGATGGACGCAGAGTACAGATGCCTTCTCTTATACACAGAAATAAGATGGTTATCCAGAGGAAAATCGCTAACCAGAGTATTTGAATTACGAGAGCCATTGCAAAGATTTCTCTCAGAAAAGAAGTCACCGCTGGCAGCACATTTCAGTGACAAGGTATGGGTCGCAAAACTGGCTTACCTGTGTGACATATTCAGCCTGCTCAATGAACTCAATCTGGGCCTTCAGGGGAAAATGACAACTGTTTTCAAGTTGTCAGACAAAGTAGCTGCATTTAAAGCTAAACTGGAGTTGTGGGGACGGCGCGTGAACAGAGGCATTTTGGACATGTTTCAGACATTAGCGGGGATTTTAGGCGAGACTGAGCTTGAACATTCATTCTGCCAGTTGGTGCACGATCACCTGTCTTTGCTTTTAAAAGGGTTTGAGCGCTACTTCCCAACCACAAAAGACCCACGAACTGTAAGGAATGGATCCGCGACCCATTTGCCAACAAATCAGGCGAATCTAGCATGTCTATGCAAGAAGAAGAACAACTGCTGGAGATTGCAAATGACGGTGGCCTTAAAACTACATTCGAGACAACAACTCTACCGGTGTTCTGGATTAAAGTCATGGCGGAATATCCTGAGATTGCCACCACAGCACTTAAATCCCTATTACCATTTCCGACAACCTATCTGTGTGAAGCGGGGTTTTCTGCAGTGACAGCAACCAAAACAAAACAACGGAATAAACTGGACATAAGCAACACACTTCGGGTGTCATTGTCTCCTATTACCCCCAGATGGAACCGTCTCGTTGCAAAGAAACAAGCTCAGGGTTCTCATTGATTTGGAATTCTAGTGAGTTAAATAAAATAAATCACTTTATATTCATTTTTTGGTGTAGCTGTATTTTATTTTGAAGGCATGTTTAAATACAATTAAATTAAAATTATTAAATTAAAACAAGCGGGCCACGGAAAAATTATCAAACGTTTACCGGTCCGCGGCGATAAAAAGGTTGGGGAGCACTGCCCTAATGCATGGGCACTGTAATTGTGGGAGCATTCAACACCATCTGAAGTGGCATTATCTGAACATGTGCTAATGGCAACATTGACAGTCCGCAGTATATGTCCTCCCACCCTAACTGCAATATGCCCACCATGTTTACCCTCCCCCCCCTATTCCATCCATTTAGTACCCTAACACACAAGTGGCAGTCAGTGGGTGGTAACGTTCAGATCCCCTGCAGTACACTTACCAAGGCGCTTGTGCATAGTGCTACATGTGAAAGCACGGATTCTGTGTGGCGTACTTTGGTAAAAGAGCCCCTTATTGTTACTGATAATGCAAAATATTTCAGTAAATATGTACTTTGGGCTAAATTTGTAAAATGTACTAAATATGACATCTAAAGATGGTGTATAGATATACTGTGATGGGGTGGATGTACACCATACTGAGATCTAAAAGTCAGATGAGCCAACAAGGGGTTAAATCTTGCAAAGCCTGATGAGATTGCAAGAGTACAACAAACCAGGCCTATTGAGGAATATACTAAAGAAACTGACAGAAAGGGGCATGATTACTAAATTGTATTAGCTGCTACCATGGGCTACAGTGGAAATAAAGCTAACACAGTGGAAATGCGATATTTGCATTTCATGTGGTGGATCCGGGAGGGCGGGATCAGGGCACGGAGTAAGCATGCCGATCATTGTTAGCCATCACGCAAACCTTTGTCACATGATGATTGCCGAATCGGGTCCCATCACAGCTGCAGGTAATTCCACCTCTGCTGCAACAGACGTCGCTCTGGGGTTGATCGCCACCCCAGTTCCGATTACACCTCCAATCCAATAATAATGGTAGTGTCGCAGATCTAAAAATCCATAGCATCGACAATAACAAAGAGGCTGCCCCGCCAACAGCACTGATCCCTCCCAGACAGCTCCCAATCCCCATCAGGAACTGTTGGCGGCAATTGGTGCATCCCCCAGCCATGGCAAGCATCCCAGCTAGCCATTCGGGTGGCAAAAGGTATCCTCTCCCCTCCCCATCCTTTCAAAATTCCCAGCTAGCCAGTCAGGGTTCCTCCTCCCTCCTTCCCCCTTCTAAAGAACAAAACCCGGCTAGCCAGTTGGAATGGAGGTCCCCCAAGCCATACCTTGTCTCCCTGGTGGTCTAGTGCTTTAGAGCGGCAGGAGCGATCCACCCCGCTCCTTCCCCATCAGGCCTCTTGTCCAAAATGGCCACGATTACAAGGTGCTGCCCTCTAGCCACACGCTATGGGGCAGAACTGTGAAATCACTTCCATCTTTGTGATGACCATTGAGGAGGGCAACAGCAATTCTCATAAAGATGGCTGCTATCTCATGGTGCTTCCCCATAGCGTGAGGCTAGAGGGCAACATCTTGTGATTGCAGCCCTTTTGCACAAGAGACTCAATGGGGGGCAGGAGTGGGGAGGACTGCTCCTGCCGCACTAGACCACCAGGGAGACCAGGTAAGGCTCTGGGGGGAACAGTGTATTGGTTAGGGGGGCCCCTGCCCCCCATTCTGCCTTGCTAGCCAGGTTATCTTTTTTAGAAGGGGGAGGGAGGGAGGGAGGAGAAACCTCAACTGGCTAGCCAGGAATTTTGAAAAGATGGGGAAGGGGGTCAACCTTTGGCCCTCTGACTGGCTAACCGGGATGCTTGTCATGGCTGGGCCAATGAGCGATCCTCCCAGACAGTTCCTGATGGGGATTGGGAGCTGTCCAGAGGGCAACTTGTGCTGACCCGGGGGGGGGGGGGGGACAGTCACTTTGTTTGTTAATGTTGGTGCCCCAGATCTAAAGATCTGCAGCATCAACAATGATCTGAGGATAGGGGGCATGATCTGGCTTTTTTTGGGGGAAGGCCAGCAATGATCAGAGCATAGTGCTCGTGAGAGCTTTGTGCACCAGATCACTACCTAACCTCCCCATTGATTTACCACAGAGGCACGCAAGACCTGCATCAGCAGGTGCCACGGGATTTCCCACGCTACCTGCCAATGCAGGTATTGCAGGTCTCCACAGTAAATCCGAAACCTCTCTGATATCTGCAGGGGGAAGGCTGGAAATGCCCCTTGCACATACCGTAGAGGTTTTGGCCTTACCTATGGCCCTTTTGCAGCTATCGCACTGCGATAGCTGCATAGGGCTCCTGAAGTTTAGTAAACATGCCCAAAGTGTTTAGTTAGAGTCTAGCAGGAACTCAGGGTGGAGATGAGGAAAAGGCAAGACATAACTCTGCACTTTTTGGTCTCAAGGGGGCATAAAGGAGGTCATCTTAAACAAGCTAACAAAATCAGCTTGGGGCTGAAAAAAATGAGAAAGACACTGGCAGAGAAACAGTGGAGCTGATATTCAATGAGGTCTTATCCAGTTAATTAACCATGATTTTCAAAAAGAAAACAGGTACGTTGTTGGTTTTAAATACATACTTTATATGCAGTTAATCTGATAAAGCTGTAGGACAGGTATTTGCACTGACCTGTATGAAAACCTATAGGCATACTTTTGGAAATCCAAACGTTTGCTTGTAAGCATGCTTTCTGCCCCAAACCCACCTCCAGGAATGTCTCAACGATATATGCATATACTCTCAAATATGTGTGTTGGGTAATTCTCAAAACCCCCATTTTTGATCATCATGCCTTGTTCTATGCACAGACATGCCTTTGAAAATTGTCCTTTAGATGTTTGATTCTGAAATCTGTTACATTTTCTATCAGCATTATTTTATGGGTATAATATCGTGTTCAGACATTACTTCAGCCTTTGAAAATGCATCCCATTATGAGATCACAATAACAAGCAACACAGTACAGTGCGATCAAATCTGCAGCTGATAAGAGAAAAAGTACCACGAGATATAAAATTCTAGAAAAGGTAGTGTGTTGAAACATTTCTTTCAGCTCAACACCAAGCATCTGAATAATTGATGTAAATTCATAAACATTAATATGTGCAAATCAATTTGTAATGAAGTTTTGCCACAGATGTCTAACATTTCATCCAATATTATATTCCAGCAGAAAGAACTAGTTAGAGTGTATCAGTTCAGCAGCAGCCTGGATTATCTACATGAAATGCATATTATCATCTTTTAAGGAAATTAATTACTACCCTGCTTTTTACTCATTTCCAAACCAATGGAATTTGGAAAGAATTGTATATAGGGAGTTAAGAGTGTCTGTCTGTCTGGGGACAATATAACTCCCTAAATGTAATAACATAAGAAATGCCATACTGGGACAGACCAAAGATCCATCAAGCCCAGTTTCCAACAGTGCTAATCCAGGTCACAAGTATCTGGCAGGTTCCCAAAAAGCACACAGTTTCCACAATGCTTGTCCCGGGGCAAGCAGTGGATGTAATGGAACAGGACCAGATTTGGCATGGAGGAAAAACGGGGAAAAGGCATATATTGAAAATCAACCAGAAAAGTAAACTTCCTCCAAAATATGGGTCAATGCATTCCTATGGAAGAAGCAGGTCCAGCTTCAGCAGCACTCAGAAACGTAAATACAGTGAAAAATAGCAATTGCGGGACTGCTCCTTTCAAACTACCTACTTTGATCCTATAACTACTCCCCCACTACCCCAAATACCCGCACCATCCAAAACTTTACTCCCGAACTACCCCTACCCTCAGGATTATCCTTACCCCTCAACTATTCCTACTTCCAAAAACTATCCTCCCAGATAATCCTCAATTCCCAGCTATCCCAGTCAACAAAATTACCCCTTCTAAAATTATGAACGTTCCCTATCTCCCAGAACTACTTTCCACAACTACCCCATACCCAAAACTACCTCCTACAACTATCCCCCAAAACTACTCCCTACAAATATCCCCACCCCAAAACTACAGGGCCCATATTCAAAAAAAGCTGAACACCAAAATTTTAAGTTAGGCTGTTAAATGTATTCCCTACTTACTGCAAACATAGAATCCTAATTTTTCAACTGAAAATTAATATTCATTTAGGAGCTTAAAAGTTATGGGTCCAATAAGCAAAGGATTTATGTTTCTAAATTGACTGCTTTGAAAATTTACTAGGGCTGAGTTCCTAAATATTTTCTTACAATTTTTCTAAACTCCTAAATTTAGAAGCAAAAAAATTGAGTGATAACAGAGGCAGTTATAGGGCAGGAAAAAAGTTAGAGTTTAGCACGGATTTTCAGTACTAGGCTCGTAAATTAGGCTCAGAAATCTAGGCAAATGAAAGGCAGGCCTAAATTTAGGAGAATACAATTTAAACTCCTAAACTGGAATGAATTTTCAGTTGAAATTATAGGCTCCTAAATGTGTCTGAATATAGGGCGCAAATTTAGGAGCTCAGCTTTTTTTGAACATTGGGCCCTATAAACCTAGATAAGTCCCAATAGACCCAAAATTCAGTGGCACTATTCGGATATTTTCTTTGACTGCTATAGCTGTATACAGACAGTTCTAAGGTGGTCCATGGGTGGAACTGGGGAGGAGCCAGCACTTACAGTTGTGGTCAACATTATTGGCACTCCTGCATTTTAGGTATGTTGTGCACAGTATCTAGAGAAATAATTGAAAATAATCCAATTGTCATCATAATATTCTAATAATATGTTCAAAGGTATACAACAAAAAAAAGATGTCTGTGCAACTTAGACATAGTAATTTCTAAGAAAAAAACAAAATATAACCTGGACAGGATTAATAGCTCCCTTCACTAATATTTGGTTCCACAACCCTTGGCAGTGATGACAGCCTCCAAACGTTTCTAGTAGTCATCAATATGTTTCGTACATCTGTCTGCTAATAGTTTCTCCCACTCTTCAACTGCGATTTGTTCCAGCTCATGAATGCTTCCAGGATTCCTTTTACCAATGACAGATTTCAGCTCTTTCCAAAGGTTCTTGATTGGATTGAGATCAGGACTTATTACTGGGCAATTTAAAACAGTCCATTTGTTCATTTTTAACCATTCTTTTGTACTTTTAGATGTATGTTTTAGGTCACTGACCTTCATCCCAGACCTAGCTTTCTGACACTAGGTAGCGCATTTCATTCCAAAATAACTTGGTAGTCCACTGACTTCATGATTCCTTTAATATGTTCCAGGCTTCCAGTTCCTGAGACAGCAAAACAGCCCCACAACATTATGGAAGCTCCACCATATTTAACTGTAGGAAGGGTGGTTTTTTTCCCTTATAAGCTTCATTTCTTTGCCTGTAAATGTATCACTGGTCTGCATTGCCAAGGAGCTCAAGTTTTTTGCTTCGTCTGGCCAAAGACCATTTTCCCAGAAGGATTGTGGTTTCTCAAGGTGGGTTTGGGCAAAACTCAGGCATGCCTTTATGTCTGTCTTTGAATGGTGGGGTCCTCCTTTGTCTTTGCCCATGAAGTCCTTCTTTGTTTAGTGTGCGGTGTATGGTGCAGGTTGAAACCACTGCTCCAGATCAGCCTTAAGCTCTTTGGATGTTGTGCATGGTGTTTTTCCAATAGTTCACACTAACCTTTAAAGACTTCTGGGATTAATTTGCATCTTACCACCACATCCTGGGAGGATCTTGACAGTTCCATAAGCAGAAAACTTCTTAATAACATTGTGAACTATAGAAATGGTAATCCCAAGGTCTTTGGAGATGGCCTTGTATCTCTTTGAAGTTTGATGATAATGGCTTTTCTGATGGTCTCGGGCAGCTCTCTTATCTTCACCATTGTGAAAATGGAACAGGAAATGAATGTGGCCATTTTATACATTAGAGCCATCATTCATTGGTTGATTCAAGTCATGTGAGTACTGACAATCGATCAGAAGTGCATCTAATTTTACTACAATGGGAATGTGGTTCTTCTGTTCAAAATGATTTGAATTGTTCATAAGGGTGCCAATAATCATGTCCTAAAACCTCAGACCTTGAGTTTGTATAATCACGCAACATCAGTATTACAAGCTCATTTCATTGATCCGAAACAAATACTTGCAATTATCTGTTATTACTAATTTTTAATTTTTGTCGGATCATTTGCCTTGGGCAGTAATACCACCCTCTCAGCAAACTCTCCTTTTACTTTATTATTATCTGCAAACACAATTGCCACACAAAAACTAAGAACCCACACACAGCAAGATCTCAGTACACTTATCTGTTATCAAGCCGTTGATATAACCTTGTCCACTCAAAAGCAGGAGAGGCTTGTTCCATCATCTTCCGTTCCAGTAATCACTGCCCCCTGGATTGGCGTGTACCTCATTCACTGACTACGACTCCACATAACATCTCCTATGGAAACTCCTCACTCCTCGCCCCGGAAATGTTCCAGTTTTTATACTATTTTCTACTATTTCCTTTTTTAATTGGTCTTATATGTAGTCCAAAGCCATTACACTGGCCACTTTTGTTTTTAGGAGATATTGGACATTTATTTACATTCTCTTATATACCGCGCTATTCTGCATCAGTGCGGTTTACATTGAACAAACTGAAATTACATTGAACAGGGCATTATAACTTGGAGATAACTATTTTACAGGGAACATGGGCTATGGAGGGTTAAGTGGCTTGCCCAAGACTACAAGGAGCACCTGTGGGACTAGAAACCCCAGTCCTTCTGGCCCAAGGTTGCTGTCCTCTAGTGGGATTTGAACCCCAGACCTTCCGGGCCTGAAGTACCTTGCCCCAACCACTAGGCCACTCCTCCACATTAAGGGCTGAACCGCAAAGGCACCAATAATGTTGACCACAACTGTATCTGGATAGTGGCAATTTTTAGCCAACACGTATCTGGAAAGCCTCTGCCACTGACCTGAAAATTCAGATATTCAACAGCCACTATCTAGATGCTGCCACTGAATATCCAGATTTTTTTTAACCCCATGGCGGCCAGCATTTTAAAAAACACTGACTGCTACGGGCTCAATATTACCTTGTGAACTTGTACGTTTAGAGTCCCTATTCATTTGTCTAGATTTATGAGCCTAGTGCTGAAAATAGGTGCTAAGCTACTATATTTTCTCCCTCTACCCCCCTCCCCCGCCACTAAATCCACCCTTGTTGCCTCACCATTTTTATGGTTCAAAAATGTAGGAGTGTATTCAAATTTTGAATATAAAGTCAGACACTCAACCTTAGTAAATTTTTAGAGGCCAGTTTCAGAACATAACTGTCAAAGTTAGGAGCATAAATCCTTTGGGGGGCATATCCATAGTAGCATATTAGATGATGGCAGATTAAGACCAGTATGGTCTATCTTGTCCAGTAAGATGTCCAGAGTTGTTGTAGCTGCCACTCAGTGAAGGTTTGTACCCACCGCTCCTTGTGGGTCATTCTCTCTATTTGTTGAAGTATAAAATATATTTAAGTATGTTTTGATTCTATCATCTTGTTATATAAAAATCCTCTGTGAATGTCCCATGCCTTTTTGAATTTCCTCACTGTTTTTGCCCCTACCACTTCCATTGGGAGGGCATTCCAGGTTCAGACCCAACAGTGGCTCAAAAATAATAAAACAAGCACTTAATCTTTGACAAGCTTCTGTTCCAATAGCATCAGAAGCTCAATGATATTCAGTTTTATAACAGACATTAAAAGTGCAACAACCAAAACTTTTGTTATGTAGATGCACTTAAGCTCATCATCCTCCTCAGTTTTTATACTGCTTAACTCAATGTTAGTTACATAACTTTAAATTAAAGGGCTCATCCAGGAACACACCAGCCAATGACTCCAGTAGCCCAATCAGCATCACGGAGGTGAGCAAGCCCCTCCCCGATTCTCACCGCGAGGCCAATCGGGCCGTTCAGGCAAGCCTGCAGGTAACTTTAAATTAAGGGGCACATGCAGGCGTGCCCCTTAGGTGCAGACCGAAAGGAGAGCCAGACCGATACTCCGTGCGAACAACCCCACATGCCACAGATTCCTCAGCAATGGAGAATAAACACGGACTATCTTAAAACAGCATAGGAACACAACATATATATATATATATTGTTGTTGTTAAGTGCCATTGAGTCAGAGTCGACTCATGGTGACCCTCTGGATAGCTATCCTAAATTGTGTTCGGTCTTCAGTCAGGCAGCTCATTGTTGACAGACTGGTACCCGTAGCTACTGTTATTATATCGATCCATCTCATTGCTGGCCTTCCTCTTTTACGTTGACCTTCTATCTTGCCAAGCATGATGTCTTTCTCTAATGATCTCTCTCTTCGCATGATGTGTCCAAAGTATGCAAGTCAAAGTCTTGTCATCTGAGCTTCTAAAGAAAGCTTAGGTTTGATCTCCTCTAGTACCGACTGGTTTGTCCTTCGGGCAGTCCATGGTATACACAGTATTCGCTGCCGGCACTATAATTCAAAGGCATCAATTTTCTTCCTGTCTATCTTTTTCACTGTCCAACTTTTATTATTATATTGCTAAAGACTTATAAAGCGCCGCAACATACGAAGCACTGTACAAACATAGAAGAGAGACAGTCCCTGCTCATCAGAGCTCACAATCTAATAAGACAGAAAACAAAATAAGTTACATAATACAAATAACAAAAATTTACAGGACAAGGTAAGCAAATGTTGATAGAGAGATCAAGATAGGGTAAGACAGGAACGGAAAGCAATAGTGAAGAGGTGGGATTTTAGTCTGGACTTGAAAATGGCCAGGGAAGACGCCAGGTGCACAGAGATAGGAAAACTATTCCAAGCAAAGGGTGCTGCCATTTGGAAGGAGTGAAGTCTGGAATTGGCAGTATGAGTAAAGGGCACAGATAAACGAAGACTGTTAGAAGAGCGAAGCAACCGAGAGGGGCTGTAAGGAGAGATGAAAGGTACTGGGGGGCAGAAGAGTGAATACATTTATAGGTCAGGAGGAGAAGTTTAAATTGGATATGGAGATCGATGGGAAGCCAATGAAGCGACATGAGGAGAGGAGTGATGTGGGAAAAACGAGACTGGCGGAAAATGAGTCGAGCAGCGAAGTGTTGAATTGACTGAAGAGGAAAGAGGTGGCTTGCAGGGAGGACAGCAAGGAGAACATTATAATAATCAAGACGGGAGGTGATTAAGGAGTGGACAATCAATTTAGTGGTGTCAACAGAGAGGAAGGGGCGAATTTTGGAAATATTGTATAGAAAAAAATGACAAGTTTTAGCAATGAGCTGGATATGTGAAGAGAGAGAGGAATCGAAGATAACACCAAGGTTACGTACTGAAGAAAGAGGGAGGAGTACAGAGTTATCAACAGAGAGAGAGAAAGGGGAAAGAGGAGGGGAAGCATTCGTGGGAAAGATAAGAAGCTCAGTTTTAAGCGGCCATGTTCAGTTTTAAGCGGCAGTGGGACATCCAGGCAGCAATGTCAGAGAGTCAGAGTGAGATCTTAGACTGGATATCAGGAGAGATAACAGATGCAGAAAGATAGATTTGAGAGTCGTCGGCATAGAGATGATAGTGAAAGCCATGCGAAGAGATAAGGGTGCCAAGGGATTGGGGATAGAAAGAGAAGAGGAGTGGACCTAAGACGGAACCCTGAGGAACTCCTACAGGTAGTGGGGTTGAAGATGAGGAGGAGCCATCGAAGCACACACTGAAAGAGTGATGGGATAGATAGGAAGAGAACCAAGATAGTACAGAGTCTTTGAATCCAAGTGAGGATAGGGTGATAAGAAGAAGGTTATGGTCAACAGTGTCGAAGGCAGCAGAGATATCAAGAAGAATGAGGACAGAGTAAAAGCCTTTGGACTTTGCCAAGAACAAATCATTTGAGACCTTAGTAAGAGCAGTTTCAGTGGAGTGTAGGGGACGGAAGCTGGATTGTAAAGGATCCCAGAGGGTATGAGAGGAGAAGAAATCAAGACAACGGTGACAGACTGCATGCTCAAGTAGTTTAGAGATGAAAGGAAGGAGAGAGATGGGACGATAGTTAGAAGGACAAGTGAAGGTTTTTTGAGGAGGGGTGTAACCACAGCATGCTTGAAAACAGAAGGGAAGGTTGCAGTGGAGAGAGAGAGGTTAAGAATATGAGAAATAGAAGGGACGAGAGATGAAAAGATGGAGCTAAGGAGGTGGGTGGGGAAGGGGTCAGAAGAGCAGGTAGTAGGTTTGGAGGAAGAGAGAAGGAGCAACGTTTCCTCGTCAGAGACCATAGGGAAGGAAGAAAGGGTGGCAGAAGTTTGGGGAGGGGAGAAATGGGAAATAGGTGGGGGGGAAGAGGGGGAGGAAGGGAACTGGAGGGTGATTGTGTGGATTTTGTCATGGAAGTAGTTAGCCAAGGTTTGGGCAGAAAGGGAGGGAGGAATCAGGGGTGGAGGCACACTGAGGAGAGAATTGAGTGTGCTAAAGAAACGACGAGGATTAGAGGAAAGAGAGTAAGTCAGATTGAGGAAGTAAATTTGTTTGAAAAGTGCAGTGGCTGATTGGAAGGAGGAGAGCATGAATTTAAAGTGGAGAAAGTCAGGATGTTGTTGTTAAGTGCCGTCGAGTCGGAGTCGACTCATGGCGAACCTCTGGATAGCTATCCTAAATTGTGTTCGGTCTTCAGTCAGGCGGCTCATTGTTGACAAACTGGTACCCGTAGCTGCTGTTATTGTAGCAATCCATCTCATTGCTGGCCTTCCTCTTTTGCGTTGACCTTCTATCTTGCCAAGCATGATGTCTTTCTCTAATGATCTCTCTCTTCGCATGATGTGTCCGAAGTATGAAAGTCGAAGTCTTGTCATCTGAGCTTCTAAAGAAAGCTTAGGTTTGATCTCTTCTAGTACCGACTGGTTTGTTCTTCGGGCAGTCCATGGTATACACAGTATTCGCCGCCAGCACCATAATTCAAAGGCATCAATTTTCTTCCTGTCTGTCTTTTTCACTGTCCAGCTTTCACATCCATATGATGTTATTGAAAATACCATGGCTTGAACAAGTCGAATCTTTGTATGGAGAGAGACATCTCTGCTCTTCAGAATCTTATTTAGGTCTTTCATAGACATTCTGCCAAGAGCAATGCGTCGTCTGATTTCTTGACTGCTTGTTGCTTCTTTATTGATAGTTGATCCAAGTAGGTTAAAGTTGTTCACGATTTCAATTTCTTCTCCTTCAACGATGAACCTGTTGATTATGCCAGTTGTCATGATCTTTGTCTTCTTTACATTAAGGTGCAGGCCCATTTTGAGACTATGTTCTTTGATTGTGAGAAGCAAATGTTTCAGATCATCTTCACTTTCAGCCAGTAATGTGGTATCATCAGCATAGCGAAGGTTGTTGATGAGTCTTTCAGCAATCTTCATACCTCGGTTATCTTCATACAATCCTGCTTCTCTGATGATTTGTTCTGCATATAAATTAAACAGGTAGGGGGGAAGTATGTAGCCTTGTCTTACACCTTTATTTATTTAAAAACATTCTGTTTCTCCTTGTTCCGTTCAAACTGTTGCTTCTTGATCAATGTACATATTGTGCAAGAGATCGATCAGGTGTTCTGGTATACCCATGCTTCTCAATGTGGCCCAGAGTTTCTCATGGTTTACACAGTCAAAAGCCTTGCTATAGTCGATAAAGCACAAATAGATATCCTTTTGGTATTCTTTAGTCTTTTCAAGGATCCATCTCACATCCGCAATGATGTCTCTCGTTCCTCGCCCTTTCCTGAACCCTGCTTGCACTTCAGGTAGTTCTTGTTTCAGGTATGGTTATAGTCTCTTTTGAATAATCTTCAGTAGAATCTTGCTGGCATTTGGGATCAGAGGGATTGTGCAAAAATTATCACAGCCAGTTGGATCACCTTTCTTTAATATTGGTATAAACACAGATCTTTTCCAGTCAGTTGGCCATGATGTTGTCTTCCATATTTCTTGGCAGAGCCTTGTAAGTACGGTAACAGCTGCATCAGATTCTATGACTTCTATGGGAATGCTATCAATGCCTGGTGCTTTGTTCTTTAATAAGGCTTTCAATGCTGCTTCAACTTTTTCTTTCATCACCAATGGTTCCCCATCATAAAGTATAGGTTGAAACGGCTGTTGGTCCACTTGATCTTTATCATATAAAAACTCTGTATATTCCTTCCACCTTTTCTTGATCTTCTCAGCATCATTCAACATAGTACCTTGTCATGAGGCGGGGGTCAATAAAGATGAGTGTTTGAAAAGAAATCCTGTTTCTTTTAAGGAACTAGGTGTGCAATTACCCCCAGGCACAGCTAGAGGGAGCAGGAACAGACATTCGGGAGTTAATGAACCTAGGGACTCTGATGACTTGCACCTGGAAAGGAACCCGGAAGTCATCCCAAGCAGTTTGCTTTATAAATCAGAACAGAATGCTTCTAGAACAGAGGAGAAGAAGGAGAGCCACCGAGAGAAGGCTGAGAGCCACCGAGAGAAGGCGGATAGCCACAGAGAGAGAGCTGAGAGGCACCTAGAGAAGGAGCAAGAGAAGGCTGAGAGCTATCAAGAGAGGACTGAGAAGAACCTGGGTGGGAACAGACTTCACAAGGTTGGGAGCCAGAAGGCCCAAACTGACCCTGCTGCACAAGGGAAGTTTGCTAGAGCCAGCTCTAAGGTGAGAGTGTCTGCCACGCCCTGTTCTTACAGTCTGCCTGAATCCAGAACAGAGACAGAAGCCAAGAACCAGGGAGAAGGGTTCTGAGAAGAGCTTACAATCTCTGAAGGATTATTACCAAGTTTTACCAGGTCAGAGAGGAAAACACTTTTATGGTCAGCTGGAGTTCTTACCCAGAGAGAGAGGAGAATCCAGGACAAGTTTTACTCCACTGCCTAGAAGCACACTGTATCCAACGCTGGCAGGCAGAGGCTCAGTTACCAAAGGAGAGTGGCTGGAAGAGAATACACTGGTGATTCCAACTCATCTAAATCCAGGTATGGAACACTAACCAATGACTGTGAATATTGTGCTCCTAAAGGCTCTGCTAAAACCCGTGCTCCTTATGTGAGGGAAAAGAAACCAGATTGGTTCAGTAAAATTCCTGCAGCCTTGAGAACCCCTGGCTGTGGGAAGCCAGACTCCAGAGTCCTAACCTACAAAGCTGGGTCAGACAGGGACAGTGAATATTCCTCCACTGAAAATAGCGAAGGGGAGTCCATGGAGCTTGAATACCCAAATACTGTTCCCTTATCTCTGACAGAGCTGATGGAATGTGACTGGTGCACGGCCTCAGCTCCAGAGTCTGTATGCTCTATATAGTGAAGAAAGAATGAATGAAATGTAAGTGCTGTTTCTTGTATTGAAATTCCGATAGTGAAACCTGCCTTATTTGTGAAGCAACAATTAAGCAACCATTGTAAATACTGGTACCTTTTGACACAAAGGACTTTCTGTTTCATGGATTATCTCTTATGTTGAACCTTTGCATTAACCAGGGAATAAAAGCCTTATTTCCCTCCACCGGGTCTCATTAATGAGTGCTCCTAGGTAGTTGGAATCTGTGAGGTCACTTCTCTCAACTACGCCGAGTGAACTTACATTCCCTTGACTGCCTAGCATAATCTTTGCCCGGGGTCACCCCAAGAGTAATAAGACGTAGACGGGGGAGCCCCGCGACAAATGGCATAGTTGTTCGGATTTGGATATAATCCTAAGAGATATAACAAAGAAATTAAGGAAATTGCCAGTATTCATTTTGGGAAAAAAAAAAAAAAAAAAAAACCCGGACCGGAGTACCAGAAAAACCGGACCGGAGTTGAAAGGAAAACCTGGACCGGAGTGCCAAAAAAACCGGACCGGAGTTGAAAGGAAACTTGGACCGGAGTGCAAGAAAATCCGGACTGGACTTTGAAAAGAACCGGATCGGAGTGAAAAACGTGGACTGGACAGCAGCAAAATCCGGAACGGAAGGCGAGGTTCCTGGAGGGTGCTACGACGCAGAGCCGCACCACCGTTGCTGAGAGTTCGAGTCTACACTTCTACCAGGTAACGGGTAGAAACGCATAACTTGTGTGGATACAAGTAGCAGTTTAAAAGGGAGAATTTGAAAAAAAAAAAAAAGAAAAGGAAGGAAGTGTAGGGCTGATTTTTGTACAGCCACACTTGGTTTTTCTTTGTTTCTTTTTCTTTCAGGGATCTCATCACGATGGAGCAGCGCGAGATGTTTAACTGGATGGCGGCCCAATTCAGCAAACAGGCAGAACTGGCTGCACAGTCCCAGCAGCATGCAATTATGGCCATGCAGGACCAACAAAAACCAGTCCTGCAGATGCTGGAAAGTTGGATGAGCCATCAGCAGAAGACTCAGGAAGCAGCCGCTGGACTCATGAAGCAGAGCTCAGGACTGAGCCATGGTCCGGTAGGACTAGGGTCCTACGAGACTCTAACTTTAGGGAAGTTGGGGGAGAAGGACGATCCAGATGACTTCCTGGACGCTTTTGAAAGAATTGCCCTTTCTGTGGGTTGGCCAGAGGACCAATGGTCCATCAGACTGGCAGTGTCCCTTACGGGAGAGGCACTGTCAGCCTACAGGGCAATGCCCGCTGCGTTAGCTGCTGATTATAGTGAAGTGACAAAAGCCATCAGGGAACGCCTGGGCTTGACCCCACTTGTCTATAACTGCAGGCTACGTGCGGCACGTCTTGAAGCAGGCGAAACGCCTAAATCATTGGGTCACCGACTGAAGCGTTTAGCTGAAAAGTGGCTAAGGCCCAGTGAAAGATCTGTGGAAGCATTAATGGATATGATAGTTCTCGAGCAGTTTATGACCGCAGTATCTGGTAAAATAAAGAGCTTCCTTATTCTCCAGAATTGTCGCTCTACTATGGAGGCGATTGCCTTAACAGAGAGGTATCTGGAAGCTGAATTAGTTACCCAGCCTACGGGGGGGGGGGGGTAGCTAAGACAGCCATAGCGACATTCAATCCAGTATCAGGAAGTCTCTACCAGTCTAAAACACCTAATGTGAAATTTGATAAAAAGATAGAGAAAAGTCTTTCTAAAAGATGTTTTAGCTGCGGAAAGTTAGGTCATGTCATAAATGAATGCAGAGTACGTACTGCTCTCATAGGAGAACATAAGCAATTGTTATCAGAAGGTTTTGTACTGGATGTCACGGTGCAAGGAGTAGCTGCCAAAGCCTTACTTGACTCTGGCACAGACCAGACAATGATTTCGCGTAAGCTCTGGTCTAACATCCAAGAGCAAGCTGCGTCCGCCCCAGACCGACCGGAAGGTCAAGTCAAGATCAAGTGTGTACATGGCGCTGCTACCTTGTATCCCGTGTACAAATTACTGGTCAGAGGTTTGGGAATAGAGAAAATTATGCTAATAGCGGTAGTGCCCAGATTACCCAAGGAGCTGGTCCTAGGTAGGGACTGGCCACAATTTGAGAAGGGCCTAGAAAAAGGTTTAAACCCACGAGAAGTTCTCGTGTCCAAAGGTACCCCTTTCAAGGGTAGGGTGGTTCCCAATCCCCTTTTAGGGAAAGTTAAGGGCCCAAACCGGAAGATACCAGAGGAAGCAGAAAAAAAGTTTGTTCTAAAATTTTGCAAAACCTCACAGACACTGTTCCCTCTAAGGTGTGCGTGTGTGCGCGCGCACACACCTTGCCGAGCGAGCGCACATACTTTACAACAGAGCGCACAAAAATTACGGTTCTGATTCTCATAGAAGACAACACAGATGTCTTAAAATTTAAAAGTTGTGATTGTAATTACAAGATATTTTCTGCTTCATTAGTAATCGTCTATTTTCATTTAATTTGATTAAAATCAGTGTGGTGTACATACTGTATTCTGACGTGTAGTCAAATTTTAAAGTATATAACTCTGAGTGTCGTTATGTGGCGCACAAAAATTTAACCTTCCTTCAAAAGCTGCACAGCTGATATTTTATGCGCACACAGCCTACAGAATATAAGAGGGAACATTGCTCACAGAAGGCTCGAAGCCCCTGTAGAGCCACTCCACAGGCCGCAGGGTATGACTTATACAGCGCAGAAAATCATATAGTCCCTAAGGGTGGCAGGGCGTTGATTAGCACCGACATCCAAGTAGAGATTCCACCGGGATGTTACGGTAGGATTGCGCCCCGCTCAGGATTAGCCCTCAAATACTTTATTGATGTTGGCGCTGGGGTAGTAGACCCCAACTACAGAGGGATAATAAAGGTCCTGCTATTTAATTTTTCAAGAGAAGATTTTGAAGTAAAAGCTGGAGAGAGGATAGCTCAGCTGATATGTGAGCGGGTCGGCTTCCCACCTCTAGAGGAAGTATTTATGATAAGTCCCACCAGCCGAGGGAGCGGAAGATTTGGCTCCACGGGGCAGACCGAGATGAAAAGCTTTGTAGCCGTAGGAGAAAAGCCAGTGGACGAAGATTTGGACCCCCTGTTGTCCGACTGTAAAGCCAGTCAGGAGCTACGGGTAGGGGAAGAACTCTCTGTAGTGCAGAGGCAACAACTATTCAGCATGCTGGAGAAGTTTGGAGATGTGTTGACGTCCGTTCCCGGCGAAACGAATTTGGTTGCGCACGAAATCATCACTCCTCCTGGAAGGATCATCAGGCAAAGACCGTATCGGCTGCCAGAAGCTAAAAGACAGGAAGTCATAGCGCAAGTACATGACATGATGAACATGGGAGTGATAGAGGAGTCTCGGAGCCCTTGGTCCAGCCCTATTGTCCTGGTCCCTAAGCCAGATGGAACAATGCATTTCTGCATTGACTTCCGACAGGTCAATGACATTTCCACCTTTGATGCTTATCCTATGCCCCGCATAGAAGAACTCCTAGACCGGCTAGGTCAAGCTAAATATCTTACTACATTAGATATGATGAAAGGCTACTGGCAGGTTCCCCTGACCAGAGAGGCACGACCAAAAACAGCCTTTACTACACCAGGTGGCCTGTTTCAGTTTCGACGCATGCCTTTCGGTCTACATGGAGCCGCGGCGACCTGCCAGAGGCTAATGGATATAGTCTTACGACCTCATCAAGAGTATGCTACAGCTTACATGGATGACATAGTTATCCATAGCGCTACGTGGAACCAGCATTTAGTCCACGTAAAAGCAGTCTTAAACGCGATGCGGCAAGCTGGTTTAACTTTAAATCCAGGAAAATGCATGTTTGCAGCTGGCGAAGTCAAATACTTAGGACATGTAGTAGGCAGGGGTACTGTCCGTCCTTTGTTAGACAAAATTGAAAGCGTGCGCAGTTTCCCCACACCCAGAATAAAAAGCAGCTAAGAAGCTTTTTAGGGCTCATTGGGTACTATAGACGCTTCATCCCACACTTCGCCGAAGAAAGCACCATCTTCACAGAGATGTTGCGGAAAAATGCCCCAAACACGCTAGCCTGGACAGCTGAGGCAGAGACTGCCTTCAAGACATTGAAAGAGAAGCTATGCAGAGCTCCCATTCTAAGAGGAGTAGATTTTCATCAGCCATTTTTACTGCAAACCGACGCATCGGAAATCGGCCTAGGGGCCGTCCTTTCCCAAATGCAGGAGGGGGCTGAACACCCCGTCATGTTTCTAAGCAGAAAACTGTCACCAGCCGAGAAGAAGTACTCGACGATTGAGCGTGAGTGCTTAGCTATAAAGTGGGCTGTTGAAGCTTTGAAGTTCTACCTCATGGGAAGGAGGTTTACCCTCATCACCGACCATGCCCCGCTCAAGTGGTTGAGCCAGATGCGCAACAATAATAGCCGATTGACTAGATGGTACATGACATTGCAGCCGTATGAGTTTCAAGTGCAACACAGAGCAGGGAAGCTGCATGATAATGCCGACGCCATGTCTAGAATTACGTGCTGTAATGAGGGTCATTCAGCCCGTAATATTTTAAGAGGGGGGATGTGTCATGAGGCGGGGGTCAATAAAGATGAGTGTTTGAAAAGAAATCCTGTTTCTTTTAAGGAACTAGGTGTGCAATTACCCCCAGGCACAGCTAGAGGGAGCAGGAACAGACATTCGGGAGTTAATGAGCCTAGGGACTCTGATGACTTGCACCTGGAAAGGAACCCGGAAGTCATCCCAAGCAGTTTGCTTTATAAATCAGAACAGAATGCTTCTAGAACAGAGGAGAAGGAGAGCCACTGAGAGAAGGCGGAGAGCCACAGAGAGAGAGCTGAGAGGCACCTAGAGAAGGAGCAAGAGAAGGCTGAGAGCTATCAAGAGGACTGAGAAGAACCTGGGTGGGAACAGACTTCACAAGGTTGGGAGCCAGAAGGCCCAAACTGACCCTGCTGCACAAGGGAAGTTTGCTAGAGCCAGCTCTAAGGTGAGAGTGTCTGCCACGCCCTGTTCTTACAGTCTGCCTGAATCCAGAACAGAGAGACAGAAACCAAGAACCAGGGAGAAGGGTTCTGAGAAGAGCTTACAATCTCTGAAGGATTATTACCAAGTTTTACCAGGTCAGAGAGGAAAACACTTTTATGGTCAGCTGGAGTTCTTACCCAGAGAGAGAGGAGAATCCAGGACAAGTTTTACTCCACTGCCTAGAAGCACAGCTGTATCCAATGCTGGCAGGCAGAGGCTCAGTTACCAAAGGAGAGTGGCTGGAAGAGAATACACTGGTGATTCCAACTCATCTAAATCCAGGTATGGAACACTAACCAATGATTGTGAATATTGTGCTCCTAAAGGCTCTGCTAAAACCCGTGCTCCTTATGTGAGGGAAAAGAAACCAGATTGGTTCAGTAAAATTCCTGCAGCCTTGAGAACCCCTGGCTGTGGGAAGCCAGACTCCAGAGTCCTAACCTACAAAGCTGGGTCAGACAGGGACAGTGAATATTCCTCCACTGAAAATAGCGAAGGGGAGTCCATGGAGATTGAATACCCAAATACTGTTCCCTTATCTCTGCCAGAGCTTATGGAATGTGACTGGTACACGGCCTCAGCTCCAGAGTCTGTATGCTCTATATAGTGAAGAAGAATGAATGAAATGTAAGTGCTGTTTCTTGTATTGAAATTCCAATAGTGAAACCTGCCTTATTTGTGAAGCAACAATTAAGCAACCATTGTAAATACTGGTACCTTTTGACACAAAGGACTTTCTGTTTCATGGATTATCTCTTATGTTGAACCTTTGCATTAACCAGGGAATAAAAGCCTTATTTCCCTCCACCGGGTCTCATTAATGAGTGCTCCTAGGTAGTTGGAATCTGTGAGGTCACTTCTCTCAACTACGCCGAGTGAACTTACATTCCCTTGACTGCCTAGCATAATCTTTGCCCGGGGTCACCCCAAGAGTAATAAGGCGTAGACGGGGGAGCCCCGCGACAACCTTGAGCATCTTGTTACATTACAGTTCGAGGCTGGAACTTTTTCTTTAACTCTCGTAGCTTTAGGAAAGCCGTTCTTGTTCTTCCTCTAATAGTTTCTGCTTCTATTTCCTTGCATGCGTCATTGTAGTACTTTTCCTTGTCCTGTCTTGCTGCACGTTGGAAATCTCTGTTGAGTTCTGTGATTGTCTTTCTTTCTCCTCTGGCTTTAGCTTCTCTGTGTTTCTGGGCAATTTTCAGAGAGTTTCTTCCGTCATCCATTTTGACTGTATTTGCTTTTTCACCTTTTGTAGACTTCTTGCTTTCTTCCAACACAACCTTCTTGATGTCATTCCATAACTCTTTTGGATGTCTGTCATTTGTATCTAAAGCAGCAAATCGATTTTGCAGGCAGTCTTTAAATTCTAGTGGTATAGTCTCAAGGTCATATTTTGCTGCATTCATGAGTGGTTTGCTCTTTTTCAACTTTAGCTTGGAGTTTGTATACTAGTAGTTGATGATCTGCACCACAGTCAGCTCCAGGTTTTGTCTTTGTTGATGTTACAGAGCTTTTCCATCGTTGACTTCCACAGATGTAGTCAATTTGATTTTTATACAATCCATTGAGTGAAGTTCATGTGTACAGTCACTGCTTGTGTTGCTGGAAGAAGTTGTTTGAGATGAATAGATCGTTGGTCTTGCAGAATTCTATCAGTCTTTCTCCAGCTTCATTTCTGTTGCCAAGTCCATATTTTCCAACTACTTTGCCGCCTTCTTTGTTGCCAACTTTTGCGTTCCAGTCACCCATGACTATCAGGATATCCTGTTTGCATGTTCTGTCAATTTCAGCTTGTACTTGTTCATAGAACTCTTCAATTTCATTCTCTTCTGCAGCTGTTCTTGGGGCATAAACTTGAATTATAGTTGTGTTGATAGGCATTCCTCATAGACGAATAGAGATTAAGCGTTCGCTGACTGCATTGTATTTCATTACAGTTCTTGCAAGTTTCTTCTTTATTATAAATGCAACACCATTTCTTCTTTGTCTTTTATTTCCAGCATAGTAGACCATGTGATCATCTGATGCAAAGTGCCCGATGCCAGTCCATTTCAGTTCGCTGACACCCAACAGATCAAGTTGTACACGTTCCATTTCATTCTTGACCTGCTTCGTATGTTCCAATGTGTAAGACATCTTTACAGCTTCTGACTCTCATTTCATGTGTAGCTACATCAGCTGTCAGACGTCCCGAGAGCTTTGATCCAACCACATCATAAATACTGGGTTTACTCTGAAAAGTCTTCAGCTCTTCCACAGTAGCTAGTTGAGTGCCTTCCGACCTGGGGGTCTCATCTTCCAACACTATAGCACATTTTGTTTTGTTGTAACTATCCATTGGGTTTTCATGGCAAGATACAGAAGTAGATTGCCGGGCCTTTCCTCCATGCAGTTTAAGTTTGGTGTTGTTGCCGTTGTCACAGAAATGTGATCCTCCGCCAACACTATCCCATTCTGCTGCTGCCCAGATCGGTGGTTTGTCTTGGTCTGGCACCTCAGCTGAGACCTGTCCATCTTGGGAGACCCTGCCAGTAGTTAAACTACTGATAGTTTAGCTCTCAGCATCACTGATGCACACAAGCCCTCACAGCACAACAAGCTGCAAACCAAGTGAGGGACATTTATATATATAAATATAAAAGAGAGAATTATGTTTATTTTGATTGTATCCTTTTGCTATAAAGGGATCCACTGTGTCTGTCCCATGTCATTTTGAATTCTGTCACCGTATTTGCCCGCACCACTTCCATCAGGAGGGCATTCCAAGCATCCACCACCCCCAAGCATCCTATTCTGTCCCATGCCACACACGTACATGGCCTTTAACTGTTCAAGAGCACACAAGCAAGGAGGAGGAGTGCTGATAATTGCCAAGACCCACTTCAAATTCAAAATAATCTCAACAAACAATACAGAGGAAAGCAATATTGTGATTATCTCAAACAAATACGTCACATTCTGCCTCATTTAGAGCCCCCAATGCCAAAAATGAGCTCTCAACAATACTAGAAGCGGTATGCGCCCTCACTTCACATCACAAACCCATGCTAGCAATGGGGGAATTCATCTTCAACTCAGCAACCCAAAAGGAGGCTCTTTCCTTAGAGCCATGGAGGCCATGAACCACAACCAATTAATACTGTGATAAGGAAGCTTATCATAGCTCAGGAAGGAGCTATAGAAAAGGTGAAGTGACTCTGAACAAGCAACCTGTCAGTTCTGGTAGAAATAAGAAAACAGAATTTTCCCATAAAAGACTACCAGTCCCAGAATGCACCAGGTTTCCAACAGCCATTAGAGGAGCTGAAGTGGGGAAACGTGTGTTCAATCAAGAGGGCTATGAGGTAATCCCCAAGCACTCATCTCAAAGGGCAGGGCCTGATTCAGCACAGCTGCGCTGTGCTAGGGTGGAGCACTCATCAAAGCAGAATAAAGGTAGAGTTTATACTACAGAGAATTATCCTCATCCTCAGGATCAGCTTGGAGATCCTCATCTTGGACAGCTTCATCATCTGGAGGATCATCAGAAGCAGAAGCCAGTGCGGACAGACAGAGAGGGCAAGAAACCCTTTGGAAGAAAGAAGAGAAAAGCATTTGGGAGGTCTAAAGGAGTCCAGAGCAGTACGTATACTGGGAGACATTCAAAAGGCAAGCTTACACCATTGGACTGGGGAAAGCCAGAGGAATGGTGCTGCAGGGCTAGGAATCTCCAGACGGTACCTGTGAGGGAGACGGATGCACGTGGAAGGGACCCTAAGACCCGTGCCAGAAGGTATGTGAAGAGAGATCCAGTGTCCAGGGATCTGGATTGGAAGGCTGGACATAAGAACTGGACTACATACTGGCCAGGCTATTTAGAGAGGAACTCTAACAGCAATGGAAGCTCAGGTATGAACACTGATCTATGCCCTAGCTATAACCTTGAAAGACAGCAGGGAAACAAGTATTCTCCTGAAAGTGCTCCATTGAGAAATTCCTCTGTGCCAATCCCTGATATTGAACCCATGATTGTTGAAGAAGGGGAAGGAGCGGTCTTAGATACAGGCTGTGAAAATATGGATTGCTCTCTGTCTAAACTCCTTTGGTAATTTTCTGTTACAAAGTACAGCAACCATCACAAAGAAATACAAACTTGTTCTTTAATCTACTCAGAAAAGCTCCTGAAGTAGGATTTGAGCCACGCAGTAAAAAGCAAGCCAGCTAAGGGGTTTCAGCTGGGTAACTGCTAGCAATTGAGCCTTACCTAATTGCTTGTGAGCTCTGAGGGAATCACTTCTGAGTCTATGTGGGAAGATATAAGAAGTTAACCTGAAAAGAACAGTTTTTCCCTTCTTTGTTGATTTTGTTTGTTGTTTGATACACTGCTAAGAAAATATTAGCTAAAGCCTACAGAAAAGACCAGTTTGTTACCAACCAGGTCTTTATTCTTTTGCTTTGATTGCCTGACAAGTTCAGCTGTTGTTTTCCTGATTTTGTTTTTCTAAGTTAAACACTGAAAGCAAGTATCCTGTTTTATGTGCTACCAAGCATATCTGTGTTGGGAGAAATAACCCCATAAATAAATATCTTATTGGCTTTACACTCAAGCACAACTAATTATTGTGAGTGGCTGTGTCTGGTGTGAATGGACTGCATTTCCCACAATCCCTTGCAAATCATATTGATATATGCACTTGCCAAGACTGTGAACATTCTCACCCAGGCAGCCGTCCGACAATACACGAGTGCACAATCAGACAGGGCTCCGACCTGGATGTCGTCTTCACCCCGTCCACTCTGATGAATGACAAACGCATAACCCCCCAACTATACCACCGACCCCACGGTCTGATCACTATATAATAACATTTAACATAATGATACGTCCACTCAGGCGCAACACATCGAGAGGAGATTTAGGACATATAGCAAAGAACAATTCTTGAATAAAGTATTACCTAGACTGGACCACAACCAAACTGACCTTGAAAGCATAATAGAGAACTAGAACCACTCCATCGCGAATGCGGCACCGGCTCAACATAGAATGGCTACAACACAAAAGAAACCACAAAACCCCTGATACTCAAAAGAAATCAGAGAAGCCAAAAGGAATCTCAGAAAAACAGAAAGAAAATGAAGAAGAACAAAAGACCAAGATGCTTTACAAAAATACAGGACTATGCAAAACAATTACAACATGATCAACAGATGCAAATAGGAATATAACACAAACCTGTAATAAAGGCAGTGAACAAACCAAGAGAACTCTTTGGAATAGTCCATATGCTAACAAGAGAAACGTCACAGGAAGACTTCACTGACATATATCTGCAACAAATAGCAGACAACCTAATGTTGAAGCAGCTCAGCAATCAGCCAAAAACAAAGACAACATCAATTGAACTTAATAATCTACTGAGACACACAGAGACATGGGGCAACTTCACTATCCCAACACACAAACAAGTGAAACATACCATAACAACCCTGAACGCAACAAACTCCCCAACTGACCCTGTCCAGTGACATGGATAAAATCAGCTAAGGACCACTCATTCCTTTTATCCATCACATCATACACACGTCCCTTGCACAGGGGCATATGCCTACATCCCTCAAACTGGCATCAATCAGGCCCATTCTAAAAAAGCTCCAAATCTGACAACACAGACCCCAAATCCTACCGACCAGTTTCCAGCTTACATTTCATGACCAAAATAATACAGAAGACAATTCAGTTGCAACTACAGGATCACATCAACTCCCATGCACCCTTGGACCTGCATCAACATGGATTCAGGCAACACCAGGGGGTCGAAACCTTACTAAGGGCTCTTTTTGACCAAATCATCAGAGAAATCAACAACATAAAAAAGGGTATTATCCTAATATTTCTCGACATATCAACCACCTTCGACTCAGTGTCACACTCCATACTTCTAAAATACCTACCAGAAATTGGTCTATACAACAACACTTTGAAATGGTTCCAATCATACCTATCAATCACAGTCTAAAAAATAAGATAGGAAATCTAGACTATATTGCATTAAATGAAAGGTTAGATATAATTGGCATCTCAGAGACCTGGTGAAAGGAGGACAACCAATGGGATACTGTGATACCTGAGAACAAACTATATCACAATGATAGGGTAGATAAAATTGGTGGAGAGGTTGCGCTCTAAGTTAGAGAGAGCATTGAGTCACACAGGATAAACGTTTTGCAGAAAAAAAACCACACTGTAGAATCTCTATGGACAGAAATTCCATGTAAAGAGGGAAAGGCAATGGCAGTGGGGGTTTACTACCGTCTGCCTGGCCAGAATGAACAGATGGATTATAAAATGCTAAAAGAAATCAGGGAACACAGTAATAATGGGTGATTTCAATTACTCAAGTATAGAATAGGGGCCCGAATTTCAACTGAGCGGTGCTATGTGCCATGTCGGCACATAGCCCGCACACCTCCCGCCTAACCCGGATTTCCCATGCCAAGCTCATATGCAGCCCCAATGTGAACAAAAATGGAACCCAATCGGATCAAACATATGGGTCATATGCAGCCCCGGCATCAAAAATCTGGGTGTCGCCGCACAGCCAGGTATCCGCAGGAGCTACCCATATAGCACCAATTTTCAATGCTACATGGTTAGCCCCAGCGTCTTAAAGATAGGCGGGGTTTTAAGGCACAGAGTGCTAACTATGTAGCATCAAAAATCGGTGCTACATGGGTAGCGCCATAGTCCGCCTCCACTCCGCCCTGGAACTCCCCCAACACACCCCACTCAAAGCAGATAGCATCTGGACGCATTAGGGAGATATCTGGGATTTTCAAAGGGCACTACCCATGTAGGTGCCCTTCGAAAATCCCATATAAGGCCTTTACACAGGTAACTAGGGAAGTTACCCATGTAAAGGCCTTCGAAAATCAGGCCGTGGGTCAATATCACAGCAGGATATGCTAGGGAGATAAAGTTTCTAGATGAAATAGAATGTCTGCTTCTTGAAGCAGCTGGTTCATGACTGACAAGAGGGGAAGCTATTTTGGACCTAGTCCTTAGTGGAACACAGGATCTGATGCAAGAAATAATGGTATTAGGGCCACTTGGCAATAGTAATCTTAGTATGATCGCATTTGATTTAATAAATGGAGGGAGGATGGCAAGGAAATCCACAGAACTACCTTTTAACTTTCAAAAGGGAGACTATGATAAAATGAGGAAAATTGTCAAGAAAAGCTAAAAGAAGCAGCTGCAAAGATTAGAGATTTACATCAAGCATGAGTGTTATTTAAAAATACTATCTTGGAAGCCCAGACTAGATGTATTCCATGCTTAAAGAAAGGAGAAAGGAAGGCTAAAAAACTGCCAGCATGGTTTAAAGATGAGGTCAGAGAGGCTGTTGTAGCAAAAAAAAAAAGTATCTTTCAGGAAATGGAAAAAGGAGCCAAATGATGAAAATGGGAAACAACAAAAGCACTGGCAAGTTAAATGCAAGGCATTGATAAGGCAGGCAAAGAGAGAATTTGAAAAAACAGCTTGCCATGAGAGCAAAAATGCACAATAAAACCTTTTTGAGTACATTCATTGCAAAAATCCTGTGAGAACGTCAATTGGACTATTAGATGAAAGGGCAAAAAGGGCACTAAGAGAGGACAAGGCCATAGAGGAGAGACTTAATGAATTCTTTGCTTCGGTCTTTACTGAAGAAGATTTTAGAAATTACCCATGCCTGAAAAGGTGATGTATCAGAAGAACTGAAACAAATTCAATAAACCAGGAAAATGTACTACAACTATTTGATAAACTAAAGAGTAGCAAATTACCTGGATCAGATTGTATACATCTGAGGGTGCTGAAAGATTGCAGACCAAGGTGGATTCAGCTGCTGCTCTTCAATTGGCAGTCTGGTCAGGCCTTACATCTCAATCCCTGCTCCAGTGGATTCAGTCTCTCCCACCGGATGATACTACCCCTCTTTTAGAGTTGGCTGGGCCTTCCTTTCTGATGCCATGTATGACCTGGTACATCTGGTGGCTAGGGATAGTGCCCTGTCAACGGTGACATGGTGTTTGATTTGGCTCCAATAATGGGCAGTGGACACATTTCACAAAGCCTGGTTGGCCCATTGGGATGTTTCGGAGTAGCTGATGAAAGACCTGGCGAGACAAAACCTTACCGCCTTCCGGAGGACAGATCTAAGGGGCCTGTGAAGCGGGCAGGAGCCCTTTGCCATCAGCCTCTGAATGGTTCCCGCAGATATGCTAGTCGAACTTCTGGGGATCTTGGGACTCCTGTGGCTACCGGTTTGGAAGCCCTTCTTCCCCTCTGCTCCCAGATTTTGGGCTTGTTTTCAGCCCAATTGGGGAGTGTGTGGGCCCAGGGATGTGTTCCTCTCCAGAGGAGGTCCCTCCCGGGCTTCATAATGAAGTTTTGGAAGCCCCTTCCCTGGTTCCTCCGGTTGGGGGCAGGCTGTGCCTCTTCTCTCAGGGATTGATTGATTGATTGATTTATCGAGTTTTATATACCACCTTTTCCTTCAATCAAAGTGGTTACAAAAAAGGGTGGGTAGAGGGGACATTTAAGGAGGGGAAAGGAAAACAATACAGAACAATAAACAATGCTGTAAGGTAATAGTGTGGGGATTATAGGTTGATGGTGCCATAGTGTTCAGCAAAGAGTAGTATCTTGAGCATCTTCCTGAAATCCTTAAGATCCTTTGTTGAACGCATTTGTTCAGGGAGGGCATTCCAAAGTGTAGGTGAAGCGAGAGAAGGGGCTCTTTTGGTGGTGGATTGGTTGGCACATTGGAAGCTGGGTGGAGTGATGATTTTGTTCATCATGTTGCTTCGTCTGGGTCTTGAGCTGGAGTCCTTGGTTATAATATAACCTTGCTGTGTCTGAGTTCACTTTCACCTCTAGATATGATGGTGGTAGTCGTGGCCAAGAAGTGATGCAAACCCAGACAACAAGGCACAAATAAATTAACCTCGTTCACTGCTCAGAGCAAAATGAAGGAAATAAACTAAAAGGATTTCTTGAGCTCAAGTTCCAAGTGATAAGTATAACAATTTTGTTATTATAGATGGTTATACCTAATAACAGATTTAATTTACTTTGCATTCAGAATCTTTTTCTCTTTTTTTTTTACTAACCATTATTTATTTTACTATAGAACATTTCACTATTAAATGCAATAAACAAAAGTCAAGTATGAGATTCGTCGATCAAAGGTTAACATCTCTGGAACAACATATCAGATAAGTAGTAGTATTTACTTTCTTCATTCCTTAATATTTTCTAAATAACAATTTACTTAAAATTTATAACCTGAACATTTATATAACTTTTATCTTTACAGAAAACTTCGTACAGAACTTCTATCAACTTCTATTCACAGGTATGTATCTATTTTCCTTATTCTCACAAAACGGAGTCTCTATGAGCACTTAACTCTCCGTAGTTGCAGTAGTTGTTGGTATCTGTAGTTGTAGAACTTTCTTGATAGATTTGATGACTTTGGTATTCCTTTCGCGGGAGCTCTTGTTGATGTAAACGCCGGTGTTGCTCAGCTCACGGCAGTTCCCGAACACCCACCTACTACCTAAGCTTTAAATAAACCAAAAATAGAAAACCCTATCTATCTTACAAACCAGCGAACAATCACTATAAAACTATTCAGTACAGATTTAAAATTCCCTAACTGACTAAATAAAAACAAAGTATAATTAATGTCCCTAAATAATGAAGCCTATTCTTTACTGTTTTCCCTAACTACTAACAGAGCTTCATTTAAGATTTCACTTCCCAAGACAATGCACTCATTCATCAATCTCATTATATGGCTTCAGGCATATTTCTCATCATCAATGACGTCAGTCACTTACTGTGCAAGTATCCTTTCACTTTAAGGTTTCAGACACAGCATACTATAGGCTATTTAATAGCAAAGCACTCCTCAAATGACACTTACACTTTCTCTCAGTCTCTTTCTTTTAGAGAGCTCTCATGGAATCTTCATTACCTGGCAATACTTCTCAATCAGTACTGTTCAGTACCACACAAAATCAGTGTTATCATTTACTTAGCCTGATTTTCATATAGTCCTAACAGCAATTCTACTCTCAAAAACAATTTCTCACATATTGGTACCTTTTTACTGGCAAAAATAGTACATTTTTCCAGACACAGCACAACACACTTCTGCTTTCTTTCACTGTCCAAGCTCTTCTACAACTATATTTTTGCCTGTTGCCAAGGTTACGGTGACTCTTCTGACATCACCTATTTGCATTCCAGAGCCGCTAACCAATCACAGGCATGCTTTAGGAATATGCAAATGAGGCATTAAAATATGTTTTGTATTCTGCAAAAATCCGTTTTCTTTTCAACTGTATTTTCCCATTAAAGTGAATGGCAAAACCTTAGCTTGGAAGTTTTGCACATTAAAGACTTTCCAAAATAGTCCAAAATCTATAATCCTATTCAGCTTATCTAACTTAAATACTCTATTATTTCCAAATTTAAATTCATACATTTTTCTAGGCATTGTACATTTTCCTTCATAAAATCACCCAAAACTTTGTCCAATTTACATAACAAGTACATTCATATTTACTTAGAACTCCAAACTATCGAGTATAATTAACAAAAATTCAAACCGGTCACCAACTTCAGCGCAGGCGCCAATTTTAACCCTTCGCCAAAATTTTTTTTTTTTTTCATATTTAACACTTAGGTTACAATAATGTGCTGTAGTGCAGAGGCTGAGAGGTTATGAAAGAGTTTGAAGATTTTTAAGGTTGCTTTATATCTTTTCCGTGAGTGGATGGGTGGCCAATGCAGCTGCTGAAGTATTAGTGTGATGTGCTCGCTTCTTGCAGTGTTTGTAATGATCCAGGCTGCCGTGTTTTGTACCAGCTGTAGGGGGTGGAGATACTGCTTGGGCAATCCTTGATAGAGCGAGTTGGCGTAGTCCAGTATAGGCGTGATTATAGCCTAGCATACCGTGCGAAGTAGATATTGTCCAGGACGGGTTTGAGTCTTCTGATGAGCTTGAGGCGGTGGTACGCTTTGCTGGCAGTTTTGTTAATGTGCGACTGGAGGGTCAATTTGTTATCTAGGGTGACACACCCAGGTACTTTACTTCATCCCTCACTGCTATGTTCTTACCTAGGATGCTAATCGTATGAGGAGGCGTGAAGGTGGTGTTTCTGGAGATGAACATAGCTTCTATCTTGTTGCAGTTCATAGAGAGACAGTTGCTAGTAACCCATGCAAGCATATCCTTGAGACAATTGGTAATGGGTGCGAGGTTAGGAGTGTGTATGTCAATGGGGGTGTAGACCATAATGTCATCTGCACATATGTAGTAGAGCATTTTGTGATGCCTGATGATGTTGCAGATTGGCTGTATGTTGTCACCCTCTCGGTGACCAGCCCAATGCCTAGGGCGCTGAGAGTTGGTCTGCCTTTGTATTCCTGACTCAGAGAGTATGACCCTGCGTTGGTCCTGCTAGGCCCTCTGGGAATGGTAGTCCCTTTTACCCTTTGAGAACAGAAGAGTTGTAGTCGAGTGTTTCAGGCAATGACAAGAATTTATTTTTTCCCTTCCCGACGGATTTCTGTGCAGGTAAATAACTTAGAACAAACTGCCGTACAATTGGCTTGAGGGATATGTACAAGAACTCAGGTAAATTAGCCTTATCAGCTTCAGGCTCACAACGTGCAGTGCTCGGTACAAACAAACAATAACAGCTTCCTTCAGCAAAATAAAATGTTCCCCATTCTTTCTGTTGCTTTACCAGCTTTCTCAAACTAGTGTTCAGCACAGAGACTCAACGTGGTCAGCAAAACATAACGTGCAGTCCATCTGGTTATCCACTATTTCACTGCTATCAGAGTCAATCTGCATTTCTTCAGCATCAGCAATAGCAGGGTGTGTCAGTGAGCTGCTATCCTGAACTTTAAAACAGACGTCTTCACTATCCTCACATGGCTTCTCTCGGTAGCACTCTAAAGGATAGGACTGTGAATTACCGTATATACTTAAGTTTCTTTGTAGAGAGTCTGCTACATTCTGGCAACTGCAGGGAAATACTTTATAACTAGGTTCAAATCTATGTAAGTTGTGAAGCCTACCTTTCGGCTTTAGAGGGAAAGGAATTCTCAGCTCTGCAAAGTCAGACTGATTCCCAAACACAGCTTGTGTTTGTTTGTCTCTCAGCCTCGTAGCTTCAGCCTTAGAGGTACAAGTATTGTCATGTCAGCAGGTTTCTCTCTCTGGAGCATGTGAGTTTTCCCAAGCCTGCCTTCCAGGAAATATCTTATCCTTCTTGCCTTTACCAGACGTCACCTGTCCTGTGCTGCTTCTTTCTGGCGTTAGGACTATGGCTCCCTTGGGTCTCACCTCTTGACGTCTTCCTTCTTTCTGCTCCCCTCCTCTAGTCCAGGCTAATGACCACTTTTTATCATCCTGTTTCTCCGGGCTAAACTGTGCCCTTCCCTTAAACAGGTGTATCTCATTATCTCCTGAACTAGGGACTACGTCACAGCGTGGGAGTCTCTTTCCAGCTCGTGACTCTCTTTGTTTACATTTTCTCTGAAAACACTGAGCCATGTGCTCAGACTGCCTGTCAGTTTCTGCAACGGAATCCTCTTCTCTCACCAACTCCATAGGCTCAGAAGGGTCTTCTTCATGACAATGTATAAGTTGAAAAGTATGGAGGACAGCACCAAGCCTTGAGGGATGCCTTGCGATACATTGAATTCGGCAGATTTGATTTCGCCACACCTGACCTGTTGGGATCAGTTGCTTAGATAGGATGTGAACCATTTGAGAGTATTGCAACTCAATCCGATTTCCTGAAGCCGTTGTAGCATAATGGTGTGGGATATAGAGTCAAAAGCCACTGAGATGTCAATGAATATTAGAAGGAATCCTTTTTTGTGTTATCAATGCCGGTGATAAGGTTATCAAATAATGATGTGAGGAGCATCTCAACATTGTGGTGTGGCCTGAACCCATGTTGTTGAGTCTCCAGAGGGGCGTATATGTCGATGTGTTCTTGGAGTTGTCTCTGAACAGCTTTTACAAGGACTTTGGCCATGAAAGGGAGGCTAAAGATAGGATGGTAGGATTGTGGGTCAGATGTGCCCAGGGTACTCTTCTTGAGGACTGGTCGTATGGTGGCCTGTTTTAGGGCTTCAGGCATATATCCCTGCTGCAGAGATTTGTTGGAGGCTCATGCTGATTTTGTCCTTAGTGGCTTTGATCCATACTATTGGACATTGGTCAGTGGAGGTGGTCATGGTGTTTAGTGATTCTATGATTTGCTCGACCTGCGAAGGTGTCGGAATCACAAAGTCTTTCCAGATCTCCTTATGAGTAGGAATTGTTGGGTTAGTAGGGATGAGTGGTTGGTTTAATGTGTAGTTGTCATTCTTACTGATCAGGAAGTCTGCAAATTGTTGGGGGTTGGTGGCTTGGGTGTCTGCGAGGTGTCCTTGATGAGCTGCATCTGTTTGCTGATTTCATTATAGTGTTGGTGTAGTATTGTTGTTTGAACTCATTTATTATGCTGTTGTATTCCTGTTGCTTGATTCTGTATCATTGCAGATTGTCCTGGATTTTGTTGCATCTCCATTTTCTTTCTAGTCTTCTTAGAAACCTTTTTGCTTCCCTGATGTTTTCTGAGTACCATGGAGCGTTGGGTCTTTTGGGAGTGTGTGTGTGTGGGGGGGGGTCTTGTTTCCGAAATTGAGGCAGAGTTTGAGATAGTGCAATGCCAGTGTTTGATAATTTCATTCAAGTTGTTGGATTCCTTATGAAGTTTTGGTGTTATTTGCTGTAGGAAAGCATCCTTATTAAAGGCTTTGAATTTTCTGTATGGGCGGCAGGGTTCCTGTGGTCTGTATGAAATTTGGATGAGAACTGGTAATACTATTGTGTAGTAATCAGACCAGGGCATCGGGGTGATCGTTGGTGTAGGTGCAGTGATGTGCCCCATAAGTTGATTAGGGGTGAAGATCAGATCTGGAGTTGTTCCATGTTGGTGGGTGGGTACATTCACTATTTGGGTGTGGTTGAGGGCTGACATTGCTTTGTGGAATGCATTGGTTTCTTTGTTAGGTAGGGAACATAGGTTGTAGTCTCCTAGTGCGATGAGGGGTTTATGCAGTGATCCATTTGAACTGACGGACTCCAGTATGGTTGAGAGCTCCTTGTTTTGGTGTTTGGTGGTCTATAGGTGAGGCATAGGGTCAGGTATTTGTTAGATATGATAATCATGGTGTTTTCAGCCGAATCAACCGACAAATTGGTTTTGAACCTGACTTGGATTCTTGCGAGTATCAGCACACCTCCTCCACGCTTGTGTGTCCTAGGGCAGTTGTAAGCAGTACAGTATAGCAGGATGGTCCCAGATCACCCAGGATTGCTGGTGCTAGGCACCATTCAGTATGGATATGTCTTGGAATGCCATGAGCTGATTCTGCATGCATTCGTTATCTCCCCCTGTGGGTCTGCAAACAAAAGGACGACTGTTCGAATCACTTTGGGCAAATTGCTGCTTTTGTCGGCAGTGGTGCCTGTTTCTCTGGATGATCAGGGCAGGGGCAGATATTCTATTTTGTGAGGCTCAACAAAGAAAGAAAAGGATGAGTCATTTCAGCTCACTCTGGATCTCAAGGGTGTTAACGTGCACTGGCGCGGATTATGCTTGTGGATGTAAACTGCGATCAGTGATTCCAGCAGAGAGTATTTTCATATCTCTATCTGGGAAGATCAGCAGAAGTGTCTGCATTTTGCCATGTTTGGCTCTCCTTTTCAGTTTCCACTGTCATGCTGGGGTCGCCCCAAGATGGATCTCATGGCGACCCGCTCCAATGCTAAAGTGTGCCACTTATTCAGTCGCCGCACAGAGATGAGGTATGAAGGCATTGGCACCCTGGATCAGCCTTGGCCAAGTCAGCACATGCTGTATGTGTTTCTTCCATGGCCCCTTGTGGGTCGTGTGCTTCGACATGTAGAGCACCACTCAGGAAGGATTATTCTGGTGGCATCACAGTAGCCAAGGAGAGCATTGTTTGGAGATCTGATGCGGCTCCTGCAAATGCCATCTCTTCATTTGCCTCCATCTCAGAGCCTATTACATCAGGGCCAGTCATCCTGAAAGGCCCAGTCTCCTTTTCACTTACAGCTTGGCTCTTGAAAGGAGATGGCTAGTGCATAAGGGCTACTCTGGCAGTGGCTTCCACTCTGCTTGGAGGCCGGAGGAGGTCTACCAACCTGACATATGTGTCTCTTTGAGCAATGGTGCAGCATACAGCAGCTGGCTACTGAGACGACCAAGGTGCTATCTCTGTTGGCCTTTCTGCAGGACAGTCTGAAGAAGGGCCTTTACCTTAGCTCTCTGAAGGTTCAGATAGCAGCTTTAGCCTGTTTTCAGAGGTCCGGTGGTTGCTAAGTCTCTAGCCTTATACCCAGATGTTTTGTGCTTTTTCCAGGGAGTTCAGTGTCTGTATCCTCCCCTCCAGTCTGTGGACCCTTCCTGGGATCTATGTCTGATGCTCTGGGTCCTGATATTAGAACCTTTTGAGCCGTTGAAGTGCACTACTCTGAAGGATTTGACACTCAAGACAGTCTTCTTGGTTGCGATTGTTCCACAAGGCAGATTTCTGAACTGCAGGCTCTGTCTTGCCAAAATCCTTACCTATCTTTTTCTGAGGAGGCTGTTTCCATTCAGCCTGTGCTTTCCTTCTTATCTAAGGTTATTTCTTCCTTTCATGTGAACCAGGTGGTTTGTCTGCCCTCCTTCTCTAAGGAGCAGTGTCGGAAAGGATAACGATCTTTGCCTTGTGGATGTTCAGAGGGTGCTTCTCCAGTGCTTGGCTGTTACGAATTCTTTTCGTATATCAGACCATCTTTTTGTGCTGTTTGCTGGTACACACAATGATGATGCGGTGGCTAAGTCTACCTTGGGGTGCTGGATTAAGGTGGCCATTGCCTCAGTGTATCTGTTGCAGAACTAGCCAGTTCAAGAAGGTTTGTGTGCCTATTCTACCCGAGCACAAATGTCCTCATGGGCAAAAGAGAGCTTGGTAGCCCCTGCAGACATTTGTCAGGCAGCAATGTGGGTGTCACCTTCCACTTTTGTCAAGCATTACCACTTGGATATCCACGCATGGACGGACACGGCCTTTGGCTCTAAGGTTTTGTGAGCTGCTGTGTCTTCTACTGAAGGAGTAACTTTGGTATATCCCACTTGTCTGGAATGGTCTAGAAGGATGATATGGAAGGTGGCATTTTACTTAGTAGATAATGTCCTTTCCTTGAGACATGCTAGGCCAGTCCAGTGCTCGCCCCTGGAACTGTGATTCTGCAGCAATACCTTCGGGTCCACAATGATTTATATGCTTGGATCTGCAGGTCCATATTCTATGGATGGTCTTCTATTTATGCTTTCCTGTGCATATTTATCTTCTGTTTGATCTGTCATTGTTGCCCATATTGAGGTTGTGTGAGGCTTGTCATGTTCTCCCATATGCTTTGGGACAGATACTGAAGAGCTTCCTGGTGGCTGAGGTGGATAGAAGCATTGGAGTGATGTCATTATAACCTGGGCTTTTCATTGGTTATTTGTCTCCAACAATCTGCTGGTAGGGGAACACAACTCACTTGTTTGGACTGATCTAGTAAGACTCAAGGAAAGGACATTGGTAAGTAAAATGTCACCATATACAACATAAGAACTGCCATACTGTGTCAGACCAAAGGTTCATCAAGCCCAGTATCCTGTTTCCAACCGTGGCCATTTCAGGTCACAAGTACCTCACATATCCCTTAAAGTACCCAGTTCCATGCTATTTATCCCCAGGAATATGCAGTAGTTTTCTCTTGGTCTGCCTTAATAATGATTTATGGACTTTTCCTCCAGAAATTTGCCCAAACCTTTTTAAAACCCAGATATACTACCTGCTTTTACTACATCCTCTGACAATGATTACTGATTCAGGGGCAGATAATAATATAAACTACACTGCTCATTTTGCAAGAACACAAAAACTTAATCCAAATACAAGAATGGTCTGTCAATATCAAAGGACTGTTCATGATGACTTATGGGCATAGTTTACAAAGCTGACATGGCTTATAGCCAAATCCTTTCCCTTGACTAGGATGTTAAATCATCGCTGAATGCTTTCTTAATTTTCACACTCTGGACCTCCTTCCCAGAGGGGCTACATCTAAGTCAAGACTACCTCTGCTCCACGAAGCATGTAAAACCTTGGCTCTTCTCCCAAGCCTTTAATGGTTGTGGTGACTAATTTTCAATTCACTCATACTGGCTCAGGACTAGCTTTCTGCATATCCTGAAACTAAGACCAGATCCTTATATTGTACATTCATTGATATATATAATTTACCCTTAATCTAGTTAACCATTTTTAGATGCATTTCACTAAGGCCCAGCACCTGCTGTTGAGGGTTCAACAGCAGGGAAATTTTCTGTCTGTGTGAATGTTTGCGCATGCATAAGCATGTATGAACAAAATGCATATGTGAGCCTGGTCAAAATGCCACAGTTCATGTTTCCCCCACTGCAATCAGCTCTCTGAATAGTGGAGCCACATGGTGCAGGAAGTTCGGACTGAATTCATGGTTTGAAGTCTCATGAGATTAGAAACTGGAGATCCACCTGAACTTCCTGCACTGAGCAGCTCCAGCATGCAGAGAGCTGATCACAGTGGGGGAAGTGTGAACCACCACATTGTAGCTAGGGACAAGAATGGGTGAATGAAAGAGGGACTGGATAAAGGGGGTGGGGTGAGAGAGAGAGACTGGAGGAAGCCTGGGGGGAGGGTTATGAGAGAGAGAGAGATTCTGGATGAAGCCTGGGGGGGAGGGTTATGAGAGAGAGAGAGAGAGAGAGATTGGGTGAAGCGGGGGGTGAGATCATGAGAGAGACGAGGAAAGCTGAGGGGTGTTATGAAAGATACCGGAGGATGCTTGGGAGGGGGTTCATGAGAGAGAGAGAGAGAGAGAGACACACACACACACACAGAAGGGTGCACTAAGGCCCCAACACCAGCTCACCGGCCTGATCGGAGCAGCAGAAGGGAGCAGGAAATGTGAGCTCTTCCCCACCATCAGCCCATTCAGAATGCTGCCGCCACCACACTTAAAGAAGAGCATGCTGACCAATACAACAAAGCACGAGAACAACCCAAATGACCACTACTAACCTCTACAGTGGACACTGCACACCATCCGAGATCACCGGGAACATATCCACAGAGGATATAACAACCAAGGATTCCTACTTCCCTCCAATCATATGAACAGACTAACATCAGGCACAACAGAGAACACTACAGTAATGTTGTTAAGTTCCCCCCTCATAGGAAACACTATAACCAGCCCCTCCTCAGGTATCAACTGTCCTTAAAGCAGCCTCCCACTGGGCAGACCATTATCTAAGCTACACAACAGCCTGCAAACACGAAAGCAGTACCCAGAAGCAATGTTCCCGCTAACCTGCGCTGGGTCCGCCGCCAATATTCCTGTCGGCGGGGAGAGGTGCAGAGCGATCAACGCTCTGCCCCTCCCCCCACCGACAGCAATGCCAGTGGAGGACATTGTGAGGGTGCTGCGTCTCTGCAATCTGCGCCAGGTCCTCTGCCGGCATTCCTGCCAGTGGGGGGAGGGGCAGAGCGTCGATCGCTCTGCACCTCCCCCCGCCAGCAGGAATGTTGGCAGTGGACCCAGCGCAGGTTAGCAGGAACATTGCCCAGAAGATATTACCATTATCATGCACCCTGTCCTATTCCTTCTAGTAATCACTGTCATTGCTGAGTTTGCCAACCAAAGTCATAGAAAAACCATCCCCATAATTCAAACTCACAAATATCCACAAGATGGAACTGCACCCCATCTATTCTACACACACACTACCAAAAAAGCCACTGTGGGTTAGTAAGACTTCCAACGACTACAGACAACAGACCCCACACCAAGAAAAATACAACACACCTCATAAGATGTGCCCTCATTAACGCTCACTCCGTTCGAAATAAAATTCAGACACTAGCCAACTTTATCAGCAACCATAATCTTGACATCCTTTACATAACTGAAACTTGGTTCAGTAACTCAGACACAGTCCTCTTAAATCAGCTATGCCCCCTCCTTATACACAATACTCCTGCAAACAGAGTGCACAGTACAGGTGGAGGGGTATGTATCATCTCTACAAGAAAATCTTAAGCTCAGTCGTTGATATCAACTCCACTACAGAGATCACACTTTACTAGTGACTAGCAACTCCATCTCACACTGCCTAACATACAGAGCACCCTACAGCAATGCATCTGAACTCTCTTCTCTTCTTAAAAATGCTTGCTCCACCCCAACCATTCACCAACCTCTAATATTACATGGAGACCTCAACTTGGCCTCCACCTCCTTCTCTCAATCCAGCACTTTTCCTGATGCAATGGAAGCTCTCGGCTACACCTAGATCCTCACCAGACCAACACATACAATGGGTAACATCTTGGACCTCATATTTATGCCTTCTAGCATTCCCCCTGTATCTCAACAGCCATCTATCACAGTACCATGGTCAGACCATGAGGCCATCCTCTTCCCCATCCACCTTACCTCACAGCAAACTATTCAAACTCCTTCACTCCACACTACCCGGAGATACAGGCAACACTTCAGAAAAACTGTCATTCTGCAATTGGACGCTATTGCAGCCTCGAATGTGGACCTCTACAGTTTAATCCAAAGCTGGAACAAAACCCTATCCGCAGCAGCCCTCGCCCATCCAAAGAGATATATAGAAAAACCTAGGACTAGGGCCCCATGATTCTCAGCTCCACTTCAGAAGCAGAAAAGCGAATTACACCACTTGAACGTAAATGGAGAAGTTCAAGAGATCCACTCCTCCACACAACCTACATGAAACAACAAACTATACAACGAAGAAACACTCAAGCATAAAAAGGAATACCATACCAATCTCATCACCAAGGCAATAAATAAACAAAGAGAACTATTTGCCGCAGCAAAAAACATTCCTAAAGGAAAACCACAAGGTGACGTATGCCCGCAAAAGTTTACCTCTTACCTAATCTCCTAACAGCTACACAGCCCCCCAACAGTCCACCCCTCAATGACACCTGATTACATTGCAACACCCCAGAAGCCATGGTCTCAGTTCGACCCATTATTCAAAAATATAGAAGATACAATCCAAGCCCTCAACATAACAACTTCCGCACTTGACCCATGCCCGGTATCCTAGGTAAAACTCACTCGACCTCACCTCAGCACTCATTTAATAAATATAGTTCATGCTTCTGTGTCTCTAAGCCAAGTATCTGCCCACTGAAGCAATCATCAATCCGACCTCTTCTAAAAAGTACCATGCGTGACCCAGTCTGCCCAAAATCCTATAGACCTACTGTATATCAAGCATCCCATTTGTTGCAAAGGTTCTGGAGAAAATCGTACTCACACAACTTCAAGGCCACCTTACAGAAAACACCCCACTCAACCTATTTCTACATGGATTCAGACAAAATCATGGGGTTGAAACTCTTATCACCTCTCTATTAAATATGCTCATAACTGGCTCACAAAACCCTAAGAATGGTTTCATTTTGATATTCCTTGACATTGCCTCTGCCTTCGACTCCATTCCTCACCACCTGCTACTACAAAGACTTTCAGAGATTGGACTCCAGGGGATCACACTCACTTAGTTCCACTCTTACCTGGATTCTTGACAACAACAAGTTAGAATCGGCAAAAGGTCCTCAATCCTATTCGCTCAACAAACAGGAGTTCCTCAGGACTCAAGCCTCTCAGACCTCCTCTTTAATATCTTCATCCAACCAATATGCCAAGTCTTCCATACACACAAAATCTAATATCAAATTTATGCTGACGATATAATGTTCTTCACCCCCATTAACCTCCTTTATCCTGACCTCACTATCCTCTGAACCTGCTTCAAGGATGCAAAGGACTGGCTTACTCTACACAATCTATACATCAACCGTGAAGACTGAAGCCCTATACATAACTACTGACCTGACCTTCTCCTCACCACCAACACTGAGACTTGATGAAGTGGAAATTAAAGTCAAAACTGAAATAAAATACCTCAGCATAACACTCGGCTAGCACCTAATCTTCCAACCACACATAAAGAGAACAACATCCTGTCTACTAAAAGCTAAGGACTCTGAAAATTCTTCTCCCCCTTAGCCTGTCAGATCTATCCCATACCATCTACTAAGCCATAACTACACCTATTTTGGATTATCATAACATCATTTACTACTACTACTATTATTTGTATAGCGCTAGAAGACGTATGCAGTGCTGCACAGACATGTAAGAGACAGTCCCTGCTCATCAGAGCTTACAATCTAGTCAAGACAGACATAGACATGGGATACATCTAGGGGGAATAGTAAGGAAACACAAGATCAGGTGAGTCAAGATCCGAAAGTGACAGCAAAGAGGTGAGTTTTTAGCCTAGATTTGAAAACGGCCAGAAAAGGTGCCTGACACACAGACTTAGCTAGTTTGTTCCAGGCATAAGGAGAAGCAAGGTGAAAGGAGCAAAGTCTGGAGTTAGCAATAGAAGAGAAGGGCGCAGATAGAAGTGATTTGCCAGAAGAGTGGAGTTTCCGAGGAGGGGTGTAGGGCGAGATAAGAGAGAAAGGTAGTGAGGAGCTGCAGAGTGAATGCACTTATAGGTCATCAGGAGAAGTTTGAACTGGATGCGGAAATGGATAGGAAGCCAATGAAGAGACTTGAGAAGAGGAGTAATATGAGCATGACGAGGCTGGCGGAAGATTAGCCGCGCAGCAGTGTGTTGAACAGACTGAAGGGGAGAGAGATGATTTAGCGGGAGAACAGCAAGGAGTAGGTTACAATAGTCAAGACAGGAGGTGATTAAGGAGTGGATAAGTGTTTTAGTAGTGTGTTCAGAGAGAAATGGGCAGATTTTGTTGATGTTAAAGAGAAAGAAACAACTTTGTCTTAGCTATCAGATGGATATGTGTGGAGAAGGTTGCGGGCCAAGGGAACAGGGAGGAGTAGAGAGTTATCCACAGAGACTGAGAAAGACGGAAGAGGAGAGGAGGTTTACCAAGGCCTCACCAAACACACTCTCCACACCTTGCAAATGGCCCAGAACACGGCTGCATGAATAATCACCACAGCCCCCCCCCCCCTTCAAGACCACATCACCCCAATACTAATACAGCTCCATTGGCTTCCCATTACTGTTAAAATTAAATTCAAAGCCCTCACCATAATATTTACAATCCTACACAAGGAATCTGTGACTTGCCTTCAGCCTCTCATCTCCGACTCTACAGCCAAAAGGACATGAAGAAACTCCACTCTTAACCCAATGATCCTAACTCAGAAAATCAAGAGCAAGCAATCGATCTGCAATTGAGCTTTCTCCCTATTCACCTCCACGTTATGGAACTCCCTACCTCCAACACTAAGAGGATACTTGGACTTATCCGAATTCAGAAAAAAGCTTAAAACAGACCTCTTTAAGAATGAATACAACTTAAGCCTGGACTCAGGGACCCAACCACCTTAAAAATGCACCCTAACAGACAAATACTCATGTATATGTATATAAGTTGAACAATCTAACCATTAGAACTAATATAGTAACGTAGTAAATGATGGCAGATAAAGACCAGTATGGTCCATCTAGTCTGCCTAGCAATATGGCAGGAGTAGGTGCACCCCTTCCCATGTCTTTTAGGGAGTAGGTGCACCCCTACCCATGTCTTTGCTTAGTGGTGCACCCACCAGGAGCAGGTGCACCCCTCCCCATATCTTTGTTTCTTTGTTTGTTTAGGGGTGAACCCACTGCTCCTCCCCCCATCGCTTCATGTAGGACACCCCTATTTGTTGAGAAATTAGATGGTTCAGTTTATTTTGATTTAATCTTGTTGCTGTAAAGTGATCCACTGTGTCTGTCCCAGGCCACTTTGAATTCCGTCACTGTGTTTTCCCCACCACCTCTATCGGGAGGGCATTCCAAGCATCTACCACCCTTTCAGTAAAAAAGTATTTCCTGACATTGCCTTTCAATTTACCACCTTGCAGCTTCATGTCATGCCCTCTAGTTTTACAGCTTCCCCGTCTCTGGAAGAGGTTTGTTTGTTCATTATTTCTCTTTAAGTATTTAAAGGTCTGAATCCTATCTCACCTATCCCTCCTTTCCTCCAAAGTGTACACATATTTAGGTCTTCAAGTCTCTCCTCATAAGGCTTCTGACACAGGCTCCAAATCATTTTGGTTCCCTTTCTCTGAAGAGCTTCCATTCTTTTTTACATCCTTTGCAAGATACGGTCTCCAAAACAGAACACAGTATTCCAAGTGAGGCCTCACCAGAGACTTATACAGTGGCACTAGTACCCCTTCCCTTCTGCTGGTAATTCCTCTTTGAATACAGCCCAAAATCCTCCTGGCTTTTGCTACTGCCTTGTCGCACTGTTTTGCCACCTTGAGATCTACAGAAATAATCACACCGAGGTCTCACACCAACCTCTTGCCCCCTATCGCATACATTTCCCTTGGATTTCTGCTACCCAAGTGCATGACACTGCACTTCTTCGCATTAAATCTTAATTGCCAAGCATCAGACCATTCCTCCAGCTTTTGCAGATCCCTCCTCATGTTAAGCCCTCCCTCGGGGGAGTCCACTCTGTTGCTAGTGTTCGTGTCATCTGCAAAAAGACAGACTTTTCCATTCAGTCCTTCAGCAATATCACTCACAGTTACATTGAACAGTGCCGGGCCTAGGACCGAACCTTGAGGTACCCCGCTAATCACATTCCTTTCATCCGAGTGAGCTCCATTTATCATCACCTTCTGTCGTCTGTCAGTCAACCAAGTTCTGATCCAGTTTACCACCTTGGGACCCATCCCCAAACTACTGAGTTTATTGATAAGCCTCCTATGAGGGACAGTATCAAAGGTTTTGCTGAAATTCAGGTAGATGACATCCATTGTGTGTGTCCCTGCCCCAGTAGGATTATACCTGAACTGTGGGCACACTCAGAGAACTGTTAAGGCTACACAAGGAAATCAAGCAGTTTGACTATCCCCAAACGTAATGTAGGACCAGCAATTAGTAATTTTCCCAATACCTAAAGTTTAACCAATCCTTAGTATTCTATATTTGCAATAAAAAAAAACAGCAGAGATAGAAAGAAGGCTTATCTGTGTCTTGTGCAGCTGCAGCCTTTCAGACTGGCTGTGACCGGTAGGTGAAGCCAGGTGTCTGATGATCTAAAGTAGCCCCTCCCTGGGAGATGCCTTTCAAGCAGACAATGAACCAGAATTACCCAAACTATACCTTTGTAGTTCTATCAGCCCTATGTGCAAAGGCCTCTGTTGGTCCCTTGCAAAGTAAGTATTTCTATTCCAAGTAGCTGATTTCTGTTACAAGTGTCCCTGCCCCAGTAGGCTTATACCTGAACTGTAATGTTGTAAATAGTTCAGAGGTTAAACTATTATTTTGCTGTTGTTTACCGTTCTAGTTCCCTGTCAAAGAGTGTGCCGATCAAAGCCCTGTTACATATCCATTAATTGTAAACTGCTTTGCATCGTAGAAAGGCGGTATAGAAATAAGTTTAAATAAATAAATAAAATATGCATGCGCACGCAGCCCCCAATACTCCCTATGCCATACAAACACACATACATACTGCCCCAACATACCCCATCACACACACACGCACGCAGCCCCCTACAGTTCCTCTGACATACTGCCCCTGACATTCCACATGACACACTCACAAATGCATGAAGCCCCCAGAACTCAAAAAGACACACACAAACATGCAGGAGTGGTCCAAGGGTGTTGCAGGGCCATGTGCAGAGGCTCATTGCAGGGCCTCATTTGCATAAATATTTGCATATCCACTGGCCTCATTTGTATAAATCTAATTTATTTTATTTTAAAACGTATATGCTGCCTATCTAAAATTTTAAGTGGCTTTCAAGAAAGTCCTTCACGAGCCTCTTTTTTGTCCTAACAATGACTTAGGGGCATGTTTACTAAAGATTAATGTGCGCTAAGTGCCACTGTGCCCATAGAAATAAATGGGTGTTGCTGCACTTAGCACACATTCAAATTAGTGAATGCACATTGGGCCTAATATTCAAAAGGCCCAATGTGAATGCCTTAGATGGGAATATTCAACTGCACCTACACAGTTGGTGCCGTTGAAAATACCTATCTATGCCCCCTACATGCCCCAATGCTATGCGGAAATATGCGTTGGTATGGACTGTGCAGGCTGGTTTAAATCAAGCCGAGAGTAGTGCAGCTGGTTGTTTCGCATATGGAGCCTTGACACTTGTGGGTGTCCCGCTGAAGAAGCGATTTGATTCGGGAAACACTTGTAAGCGCTTGGTTTGCGGCGTTGGGGTTGGATTGACCATATTGAAATTGCAATTGCTGCAAGATAAGTTAGTTTTCTACGGCTTTCCTTTACTTGTTTTGGGGTTCATACAGAGGAGGTCGTTGATGTAAACTGGGCTTATGAATAAAGGTGTTTATGAATGAGTGATTCTTTAGTCACGGAAAGCACCGGCCCTTTAATGCTGAGACCTTCCTCTTTATGAGTATGATTTGAATGTGAATGTGGATACAATAACAAGGTGGTTTGAAGAAGTATACCATCAGTGTGACTAACAGAGTTTTTTTGTTTTATTTGAGTGTTTTGCTTTTGAATTTTTTTACTTTGCCAATAACAGCATAGGCAATGGGTCACATCAATCACTCATTTCAGGGTTGGGGTCTGGAAGGTGTATATTTTATACATCCCATTGTGCTCCCTGTGTAGTGTTTAATCCACAAAAATGACTCTCTCCCTACAAGGGAGCCTTTAATGCCTGCTCTATGCTGGCATTAAGGTTCCCTATAAAGCAAAATGGAGTGTATTCAAATATTCACTTAACAGACACATTGACACGCTACAAGTGAAGGTCTCAGTCTTATGCATGCACCACTGCACAGGCAAATTGCCTTAAGACAGTAAACGTGCTCTATAACATCAACGACCTTCACCTATGCAAAATACCAGAGCTATACTGTGAGCAGATGAAATGCGTTATCCTCAGCCATTCACAAGATACCAGAGAAAACTCTTGACTTTAAACTGTTAATACTCAGCTCCAGCATTTAGCTCTCCACTTATTTGTGCATCCCAATGCCTATCCCCGGTCACCGTCCATGCATTTCACAATCAGAGTTTCTTCAGGGGAACATCCTTAGCTTAGCGTAAAGTGCATATCCGCTGCCCACGTTCACTTAAACCTCAGAGAGCGGGACCCACTTTTTCAAACACATTTCTCTCACCGCCCCAGCTCAGAACGCTCGTGACCGGGGTAGGCGTTAGGATGCACAAATAAGTGGAGAGCTAAATTCTGGAGCTGAGTATTAACAGTTTAAAGTCAAACGTTTTCTCTGGTATCTTGTGAATGGCTGAGGATAACGCATTTCATCTGCTCACAGTATAGCTCTGGTATTTTGCATAGGTGAAGGTCGTTGATGTTATAGAGCACGTTTACTGTCTTAAGGCAATTTGCCTGTGCAGTGGTGCATGCATAAGACTGAGACCTTCACTTGTAGTGTGTCAATGTGTCTGTTAAGTGAATATTTGAATACACTCCATTTTGCTTTATAAGGAACGATTGGACTTTAATTGTTTAACTGTTAAACGTTCAGAAGTAGACCAAATAGTATATTGGCATTAAGGTTCCCGGCAGCTGCACCTGTAACACATGCTAATAGCATCCGGCATTAAAGGAACGCATACTGTCTCCACCACCGATCTGTCCAATTAATGCCCCTTCTCTACTGCTTTTTCCCTTAGCCTGTGGTAATGGGCTACCGATCGTTAAGCCGGCGTTATTGCACTTTCTGTCTTATTAACCGCTAGCAGGCACCGATAATGCCCGCTAATGGTACCTTTGTGCCTTTACCGTTGCTTAGTAGATATATCCCTTAGTTCAGCAGCAATTAAATCTATTCCAGGGATTAAGGGGTATTTTATTAAACCATGCTACTGAGTAGTGTGGGGTTCAGTGTGCACCAAGTGAATCACACTAACATTTTGCACAGGGCCCTGTGCTATAAATCTCATGCTAACTGGTTAACATAAGTAGGTGGGGACAGGGCAGGTTAGGGGTGAAAAGTGGATGCTTTTGGCATGTCATGGTTAGTGTGGGCATTATGGACGCATGCTAACTGTGACTGCTGTCGTTAGCACAGGCGCAGTTAACACCACCTCAGTGGGTGTTAAGTGCATTCAGGGCCGTACCGATGCACTTGCACATCGGGGCCGTACCGATGCACTTGCACATCGGGGCCGTACCGATGCACTTGCACATCGGGGCCGTACCGAGGCACTTGCACATCGGGGCCGTACCGAGGCACTTGCACATCGGGGCCGTACCGAGGCACTTGCACATCGGGGCCGTACCGAGGCACTTGCACATTGCATTCAGGGCCGTACCGAGGCACTTGCGCGCCCTCCCCCCACCACAGCGGGAGAGAAGAGGCGTGTTTGATGTCTAAGTTGCCGGATCTGCTTAGCATGCCGGCGAGAAGGTTTAAGGGGCGCATTTTAGCTGTCCTGCCATTGCCTGCCGCCACTGAGAGAAGAAAAAGTGGTGGCAGCAGGCAACAGAAGACAATTAAAATGCGCCCCTTAAACCTCTGTGCCCTGTGCGGCCACACCGCTAGCACAGGGCTAGGTACGCGCCTGAGTGCATCCATGTGCTGGTTAGTGTCAAGCTGCACATGTGCATCACACTAATTGCAGGGGCATAGACACACACACCCATTGACATGTGCAGGCTTCCGCACTGGTTTCATGGCTCCTACGTATGCTACCAAAAATCCCTAAAATAAACATGCCTCTAAGCATACCTTGAATGTAAATAAATAAATAAATAAAAAGGGTTAGTATGAATGAACATCAGATCTTCCAATAGATATGTTGATTGTAGATGCCCAAATCTCATTCTTTACTGTCAGAATATTATACATCAAATACAAAAAAGCCATATTAACTTATAATTATAATTCACAGAGGCATATTCTAGCAATCAAGAGACAAGGTTGCACAGCATGAAAAAAAATCTTTTAGCATAGAGCAATCTGCATGAATAATTGCCTGTCAATATGCTGTATTAAATACCGTAGATGCCACAATTTAACAAGACAGTCCTTGTGCTTTCTGTGTCATCTGAGGATAGAGAAGCATAAAACAGTGATAAGTGCAGTGCTCTGTGTTCTCTTATATCGTCTAAAAGATGTAGGTCCCACTATCAATTCAGGTTCCTATCCATCAGTGTTCATACTACATTATTTTCCCACACAGTCTCTTTTCTGCTTGTCTTATTACCAATTCACTCTAAGATTGAGCCCAATAAAACTTTCACTTTATCCAAAAAATGTGTGCATTTCACAAGTTTATCCATTTATATCAATCAATAACCATCATGTGTACAATTTTTAATTGTTTCAACTTTTTTTAGTTTGCTTTTTTATAACATTATAAATGTTGGACCAATCATTTAGAAGTCATTCATGGGAGCTTCAGCCTATAATATGATCTTTGTTAATATTTTAAAAAAAATTTTCTTGGCAATATCCTCCTCATGAAACACCAAACAATGAAAAATCAAGAAAAAGCCATTCTTTTACTGGGTCAGTCTCATTCCATCCCAACACAGAACTGTGTTTCGAACCACAGCAATTTGGTCAAGTTCTGCTTCAAGGAAATTTCTTGAACTAGTCACCCAATGAGATATTTATCACAATGGCTTATCATCAAATAGTGCACTGGTCTATATTCCTGCATAATGCACTGGCTTACATGCTTCCTCTGTGATGATATTTTCATCCCAAACCTGCCATGCGACTGCTATATAATCACAGTATTGGCTATGGCCAATCTGCTTACTCCTGACACTAATGTAGACCATTCAACTTCCACATTCAGTCCATTAGGGCTGATCATCTTTAATTGAAACATCCATTGCTGTTCACATCTATTCAACTGTGTTTCCCAGTCTCCACCCCTCCAATGTTTGGGTATATGATCAATCACTCTTCATTGTAATTGATCAAAAGAATATTTTGTCCATGCTATGTTGCACCACTAGTTCAAAAGTCATAAAGGTTGTCAGTCTAGCAAAATGTTCAATAAGCTTAGTTTTAACTGACCTTTTAATCCATCCTATTTATATAAGTCCACAAGAAAAAATTAGAAAATACACTATATAAACTGAGTTCCAATCAATAGGGTATCTCGCTGTATGTGTTTTATGCATATTAGTATCAGTCTATCTTACTCAACTACTGCATTTGTGTATGTCTGAGATTTAAAACCCCTTCTACTGCTACTACTACTGAACATCTGTATAATGCTACAAGACGTACACAGCGCTGCACAGACTCATCTAAAAGGCAGTCCGTGCTCATCAGAGCTTACAATCTAGTCAAGACAGACAACACAGTAGTTGTAGACATAGGATACATCTAGGGGAATAGTAAGGAAACACGAAGGACATCAGGCGAGTCGAGATCTGAAAGTGGCTGCAAAGAGGGGTGTTTTCAGCCTGGATTTGAAAAGGCACCTGATGCACAGACTGAGGTGGTTTGTTCCAGGCATAAGGAGCAGCAAGGTGAAAGGAGCAAAATCTGGAGTTAGCAATAGAAGAGAAGGGCACAGATAGAAGCGATTTGCCAGAAGAGCGGAGTTCCCGAGGAGGGGTGTAGGGAGAGATAAGAGGGGACAGGTAGTGAGGAGCTGCAGAGTGAATGCACTTAAAGGTCAGCAGGAGAAGTTTGAACTGGATGCAGAAACGGATAGGGAGCTAATGAAATGACTTGAGAAGAGGGGTAATATGAGCATGATGAGGTTGGCAGAAGATTAGCCTCAAAGATTGTAGGAGAATGGTTATTCTTATCACATAATCCTTAATATTTCTACATCTAGCATAAAACACTAGGAGTTCCGTCTAGATACACTTATTTGCAGAACATGTCAGTGCTGGAGCCCGGAATTAGCTACCTGTGTTGCCCTGGCAGAATAAGGAGCTACACATACCACTCTCTGTTTAGGTGATCATACTTGGTTGTAAAATACAATTTTTATGTCCATGTAGGGCCCATTTATATGCCCATCTGATATCCCCATGTTGAAATCTAATCACTAGGTCTTGGGCTCTTGATATTAACCTAATGGCCTATGGACTTGGACCAACAGTAGCAACGACTTCTTTGGGGCCAGGTGACCTGAGTAGGTCTGATATCTCACCTTTGACTGAGAAATAAGAGAAGAGCTCCATGTGCAAGTGAATGCTTTTATTGACCACTGCCAAGCATATAATAGAAAGAAACCAAAAGAAATCTAGTAGGACTTGCACTGAGCCATGTTTGTTCAAACGTCCAGCTGCACAGGATCGCAAGCTCTAAATAACACCAAAAAATAATGTGCAGAAGAAAAACCTAGAATGTCTCCAAAACTAGCAGGAATGGGATTCTTACTATAATGTCCTGCTTCTAGTCCAATAGTTCTGAAGCAATATTCTTCCAGGCATTACTTGCTATATTGGAGACTCAGAAACGCCTGAGTCCTTTATTAACCCTGAGCTGACCTCCTAGGATATCTTTAAAGGGAGCAAAGCAAATGTAAACTGAAAAAACCCCACAGAGTTTCTCCCAGCCTTGTAGTTTAACGAGCACAGCTGAAGGACCCTATTCCACTTCTACACAAACTCTGAGCTCTCCAGCTGCTTTACATCTCAGCTCAAACCATGTCCCTGCAATCTTCACTTCAGATTTACAGTCCAGCAAGGTGCAGTACAGTGCCTCTTCAATACAGACTGCAGAGTAGTCAAACCCAGGTAAGACAACCCTCGGGTTTTTTTTTAACTCGGCATTCAGCTCGCTAATTACATGCACCAACAATAATGCTGCCCTTTTCCCCTTTTAGTAGAGCAAACGCAATCCATCAACAGATTGTTCTGGTCCTCAGTTCCCAGTTGGTTTCAGATAGCTTCCAAAGCAGTGTCTCAATAGACTGTCCTGGTCCGTAGCTCCAGGCAGCTTTTAAGCTGTATGCCCCTCTCTCGCTTCGCCCTGTCCTCTGGGACTCCCTATTGCTTACCCTCTCTAGAACCTTTGCTCTCCCACCCTCATCTGATGATTCTCGGCAATTTCAATATTCACCTAGACTCTCCCAGGATCTCTAGAGACAGAACCTTTCTTGCCCTTCTTTCCGATCTTTCCCTACATCAGCACATTCCTTGTCCCATGCATTCAGCCGGGCATACCCTGGACCTCATTCTCACACCCATTGCTTCCCCCCATGTTTCATCAATGATTTCCACTATTCCCTTCCCGTGGTCCAACCACCTTTGCATACTTTTCACATTCTCTCTCCCATTCTCGCCATCTGCACCCCTGACCACCACCGCACCACCCCAGCTCAGGCATCACATCACACCTAACACTCTCCAGCAATTTCCCCCTGGTGATACCCTATTTCCTTCAGTTTGCCTCCTTTCTCATCAACGCCCAAGTCCAGTCCTGATGCATCTCACTGACATCCTCTTTAGATCAAGTCGCCCCTCTCCACCTCTCTCCTATTTCACCACCTCCTAACCGCCATCCATGGAACAACTCGGTTTTTCTCCTTCACCACTCTTATCTCCAGTGTGCTGAGAGGCACTGGCATAAACACCCCTCCCCTGATGCTTTGTCTCTTTTCCGGTATCTTCACCATCAATACAGGACCCCGCTAAACAACGTGAAAAAGACCTATTATTCCAGCTTAATTTCATCATCTGCCAACTCCACCCATTGACTTTACCATGTTCTCCACTCCCTATCCACCCTCCAAAGTTCCACAACTCTGACTCATTGCTCCGCAGTTCCAGCCCCTACTCTTCTTGCCTCTTATTTCTCCGACAAAGTCTCCACATTGGGTTCCCAATTTCCTACTTGTCCTCCCCCGCTATCACCATCCCCACTGCATTGCTCATCACCTCCCTCATCCACCCTCTCCTTCTCTCATGTGTGGTCCTCCTTTCATTCGGTGTCTCCATCACAGCTGCCTAAAGCCCCCTCATCCCCTCACAAGACCACCTATCCTCTTGATCCAGTCCCCTCCCACTGGCTCCCTGAGCCCTCCCTCCCTCACCCTCCTTCCATATATCCTCTGTATGTTCAATTCTAGTCTCTCTTTTGGTATTTCCCCCTCCCTGTGGAAGCACACCCTGTTCCACCCTATCCTCAAGAAACTGGTCCTCGACCCAATAATTCTGGCTCACTGGCTCCCTGTTTTAAATCTTTTGCTCTTCAAGGTATTGGAAAAACTTGTTTTTGCACAATTGTCTACTCATCTCAATTCCACCCATGCTCTCCTCTCCCTTCAATCTGGTTTTAGGCCAGATCACAGCACAGAAATCATTCTCCTCTCCCTTTTAAACGAGCTTTACACTTCTCTTGACCACAGTGATATTACTCCGGATGTCTCTCTGGCTCTTTCTTCCGCTTTCGAACTGGGTTACCACCTTACCCTCCTTTCTCATCTTCATGATTTCAGGCTCCATGGCATTGTTCCTCTCCACACATTCATTTTCCATCCAAGCCGGTTCCTCCACTCCGCATCTATGCCTCTCACCTGTGGTGTTCCACAGGGCTTGGCCCTGTCCCCCCTTCTGTTTAATATCATTTTGGTTCCCCTACACTCATCATCCAACAATCTGGCATATTGGCGTACTTCTATGCTGATGATAATATTTTCCTTCACCATGCCAATCCAGATTTAGCCCCTATAAACACTTGCTTACTCCGAGTATCCTCCTGGCTTTCTGCAAATTTTTTACATCTCAACACCTCTAAATTTGCTGCCCTCTGGTTTACTTTCAGGACACTTGCCCCTCCCTGGCCCCCTCAATTGCACTCTCTACCATCTTCTTTTGCTTCCATCCGCTACCTTGGAGTAACCCTGGACACTTCACTCTCCTTCCATGAACACATATCCACCCTTGTCCACCACTCCTTTGCCTCCCTTCAACAGACCCATGTGGTGCACCCTTTTCTTTCCCTTCCCTCTCGTTGATACTCACTCTGTCCTTAGTCACTTCCAGGTTCGATTACTGCATCATTGTCCTAGCCAATCTTCCCCACTATCAGCTCCAGCGTCTTCAGCTACTTCAAAATACGTCAGCCCGAATTCTCACACACTCTTCCCACTCAGATCACATTACCCCTCTGCTTATCCGATTGCACTGGCTTCCTCTAAAACACCGTGTTACCTACAAAATTCTCATCCTGGTTCATAAAGCACTTCACACTGGTACTCCCCAATATCTCTCGGATCTACTGCAGTATTACACCTTACATCGCCTCTGCAGATCTATCTATTCCCATCGCCTAGTTCTTCCTTCCCCCTCACAGACCCCTTTGAACTCACCCGAAACCTTGCTTTCTTCTTTCTGGGCCTGCCTCCTCCTTTCCCTCTTTTCCAAGATTTAAGAATATGCACAAGACTCATCTCTTTCACACAGCTTTCGATCTCCCCTTTCCCCCTGCCCAGCCCCACAGTCTGTCCTGTTTTCCCCCTCAATATGTACCTCTCTCTGTTTGCCTCCTCTTACATACTCATAGTCTTTCTTTGCTATTCTGTTTATAATGGTGTTCCTTTCTGTTTCCTTTTATTGGAGCCAATTTTGTATTGTGTAAACTGCTCTGATGCACTGCTTGAGCGGTATATCAAATATACAAAAAAGATAAAGATAAATGTTCTCTATTATCTACTGTATTAACATACACTTATGTATCACATGGTATGGTATGGAAAGGCTTAGTCCCTGCCAATTGTCCACCTATTCCCTGTGCCATTCTGCATTTATCAGCACAGAAATTAGTGCTTGCTAAATGTCAAGACAGTGCCTGCCTGCCATGCTGGAACGCACTCCCACCTGACATCCATGCAATCACAGACCTCACCCAGTTCAGGAAAGCACTCAAGCACCACCTCTTCCTACTGCATTACAGTACCACCCAGCAACTACCCTCCCACAGACACCAGTCTGTCCCCCTCAGTCACCCCATCCCAACTACCACACACGACACCAGCACCACACAATAGCACCGCTTTCTCTCAGCAGGTGCATACAGATAGCAAGCTAAGACGGTAACCTGCCTTAGCCTAGAGTATGTAGATAGTTTCCCCAGTTCAGCCCAAGTTCTTCTACCCTGTTATATGTAAGTCCAGTATGGTTTCTCCTTACTCATGGACAAAGTTTCCGTTATCTGTAAACCGAGCTGATTTGAAGAGCACGGTATAGAAAAGACTTTAAATAAATAAAATAAATAAAGTGCCTGCCTGCACTTACAGTTAATGCACTAACAACATATGTTAATTCCCCTGTTCAATGCTTAATACAGCATAGTAAGAGGGCCTCTGTATGTTCACTCATACAGGCTCGTATCTGGTTCCCAGCAATGAATTAAAACAACAGGTACAAGAGCTTCCATCTAAGACAATGACTCATCCAGCAATGAAGGAGGAGAAAGAGGTGGCCCAGAAGTGTCCTTGGGACCAGGAGACGACTTAACTGGTTATTGGTAATTTTCAGTGCTATCTGTCTAAGACTGTCTGGCTAATTCTTAGTACTATATGATCTAAAGACATTTGAGATAAAATACAAAAATCTATTGTGGGTATGTGGCAGACTCCCAGATTTCCAAACAAACTGGGAATGAGCCTAAAGCAGATTAGACTTTCATATTAGCATCTGACTTATTAACATAGTTCATTACTTTGAAGAGAGACAGCTTCTGGCAGCTTCTTAGTTTGGGAGAAGGCAATGAAAAGCACTATCAGCTTTCAGAGGTTTCATGTGCAATGAAAGAATTAAATCATGACTTCAGAATGGCATTTTCCTAAATTAGCACCTAAAATCTAAGCAGAGGATCACATTCAAAAATATTTTTGTCCTCTATATATTTTGTCCAACCTCTTAAATATGTCCATAGAAGCAGTCAGCCAGGATTGTTTCCTCTCTGGCATATTCCACAGCTTTGCTCCGATTGGTCAAAAATTCAATTTCTGTAATGTTTCTGCAAAACAAATTGTCTAAATTTCACTGATTCCATCCAAAAGTATTTGATTTTATATCTCCTTTTCTGAGCTGTTGTTTTTTTTTTTACAACAATCACTTCACCCTTTATTGTAATTTCCTACTTGTTTATTTTATAATCTGGTGTTATAATTGCTCTTTCAAAATCAACAGCAGCAGATAGCTGGTGGTTTTAATTCTTCTATAGAGCGGAGTTAAATTGTAACACTCTTCTTCTGCACCAGCACAAAACCCCACTGGACCAACATGGAGACATATTGCACTTGCAACCAGGGCCGGCCCGTCCATTGAGCAAGAATGTTTTTTGCACAGGGCCCCGCGTTTCAGGGGGCCCCGCGCAAAAAACATTCTACATAAGCCCAAATAGATTTTTTAAAAAAGCAAACCGGCTGCTGCTGCTGCCGCCATGGCAGTGGCAGAATCAAGTGTCCTGCCGCGGGGCCCCCCCTGCCCGGCAAAGCCTCCTGGCAGCATCAGCTCTGGAGTCCCAAAGCGCGGGCTTTCAGAGCGGCGAAGGGAGAGCTTCTCTGACCTCTCGCGGCTCTGTTAAGCCTGCCGGGGCTGATGGGAAAATCCCATCAGCCCCGGCGGGATTAACAGAGCCACGCGAGAAAGAGAAACTCTCACGGCTCTGAAAGCCCGCGCTTTGGGACTCCGTCCGGAGCTGATGCTGCAAGGAGGCTTTGGCGGGCAGGAGGGCCCTGCGGCGGGACGCTTGATTCTGCCGCTGCCATGGCGGCAGCTGTAGCAGCAGCCGGTTTGCTTTTTTATCTATTTGGGCTGATGGGGGGAGGGGGGTTAGGACTGGTAATGGGCTATGGAGGGGGGGCAAAGACTGGAAGTGGGCTGATGGGGGGGGTTAGGACTAGTAATGGGCTATGGGCGGGCTAAGACGGGAAGTGGGCTGATGGGGGGGTTAGGACTAGTAATGGGCTATGGGCGGGCTAAGACTGGAAGTGGGCTGATGGGGGGGGGGTTAGGACTAGTAATGGGTTATGGGGGGAGGCTAGGACTGGAAATGGGCTGCTGGGGGGGGCTAGGACTGGAAATGGGCTGATGGGGGGGTTAGGACATAATGGGCTGGGGGGGGCTAAGACTGGAAATGGGCTGATGGGGGGTTAGTACTAGTAATGGGCTATGGGGGGGCTAGGACTGGAAATGGGCTGATGGGGGGTTAGGACTGGTAATGGGCTATGGGGAGGCTAAGACTAAAAATGGGCTGATGGGGGGGGTTAGGACTGGAAGTGGGCTGATGGGGGGTTAGGAAGTGGGCTGATGGGGGCTTAGGACTGGTAATGGGCTATGGGGGGCTTAGGACTGGAAATGGGTTGATGGGGGGTTAGGACTAGTAATGGGCTATGGAGGGCTAGGATTGGAAATGGGCTGATGGGGGGTTAGGACTAGTAATGGGCTATGGGGGGCTAGGATTGGAAATGGGCTGATGGGGGGTTAGGACTGGTAATGGGCTATGGAGACGCTAAGACTAAAAATGGGCTGATGGGGGGTTAGGACTGGAAGAGGGCTGATAGAGGGCTTAGGACTGGTAATGGGCTGATGGGGGGCTTAGGACTGGTAATGGGCTATGGGGGGGCTAGGACTGGTAATAGGCTGGGGGGGGTTGCTAGGACTGGAAATGGGCTGAGTGGAAGGAGAGCTTGAACTGCAAATAGCTGATGGGGAGGGGGGCTTGGAATGGAAATGGGCTGTGAGGGGAGGGAGCTAGGACTGGAAAAGGGCTGAGTGGCGGGGTAGGACAGGAAATGGGCTGATGTAGGGGCTAGGATAGGACTAGAAATGGGCTTTTGGGGGTGCTAAGATTGTAAATAGGCTGTGGTGGGGGCTTGGATTGAAATGGACTCATGGAGGGGCTAGAACTGGAAGTAGGCTCATGGGGGGCTTGGATTGGAAATGGGCTGAGTGGAGGGGAGCTAGGATTTGACATGGGCTGATGGTGGGGCTAGGAAAGGACTAGAAATGGGCTGATGGTGGCTGGGATTGGAAATGAGCTGATGGAGGGACTCGGATAGGACTGGAAATGGATGGAGGAGCTAGGACTGGAAATGGGCTGATGGTGGGGCTAGGATAGGATTGGAAATGGGCTTATGGGGGGCTAGGACTGGAAATGGGCTGATGCGGGGACTAGAAGGAAACGGATGCTGGGTGGGGCTGGATCTAGAAGGGAGCTGATGTTGGGGGAGGATTAGAATGGGATGGAGCTGGGAGAGTGAAATGGAGAGGGGAAAAATATTTTGTGTGGGAGGGAAGACAAATCTACAATTGGCCGGATATTGGGAGAGTAAGTGGGGATTGAGGATGGAGGTGTAAAATTTGAGTGGATGAAATAGGAATGAGGAAAGAGCAAAAGGAGAAAGATTAGTATGTTAAAGCAGATGTAGAGAGAGAATGGAAAAAAACTAGACGAGAGAAGAAAGGACAAATGGACAGCAGACGATGGAGAGTTAGCAGAAGACACGAAGAAACCAGAAGAAAGTGGCTGGAGCAATTGCAACTGAAAAAAAATGCACAAAAGGTAGAAAAATATCACTTTATTTTGAATTTATTAACTGGAATATGTCAGCTCTGGAAAATGTGCATCATTAACATCTGTGCTTTGTTTAGTACAAGAGGAAATTAATTTATAGTTTTATTTCTACAGTGTTGTTGTACATTCCAAGTTTGGCTTTTGGGGTTCCCAGTTTAATTATTGTCTTCCTATTTCTAAATTGTGATTCCTTGTTTGGTGATGGTCTATGTTCTGCATGTGTAATTGAGCTGAGGTATTCTGTTTATGTAATTCCTATTTGACATTGCCACTTGTTCTCTTTCCCCAGTAGGTCATGTATTGTTGTTCTCTGAAATGTATTGGTTTAATATTTGCAGTGTTTCCTTTTGATAGGTAGGGTATGGTGCTTTGTGAGTCCTGGTAGTGCTGTTAGGATACGGCAGGTTTGCTATGGGTTCTAAATGGGCAGTGTATGTAGTAGTTCCTAATGTGCCTGGCGGTTGGCACTGGATTATAGTAATGTAGAAATCTTTTAGTCTTTCTTTATCCGTACACTCATTAAGAGGCATGTTTACTAAAAGTTAGTGTATGATAACATTATGCAAATGAGGCCCCTTATGCAAATGAGGCCCCGCACCCCCCTTGGGCCGCCCCTGCTTGCAACAGGCTACCTTTTCCTTTAGTCTTTGCTATTTATTTAAGTGCCTGGACACTCAGTGCCAGAGGAAACAGGATGAAGATGTGCAACTCTGCAAGTAGGAGGGTCTGTGATGCTGACAGACTAGGCCCAAAACTGAAGCCTTACAGCTCTTTAGCAAATGTGCCATATCCATTAACTTTAAACTAAGGGGCCCTTTTTACTAAAACACAGTAAGGCGCGACAACTGGAAGATGGGAACACTAATGGGAGAGACATATCAGTGACCGTGTGTTAAACTGCACATTAATTGGCCATGGCACAATGGAGCAGGGAATGGGTGGAGTGTGAACATGGAAAGCGCATTGCTGCTAGCCTGAGGACAATTGCCATTCACTCAGTGACAACTGGCGTAAGTACACCTCTATGGCTGCTGTTAGGTGCACCCGCATTAAGTGCGCCACACAATAAAGTACTTGGTCACACGTTAGCTACCAGGAATATGCTGCTCATGCCCCCAACACCTAAAATGGAAGTTTTGTGGCCTTTAGTAAAGGGGCTCCTACATATCTAGACAGCAAAAAATCCACTTAAAACTTAAACAGGACTCAAAATGCTAGATTTAAAAAACAACCCAAGAAAATGACAGAGTACGAATTGGCTGATTTTAATGAACATCTTGTATAATTTAAGCTAAGGGCTAGGTTGCCTAATTTGCTCACTTATGGAGAGGCATTGCAGAAATGCAACATTGTAATGAAACTATTAGCATTAAAAAGGTTTGCAGTTTTAGTATTTCTGGTAGGCATTAATAGAATAAGACTTAATCGTTATGGATAAGCATATGAAAGACAGACAAATTTAGAAATCATGAAAACTTTTTAGGAAGTAATATCATTATAGAATTATTAGTTCATGTCCAAAATAACCAGAAACAAAATCTAATTTACCTGCATTTCATTAGAATTTATTGGGTTGATATTCAAATGTTGCCATCACCTTTTTTTTTTAGACACCAGTCACAGTGGTTAAATAAAATACATCTGTTCAATACTGCTGTCCAGGTGGAGGCCAATTCAAGAAAAGATGGCTAGCCCCAGCAAAAACATGCACATCAGAAACAGGCATTTCCCGGTGGCGATTCCATAGATGCATGTATGTACGCACCCACGCCTACGGAATCGCCCCAAAGATGTATCCACGCCTACACGTATATCAGACCCCATTGGACATGCAAGCCCTGTACGTGTCAACACTGCAACAGGAAACAGGCTGGAATGTTGCCCCCACCCATCACAGGCTCAGATCGTGGAGGAGAAACAATGGCAACAAGGCAGCCAAACTTCTCAGAACAGGAGACCCGCCTGCTCTGTAGACTTATTCTGCAGGAGGAGGAGGTGCTGCTTCCCACCGGACATAGAAGGCCATCCTATGCTTTAGCATGCAGAGGCTGGGAAAGTATCAGAACCATTCTAGCTCAGTAAGTATAGAAATAGCAGTAAAGCTCGCAGATATGGATAGATGAAAACAGGCAATCACAAAGCGAGGGACAGAAAGAGGGCACGAAAGGGAAGGATCAGTTATGTGCAGGATGAATGAAGGCGGAGGAACAACAAAAGGGCAGAGAGTAAGGAATACAGCATCACTGAACAAACCAAATGTGAGTGACAGGATGGAAAGGCGCCCAGTGTGCCCCGTGGACCCAGAGATTGGGTACATAGTGAGATAGCACAAAATATATGAACACCCAAAACAGGGCTCTGAATAGGGAAATAGGAAGCAGGGTGCCACCACTTGAATATCATGTGGGCAGAGCAGTGACCAGTGAAACCACCACACAGTTAGCAACAAGAAACAGGGACACCAATTACCCAAAACAGAAAAAATGTGAGAGGTAAAGCAACATGACTGGTGAAACATGGCAAGGTGGAAATGAACCCAGCATACCCAAACACCAAGCCAATGTCATAACCACAAGGCCACCATGCCACACCATGATGTCTGCACAGTGTGTACAGTCCTGGTTGCTATCATACATAACAACATGGCAGGGGGAGGGTAACCATAACATGTACTGCGAACATGTATAACATGCGCAAGGGGATGAGATGCATCCCTAACGATGAAAGGTCCACATACCTAATAGCAGTCCACTCTGCCATGCTGAGGGCCCAGGTGAGATATGATAATGCCCCCAAAGGCATGATTGCATAAGAACACATGAATGAGCATGTGTCTGATTCAGATATTCCCCTGAGGTCCATGCTGACATGTGGTGACCCCACAGCCCCAGTGTCCATTAGAAAATGTATGACCTGAGGTACATATCCAGGCTCATGAGTCAGATCTGATGGAGGGCAAAGAGAGAAGGGCAAGGGCACAATAGACACCTGTGGAAACCCACCCCAACAGGTTGGCATGTACTGACAACTGTTATATATGGAACTGGTGTGTCACATCACCATATCCCTATAGGAGAGTAGCCCAGTAGCCAGATCCATGTCCTGCAGCCCAAGTGAGCTGGGTCTGCATCCCACACATGTGGCCTGGGACAAGTCATTGCACACCCCAGGGCTACCAATCAACTGCCACTGATATCCTGGATGGAAGACCCAAGAGCTGCTTGGTTCCCAAGAGTTTGTAGATAAAAGGAGGAAATATTTAAGTCAGCATGTTGTACATTGTAATGGAAACAGAAAACAGGAAAATGGTGACCCTGAAATCCCCAGAGGCAAGGGAAGGGACGTGAGATGCCCATGTCCATAAGGAGTGATGGTGGGAATTGAACCCTGTTCCTATGTGTCCCAGGCCAGTGCTAGGACCACAAAGCCACCCCACCCAACTCCACTACAGTCTGAGACAACAACCATTAGGCCATGAACATGAAATGAGGCTACTGTGGAAGCCCTACAACAGGGACTGCATAAAAGATTGCTGCATTGCATGACAGCTTGTTTGCACCTATCTATGACTGGATGCAGCTGGCCAAGCTGTCAGGGAGGAACACCATAGAAAAATTAAGCACAAGATATCTGACAAAAGATCAGAAGAGCATAAGAAAAACCACACTGGGTCAGATGAAGGTCCAACAAGCCCAGTATCCCATGTCCAGCAATGGCCAATCCAGGTCACAAGAATCTGCCAGGTTCCCAAAAATGCATACAAACAAGATCATTCTGAATCGCGAATAAGCCATTTGAACGTACGTTGGGGAGTGTGCCTAGCAGCGATATCTAGACCGTATGCCGAATGGGGGACGACCTACACGCTGACAGTGAAAATGTCTAAACCATATTCCGTCCAGACCCGTGTACATATACTAGATTATCCGTGGACATCTACATTATACTGCTAAAATGTAGAATAACATAAATAGAAGGAATAAAATAAAGTAAATAAATAATATAAAACAAAGCATGACATACTGCTCTGAGCCCCAATGCATCCCAATGAGATATATGGCAGTCACACTACCTGTGTGCCTGCTGTTTGGGAGTGCACAGGATGCAGATGTTCAGATTGTAATGCATAGAGGAGGGACATGTACAAGGTGCAGGAGAAAGAACAGGCAGCGCCAGAAAAAAAGGGGTAACTGATACATATGTCCACAGTGACTGAGGCAGAGGGAAACACAGAGTCCAACAGGTGCATGAATAAATGTTAATGTGTGCATGAAACAACAAGGTAACACACACACAACCAACACCATGTAATGTCCACCCCACAAACCCAGGTGTCCCCCCCAACATCAAAACACAGACTTCTCCAATCCCTACCCCCACCCCACAATCCCAAATCACAACCCCCATCTCCCAACCCCCTGCTCCCACCCCACCATCCCCAACCCCCCCCCCCACCCACACCCCACACCTCCACCCTACAACCCTCAACTCTGGCAACAGGCAGGCAACCTAACACAGGCCTAACTCCGCCCCCATGTACCCTGACCCACTCCCGACTCCTTCCCTGCCCAGAAGCAACATCACTGGACCCATGTTTGGCCATCAGGTGGCATGGGCGATGGCATGGCTCCTGAGACCGGGCTGCTGCTGCTACTCTCCCCACATGTCTCATGGAATAGGGGGAGAAGACAAATGGGGCCTCAAACCCCGAGCACAGGGCCTAGGATACAGGACTGCCCCCAAGCTGGTGAACCCGGACACAGATGCTGCCTGTGCAGCGGCCCATGTTGACAACCTGTCGGTGGATGGCAGGGCAGATGGTTGAGGCACACCAGCAGTGGCAGGAGGCACAGTAGCAGCAACTGGTGTTGGAGGCATGGACAAAGAGGGCAGCACAGGTGTACCAATGGGGACAGGTGCACCCTGTGGCCTGCCCAACTGGGTGACCAGCAGGTCGATGCAAGCCACAAGGTGGCAAACTGAGGCATTAATGTGATCGGTTGCTGCCAGTTACTGTTCCTTGACCATCAAATGCCATTCATGGAGGGCCAGCTGCTGTTCCGGCAGTGCCACAGTGTGCCTGAGATGTAGCCTTTCATGTGCATGCACCTTGTGGCCCTCCTGCTGGGCAAGCAGGCGCTCAGCGCAGTGTATCAGCTGTCCATAGGTGCATGGGTGGCATTGCCCATGGTGACCACTGCCACCAGGCTGGATTTGGGGCTTGGGTGATGGTGCGAGCTGGTCTTCAGTGTCCCCTGAGCTAGTGCCCTCAGACTCTGTACCACTGGCAGGCTCTGCACTCCCATCCACAGGGACTGCAGACTGGGAGGCAACCCCCTTCGGTGGTGCCACAGCCCTGTCCATGGACTGTGGCAGTGGAGGATTCGCCAGCAGCGAGGCATGCACAGGGTTATCACTTAGTGCAGCATCCATGGCAGCATCTGCTGATAGAAACAAGGATGACCAACTTAATGCGGACCCACGCACGCAGCAACCCACCCCCCACACATACACATGGGTTTCAGCATTGCAATAAGGCCCCAGGGACACCATACCACAGAGGTGGAGGGGCAGCTGGGAGAGTGCAATGCAGACCAGGGTGGTGCTGCCACCACAGAGCCACCTGGTGAGACAGTAAAGGGAAATGTGACAGTGCTACATGGCAATGCATGCCCACCCCACCAGAGGGGACATGTGTGAGAGGGGCAGTAGGTGGTTCAATGGGTCCTGATACCATGGGCAGGGGACATGCAGCAGGTGAATGTCAGCACAGACACGTACCTTGGACCGGTGGATGCTGTGAGGTGTCCATGTCCCCGACACCCTCCAATGTGGTGACATCAGCAGTAGGACCCGCTGTTCTAGTTCGGTGAAGCGCACCCCCTGACCATCTGGGCCCACAGCACGTGCCTTCCTGCAGGTGTCGTGCCACACTTGTGCTTCATGTCCTCGATATCGCGGTTGTAGTGGTAAATGGCGCTTAACTTGCAGCAGATGGCAAGCCACCTGCACTGCCTCTCATAAGCATCTGCACGGGCCTTGTCAGTACCCATGAGGACCCCGAGGTTGGCCCGAACCTCCTCAATGAGGAGGGTCTGCTCCCCGTCCCTGAAATTATGATTTCTGGAGGAGACCTTGGGAGCCATGGCAGAAGACACAACAGCTCCTGAATAGTAGCACCTTCAAGGAAAGCAGTAGAATGATGGTGTTTTGCAGAGCATGGCTACGCCAGAGTTAAATGTTTTATAGCAGATGGACGTACAGCACTGTATACATCCAAATATGTGGAATACGAAACATGTCTGTGCGTGTAAACACATGCACACGTCCATGTTCCCCATACAGCATATAAATACGTGTGCAGCTCAGCATGTCTTTCTTTTCCCGTGCTCAAAGCATCTACGATGTCATGAGAGCTGACCTACTGCAACATATCGGATTCTACAGACACTCTGCCACTGACACAGTTGGTACAAAGGGTCAATGAAGTAACTGGGATGGTATGTGTGCTGGGGCCTGTACTCCTGATGCATGCACCCAAGGATGCTTGGGTGCATACAGAGAGGAATGGCTAGCAGAAGAAAGGAGGTGATAGTGCCTCTGGTGCGACCTCATTTGGAGTATGCTGTGCAATTCTGGAGATCGCACCTTCAAAAGGATGTGAACAGGATGGAGTTGGTGCAGAGGGTGGCTACTAAGATGATTAGTGGTCTGCATTATAAAGCATATGAGGACAGACTTAGGGAGCTTAATATGTACACCTTAGAAGAAAGGCGGGATAGAGGCGGGATGTTTAAATACCTCTGTGGCATAAATGTTCAGGGAGAGAGCCTCTTTCAAATGAAAGCAAGTTCTGCTACAAGGGGACATGGGATGAGGTTGAAGGGGGATAGATTCAGGAGTGATATGCGGAAATATTTCTTTATGGAAAGAGTGGTGGATCCATGGAATAGTCTCCCAGTGGCAGTGGTAGAGATGAGGACAGTAACTGAATTCAAAAAAGCTTGGGACAAACACAGAGGATCTCTAAAGGTAAAAAGGGGACTGTTGTAGTTGTTGATATGAAAGGACAGACTAGATAGGCCATGTGGTTTTTTTCTGTCGTCATGTTTCTGTGTTTGCAGTGCTGGTAGCCCTGTGGGAGACAGTGGCATGCATGGACCTGAGTGAAGAGACCAGGTACTCTGCACAGACACACACCACAGGGCAGGCTGGTGTGGGCATGGGGCTGTCTGGGGCAGGGAGTGGCAGGGTCTGACCACGTGGCACCTCTGTGCATTAGAACACCTCCACATCTGCAGCCCCATGCCCACGCAACTACACCATGGTCACTGTACAGGGGGTGCACATGTTCAGACTCCATAGGCACATGCCTGTAGGTGTGTTGTCACTAGCACCTGAACACCTAAATGCAAAGACATGTGTGGAGCGAAAGACACCTAGCAGTGCACATATGGGGGTGCACCCGATTTTAATAGACATGTCCACAGGCACATATGTGACCATGCAACAGTGCGTGGTGGACAGGCCGCCCACTGGGTGCCTTGGTAGCATGTGCGAGTGGGAAGGATGTGGGGCCAGTGGTTTAGCTCATCACCTACCCCTCTGCCACCCACAGGGGCATCGGTGGGGGACACTTGGTGGCACTCCGCTGGGGCCGGGACTGACCATCGACCTGTCTCATCCTCCCACAGGTTCCAGGGGCAGCAGCCAGGTGACTGAGAATTTCACAGGAAAGGATAAGAGCCATGTTTGCCACTGCCTTTCTGGGGATCATTGACTGTGAATGCCGGTGTGCTACATGTCACCACCCATATGCCAGTGTCCCTAGGCCCTGTGGCCCAGTACCTGGTCATCAGTGTTGAGCTATGCCAAACCCAGTACAGATCTGACCACGAGGCAATCCATGACCTGTGTCAGGAGGTGGGACCACACCTCGCTACACAGGCATACAGACAGGACACAGTGCCTGTCCATGTGAAGGTGCTCACAGCTCCTGCCTTCCTGGGGAGAGGCACATTCCAGTCTGTTGTGGTAACAGCAGCTGCAGCAGTATCGTGCATCATCAGCCAGTTCCTAGATGCCTTTGTGGGATGCGCTGCACTGTAAATTTCCATGCTGGCATTCAGTGAGATCGCAGGGCTCCCTTCTGTCCTCAAGGCTATTGACTGCACACATGTGGCCCTCTGCCCACCATGCCTGCATGAGGCAGCATACAGAAACCGGAAGGCCTACCACTCATTGAACATGCAGGTCATCTGCAATGCCCAGATGGTGATCCTGGATGTCGTGGCACGCTTCCCTGGCTCGTGCCACGATGTCTACATCCTGGCCCAGTCAAGGATAAATGCAGACTTTGAGTATGGTACCATCACCGGTAGCTGGCTGCTTGGTGGGTGGACACAGGATGGCATCTCACGCACATGGCAAGGTCAGTCATGTGCTTGCAGGCAGGTCATGCCCACAGGGGGGCCACACCATGGCTGTGGGTTGCCCATATGTGGTAGGGGGACCACTGGTGCCCCTGCCATCGCATGATCATGGGGGGCCAGCTAAAATCACTGCATGGACATTTTGAGGGATGGTGCTTCGCCACAACTGGGGATGCACAGGAGTCTGGGCTGGCTGGTCCCAGGCAAGGGGGGGGGCACCACATGGCACAGTTGCAGTACACATGCATGTTGGTCCTGGTAGGGTGGCATGTGGTGCATGGGTATGCTGACAACCGCATAGCTGGCCATGGCACAACATGTTGATAGTTCTGCCACTGTTCTTCTCCACAGGTGACAGGGGATACCCACTGAGGGACTGGTTCATGACCCCCGTTGTCAACCCATGCACACCTGAGGAGCTCAGATACAACCAGTCACACCAGCTGACCTGCTCCATCATTGAGCATACATTTGGCCTGCTAAAGAGACACGTCCATTGCCTTGATCAGTCTGGTGGTGAGCTGCTGTATACCAGCCAAGATGTGAAATATATTCCTGGCATGCTGCATGCTGCACAACTATGCCCTGTGCCAGAGGCATCCCGTGCCAGATGCAGTAGTCAATAAGCCCGAGGACAAGGTGGATGACATGGTGGCACCCCAGCCATCTCATGGTCTTACCTACCAATGTGCTATGGCGACAAAGAGGATCCTCATGAAGATGCACTTTGTTTGAGGTAGGCGGCCCATACTGGCAGAACTGGGGGGGAGAGATGGCAGGGTTGGGCATCAGCAGGCAGGCCCTGTGTGTACACACTTAGGTCTGGTGTCCCTTGAGCCATTCTGGTCACTGCAGGCAGTCGCCACCCCCCACATCTGCCAATGCGTGCTTTCCGGTCCTGGGTATACAGCCCCCCCAACCACATCCAGTCACCCATGTGCCCCCCCCCCCACAGGGAGCACCCCTACCCCCCCATGCAGGCACCCCAACATAGCCAGGCATGTGCTCCACCACCACACACCCACACTGGCAGTGTATCCCCCCTGCCCCCACGAAACCCCGGTCTACACACCCTGTCCAGCCAGAGGCATCTGCAGCTGCATCCAGCTGCAGCCCCAGCTCATCCAGCACATGGGTACATCTTGTAAAGTGCCACCACATCCCCTATACCCCTGCCCCAGCCAGCCGGGCAACTGGGGATGCCCACACCACCACTGCAGCCAGTGACAGACAGACAGGCCCCCCTGGCACCCTGTCTCCCCCTCCCATACACAGTTTGGTGGCATGCCTGCTGTAAAGATTCAGCCGTCTGTCGCCTGCTGTTACTCCACATGCCTGGCACCTGCATTGGGGGAGTATCCCATTACTGTGCATGCCCTTCCCAGGCACACATTTGGATATTGTGTGCTACCATGACCCCCTGTGGTGCCCTATGAGCCCCATTCTGATCAGGTCACCCATGCCCCTATGCACCCAACCAGAATGGACCGCTCAGGGGCAGACATGATTCTAATCTTACAGGGCACATCACGCCCCGTGGGTTCTGCATGTTGATTAGGTCTGTACATGCAGGCAAGACATGATTCTGGCCAGACCGCATGTACAGGCATCTACCCAGCTAACCCGGTCATGGTTCCTGAATGGGGCCATGGCACCATGGCATCCAGTTGCAATGACTCTGCACCTCCATTCAGGGGCCACGATCCCCGGCCGCTGACCTATTCCTTGCTTCCCCATAGCACGACCACTGATCTGACCTCACAAGGCCAGGATCGGGCTTCAGGGAGGCACCTGCACCCCCACCTACCTTTATGGCTACTCGTGCCTTCTGTCCCTTGCCTTCTTGGGGGACGTCTTCCACCTCAGAGGTGAAATAGGTTCCCTGTACAGCCTGCTGGCCCCAGATATACAGGGCCGACATCCATATCAATCCTCTACATCCAGGGCCATGGACTGCCCATTTCCCACCCTAACTCTCACCCCTTTCCCACCCCTGGCTAGTTTCCCTGCACAAACACCATGTACTATCTGAGAGGTTAGTCAGGGTTGGCAGAGGGGGCTGAATAGCTATTCAAGCCTCAGATTGACCCACTATGTGGATATACACACAGACACATTGTTCCATGGTTACTGGGTTTTATTTATGGCACAGCGGCATACAAGTAAACAACTGGCCATGTGCTGAATCAGTATTCCCAATAAAGGTCATCTAATTCCAGCACCTCATCCTATTGGACCGGTCAGGGACAGGAGCACCTCTGTGAGCCGCTGCACTGCCTGGGTGAGGGCCTGGAGGTCATCCATGATGCCCTGAAGGTGCTCTGCTATATGTTCCAGGGGTCCCACTGCTGCACAGCACCCATGATACCCATGCTATGCTGTGGGGGTACCAGCCTGTGCCTCCTCAGCAACTGCCGCAGTGCACAGCAGGGTGTCAGGCTCCAGCTTGCTATGGCCATTCAGGTCCCTGCCCCCCCCCCGGCCCATGCTCCCCCATCTCCTCCCTCCACCCTGTGCCCCTTTCCATCCCCTCTCTATACCCCCTACCCGCTTCTGTGCCTACACTCCACCCCCTGCCCCCTCCTGTCTCCTCCCTCCACCCCCTGCCTGCTCCTGTCCCCATTCTCCACCCCTCCTGCTTTTAATACTGCCACCCCCCCTCCTCCACCCACTGGGTGTCCCTGGGTGGCATATCCCTGATTTCCCCCTCCTCCTTCCACCTATCCCTGCTCCTCCGGGTCACTCCTCCAGGTGTACCCTGCTTCACCGCCCTCGGACCCTGCTGTGCCTCCTTCTGTGGCCAGGGCCTCCCACGGTGGAGTGCTCTGCCCAGACCCAATGGTACCATCCTGTCCCTCCTCCTGAGGGGGAGGTGCTGGATAGCACTATGGGGCTGGCTGTTGCTGAGCTGTCAGTCTCTGCTGTGGTCAGGCTGTGGGGGCTGGCTGTTGCTGGCTGCTGCTTATCCATCTCCTCTGCTTCCTCGTACTCTGCCTCCTCCCCCTCATTGTCTTCTTTGTCCTCCTCCTCTGCTGCAGGGAGGAGGGGGGGGTGAGCCCTTGACCAGGATGGCTGTGTAAGGGATGCAGAGAGGTGGCTGTTAGTTACAGTGGGTGGGAATGTCCAGCTGCCATGTCCCCATTGTCAGACACCTCCCCATGCTCTGTCTGCTGTTGCCCCTGTGGTGCCCAGCCACTTCAGTACTGTGCCATGTCACATGTCATGGCTCCATTCCTGTACCATATCTCCACACTCACCTTGCTCCCGCTACAGTTGCTGCTGGAGTCTCACCAACATCCGTGGGCGCGTGCAGTGTGTGGCCCAGAAAAGCACCCGGTAGGCCTCTGTCTCATGCAGGATGTGGAAACGTCTGTGGAGGCAGGAGAGAGATATCTTATATATGAACATTTCTTTCTCCCCCCCCCCCTCCCAGGTCTGTCACTTCAGCTGCCTGCCTGCCATACCACCACCTGAGTATACTGGACCCAGTCACATCATGCTACCACATCTCCAGTGCTACCTCACTCCAGTCCAGGGTTTGCCCTGGTCCCCGGGTCTCCTCTGTCCTGTGTGCCTACATTGCAGACTGGCCGGGCCATGGGCTGAGGGGGCCACAGAGACAGTGCTGCCTGCAACATTCCTCTGGGACCCTGCTGCATTTGCTTTCTATCCTGTGGTGCACATCGTGGGCCTTGCATGCTGGTTTCAGATCTGGAAGCTGACATGTCCTGTTCTACAATTGTGGATCATGCATTTGGGCTGCAGCAATCCGGTGGGGCACTATCGCATGTGTGGTGTGGTACCTCAGTACACATTTGGCCGTGATTGTGTCTGCTGCTCTTATTAGGGCTGGTCACGTGGGCCAGGCAACAGCAGATGGTACTGGGATGCTTGGGTGCATCGGGTGAGGTATGGACAACAGGTGGTGATAGTGCCTCTGTATACAGTGCATTGCAAAGGTATTCATCCCCTCTGTGTTTGTCCTATTTTGTCGCATTACAGCCTGTGGACAGATATTCCCATCTCCACTGTGGATCTTTGCAGCTCCTTCAGTGTTCTCCTTGGTGTCCTTGTGACATCTCTGCTTTATGCCCTCCTTGCCTAGTCTGCGAGTTTCGGTGGGCAGCCTTCTCTTGTCAGATTTATTGTGGTGCCATGTTCTTTATATTTAGATTTAGTGGGGCTCATGGTGCTTCATAGCATATTCGGTCTTTGGGATATTGATTTTTGCTGCAGCCCTGATCTCTACATCTCCGTAATTTTGTCTCTGACCTGTTTGGAATGCTCCTTGGTCGTCCTGTTGCTTGCTTAGTGCTGTTGTAGAGTCCGGGCCTTTTGTAACAGGTATATTTTTATAGGCATCATGTGACACTGCTTGCACGCAGGTGGACCCTGCTGCCCTCGTTATATGACATCTGTGGTTCATTGGTTGGACCTGATCTTATTTAGGGATATCATAGACAGTATGTTGGAAACATATGCACTCATACCTTTTCAGGTTTTACTTGTTTTTTTTTTCTGTATACAAGGTATTGTATTGTCCTTTCACATCACCAATTTTGGCAATACTATTAGATCCCTTAGCTAACATCCAAATGACCCCCCATCTCAATTCCGGATTGTACATCATGTGACAAAACAGGACTGACACCAAGGGGATGAATACTTTTGCAGGCCACTGTGGGTCTTCAGTGCATTCACATTAGTGGTTTTCTATGCAATTCTGGTGCCCGCCCCTTCAAACGGATGATCACAGGTTGGGGATAATACAGAGACTGGCTACAAATATGGTTCATGGTCTAGATTTTGGCCATCTGCAGACAGACCTAAGGATCTTTTAGGTATACGTTTGCGGGACAGCAGGTTGGGAATTGTAAAAGGGGGTGCTTGTTATGAAGGTACCACCATCTTGGCAACTATGCAAATTAACTGTCTTGCAAAGGATTGTGGTTATTGAAGTCCATTCACACAAGGCTTGCCTTTTAAAATAAATGAAAACTCTTGTAGTTGGTCGAGTGTAAGGCAAAATTAGAGTTTATTTATGGGGTGAATATTCCACACACAGATATGCTTGGTAACACCATCCAGATAACTTCTCCAGGGTTTATTCATCACAAAATAAGGCAACTGAAAAAAAGTTATGCAGATTAAGTATCAAAGTCCTTTATGGAACAGAAAGGCTTCTTACAGCCACTGCTAATAAACTTCTTAGCAGTGCTGAGGGGAAAACAAATCAAAGAGGAAAACTTCTTTACACAAAAACAGCTCACTTTCTCCATACAGAAAAGAACTTTTAAACCCCACGTGTGCACGGCTTGTGCTGGGCTCTCCTCCACCAACAGGTGATAATTAACTGCAATCAGTAGCTTGATTTCAGCACACATGCAAACTTTCCAACAAAGCTTTTTCTTTTCAACAAAACTTTATGGGAAGCCAACATTTGGAATGTTTCCTTTTGATGTTTTCTCTTATATTTAGGATTTTCCTAAAATAACAATCTACTCAAAGAACAGTCCATATAATCATCCTCTGTATCAGATATTAAACCTTGCTCTTGAAATTGCATAGATTCAGTTTCTCCGTTTGACTCAGAGGGCTTTAGGAACTGACCTCTATACGGAGAGAAACTGTTTCCCTGCTGTTTGCACTGCTCAAAGCTAGAGGAACGTTCACAGTTCCTACCTGAATCCAGGCAAGCGTCAGGCTGCTTCTTCTGGTATTCTGGCCAGTATGCAATAGAGCTTCTGTGTCCTGTCCTCCAGTTGGTATCTCTGGACCTCAGGATCTTTTCTCCAGACGTCCTCCAAGAGGTATTTGGGCTCCTTTTCTCCTTAGCTGCAACAGACCTCTTCCTAGGTGGTGCTTGAGGGTCCCTGACTGTGGATCTACAGACCTCTGGCTTTCTACAGTCCTCTGATGGATCTTTCCCCCAGGTATCTCTCCAGGCATAGGTACTTCCCTGAGCTCCTCTCTTGGACCATCTGCTTCCTTGTCCTTGTTCCTTCAGGTTCCGGTTATTCTTCCTTCTGTTCCTCTGATTCCCCTTCTCTGTCTCCTTCTCCGTCTGTCTTCCTGAAGATTCCCCTCTAGTTTTAAAGGGCTTAGATTGCAACTCCACCCTTGCATTCTTCAGGTGTTGTGAATTAAGCATTCTTCTAGAGGCTGTTTGATTAGGGATGACATAATGCTTTCTCTGATTAGACTCATGCTTTTCCACTCTAGCTCCCCTAGGGACTTTCTGCATACTAGTGCATTCTGGAACATGTAGTCTTTTAGGGAAACAAGCTGTCTTATTTCTATAACCTGCCAGCACAGGTCCCTTAATCAGAGTAAATTCTCCTCTTTTGTCATTACTCCCTGAGCTTTGATAAGCTTCCTTATCATACAATGCTATGATTGCAACATTTGCATGCCTCCATGGCATGTACACACAGGTTGGGAGCCTCCTTTGACTGTCAGCGTGCTCTACTGCAAGGTGTCATTGGATGAGGGTGGTAGAGGATAGACTCAGGTGTACAATGCAGGAATGTTTCTTTGCAGACAGAGTGGTGGCTGCATGGGATAGTTTCCCATTGGAGGTGGTGGTTCTGTGGACAGTATCAGACTTCATAGTGCATGGGAAAGACACAGAGATCTCTCAGGGGTCTGTTGGGGTAGTTGTTATTGGAGGGCAGCCTAGTTCAGCCATGTGTTCTTTTACTGCCATCATGTTTCTATGTTTCTACTGTGCTGTGTTTTGGCTGACAGTATTGGGCCATGTTGCTGCACTATTCCACACAGTAAGTGTGTTTCACTGTGTAAATATGTTTCCTTTCCGTATGTGCTTTCTCTTTTGTCCTTTCTGTATGCATTACCACTATGCTTTTTTCTTGGTCATTGTCTTTCTGTTTGCTTGTTTCCTGTGAGGGCCCAGTTTTGTGTGTTTACAGTCATTTGGTCATGTGGTGGGTCCAGCTAACCCTTGCTCCTTTTGCCATTTTACTTTGTAGCTACTTCCTGGTTCTTTGCAATGTTATTGTCCCACCACACGCATTTCCCGTCTCCCCCCTTTCCTGCTTTGACCTACTTACTGCACTAGGGTGGTCCTGATGCCCTCCCAGCCCCTGCGTGCTGCAGCTAGGGCTGACCATCTGTATGCCATGGGGAGCAAGGCATGCTCATTTTCTGTCACCAGCCTGCAGAGCAGGCGGGTCTCTGCCTCTGAAAATTTGACCTGGCGAATTGCCATTTTCTGAGGTGTTGTATGGATCTTGCTATGGATAGGGGGAGTAATCACTGCATCCTGTTTCCTGTCATGGGAGACAGTGCAGGTGGGCACGTTTTCAGAATTATACGCTCGTGGCACAGTTCCAGACTTGCACACGTGAGTTGCACATGGACAAAGGGCTTGCTTACACATGAGCTACACGTTTAACGGCGTAGATGTCCAGTGTCGTATTCCGTGCGCTACTGCACATCATTACACTCGGGCACGGAATCCTGTCTTTATTGGGGACGTACATGTGTTGTGCATTTACCTCTGTCCAGCACGTCTTTCTCTGAATTGCCCCCAAAGTCCATAATGTGCATCCCAGGTCCCTTAGAACAATGGGTAGTGGTGACCTGAACAAGGAGTGGTACTGGGAATTGAGCCCAGGTCTCCTGGTCCCCCAGTCCATGCACCAACCAGTAGGCTATGCCTCCACTCATTAAACAAGAAGCCTGCAGGAGCAGGGCAAGCCAATGTCCATGCCATGAGAACTGTGGCATGGACATTGGCTTGCCCTGCTCAGTGTGCCATGGTCAAGCCACCATAGAAAATGGGACAGTGGGCATGCTGCAGCTTGGTCTGACCCAGTAGGGCAAAGCACATGCACTCATGGAGGGCTCTATCTTTCCTGTCCACAAGCGCTTCCACATCATGAAGGACACAGAGGCCTACAGGGTCAGGTACAGGACCATATGCCACATGAGGTCCAGGCTGCTACAGCAGATTTGACAGCAGCTGCAGCAGGAGCAATGTGAATATCTATAGAGAAAGCCAGGACATTTGTCAGGTCGCCAGACTCCCACCAGACATGTCGCCAGACCCCTACCAGACATGTCTCCAACCATGACCCTGACCCACAAAGTGTAGCACAGCCTCCCAAGGCATAAGCACTGCTGTATGTGGATATCAGAGAAAGGTTGGACACACCATGCCTGTCCATCTGATCCAGACCAACGACACATGAACACTGGGGGTGAAACTGTGGGAAGGTGCACTGGTCAGAGATGGGAGCAGTGTCAGCTACAAGCAGCTGGAGAGTGGTAGAACAGAAGCAGTGGTCTGCAGCTGGGTCTGGATCCCAGTGAAAGCACAGGATGCTGGTAAGAATGTGGTATGTCCTATGCTGTAGGAGGTGCAGGGGGAAGAGGACAGCCAGGCCTCCACCACTAGCCACATCATAAGATGTCATGGGGATGAGTAGTATCAGTGCCCTTAAGTTCTTTGTGGATCAATATCACATATGTGTATGAGAAATGAAATGTGAATGAAAGACAAACATTTAAATCAATAGAGCACAGGGTGACTAGATCAGATGATGGTGCTGTGGCATATGAATTAAATGTCCTGAACATTGCTGAAGCTGACATGTCTGGTAGCTTCATAAAATGTAGAACTGTATGTAATGGGTGGAGGAGTGGTCTAGTGGTTAGAGTAACTGCCTAGTACCCAAACAATCAAGGGTTGGACTCTAGCTGGCACTTCTTATGATCGTAGGCAGGTCACTGTACCCTCCTTTGCCTCAAAAGAAAAGGCCAGGCAATCGACATCTGTTTATACCTTGCCAAGAAACACTGAAACTGCTGGGTCGCCAGGAGTCAGCAGTGACTGGATGTCACTTATAAAAAGCATAAACATATTTGTATGAGTGGGAGATGTAAGTGAAAGGAAGATGGAGAAATTTCACTTACCGTTAATTTCCTTTCCTGGAATACTGCTAGACCTGTCCAGACAAGCGGGTTATGTCCCCCTGCCAGCGGATGCTAGAGACAGAGAAAAAAAACACTCCAGAGCTGTGATTGGTTGGGCTCTGGGTGACATAGGAGTGCCCCTAGAGGATCTAGCCAGTATTCTTTTGAAAAAGCACTAATGCAAAGAAAAAAACGGGACTAATGAACTCAACTATGTACAGGTAACCAGTAATTCAATGAAAAACTTGAACTCGAACCAAGAAGGTTGGAGGAGGATCAAACATCATTCTTTGGAGAAAAAATCTGAATCCACTGTTGTGGACTTTCTCCGGCATATGATATTGCTTATGTCTGAATTAAATTGAACGTCGGCTCCTCTGCACCAGCAGTCGTGACACTGATAATGGGGCGGGTTCTGGACTGGTCTAGCAGTATTCCAGGAAAGGAAATTAACGGTAAGTGAAATTTCTCCTTCCAGATCATACTGCTAGACCAGTCCAGACAAGCGGGAAGTACCCAAGCTAATGAACCCCAGGGTGGGCAGAGAGAGACGCTGACAGCACACTAGCCCCAAAACAACTGTCCTCACGTGCCTGAACATCCAGGCGATAATGCTGGACAAATGTAGACAAGGAAAACCAAGTTGCCGCTCAACAAATATCAAGAGGGACTACGTGCGATTGCTCAGCCCAAGACGTGTCCTGAGCCCGAGTTGAATGTGCGTGAAGAGCGGGAGGCACCAGCTTGCCTTGGAGAATATAGGCTGATTCAATGGTACAGCGTATCCATCGGGTGATAGTAGACTTAGAAGCTGCCAAACCTCAGCACGGCCCCGCAAAAAGCACAAAAAGATGGTCGGTCTTGCGAAAAGAATTGGTGACCTTGAGATAGCGAAGAAGAATCCTTTTGAGATCAACCGCTCGGAGATTCTTGGAACTTCCGGAACATTGTTCCTTTGAAAAAGCCGGCAACAAAAGAGGCTGATTGATATGAAAAGGAGTAATCCCCTTAGGCAAGAAAGAGGGAACAGTGCGAAGGGATACTCCTTCTGCAGAGAAAGTCAAATACGGATCCCTGCAAGAGAGGGCCTGCAGCTCCAAAATGCGACAAGCTGAAGTTATTGCCACTAAGAAAACTGCCTTAAGTGTCAAATCTGATATGGAAACTTCCTTTAGAGGCTCGAAGGGTGGAGATATCAGAGCCCGAAGGACCAAGACAAGGTCCCAAGAAAGAACAAGTGGACGGACCGGAGGGCGTAGAAACTTTACTCCTTTAAGAAAACGCGACACATCAGAGTGGGATGCAAGAGAACAACTGCGAATTGGCCCCCTATAACATGTCAATGCTGAAATCTGTACCCGTATAGTGCCAAGAGCTAAGCCCTTGTCGAAGCCCTCTTGAAGAAAGGCAAGAATGTCTGGAATTTCTGTTCTCCAAGGAGAAAGATGATGTTGAGTACACCAGGATCCAAAGACTCTCCACACCCTAGCGTATGCCAATGAAGTAGACAAATGGCGAGCCTTGAGGAGAGTCGACACTACCTTGAAAGAGTAACCCTTACGAGTCAATCTACGGCGTTCAAGAGCCAAGCTGTAAGCAAGTAGGGAGTTGGATCTTCCATCGAAATAGGACCTTGCCTGAGAAGTCCGAATGAAGCTTGTAGTCGCAGAGGAGGGACTTGAGACAGTCTTATGAGATTGGCATACCAAGGTCTTCGTGGCCAGTCTGGGGCCACCAATATTACTGCACCCTGGTGCTCCCTGATTCGCTGCAAAACCCTTCCGATCATTGCCCAAGGTGGGAATACATAAAGCAACTGGTGTTTCGGCCATGGCTGCGCCAAGGCATCTATGCCCTGAGAGCTGTGGTCCCTCCAACGACTGAAGAAGAGCAGAAATTTCACATTCTTGGCTGACGCCATGAGATCTACTTTCGGTTGCCTCCACTTCTGAAATATGGTTTGGAACACTTGTGGGGCCAGTTCCCATTCGCCAGGGATTGAGAGTGTGTCTGCTTAGGAAATCCGCTTTCACGTTGCTGGTTCCCAGAATATGCTGTGCCGAGAGTGCTTGAATGTTCTTTTCCGTCCAAGGGAAGAGAAGGGACATCTCTTTCGATACCCCGTGCACTTGGTGCCGCCCTGGCGGTTGAGGTAGGATACTGCCATGGCATTGTCGCAGAACATCTGAACCGCTTGTCCCTGTAGGAACCACTGAAGCTTCAGTAAGGCGCCTCGAGCCTGTTGATGGTCCATCATGCTTCGCGTTTCATCCATGTTCCTTGTGCTGAGTGAGTGCGACAATGTGCTCCCCATCCGGACAGACTGGAGTCGGTTGTCAGCAAGATCCAACGTGGGTTTTCCAACGGTACTCCGCTGAGGAGATTGTGAGATGCCAACCACCACTGTAGACTGCACTGGACCTGCCGTTGTAACGGCAGACGAATCTGATAGTCTTCCGTCATTGGGGACCATCTGGAAAGCAGAGCAGCCTGAAGACAGTGCATGTGAGCTTTTGCCCAAGGTACGAGTTCGATGGTGGCTGCCATGGATCCCAGAACTTGTAGGTAATCCCATATCTGCGGGGCTGTTTATGCCAAGAAACTGCTAAGTTGAGAGGTCAGCTTTACAAAATGGGCTTGAGTCAGGGATACACGCCCTTGACCGGTATCGAAGCGTGCTCCATGAAATTCAATCTCTGGAGATGGATGGAGGGAACTTTTGGTGCAGTTGATCACCCAACCAAGCTGCTGAAGAAAGGCCACTACTGTGGAAACAGTTTTGATAGCCTCTGGAAGAGAATCCGCATGAATGAGCCAATCGTCCAAGTACGGGTGCACTTTGATGCCATGCTTGCGTAAGGCTGCGGCCACAACCACCATCACCTTTGAGAAGGTTCGAGGCGCCAAAGCTAGGCCAAAAGGCATAGCTCGAAACTGAAAATGTTGGCCTAGAACTGAAAAACACAGGAAGTGCTGGTGTTCTTCTCGAATGGGAATATGAAAATACGCTTCCGCGAGATCTAAGGAAGCTAGAAACTCTCCCCGGTATACCAAATGAATGACTGATCGTAGGGTTTCCATCCGGAAGTGTGGTACTCGAAGGCTGCAATTTACGCCTTTGAGGTCTAAAATTGGACGAAAGGATCAATCTTTCTTGGGCACCATGAAATAGATGGAATATCAGCCTAGCCCTCTTTCTAACGGAGGGACTGGACAAATGGCCTTTAAGGAGAGAAGTCTCTGAACAGTAGTTTGAATGGCCACTCGTTTTCCCAATGAGCGTCCTGGAGAGACCAGGAAAGCATCGTTAATGGGTCGGTAATATTTGGATATAACCGTCCTCCTATGGGCGGAAGGATCTCGAGTGGGCGGAGCGTCCTTTCAGTGGGAAGGATGGGAGGTTCCAGTGAATTTCCCTGGGCCAGAGTAGGTATCTGTCCCTTTGCGGGCTCCTCGAAAGGACTGCACTCTCTGACCATAGCAATGGGCAAAAGCGGAAGAAACACCTGGCTTAAAAGAACGGTATCGTCGTGAATCCTGAGATTTAGAAAATCGGCGAAAACCGTGGGACCGAGAGCCACGACGAGAAGATGCCTTTGGTCTGTCCTCAGGTAAACATTGTGGCTTCACCTCTCTGAGATCTTTCACCAATTTATCAAGATCTTCGCCGAAAAGGAGTCTCCATCACCATCGCCATCTTCTAGCCACTGTAACCACTGCCACGGAGCGAGCCGACAGCCGTAGAAGATCATAAAAGGCATCTGCCAGGAATGCAGTGACAGATTCAAGGCACTCTAACTCTGGCTCATCAGAAAGTTGCTGAATCCATCGGAGGGAGACCCGAGCCGCCAAACCTCCACAAACTTCAGCTTGTAGAGAAAGAGTGGAGGATGAAAAGGCTGTTTTCAGAAGGCTTTTGACCTTATGGTCTTGTTGTTCTCGGAGTGCCACTCTGCCCTCAACCGGAATAGTTGTATGTTTAGTGACCCCAGTCATCAAAGCATCCACCTTTGTGTATGACAGCCAACGGTCGAGGTCAGTAGGAGACCAAGGATGCAACTGCCCAATACGGCGTGCGGTGCAGAGAGACGATTCTGGAGAGTCCCATTCCCGAGATACCATTTGCTGAAACTCCGCTGGAAAGGAAAAAGCTTTGGAAGGTTTACGAATAGAATAGAATCAGGCTGTAAAGGAGCCTGGGAAGTTTGTGGATCAGGCGTGTCGGCCAGGCGTAGCGCCTCTATCACCTGAGCAATTAAGCCCGGTAACGCCTCTTTCCGAAAGAGTCAGATATCTTGAGAGTCCTCCTGAAGTGTGAGTGAAGAATCTGAGGGAGAATATTCAACATCTTCTCGTTCAGATGAATCAGGACTGCCCTCTGAAGATTTATGCTCTTCATAGGCATCAGGAACATCCCGGAAGCCCCACAAAATGTCCCTGGAGGAACCAGTAGGCTTAAGGTCTGCGGACTTACGTAAGCGCTTGCGAGACCCCACAATATCCCTGCTTGGAGCGTAAGCAGGTAAGGCAGATATTCCGGGGGATTCAGAACGCCACAGGCTCCATGCCTGGCAAAAAAGTGCCAGGAACTGTCCATCAGCCGAAACCGAAGAGAGTTCAGCAGTCTGTGGAGGCAAATTTGGAGCAGACTGGGATCCTTCTGCAGGTGGACTGGATTGCAGCCCTTCTAATGAAGGAGGTGACAAAGCGCTAATATCCACAGACGGTAGCATAGTGGAAGAGGACTCCCCTGGATGCATTGTACACAAAGAGAACATGTAATTAACTAAGTCTTTCTGCTTCTTATTACATCCAATACATCTGTGCAGAGAAGCAGGCATGTTAAGTGTAAATCTTCTATCGTATTATTTTTTTTTGAGAAGGGAACAAAGGTCCACTTAAAACGCTTCCTTGGAAACTTTCCTAGAAGGGTAATGTGTTTCTCTGGTGAGAATTAGACATAAAATACCTGCCCAGAGCTGCTCCCGCCAAAAAGAATGAAGAAAAAAAAGCTATCCCGAGTTTTCAAAATGGCTGCCAGCAACTTTAAAAGCAAAAATAAAGCAACCCTTTGCTCCAAAAACATCGAAAACACGCCAAAATTGGTGGGGAAGAGGCAAGGAGTGCTGCCAGCACCTTAAAAATTGAAATCCCGTCGAGCCCCGAATCGCTGAAAACGGCAGTGAAAAGGAAACTGTCAGTTACTCACTGCGCTGGAATCAGAGGAGCTGAGGTCCCACGGAGGAGAAAAGAAACTTTCAAGTCAGTGTAAGGACAATTACAGAGACTGAAAGGGACAGGAATGACAGTTGGATCCTTCTCCAGCCACTTAGATCCTCTTGGCAGGGGCTGGAAAGTGTGTCTGGGGAGGAATGGAGAAAATGGGAGCTGCACTGACAGGAAATCAGGAGCTCAACCCTGCTGTATTGCTGATTACAGAAATATCACTAACAGGCACCATAAGATACCAAGTATCATAAGTGAGGCAGCCGATCAGTCTGAGACCACTTCCGAGCGAAAAAATCAATACTATAGAAACATAGAAACATAGAAATATGACGACAGAAAAAGACCACATGGCCTATCTAGTCTGTCCTTCCATAACAACTACAACAGTCCACTTTTTGCCTTTAGAGATCCTCTGTGTTGGTCCCATGCTTTCTTGAATTCAGTTACTGTCCTCATCTCTACCACCTCCACTGGGAGGACTATTCCACGGATCCACTACTCTTTCCGTAAAGAAATATTTCCGCATATCACTCCTGAATCTATCTCCCTTCACCCTCATCCCATGTCCCCTCGTAGCAGAACTTGCTTTCAATTGAAAGAGGCTCTCTCCCTGAACATTTATGCCACGGAGGTATTTAAACATCTCACATATCACCTCTATCCCGCCTTTCCTCTAAGGTGTACATATTAAGATCCTTAAGTCTGTCCTCATATGCTTTATAATGAAGCCCATTAATCATTTTGGTAGCAACCCTCTGCACCGACTCCATCCTGTTCACATCCTTTTGAAGGTGCGGTTTCCAGAATTGCACACCATACTCCAAATGAGGTCGCACCAAAGACTTATACAGAGGCATTATCACCTCCTTTTTTCTGCTAGCCATTCCTCTCCGTATGCACCCAAGCATCCTTCTAGCTTTTGCTGTCGCCTTTTCCACCTGTTTAGCTACTTTAAGATCATCAGACACAACCACGCCTAGGTCCCGCTCTTCTTTAGTGGACAAAAGTACTTCACCTCCTATACTGTATTGCTCCCTTGGATTGCTGCAGCCCAAATGCATGACCTTACATTTTTTAACATTAAATCCCAGCTGCCAAATTCTAGACCATTCTTCAAGCTGCCAAATTCTAGACCATTCTTCAAGCTACTATATAACCTAGAATCCTCCAATTTTTTAGGTTAGCATGTTTATAATGGAATAATTTCCCTTTGTTAGTGATATACTAAGATTACTCTTAAAACCAGACCCATACCTTCTTGTATGATTACAGAAATATAGCTATCAAGAAGGGAAGTCTGGGAAACCCAGAGAAAACACCTCTTGTGTGCTCTGGGTGCATCCAGGAGTTAAATATAAAAAAAGAATCTAATAGACAAACTTGTCTAAATCCTTTATCTGCTAGAGACAGAGAAATACTGGCTAGATCTTCGAGGGGCACTCCTATGTCACCCAAAGCCCAACCAATCACAGCTCTGGAGTGCTTTTTCTCTGTCTCTAACATCTGCTAGCAGGGGGGCATAACCCGCTTGTCTGGACTGGTCTAGCAGTATGATCTGGAAAGTATAGTATAGTAACTCTGTTTTGGGAGCCATTGATAGAGTCCCCTTTGTCTGAGAATAACTATTCTATGCACATGAGTACTGCATTCCTTGGCCAGCAGCAATGCAGATACCTGCTATGTAGCAAGGATAGGAACAGCAGAATGTGCATAGAGGTTGCAGTAGGGGTGTGCGCTTGACACCTGTCTGTACACTCTGCACAGATGGCCAGAGCAGAGACCCATAGGGTCCTAAATGTTACCCAAGAGGGTGCAATGTTACGACAATATGCTCACCTAGCCAACATGTTCCCAGAGGTCAGTGGTTAGCAATGCAAACACTGGCCCAGAGACAGCGTCCAACCTCCCAGGGCACTAACTCCCCTAAATGGCCACCCCATAGGCAGGACCAATCCCCACAGCCCGAGAAAAAACTCTTCAAAGAATTAGATCAGCAGGCAAGGAAAAACAAGTGACAAATACACAAATACAGTGGAAAATACAGAGTGTTACTCCAAGAACCTTTTGTCGATCAAAAATGGACTCATGAGTGGTTGAGAAGAGGTGAACTGAAACCGAAGGACAACGGATTACGGACAAGATAGTTTACGGCAAGTATTGAAAAAACTAGCACAATAGATATATACTGATTCTGTAAGAAAGAGTTAGAAACAGTGACTCACCTAATAGCGGGCTGATGGCGGAAAATTTCTATACAGAAAGGCACAACAAAGTAGCATGCCTCCTACACTGGAAACTCTGTAAACACTACAACATCACTGTCCCTGAAAAGCACTGGGATCATGACCCTAAGAGAAAAACAGAGAATGAAGAGGTTATGATCACCTGGGACATTTCCATTTTGACAGATAAGAAACTGGATGCCAGGAAACCTGACATAGTGGTAAAGGATAAGAATAGTAGAACGGCATTGGTAATCGAAGTGTTGGTACTGAGTGATTATTCTGTGAATCGCGTGGAGAGGCAGAAGATCCTGAAGTACTAAGAAATGCAGTCAGAGAGCAAGAAAATGTTGCAGAGAGATACAGAAATATTTCCCATTGTACTGGAGCCACAGGCTTGATAAAGAAGAATTTCCAATCACATCTTGACAAACTACCCATACATGTTACATCTTACGAACTCCAGCAGGAGACTTTCTATATTCTGATAACATGGAAAACCTGGAAAAGAGACAGCTGAGGGGAGATATGATAAAAGTCTATAAATTAATGAACGGAGTGGAACGGGTAAACGTAGATCGATTGTTTACCTTATCAGAATATAGAAAGACTAGGGGACATGCAATGAAGCTACAGGGTAAACTATTTAAGACTAATAAAAGGAAATATTTTTTCACTCAACGTGTAATCAAACTCTGGAATTTGTTACCGGAGGATGTAGTAAAGGCTGTTAGTGAAGCTGGGTTTAAAAAAGGTTTGGACAAGTTCCTGGAGGAAAGGTCCATAAACCATTATTAAGAACAATGTTCCCTCTAATTTTCTGTAGGCTGTGTGCGCATAAAATATCAGCTGTGTGCAGCTTTTGAAGGAAGGTTAAATTTTTGTGCGCCACATTACGACACTCGGAGTTATATACTTTAAAATTTGACTACACGTCAGAATACAGTATGTACACCACATTGATTTTAATCAAATTAAATGAAAATAGATGATAACTAAATGAAGCGGGAAATTTCTAGTAATTACAATCATAGCTTTTAAATGTTAAGACGTCTGTGTTGTTTTCTATCAGAATCAGAGCTGTAATTTTTGTGCGCTCTGTTGTAAAGTATGTGCGCTCGCTCGGCAAGGTGTGTGCGTGCGCACACGCGCACAGCTTAGAGGGAACAGTGATTAAGAAGGGACCCAGGATATCAATGCTTGATCCAGTACAAGCATTGCGGAACCTGTGTCTTTTGGGGAAACTGCTAGGTATGTATGACCTAGATTGGCCACTGTTGGAAACAGGATACTGGGCTTGATGGACCTTGGTCTGACCCAGTATGGCATATCTTATGTTCTTATGTTCTTATGTAACGTAAACAATCGATCTACGTTTACCCGTTCCACTCCATTCATTAATTTATAGACTTCTGTATTCTTGGTCTCCGACTGCATATCTTGGTACTTGAAGATTTTCTCCCTCTCAACTCGATTCACAGAGTAGTCGCTTGGAACCGAACCCTCTATATTTAGTGCTGTTCTGGTCTCCTTCTTTACCACTGTATCAGGCTTCCTCACTTCTACTTTCCGAAGGAATGAAAAAACAATCTATATTTACCCATTCCACTCCACTCATTATTTTTTTAGACCTCTATTATGCTATCATATTAAAGGACATCTCCCATTTTGTGTCTATTGGAATAATGCTGTGGAGGCCAATTCTGCACCCTGCACGTCCAGGCCGTCCAGAAAATGTACAGTGCCAAGATATACCGGATTCTGCAACCGCGGGAGCTATATGTTCCCACGGTTACAGAATCAGGGCACTTGGATGGGCCGGCACGCACAGCATTATGCGCCAGTCTATGTCCAAGTACTTGCCCATTCCCACTGTACATTGCTTCTGCTGGTGTGCCGGTGCCGTGGCATCCCATTGCCATGGTACTCGGATGCCCAGCAGAAGCAAACAAGGCCTGCCAGTGGCACTGAACTGATTTAAGAACATAAGAACATAAGACATGCCATACTGGGTCAGACCGAGGTCCATCATGCCCAGTATCCTGTTTCCAACAGTGGCCAATCTAGGTCATACGTACCTAGCAATATCCCCAAAAGACACAGGTTCCACAATGCTTGTACTGGGTCAAGCATTGATATCCTGGGTCCCTTTTTAATAGTGGTTTATGGACCTTTCCTCCAGGAACTTGTCCAAACCTTTTTTAAACCCAGCTATACTAACAGCACTTACTACATCCTCCGGTAACAGATTCCAGAGTTTGATTACACGTTGAGTGAAAAAATATTTTCTCTTATTTGTCTTAAATAGTTTACCCTGTAGCTTCATTACATGTCCCCTAGTCTTTCTATATTCTGATAGTGTAAACAATTGATCCACGTTTATCCGTTCCACTCCATTCATTAATTTATAGACCTCTATCATATCTCCCCTCAGCCGTCTCTTTTCCAGGCTAAAGAGCCCTAACCTTTTTAGCCTCTCTTCATAGGAGTAGCCTTCCATCCCCTTCACCAATTTGGTGGCTCTTCTCTGTACTTTTTCTAATAACGCTATGTCCTTTTTAAGATACGGTGACCAGAATTGCACACAATATTCAAGGTGCGGTCGTACCATGGAGCGATACAGAGGCATTATAATATCCTTTGTTTTATTCTCCATTCCTTTCCTTATGATACCTAGCATTCTATTTGCTTTCTTGGCCGCCGCTGCACACTGGGCGGAGGGTTTTAACATGTTATCCACGATGACTCCTAAATCCTTTTCCTGGGTGGTGGTTTCTAATGTGGAGCCTTGCATCGTGTAACAATAGTGTGGGTTGTTCTTTCCTAGGTGCATAACTTTGCATTTGTCCACATTAAATTTCATCTGCCATTTGGATGCCCAGTCTTCCAATTTATCCAGATCCTCCTGCAGTTTTCCACAATCCTCTTGGGTTTTAACAACTTTAAACAGTTTTGTGTCATCTGCAAATTTGATATCCTCACTAGTTATTCCCTTTTCCAGGTCATTTATGAATATGTCAAAAAGTAGCGGACCCAGTACAGATCCCTGGGGTACTCCACTATTCACTTTTTTCCATTGGGAATATTGGCCATTTAGCCCTACCCTCTGCTTTCTATCTTTTAACCAGTTCCCGATCCACAATAGTACACTGCCTCCTATCCCATGACTTTTTAGCTTCGCCAAAAGTCTCTGATGGGGGACCTTGTCAAAAGCTTTCTGGAAGTCCAGATACACTATATCAACCGACTCACCTTTGTCTACCTGTTTATGCACACCTTCAAAGAAACATATCAGATTAGTAAGACAAGATCTTCCTTGTCTAAAGCCATGTTGGCTGTCTCCCATTAGGCCATGACTATCTACATGCTGTGTAATTTTGTTCTTTATGATGGTTTCTACCATTTTCCCTGGTACTGACGTCAGGCTCACCGGTCTGTAATTTGCCGGGTCACCCCTGGAACCCTTTTTAAAAATTGGTGTTACGTTGGCGACCCTCCAATCTTCAGGTATTACAGATGATTTTAATGAAAGTTCACAGATTACCAATAGCAGGTCTGCAATCTCATATTTCAGTTCTTTCAACACTCTGGGATGTATACCATCCGGTCCAGGTGATTTGCTACTATTCAGTTTATCAAATAGTTGTAATATATCTTCCCGGTGTAGCGATATTTCTCTCAATCCCTCTGCAGTATCACCTTTAAATACCACTTCAGTCTTGGGTAACATCCCTACATCTTCCTCAGTAAAGACCGAAGCAAAGAATTCATTCAGTCTCTCCGCTATAGCCTTGTCTCCTCTTACTGCCCCTTTTACCCCTCTATCATCTAATGGTCCAATTGACTCTCTCACAGGCCTTTTGCTACGAATGTACTTGAAAAAGTCTTTATTTTGTGTTTTCGCTTCCGTAGCAAGTTTCTTCTCAAATTGCCGCTTTGCCTGCCTTATCAATGCTTTGCATTTAACTTGCCAGTGCTTGTGCTGTTTCCAGTTTTCATCATTTGGCTCTTTTTTCCATTTCCTGAAGGTTGCTTTTTTGGCAGCAACAGCCTCTCTGACCTCACCTTTAAACCATGCTGGCAGTTTTTTGGACTTTCTTCCACTCTTCTTAATGCGTGGAATACAGCTGGTCTGGGCTTCGAGGATAGTATTTTTAAATAACACCCAAGCTTGCTGTAAGTCTTTAACCTTTGGAACCGCTCCTTTTAGTTTTTTCCTAACTATATTCCTCATTCTATCATAGTCTCCCTTTTGAAAGTTAAAAGGTAATACTGTGGATTCCTTTACTATCTGTCCTCCACTAATTAAATCAAACATGATCATACTATGATCACTATTGCCAAGTGGTCCCAACACCCTTATTTCTTGCACCAGATCTGGCGTTCCACTAAGGATTAGGTCCAGTATGGCTTCCCCTCTGGTCGGTTCATGAACCAGCTGCTCCAAGAAGCAGTCATTTATTCCATCTAGAAACTTTATCTCTTTAGCTTGTCCTGCCATGACACTGACCCAGTCAATACCGGGGTAGTTGAAATCACCCATTATTACTACTCTGTTGTGACTTTTGTTAGCTTCCTTGATTTCTTTGAGCATTTCATCATCCATTTGTTCATTCTGGCCAGGCGGTCGATAGTATACTCCCACTGCCATCACCTTCCCCTTCATAAATGGAATTTCAATCCATAGAGATTCTACAGCAAATTTTGTTCCCTGCAAAACCGTAATCCTTTCTGACTCAATGCCCTCTCTAACATAGAGCGCAACCCCTCCACCAATTTAGTCAGCTCTATCATTACGATATAGTTTGTATCCAGGTATCACAGTGTCCCACTGGTTATCCTCCTTCCACCATGTCTCTGAGAGTGCAATCATATCTAACCTCTCATTTAGTGCTATATATTCTAACTCTCCCATCTTATTGTTTAGACTTCTAGCATTGGCATACAAGCATTTTAGAGACTGTATTTTATTCATATTAATCTGGCTATTGGTAGGCAGGGGTAATTTGGAATCTTTATGCTCTGTCTGCTCCTTACTCAAGGGCATTTGGGCTACTATACTCCCTTTTGGAACCTCACTGCTTTTGGTAGTATCCTTCAAGGATACCTTTGTCCGAACCATGCGCTTCTGGGTGACTGTCGGCTTTCCCCTATTTTCTAGTTTAAAAGCTTCTCTATCTCTTTTTTAAAGGTTAATGCCAGCAGTCTGGTCCCATCCTGATTAAGTTGAAGCCCATCCCTTCGGAAGAGCCCCCCCTTTCCCCAGAATGTTCCCCAGTTCCTAACAAATCCAAAACCCTCATCCTTGCACCATTGTCTCATCCACGCATTGAGACTCCGGAGCTCTGCCTGTCTTTTGGGTTCTGCACGTGGAACAGGAAGCATTTCGGAGAACGTTATCCTGGAAGTTCTGGATTTCAACTTCCTACCTAAAAGCTTAAATTTAGCCTCCAGAACTTCCCTACCACATTTTCCTATGTCATTGGTACCAACATGTACCAAGACAGCAGACTCCTCCCCAGCACTATCTACGATCCTATCTAGGCGGTGCGTGAGGTCCGCTACCTTCGCACCAGGCAGGCATGTTACCAGGCGATCCTCACGTCCACCAGCCACCCAGCTATCTACATTCCTGATGATTGAATCACCGACTATAACAGCTGTCCTGACCCTCCCCTCATGGGCACATGGCCCTGGAGAAACGCCCTCGGTGCGAGAGGGTTTTACATCACCTGGAGGACATGTCCTAGTTACAGGATCACTTCCTGCCACACCAGGGTGATGCTCTCCTGTCACGTGACCTCTCTCCTCCATGGCAACAGGGATGCTGCCAGACTGGAGGTGGGACTTCAGGACTATATCCCTGTAGGTCACGTCCAAGTACTTCTCTTTCTTTCTTATGTCTTCCAGGTCGGCTACTCTAGCCTCTAGAGAACAGACTCGTTCCCTGAGAGCAAAGAGTTCTTTGCACTTAGTGCATACGTAAGACCTCTCACCAGCTGGGAGAAAATCATACATGTGACACTCAATGCAAAAGACCGGAGAACCCCCATCTCGTTGCTGGACTTCTGTCTGCATCTTAGTTTAAAGCTTGTGTTTAGATCTTTTAAATTCTGTATATAATAAGGATTGGTGTAAATGCTTATACCAATAAAAGTGTATCTAATACCCCTAATACACCTTGTGTACCTAAAGCTTAATTAATTAATTAATCTCAGGTCCTCCATGTGTGACTGATGTGGATAACGAGCTGCACCTGAGAGCAGCCCCTTTACTCTAAGATGTACAAGTACCTATAAAACTACAATTACCCCAGGGGTGGGTGGGTGCTGGGGAGGGAGGGAGATAAGTCCTATTAAAGAGGGCAGTTACAAGGTACCCTGTCCTGAACCCTCAGCAGGGGGGAGGGGGGTACCACAAAAAGCCCAGTTAGTTGAGAGAGGCAAGGTAAATTACAGCTGAGAAGCTGAACTAGCACACCACTAAGACAGACAATAAATAATTAAATAAACAGTTAGACAAACAATAAATAGTTAAATAAACAGCTAGAACTCACAGTAAGGTGTCTCAGGAGGCAAAATCCACTTTTCTAGCAGAGCACTGTAAAAAGCACTGCTCCTCTCTGATCAGAGAGAAGCAAACTAAAAACAGACTATGCACACGTGGAGAAAACAGGAAGAAGGCTACACAATACCTCAGCAAGGGGGGGGAGGGGAGGATTCACTCAAGCAGGCTAGGGCAGGAAAAAAGTTTAAACACACAGCAGGGTCTGGGGAGAGAGATTTAATTTAAAATGAACAGTTAACCTGGCTACCACACAAAGCCCAGTTAGTTGAGAGAGGCAAGGTAAATTACAGCTGAGAAGCTGAACTAGCACACCACTAAGACAGACAATAAATAATTAAATAAACAGTTAGACAAACAATAAATAGTTAAATAAACAGCTAGAACTCACAGTAAGGTGTCTCAGGAGGCAAAATCCATTTTTCTAGCAGAGCACTGTAAAAAGCACTGCTCCTCTCTGATCAGAGAGAAGCAAACCAAAAACAGACTATGCACACGTGGAGAAAACAGGAAGAAGGCTACACAATACCTCAGCAAGGGGGGGGGGAGCACCACCCAACTCTCAGCAGGGGCTGCCAGGTCCAGGATCAGGTGGCAGGGGCTTACCTGCTTCTGCGCCATGTTTGTGTGTGTGGGGGGGAGGGGGGTGTTCCTGGCCCAATTGCTGCACTTGCTCGGACTTATTCCACTTCCAAAGAATAAATCCAATGTTCATCTTCCCCACAGTGGAGTACAGGGTCCGGACCAGAATAGGTCCTGTATGTCCAGGTTATGCGGCCCACTTCCGCTCCATCCACTGTCTACCTCCATCTCTCCCCCTCCCACCCCTGCCAGTGTTCTCCGCACAACGCCACTCTACGTGCGAGGAGCTGGCAGCACTGAATATGGTGCCAGCGAAGAGCAGGGGTTACACGTCCATGTGTGTGCAAATGCTGATATTTACACATGCAAGTTGTGAAATGCTAGAACCTACATATATGTAAGTTGCCTGTTTTTTTCTACTGATTTTTCCCTCAAGCAAATCTGTAAAATGGTGTCTCCTGTTGCACATGAATGTCAGTCGCCTGTGTTCCTGCATTTCCTTCTGTATTTTAGAAGCAGCTCCACATTTAGCACAGCCATTTCTAAAATACCGTCAGAACCGAGCATGTCCCATCCTCAATATCTGAATTCTGATCTCCACATATTATCTAAAATGTGCCTTCACACACATGGAGTAAGCACAAACAAATTTACATCTTTTTCAAAGCAGGTATAAATTTATGCATCAGCATTTGTGTGCTATTGTGGCTGGTCCTGAGAACCTACTCGTAGAAAGACACATACATACTTATGTTGCATGTTACATAAGAACATAAGATATGCCATACTGAGTCAGACCAAGGTCCATCAAGCCCAGTATTCTGTTTCCAACAGTGGCCAATCTAGGTCATACGTACCTAGCAGTTTCCCCAAGGGACACAGGTTCCACAATGCTTGTATTGGTTCAAGCATTGATATCCTGGGTCCCTTCTTAATAATGGTTTATGGACCTTTCCTCCAGGAACTTGTCCAAACCTTTTTTAAACCCAGCTACACTAACAGCCTTTACTACATCCTCCGGTAACAAATTCCAGAGTTTGATTACACGTTGAGTGAAAAAATATTTTCTTTTATTAGTCTTAAATAGTTTACCCTGTAGCTTCATTGCATGTCCCCTAGTCTTTCTATATTCTGATAAGGTAAACAATCGATCTACGTTTACCCGTTCCACTCCGTTCATTAATTTATAGACTTCTATCATATCTCCCCTCAGCCGTCTCTTTTCCAGGTTAAAGAGCCCCAAACCTTTTAGCCTTTCTTCATAGGAGTATCCTTCCATCCCCTTTACCATTTTGGTGGCTCTTCTCTGAACCTTTTCTAAAATCGCTATATCCTTTTTAAGATACGGCAACCAGAATTGCACACAATATTCAAGGTGCGGTCTCACCATGGAACGATATAGAGGCATTATAATATCTTTTGTTTTATTTTCCATTCCTTTCCTTATCATACCTAGCATTCTATTTGCTCTCTTGGCCGCTGCTGCACACTGGGCCGAGGGTTTTAACATGGTATACACAATGACGCCTAAATCTTTTTCCTGGGTGGTGGTTCCTAATGTGGAACCTTGCATCGTGTAACCATAGTTTGGGTTGTTCTTCCCTAGGTGCATAACCTTGCACTTGTCCACATTAAATTTCATCTGCCATTTTGATGCCCAGTCTTCCAATTTATCAAGATCCTCTTGCAATTTTCCACAATCCTCTTGGGTTTTAACAACTTTAAATAGTTTTGTGTCATCTGCAAATTTGATAACCTCACTCGTTATTCCACTTTCCAGGTCATTTATGAATATGTCAAAAAGCAGCGGACCCAGCACAGATCCCCGGGGTACACCACTATTCACCTTTCTCCATTGGGAAAATTGGCCATTTAGCCCTACCCTCTGCTTTCTATCTTTTAACCAGTTCCTGATCCACAATAGTACACTGCCTCCTATCCCATGACTCTTTAGTTTTGCCAAAAGTCTCTGAAGAGGACCTTGTCAAAGGCTTTCTGAAAGTCCAGATACACAATATCAACCGACTCACCTTTGTCCACCTGATTATTCACTCCTTCAAAAAAACATAACAGATTAGTAAGACAAGATCTTCCTTGTCTAAAGCCATGTTGGCTGTCTCCCATTAGGTCATGACTATCTACATGCTAAGTAATTTTATTCTTTATGATGGTTTCTACCATTTTTCCCGGTACTGATGTCAGGCTCACCGGTCTGTAGTTTCCCGGATCACCCCTGGAACCCTTTTTAAAAATTGGTGTTACATTGGCGATCCTCCAATCTTCAGGTATTAGAGATGATTTTAATGATAGTTCACAGATTACTAATAGCAGGTCTGCAATCTCGTATTTCAGTTCTTTCAACACCCTTGGATGTTGCCTCTATAAAATAGGCTTCAGATAGACAACTTTTTACATGTCCCCTAGTTTACTTCTTCAAAAAGTAGAAATACTAGGGGACACACTATGAAGTTACAATGTTGCACATTTAAGACTAACTGGAGGAAATATTTTTCAGTCAACATGCAATGAAACTTTGGAATTCGGGCGGTGTAACAGGACGCGCTGAACGCTGCTCCACTTAGATTTACTTTCCTCTGTCTTTAACTGACTTACCTTTGCCCTATGCCGAAGCGGAAGGCTAAGGGCAAGGGTGGATTACCGGCGGGGCAGCGTACGATGGAGAGCTATGCGGCGGCAAAAACGGGCGATCCCGCGGCCGTGGCGGAGGTGAGCCCCGGTCTGGGCAGCGATGTTTCGCTGAGTCCGGCTGGCCCCTTTACTCCTCCTCTGCCCGCTGAGGTAACCACTGGGGTAGCAGCGGGGGCTAGTGCTTACCATCTTGAGAGCCCGGCAGGGTCGTCGGATATGGCGTCTTCAGCGAGTGCTCTGCTTCCAGCTTCTCAGATGGGTGTTATAGAGCAGGGGAGTTTGGCTTCTGCTGTTTCCAGATCAGATCTCCAGTTGGATTTTCCTCCGCTTCAGCCTCCGCAAGAAGTAACTTTGACTTCAATTTGGGCTGCCCTTCAGTCAGTTCATCAGCTTTGTGCTGTGGCATTCCAGACTTTGACCACACTCCCTGCTCGGTTGGGGAGTGTGGAGAAGAGGGTCGATGACCAGCAGGTAAAATTGACTGTGCTTGATCAAACTGTTCAACAGGTACAAGAGCAGCAGGGAACCTTTTCACAGGATAAGATGGTATTTCTACGGAAGATTGAGAAATTGGAGAATGCATCTCGCTCTTTGAACCTTAGGATTCTGAATTTTCCCCGTGTTTCTGGCACTTCGGCCAGGGTTCTTTTTCACAGATTTGTTAAGGATGTCTTTGGTTATCCTGAGGCTGGTTTTTCTCCAGTACAGGAGATTTTTTTTATCTACCATCTGGGGTCGCTAGTGGTGCTTCTGCTACGGTTCCTCTTCCTCAACCTGATCTTTCCCTGGATTCTTTGGATTTGGAGAATTTATCTGCAATGTTGGAGCAGTCTTCTGAAACAGTAGGGTCCAGAGCGACACTATTAGTTTCTTTTGTGTTTCTTCAAGATATAAATGCATTGTTACGTGTTTCTAAAGAAAATTGATATTTCCTTTTTGGGGGTAAGACCCAGATTTTTCCGGATGTGTCTCATTGGACGCAAGTTTGTAGAAAAAGATTTTTGGAACTTCGTTCGAAGGTGGTATCACTCGGTGCAAAGTTTCAATTAAGATTTCCTTGTAAATGCATTGTTTATTTTCAGAATTCTGTATATCATTTCTTTGAACCAACTCAATTACGCTTCTTTTTGGATGCTAAGAAGTTGTAGGGCTGATTGGGGTTTGACTGGAGCAGAGGGCCATTGTTGGGGCAATAGAATTAGGTGTTTTGCTGTTTGCTCTGTTATATTTTGTGTTTTTTCATTTTCTTCTTACTTCTGATTCTTGGATCTCTCCCTTTGGTGGACTATTTAGTATTTTGTCTTGGGGGGGGGGGGTTTATTGCTCCGGGTTTATATTATCCTTTGTATTATTTTTGCTAGACCAATACTTGTGTTGCTTGTTTCCAAGTTTTGCTTGGTGATATGTAAAACTTGATAAATAATAAAAAAAAAAGAAACTCTGGAATTCGTTACTGGAGAATAAGTGGTGTAAGTTCCAATGAGGGATCCCCAAGCAAAATTTTGCTGAGGGCACCTCATTATCGCAGTGGTGTCCTCCCTCATGCAGCAGCAGCCCCTTCCTTGTGTGCGCCCCCCCCCCCCCCCCATCATTTGGCTGTTGCACGAGACAGTCACCAGGCATGAGGAAAAGTTACAAGGAGCAGAGGCAGCACAACAATGATGATAACTATAAGATCACTGCCGCCACTGTATGGGTTCCCTTTCTGCCCAGGCCCCCTCCACCCCGCATTGTGGGGGCTGCTTTGGCGGAAATTACATCAATCCAAAGGATGTAATAAAAGCTGTTAGTGTAGCTGTGTTTAAAAGAGATTTGGACAAGTTCCTGGAGGAAAAATCTATACACCATTATTAAAGTGGACTGGGGAAATCCACTTTTTAATTCTGGGATAAGCAGAATGGAATCTGTCTATCTTTTGGGAACCTGACAGGTACTTGTGACCTGGATTGGCCACTGTTGGAAACAGGATATACTGGGCTCAATGGATCTTTGGTCTGACTCAGTATGGCATAGCTTATGTTCTTATGTTGGACTTCATACAAAGTTGTCCTCTTATACAATTACCCCTACAACACATAAAAGTATGAGCTTTGCATCTATAGCAGTACTTTTATGCATGTATGCCTTAAGCAATTTTATAAATAATTATTTCTGCATGTAAAATGTTTCGTTATGCACAAAATAGGCTTAGAAAATTATCCCTTTATGTGTGAATTTAGGAAACTATACTTAAGACACACAAAGCAGATTTAATTAACTTCAAGGTTAGAAACAAAGTGGTGATTTAAAAGGAACCATATCAATAACTGTTCTGGTATATTAATGATGCAATGCACAAAAGTGCTATCATGCATATTTGGTTAAATGAGCTGGAACTTTGCTAATTTCTTGCCCATGTCTTCACCTTCTCTGACTCCCTCAACCTACTTGCCGATTACAGGTTAAGAAACATTAAACTCCCCTTTTCACAGATCTTCAGTTTTTTTTGTGAGGGGGTGTTGCCTAATCCTGATGCATATTTCAGACACTATTGTTAGGTGTTGTGCTTTTAAAAAGTGAAGGAAAATTATTCCAGCACCCAATTAAAACAATCATATGCATAAGCTTCAACACTTCACTAGAAATGACATCTAGGTGCAGGCAGGGACATCCATGTGAAAACGTGCATGAAAAGACCATCATGTCCAAGTTCGGGCACAATTTCAGAAATGTGGATGCACCCCATAAGGGCATCTTCGGGAATGTCTACATAGACGTCTCCACGGCAGTATTCCAGACAGGGGCTGCAACCCAGACGGCTATTCTGCAAGCAGCAGAGGGAGAACTACATCCACCACCGTATTTAGACATGTGCATGCCAGGGATGTCTCTAGATCTGCTATTAAAATAGCTCTGGGAACATTTCCATGATCTGGACATCCACATGCACTATTGCATCCTCCTCTTGCTGGTCTTCCTCTGAATCATCCCTCCCTACTTCAATCTGTTCAAAACTCAGCTGCACAGCTAATCTTCCACCAATGTCACTATGCTCATACCACCCCTCTTCTCATGTCACTTTACTGGCTCCCTTCTACCTGTGTCCTTCTCTTCCACTGCCAACTCCAGACTTTGATCTTTCTACCTTGCTGCTCCTTATGCCTGGGACATAACTACCTGAGTTGGTAGTTCAAATCCAGACCGAAAACTCACTTTTTTGAGACTGCGTTTGGATCCTGATCCCCCTAATCTCCTGTTTACCTCCTGTATGTTTCCTTACCATTCCCTACATGTATCCTAGTCCCCAGTTGTGTTGTCTGTCTTGACTGTTATGTTGTCTGTCTTGACTAGATTGTAAGCTCTTATGAGCAGGGACTGTCTCTTGCCCTCCCCAAGTAAGTCTATGGATACAAGTTGCATTCACCACATTCACAAGTACAAGACAAGAAAGCATCAGTGCTTTAAACTGAAAAGCAGGTTTTACATTCAGCCTAAAATACACTGCAACCATCTATCCTAATGGATTGTCTCATCGCTATTAGATTGATTTATTACTTTGTGTTGGCATACTCTTGAATTGATTATTTTAAATACTCAGCAAAAGTTAAAGGTTATTTTGTAAAATGAAAGATGCAAACAATTTGATTATTATATTTAAGTTATAGGCCGACTTTAGATTCGTGCAGTGATTTTCTTTTGTGGATGAAATGTTTTCAATTTTTTTTGTTGGCACACCAGTTGTTCTAAGGCAGCAATAAAGGAATGATACTGAAGTGTTCCGAGAAGTATGATGCATAAACACCATATAAAACACATTAAATGCACTTCTCTTAAATGTCATCTAGAAGTGCTCTCTGGTAAATTAAAAATGCTATATTGGCTTCCCATGGTTACCTAATACGGATCTACCTGCTGGAGAGAAAAGAGCTGCTGTTCTTTGAATGTTTGAGTTTTGTCACACTACAGTTTTAAAGAAAAGATTTAAAGACCTACTTTTTCCCGAGTGGTATACAGCTCTGTAATATTTGCGCTGTGTGAAACAACTGGTACAGTGATTATGCTTGTTGACAGCCCTAATCATAATCACAGTCATATTTTCACTGAAAACTTAAATAAAATGTATGTTATGAAGCTGCTTTGGAGGGCAATTTCCTAACAAAGCAAGCATTAAGGCTGTGCAGTTGCACAGGTGCATACATTGCATCTATTTTATATTATATAGGCAACTATGGAACTCTATAAAATTACCCAATAAAACAACAGACATTCCCCAAATGAATTGAATGCATGCACATAAATACAAAAAAAAAATCTATGCTAGCACAGCAATTTCATTAAAAAGGAAGGAAAAAGGCCTCAGTATGTATCTGCCTACCAGAAAGTAGACACACACACCTCCACTCTTTTTCTTGCTACTTTACCTCCCTCCCTCCCTTCCTACTCCCCGTTGGGAGGCAACCCTACAGGCTCTCTCAGAGGTGGTTCTTCATTTCCCCAATATTATCATTCTGGGTGATTTTAACATCCATATAGATGCACCTTGTAGACCAAAAGACCGGGTTTTCCTGAATCTTTTGAATGACCTCTCCCTTCAACAGCATGTCGTTGGTCCTACCCATGCAGCTGGTCACATTCTTGATTTAGTTCTTTCACTCCCTACCCTGCTCACTTTGCTTTCCACCCCTGTTACCCACCCAGTTCCTTGGTCAGACCATCTTTGTGTCTCTTTCTTTGTATCTCACACATTTTCAGGTTCTGCTGAGGTACCGATACCTCAGCCTCCACCTAGCTTGCATCGTCGCCTTACTGCAGAAATGCTTAGTGCCTTCCCACCTGCCCACTCCCTTTTTCCCTCCAATTTTGCTTCCTTTTCATCTGACACCCAAACCTTTCTCTGGAATTCTCTTCTTACTGAAGCTCTGGATAATTTAGCTCCTCTCTGCCTTAGCTCCAGGGCCCCCCATCAGGTGCGCTCTCCCTGGTATCACCCAGGTTTACGCCTCCAGCATACTCAACTTAGACAGGTGGAGCGTCACTGGTCCAAACATCCTTCACAGGAGGCGCTCTGTCAGTTTAAACAGCTTTATATCACCTATCGTGCAGCTGTACAGTCTGCCAAGCGCTCCTTCTACTCTACAGCCATTGCTGAGGTGCTCATTCCTCTAGGCAAATCTTTACGATTTTACGTCGGCTCTCTTCTACCTCTGTATCTTCCCATTTGACTACTAAAGCTCCAGCGCCACAAACACTAGCTACTTTTTTTGTTGACAAAATCCTGAACCTACGCTCTTCATTCCCTAGCCCTCCCCCCTCACCTCTGACATCTCTGTCGGACTGTTCCTCTGCTCCGGCTTTTACTGACAAGTCGTCTGGCCCAGGGCACATTGAGTCACCGTCCTCCCTTCCCAATCGGGCCCTTGCCCATGTCTGGTCCTCCTTTTCCCCTATTTCTTCTGCTGAACTGGTACAAACTCTCTCCAAATCTAGAAAGACAACCTGCCGGTTGGACCCTATTCCATCACATTGGCTGGCCGAGCCATCCTTAGAACTTGTCCCTATTATGGTTACAATTATTAATACTAGTTTATCTATGGGCATTTTTCCTTCTGTGTGGAAGTCCGCTATAGTTCACCCTCTCTTAAAACAGCCTTCTCTGGATCCCTCTGTACCTGCCCATTGGCGGCCTGTATCAAATCTCCCTTTTTTGGCTAAACTGCTCAAACGTTTTGCTTTTCTACAACTCAATTCGCATGTTGAAGCAACTAACACTCTCCATCCCCGGCAAGCGGGTTTTCGTCCGGGGCATAGCACCGAGACAGTTCTTCTGGCCTTGCTAAATGAAATTCACGTTGCTCATGATCGAGGAGACGTCACTCTTATTGTGTCACTTGATCTGTCCGCCGCGTTTGACTCAGTAGATCATCAAACTCTCCTTTCCATTTGTATGATTCTGGTGTACGTGGTACTGTGTGGGACTGGTTTCGTTCCTTCCTCACAGCCCGTTCTTTTACTGTTCATGCCAATAATCAGTCCTCTTCCTCCTTGTCTCTCCCCTGTGGAGTCCCACAGGGCTCTGTTCTTTCCCCTCTGTTATTTAACATTTTTCTTTCTCCACTTCCACTCCTGATCCAACAGTTCCTAGTTTCTACTTACATATATGCTGATGACATTTTTCTCTTTCACACTTCACCTGATCAGTTGGACATTTCCCAGTTTAACCAATGCCTCTCTCATGCTGCTTCTTGGCTATCCTCTAATTTCTTACACTTAAATCCCTCTAAATCCACTGCATGTGAGTTTCTCTAAGTGGCTCCTGTCCAACAATAGCACCCTTGATTGATCAGACTCCGATCCCTCTTGTCACCTCTTTACGTTACCTAGGAGTAATCTTAGATTCATCTCTCTCCTTTCATGCTCATATTTCTACTCTTACCCACCATTCTTTCGCAGCACTACGTCGAATCAGAGCTGTTCGTTCCCTTCTTCCTACTAGTTCCTTGATCGCTTTGGTGTTGGCATTAGTCACTAGTAGGCTTGACTATTGTAATATCTTCCTGGCTAATCTGCCAGCTTATCAGTTGCAACGTCTCCAACTCATACAGAATACCGCTGCTCACCTTATTACATTTGCTCATCGTTTTGACCATGTCTCCCCTATTCTCTATCATCTTCACTGGTTGCCTCTTCGTTTCCGGTTTCAATATTAAAGACCTCAAACAATTTAGAAAAGCCATAAAACACCACCTGTTCCTTTCATACTTCTCTCAATACCTGATCCCAACTTAGCCTAAACCCCATTACAATCCAATGTTGAAATGCTCTATTCACTCCCTGTATAACAAGAAGAATACCATTGTATATAGTTAAATAATTTATATGTACAAAGTTTTTCCCCTATGTTGTATCCTGTTAGACTTCCTGTTACATGTAAACTCACGACAGCCTGTTGCTATCTGTGAGTACTTTATGTTTACTGTAAACCGCGCTGATGATAAAAGTGCGGTATATAAGAGCGTCAAATAAATAAATAAAATAAATAAATATAAATTTCTCATTTTGACACATAGAGCTATCCATACATCCACCCCATTGTACTTATGTAACCTCATTTCCTTCCATACACCTTACCGTCACCTGCGGTCCTTACATGCTAATCGTTTGTCTCTGCCATCACCATACCAGGCTCATCTAGAACAAACCCGTCACGCAGCTTTCTTTTTTCTCAGCCCTGTTCTTTGGAACGCCCTTCCTACTTCCCTATGTCTAGAACCCTCTTAATTCAAAGTTCAAAGAACTGTTAAAAACCCATTTATTCCAACGAGCTTTCGACCTGCCCACTACCATCCCTTCCTGAGTTTGGTCTTGTTGTGTCTGTTGTATTTTACTGTAAGTTTGCACTGTCCTTTTTCCCTCTATCCTATTTTATTATGGCGTTCTTTTTTCCTATAGTTAGGGAGCGTAGTCTTTTTATTATTGTAAACCGCTTATATGTTTCGACAAAAGCGGTATATCAAATTTGGGAATAAAAATAAAGATAAAGATTTATATATGCACCAAGTCAGGTGCAAATGGCCCTCCTAAGTGTGCACAAATATACATATATTTTAAAATGTATGTTCACATTTTGCATCTCTGCCCCAGCTCAAACCAATCTTCATCCCCCAAGAATGCCTACACATATGGGAATAATTCTGTAAAGCGTTTTCTTCATGTAAAACATATTCTACACACAGAAAAGGGCTCTTACAAAATTGTGTGGTTATAGGTACCTGTAAAAATAAACTTATGGAAAAAGTGCAACTAGTTTTATCATATCTGTGGGTTGATGTTTCAGGGAGAGTAGTTTGAGAGGAGTAGGGGTAGAATTGTGATGTATGCATGTAATCCTCTTTCTGTATTGTCCTAACAGCCACCTCAAAAGTAACCACAGAAAACAGCTACAAATGTATACACAATGGAAAATAAAGATTGTAGCCACAGATGTTATTGACAGGTCATCACGCAGCTCATATTAAAAATAATGCATTCTTCCAAAATTTCGTAGTAGATTCAGTAGTTTTTATCCTGTGGATATAACAGCGATAAATGAGCTCTGGTTTTGCCTTTTAGCATAATTTTACAAATGCAATTGCATGGTCAATAAGTGTTTTTTGGATTATTATAAAGGTTTAATTTGGAAGAATGCATTATTTTTAATATGAGCTGCGTGATGACCTGTGTATAAGGTCTGTGGCTACAATCTTTATTTTCCATTGCCTATCAGCCAACTCACATGCTGCTGGGCAGACAAGGGAGCATATCAAGCTAAAACGCTTTTAATAGTCTTTCAGTCTCAAGTTTTGGGGTTCAATTATCAAGATTCTTTACTTTGAGGACCAGCATTACACCAGGAGGCCCGTGGCATTTGACAATCTTACTACTCTCTTCCCTCCACAAATAAGAGTCCAGTCCAGACTCTGTATTCTCAACCATCAGTTTACTTAAACTTTAGGGTCACTGAATAAACAATGATAATAACTGGCAGCAACAATGAATAAAACACTAAACAGGTAGTAAGTTTATCCTACTCGGTTAAACATAGCGCTACAGGTAAGTAACTCTTCCCAGTTAATTAAGTTATATTTCTCCTTTAAGTTACTCTTAAATCTCAATGACCAGTAACACCACTCTTTACCACTCTTGCACCTTTGTTGTTTTCATTTTTTGTTTCCCTGATTGGGAACCTCTCTCTTTAAATATTTAGCACCTCTACCCAGCTGTATGTGAGGCAGACAGAGGTCTCTGAAGCTGTGCTGGATTCACACATGAATCCTGTACCACTGACATATGTTGAGTGCCGGGTTCCTTTCTTCTGAAGAGCTGGAGGTTTCTGTGGAAACAGATCCCCGAAACTGATCCACAGGGCTCCTGGCTCAAATGGATTATGACTTTGATTGTTGTTACAGTTCTGGGAATGTCTCTTAAGTAGTTAGATCTTCTCCTCTTATGATGCATTGGAGCTCTGGCAGGTTTTGCACAACATCAACCCTTTACTCATCTTCTCCTTAATTACTGCTCTTATGCCCGCTGTTCACTCTTGATTTAATTTAATTTAATTTAATTAACAAGTTTTTATATACCGCACCTTCCAATGATCAGTTGCGGTTTACATTGAACAACAGTAAACAAGGCAATGCTGTTTTTACATATAACAATGAGAAGCTACAAAGATTCAACTCAAAACTTACAATTAACAGTTGTAACTATATACAATGAACAGGATTAATTATATACAAGGTATGTATAATTCAAGCATCGTTTTGTGTTTTTGGTACTTGTTCCAGATCAGGGATTGATAAGGTTGGCTGGTGAGACTATCCTTTTTCTTGTTGAAAAGGTGAATTCGTTAAAGGACCGTAGTATGTTGAGAATAAATGTGTTTTGAGTTTTTTTCTAAACTCCATGATTTGAGGTAAGGATCTTAGTTCAGATGGAATGTTGTTCCAAATTATGGGGGCAGCATGGGAGAATGCTTTCATGTTTGTTGATTTTTTAGCCTTTATAAATTCCTTTGGTGTTTTTAGTTTGTTTATTTGGTCTCTCCTTTGAAGATTAAGATTGGGTTCTTTATTGATAAGTTTGTTTAGTGTAGGAGGTGCTATATTATTTAGGGCTTTGTATGTAGTTAGGAGGGTTTTATATTGTATTCGGCATTGCATCGGGAGCCAGTGTAGATTTTGTAATATAGGTGTTATATGTTGAAATGGTGGGGCATTCATTATAATCCTGGCTGCTGCGTTTTGGGCTAGTTGGAGTTTTTTTAGGTTTTGTTTTGTTACGCCTATTAGTGTTAGGTTCGCGAAGTCAAAATGGGGGGTTATTATTGCTTGAATTATACGTTGAAAATCCTTTAGGTGCAGTAGGGGGCGGAGTTGTTTTAATACTTTAAGTTTGAAATAAACTTTTTTTGTTATATTCCTTATGTGGGTTTCCATAGTGAGGTGTTTGTCTATTATTACGCCTAAGTAACGTATTTCGGTATTTATTTTGATATCATTATTTTGTAATGTGATGTATGTTGGGGGGGTGAAAGTTGTATTCTTAGTTACTATTAAGGCTTCTGTTTTAGTGTGATTTATGTATAGGTTGTTTTCATTTAGCCAGTTAGTTATCTCGTTAAGGCAGGTATTTATTAGAAGTGTTGGAATATTAGGAATTGTGAATGGGACATACATCATTATGTCGTCCGCATAAAGGTGGTAAAAAACATTGAATTTTTTAAATATTTGACAGATGTGTTTTAAGTAGATATTAAATAGTAGCGCTGACAGTGCAGAGCCCTGGGGGAGGCCTAGTTCTTGGTTGTAAGTTTTTGAAGCGAGGTTACCAATTCGTACCGTTTGGGTTCGATCACTTAGGTAAGATGAGAACCAGTTAAGGACTGTAGATTTTATTCCAATTTGTCTTAGTTTGTCAATCATTGTTGAGTGGTGGACACTGTCAAAGGCTGCGGAGATGTCAATGAATATAAGTAGGAATGCCTGTTTTGAATTATCAATGCCTCTTACTAGGGTGTCGATTAGGACTGTTAGTAGTGACTCCACCCCGTGATGGGGGCGAAACCCATACTGTTGATCATCAAAGGGGGCTGAACTGTCAATGTATTCTTGGGTTTGAATTTGTACTGTTTTTTCTATTAATTTAGCCATGAACGGGATGCTTGATATGGGTCTGTAGGATTTGGATGATGCTTTGTCAAGGGTAGGATTTTTTATTATTGGGCGAATCTGTGCGTGTTTTAAAGAAGGGGGTAAGTACCCCGTTTTTAGCGAAAGATTTACTATGGGGAGGATGAATTGTGAGAGGGTAGGTAAGGAGCTTTTTATCCATGTTACTGGACAAGGGTCGAGGGGTGAGGTGGTTGTATTTATGTTTGTTATGATGTTCTTGAGTGCTATGTTAGATAGGGGTTGGAATTCTGTCCATTCATCTGTAAAATGAGTTAGAGGTATATGTTTTGGTTTTAGTAGCTGGGGGAGGGATTTGACTTTGGTCATGTAGTAGTCGGCCAAGTTCTGTGGGGAAATTTCAGTAATTTCAGTGCTGGAGTTGTGGGTGTTATTTGTTAACCTTTGGGCTATTGAGAATAGTTCTCTAGGTCTGTTTATTGCATTGTTGAGTATAGAGGAGTGGTAATTTTTCTTGGCATTGTTAATTGCATCTTTATATTCATTAAGGAGAGTGATGTATGAATCTTTGTTTATGGGGTTTTTGTTTTTTCTCCATTTGCATTCCGCTTTCCTTAAGTTTCTTTTCATTAGGTTTAGTGTTTTATTGTACCATGGGGCTTGGTCTGCTTTCGGGTGAGTGATTTTCTTTCTGGTTTGCTTATTGGCAGCTGCATTATTGATGATTTCGTACCAGTTTTTTACTGCTTCATCAAGATTTTGTGGTGAGGTAGTTAATTTGGGGATTGTCATGTCTAAAAATTCCTCTTTGTTATGTTTTTTAAATCTGTATGGAGGAACAGTAGGTGGGGTTCGTTTAACTGTTGTGTTATTGATAGTAATTTGAAAGTTAATGAGATGATGGTCTGACCAGGGGGTTGAGGTGCATTTGAGGGAGTTGGGGTTATAAAATTTGTGAAGTATATCTGGTAGTAGGACCATGTCAAGTATATTCCCTTTATTGTGTGTGCTGTCATTTACTATTTGGTGAAAATCCATATCTGTGGTGGATTCTAAGAAGAGAGAGGCATATGATTTTGGTAAGGAGGGGAGGTTAAAATCACCGAGCATTAGTATTGGATTTTGGTCGGTGGAGGAGCTTAGGAATTCAATTACGGGGTCCAGGTTTTCTGATTGTTGATCTGGTGGTCTATAAATTAGGCAGATTTTCAGGTTGCCTATTTGTGTAATGATTGTGTCAATGTTGGTGGGTATGTGTGATTGTAGTTTTTTTGCTTTTATCTCTTTTTTTATCATTATTAGTACTCCACCACCTTTTTTGTGGGTTCTGTGTGTAAAAAAGATGTCATAATGATTATTGTTCAATTGGTTCAAGTATACGGAGTCTGTGTCAGTTAACCATGTTTCTGTTACACATAATATGTCTGGTTTTGTATGTCTAATATATCCATGAATATAGGCAATTTATTTTTCATTGATCTGGCATTGATTAGATATATTGATAATGAGTCAGGGGTTATTCCTGGGTTAAGGTTTTTAGACTGCAGGGTTGAGGTGAAGTTTATGTGAATTAGTCTATGGTGGTTTACTTTAGGGTAGTGTTCTGGATAGAGTTGCCATGTTGAGAAACTGTTTCTTGTTGGGCTGTGTATTATTGGGATGTTTTTAAAGTTATTGTTATTTAGACTGTGTGCAATAATAGTTAGGATAGAGATAGTGAAGCATATTATAGGTATTCTAGTTTGCATATTATAGGTATTCTAGATGGTATGATGGCTGTGAGTTAAAAGCATCTGTTCAAAGAGCAGATACCCTTGCTCTCTGTTGGTACAGTTGCTGTGCTCCAAAGGCAAAAAAAACTGTCTGAGAGTGGATTTTATTTGAACCTGGTCTTTCCCTCCCAGAAGAGTCTCCCCCAGTCAGAAATAACTGGCAGCAAGAACCTCCCCAGTTCTGGAAACTGTAAGGTCCCTCTATGATTATCATGGCACTCTTTTAATAGAGATACTGGATGGCTCTGCTGCTTACATAACAAACATACAAGCAGTTCATTCAATCAGTCTCTCTGCTGCCTGAGCAAGAGTTCTGATCCAGCACTGCAAATCTAAGTTTTTCTAAATTTACTATTTTGGTTGGTTTTGATATAAATTTTCCCTGCCTATTTATTACCTGTTTTTATTCTCTTAGATTTGAGTGTGCCCTCTGTTCAATGACGGTCTACTGAACAGGGACACTTACATTCCCACCCACCTTACCCCTTCACCCTACCCACCCCAGATTTGCATTGCCTATATCAGGCATGTCCAACTTCGAATAGGTCATGATCTACTTCTTCCGGCCAAAAGTGCCGCTGAAATACCACCATGAAAATTACGTTTCAAATTAGTTTAAAATTAAATTTTAACCCAATAAGTTGGAGGATTCCCCCCCACCCCATTTTTAATGAACCTTCTGTCATTTACTTGGATGTGATCAGCTGTTAAGCAAATTAAGCAAAAACAAAAACAGAGAGATGAAGATCCAGTAAGAACTGCGAGGGGAAATGAAAGTACATTTTTTCTTAAAGTTTTATTGAGTAATAAAACTTTCTTTAAACATCTTAATACCTTTCTTTAACTTTTATTGAGTAATTTGTGTTAAATTTAGGTTGAGTATTGATCCAGGCTGATCTTGCACAATCTTTAATATTTCGCTCTTGCTCATAAGTGAGACGTCTGAGCCTGCATTTCATCCACCAGCTTTTTTAAGTTGGGTGAATATTGCATGAGGGCCGGTCTCAGGGAATCCTGGAGATCTTCATCTGTCATGTTGGAACACTGTGTACTCTGTCATTTTCAGATGGGAAAATACAGCTTTACACAAATAAGTTGAACCGAAACAGGAGTGTACAAGCTCACTGCATCTTCTCAAGTTGGGAAATTTGTCTCTAGGCACTAGCTTCCAAAACGATTCTTGCTCAGCTTGGGTCTTGAGAAAAATGTCATTTTTAAGGGTTAATATTTCGTTTTCAAGAGATGGCTTGTTCAATGAGTAATTTTTACTGATAGCAGCTGCAGTTTCTTTAATGTCCACATCTACTTTGAATGGGTATGACAAGTACTCCACAACTGTTCCAATTTTTTGGAAGTCACAGAATCTATTTTCGAATTCCTGGATAACATAGAAACATGAAACATAGAAACATGATGACAGAAAAAGACCACATGGCCTATCTAGTCTGTCCTTCCATAACAACAACTACAACAGTCCACTTTTTACCTTTAGAGATCCTCTGTGTTGGTCCCATGCTTTTTTGAATTCAGTTACTGTCCTCATCTCTACCACCTCCACTGGGAGACTATTCCATGGATCCACTACTCTTTCCATAAAGAAATATTTCCGCATATCACTCCTGAATCTATCTCCCTTCACCCTCATCCCATGTCCCCTCGTAGCAGAACTTGCTTTCAATTGAAAGAGGCTCTCTCCCTGAACATCTATGCCACGGAGGTATTTAAACATCTCAATCATATCACCTCTATCCCGCCTTTCCTCTAAGGTGTACATATTAAGATCCTTAAGTCTGTCCTCATATGCTTTATAACATAGCCCATTAATCATTTTAGTAGCAACCCTCTGCACCGACTCCATCCTGTTCACATCCTTTTGAAGGTGCGGTCTCCAGAATTGCACACCATACTCCAAATGAGGTCACACCAAAGACTTATACAGAGGCATTATCACCTCCTTTTTTCTGCTAGCCATTCCTCTCCGTATGCACCCAAGCATCCTTCTAGCTTTTGCTGTCGCCTTTTCTACCTGTTTAGCTACTTTAAGATCATCAGACACAACCACGCCTAGGTCCCGCTCTTCTTTAGTGGACAAAAGTACTTCACCTCCTATACTGTATTGCTGCCTTGGATTGCTGCAGCCCAAATGCATGACCTTACATTTTTTAACATTAAATCCCAGCTACCAAATTCTAGACCATTCTTCAAGCTTAGCTAGATCCCTCCTCATGTTATCTACCCCTTCCTGGGTGTCTACTCTATTGCAGATTTTGGTATCATCCGCAAAGAGGCAAACCTTACCCGACAGCCCTTCCGCTATATCACTAACAAAGATGTTAAAAAGAATCGGACCAAGGACAGATCCCTGGGGCACACCACTGGTAACATCCTTCTCCTCAGAGTGAGCTCCATTTACTTGTACTCTTTGTCGCCTCCCACCCAACCAATTTCTAACCCAAGCAGTAACTTTAGGGTCCATCCCTAGGGTGCTCAGTTTGTTTATAAGTCGCCTGTGAGGAACAGTGTCAAAGGCTTTACGGAAATCTAAATACACCACATCTAGAGCTCTCCCTCGGTCCAACTCCCTGGTCACCCAGTCAAAGAAATCAATCAGATTTATCTGACAAGACCTGCCTCTGGTGAATCCATGCTGCCTTGGATCCTGTAATCCGCTGGACTCCAGAAACCTCACTATTTTCTCTTTCAGCAGCGTTTCCAATAATTTACTCACCACCGAAGTTAAACTAACCGGCCTGTAGTTTTCAACCACATCCTTACTTCCGCTTTTGTGTAAAGGCACCACATTAGCCTCTCTCCAGTCCTTTGGCACCACTCCAGACTCCAATGAGGCATTGAAAAGGTTAGTCAGTGGAGTTGCTAGAACGTCCCCAAGTTCCCTCAGTATTCTAGGGTGTATCCCATCCGGTCCCATCGCTTTGTCTACTTTAAGTTGAGCTAGTTTCTCACGAACACAGTCTTCTGAAAATAGTTCAAGATGTCCCTCGCTTCTGTTCTTATTTGTGGGTGTTTTCTGAGGTCCTGCTCCTGGTTCTTCATCTGTGAACACAGAACAAAAATATTTGTTAAGCAATTCCGCTTTATCCTTATCAGCTTCTATATATTCCCCCCCTGCACCCTTGAGTCTGACAATACCACTTTTGCCCTTCCTCTTCTCACTAATATATCTGAAAAATGTCTTATCCCCCCATTTTATTGCATTGGCTATTTCCTCCTCCTTTTGAATCTTTGCCTTCTTGACTACTTTGCTAGCTTCTCTAAGTTTTTCCAAATACAGATGCCTGTCTTCCTCTCTCTGTGATCTCTTGTATTTCATGAAGGCCTCCCTCTTTTTCTTCACTTGTTCAGCTACTTCCTTCGAAAACCATAGCGGTCTCCTGTTCCTTTTGCCTTTATTTACCATTTTAACAAAAAGGTTGGTTGCCTTTAAAATACCCCCTTTCAGTTTTGCCCACTGTTTTTCTACATCTCCCAGCTGTTCCCATCCCACTAACGACTCCCTGAGGTATTGGCCCATCTTCGCAAAGTTAGTCTTCCTAAAGTCTAAGATCCTCACCTTGGAATGGATTCTAACAGCCCTAGTCCTAATACTCAACCACACCATCTGGTGATCACTGGATGCAAAATGATCTCCCACTACAACATCAGAAACACTTTCACCATTGGTAAGCACCAAGTCCAGTATGGCCCTTTCACGTGTGGGGTCTGTTACCAATTGCCTGAATAGTTCTCCCTGTAGAGAATCCAGGATCTTCTTACTTCTAGATGATACTGCAGCAGAAATGTGCCAATCAACATCTGGCATATTGAAATCTCCTATCAGTAGCACTTCCCCTTTCCTAGCAATGCTGCGTATGTCTTCAATTAACTCTCTGTCCACCTCTTCCTCTTGTGAGGGAGGTCTGTATATCACTCCAATGCAAATAGATTTCTCTTTCCCTCTTTCTAGTTTAACCCACAATGCCTCCTCTCTCCCTTTTAAGCTCTGTAATTCCAAAGCTTTAATAGTAGTTTTACATATAGTGCCACTCCTCCTCCCCTTCTTCCTACCCTGTCCTTTCTGAATAAAGTATAGCCAGGTATAGTTACATCCCAGTCATGGTTTTCTGTGAACCACGTTTCTGTAACTGCCACTAAATCCAAGTCAGACACTCCCACCAAAGCTTCAACTTCAGGGATCTTATTTCCCATGCTACGGGCATTAATACACACTGCTTTCCATATGTTACCCCTGTTACCCATTTCCATAAATGTATTTAATGTATCACCTACCAGATTTCTGTCACATACTTCTCATTCTGAAAAACAAAATTTGGATATTGTCCCAGATGGTCCTGCATATTAGTTAAAAGATCAAAAAAGTGTTGTTTCCAAGGTCAGTCATCATTAGCTCAAATTCGCTCTTGTAGGATGAAACTGTACTCATCATCTCGCCAATGCATTTGTTTTTACCTTGTAGTTCAAGGTTCATATCACTTAGTTGGCCTGTAAAGTCAGCAAGAAATGCTTGGTCATCTGCTTGATCATCTCCCCTCTCCTTCAAAAAACTTTTTATTTCATTCAGCAAATCAAGAAAGCTTTGCATAAATTTGTGCCTACTTATCCACCTTACATCTGTGTGCACAATGATTTCCGCTGCCCATTCATCAAGAGTAAGATTGAAAAGCCGTCTTTGAATTGATCTTCCATGAACTGAATTTACAGTTTTGAAAGTGATGTCCATGACAGTCTTTGTATTAAGTCTATTGCTTGCCAAAACTTGCTGGTGAATGATGCAGTGGTAAGAAAGGAAATCTGGGAAGTCGTCATACTGTCTACAGAGGGCTATGAAACCGTTAACCTCACCTGTCATTGCTCTTGCTCCATCAGTAGTGATGGAAACAAGTCTATGCAACGGAAGATTACGCTTTGTCACAAAAAGAATGGAAAGAACTGAATATTTCCTGACCGGTAGTTCTCCCTTTTAAAGAAATCATTCCAAGTAGTTCTTCGTTAACACTGAAGTCTTCAAAAACCATCCGGGATAAAGACTAGTAACTGGGCTATGTCTCTTATGTCTGTAGATTCATCCAGTTGGAGTGAGAAAGCAACACAATTTGAAACATCCTCCAACAATTGTTCAGTTGTGTCTCCACACATCTTTTCTATTTGCCACATGACGGTGTTTCTTGACAATTGTACATCTTGAATAGCAGCTATGGTTTTATTTATTTTATTTTATTTATTTAGCTGCATTTATATCCCGCTTTTCACCAGGTCAAATTAGTTGGGGGATACGAGAGGATATGAGACACATACACTAATACTTACAGGGAACATGGGCAATGGAGGGTTAAGTGGCTTGCCCAAGACCACAAGGAGCACCTGTGGGACTAGAAACCCCAGTCCTTCCGGCCCAAGGTTGCTGTCCTCTAGTGGGATTTGAACCACCGACCTTCCGGCCTGTGGTACTTTGCCCCAACCACTAGGCCACTCCTCTCTTTCTTATTTTTAAATCCTTCAAAAAGGTTGTCAGCTGCTTCAAGAAAACAATCTTTTACAAATTCCCCTTCAGTGAAAGTTTTGCATTTCTTTGCGATCAGGTTGCTGACCTTGAAGGATGCTATGGTTGCTGAGTAGCCAATTTTGATTTAAGTTCTTTGCGCTTCAGTTTACGAATTTCACTTTTGGGTGGAAAATCAGCATCAAACCTATTGCTATGCAGAGCCTTATAATGACGTTCCAGATTACCCTTTTTGGGCAAGGATACTGGGGAGTTACAAATTAGACAACACCACTTGTCTTTCACCATGATGAAGAAGTAGTCCATTTCCCATTCATCATGAAAGTGGTAGGTTTTTCTCTTCTTTGGAACACTCATCTTCATTATACTGGGATGGCTGGATGTAAGAAGGCCAAATCTGTTAAGTTAGTAGAAACACTGGCTGAATCTGGTCCAAAACTGTCACTGTCCCAAAGTATTAAAGATCAATAGGAACTGAAGACCTCTGGATGATGTCCAATACAAGGACTGGAGATGACAAAACCACACATGCAGTTCTAAAATTAAAAATAAGAATTCATCACACTGGCACCTAATCAAATACCACCAAACAATCATCAAAAAAACCTCAAATACCTGTCCAGCAAACCAGATAAAATCAAATACCGCCAAACAAGTTCAAATACCACCACACGCGATTTAATAAATTCTGCACACAGTGTAGAATCAACGCAAAGGCAAGGCGAATTAAAATTGCAGAGGCAAGCAAAAGTCACAGTGGTTTGAACCAATTCGAAGGCAAGGCATAGGCAAGTTAGAACAAAATTGGAAAAGCCCACCAAAATCACCAAATTCTTGACACTTTGTTGTATCTGCCCGAAAACGTTTAATGAAAGCGAACTATAAAGCGACCAATGACCAGCACACAATACAACTAATACGGTAAGTTTATTCAGGTAAAGCCCAGGCGAATGGATATCGCCCGGTATATAACACATTTCTAAGGGGTGTTGGGGCAGGGGCAGGAATGGGTGATTCTGAGAGGCAGGAGACCAGGTATGACGCCGGGCCTGTGGCGACTCATCGTGGGGCGCGTGCAGCAGCCCCCTGGAGTACCCACAAACTATTGGCACGAAAACAACAAGTGCCCCCAATACACCTGCAGGCAAGATTCCCGCAGGCAGGGAAAAAAGACAGGCAAAGGATCAGCAGCGGCGGCAAGCCCTCGGCAGAAGACCTGCCGGCACGAGCTCTCTCCTAGTGACGGGGCGAGCTGCTGGAGAGATGGAGCCAAGTGGGGCTGGCGATCTACCTCTGACCCCTCCGTGATCTACAGGTAGATCACGATCTACCTGTTGGACATGCCTGGCCTATATAGTCGTCATATAAATTGACTACCCACCTTTTCTCCTTGTCCTAGAACTGATTTATAACCATCTTAATCAGCATTGTCATGTATTCAATGCAATAGTTGTGGTGTCTTCATTCAAAGAAGAATCATTTGGAGCCTAAGAGCTTGCCCTATGTCTCAAGTTATCTGCATGCATAAAGAATTGCTTCTGTTAAGGGAAGAATTATCTGCAATTAAACACACCATCTCTAGGGTACAAATTGAAAAATAATCCACCACCACTCCCACAAAGAATCAAGCAGCCCAGGAACAAATGGATCACAGTGGGCTCTGGTATGTTGCAACCTGTAACACGGAGACACCCTTGCCATCAAGAGATATCCTTGCATAATACCTTCTCTGCCTTGGGAAATTTGAGTGCCGAATTAGTGGACACTGAAGTGCCCTTAAACGAGAAATTTGGTGTCCAATCTACTGATAATGCCCTATATATAAAGAAACTGACACAAAAGAGGAAACTACTACTACTTGGAGATTCTATCATCAGAGGCACCAACTTGGAAACACAGTTCAAAGGAGAAGATGGTCAAATGCCTCCCAGGATCTTCAGCCAGCCGGAATACAAAGCAAATTGCTGGCATAGTGCAGAAAGTGAGCACTCCAAAATTGATGTTACCATCCACTTAGGTACAAATAACCTGGCTGGAAAGAGTACCTCTACAGTTCAGAAGGAGTTCCAGATTCCAGAGAAACTCAAACCCACTGCTAACACTACAGCATTCTCAGAAGTTCTATCACTTCTTGGTAAGGGGCAGAAAGGCTGCATCACATAATCATCTTTAATACATTGCTGCAATCCTGGTGCAAACAAGAAGGATTTATATATATATAGACAACTGGGGTAATAGATGGAACAACAAGAGGCTATAATGTGTTGATGGACTACATCTCTCTAGTGCAGAGAAAAAGATCCTAAGTGCAAAATTCAGGCATTATGTGAACAGGCATTTAAACTAGGGAAAGGGGGTGATGGATGTAAAACAACAAGTTCAGGACGTCACTCCCAGCAAAAACATAACAACATTGGAATCAGCCACAGTATCGTGCTCCTTGGGCGAGTTCCTTGGGGCGGCAAGCAACTCTCCCCTTGCACAGTATCCTGTCTCTCTGTGTCCAGAAACCCTCTCGCCGTTTGCTCCCTGCAGTCTTTTGCCATCTGCTCTCCTGCTCAATGGTCTCCTCTCCTCCCCTTCGTACTGTGCATCGCCACTGCCACCATGGCTACCGTCCCAGTTCTCTAGGGCCATCGTCCACCCCACCCCCTCACCTCCCCATCCCCAGTCCTCTTTCCCGCAATACAGAAAATCTCCTGGCCTGCTCCACCTTGCATCCAGATCCCAGTTCCTCTGTCGCCCCGCCTGCAGCTCTCCCCTTGATTTCCCTCTCCCTTTCCCTTGCTCTTCTAAACTGTCATTCTCTCCGTGCCAAGTCACACCTAATACATGATCTTTTCATTCAACACTCCTTGGACGCCCTCTTCCTCACCGAGTCATGGCTCCGGGAGGGTGAGGATGCCAACTTTCATCGCTGCCTCCTCCCAAGCTACTCTGCGTTCCACAAACCTCGCTGCAATCGCAGTAGCGGGGGCGTGGCAATCATTCACTGCTCCACCCTCCCTTTCTCGGCCATCGATCTCCCTCCCTCCTATCCTGAGTCTCTCCTTCTCTGTTTCGGCTCCTCCCCCTCTACTTCCTTCCTCCTTCTCTATTTCCCCCCTTCCCTCCATCCTGACCTTTGGGATGGCCTGCTTGCTTCCCTCTCCGAAGCTTCCCTCCTATCCCCACATCTCATCATTCTCGGCAATTTCAACATTCACTTTGACTCCCCCTCTCGTCCAAAAGATGAAGATTTTACTTTCCCTGCTGGAGGATTTCTCTCTCCTTCAGCATGTTACCTGTCCCACGCTGGACCTTGTCTTCACCCCCCCTCGGCATCCTCAGTTGTTCCGGCTCAAATTTCGTCCCTCCCTCTGCCCTGGTCAGACTATTTCTGTCTTTTCTCACTATCCTTCCCATTCCCACAGTGCCCCTCACGTCCTTCCCCTCCGTTGCCCCCCAGACTCAGGCATCACATCACCCCATTGACCCTTCAGCGTTTCCCTCCAGCGGACTCTCTCTTTCCTGCTTCCTTTCCCTCTCTGTGGATGAACAGACGGACCTCTGGGCATCCACCCTCACTACTGCTCTGGATCAACTCGCTCCCCTCCGTCCTCTCCCCTCATCTCGTTCCCCCTCCCGTTATCCCTGATTTCACCCTGGCCTTTTTCTTCAGCGCACCCATCTTCGCTGTGCCGAACGAGCTTGGCGCAAGCACCCCACCCCTCACTGTCTAGCTTCCTTCTGTAGTTCCCAGTCCCTCTACCGTTTAATGATCTCTGAAGCTTTCTTACTACTCTGACCGTATCTCCTCTTCTTCTAACTCATCCGGACAACTCTATCAGATTTTCCGCTCTGTTACTGCTCTGTCCACCCACTCCTCCCCCACTAGCACGCCCGATTCCCATAGTCTTGCCTCTTTCTTCTCCAGAAAGATTGAGACTCTCCATGCTACTTTACCAACCTGCCTCTGACCCCACTTTCCCCATCGCGCGCAGGGTCTTCATCATCCCCATCCCCCTCCCTTTCCCCCCCCTCAAATAGAATTTTCCCCCTCGTCTGGCATTCATTTCGTCCCATCACCGAGGCCAAACTCACTAAGTCCTCCTCTCACAAAACCACCTGTCCACTTGACCTTCTGCCTTCCTCCTGGATGCTAGATCCATCCCCCTCGCACTGTTCCCCTACAAATTTCACATTATCAACAATAGTCTTACATCTGGTGTCTTTCCCTCAGCCTGGAAACAAGCCCTCATTCACCCACTCCTTAAGAAGCCCTCTCTCGACCCTTTCATTCCTGCTAACTGGTGCCCCGTGTCCAACCTCCCTTTTCTCTTTAAGATCCTGGAAAAGCTTGTTTTCACCCAGCCCTCCACTCACCTCAATTCCACTGTCTCCCTTCACCCACGCCAGTCCAGCTTTTGCTCTGGTCACAGCATTGAAACTGTCCTCACCTTCCTTCTGAGTGAAGTGCACAAATCTCACGACCACGGTGACCTTTCTCTTGTGGTGGCCCTGGATCTGTCCTCCGCTTTTGATATTGTCGATCACCGCACTCTTCTTACCCATTTGGCTGATCTTGGGATCCATGGTTCTGTTCTTTCATGGTTCCGTTTCTTTCTCTCTTCCTGCTCCTTCTCAGTCCGGACCAGCTCAGCCACTTCTCCCCCCAATGGCTCTCCACTGCGGGGTTCCTCAGGGTTCAGTTCTTGCCCCCCTCCTTTTTAACATCTTTCTTGCCCCACTTGCACTCATTGTTCAGCAATCTGTTATCTCTGGCTATTTCTACGCAGATGACATCCTTCTCGTGCACCACACTAGTTCCTTCACCCTCAATCTTTCTGCCCTCAATCTTTGTCTCACCCGTGTTGCCTCATGGTTAAGCAGTAACTTCCTTCATGTCAACCCTTCTAAATCAGCTGCCCTATGGTTTTCTTTCAGCACCAACCCTCCTACTTGCTCCCCTCTTTTCCTCTCTACACCAATTCCCCTGGTTTCTTCTCTCTACTATCTCGGGGTCTCCCTCGACTCCTCTCTCTCCTTTCATCACCACATTACCATGCTTGTCCATCGCTCTTTCTTTTTCTTGCGCCAAATCCGAAATGTTCGCTCCTTCCTTCCCTCCTCCTCCCTCACCTATCTGCACGTCTGCTCACTCACACCTCCCCCAATGACCATGTCACCCCCTCCTTCTCGATTTACACTGGCTTCCACTCAACTTTCACTTCATTTACAAACTCCTCATTCTCACTCACAAAGCACTACACACTGGCACCCCCAAATATCTAGCTGACTCCATCCGTTTGCAGCTTTACCCCCACCTTCTCCGTTCAATCCACGGCAACTGCCTCTTTCTTCCCTCCCCCCCCTCCTCAGCCCACCTGGAATCTACCCATCGTTCTGCATTCTACTTCTTGACCCCTGCCCTCTGGAACTCCCTCCTTCCTACTCTCTGCACTGAAGTGTACTATCACCACTTTAAGGGTTTACTCAAAACGCACCTCTGTCAGCAGGCATTTGACCTTCCAGACCGCTGATGCCCACCATTCTCGCTAGCCTCCCTCCCACTAGCCTCCCTCCCACCAGCCCTCCCTCCCCTTTACTGTTTTTTTTGGCTATCTCTATTCTGTCTCTTCCTGTCCCCTTTCTTTCCTATCCAACCATTGCCAGTCTTTTCTTTTCCAATTTCAATTTGTTTTTATTGTACACCGCTATGATGCACACGCTTGAGCGGTATATCAAGTGATGAAATGAAGATAAAGAACCCACACATCAATGCCAAGTGGGAAGAGGTGTGTAAAACAAAATCCATGCAAAATGCAGGCAAGCCAGTCAACAAATGCTGGAAACCAATGAGCACAAATGCTTGAAGCCTAGCCAACTAAGTTTCTGACCTGAAAGCCCTAATGGTTGAAATGGACTTGGACATTGTGGCCATTACAGAAACATGGTTTAACGAGTCACATGAATGGGATATAGCCATAGCTAGCTATAATCTATTTAGAAGAGATAGAGAGGGTAGAAAAAGAGGGGAAGTAGTCCTATATGTCAAAAGCAATATTAAAGCTGCTGAATTGAAGGAGACGTGGGGAAAAGAAGAAGCACTGTGGATTGGATTGGAAAGAGACAATGGCACTGTCATCCATACCAGTGTAGTCTACAGGCCTCCAACTCAAACTAAAGAAATGGATAGCGAATTGATTATTTATATTGCAAAGATAACCATGAAGGGGAAAGTGATCACATTGGGTGACTTTAATCTACCTGATGTGGATTGGAGTATTCCTTCTGCAAATCTGGAAAGAAGTAAAAAAAAAACTGTGGATGCCTTCCAAGATGCATTATTTAGACAAATGGTGATGGAACTAACCAGGGAAAGCTCGATGCTGGATTTAGTACTCACCAACAGAGATAGCGTGTCAAATATCTGGGTGGGTGCCTAGGTGAGCAGCAGTGATCATCACGTGTTGTGGTTTGTGATAAAAGCCAAGGCAGAGTCCAATCACAGCAAGCTCAAAGTCCTAGACTTCAAAAACACCGACTTCAGTAAAACAGCCAAGTGCCTGAAAGAGGAGTTGACAGGGTGGGAGGGGATAAGGGAAGTGGAATTGCAGTGGGTCAAACTAAAGGAGGTAATAAAAAGGGCAACAGATACATATGTAAGGAAAGTAAATAAAAACAAGAGGAAAAGGAAACCTATTTGGTTCTCCAAAGAAGTGGCTGCACAAATAAAGGCAAAAACTACAGCTTTCGCAAAATTCAGAAGTTCGCAAACAGAGGAACACAGAAAAGAATACAGGATAAAACTAAATGAGACTAAAAGAGAAATAAGGAAAGCAAAATCTAAGGCAGAGGAAAAGATGGCTAAAGGTATGAAGTGCGGCAACAAAACGTTTTTCAGCTATATTCGGGAGAGGAGGAAAATCAGAGGTGAAATTGCAGGGACTCAATTGCCGGGAACAGATTTGTGGAAAGTGACATTGAAAAAGTGAAAATGCTAAACAAATACTTCTGTTCTGTTTTTACTAAAGAAAATCCTAGAGAAGATCCACCTGTGATTGCAAATATACAAATGGGAATGGAGTAGATACCACACCATTCACAGAAGATGAGGTGTTAGAGCAGATTGCAAAACTGAAAGAGGACAAGACCATGGGAGCAGATGGGATACATCCCAGGATACTGAAAGAGGTCAGAGATTCTTGCAGAGCTGTTAAAGGATGTTTTTAATAGATCCACAGGACTGGAGAAGGGCTGATGTGAAGTGACAAACTACAGTCCGGTAAGCCTTACCTCGGTGGCGGGAAAAGTAATGGAGGTACTCCTGAAAGAGTGAATAGTGGAATTTCTCGAAACCAACAGGTTGCATAATCCGAGGCAATATGGTTTTACCAAAGGACGATCTTGCCAAACAAATCTGATTGAGTTCTTTGTCTGGGTAACCAGAGAACTAGATCAAGGGCATGCAATAGATGTAATCTACCTGGATTTCAGCAAAGCCTTTGATACTGTTCCTCATAGGAGGCTTATCAATAAACTAAACAACTTGAGGATGAGTCCCAAGAAGGTAAACAGGATCAGAAATTGGTAGACTGACAGATAACAGAAGGTGATGGTAAACGGAACTCACTCGGATGAAAGGAAGGTGATTAGCGCTGTGCCCCAGGATTCGGTCTTGGGACCGGTACTGTTCAATGTATTTGTGAGTGATATTGCTGAAAGACTGAATGGAAAAGTCTGTCTTTTTGCAGATGACACGAAAATTTGCAACAGAGTGGACTCCCCTGAGGGAGTGGATAACATGAGGAAAGATATACAAAAGCTGGAAGAATGGTGTAATACTTGGCACTTGAGATAAGTGCAGTGTCATAGAAACATAGAACATGATGACAGAAAAAGACCACATGGCCTATCTAGTCTGTCCTTCCATATCAACAACTACAACAGTCCACTTTTTACCTTTAGAGATCCTGTGTTGGTCCCATGCTTTTTTGAATTCAGTTACTGTCCTCATCTCTACCACCTCCACTGGGAGACTATTCCATGGATCCACTACTCTTTCCGTAAAGAAATATTTCCGCATATCACTCCTGAATCTATCTCCCTTCACCCTCATCCCATGTCCCCTCGTAGCAGAACTTGCTTTCAATTGAAAGAGGCTCTCTCCCTGAACATTTATACCACGGAGGTATTTAAACATCTCAATCATATCACCTCTATCCCGCCTTTCCTCTAAGGTGTACATATTAAGATCCTTAAGTCTGTCCTCATATGCTTTATAATGAAGCCCACTAATCATTTTAGTAGCCACCCTCTGCACCAACTCCATCCTGTTCACATCCTTTTGAAGGTGCAGTTTCCAGAATTGCACACTATACTCCAAATGAGGTCGCACCAAAGACTTATACAGAGGCATTATCACCTCCTTTTTTCTGCTAGCCATTCCTCTCCGTATGCACCCAAGCATCCTTCTAGCTTTTGCCGTCGCCTTTTCTACCTGTTTAGCTACTTTAAGATCATCAGACAACCACGCCTAGGTCCCGCTCTTCTTTAGTGGACAAAAGTACTTCACCTCCTATACTGTATTGCTCCCATGGATTGCTGCAGCCCAAATGCATGACCTTACATTTTTTAACTTTAAATCCCAGCTGCCAAATTCTAGACCATTCTTCAAGCTTAGCTAGATCCCTCCTCATGTTATCTACACCTTCCTGGGTGTCTACTCTATTGCAGATTTTGGTATCATCTGCAAAGAGGCAAACCTTACCCGACAGCCCTTCCGCTATATCACTAACAAAGATGTTAAAAAGAATCGGACCAAGGACAGATCCCTGGGGCACACCACTGGTAACATCCTTCTCCTCAGAGTGAGCTCCATTTACTTGTACTCTTTGTCGCCTCCCACCCAACCAATTTCTAACCCAAGCAGTAACTTTAGGGTCCGTCCCTAGGGTGCTCAGTTTGTTTATAAGTTGCCTGTGAGGAACAGTGTCAAAGGCTTTACTGAAATCTAAATACACCACATCTAGAGCTCTCCCTCGGTCCAACTCCCTGGTCACCCAGTCAAAGAAATCAATCAGATTTGTCTGACAAGACCTGCCTCTGGTGAATCCATGCTGCCTCGGATCCTGTAATCCGCTGGACTCCAGAAACCTCACTATTTTCTCTTTCAGCAGCGTTTCCAATAATTTACTCACCACCGAAGTTAAATTAACCGGCCTGTAGTTTTCAACCACATCCTTACTTCCGCTTTTGTGTAAAGGCACCACATGAGCCTCTCTCCAGTCCTTTGGCACTACTCACGACTCCAATGAGGCATTGAAAAGGTCAGTCAGTGGAGCTGCTAGAACGTCCCCAAGTTCCCTCAGTATTCTAGGGTGTATCCCATCCGGTCCCATCGCTTTGTCTACTTTAAGTTGAGTTAGTTTCTCACGAACACAGTCTTCTGAAAATTGTTCAAGATGTCCCTTTCTTCTGTTCCTATTTGTGGGTGTTTTCTGAGGTCCTGCTCCTGGTTCTTCATCTGTGAACACAGAACAAAAATATTTGTTAAGCAATTCCGCTTTATCCTTATCAGCTTCTACATATTCCCCCCCTGCACCCTTGAGTCTGACAATACCACTCTTGCCCTTCCTCTTCTCACTAATATATCTGAAAAATGTCTTATCCCCCCATTTTATTGCATTGGCTATTTCCTCCTCCTTTTGAATCTTTGCCTTCTTGACTACTTTGCTAGCTTCTCTAAGTTTTTCCAAATACAGATGCAGTGTCATGCAAATACAGATGCAGTGTCAATACAGATACAGTGTCATGCACTTGGGAAACAGAAATCCAAGGGAATTGCTTGCGATAGGGGGCGAGAGGTTGGTGTGCACGGACCAGGAGAAGGACCTCGGAGTGATTGTTTCTGAGGATCTCAAGGTGGCAAAACAGTGTGACAAGATGGTGGCAAAAGCCAGAAGGATGCTGGGTTGCATACAGAGAGGAATTACCAGCAGAAAGGAAGAGGTAGTAATGCCACTGTATAAGTCACTGGTAAGGCCTCACTTGAAATAGTGCTTTCAGTTTTGGAGACCATATCTCACAAAGGATATAAAAGGACTGGAAACGATTCAGAGGAAGGCGACCAAAATGATTTGGAGCCTGCATCATAAGACGTACGAGAAGAGACTTGAAGACTTAAATATGTACACTCTAGAGGAGAGGAGGGACAGGGGAGATATGATTCAGACTTTTAAATACTTAAAGAGTATTAATGCACAAACAAACCTCTTCCAAAGATGTGGGAGCTGTAGAACTAGAGGGCATAACATGAAGCTGCAAGGGGGTAAACTGAAAGGCAACGTCAGGAAATACTTTTTCACCGAAAGGGTGGTGGATGCTTGGAATGCCCTCCTGTTGGAAGTGGTGGGGGCAAATATAGTGATGGAATTCAAAATGGCATGGGACTGACACAGTGGATCCCTTTATAGCAACAGGATAAATTCAAAATGGACACAACTCTCTCTTATATCTCAACAAATAGGGGTGACCTACACAGAGCGGCGGGTACACCCTTAAACAAAGGCATGGGGAGGGGTGACCTGCACAGATCTGCAGGTGCACCTACTCTTACTGCCTTGCTGGGTAGACTAGATGGACATACTGGTCTTTATATCTGCCGTCATATACTATTTTACTATGTTTACTATGTACCTAGCTACTGACAATAGTACCTGCACAGTACTTATGTGTTCCACCTTCTGATGCCATCATTATCTTGGATATGGATATGGATATGCACTCTGATCTGGTTAGTCCCCCTATACTGCTTCTTTCTGTCCCCATGACCCACCTGGGGGTCCCAGATCCTTGCCTATGGCCCTCCCCTGCTGCCCCTTTATGTGTTTTGTGACATCCTGTCCTGTTAGGCATACCATTGGCCCTATCATCCACATTTGCCAACAGATATGCATGGCTCTCTACTTCATGTTGCCTTTACAGTCTATGCCTGGGCTGCTGTGCTAGTGGATATGGTGCTCTGCTGTACTACTCCATGTTGTAGCTGTATGGTGTACACCAGAGTGCCATATCCACTAGCACTAGCCATATGGCCATCGACGGTACCCTCCCTATGTATTATATGTATGTCATGTGTGCCATTCCTTATCTTTCTGCTGCTGCAGCTCAAGGTAGAGTCATTTAGCAATTGGAGCCTGCTGCAGCACATGGCCCTGAATTCCAGATCTTTGAGACCCACTCATTTCACCGGTTTATCCCCTTCCATCCTTCCAATGTGGCTCTCTCTGGGGGTTCTTGGGTGGTAGGGATCTACCTTGCCATAATGTGTGGGAGTTGTCTCTTATAGACATTGGCGGTGCCATGCTAATGGTTCCTGGACACATCTACTGCAAACTGAATGCCTATTGCTAGTTTGCCTCTTACGGACACATTAATGGAATGAGCAATTTCTAGCCAAATGCAACAGTATGCCGATGATCACAATATTTTACATCCATCCCAATCAATTTGTCATAGTTTTTAAAGTACAGAAACCTTATTAGCATCTCTAATTTATGAAATTCATTTCTTGTTAGATAAGGGTAAACAGACTATTCTTGTGCAACTAGATCTAACAGCCACTTTTGACTTGTTAAATCATGATTTATTATTGTAGAAGTTAAGTGAATGGGTGCTGCTGGTTATGTATATTTTGGTTTTTAAAGATTAGAAGTTATAAAGTAAAGTTTGGCTGTGAATTGTCAGATGGATAGATCACTAGTTATGGAGTACCTCCTCTCTGTCTCCTGTTTTGTTTAACATTTATCTTAGCTCACTTGGTTTAATGTTTCATAATACTGATTGTTTATGGTCCTCTTATGCAGATGATGTATTATTTATTTATTTACAATTTCTTTTATACCGCACTATTCAGCATCAGCGCGGTTTACATGGAACATAACAATCAGACAGGGTACAAAGTCTGAGTTTACAATTAACAGGAGAACCAACTTGGATAACAAAAGTAACTATTTACACAACAGTGTCATATAAAGACATAGCAAGAGGGTGATTTAATGGTCAGGGACTCCTTGCATGGTGTGGTCACCTAAATAAAATAAATAGCTAACCCGGAAAATACTAGCACCGGTGAAATTAAGCAAATAATTTTTGTTGGAAGAGCCAACTCAGTCAAGGGGAAGAAAACCCCATACCGCCGTGGCAAATTCCTTTTTAATAAATATTTCTTTTTTAGAAAATTTTTTTCTTCGCTTTTAAAAGAATCAGTGAGCACTTAACTGAAGTAACAGTCCTTCTTCATCCAGAGAGCAATGTAGCAGATGACGTGGCACGTTTCGGGGCCGATCATAGTGTATGCCCCTGCTTCAGATCTAAGACTTCGCTCAATGAACTTGCATTGCATGATAGTGCCTCAAGAAGCCGGTTTTTTATCACGGCAGACGTCACGTAACCCAGCCCTCCAACGCCCAGCTGTAGGGGACGTCAACCAAAGCAGCCAATCAGAATTAAAAGGGGAAAAGTCACCATTTGAAGACCTCCCCCTATATCTGAGCATGGCCATCAAGACAACAATGAGAATTAAATGATAGTGTACCAGTCCAGTTGTGCGTTGAGACCATGAGAGGAAACGGAGTTCAAACGATAAATCCATCTTTGCTCCCGATGTTGTAGGATTTGCACGCGATTGCCTCCACGTGGATCAGGTGGTATAAAGTCCAAAATTCAACAGGTGAGCGATTCAAAGGAATGAGCCTTAGAAAGCCAATGTTCCACTATGGGCGCTGATAAGGTCTCCGTACGAAGTCTAGATGCATGTTCTCCTAGGCGGACTTTAAAAGGTCTGGTGGTGCGGCCAATGTAATATAGGTCGCATGGACAGACAAGAAGGTAGACCACATAAGATGTGGCACAGTTAGTGTGCCATCGGGCATGATGAATATAATGAGTGTGATCGTCCTATCATGCAATGCAAGTTTATTGAGCGAAGTCTTAGATCTGAAGCAGGGGCATACACTATGATCGGCCCCGAAACATGCCACGTCATCTGCTACATTGCTCTCTGGATGAAGAAGGACTGTTACTTCAGTTAAGTGCTCACTGATTCTTTTAAAAGCGAAGAAAAAAATTTTCTAAAAAAGAAATATTTATTAAAAAGGAATTTGCCACGGCGGTATGGGGTTTTCTTCCCCTTGACTGAGTTGGCTCTTCCAACAAAAATTATTTGCTTAATTTCACCGGTGCTAGTATTTTCCGGGTTAGCTATTTATTTGATTGGTTTTACCGGGAATAGGGTATTAGTGTTTTGGTGTGGTCACCTGGCTGATAGGGTGTGGTGGCACAGTTGTACATATTTGAATGGGGATGAGATTCACTGCTTTCTGGGAAGTATTTGAGGAAAAGGAAGTGTTTAAGGGCCTTCCTAAACTGGGTTAGGTTAGTGATTGCCCTGATGTTTGATGGTAATGAGTTCCAGAATCTTGGGGCGCAGAGTCTGAAGGCCCTGTTTGCAATTGTCGAGGTGCATCTTGTTAATTCTCTCAACATACTTAGCATATTTATCGCTGTGGATCTTCTTGGTCTATTTGGAGCTGTTGTTTGGATAAGGTCAGATATTGAAGATGAAGAGAGTTTATTTACTGCTTTGAATGTCAGCAGCACAGTTTTGAAGAAGATCCTGGCTTGTACAGGGAGCCAGTGTAACTGCTTTAGAAGGGGCGTCACATGGTCTCTCTTAGATGAACCCTGGAGAACCCTCGCAGCACTATTCATGGCAAGTTGCAAGGGGTTCAAAGTGGATTGGGGGAGACCTTGTAATATGGCATTGGCATAATCAAAGTGTGGTATTATCAGAGCCTGGTAAATTGTCTGAAAATCCTCTGGTTCAAGCAAGGGGCGTAGATGTCTGAGTGAACGGATCTTGAAATAGATTGCTCTTACAGTATTAGCTATGTGTGCCTTCATGTCAAGGTTTTGATCCAGTGTAACTCCCAGGTAACAAATTGTGGGTTTTGCTTGAAGATCAAAACTTCTGGTTCCTTGTCATGAATCTGTAAATTTAATGTATGCTGCTCTTAATTATTATTATCTGAAAGTTGCTCATTGGATGGAAGACCATTGTTTAAAATTAAATGGCAGGAAAACCAAACTACTAGGCCCAATATTAACATACTTGTCATTGCAAGATTAAACTTGCCTTCACTTAACATTTTAAAGATTCTGGGGATTCATCTAGACTCTGCTCTGTTTATGCTAAAAAGTATTTTTCAAAATGAGTCTTTTACAACAAATTTGACCATGTATTACTGAATTTCATCTTGGGATTCTTCTTCAGTTTATCATTCTTTATCAATTGGATTGCCATAATGTTTTATATTTAGATCTTCCCATCAGACTACTGTCTAGATTACAAATCCTTCAGAATACTGTTGGTTAAGGTTGGGTCTCGGGATTATGTCATGCCAATTTTGCATGCTTTACATTGGTTACCAGTAGCTCAACAAATTAAATTTAAGCTACTAGTATTGGCCTTTATAGTTTTCCAGCAGTGAGGTCCCACTGTACTTATCTTTTTATTTACCAACTTAATCTGGTTTGCGGGTGACACGTTCTCAAGATGCAAGGCTTTTTTCTTTACCAAGGGTTACCTTGTTTTGTTCGATTTGACTTGAGGCTAGAGCTTTATCTAGGTCCCTTCCATTTAGGTTGAACAATTTATCTCCTGGGCTGTGTTTTATTATAAATCACTTGTTTTAGAGAAAGGAGTTTAGCATTATTATTTGAGGGCATGATGATGAATTCGAGGACACTACTCTCTCTTTGCTGATGATGCTGTTCCTATTTTATATCTTCTGTTGATTTTTTGGTTTGATATTGTATATGTTTTATTGTAACTTGACCTAGGCTATTTGGAAAGGACAGGTGAAATGCCAAATAAATGAAATGAAATACGGCAGTTAAATTTACAGATCATGTTAAGTTACAGATCATGCTTGTCCTTATTTCGAATATTTACATTGGTTGCCTATTCTGGTTAGATGCCTGGTTTTTAAAATATTACATGGTCAGGGGCCCTCTGATATGTATAAAATGTATATAACAGGACATTGTGTTCCAGCCTATTTATTTATTTATTTATTTAACATGTTTTGTATCCCGCCTTTTCCTTCAATCAAAGCGGTTAATACAGCACAGAGTTAAACAAAGGTGAGGGAAACATACATTGCATTATCATTACATCACAACAAAACACTAGGAGTACAAACAGGGAACACAGTACATAACTTACATTACATTACCTTACATTAACTACAAACAGCATACCGCTGAACAGAATGAGCATATAGAATAAGCATATAGCAGCAGATAGTGGGTCCCGCACGGTCCACCGCCTAAGGGCCACGCCAAAGGGCCCTCTTGCGAGGCCCTCAGGTGCGGGCCCGCAAGGCGCGGGCACGCCTCTGGTGCGGCAGTTTAAATGCCGTTCTGAGGCAGATGATTGGCAGTTCGTGGGGAAGTGCGGAGGAGCTGCCGCTCAACTCCCCGATCTTGTAACTGCTGTTGCCGCTCTCCCCGATCTCTGGAGAGCCTCTGGTGCGGCGGTTTAAATGCCGTTCTGAGGCAGATGATTGGCAGTTCGTGGGGAAGTGCGGAGGAGCTGCCGCTCAACTCCCTGATCTTGTAACTGCTGTTGCTGCTCTCCCCGATCTCTGGAGAGCCTCTGGTGCGGCGGTTTAAATGCCGTTCTGAGGCAGATGATTGGCAGTTCGTGGGGAAGTGCGGAGGAGCTGCTGCTCAACTCCCCGATCTTGTAACTGCTGTTGCCGCTCTCCCCGATCTCTGGAGAGCCTCTGGTGCGGCGGTATAAAAAAATATAAGAAGTCCTTAGATAACAAACCTGCATTACATGGAATGCGTTGTCCAATGAGATTACTTTGGAGGATAATTATATAGCTTTTAGACAATCTTTAATGATAGCATTATTTCATAACTATTTTAATGCTTGATATTTCCTTTTTCAGTCCTTATCTGATTTTGTTTCTATCATTTTCATTGTATTGGGGGGGGGGCTCTGATTGATATGGGACTATTGTATAGCTCTTTGCAAATTTGATTAAGTTTGTATTTTGGTGTTGTAATTTGCTTTAAACCAAGTTTTAGACAAAGTGGAACAGATATGCTAAATTTAATTAAATTTCAGTAAATCATCTCTGATGTCCTGGTGCCCCACATGATCTTTATGCCTAGTTGATAGCAGTCATCTTTGGCTGTGTGCTATGCAAGCACACTATGGATTGGTTCATTCTGGTATGGCTTTGTGTGCCTGAACTACCTGCATGTGCCATGACCTGGGGGGGGATTAGGCCTTGCAAGACATTTTGCATATATGCAGGCCTGATCTTTCCACTCTGTGACCATGGCTCATGGCATCTGCACATATCTCCATGTGCCATAACCTACACATCCTTGTGCCCTTTCCATGTGTCAACCCTATCCAGCTGGTTTCACTCACTGATTGACTGATCCTATGTTATAGGTCACACCCATAGTGCATATGTAGGAGGGGGACTGCTCCTTGTCAGGCTGCACATGTTTTCATGGTGGTGCCCTCATATCTGGAGCAGCAGGGTTGGATGTGCTGGGCACACCAGCTGCCTTGTGCCCCTTCCCCTGACTACACTCAATGGTTATGGTTCTCCAGTTACCACATCTGCAACACCTATCCTGTCTTTTGGCTTCATGGCACATATTACTCTGTCATTGCAATGTTTGCTTTGTTTACATGTGTGTGCCCAGTCTCCCTGCGGGTGCTGCTAGTGCTTCTGGATGTCTGAGTGTATGTATCTGCACAAACTATTGTACTGCTTTTACCGATATTGGTCTTTACTGACCCTCAGAGGATGATGTCCTAGGTGTTTTCTCCATCTTGGCTGATGTTTGGGCCAACTTACCTACTGTACTTCCCTGCCTATACACTGGGTGTCTGCCAATAGCTACGTAACTCACTGGGCTAGGGACACATGGATGCTCTCCTAGACCCTCCTTGTTGCAACATATGTGGTACAGGATGTCGTCGTTTGCTAGAACCAGCCTGCACAACATATGGGTCTGTGCCCTCGAAAGGTTTGGCTGGGGTGTGGCTGCCACCTGCTCTACTGTGCTGTTCTGCATGGGTCAAAAATCATGTGAATGCATCCCTCAGAGGGATGCATCTGCAGTGCACATGGGCATGGCTTTAGTGACCATGCATGTGCAGATCACAATAAACAGACTTTTCAAGTGTGTCTTTATTTTACTGCACAGAGGCACATTGCCATAGTTGCTGCTCTCTGTGGGGACTATGCAAGTGTGCGGCAGCCCATTTTCCATCGTACACACTTGAAAAGTCTCCACTGCACATGCTTTTTCTCAATGTGTATATTCAGGGAAGGGAATGTGCCAGTTTTACAAGGCCCATGCACATGCATGATGCCTTTTCTAAAATCACAATTGATTTTCACATATTTTACTTTGCACGTTCCCATCACCACCTAAATGGCTTTTCTAAAATTTGTTTTTACTTGATCCAAAAAAAACATCTTTCAAATAATGAAAAAAGGAACCAAATGAAGAAAATAGGAAACAGCATAAGCATTGGCAAGTTAAATACAAAGCACTGATGAAGGCAAAAAGAGAATTTAAAAAGAAGCTTGCCATAGAAACAAAAACTCATAATAAAAACTTTTTCAAGTATTTTTGAAGCAAGAAGTCAGTGAAGGAGGCAATCGGATCAGGGAGGACAGGGCCATAGATAAGAGACTAAATGAATTTTTTGTTTTGATTTTTACTGAGGAGGATGTGAAGAAGCTACCCATATCAGAAAACATATTTAATGGTGATGAGTCAGAAGAGCCAAATCAAGTCTCAGTGAACCTGGAAGATGTAGTAGAACAAATTGACAAACTAAAGAGTAGCAAATCACCTGGACTGGATAGTGTATACCCAAGATTGCTTGAAGAACTCAAAGATGAAATTGCAGAGTTACTATTGATACATTTTTACCTATCGTTAAAATCATCAATGAAGACTGGAGAATGGCCAACATAACACCAATTTTTAAAAAGGGCTCCAGAGGTGATCCAGGAAACTACAGACCAATGAGTCTAATGTCAGTACCAGGCAAAATGGTAGAACTATTTTAAAGAACAATTACTGAACATATAGACAGTCATGGTTTAATGGGCAAAGTCAACATGGATTTAGACAAGGGAAGTCTTGCCTCACCAATCTGCCACATTTCTTTGATGGCATGAATAAACACGTGAACAAAAGGTATATACAGCATATTTAGACTTTCAGAAAGCATTTGACAAATGCCACATGAGAAAATTCTTAGGAAATTAAAAAGTTATCGCATAGTAGTCAATGTCCTATTGTGGATTAGAAACTGGTTGAGAGACAGAAAACAGAGTTTGGTTAAATGGTCAATTTTCTCAATGGAGGAGGATACATAGTGGAGTACTCCAAGGATCCGTGCTGGGAGCAGGGCTTTTTAATGTATTTATAAATGATCTGAAATTGGGAACAACATTATTCAAACTTGTTAAATCACACGCAGATTGTGAGAAATTGTAAGAGAACCTTGGGAGACTAGGAGACTGGGCATCCAAATTGCAGATTAAATTGAATATAGACAATTGCAAAGTGATGCACGTACAAAATAATAATTCAAACTATAAATATATAAAGCTAGATTCTGCATTAGGAGTCACTACTCAGGAAAAGGATCTAGGCATCACTGTGCATAATACATTGAAATCTTCTGTTCAGTGTGCAGTGACAGTCAAAAAGGCAAAAAGAATGTTAGGAATCCTTAGGAAGGGAATAGAGAATAAAACAAAGGATATCAAAATGCCTCTGCATCAGTCCATGGTGAGCTCATACATTAAGTACTGTGTACAATTCTGGTCTCCGCATCTCAAGAAAAATAAAGTGGAATTAGAAAAAGTAGAGAGAAGTGCAACCAAAATGATAAAGGGGATAGAATGACTATACACAGAAAGGCTAAAGAGGTTAGTCTTCAGCTTGTAGAAGAGACAGCTAAGAGGAGAAAGGATAGAGGTCTATAAAATCCTGAGTGGAGTGGAAGGGGTAAAGGCAGTGGCATTCTCAATCCTCTTGGCTCCTGGGAGAGATGTCTGTCCCCTGCGTGGCCTAGCGCTGTATGTCGCAATGCACCTCCCCCCTGACCCACAGAGGCAGCGCAGAAAACTTACCAAAAATCTGGCTTGCCATGGTGCCTCGCACTCCATGGTCTGGCCGCTCTTCTCTCCCAGCCGAACTCTCGTGATTCATGAGACTTCAGCTGGGAGAGAAGTGCAGCCGGGCCATGGAGCGCTAGGCACCGTGGCAAGCCAGCTTTTTGGAAATTTTGCTGCGCTGCTTCCATGGGCCCGGTGGGGGTGCACCCCCCTCCCAGCCAGGCACCTGGAGTGCTCTGCACTCATCGTCCCGCCCTTGGTACACCACTGGGTAAAGGCAAATCGACTGTTTACCTTTCAAAGTGTACAAAGACTAGGGGACATGCCATTAAGTGTTAGATAGTAGTGTATTTAAAACAAATAGGAGAAAATATTTTTCTCTCTACGAATAATTAAGCTTTGGAACTTATTGCCAGAGGATATGGTAAAAGCAGTTAGGTTTAAAAAAAGATGTGGACACTTTCCTGGAGGAAAAGTCCATAAAGTGTTATTAAGGTAGCCTGGGAGAAAGCCACTTCTTATCCCGGGGATAGGTAACATGGAACTGGCTACTTTAAGGGTATCTCAGATACCTGTGACCTGGATTGGCCACTACTGGAAACAGGACATTGGGCTTGATGGTCATTTGATCTGACCCATTGTGGCAGTTCTTATAATCTTATGTCCTAACCTTCTAGAAAATTACCTCCTATGCCTGACTGAAGACCAAACACGGTTTAGGACAACTATCCACATGGTTAACATAAGTCAACATCAACTCGAAAGCACTTACAACAATATGCATCTATAGCGGTACTTTTATGCATGCATATCTCCAATCATTTTATAAAAATCTATTTCTATAAGTAAAATGCTGTTTTACACACAAAAATAGCTTAGAAATTACCCCTTGTCTGAATTTAGGACACTACAGATGGGTCACACAAAGTAGATGTAACTTCAAGGTTAGATACAAAGTAGTGATTTAAAAGGAACCATATCAATAACTGTTCTGGTATATTAATAATACAATGCATAAAAAAGCAATAATGCAAATTTAGTTAAATGAGCTGGAACTTTGTTAATTTCTTGCCCACGTCTTTACCTATTCAGCTTCCTGACTCCCCTCAACCCAATGGCTGATGGTAGGTTGAGAATCAGAAAAATCCCCTCGTCACAGAATTTTATTTTCTTAATACTGATGCAAATCTCAGACCCATTATTGTCCGGAGCTGTGCTTTAAAAAATGAAGGAAAAATAATTCTAATACCTAATTAAAATAACCATATGCATAAGATACACCCCAGGGAATTATGCAACAAAAATGTGAAAATTATGCATCATAAAACTGAAAATTATGCAAATGGAACTGTTATAATTTTTTAAACAAAATATTAACTAGAACATCTATAGAAACATGTACAGGCACTTTTATACATTACAACAATATAAGAAGGCTTATATCATTACAAATGAACAAAGAATACTACTGGGAGCAAACACCTCAGGCCTCTTATCATCTCTTCAATGCGTATGCAAAATAAATGAACACACAGTTGCATGTTGGTGCCATGAAAATTATGCATTCAGCATCATGCCTCAACACAAAATGCTGTGTTAAAGCAAGTAAGAGGAATAGCCTAGTGATTAAAGCCTGGCTTGTTACCAAGGGACTACCATTCAATTCCTACTAGCACTCTTGTGGCCTTCGGCAAGTCACTTAACTCTCCATTGCCTCAGAAGAAAGGCCTGGCAATCTACTTCCGGTCACACTGCCAAGAAAACCAAGGAGCTGCTGGGTCGCCAGGAGTCAGCATTGACTCAAAGGCACACATTGTATTTGCATTTTGCAGAGAATCAATTTTAAGTAGCTCTCTCTTGTCATCCAGTTCATCCCCTAAACATTTGTTCTCCCCTTAAACATACTTTCTCCCCCTCCCCAGCTCATCCCCCTTCAACATGCTCTCTCTGCCCTCCCAGTTCATCCCCTTTCAACAAACTCCTTTCCCCACCTCTTCCCACCAAAATTCTCTCTTCTCCTCCTCCTCAGCTTATTCCTCCTTCAACACTTTTAACCCTCCTCAGCTCCTCCTTCCCTCAGCACTCTCTCTCCTCCCCAGCTCATTCCTCCTTCAATACTTTATCCCTCAGCCCATCCCTCCTTCACAAAATTTCTGTTTACCTCCCCAAAAATACTTCTCCTTAACCCCCAACATGTCTCCCCCAACAAGTCCCTTCCCCAGCTTGTCTCTCTCTCATCACAATCTCTCCTACAAGCTCTTTTCAACTATGCCACCTCTCTGGTTCTCCTGCTCCTCCCACTCGCCTCCTAATGCCCTTCTATCTCTCCTGCTCACTCCCGACACAGCTAACACCCTCTCCTATTTTCCCGAGTCAAGCCACATTACTATGCTGGTTTTTGGAATCTCCCTTACATTTGAAATATTGACCTCTGACCTCTACTTGGCGCGAATTCGAATGCTAGAATTGTATTCAGCACACAGCGTGCCGGCACAGAACTCACCACCTTCATAGGTTTGTTCCGCTTGGAAGAAGTTAATTTATATTTCCTTGGGCTCAGGTTGTTTAAGATCTTATGGCTTGCATGTACAGAGTTAGAAATTACCCCCTCTTTTAAATACATCTCTTTTTAAAAGCCTGTTGCATTTTACTTGTTCATTGCCCATGTTCCCTGTAAAATAGTTATCTCCAAGTTATAATGCCCTGTTCAATGTAATTTCAGTTTGTTCAATGTAAACCGCCTTGATATCATGAAAGGTGGTATATAAGAAATGATAAATAAAAATGAATTTAATTAATTAATTAATTAATTAAAATTCAAGTTAAATGTTGCATCTATTCCTGCTGATGGCACAACAGGATTTTCCCGCTGACATATTACTTACCGGCTTTATGTAACGCGCTCTTACTTAGGGCTGATATTTAGTCCTCTTCATTTCTGATAAACAACCTTTTTGTTTTCATAATTAATGCTGGATAAATTCCCACCCCCCCTTTATTGATTTGTATTTATTTATCCATTACCAATTTGTTCACCGTTTCCCTCTATGCTACACTATTGGTTCTCATATAGTCTGGCTCCAACATGATAACGTGAGGGAACACTGCTTTCCTCCGCTTTCCCCACTTTCCTATGCTTCCTTCTTTTTGTTTTTAGATCTTATTATTTTAGTACAGGAGCAATTTTGCCTCATTGATTTTCATTGGTTAACCATTTTGTTTACAGCCCTTTTATAAGCTGCACAACTGTTTTTATTATATATGATCTGGCTTTGAAATGACAAAATAAGGGAACAACCTTAGTTCTTGTTGTTCCGCACTTTTATATGTATTATGTCTTGATGTTATATTTTTATATATAAAAGGAGTATTTTTATGTAACACTAGTTCATCAAGTGACGTTCACAGAGTATAATAGCGAGTATGGCACTTTATAATTTGATCCCCATTGTACCTCCTCATCTAGCTTCCCACATTTAGGTTCTAGATAAGGTGTCAGGTTTATTGTGTGTCATCACATTTTCCCTGTCCTTTATTTTATGATTTTAATGATTCACGATTTTGTTTATTATTTGCACGTGTTTTATTGTATATTTTTTAATTTTTAATTTTCTTATTTATTTTATTAGCTTGTTTATGCATGATTTTATATTTTGATTGTGTTATTTTTCTCTCGAAGCTGTGTAACCCCTGAAGAAGGCAACAGAGAAACACATTGGGGGTTTTCACGAATAAAGGCACCTGTGATCTCCACATGCCACTCGCTCCTTATAGTTCTTCTTCTATGTATTGTGAGGGCCTCACTCTCTTTGTGGTTCCTATCCTGAACATCTACTTGGGCTGCCACCCAATGGACTAGCAACTATCCAGGAAACTGGGTAAATTTAACTCCCCATCACTACACTGGGATAGAGGTTGGTTGAGAACCTCCCCAAACATTTATTTTTGTTGAGAGCTACAGAAAGTAGAGGATCCTCCAAGAGGCCTTTCAAATTCCCCAGGGACCTTCCAACATTCATGCTGCCTAAAATGGCATATGGGCAGCCCCCATCACTCACCCAGGAAAAGAACTGGCTCAACAGAGAAAACAAAATCCCTGAAGCAGAATTTTCCATATTGGGGATCTGAACTTACCAAGGTTTGAGAGAGGATAAAGCCAGCGCAGATCTGACCAGTTCCCAGGGGACAATTACCATGCACCAAACCACCATACAGGGGGTAAAAGGAATTAATTTTTTTTTTGCATGTCGTGCCCTCTTGACACTGGAGGGAATGGGGGCATCCTGGCCCGATGTTGCCCTGAGAAGCACCAACAATGTTTAAAAGACCAAACTGAGGCTGTAACAGTCCCTCCCAATGAATCATGAGGTGCTGCTTTCCTAGTGCTGTGCTTTTTTTTTTTTTTTTAAGAAAATATATCCATTGTTAGCATCGAGAGGGAAGGATGCAAATAGCCCCAGGGTGCCAAAGCTTGAAAATAAGCTCCATGGAGCTGTATGCAGTTATTGCCACTGCTGGCGGTCCCAGAGAGGGGTGACAGCAACGGAAATGGGTGTCCCTGGAGTACTTCGCTTAATGATAGTACCAGCCCTAACCATGGGTGCTAATCTCATGGTCCTCGCAACATGCTCTTCTTTGAGCAAAGTCCCAGTCATTTCTCTGGACACTGTCAAGCCATTTCCCCATGTGACTGCAGCAGCAGCTGATCACAAGAAAAATGCCATCGCCTCCCACTGGCTGTATTGCATCAGCCACAATCAGCCTGAGAGGCCCCTCTTTTCACAGCTTGCTCACCTCTGCATCAAGTCACTTATGTCAGCAGACCCTGCTACCCCAGAGGAAACTATCAGTCCTGCAGATCCAAAGGGCTGATGCACTGTTAGTTCTGTTTCTTTTTTAACCAAACTTTAAAGTACTACCATTCATATCGATATAAGCGAGGTTGTGTTGTTGAACTGTTTCTTTCTTGTTCTAGGTTTCTCGGTTGCCTGGAGATGCATAAGTGTCCTTGCACCTCGGGTCACTGGGAGCTGATTGTTGAGTGATTTCAATGACATGGATGTGGGAGAGAGGGGGGATATGAGAGTGGAAAAAATGGGGGGGGGGGGAAACAGCATTGTTTGTATATTTCAGATGTTCTGTATTAATAGAAACATAGAAACATGACAGCAGAAAAAGAACATATGGCCCATTCCAGTCTGCCCTAATATACCAACTACTAAGTCCCTTTTTTTCCTTCTGTGTATGTCCCTGTTCTTGTTATCTATGCCTTCCTGGTTGTCTATTGCAGATTTTAGCATCATCTGTAAAACGGCAAACCTTATCCAACAACCCTTCCACGATATCACTAATAAAAATGTTAAAAAGAATCAAATCAAAGTCCCTGTGGCACACCACTGGTAATATCTTTCTCCTCAGAGTGAGCTCCATTTACCTGTACCCTTTGTCACCTCTCACTCAACCAATTTCTAACCCAGTCACTTGGGGTCCATTGTTAGGGTGCTCAATTTATTTATAAGTTGCCTGTGCGGAACAGTGTCAAAAGCTTTACTGAAATCTAAGTAAACCACATCTAGTGCTCTCCCTTGGTCCAGCTCTCTGGTCACTCAGTCAAATAAATTAATTAGATTTGTCTGACAAGACCTGCCTTTAGTGAAACCATGCTGCCTCAGATCCTGCAATGCATTGGACTCCAGAAAACTCACTAGTCTCTCTTTTAGTAGCCTTTCCAATAATTTACTAATCACAGAGGTCAGACTAGGAAATACAGGTCAGCTAATCTCATCCTTACTTCTACTTTTATCTAAAGGGACCACATGCGCCTTTCTCCAGTCCTCTAGGACCACTCTCAACTCTGAAAATAACCCCCAGTCTTTCACTCAACGTGGCTCCGTTTCGCCAAATGGCTTCTTTAGGGGTATAGCCAGATGTCTACATATGTGTTGTTCACTTATTGTTTTCAACATGGCATTTCAGCATTAACAACTTCAGCAGTTAAGCCATTTGCAATAATTTGCCATAAGCATTGCAGCAAGCATTCGTAACGGAGATGTATCTATAATTCTGGCTCATAGATTGGACCATTAAACAGATGGAATGGAGGTTATTTTTGTTAAATACACATAAATTAAAGAAATAGTGAAAAAGTGAAGGGGTTTTTCTGACAAAATTATTGGTGCCTTATGTAAGATTGAATCAATTGTTGATGCAAAGAACTAACTGAAATCTTTTCTTCTTCACAGCTGGAGAGTCATTTATAAGTTTTAAGATAAATGATATAAAAGTCTGCAAGTTTATCTCAATATTCATTATTTAGGAAGAAGGAGACTATATAGAGAGTTAATTTCACAGGTGATGTGTTGTTGGTTGATGCGCAAAACTAACCCATTTGGAAAAACTGGCCCTTATGAACCCTAAGCCAGAATCCATCTGCAAGCAGCCAAACTGATAAATATTTAAACTTGGATCACAGACACAAATAATTCTGGTCTATTAAAGCTATGGAAATACAGAGCTTAAAAGGGAGAGAGGAGACACTGCAGGTTAAACTAGAAAGAGAGAAAGAGAAATCCATTTGCATTGGTGTGAAATACAGACCTCCATCACAGGGAGAAGACGTGGACGGAGATTTCATAGAAGACATACGCAACAATGCCAGGAAAGAGGAAGTGCTACTGATAGAGATTTCAATATGCTGGATGTTGATTGGCGCATCCTTGCTGCGGTGTCATCTAAAAGCAAGGAGATCCTGGATTCTCCACAGGAAGAACTATTCAGGCAAATAGTAACAGAACCTACACATGAAAGGGCCATACTGGACTTGGTGCTTACCAATGGGGAAAGTGTTTCTGCTATTATACTGGGAGATCATCTCACAACCAGTGATCACCAGATGGTGTGGTTGGCAAACTAGTCAAGAAAACAAAAATATAAAATGAAGAGGAAATAGCCAATGCAATAAAATGGGGAGATAAGACCTTTTTCAGATATGTTAGTGAGAGGAGAGAGGGCAAAAGTGGTATTGTCAGACTCAAGGGTGAAGGAGAAGAATATGCAGAAGCTGATGAGGATAAAGAGGAATTGTTTAACAAATATTTCTGTTCTGTGTTCACAGATGAAGGGCCGGGAACAGGACCTCAGACAACACCTAAACAGGAACAAAAGCAAGGGACATCTTAAATGATTTTCAGAAGACTGTATTCATGAGGAACTAACTAAACTAAAAGTGGACAAAGCGATGGGACCAAATAGGATAAATCCAAGAATACTGAAGGAACTTAGGGATGTTCTAGCAGCTACACTGACTCATCTTTTCAATGCCTCTTTGGATTCAGTTGTGGTGCAGAAAACTGGAGAGAGGCACATGTGATCCCTTTACAAAAAAGTGGAAGTAAGGATGTGGTTGAAAACTGCAGGCCGGTCAGTTTAATCTCGGTGGTGAATAAATTATTGGAAATGCTGCTGAAAGAGAAAATAATGAGGTTTCTGGAATCCAAAAGATTATCAGATCCGAGGCAGCATGGATTCACTAAGGGCAGGCCTTGTCAGACAAATCTGATTGATTTCTTTGACTGGGTGATCAGGGAGTTGGACCGAGGGAGAGCCCTAGATGTGGTTTACTTAGATTTCAGTATTTGACACTGTTCCGCACAGGTGACCTATAAATAAACTGAGCACCCTAGAGATGGACCCTAAAGTTACTACTTGGGTTAGAAATTGATCGAGTGGGAGTTGACAAAAGGTACAGGTAAATTGAGTTCACTCTGAAGAGAAGGAGTGAACCAGTGGAGTGCTGCAGGGATCTGTCCTTGGTCAGATTCTTTTTTTTTTTTTTTGAAACTTTATTTTTATTAATCATGTGCAAGACAGGAAAACAGCATACATATCCAGCCGTTACCGTTGCTATCGGACCGACTCCTTCCACCCAAAGCATACATCATTAACCTGTCCCCCAGCCTTCATCGAAAACCATACAAATACCCAAGTTTCAGTCAGAAGATAATAAACCCCAAACCATAGAACATTCAGAACTGCAACAAACATAACAATTCAAACATATCAAACAGAAATCCCCGTGTGCTGTGTACATGGTGCTAATCCGCGTTACCACTACCCCCAACCCCCTCCTCTCCCTCTCCCTCCAAGCCCCCCCGTCCTCCCCTCTTCCCCCCCTTCAAACACGGATCCCATACCTTATGGAATTCCCACTCCTTACCCCGCAAGCGGTAGGTCAATCTATCAAACTGAATCATATCCTCCACTTTCCTCTGCCAGTCCTCTACACTCGGCCCTCCCATCCCCTTCCAACGCCAAGCGATGGCCACCCGCGCTGCTAACTGGAGCTTCTCTACCAGCTTCTGCTCCCACCGCCCCCTGCCTCCCCGGGCCCCTCCCCCCAACACCCATTCCTTCAGCTCTCCCCCCACCCCCACCCCTCCACCCTTCCTACCCTCCCTCCTCCAACCCATTCCCTCCTGCACCTTACCCCAAAACTGCTGAATCACCCGACACACCCACCACATGTGCGGCAAATCCCCCTTTTCCCCACACCCCCGCCAACACATACCCGTCCCGGACCCCCCCGCCCAAACCATCCGACTAGGTGTTACGTAAGCCCCGTGTACAATCTGCAACTGAGTTTGCCTCCACGAGGTTACCGCCGTGGTCTGATATATGCCCCGATATATCTTCTGCCACTGATCCTCGTCCCACACTTCCCCCACCCATTTATGCCACCGGTCCCTATGTCCCTGTCCCCCTGCTTCCTCCAACTCCGCCGCCTCCTCCAACAAGACCCTATAGATTCTAGAAATGCTCCCTTTATCCTTATTCCCCCGGAACAACGCTAGCTCCATCTCTGTACTGGGCCGACCTATCCTTCTGCGGGCATCCCCCGTAGTAAGAAAGTGCCGAACTTGGAAATACTGATAAAAATGAATTTTGCATTGCACTCTATTCTCCAGCTCGCTGAGGGAACACCCCCCCCCCCCCCAACGCCAGACAATCCCCAAGTTTCTCAACCTTCCCCTGAAGCCACCCCGCACCACCAAAGGGGAAAAAATCCCGCACCCTGGTCCAGGCCGACACTGGGCTAGGAAACCACCTCCTCCCCTCCCTCCCCTGATAAAGCTTCCACATAGCCCCCAAGAAGGGATGCCCTGTCCCCCGACCCCAGAGGAGCATTCCCCTCTGCCCGTCCAGCCACTGGGTCAAAGACAAGGCCCCCATGAGTGTCCTCTCCAGATCCACCCATGCCGCCTCCCCCCCTCGGCGGTAGTGATCCCTCCAAGCCTTAAGAACCCCGGCCTGATAGTACCACCGTAGGGAGGGCATCCAAACTCCCCCTCTATCCTTAGCCAGCCGAAGCTGACTGATCTTAACCTTGGCCTTCTTCCCTCCCCATACAAATCGCCTCACCTTCTCCTCCCACCGCCGGATGACCCCCCCCCCGGAATCACCACCGGCAGCTACGTGAATAGATATAAGAACTTGGGCACCACACTCATCTTAACGGCCTCTATCCGCCCCATCCAGCTCAGCTGCAGAGATTTCCAACTATCCAACAGTTTCCCAATCTGGTCCCCCAGCTTCTGATAGTTAAGTTCATATAATCTCCCAGGATCCTCCGATATTTGGACCCCTAAGTATTTAAAATGCCCCGGCGCCCATTTAAAGGGAAAGTTCTCCAGAGCCTCCTTCCTGAACCCCTCAGGGCCAACACTTCCGTTTTTGCCATATTCACCTTAAACCCCGACACCGCAGCAAACGCCTCCAACTCTGCCACAAACACTGGTAGGGAATTGACCGGATCCGCCATAAAGACCAGGGTGTCGTCCGCGTACAAAAGAATCTTGTGATCCCCCCGCCCAATTCGAACCGGATGAATCTCCTTCCTAGACCTTACGCGGACTGCAAGCGCCTCAATCGCGATTGCGAAGAGCAGAGGGGAGAGAGGGCACCCCTGCCGGGTCCCCCTTTGCAGGTCAAACCACTCCGAACACTGCCCATTCACCAAGATCCGGGCCTTCGGGCGTTTATAAAGAGCCCGTACTCCCTGCACAAAGCCGGCCCCTAGCCCCATCTTATCCATCATCGCAAACAAGAACTCCCACTCCACCCTATCGAAAGCTTTCTCGGCATCCAGTGCGACACACACCGCAGGCTGCCGCGCTTCCTTCACAGAGTGAAGTATCCCCACCGCCCTTCGCACATTATCCGTGATTACTCTTCCCTGAATAAACCCTGTCTGGTCTGGGTGAATCAAACCCGGGAGAAGCCCCTCCAACCTCCCCGCCAATATCCTAGCATATAATTTCGCGTCACAGTTAATCAGTGCTATAGGCCTATAGTTCTCACATCTATCCGGGTCTCTACCTTCCTTTGGAAGAACCACCACATTGGCCTGCGACATCGTCTCTGGCAGTGCCTCCCCACGCAGAAACCCAGAGAAGAGCCGGGCCAAAAGGGGCGCCACCTCTTCCCGCATCACATGAAAATACTCCGCTGGGTAGCCATCAGCCCCGGCCGCCTTGCCCCTGGGAAGCCGCCGAATTTCCTTCAGCACTTCCCCCACTTCAATAGGCCGACCCAGCCAGATAGCCTGCTCCTCACTAACCCTCGGTATCTGCAACCCCCCCAGGTAGGCGGTTATCTGCTCCCGAGAGGCCCCCTGCTGTCCCGTGTACAGCTGCTCATAAAACCTCCGAAAGGCTCTACATATGCCCTGGCTATCCGCCACCCTCTCCCCCTGCTCATTTCGAACTTCCGCCACCACCCGGCTCTCCCGCCGCTGCTTGAGCTGCCGTGCCAGCATCTTCCCCGCTTTGTTCCCTCCCTCCATAAAAGATCGCTTGGATGCCCGCATCAGCCTCTCCATCCCCTCCAAATCCAACTTGTTCACTCGCTCCCGCAACATTGCCGCCCTCCTGCGCGCCGCCGAGGAGCCGGTCTTACTGTGCTCCCCCTGCGCCTCCTCCAACTCCCGCATCCACTCACGTCTCTGTGCCTCCCGTTCCCGTTTCCGCTGACTCCCCATCTGCATCAACAACCCTCGCATATAAGCCTTCCCAGAGTCCCAAAGCGTGGCGTCTGAGACCTCCCCGTTGTCGTTCCACCCCAGAAACTCTTTCCAGGCCTTCTTAAGCCGCACCTGCCCTTCCTGGGACTGAATCAAAGAGACATTCCCCCGCCAGCCCCCCGACTGCCTCTCCGCCCTTCCCCCCCCCTGGAGTCCATTCCCCTGTCACCAACCCATGATCCGACAGAAGCACGGGGTGCAGCCGTATATTCCCCAGGGCCCCCAACTGTTCCTTCTTCCCAAAAATCATGTCAATCCTTGAATAGTTCCCCAATCTAGGAGTATAACAAGTGTAGCCTCTCTCCCCGGGATTCTCCCACCGCCAAATATCCATCAGCCCCCAATCTGCCATGCATTTCCGCAACTCCCGCCCCTCCCGGCGATGCTTCACCCGCTTATAATTGGATCTATCCTCCGGACCCACCACACAATTCATGTCACCCCCCACAATCCACTCCCCCCGGGCCTGTTTTGCAAACTCCCGCATTGCCTTCTGAAAGAAAGTACCCTTCTGCCCGTTAGGTGCATACAGATTTAAAAAGGACACCTCCTGCTGACCCACCCTCCCCACCACCCACACCACCCTCCCCATCTTATCCCCCCCTGAAGCTAAGGGAACAAACTTCAACCGCTTGTGCACCAGTATCACCACTCCCCTCTTTTTGGAATTATACGGCGTTCCATACAGCTGCTCATACCCTTGGGCTTTCAATTTATCCTGCTCCGCCGCTATTAAGTGAGTCTCCTGCAGCATGGCCACCTCAATCTTGTGTTTAGCCAGCTGCGTGAGAATCCACTTCCGCTTAATAGGGCTATTTATCCCCCGTACATTGTACGATGCAATGTTATGTCCCCCATCATCCTTGTAACGCTCAACCAGCCTCCCCCTTCTTCCCCAGCCAACCCCCCATGACTTCCACATCTCCCGCACCTCCACAGCACACACAACTTGCACCCCCCTTAAACTCCCCCCCAAATCAACAAACACCCCCCGCCCGTCACACTTTTGTTGTTTACAGACCTCCATTAGCCCCTCTCCTGCTAATGCGTTCCTCTCCCCGCCCCCCTCCCCGCACCCATTCCCCACAGATCTTCCCCTTTCCCTCCCGCTCCCCCCACCCCCAATTCTCGCCCTCTTCCCCTACTAACTCACCCACCTTCGCCCCCACCCACAGCTGAATGCAAATCCACCCAACCCACATAACCAGTTCACAATCCCCTGACAGTCCAAGGCCATTCCATGCAGTGCATCACTCTCCGGGACTCTGCCGCCCGCCGATCTCTCCACCCGCTCTCTGCTGGTCCCCCTCTCCGCTCCGACTGGCCGTGCTCTCACGAGGCGAGTTCTTCTGTACCTTCAGATGTTTCTCCAACACTTCTCTCGAAGCAAAGAACCGCCGTACTCCATTCACCACCATCGTGATCCGGGCCGGGTACCAGATTGCAATCTGTACACCTTGTTTCGCCAACTGATCTCGCCACCGCAGCAAATCTTTCCGCCTCTTCACTGTCTCAGAGGCCAAGTCCGGGAAAACGTACACAGTCCAGTCCTTATACTGCACGCTCTTAGAGCGCCTGGCTGCCCGAATAACATGCTCCCGATCCTGGAAGCGCAGCAGCTTAATTATCAGAGCACGTGGGTTGGCGCCTCTTTCTGGTCTAGGCCGAAGCTCTCGATGTGCTCGCTCTATCTCATACGGCGACGGGGAGGGGGGATCTGGGAAGCAGGTCACCAGTAAATCCTTAACAAACTCGAGCACATTGTCCCCCCTCCACCCCCTCTGGAACGCCGAAAATGCGCAGATTAGAACGCCTATCATGATTCTCCATATCCTCCACTTTGGCGTGCAACCAACTCACTTGCTGCTGCAGCGAGCTCACCACGCGGTCCATTGAGGCCTGGGCATCCTCCGTCTGGCTCACGCGACTCTCCACCTCCTCCAGACGCTGCCCGAGGGTTGCAAATTTCTCCTCCATCCGCCCGCACATCCGGTCCACAATCTCTTCCTTCGAATCTCTGATTTCACGGAGGATCGCCGCTAAATCTGCCGGCTGCAGATCCACTCTCTCCTCTCCCTCCGCCTCTTCAGAGCCGCTCGGAGATGGCGGCGCCGACTGTGTGCCCGCACTCGCTACCACTTTCTTCCCTCCGCTTGCCTTGGCTGCATAGAGCTCTTTAATGGTAGAGCCCAGCTTCAGCTTCACTACCTTAGGCATTTTCGCCGATATGGGGGCCAGGAGGGTGCCTCTCCTACCTCGCTTTAGGGGTGCGGGTCAGGGAGCTCGCTTACACGCGTCTCACCTCCTCCGTGGCTAAACCGGAAGTCCCTCAGATTCTTTTTAACATCATTGTTAGTGATATTGCAGAAGGGCTGTCGGGTAAGGTTTGCCTTTTTGCAACAGAGTAGACACCCAGGAAGGTGTAGATAACATGAGGAGGGATCTAACTAAGCTTGAAGAATGCTCTAGAATTTGGCAGCTGAGATTTAATGCTAAAAATGCATGGTCGTGCATTTGGGCTGCAAAAATCCAAAGGAGCGGTACAATATAGGGGGTGACATACGTCTGTCCACAAAAGAAGAACAGGACCTAGGCATGATTGTGTCTGATGATCTCAAAGTAGCTAAACAGGTAGAAAAGGCAACGGTGAAAGCTAGAAGGGTGCTTTAGTGCATAGGGAGAGGAATAGCCAGCAGAAGAAAGGAGGTGATAGTGCCTCTGTATAAGTCTTTGGTGAGACCTTATTTGGAGTATTGTGTGCAGTTCTGGAGACCACACCTTCAAAAGGATATAAACAGGTTGGAGTCGGTACAGAAGTTGGCTACTAAAATGGTTAGTGATCTTTATCATAAAGCATATGACGACAGACTAGTGGAGAAGATTAGTGGAGGAGGGATGGTAAGGAAATCCACAGTACTACCTTTTAACTTTTGAAAGGGAGACTATGATAAAGTGAGGAAAATAATTAAGAAAAAACTAAAAGGAGCAGTTGCAAAGGTTAAAGACTTACATCAAGCTTGGGTGTTGTTGAAAAATACTATCTTGGAAGCTCAGACCAGCTGTATTCCACGCTTTAAGAAAAGTGGAAGGAAGTCAAAAAACTGCCAGCATGGTTTAAAGGTGAGGTCAGAGAGGCTGTTGTTGCCAAAAAAGCATCTTTCAGGAAATGGAAAAAAAGAGCCAAATGACGAAACCTGGAAACAGCACAAGCACTGGCAAGTCAAATGCAAGGCATTGATAAGACAGGCAAAGGGAGAATTTGAGAAGAAGCTTGCTGCGGAAGCAAAAACGCGAAATAAAGACTTTTTCAAGTACATTAGTAGCAAAAAACCTGTGAGAGAGTCAGTTGGTCTATTAGATGATAAAGGGGTTAAAGGGGCACTAAGAGGCAACAAGGCGATAGCGGAGAGACTGAATGATTCTTTGCTTCGGTCTTTACTGAGGAAGATGTAGGGATGTTACCCATGACTGAAGTGGTATTTAAAGGTGCGGAAGAATTGAAGGAAATATCGATACATCAGGAGATGTATTACAACTATTAGATAAACTGAAGAGTAGCAAATCACCTGGGCCAGATGGTATACATCCAAGGGTGTTGAAAGAACTGAAATATGAGATTGCAGACCTGCTATTAGGAATCTGTGAATTTTCATTACAATCATCTGTAATACCTGAAGATTGGAGGATCGCCAATGTAACGCCAATTTTTAAAAAGGATTCCAGGGGTGATCCGGGAAACTACAGACCGGTGAGCCTGACGTCAGTACTGGGAAAAATGGTAGAAACCATCATAAACAACAAAATTACTCAGCATGTAGATAGCCATGGCCTAATGGGAGACAGCCAACATGGCTTTAGACAAGGAAGATCTTGTCTTACTAATCTGTTATGTTTTTTTAAAGGTGTGAATAAACAGGTGGACAAAGGTGAGTCGGTTGACATAGTGTATCTGGACCTTCAGAAAGCCTTTGACAAGGTCCCTCATCAGAGACTTTTGGCAAAACTAAAGAGTCTTGGGATAGGAGGCAGTGTACTATTGTGGATCAGGAACTGGTTAGAAGATAGAAAGCAGAGGGTAGGGCTAAATGGCCAATTTTCTCAATGGAGAAAGGTGAATAGTGGTGTATCCCAGGGATCTGTGATGGGTCCGCTGCTTTTTGACATATTCATAAATGACCTGGAAAAGGGAATAACGAGTGAGGTTATCAAATTTGCAGATGACACAAAACCCATGAGGATTGTGGAAAATTGCAAGAGGATCTTGATAAATTGGAAGACTGGGCATCAAAATGGCAGATGAAATTTAATGTGGACAAGTGCAAAGTTATGCACCTAGGGAAGAACAACCCAAACTATGGTTACACGATGCAAGGTTCCACATTAGGAACCACCACCCAGGAAAAAGATTTAGGTGTCATTGTGGATAACATGTTAAAACCCTCCACCCAGTGTGCAGCGGCAAGAGAGCAAATAGAATGCTAGGTATCATAAGGAAAGGAATGGAAAATAAAACAAAGGATATTATAATGCCTCTGTATCGTTCCATGGTGTGACCGCACCTTGAATATTGTGTGCAGTTCTGGTCGCCGTATCCTAAAAAGGATATAGCGTTATTAGAAAAGGTTCAGAGAAGAGCCACCAAAATGGTAAAGAGGATGGAAGGATACCCCTATGAAGAAAGGCTGAAAAGGTTAGGACTCTTTAACCTGGAAAAAAGATGGCTGAGGGGAGATATGATAGAAGTCTATAAATTAATGGACCGAGTGGAACATGTAAATGTAGATCGATTGTTTACGTTATCAGAATATAGAAAGACTAGGGGACATGCAATGAAGCTACAGGGTAAACTATTTAAGACAAATAAGAGAAAATATTTTTTCACTCAACGTGTAATCAAACTCTGGAATTTGTTACCGGAGGATGTAGTAAAGGCCGTTAGTGTAGCTGGGTTTAAAATGGGTTTGGACAAGTTCCTGGAGGAAAGGTCTATAAACCATTATTAAAAGGGGACCCAGGATATCAATGCTTGACCCAATACAAGCATTGTGGAACCTGTGCCTTTTGGGAAAACTGCTAGGTACTTATGACCTAGACTGGCCACTGTTGGAAACAGGATACTGGGCTTGATGGACCTTGGTCTGATCCGGTATGGCATATCTTATGTTCTTATGACTTATGGACCTTACTATGTATACTTTAGAGGAAAGGCGGGACAGAGGTGATATGATTGAGACATTTAAATACCTCAATCGCATAATTGCACAGGAGGAGAGCCTCTTTCGATTGAAAGCAAGCTCTGCTATGCGGGGACATGGGATGATGGTGAAAGGGGATCGACTCAGGAGTAATATGCGGAAATATTTCTTTACGGAAAGAGTGATAGATGTGTGGTATAGTTTCCCAGTGGAGGTGGTAGAGATGAGGACAGTTTCTGAATTCAAAAAAGCATGGGACAAACACAGAGGATCTCTAAAGAAAAAAAGGGGACTTGTAGTGGTTGATATGGAAGGGCAGATTAGATAAGACATGTGGTCTTTTTCTGCCATCATGTTTCTAGGTATTTGTTGTACAGCACTCATTTGCTGTTACTATTTGAACTGGACATATTTATTGCAGTAAAGAGAACTGCAGCACCCAATTCAGAGTTAAGAGCTTCAGTAATTTATGTCCCAAGGGCCTTGAATGGATTAGGACCAGCCTGCTGCTTTAGGGCAAAAGGAGGACTACAAAAGTAAAAATGAAAATGAATTAAATTAAAAATTAGCCTCAAAATAGGTGCTCACTTGGACTCCCAACCAAGGAGACCTTTTATGAAATTACCCTGCGCATGTGAACAAGTGCAAAATGATACACATAGGGAAAAATTATCCAATCTATTGGAACACAATGCTAGGCTCCATATTAAGAATCAGTACCCATGAAAAGCATCTTGGTGTCATTGAGAACAGTACATTGAAATGCTTGGCTCAGCACGCATGCTGCAGTGATGAAAAAATCAAATGGAATGCTAAGTGTTCGCCTTTAAGTTTTATGTTTAATTTCACTTACATTCCACCTATCCTTAATCCTAAATAGATTATAAAATCAATACTGATTAAAATTCACAAAATATAGACAACAACATAATTTATAGAAAATGAAACAGAGAATATCATAATATCTCTGTACCAATCCATTATGTGACAGCACCTTGTGTACTGTTGGCAGTTCTGGTTACCTCATCTCAAAAAAGATATACAGGAATTGGAAAAGTTTCAGAGAAGGCTATAAAAATGATAAAAAGGGATGGAACAGCTTCTCTATGAAAAGAAGAAAAGTAAAAAAGATTATGGCACGTTGGCTTGGAGAAGAAACGGTTAAGAGGAGACATGGTTCTAAAAGACCATGAGTTGGGGAGAGGGAGATTGGTAAATAAAGAATAGTTGTTTACCCTTTCAAATACTATAAGAGGAAGGGACACCACATGAAACTAAAAAAGGGGATGTGCAGCAGGGATCAAAGGGGGTGTGCAGCAGCTGTTGAATTGATGTGCATCTCTTAGGGGGGTAGAATAAAGTTCCCTCCTGAAGTCTTGCTGAGTACCTTTATGTGATTACCCCATTGTATAACATCTATACCAAATCTCAGCAAAGCGACTCTACACTTAAATATGGCAGGCACGGAGATCACGTGATGTGGTAAGCCCGGGTGGACGCTGATCGCCTGGGCTCCGGACCTCTAACCCCTGTACCGATATTTTAGAGCCGTTTTCTGGGGGCAAAAGGAGTAAAAAATAGCTTCCCGAAGTGAGGAGATCGGGGGAGGACAATTTTCCACCGTGATTGACAGCGGAGCCAATGGCATCGACGGTGAAATCGAGCCGCCGGGAGAAGGAACGGGTGGTAGGCCCGCAAAAGATGGCGGATCCGCCCTCGCCGAGTGTACCTTCCCTAACCTCGGCTTCTGTTGAGGAGATCTCAGCGGCGGTATCCGGGGCTTTATCGGTGCAGTTCGATGCCCTCCATGGCAAGATGGACATTTTGCAGAGCTCCGTAGATGGCCTGGGCACGCGGATGCAGGCTGCGGAAGATAGAATCTCGCATGCTGAGGAGGAGGTCCACACTTTAACGCAGGAGCTGGGGAGGGTGCAGGCCTTGCTCCAGGCGCACGAAGCCAAAATTGATGACATGGAGAACCGTTCCAGACGGAACAATTTGAGATTTCTGGGGGTTGCTGAGCGGATAGCGGACAAGGATCTAAAAGCCTTTGTGGAAGCCCTCTCAGTGTCTTTGTTGAGTGACGCGGAGGAGGGGAGACTGATACAGCTTGAGCGAGTTCACCGGGTCGGAGCTCGGCCGATGGAGGGTCGTCGGCCCCGGATAGTCCTCGCTAAATACCTGCAATACCCACAAAAGGAGGCTGTCCTGGGCGCTGCCAGAAAAGCAGGTGCGGTTGAACATGACGGAATGAGAATAAGGATCGCACAAGACTATTCTATTGCCTTGAGCCAGCGCCGGAAGGCTTACGCGCCCCTGTGTCAGATATTAATCGAGGCCAAGATTCGATTCTCCATGCAATACCCGGCGCGACTGCATATTGTGCACAATGGAGTGCACAAGGTTTTTGAGTCAGCGAGCGCAGCGGGCCCCTATATTAACAAGCTGCGGAGCGGAAACGAAGGACCTGGGACGGAGTGATGAGGTGGGTCTGCTCCGCAGTGTGGTGGAGCCTTGTTCTATCCCCTGGTTGATGGGGGCCCCCGGACTAAGCTGAGTTCTGTTGCTGGGGGGCCTCGGCGGACTGCAGATGGGATATCCCCCTACCCTCTGAAGAGCTTCGGACATGGTGGGGGAGCGGGGGGGGATGGGTTATGTTTTTTGTTGGGCCCTCCTTTGCCGTTCTGTGCCTCCCGCGCAGGACCGGAGCATCTTTCCCAGGGCGTCGGATGGGGGGCCTGCTCCCCACGGTATGCTCGGTCCACAGGAGCAACACCACAGCGGCTGTTTAATGTGGTCGCTGTGTGTGCGCTGGTGATGCCGCTCCTGCTATCCTGGTGGCGGGCTGCGCAGGGGATGAGAACTGGGGCCTACCCTGCTTCGGCCCCCCCCTTTTTTTTTTTCCTGTCCTGCCGAGTTTCGTTGGCGTGCGGTAAGGCACGAAGAGGATGTCTCCCAGCGGCTGATATTACCTGCGGACGTACAGGACATTGGGAGGGTTGGTAATTGTTGTTGGGGTGGCACAAATTTGTATTATGTTGTGGAGGATATATGCTAGTGGTAATAGTTTGTTTGTTGGGGGGGAGGGGGTGGGGGGGAGAGTAGGGTAGGCATGAAGCGGTGGATGAATGCGGGAGGAGGGAGGTGGGGGTATGCAAGGTGGGGAGTAGTGTGCGGGTGGGCAGCGGGGTTGGGGGTGAGTGGGCGGTGGAATAAATGAGTAATGTATGCCTGTAACGGAGAGAGGGGGAGGGGGTCTGGAGCACATCAAGCGTGATCCCTGTACGAGGGAGTGGGGGAGTGACAGAGAAGGATGGGGGTTTGGAGGGAGGGGGGGTGGATGGGGGTTTGGAGGGAGGGGGGGTGGGTGGGGGGAGGGGGAGAGGTGGCAGGGGGAGAGGGAGAGGGGGGGAGGGTTGGGTGGCGGAGGGGGGAGGGGGGGCATGGGGAGGGGGATCCAGAACACACAGGGGAACTCTTGTTTGCTTTTCGGAATAGCAGCTGGGAGTGCTCCGTTGACTGCGGGGGGGGGGCCCCAGATCTCGCTGCCCCGGTTATTGGAAGAGTTCTCCTTTTATGGCAAATTTGCAGGCTTACGTCTTAACCTGGACAAGTCGGAGGCTTTGGATGTGGGTGGGCGGTTGCAAGGGGGCTGGCAGGGGAGTTTTCTGCTTCGTTGGGCTGCAGAGTCCTTTGTGTACTTAGGTATCTTGCTGACTGGGACGCCTTCTCTGCTTTATAAAGTCAATTTTGAGCAAGTTCTTTCTAGGCTCCGAGCGCAGTTACAGGCATGGGCACCCCTTCCGTTGTCCCTATTGGGCAGAGTTGCCGCTCTGGGGATGGTGGTTCTCCCCTGAGTGCTGTATTGGCTGCAAACTTTGCCGGTGTGGTTATTGAGATGTGACTTGCGGCGTCTGGAGCGGGAAATTTGCGTATTTCTTTGGAAGGGCGCCAGAGCACGTATACCACTGGCTAGGATGAGAGGGGGATGGCGCTCGGGGGGTGTAGGGGTTCCGGATATTTGGAAATATGCGCTGGCCTGTCAGGCCCGCCATCTCGCTGACTGGTTGGGGGATACTGAAGCTTATACACCCCGAGCCTTTGAGGAGGCTTTTGTGGCCCCGCATACTCTCGATGCGGTATTGCATTTGAAAAACTTAGCTTTGCCGGCTCGCTTGACAGGCAGTGTCTTGATCCGGGCGCCACGGCGTACGTGGCAACAGATCAATAAATATTGGGGACGTAATCCTGAGGTTTCCAGCTGGCTGCCTCTAAGGGGCAACGCTTCTTTCACCCCGGGCTCTGATTCAGTTTCCTTTCGGCGTTGGGAACAGTCGGGGATAAAGCGTATTGGACATGTGGTGGATCCGGACGGAAGATGTAAGGCACTGGGGGTGCTATGTAGGGAGTATGGCTTGGACTTGGGGAAGTCGGTTTTCACATATGCACAACTGTCTCACTATGTTGGGTCGCTGTCAGGGCACGATTTGCATGCGGAGCGCTCCGCACAGATTCTTGAATTTTTTGCCCTGGGGGCGGAGTCTCCCCGACTACAGCTCTGTTAAAAAGGCGGTTGGATTCCCTTGATTTGCCTATTGATTATTCGATGGTGGAGCATTCTTGGGCGAGAGAATTGGATCGAGAGATACCCCCCGGCTCTGTCCGGGAGGCGTTGGGGCGGATTGCGCAACTGGTCGAGGGGGCCCGATGGCGGGAGATTCAGTTTAAAAGCATTATTCGAGCCTACTTCTCTCTGCGGCGAGCGCTGAGAAGTTGTATCGCAACTTCGGGGGGGTGTCCCAAATGTTCCTGTTCTTTAGCGGACCTGGGTCATATGTGGTGGGGTTGCCCCCTTGTTCACCGATACTGGTTACGCATTGGGGAGTACCTTGGTGGTCTGTTGCAGCAGCGCGTCTGCTGGACGGGACCGCTGGTGGTCCTGGATCAGCTGGGACCACTTCACCCTAAGGGACGCTGGGAGAGAATATTGGTGCGGAAGGCCTGTCTGGTGGGTAAGGCCCCGATCCTTCACCGGTGGAGGGAACCTACGGCCCCCACGTTTTGCGAATGGCGCAATAGCCTGCATCACTTTATGCTTATGGAAAGGAGGAGTGCGCAGCGGCACCCCCAGAGATGGGCCACCTTTTTGCTAGTTTGGATGCCCTATATTCAGGGGCTGGGGCCTAAATCCCGCAGTGAAGTGCTCAAGGTGGGGTAGTAGTGGGTGGGGCGGAGTTGTTGCTCCTTGGCATGGGACTCCTGTGTGTTCTGGTTCCTGGGGGGGGGGGAGATTTGGGTAATTTTGCATAGATATGTGCTGTTTAGACCTGTTGTTGTTATACTCCTCGGGCGGTGGACAAGACACAGCCCTGCCCGGGAGGTGCTTTTGTATAATATTGACTGTTAGTGTGTACCAATGGACACTGTTTGGATGTTTGTTGTTGGTTTATGTGAAATTAATAAATAGATTTGGAAAAAAAAAAAGTATGGCAGGCACGAAGAAGAAAAATACATTCTGGCTGCACGTCGGCAAGGAAAAAAGATGCCCACCTGTAGCTTACGCACTAGGGCTAACGATGGTGGTTGCGATAGTGCAAGTGCTGTAGATGCAGATAACATCCCTGCCACAGATAAAAGCCATGGTGAGTCTGTTCATGGACCCACTGTGGCAGGAGATAAACCACATTAATTTATGAAAAACCTAAGAGGATTAACTACGATTAAGTGGAATTCTGCATTAAATTAACTAAAGAGGAAGAAGTAAAGGAGGTAGAAGCAACAGAGGTGGAGGAATTCAAGATAGAACTCCTAGTCCAGATGGAAAGAGATGAATTAGCTGGGTTCTCAGCAAGGGAAAGATTAAGCTAAATTTAATATCTAAGGTTAGAAGTATGATAATTAAGATGAACAATGCCATATCCAGTATAAATGGACAATTTATTGGCATCACCAAAATCGAATACAGTATTGTGCAGCTAAAATTATTACCGCAAGAATACTACCAGCTAAAGTGCAGGACCAGAAGAAAAGAGAATAGTTCCTCCTTGGAAAAAGCACGAAGGAAAAATACAATCATTGCATGCAGAGGTATCCCTGATCAATGGGTATCTAAAAAGATTAAGATCATCAAAGATATTAAGGAATATTCAAGACATCAAGCAGAAGCATGCACTAATAGAAGACCTGAAATTTCTATGTTCCAACAATAAATTGAAAATAGCAGCAAAAACTTTGAAGATATGAAGAAAACAGGAAAGAAAGATAACAAAATTAACTATTTAAGAGAGAACCCAAAACAATTCTACAGAGAACTGGGAAAGAGAATTAGTCTTATAAAAGCACCACCAACCACAGCTGAAACTGAAACCTTCTGGAGAAAGCTATATGAGGACCCTATACAGCACAATCAAGAAGCAGAATGGTTACTCTGCATACAGGAGCATTTAGAAAAATCAATCATCAAACCTATGGAATGGCTTGTAGTAACAAAGATTTGGAAAGTAGGTTAAAACGAGCCCCAAACTGGAAGAGCCCTGGTCGAGATGGAGTAACCAACTTTTGGCTCAGTTACTGTAACATCACTCCACCAAGACTTGGCGAACTGCAAAAATCAATTGTTTGAGCAGCCAGACTTAATACCGCAATGGCTTACTACAGGAAGAACGTTTCTCCTTCCAAAGGGAGACCCGAGTAACATTCCTAAAAATTATAGACAAATAACCTGTTTACCTACAACCTATAAGCTGTTCACTGCAATAGATGCAGACAGAATATACAATCACATTGAGCTCAATAACATCATGGCGATAGAGCAAAAGGGCAATAAGAGGGGAGCATATGGAACCAAAGACTAGTAAATGTTGAATAAGATCATCATGGCCAGTGCTAAGAAAGGCAGAAATCTCAGTATAGCATGGACTGATTATAAAATAAATCTTTTGACAGCATCCCACATTCTTAGATAATATGTTGCCTTGAACTGTATAACATAAACCCTGGCTTGATAGAGTACATTAAGTTCAATATGACAATATAGCAAACCACACTCTTTTTGAGATATGAAGATGGTCAGTACATCATTCCTGACATTAAGATCCAGCAAGGAATATTTCAGGGAGATTTCCTGTCGCCACTTCTATTTTGTTTGGCACTTAATCTAATGAGTGCTCTCATCAACTCTTTGGGATATGGATTTAGCCTGAATCCTAAAGAAGGCAAAAACCCAGGAGCAACTTCCCAACTACTATTTATAGATAATCTGAAGCTCTACAGTTCCAGCGACCAACAATTAGCAGAGCAACTTTGTATAGTGAAAAGCTTTTCTGATGTCGGGGTGACTTTTGTCCTTGACAAGTGTGCTAAGGCAACCTTTTTCAGAGGAAAATTGAGCAAAACTGAAAACATCTCCCTTGCTGAGGGCTGTGACATCAAGAACCTTAAACAGGAAGGCATATATAAGTATCTTGGACTAGAGAAAGGAATGACACTCAAGCAGAAACTATTGAGAGAGAAGATCAGTAAAGAATATTACAGAAGATTAAAATTGCTATTGAAAAGTACTTTAACATCACGGAATAAGATACAAGCCGTCAATCAGCTGGCAATTCCTGTACTCTCATACAGCTTTGGGATCATGGACTAGCCTCATAAATATCTTGAAAAACTGGATGTGCGAACAAGAAACTCCTCCGTGCTCATGAAGCAATTTATAAAAATCGGTGTATGCCAACACTGTACATTCCTAGAGCTGAAGGAGGGCTAGGACTTATAGAGATTGATTACACCTACAGAGCTACTATAGGACTCCATGCCTACCTGACAGCATCATCAGATCCAATTACACAGAAAGTGTTGAAATATAAAAGTAAATGTCCAGAATCTCTCCCCATCATAAAACTTGGACAAGTGTTCTGACAACTAGAAGGAATGAATGAGAATTCACAGGCATACATGGGAAAGAAAGTAAAAGAATTTGCAAAACAAGAGAAAAAAACTCTTCAAAGAATTAGATCAGCAGGCAAGGTAAAACAAATGACAGATACACAAATACAGTGGAAAATACAGATTGTTACTCCAAGAACCTTTTGTTGATCAAGAACGAACACACGAATGGTTAAGGAGAGGTGAACTGAAACCTAAGGATGAAAGACTGATAGTTTCAGCTCAGGACAGCAGATTATGGATGAGATGGTTTACGGCGATTATTGAAAAAACCACTGGCAAAACAGATACTGTATATGTTGATCCTGTAAGAAAGAGTTGGAAACAGTGACTCACCTTATAGCAGGCTGTGAAGTTTGTGGCACTGCAGACCAGCTGCCGGCAGAAGAAAAGGTTTTAAACCCAGAAAAAAAGAGGTAAACACCGGCTGCAGCATCACGAGGAGCCATATAGGGGGAGCCAGAGAGACCTCTGGAGGACTGAGGAACCACGCCCTAGAGCCAATGATGCAATACCAGCCAACACCCAATGTAGAAAGGGAAGAATTCCTTTTAAAAGCTCAGATGACTGGAGGAAGTCAGACCGGTACGCAGAGTGGCAAAGAGAAGGGCAAACAGACCGGTACGCAGAGTGGCAAAGAGAGTGCCAAAGAGAGTCGCAAGGAGATTCGCAAGCAGATTGGCAAGGAGACTGGCAAGGAGTGGTGCAAGGAGTTCCAGTTCCAGCTTTGCATGGATATTCGGAGGATCCAGGAATAGGAGTCCTGACAGAGGGGAACGGCCTAGCAGACTCAGCAGAGCCAGGTGAAGAAACTTGCTGTAAATGTTTTAAAAGAGGAAAAGATACACTTTCCAGGAGGGAAAGATACCATAAGGAAGCTGACCCTGAAAGGAGGAGGACTATACCAGAAAGTCCAAGGCCTGAGAGTAACAAGGGCCAGCCACTGTTGAAAGGTGCAACAAGGAATAGCAAACAAGGAGGTGAAAGGAGAATTGTGAAGGGTAACTTTCAAAGCCCTGGGAGAAAGGAGCTGTGGCACAAACAAGGCCTAACTCCAGCAGCAGGCAGATCTGAGAACCAGAGGCCTACCTGGACAGCTGAGAAACCAAGACCCAGCAGGAGCAGGCCTCAGCCCTCACCTCAATCTGAGAACCTTAGAAGAAAAGGTAATTGCCATTTTAATAACTATGATTTTAGGAATGATGTGATACAGAAGGAGCCGGGCACTAGAGAATGCTGTCCTTCTAGAGGCATTCAGGAGACAAGATACAAACCTGCATTAAACAGGAAACTTGCTAGAGAAGAAACAGTGTGCAGGAGAGACTGTTCCGGTTATAAAAGTATACAATGCAAGGACTTACCTTTTAATGCTGACCATTGGCGCATCATACAAGCGTTACACAGAAGGCCTGAAAGAGAGTCCTCAGACATTCCGGACTGCGAGCCCATGCAGGTGGAATTCCCGGAGGATCCCTCAGATATTCCGATGGAATGTAGCTATTGCCTGACCAAGAGGATTGAGCCTAGCAGAGGAATAGCTGTGGCCTGTATGTAAAGTTTGATCCTGTATTCCGTTCTTGACATTACTGTGAAGCTAACAGATTTTTCAGTTCATGTTTTTCCTTTAACCTGGAGCAAGGACATTTCTTTTGTGTGTGCTGTTGTATTCTGAGCTTAGGAACCTATTTGCAACGTGGGAAATAAAAGCCTTATAATTTCCCAACCCTCGGACTGTTATTTTCTTGAGAGCTCTTAGTTAACCAGAAGGCTACCAGGCCTATAAGAACTTGGGCCCTGCATTTGAACTAAGCTCCCCCACAAACAAACTTTCTTCTTCCATGTCCACCCCCTTTCTGTTGGGTTCCGCCACTACCACCAAGGGGGCGGTGTGACATGTTCTGATGGCGGAAAATTTCTATACTGAAAGGCACAGCAAAATAGCACACCTCCTCCACTGGCAGAAATATACAGAAATATTTCCCATTGTACTGGGAGCAACAGACTTGATAAAAAGAATTTCCAAGCATATTTTGACAAACTACCCATACCTGTTACATTTTACGAACTTCAGAAGGAAGCTCTCTTTGGCACAATGCAAGTATTATGCTGAGTATTAGCAGTAAATTTGAGGGACTAAGATCATACTCCACATACCCTGGATTAGAAGTGAGGTTCACGACTGCCATAGTATACACAAAACTAACCCATTTGGAGGAATTACCCTGAGTAGCACTTTCAAAATAAACTGAACTGAAGGAAGCAATTTTTTTCACTCAATTCACAATTAAGCTATGGAATTTGCTGCCAGAAGTGTGGTTTTTGCTGTGACTAGTCTTAAATGTGTTACATTATAACTTCATTGCATGTCCCCTAGCCTTTCTACTTTCTAAAGGGGTAAACAACCACAGTAGCATAGGGCCCGATATTCAAAAGGCATTGACACGGTTTACAGCCCAGTAAACCATGTAAATGCCTTTAATCGGGATATTCAATGGCACTTACACAGTTAGAACCATTGAATTCCCCCTTCTAACCCTGCAACACGGCCTTATGCTATGCAGTTAGCATTGGGAGCAATGGGGCGTGTCGGGGCCTTCCGGGGTGGAGCGGAGGCAGAGACTGTCACTAACCAGATTGCAGCGATATTACATGCTGCCAGGTTAGTGACCTACACATAAAAGATAGGTGAGGAAAACCCAAAATGAATAATCGGGCCCATAGTAACATAGTATATGACGGCAGATAAAGACCAGTATAGTCCATCTAGTCTGCCCAGCAAGGTGAGTAGACTCCATGTAGGTCACCCCTCCCCATGCCTTTGTTTATGTGTGTACTGTAAACGGGGGCGCTGGGTGAGAATGTCCACAGTCTTGGCAAAGGCAAATATTAGTATGACTTGCAAAGGATTGTGGGAAATGTAGTCCATTCATACCAGAATCAGCCGTTCACAAATAAATGAGTTGTGCTTGCTTGAGTGTTAAGCAAAGAAAATATATTTTATTTATGGGGTTATTTCTCCCACACAGATTTACTTGGTAGCACAAATGGATACTTGCTTTCAGTATTAAACTTAGGAAAAACAAATCAGGAACAACAACTGAACTTCTTATGCAATCAAATCAAACAATAAAGACCTTGATGGGAACAGAAAGGTCTTCCAATGGGCTCCTGCTAATACCTTTTAGCAGTGCTCCAAAAACAAAACAAAACCCCCAAAAAAGGAATCAAAAACTGTTCTTTTTCAAGGATAACTTCTTGTATTTTCACACACACCCAGAAGTGTCCTTTTAGAGCCCACGTGCAATTATGCAAGGCTTAATTGCTAACAATTAACCAGCTGCAAACCTCTTGGCTGGTTTACTTTCTATACGTGGCTCAAATCCTACCCAAAGGCTTTCTTGTAAACTTTTCTGGGTAGATAAAAGAACAAGATATATTTCTTTTTGATGGTTGTTGCATTTGTGAAAGTATATTACCACAGCAGCCTAGACAGAGAGCAATCCATGTAGTCACACTGTTCATTTATATCATCTCCTTCCTCTTCAACTATCATAGAATCAATATCATGGACTAGCTCAGGGGAATTTCTTAATGGAGCACTCTCAGGACAATACTGGTTTCCCTGCTGTCTTCCAAGTGAAGAGCTAGGGCACAGATCAGTGTTCATACCTGAGCTTCCATTGCTGTTAGGGTTGCTCTCCAGATATCCTGGCCAGTATGTAGTCCAGTTTTTATGTCCAGCCTTCCAATCAAGATCCCTGGACACTGCGTCTCTCTTCACATACCTTCTTGCACTGGTCTTAGGGCCCCTTCCAAATGCAGCCGTCTCCCTCACAGGTGCCGTCCGGGGATTCCTGGCTCTGTAACCCCACTCCTCTGGCTTCTCCCAGTCCAATGGAGTATGCTTGCCTCTGGAATGACTCCCAGCACATGTACTGCTATGGACTCCTTTAGACCTCCAAGATGCTTTTCTCTTCTTTCTTCCACGCTGCTTCTTGCTCTCTCTGTCCTTGAGCTCTGGGTTCCTCATCAACTCCAACTCCAGCTCTCTGGTCTGCAACTGCTGCTGCCTCTGCTGATTCTGTGTAGAAACTGTTTTACTTTTAACCTGCTTAGAGGGATACTCCACCCTAGCACAGCTCAGCTGTGCTGAATCAAGCCCTGCCCTTGGAGATGAGAGATTGGGGATTACCTCATAGCTCTCCTGATTGAACACACGTTTCCCCACTTCAGCTCTTCTAGTGGCTGTTTGAAACCTGGTGCATTCTGGGACTGGTAGTCTTTTATGAAAACATTCTATTTTATTATTTCTACCAGAAAAGACAGGTTGCTTGTTCAGAGCCAATTCACCTCTATTACAGCTCCTTCCTGAACTATGATAAGCTTCCTTATTACAGTACCCACCGCTCCATGAAGATCACCCCTATTTGTTCAGATGTAAGAGACTGTTACATTTATTTTTACTTTATCCTGTTGCTATTAAGGGATCCACTATGTCTGTTCCATGCCATTTTGAATTCTGTCACTGTATTTGCCCCCACCACTTCCATCAGGAGGGCATTCCAAGCATCCACCACCCTTTCAGTGAAAAAGCATTGCCTGATGTTGCCTTTCAGTTTGCCCTTTGCAGTTTCATGTAATGCCCTCTAGTTTTACAGCTTCCTCGTCTTTGAAAAAGATTTGTTCATTAATACTCTGTATTTAAAGGTCTGTATCATATCTCCCCAGTCCCTCCTGTCCTCTAGAGTATGCATATTAAGGTCTTCAAGTCTCTTCTCATAAGTCTTCTGGCGCTGGCTACAAATTATTTTGGTTGCCTTCCTCTGAACCATTTCAAGTCTTTTTATATCCTTTGTGAGATATGGTCTCCAAAACCGATCTACATTTACCCGTTCTACTCCATTCATTATTTTGTAGACCTCTATCATATCTGCCCTAGCCATCTCTTTTTCAAGTTGGAGAGCCCTAACCTTTTAAGGTTCTCCAACTTGTAGAGATATCCTTCCATCCCCTTTATCATTTTTGTCGCTCTTCTCTGTACCTTTTCTAATTCTGCTATATCCTTTTTAAGATATGGTGACCAGAACTGCACGCAATATTCAAAGTGTGGTCGCACCATGGAATAATACAGAGGCATTACAATATCCTTTGTTTTATTCTCTATTCCTTTTCTCATGATACCTAGAATTCTATTTGCTTTATTGTCCACAGCTGCACACCGGGCAGAGGGTTCCAATGTACTGTCCACGATGATGCCCAGATCCTTTTCCTGAGTGGTGATTCCTAATGTGGAAGCTTGCATCGTGTAACTGTAGCTCTGGAGTCTTAATCCATAGATGAGGTGACAGTGCAAGGAAGAGGGTTTTAAATTTGTTAGGAATTGGACAACATTCTGGGGAAATGGAGGGCTTTTCTAAAAGGATGGGTTCCAACTTAACTATGGTGGAATCAGGCTTCTGGCATTAACTTTTAAAAAGGAGATAGAGCAGCTTTTAAACTAGATAATAAGGGAAAGCCAATCGTCCAAGAGTGCATGGTTCAGAATGATGTATCCTTGAAGGATTACTAGCAAAACAGGGAAGTTAGGAAATCCAGATAGAGAGTTTCCAATAAAAGTAAAAGTAGCCTAGATGCTTTTAAGTAAAGAACAGGCAGAGTTGAATGATTCCAAATTACCCCTGTCAACTGATAATCAGATTGTTAATATGAACAAAAACAAACTTTGTAATGCTAGTATGCAAATGCTAGAAATCTAAAAGATAAGATGGAGTAGTTAGAATATAAAGCGCTGAATGAAAGGTTAGATATAACTGGCATCTCAGAGACCTGGTGGAAGGAGGACAACCAATGGGACAGCGTGATACCAGGGTACAAATTATATCACAATGATAGGATAGATTGCTGGGGTAGTGACGCTATATATTAAAGAGAGCATTTAATCAAACAGGTTAAAAGTTTTGCAGGGAGCAAAATACACTGTAGAAATCTCTATGGATAGAAATCCCATGTAAAAAGGGGAAAGCAATGGCAGTGAGGGTATACTATCATCCGCCTGGCCAGAAAAACAGATGGATGACAAAATGCTAATAGAAATTAGGAAAGCCCACAGAAATTACAACAGTGATCTCAAGTAGCCCAGTATTGACTGGGTCAACGTCACAATAGGACATCCTAGGGAGATAAGTTTCTAGATGAAGGAAAAACAAAGGTAAGCATCTCTTTATCAGCTCTATTAGAATATGACAATAAAAGAGAAGGCTGTGCATATTGAGATCTATAAAAAATTATTACTGAATAAGGATAACCACTTTACAACATTTTTTTTCTTAAGAATCTCCTCTTGAGCCTTGAAATCTTCCACAGATGAGCATAATCTTCTAATTCTTGAAAAATGGACTTACCAGCAACTCTGCCTTCAAAGGTCCGGGATGAAAACTTTGATATCACAGAAAATTATTACAATCCATAGATTTTTGATAAACAGTAGTGTATAGAACACCTTGTACCTTCATTATCTGTATATCCAAAAATGAATCCTTTCTCGATGTTTAGTGGCCACAAACTGAATATTAGATTTTTGAGCATTCAGCCATAAAATAACACTATCCAAAGACTTTTCTGAACCTTTCAATATAAAGAAAATATTGTCAAGATACTGGCTCCATAGTTCAACATGGCTAAACCAATCAACAGGTAGATAATGCATTCCTCAAACTTAGACATATACAGGGTGGCCCAAAAAAAGTGAGAGGCCCAAAAAAAAGTGAGAACTCGTAAATTAAAAGTTTAAATAGTTTACTTATTTACCTTTTTTAGCTATATAATGTCTTTATTTTGACAATTTCTGGTCGCCATCTTTGTTTTTTTAATTTGACAATTGTTTACATCTGTCTTTTTGAATTTTTAAATAACTTATATGCTACGAGATGTTCTCACTTTTTTTGGGCCTCCCTGTACAAAGTAGCAATCGTGGGGGCTAGTGTTCCCCCATCGCAATCTGCTATGTCTGCAGTTAAAAAATTCCTGAATATCAAAAATAGTTTCTCTTAAGGATCAGCCATAGCATATAATATATACAAAGAAGTGACATCAAGAGTCACCAGCCAACTAGGATATGCAATATCCTCATCATCTTTCAGTTTATTTAGCTTACGAGTCATCTCCTTCACACAGGACTGACTAGCCTTCACAAGAGGATTCAATCTTTTATCCATAAAAATCAATAATGGTTCCAAACTTGATTCATTACTAGATACAAATGGACAACCTGGCAATCACTAAAGATTTATGAATTTTAAGTAATGAATAAAAAGAATTGAGACCTTAGGATGGTTATTATTAAAAAATTCCTTCTCTTTTAAAGTAATATATATATATAGATAGATAGATAGATAGATATAGATATAAAGGCATTCTCCACAAGAGTAATAATATCCTTCTGTAGTTCCATTGAGCAATTTATAATATTTTGTGTCCTGAAGCTGGCGCAGATTCTCATGAAGTTGTTGACTTGATTGAACCACCACTGTACCTTCTTCATCAGCCCGCCTTACCACAATATCTAAATTGTCTGTTATATCTCTTAATGCTTTTCTATAGGTCTTACTTAAATTATCAAATTAATCAGCCTTCTACAGTATGTCTCTAATATTTTATAATTGTCCTATACAAGGTGTTCAAAGGCAGTCAGGATTGGATCATTTGTCCCTGAAATGGCATGTAATTGATCATGTACCCCATAATTGGTGTGGGGGGCAATTCGGAGCGAGTATTGAACTTCCATGAACAATCTTGGATATTTATATTTATAAATTGCCCCAGTGGGTTGAACAGTGACATTGAATGGAAATCTTTATTCTGATACTTGTTTTAATTGGTGTTAATGTTAAAGTTTTGATTGGCTTTGATAGAAGAGGAAGCGGAAATGTCAATATCAGCCAATAAAAAAGGCAAGCATAAGGTATGATGGGAAAGTATGGAAAGGAATGGCAACAAGGATTACAATATGACTGAATATCAGACTGTTTAAATTCAGTAAAATGAAGACTGAAAACTACATGAGATTTATATCATCTAAGTATAGTCATTTCTTCCCTAAAGCACAATAGTTTAAAAAGATTACTACTGCCGTTTGACATGTTGCGCTATCAGGGTAGGGCATATGATATGCTTTCTCTCTTATTTTAATTTCACAAACAGTTTTTCTGTGAATAATTTGAGCAAAATAGACTGCTAGGTGAAGACTGAGTTTTTTACCTTATGATCTGTTTTACATAGTCCAAGAAAAACATTTTTATGGTTAACTACTTACATACATAAATGCAATACTTTGAAGACTATGGGCCCAATATTCTTCTGGGACGGCTATGCACTTCTATGGAACATAACCATCACCACTGACTTTTAACCCTGGATATTCAATGCTGGGGGTCATATGCGGCCCCAGTATTGAATATCTAGGGTCGCCGCACAGCCCAAAGGCCTGCAGAAGTTAACTGGGCAGCAGCGATATTGAGCTGCTGCCTGGTTAGCTCCCATGGGTACAGATTGGCCAGCTTTTGCTGTGCCTATCTTTTACCTGTGGGTGCTAACCGGGCAGCGGTGCAATATCACCACTGCCCAGTTAGCGACTGGTGCCACCCTCAAAACGCTGACACACCCCGATGCTAAGCGGTAAGCATCGGAGCTTGTAGCGGAGATAATTGGGGATAGTCAGTGACACTAACCATGTTAGTACCACTGAATGTCCCCTCAGCAGAATTTTTACGGTTTACATGTCTGTAAACCATGTAAATGCCTTTGAATATCAGGCCCTTTATCTGTTAAGGATTCCATTATTTGGGATATCATCGATATTTGTTGATCCGCTGATTTTCACTTGTAATATTGGTGCTTTTGGGATATGTCAGATACTTGTGACCTGGATTAGCCACTTTTGAAAAAAAACAGGTCACTGGGCTTCATGGACCTTTGGTGTGACCCAGTATGGCAGTTCTCATGTTCTAATAGAAAATCACTTATTCATATAGTAGCATTTGCTATACAAATATATTAGCAATGTCCTGTTAGAGCTACTCAAAACATCTGTACTGAACATTTATTGTATATAGTTAAAGGTTATGTGTTCCCTGTTTCGTTTTTTATTTCAACAATGTAAATAGTTTCATACTGTTCCATGTAACTGAATAAGACTATGTTTTAGTGTATTATTCAGAATTTTGTTTTATGTAAACTGCGCTTGATCATGTGGAAAGCGCAGTTTAAAAATGTTTGTTAAATAAAAATAAATAAATAAGAACCTGTAATAACAAGAACATGATTATCACACTCAACGCGCACACAAAGGCTAAACAAAGCATATGCAAGAGAGCTTTCTCATTTGCTGCACCTGTCCTATGGAACTCTCTCCCAGAACACATCCGAGCCACTTCACAAAGGAGTTGAAAACCTCCCTTTACATAGAACACTTCAGAACCATCACATAACACAACATAAATGGACCACCTCCATCCAACAAGCGACTCTAGCACCTGATCACTACATGTTATGATAACCATGTTCTCTAAAGGCAACATCCCTTACCCAAACAATAACACTACTACCTCCACCAACTAAACACACATCCATACTACCCCCACACACAAATCTTTCATACCACGTTTTAAATACCTTCATGTTAAATGTTACCTCAATTGTACTGTCTAATCACTGTTAAGTAACTGTACTGTCTAAATGTTTACATGTGCCCTAATGTTAAATGTAACCCTCCAATTGTCATGTGACGTGACCACCTTGATTGAAGGAAAAGCTGGCATACAAATCTGTCTAAATAAATAAATAAAAGTTCTCATGTATATGTTACCTTGTATATTATGTTATCTATACCCTGTTCCCACACTTTATGGTTATAATGTTATAATGTAACTCATTACTGAGTTGTAATGTAAACCGCTTTGACTTAAGGATTAAGCAGTGTAAAATAAACAGTTAAATTAAATAAACACACACATAAAAATAAGGGGTGTATATACCATCACTATCAGACCTTACCTCAACACTTCCGCACAACATATCCTACTGCACTCTCTGGTGATTTTGTAGCTTTATTACTGCAGCTCAGTATGTTGTGGAATTATTACCACTGAAATTAAATGCCTTCAGAACATTAAAACCACAGCTATTAAGTTGATTGTCAGGTGCATAAATTTAACCATGTCACCCCTCTCTTATTTCGGAATCATTGGCCTCTTGTTTCTTTTTGTTCCAGTTTCAAGATCTTCCATTTGATGCATAAAGCTTTCTACACAAGCACCTCCCCCCCCCCCCTTCCATCTTATCTACTTTGCTCATTCCTCAGTTCCACCATGCTGTACTATCACAATACGTAAACTTTGTAACTATTACACAAACAGCTTATTCTTGCCTAGAAACTACTTGTTCCATTTTTCCCCCTGCACTTCCCCTTCCCCTGTGGAATTTACTTCCATCACTTCTTGAGTCAGAATCATCAGAAATTTAAGACCAATCTCAAAATCCACTTCTTCAATTTAGCATATGGTGAGTAGACGGTCTGGGGCTCCCAGTGTTTAATAAGGGGCAGGACTGGGCACTCATACAGCACATGATCTATATCTCACTGTGGCGCCTTTTCCTTCTGCATCATCTGCCTTTTTCTGTTTAAATTTGGAGTTTCTTTCCCCTTCTGACTTGCATATTTTCTTTTGCAAACTTCTTTGTTGCTAACATAAAAGATTGTTTATTATTGCATTTGATATACTAACATAAAGCCAAGGTTTCCAGTAAGCTGAGGCAAGACTTCCCAGGCTAACAATAGAAGTGGGGCAAGAAAGAGAGGACCTAACCACAATATGAGAGCACAGCCAGAGAACAGTCTTCAGGAGTGACAGAATGTATGACGATATGCCAGAATGCCTGTCTTCTTGAATAGCTTTGAAAGAATCTGCAGAGTTAACATTGCTGGGGAAGCTACATCAGTGGTGAGATTTTTTTTTAAAAGACTTCAGGGATGGATGGTAAAGAGAATCTATCTGCACACAATGAGACTTTGATTTAATAAGAATTTCCAGAGATTCTGAGCAGAGGAACTCTAAAAGTGGTGTCATAGTATGGTCAGAAAGACGATAGCTCTACAAGATTTAAGAAATTAGAAGGAACAAGGAAAAGAACCCTTGGCCCTGGTGGGAAGGAACTCTTTTCAAGGATATGAAGGTAAGGGTACCTCAGCCTTCGGAGGGACAAGTACCAAAGGAGTCCAGTCGTGGAAGTTCCCAATTAAGAGATAATCTATGGAGTGACTGCTGAAATAGACCTTGTAATGCCAGGTGCAATAGCAACTGCCCCTCTGGCACCTGCCAGTGGACCACACGAAGGAAATGAAAAGCCTAATGTCTTGCTGGCAGGAGCAACAACTATAAAGAGAAATTGGGGTGGGAACTGAGACTGGTACCCAGGGTTTATCCCTGAGAGAGTATGGATGAGGGTTAGCCCTGATGAATTTTGGACCAGAAAATGACCCAAAAGCTTTTTGATTACATTTGAATGGGTATTTTGAGGCAAAGTTTGGACTCTGGAAACAACAGACCATTCATCAGGCTCCATATCTGACTGGATGGGCCCAGGCTGCCTATAGAGCCCTTGATGCAGGGAAGACCCAGGATTATGCCCAGATCAACCCTGCTATTGAGACAGAGTAGGCTTAACAAAGGATGCCTATAGATAGATGTTTAGATAGATGTATAGATAGATGTTTAGATGTTTAGAAGAGGTTTGCGGTGGGGGAAGGCCTAAAGCGGTGGACCAACAGACTGGATAGGTGAACCTCACAAGAAATAGTGAAGGTGGTAGTCAAGGAACAATTTGTGAATATACTCCCTCTCATCTAAAATTATGGGCAATGCAGCAGGGTTCCAGCACATTAAAGCAAGCGGTAGAGATTGCAGGTTTGCAGCTTGTCATGCTGTGAGGGCTTGCGTGCATCAGTGATGCTGAGAGCTAAACTATCGGTAGTTTAACTACTGGCAGGGTTTCCCAAGATGGACAGGTCTCAGCTGAGGTGACAGACCAAGACAAACCACCCATCTGGGCAGCAGCAGAATGGGATAGTGTTGACGGCGGAGGATCACATTTTTGTGACAACTGCAACAACACCAAACTTAAACTGCGCGGAAGAAAGGCCCGGCAATCTACTTCTGTATCTTGCCATAAAAACTCAATGGATAGTTACAACAAAACAAATTGTGCTATGGTGCTGGAAGATGAGACCCCCAGGTCGGAAGGCACTCAACTAGCTACTGGGGAAGAGCTGAAGACTTTTCAGAGTAAAGCCGGCATTTATGATGTGGTTGGATCAAAGCCCTCAGGAAGTCTGACTGCTGATGTAGCTGCGCATGAAATGAGAGTCAGAAGCTGTAAAGATGTCTTACACATTGGAACATGGAACGTACGAAGCATGAACCAAGGGAAGTTGGAGGTGGTCAAAAATGAAATGGAACATGTACAACTTGATCTGTTGGGTGTCAACGAACTGAAATGGACTGGCATCGGGCACGTTGCATCAGATGATCACATGGTCTACTATGCTGGAAATGAAAGACAAAGAAGAAATGGTGCTGCATTTATAATAAAGAAGAAACTTGCAAGAACTGTAATGAAATACAATGCAGTCAGCGAACGCTTAATCTCTATTCGTCTACGAGGATTGCCTATCAGCACAACTATAATTCAAGTATATGCCCCAACAACAGCTGCAGAAGAGAATGAAATTGAAGAGTTCTATGAACAAGTACAAGCTGAAATTGACAGAACATGCAAACAGGATATCCTGATAGTCATGGGTGACTGGAATGGAAAAGTTGGCAACAAAGAAGAAGGCAAAGTAGTTGGAAAATATGGACTTGGCAACAGAAATGAAGCTGGAGAAAGACTGATAGAATTCTGCAAGACCAATGATCTATTCATCTCAAACACCTTCTTTCCAGCAACACAAGCGGCGACTGTACACATGGACTTCACCCAATGGATTGTATAAAAATCAAATTGACTACATCTGTGGAAGTCAACGATGGAAAAGCTCTATAACATCAACAAAGACAAAACCTGGAGCTGACTGTGGTACAAATCATCAACTACTAGTATGCAAACTCAAGCTAAAGTTGAAAAAGAGCAAACCACTCATGAATGCAGCAAAATATGACCTTGAGAATATACCACTGTAATTTAAAGACTGCCTGCAAAATCGATTTGCTGCTTTAGATACAAATGACAGAGCTCCGGAAGAGTTATGAAATGACATCAAGACGGTTGTGTTGGAAGAAAGCGAGAAGTCTCTACAAAAGGTGAAAAAGCAAAAACGGCCAAAATGGATGACGGAAGAAACTCTGAAAATTGCCCAGAAATGCAGAGAAGCTAAAGCCAGAGGAGAAAGAAAGACAATCGCAGAACTCAACAGAGATGTCCAACGTGCAGCAAGACAGGACAAGAAAAAGTACTACAACGACGCATGCAAGGAAATAGAAGCAGAAACTATTAGAGGAAGAACAAGATCGACTTTCCTAAAGCTACGAGAGTTAAAGAAAAAGTTCCAGCCTTGAATTGGAATGTTACAAGATGCTCAAGGTTCTATGTTGAATGATGCTGAGAAGATCAAGAAAAGGTGGAAGGAATATACAGAGTTTTTATATGATAAAGATCAAGTGGACCAACAGCCGTTTCAACCTGTACCTTACGATCGGGAACCACTGGTGAGGAAAGAAGAAGTTGAAGCAGCATTGAAAGCCTTATCAAAGAACAAAGCACCAGGCATTGATGGCATTCCTATAGAAGTATTGCAGCAATCTGATGCAGCTGTTACCATACTTACAAGGCTCTGCCAAGAAATATGGAAGACAAAATCATGGCCAACTGACTGGAAAAGATCTGTGTTTATACCAATACTAAAGAAAGGTGATCCAACTGACTGTGGAAATTATCAAACAATCGCTCTGATCCCACATGCCAGCAAGATTCTACTGAAGATTATTCAAAAGAGACTACAACCATACCTGGAACAAGAATTACCTGAAGTACAAGCAGGGTTCAGGAAAGGGCGAGGAACGAGAGACATCATTGCGGATGTGAGATGGATCCTTGAAAAGACTAAAGAATACCAAAAGGATATCTATTTGTGCTTTATCGACTATTGCAAGGCTTTTGACTCTGTAAACCATGAGAAACTCTGGGCCACATTAAGAAGCATGGGTATACCAGAACACCTGATTGTTCTCTTGCGCAATCTGTACATTGATCAAGAAGCAACAGTTCGAATGGAACAAGGAGAAACAGAATGCTTTAAAATAAGCAAAGGTATAAGACAAGGCTGCATACTTTCCCCTACCTGTTTAATTTATATGCAGAACAAATCATCAGAGAAGCAGGATTGTATGAAGACAACAGAGGTGTGAAGATTGGTGGAAGACTCATCAACAACCTTCGCTATGCTGATGATACTACATTACTGGCTGAAAGTGAAGATGATCTGAAACATTTGCTTCTCACAGTCAAAGAACATAGTCTCAAAATGGGCCTGCACCTTAATGTAAAGAAGACAAAGATCATGACAACTGGCATAATCAACAGGTTCATCGTTGAAGGAGAAGAAATTGAAATTGTGAACAACTTTAACCTACTTGGATCAACTACACAGGTACACTACCAAAAAACTGCCTCCAGTTTTGCAACTGATTCCTATAGATTTTGGGGTGCTGAATCCAGGAAAAATAGCCAAAATGTTCCATCACATCACGTTTTCTTGCAAAATTAGATTTCTTACCCATATAAGGAATGTTCACATAATTTCTTTTTAGCCGACTGCAGTTTATTTTCTTGGCCCAAAATAGAGGTTGTAATGGTTAACTAACTAGAAACACTCCCTCATGATATTTTAGAGTGTTTTGTATTCATTTTATACATTAACAGGACAATTGGGAGGCGGGGGCTAAATCCAGTACTCGCGCTGGCGCATGTTCTTTCCTGTTCGCCTCGCCTCGTTCGCTCGCTCAAACACGGTGGTTGCGACATAAACGTTCCTGTCAAATTTCAGTTTCTTGCAAGTTCATTATTACCTTTTGTTTGCTCAGTCGTAATCCAGCTTTATTCCGAAGTGGTTCACTACAGTTGTAGTTTGCAGTACTGTGTATTTGTGATGGCTCACAGAGCCAGAGGTTGTGTCAACTCTCTGGACAGTTTTTGTTTTATTTGTGGGGAATATACCGTGAAAAAGCGGCAGAGGAACATTTCTGCATTTATTAAAAAAGTATATTTCGCCTATTTCGGTTTGAAGTTAGGCGATCAAGACAAACCGTGGGCTCCTCAAAGTGTGCAAGACATGTGAGGAAGATCTACGCTTATGGATGAAAGGTAAAAAACAAGCATTTCGTTTCGGAATACCTATGATGTGGCGTGAACAAAGAGACCACAGCAGTGACTGCTATTTTTGCTCTTGCATTGTGAAGGGATACAACTTAAAAAATAAGAACGTAATAATTTACCCCAACCTTCCCTCAGCAATTAGACCTATGCCTCATAGCAACGAAGTACCTGTGCCTGAACCACCAAAATCTTTGGATCATATTTGTGTGGACGGTTCTGATCATGATGAGACTCATCAGATGGCTTTTCCCGATGAGTCCAGTACTTCCGAGTTTGAAACTGAACCAGATCCGAAACCTGAACTTTTTTCTCAAGCTGAATTGAATGATTTAGTCCGGGATTTAGGACTCCCAAAAGATGCTGCCCAACTGCTAGGTTCTCGGCTTAAACAGAAAAATCTATTGTCACCAGGAACAACTTTTTATTGGTACCGCAACCGCGAGACACAATTTTTGAAGTATTTCAGCAAAGAGGAAGATTTGGTATTTTGCAACGATATATACGGAGTGATGGAAAAGTTTAAACTCAAGTATGATCCTGCTGAATGGCGGCTGTTCATTGATTCGTCAAAAGACAGCATAAAAGGTGTTCTTCTTCATAATGGCAACACATTCGCTTCAGTTCCTATTGCTCACTCTGTTATTCTCCAAGAAAAATACGATAATTTGGCCCTGATTCTTCAGAAGATTCGTTATGATGAGCATAAGTGGATGATTTGTGGAGACTTTAAAATTCTATCCATGCTATTAGGGCAGCAATCCGGTTTCACCAAATATCCCTGCTTCCTTTGCTTGTGGGATAGCCGGGCCCGCGACCTACACTGGGGGAAAAAAGACTGGCCAATTCGGGAGTATTTGAGACCCGGTGAGAAAAATGTTCTTCATGAGAGCTTGGTACCTCGTGATAAAATTCTATTACCACCTCTCCACATTAAGTTGGGTCTCATTAAGCAATTCATCAAGTCCCTTCCAAAAGATGGTGAGTGCTTTCGGTACCTTTGCTCAAAGTTCCCCCGACTTTCTGAAGCAAAGCTAAAGGAAGGAGTGTTTGTTGGCCCTGATATAAGGAAACTCATTTCAGATGGAGCATTCGCTGAAACGATGTCTGAGAAGGAAAAAGAAGCCTGGGATTCCTTCAAGGATGTTGTTCTCAAATTCTTGGGGAACAGGCGGGATGAGAACTATAAGGATATTGTTGCCAGGATGCTCAATGCCTTCAAAGAACAAGGCTGTAACATGAGCCTGAAAGTCCATTTCTTGCACTCCCATGTGAACTACTTTCCCGAAAACTTGAGGGCGTACAGTGAAGAACAAGGTGAAAGGTTTCACCAGGACATCAAGGACGCAGAGAGAAGGTACCAAGGAAGATGGAACACCACTATGATGGCTGATTTCTGCTGGTTGCTGCTGCGGGAAACCCCAGATGAAAAATACGCCAAGCAGCGCACCAAGAGAAGCATTCGGGGGAAGAAGAAACGGGCCCACCAGGAGATTGATTGACCCAAGAATGACTTTAAAATCTAAACTGTGTTGACAAATATCGTGTTTTTACTAAACTTTGAAATAAAAATTTGCTAGTTATTACCACAGTGTCGGATCTCATTTATTAGAATTTTATTTTCACACCATCGGGTGTTTGTCTTCATGTATTGCAATGGTGCGGTTTGCGTTTTCTATTCTTACATACATACCTGTACAACATTTTTTGCACATTTCTTTGCTTTGCTTTGTGTCTAACCTCGCTCTTATATGCTCAATGTTTGTGCACATGTATGTGGCTGTTTTAAGTGCAGACAATTTTGCTACCATCACAGTGTGTTTTGTTGACATTACTCTATTCTTATGTGCTGCCTTGTTACAATTTTCTTTATTCTTATTTGAATAACTACTAAACAATTAGTATAAAGAATTCATCCAAGAAACTTTTATCTCGATCGCACTCAATCTGAAACGTTCACCTCAAACTGCTAACCCAATGTAGCAAAAACTCTGTACGTGATGGAGCAAATTGGTTACCAGATTTGGATTCAGCGCACCAAAAAACGTAAAAATCAATCGAAACATTAGAGGCAGATTAAAAAAAAAATTTTTTAGTGTACCTGTGCTATCAATAAAGAAGCAACAAGCAGTCAAGAAATCAAACGACGCATTGCTCTTGGCAGAATGGCTATGAAAGACCTAGATATGATTCTCAAGAGCAGAGATGTCTCTCTCCATACAAAGATTCGACTTGTTCAGGCCATGGTATTTTCAATAGTATCATATGGATGTGAAAGCTGGACAGTGAAAAAGACAGACAGGAAGAAAATTGATGCCTTTGAATTATGGTGCTGGCGGCGAATACTGTGTATACCATGGACTGCCCGAAGAACAAACCAGTCGGTACTAGAGGAGATCAAACCTAAGCTTTCTTTAGAAACTCAGATGACAAGACTTCGACTTTCATACTTTGGACACATCATGCGAAGAGAGAGATCATTAGAGAAAGACATCATGCTTGGCAAGATAGAAGGTCAACGCAAAAGAGGAAGGCCAGCAATGAGATGGATCGATACAATAACAGCAGCTACGGGTACCAGTCTGTCAACAATGAGCCGCCTGACTGAAGACCGAACACAATTTAGGATAGCTATCCAGAGGGTCGCCATGAGTCGACTCCGACTCGACAGCACTTAACAACAACAGAGATTGCAGAGAAATTCCTGGAGGCTGAGGGTAGAATCTGGTCATGAAAAGATGAAAGCAGCATCAAATAGTAAGGGAGGATAGAAGCAGGGGACCAAAAAGGGAGGGAACCTTAGAGAAGCCCCGAGGTGCCCCGCGATTAGGGAATCTCTGTAAGAGTGGAAGAAGCAAGTGGAATCCCCTCAAGGGATGGCTAGGCAAGTAACCCAGCCTAGGTATGGCTACTTTACATACAAAGAAGAAGGCAATTTTAAGTATGGTTGCCCATATACAGTATGGGCTGCTCTTTTTCTCCAGAGTAGAGAGTGAAGACCAAATAAAGAAAGAGAATAAGGCCAAGAAAAGAGCAATAAGGATTCCTGGGGCTACTGTAAGTAATCAGCCGCTGATGTCAGGCTATTTAGCTAGAGACCTAGAGATAAGTCAATTGAAGGGGAGGTTTATGGATATGAAAAAGATCAATGTATGTATGGGGATGTTTATGAGTATTCCAGCTATGAGGTGCAGATTAAATGGGACGAGCAGATGATCCCCACTATTGTAGAGATAGTAAGAGAGTTGCCTTTCTCGATGATTTTAGGAAGGGACCCTCTGGGAGTGGAGAAGAGTTTAAACACAAAGGAAGGACAGACAGCCATGAGGACCAAGGATTACTTGGCCCAAGATGAGGAGATATCAAGTATTAGGGAACTGTTCCCCTTTACTAGCAACAAAGTGCTAGGAGTCCTGGGGAAGAGTAGAAAAGACAGAGCCACCCGTATGGCAGAAAAATGTAAAGGAGCAGTTCCCGCAGTCCCAGTGGAGAGAGGAGGTGGTAATAAAGTTTCTCTATTTCAGGGAGGAGCAAGCAAATGACTTGGAAATGTAGGAATGTTAGGAAAAGGCAGAGAATGAAGCAATAAAGAGAGAGTGAACCACTACCCATACTATGATTTGAGGAATAGTTTATTGGGTGGCATAGAGGACCTGAAGGCTGGGGGGATTGTCAGCAATTGGTAGTTTCATAAGTGTTTTAAGCAGCCTGACTCATTCTAATGATGCCCATCCCTTGCCAGACCACTTGAGGGTGTATAGTATCCTTGCATGACTCCTACAGAAATTTTACTAGCTGAGATTTACTTGACTGTAAGGAACTATGTAGATTTTGCCCAGAGTGCCAGAAAGCACCCCAGTGCCCACTGCCAAACATAGAAACATGACAGAAAAAGACCACATGGCTTATCTAGTCTGTCCTTCCATATCAACAACTACAACAGTCCACTTTTTACCTTTAGAGATCCTCTGTGTTGGTCCCATGCTTTTTTGAATTCAGTTACTGTCCTCATCTCTACCACCTCCACTGGGAGACTATTCCATGGATCCACTACTCTTTCCGTAAAGAAATATTTCCGCATATCACTCCTGAATCTATCTCCCTTCACCCTCATCCCATGTCCCCTCGTAGCAGAACTTGCTTTCAATTGAAAGAGGCTCTCTCCCTGAACATTTATGCCACGGAGGTATTTAAACATCTCAATCATATCACCTCTATCCTGCCTTTCCTCTAAGGTGTACATATTGAGATCCTTAAGTCTGTCCTCATATGCTTTATAATGAAGCCCACTAATCATTTTAGTAGCCACCCTCTGCACCGACTCCATCCTGTTCACATCCTTTTGAAGTGCGGTCTCCGGAATTGCACACTATACTCCAAATGAGGTCGCACCAAAGACTTATACAGAGGCATTATCACCTCCTTTTTTCTGCTAGCCATTCCTCTCCGTATGCACACAAGCATCCTTCTAGCTTTTGCTGTCACCTTTTCTACCTGTTTAGCTACTTTAAGATTATCAGACACAACCACGCCTAGGTCCCGCTCTTCTTTAGTGGACAAAAGTACTTCACCTCCTATACTGTATTGCTCCCTCGGATTGCTGCAGCCCAAATGCATGACCTTACATTTTTTAACATTAAATCCCAGCTGCCAAATTCTAGACCATTCTTCAAGCTTAGCTAGATCCCTCCTCATGTTATCTACCCCTTCCTGGGTATCTACTCTATTGCAGATTTTGGTATCATCCGCAAAGAGGCAAACCTTACCCGACAGCCCTTCCGCTATATCACTAACAAAGATGTTAAAAAGAATCGGACCAAGGACAGATCCCTGGGGCACACCACTGGTCACATCCTTCTCCTCAGAGTGAGCTCCATTTACTTGTACTCTTTGTCGCCTCCCACCCAACCAATTTCTAACCCAAGCAGTAACTTTAGGATCCATCCCTAGTGTGCTCAGTTTGTTTATAAGTCGCCTGTGAGGAACAGTGTCAAAGGATTTACTGAAATCTAAATACACCACATCTAGAGCTCTCCCTCGGTCCAACTCCCTGGTCACCCAGTCAAAGAAATCAATCAGATTTGTCTGACAAGACCTGCCTCTGGTGAATCCATGCTGCCTCGGATCCTGTAATCCGCTGGACTCCAGAAACCTCACTATTTTCTCTTTCAGCAGCGTTTCCAATAATTTACTCACCACCGAAGTTAAACTAACCGGCCTGTAGTTTTCAACCACATCCTTACTTCCACTTTTGTGTAAAGGCACCACATGAGCCTCTCTCCAGTCCTTTGGCACCACTCCCGACTCCAACGAGGCATTGAAAAGGTCAGTCAGTGGAGTTGCTAGAACGTCCCCAAGTTCCCTCAGTATTCTAGGGTGTAATCCATCCCGTCCCATCGCTTTGTCTACTTTAAGTTGAGCTAGTTTCTCACGAACACAGTCTTCTGAAAATTGTTCAATATGTCCCTCGCTTCTGTTTCTATTTGTGGTTTTCTGAGGTCCTGCTCCTGGTTCTTCATCTGTGAACACAGAACAAAAATATTTGTTAAGCCATTCCGCTTTATCCTTATCAGCTTCTACATATTCCCTCCCCCCCCCCCCCCCGCACCCTTGAGTCTGACAATACCACTTTTGCCCTTCCTCTTCTCACTAATATATCTGAAAAATGTCTTATCCCCCCATTTTATTGCATTGGCTATTTCCTCCTCCTTTTGAATCTTTGCCTTCTTGACTACTTTGCTAGCTTCTCTAAGTTTTTCCAAATACAAATGCCTGTCTTCCTCTCTCTCTGTGATCTCTTGTATTTCCTGAAGGCCTCCCTCTTTTTCTTCACTTTTTCAGCTACTTCCTTCAAAAACCATAGCGGTCTCCTTTTCCTTTTGCCTTTATTTACCATTTTAACAAAAAAGTTGGTTGCCCTTAAAATACCCCCTTTCAGTTTTGCCCACTGTTTTTCTACATCCCCCAGCTGTTCCCATCCCACTAACGACTCCCTGAGGCATTGGCCCATCTTCGCAAAGTTAGTCTTCCTAAAGTCTAAGATCCTCACCTTGGAATGGATTCTAACAGCCCTAGTCCTAATACTGAACCACACCAACTGGTGATCACTGGATGCAAAATGATCTCCCACTACAACATCAGAAACACTTTCACCATTGGTAAGCACCAAGTCCAGTATGGCCCATTCACGTGTGGGGTCTGTTACCAATTGCCTGAATAGTTCTCCCTGTAGAGAATCCAGGATCTCCTTACTTCTAGATGATACTGCAGCAGGAATGTGCCAATCAACATCTTGCATATTGAAATCTCCTATCAGTAGCACTTCCCCTTTCCTAGCAATGCTGCGTATGTCTTCAATTAACTCTCTCTCCACCTCTTCCTCTTGTGAGGGAGGTCTGTATATCATACCAATGCAAATAGATTTCTCTTTCCCTCTTTCTAGTTTAACCCACAATGCCTCCTCTCTCCCTTTTAAGCTCTGTAATTCCAAAGCTTTAATAGTGGTTTTTACATATAGTGCCACTCCTCCTCCCCTACTTCCTACCCTGTCCTTTCTGAATAAAATATAGCCAGGTATAGTTACATCCCAGTCATGGTTTTCTGTGAACTATGTTTCTGTAACTGCCACTAAATCCAAGTCAGCCACTCCCACCAAAGCTTCAACATCAGGGATCTTATTTCCCATGCTACGGACATTTATACACACTGCTTTCCATATGTTACCCCTCTTACCCATTTCCATAAAGGTATTTAATGTATCACCTACCTGGGGGCTTTCACTTACCTGGGGGCTTACTTCACCCATCCCCAACGAATCTAGTTTAAAGCCCTCTTCAGTAGATTAGCCAGTCTACTACCAAAGATGCGTTGACCTTTCTTGGACAGATGGATGCCATCTCTGCTCTGCAACCCTTGGAACAGCATCCCATGGTCTAGGAAACCAAAACGCTCTCGATGACACCATCCACGCAGCCATGCATTCATCTCCAGGATGCGAGCCTCTCTGCCTTGGCCTTTACCCTCAACAGGGAGGATTGAAGAGAACACCACCTGTGCACCTAACTGCTTCACCCTCTGTCCCAGAGCCATGAAGTCACTTTTGATACGTTCCGAGGTATACCTGGCAGTATCATTTGTTCCAACATGGATTAGCAACATTGGGTAATAGTCAGTGGGCTTGATGAGTCTCGGCAAACTCTCCGTAACATCTTGGATTCTGGCACCAGGCAGACAGCATACCTCTCTGGACATCAAATCTGGTCGGCAGATGGACACCTCAGTACCCCTCAGAAGAGAGTCTCCAACCACCACTGCCCTTCGTTTCCTTCTGGTCACTGATTCTGCAACTTTGGGGTACTTTAACTCTGGTTCTTCCCTTTGCAGTGATGCTTTCACCTCCTCCACTTCCAGGGCTGCATAATGGTTCTTCAATTCAAGGGCTGGAGAAGTTGAATTGGTGATTTTGCAGGCCCTGGTGACTTGTGTCCAACCATCGACATTCTGTTGGCACCCTTCTTCTCCTGTGCTGGAGAGCTTGCTTGCTGCAAGAAGCATCTCATCAATGTACTTCTCACTGTCTTGAATGGGTCTTGAATGGGTTCTTTGATTCTGTTGCCCATAGTGGACTGATCAGTGAAGAGGGTGATGGTTGATATTATGGAGCCTTTGGATAGAAGTTTTAACGGATACCAATATATTTCAGGAATGATGGACCATGCCACCTGATTCCCCTGTCAGGTTTCTTTATGCTCCATGGTTAACTGCAGGGGAGCTACTGAAAATTGTCTGCCAGACAAATTTCCTCAAGGACTGACCGAGAGACACATTTTATGCCACATTATTAGAAGGGGTTGGAAATTATTTGGCATTAGTATGTAGAGAGAGTAGCTTTGTAAACTCTTGCGGAGTTAACACACTCATGTGTTTGAGGCCTGATTTATAAAGTGTAAGTGTATGCAGAATATAGTAGCATGTCTTCTTACCGGTATTAGGTACCTGGATCTAATCATGCCAGTTCTGAAACAGCTTATTTTAAGATAAGCGTCTGATGCTTTGTTAAATGCAGAACTAGACAGAAGGCATTTGTATTTGTTGTGCTGGTTGCCCGGAACACTTTAGCAAAAGATCTTAGACTGCTGGTAGATTAGGATGCTTTTTATAGAGCCTTAAAGACCTGGCTGCTTGTTCAAGCTTTTGGTCAACATTTGTATTATTTACTTCTGTTTATTTTAGAAAGATGGGCTGGGTATAGTAGTATTAAAGAAAGTTTGCCCTTGAAGATTAGGAGAGAACTGAATATAGGAGAGTTAGCACTGATTATTACACAGAGTTATATAATGAAAATAGTTAAGATTAAAGATTAAACTGTTGTGGGAAACGATCTTGCCATTTTTAGGTGCATTTTGCTAGAGCAATAGTGCCTAGTGGGGAGGGTCTGTCCAGCTGTCTGTCCATTCATCCGAATGCATGGGTTTGTTTGCAGAAAAGGCAGAAGCCACAAAGGTTTTACCAAAATAATTAACGGGATCTTGCAGGACTATGTGGAAAGCTCTGGTGGGGTTGCTGGCTGAAGCCGTTTCACAGCAGCCTTAGCAGACGATCAGAGCCCCGGGTTTGCAGTCACATCATGGGAGGAGGAGTCTGGTGGCAGCGATGAACAGGTAAGTGGACTGCTGCTTTTTACAGACCTGTGGTTTGGTCCAAGCTTCAGCAGCGCATACTTCCACAACTAAAGGAGCCACTAGGGTTGCTTCTCAAATGGAAGGGGAAGAATGGAGTGCAGTGAAAGTGCAGGAGAAGCCGCAATGTGATGAGCATTCGCTGCCTGCTTGATTACAGCGCCGGAGAGAGCCCAGGTGAAAGAGCTGAGCTGGTGGCTGTGAAAATTTAAAGGGACCACATACACCAAGCACACAATCATACACAGAAACATGCCCCTGCCACTCTGCTTCACTCACATACACTAGACACACATACTCACACACACACCTGGTACTCTGCTGCACCACATAAACCCCATACATGCACATACACACACATACTCCTGCCACTTTGCAGCACTCATATAGTGCACACAGACTCAGACACATGCACACAGACATACGTACTCCTGACATTCTGGTGCCCATGCCAGACATGCATACACACACACCTGCCGCTTTGCTACAATATGTATATACTCCCCACCCACCCATTCAGCAAAACAAGCTTATCTGTATCGCTTCTAGCATTCACTTTCCAGTCTGTAGTATTTAGGAGGGGTGTAGCAATGTTCTGATAGGTATTTATTATTATTCTGTATTGCATTTTAGGTTTTTAAAAATTATTAAGTTATTTACTGTACCTAGGGCTAAATAGGCCCTTTTTCTGGAATGTGTTTCTGAGATTTTACATTGTTTAATGAATGTTATTTTTGAATGTTATTCCACTGTTACACAGCTGAAACATTTACTGTAAGGCATAAAATAATAAAATTATTGAACCTGATTTTTAGTGGCAGTCACTGCCAGATAAATTTAATTGCCAGCAGAGATGTTTTAATTGCATATTCAGCAGCGCTAGCCTTTTAAAATGGTGCCATTGAACACACATGGAAGTGGTGGCTGAATTTTGCTGCTCTCCATGTGGAGGCCAGTTTCGATTGGGGCACGTCCAGGCTGTCCGGATGTCCAAAATCTGGACGGCCCAGATATGCACCCGATTCTGCTCCCGCAGGAGCTAGACAGCCCTGTGGGAGCAGAATCGGGGCATAAGGCCTGGATGTCCCAGACGTGACCCAATACCAGCCTGCCAGATGTCCAGATGTTTCCCTGGCTAGCCCAGCCAGGCTCCTGCATGGAGTCGCGGTGCCGTGGAGTCGTCATGGCGCCGCGGCTCCATATAGGAACCCTGGTCGCCTGCACTGCAACAAAAGTCCTGTTCCCTGCCGCCTGACCCCCGATTGGGCCTTCTGAGGCCAGGATCAGGCTGCGAGGAACCCCCTGCCTTGCTAACCTGTGTCCTGAGTCCTGGCTGGCCTGGTTTCCGAAGTCACGGGGGACTTATTCCATCTCTGAGGTGGTATAAGGCCCCCATCTAGATTACCAAACCTGGACATACAGGGCCGACACCAGAATTGGCCCTGTACATCCAGGGTCAGGGTCCCGCCTACTCCCCACGCTCGCTCCTCCTCCGGCCAACACGCTCCCACCCCCGTCCAGAGCTTCCCACACAAATCTGCAGTACGAACGGGAAGTTCCTTGACAGGAATTGGCACCCTGGCATTTAGCAGGGATATACATCCAACCCAGACATATATGCCCGCTAAACACAAATCAGAATGACCCTCATAACGTTTTGGCCAGACTCTGGCCCATCCCCTATTCTGTTTCACAGTTAACGTATAAAATTATGCATATAACCAGCCCAAATATTTAACAAGAAAGGCTTATGCAGTTGGTACACAAGTCTTCTCAAATATCAGGTCCAGTATTACCATTTTCATTTCCTTATCTAACCAAAGGGCAAGTCCATTTGCACCTGTGGTGCTACATTGTGTAACATGTTAAAACCTTATCCAGTCCCTCTAGCTCTACTGCTTGTCCACCTCATCTCTTGCTTATATGCTGCGGGCACTCTTCTTCTTCTTCTTAGCGTGTGTCTTTCCAGTCATTGTTTTAATATTCCATCTTTCCTACTCTGATCTTCAAAAATGTTTTTTCCACCTAAATAATAATTCTATGTAAATGCTGCGAGTCCCCATAGGGGGAGGAAGGTGGTATATAGACCTAAATAGAAATATTATCACTATTTGAGTCTGGACTCGCTACAGTGGCAGAAGAAAATCCTGGGCTTTATTTTATCACCTGCCCAGTTAATTGCTGCAGAGTCTGAGGGCTAGTTTGCTAGGAATAATAATAATATAGCAACTCAGTCTTTATAGTTGGTTGCCAGCTGACACCAATCCTCCTCCTTTATTTTGGCTTAGGACTGGCAGTGGCATTACCTGAATCTACTCAAGTGGGAGTTGCTGGAATTTATGAAAGGTGATAGAATAAATCTTTTATTAAACTAAACTATCCAACGGTGCTCGGCTGTGTGGAAGTTAAACAGAGAGAGACAGCTACCCAGCCAGTGTTTTATTCAGGAGTCAAGAGCAGGAGAGGTGAAAAGGCATTAAGAGGAGACACTGCAGTGCAGTCACAGGACCCAAGAGAGATGTGGTGGTAGACTCGGGGCTCCCGACTGGCTCTGAGATGCGCCAGCACTGTTGTTTAAGGCAGGTGCAGCCCAGTCAGAAAAGACGTCTGGCAGTACAGTGGTCAGTTCAGGGCTCCTGGCTTAATTCCTTAATCGACATGACACTGGCACTGGCACTGTATGACCACAAAGAGGACAGGCAGCAGCAAAGGTGTGAAACAGCTGCCTCAGGCCTCATATGACATGATGTGGTACACTGCCGGCAGACACAGAAGCTGCAACTGTTAATTGCATGCAAGCTGGAGGAATCTGTTTTGTGCCTTTCTTGATGCTTGCTCTCCTCAAAGATAAAAGGTGACGTAGGTTTGCAAAGGCTGAAGAACAAGATAGACAACAGAGATGGGGGATTCGCCGACTCCCTTGAAGGCCCTGTCTGCATGTCACTGAGAGGAGACATCCAAGCATGTGGCGTAACAGGTACAATAAGAATTCTTGGGAAGTCAGGGAGCTCAGTAGAAATTCAAAGGAATCCGGGTGTGCACAGGGAAGGAAAGAGAATGCGCTAGAATCAGAGCCGGTGCAAGGAGATGAGGCGCCCTAGGCAGACCTCATCCCTTGCTCCTCCTCCCCCTCCCCAGCACTCATTGTAGCCACTGCCACCCCTCTCCGGGACCTGCAGTGACAGCAGTGGCCTCAAACAACCCCACAGCACTTACCTTAACGTCAGTAGCACAGGACTTTTAGCTTCTGCCCCTACCAACACCCGCTGCAGACTTTTGTACAGGGACAGAAGCTGCTTCTGCCCCCATGCATCAGAGGGGTTGGAAGTCAAACAGCCCTGTGGTGCTGAAGCTTTAAGGTAAGAATCGCAGAGCTCTTTAAGGCTATTGCTGCTGCTGCAGGTCTCGGAGAGGGGCGGCGGTAGTGGCAATGGATCATCCCTGGACCATGGGTGCTCTGAGCAGCCACCTCGTTTTCCTAATGGTCACGCCGGTCCTTCCTAGATTAGGAAACACAAATCTGCTATTGTACTTGTATGTTGTGATGCTGCAATTTAAACTGCTACCATTGACTCCATACTCATGAACCCAAAATTGTTGCAGGCCAAAGAACTAGATTCAGCCAAGACCTTTGGCACGGTTAATTCATTTGGCCCAAGAGAATCATTAAGAGCTTTAATCTTAAGTGTAAAAAATGGCCATCTCCTCACAGTCAATTTTGATGCTAGATGCTTTCAAAAGAAGGCATAGCCACTAAGCCTTTCAGTACTGCAAATAGCTCAAGGGGCCAATTAATAGAGGCCTGACTCTTTCTAGTGCAAAAAGCTTTTTCTGTTTCTGTCTATTTAACTTCTATAGGATCTCCATAGGGAGTGCTAGGTATTTTTATCAGTAAGAGAAATGGATCTCCTCCATTTTCATTCTTTCTTAGCTTCTTTGTCAAAAGAGCATTTCAGATGGACCTACAATTTTTTTCCCACATAGCACATCAACAACCACAGAGGTGAGTGTGGGGGGGGGGAGGGGGGCAGGAACAGAGCTTGGTTTGTTCAGCCTTCCCAAGCAAAAAAATGTTCTATTGAGGACTTTTTCTTTCCTTAATATCTAGACCTTTTATTGGGAGAGGGCAGAGACAGAATCTGGAGTTTTTAATAATGTCCAGTTCTAATAATCAAATACAGAAGAAATATCATCAGAATTCATTCTTCCTACTAGTTGCTGCCAAGAAACTTCAGACTTTGTGGTATCTATAATGCCCTTCCTTGTCCTGTAAATCTACATGAGACCTACGACATTTACAAGGGGTGCTGATAAGTCTCTGGCCTTGTAACGAAAGCTACGGGCACACCAGCTGTCCCTGATCTGATATGTAAAACCCTCTGGAGGCACTCTGCTCATTCCCACTTCCAAGCTATATCTCTGATCCCCCTTTCCCTCTCCCCAAAGCAATCCAGAGATTCTCCTTCCCCTTGCAAAGTATCCCAGAGATCATCTACTCTCTCCCCAGAGGCAACCCAGAAATCCACTTTCCCCCCAAAGGCCCCTCCAACCAAATAGCTTTATGATGAAACCAGGGCCGGCCCGTCCATTGAGCAAGAATATTTTTTGCACAAGGCCCCGCACAAAAAACATTCTACATTAGCACAAGTAGATTAAAAAAAAACCCGGCTGCTTCTGCCGCTGTGGCAGTGGCAGAATCAAATGTCCCGCCACGGTGCCCCGCCTGCCCGGCAGAGCCTCCCTGCAGCATCAGCTCCCAAGCCCCTCCCAATGCGCGGGCTTTCAAAGCCATGAAGGGAGAGCTTCTCTGACCTCTCGCGGAAATCCCATCAGCGCCGGCGAGATTAACAGAGCCGCGAGAAGAAAGGGAAACTCTCGCGGCTCTGAAAGCCCGCGCATTGGGAGGGACTCGGGAGCTGATGCTGCAGGGAGGCTCTGCCGGGCAGGCGGGGCCCCGCGGCGGGACATTTGATTCTGCCGCTGCCACGGTGGCAGCGACAGCAGCAGCCGGTTTGTTTTTTTAAATCTATCAGGGCTGATGGGGGGGAGGGGGGTTAGGACTGGTAATGGGCTATAGGGGGGCTAAGACTGGAAGTGGGTTGATGGGGAGGGGGGTTAGGACTGGTAATGGGCTATGGGGGGATTAGGACTACTAATGGGCTATGGGGGGGGTTTAAGACTGGAAGTGGGCTGATGGGGGGGTTTAAGACTGTAAATGGGCTGATGGGGGGTTAGGATGTAATGGGCTATGGGGGGGCTAGGATGTAATGGGCTATGGGGGGGCTAAGACTGGAAATGGGCTGATGGAGGGGGGGGTTAGGATTAATGGGCTATGGGGGGGCTAAGACTGGAAATGGGCTGATGGGGGGTTAGGACTAGTAATAGGCTATGGGGGGGCTAGGACTGGAAATGGGCTAATGGGGGGTTAGGACTGGTAATGGGCTATGGGAGGGCTAAGACTGAAAATGGGGTGATGGGGGGGGCTTAGGACTGGAAGTGGGCTGATGGGGGGCTTAGGACTGGTAATGGGCTATTGGGGGGGCTAGGACTGGAAATGGGCTCGGGGGGGCTAGGACTGGAAATGGGCTGAGTGGAAGAAGGGCTTGAACTGCAAATAGCTGATGGGGACGGGGGCTTGGAATGGAAATGGACTGTGTGGAAGAAGGGCTTGAACTACAAATAGCTGATGGGGAGGGGGGCTTGGAATGGAAATGGGCTGTGAGGGGAGGGAGCTAGGACTGGAAATGGGCTGAGTGAGGGGGGGCTAGGACAGGAAATGGGCTGATGGAGGGCTAGGATAGGACTGGCAATGGGCTGTTGGGGGGGCTTGGATTGAAATGGACTCATGGAGGGGCTAGAACTGGAAGTAGGCTCATGGGGGGCTTGGACTGGAAGTGGACTGAGTGGAGGGGAGCTAGGATTTGACATGGGCTGATGGTGGTGCTAAGAAAGGACTAGAAATGGGCTGATGGGGGGCTGGGATTGGAAATGAGCTGATGGAGGGACTCAGATGGGGGAGCTAGGACTGGAAATGGGCTGATGGTGGGGCTAGGATAGGACTAGAAATGGGCTTATGGGGGCTGGGATTGGAAATGAGCTGATGGAGGGACTCGAATGGGGGAGCTAGGACTGGAAATAGGCTGATGCAGGGACTAGAAGGAAGCGGATGCTGGGTGAGGCTGGAACTAGAAGGGAGCTGATGTTGGGGGAGGATTAGAATGGGATAGAGCTGGGAGAGTGAAATGGAAAGGGAAAAAATATTTTGTGTGGGAGGGAAGACAAATCTACAATTGGCCGGATATTGGGAGAGTAAGTGGGGATTGAGGATGGTGGGGTAAAATTTGAGAGAATGAAATAGGAATGAGGAAAGAGCAAAAGGAGAAAGATTAGTATGTTAAAGCAGATGTAGAGAGAGAATGGAAAAAAACTAGAAGAGTGAAGAAAGGACAAATGGACAACAGACGATGGAGAGTTAGCAGAAGACATGAAGAAAGTGTCTGGAGCAATTGCAACTGAAAAAAAAATGCACAAAAAGGTAGAAAAATATATCTTTATTGAATTTATTAACTGAAATATGCCAGCTCTGGGAAATGTGCATCATTAACGTCTGCGCTTTGTTTAGTACAAGAGGAAATTAATTTATAGTTTTATTTCTACAGTGTTGTTGGGCTTTTGGGGTTCCCAGTTTAATTATTGTCTTCCTGTTTCTACATTGTGATTTCTTGTTTGGTAACGGTCTATGTTCTGCACGTGTAACTGAGCTGAGGTATTGTGTTTATGTAATTCCTATTTGACATTGCCACTTGTTCTCTTTCCCCAGTAGGTCATGTATTGTTGTTCTCTGAAATGTATTGGTTTAATATTTGCAGTGTTTCCTTTTGATAGGTAGGGTCTTGTGCTTTGTGAGTCCTGGTAGTGCCGTTATGATACGGCGGGTTTGCTATGGGTTCTAAATGGGCAGTGTTTGTAGTAGTTCCTAATGTGCCAACTGCCAGCTGCAGACAGGTCAGCGATTCTACCATCAATCTCCTGTAATCAGAGCTAAACATTCTCTGCTGACTGCAACCCAATCGGGGCTCTGAGAGGGGAGGAGCAGTGGCGTTTTAAATCCCAACTGCCAGCTGCAGACAGGTCAGCGATTCTACCATCAATCTCCTGTAATCAGAGCTAAACATTCTCTGCTGACTGCAACCCAATCGGGGCTCTGAGAGGGGAGGAGCAGTGGCGTTTTAAATCCCAACTGCCAGCTGCAGACAGGTCAGCGATTCTACCATCAATCTCCTGTAATCAGAGCTAAACATTCTCTGCTGACTGCAACCCAATCGGGGCTCTGAGAGGGGAGGAGCAGTGGCGTTTTAAATCCCAACTGCCAGCTGCAGACAGGTCAGCGATTCTACCATCAATCTCCTGTAATCAGAGCTAAACATTCTCTGCTGACTGCAACCCAATCGGGGCTCTGAGAGGGGAGGAGCAGTGGCGTTTTAAATCCCAACTGCCAGCTGCAGACAGGTCAGCGATTCTACCATCAATCTCCTGTAATCAGAGCTAAACATTCTCTGCTGACTGCAACCCAATCGGGGCTCTGAGAGGGGAGGAGCAGTGGCGTTTTAAATCCCAACTGCCAGCTGCAGACAGGTCAGCGATTCTACCATCAATCTCCTGTAATCAGAGCTAAACATTCTCTGCTGACTGCAACCCAATCGGGGCTCTGAGAGGGGAGGAGCAGTGGCGTTTTAAATCCCAACTGCCAGCTGCAGACAGGTCAGCGATTCTACCATCAATCTCCTGTAATCAGAGCTAAACATTCTCTGCTGACTGCAACCCAATCGGGGCTCTGAGAGGGGAGGAGCAGTGGCGTTTTAAATACCAACTGCCAGCTGACAGGCCCGCGCCTGTCGGGCCCGCACCTGAGGGCCTCGCCAGAGGGCCCTTTGGCGCGGCCCTTAGGCGGAGACCGTAGAAGGAGACCACCGCCCATCAAGCTAACCCCTCCAACATTGTGTAAATTAATGTTACAACCTCAAAATCGCAAGTAACCATTGTAATATCCTTGTATACAAACAAAATTGTCTCTTAATCCACCTAAATATAAGTACTATAATTTATTTAAATACCCTTTCAATATATCCTCTCCTTCTACAACTATTAAGTTATCTTTATATATACATTCCAGTAACTACAGAGTTAAGCACTATTATTTGTTATATGTACTTATTCAACCTGTCAACTGTAATTATCCTGTTATCACTGAAACACTGTTAACTATGTCATAGTTCCTCATTCATCCTATAAACTTCAGTTAACCTCCTGTTACCACATATCACTGTAATACTGTAATAGTGTTTTAGCTTTTTATCCATCCTGTACGCTCCAATCAGCCTGCTATCACTGTAATACTGGTAATAGTGTGTTAGCTTTCCATCCATCCTGTAAGCTCCAATCAGCCTGCTATCACTGTATTCACTAATTGTACATTTAAATTTCACTTACACATACAATATGGCCTTACTCTACATTATAACATTTACCTTCTACCTTATCACTATAGGAATATGTAATGTTACCAGCCTACACACTAGCTATAATAGAATACCAACAATCCATAATCACAGAAGAAAGTGGTCTGATACTCCCTTCTACAATTCTAGAGTATCTACCCAAAATTCCCACCATCATCTGTTACTCATCTCATTACAAAACACCACAAAAAAGAAACAAGTAGGAAATCCAATTCCCCAATATCTGAAATGTGCATTAATAAATGCCCGATCCATACGCAAGAAATGGCCTATCATCTCTGACATAATTTCATTACATAGCCTTGACCTTCTCCTAATCACTGAGACATGGCTTTCTTGTGCTGACAATGTATTAATCAACCAATTTTTGCCTTCTAATTTTTCTATACATACATGTCATAGAAGTGGCAAGAGGGGAGGTGGTGTTCTAGCCATCACCAAATCTGACCTTCATTTCAACCTTAAAGAAGCAACAAGCTCATCACTCCTAGATACTTTTACAATAGCAAATAAATGTTGTTCTTTCACTTTACTATACCGCTCTCCTTCTTCCAATTCTGATTCTCTATCTATGATAATTGACTTGGCCTCCAATACACAAAACCCCCACATAGCAAGTTGGGTGCTAGGAGACTTTAATCTCCCTTCTCTCCAAGACTCCCATGTAACAGCTTTTCTTGAAGCTCTACAAGTTTTGGGGTATAATCAATTAATTAAAGATCCAACCCATATTAAAGGTGGTATATTAGATCTAATATTTACAACTGAAACAACCGCCAATTTACCATCTATCTTGGATCTATCAATCAACCCAGTTCCATGGTCAGATCACAAACTAATTATATTCAAGGCTAGATGTAACCAAAAGGATGAAAGAGGAATAAACGACCATCCTAGTACCCCCTCTGAGAAGATTCAAGCCATTTGACAAAGACCTAATCCTAAAAACAACACTTCCACTAACCAACTTACCAGAGTGCAGCATTGATGATTTAGTTTCTAATTGGAATAGTACTTTCAGTTCGATTGCCACATATCCGTCGACCAACAAACTACAAAGCAAGCGACACTCTGCTATATGGTACTCATCTGAGCTGAAGGCCTCGCGCACAACCCTAAGGAAACTTGAAAGACGATGGCGACACTCACACTCTGAAGTTGACAGAGCTGTATATATCCAACATCTCACATCTCATCGCATGGCAGTTACTGAATCAATGAGACGTCACCATGCAGTCACTTTAAAAAGATCTCTGAACAAACCTCATGACCTGTTTGCCATAGTTAAGCGTTTGACAAATGAACCTGCCTCACAACTTAAATATGAAATCCACCCTCAAATATTTGCTAACTATCTACAATCCAAACTCTGCCAAATTGACAATAACTCGGCTCCTAACATAGTCCTAGATCCAGTAGATCAAACTCTACTCACTATCTTCTCAATACCATCTAAACGACAAATCGAAGACACCATTGCTTGCATAAACATGACCACCGCTCATACTGATCCTTGCCCTGCGTTCTGGATCAAAGATCTACGAGCTGATCTCAGTCCCATCATATCCAGACTCATGATTCAATCATTTACAACAGGAACTTTCCCTCGTACCCTTAAGCAAACATCCATAAGGCCATTACTAAAAAACAACAAACTTGACCCTCTTAAACCAGAATCATATAGACCTATTTCAAGTATTCCATTACTAGCAAAAATTTTGGAAAAAGAAGTACAAAAACAAATTCAGGATCATATAGATCTTAACGCCCCACTGGACTCATGCCAGCACGGTTTCAGAGAATTCCACGGTGTGGAAACGTTTCTAACTACTCTGTTCAGCAGCTTATTATCAGGAATTGATAACATCCGCCAAGGGTTCGTCCTTGTTTTTCTTGATATCGCAGCCGCTTTTGATTCTGTTAGCCATGAACGCCTCCTTGAGCGTCTCAAAGGGAAGGGAATTACTGATAAAGCACTTGAGTGGTGTAGATCCTACCTTTCTGACAGATGGCAACAAGTACGATCCAACGATACTTCATCAGATCAGTTTCATCAAAAACAAGGGGTCCCTCAAGGCTTATCCCTTTCCGCCCTTATGTTTAATATATACATGCAGCCTATCTGTAACCTGATTCGATCCTTTAGAGTTAACTGCATGATATACGCGGATGATGTACTTTTATATTTTCCTTTTACAACTGAGAACCCTGATCTCAATCCATTAACTAACTGCATAAATGAAGTATTCAACTGGCTACAATCCCAAAATCTAAGGATCCAACACAAGAAAACGGAGGTGTTATTTATTACACGTAACCAAAATTTCACTGCTCCATCCTTTTTGAAAGTGAATGATGCTAACCTCCAGACCAAGACCACCATCAGATACCTCGGTGTCACTTTAGACCAGAAATTAGATATGAAAGCACATATTAGTAATATTGTAAGAGCAGTATATCACAAAATACGCTCCCTTAGACACCTTCGATCCTTGCTAGAGCCAGACGATTTTAGAACCATCTATCAGGCGCTAATCATACCTCATTTTGATTATGCGAACTCAATTTTACAAGGTCTTCCACAAACCACCTTACACCCACTTCAAATGGCTATGAATGCTGCAGCTAGAGTCCTTCATGGAGCTTCCCGGAAAGACCATATCTCACCTATTCTAAAACATCTTCATTGGCTCCCAATTCAAAGTAGACTCACTTTCAAAATTTTACTAATTACATTCAAAGCCTTCAAAGAACTCTCATCTTCATCAATATCAGACTTGATCCAAACACCACCCCTCAATAGAGACAGAAGGTCAGTAACACTCAATACTCAGTTAGTCCCTAAATCAATATCACAGTGTACCAAAACTACTTCAGACAGGGCCTTTTTATTCTGTGCACCAAGGTGTTGGAATAGCCTTCCTCAAAACATCCGAGCAATACCAGACCTTTTGCAGTTTCGCAAAGCTTTGAAACACTACCTCTTCCTTTTATCTTATCCAGTAAACAATAAAGACATCTCAACCAACCCACAGACCTTCCACTCATACACATACAATACAGATACCCCACAGACCACATACACACAAAACTGAAGCCATGATGATATTATGACTATGTTTATTAATTATATACCCTGTTATCCGAGTTATATTCTCCTGTTTTCTGTAAACACAAAGTACTGTTGAATTGTGTATCTCACTGTTTTTTGTGAACCGCGCTGATGCTTAATAGTGCGGTATATAAGAGTCTATAAATAAAATAAATAAATAAATAAGTTGGCACTGGATTATAGTAATGTAGAAATCTTTTAGTCTTTCTTTATCCATACACTCATTAAGAAACATGTTTACTAAAAGTTAGTGTATGGTAACATTATGCAAATATTTATGCAAATGAGGTCTCTTATGCAAATGAGGTCCCGCACCGAGTCTCCGCACATGGCCCCGCACCTCCCTTGGGCCGCCTCTGGATGAAACCCCTTGAAGACTCCATACCTGACAGAACTGGGTGCTCCCCTCACATCCTGAAAGGCAACTCTGGACTTGCCAGAGTCATTGGTGGATGGTGGAAGCAGAAGGGAGGCCCACTTGCTTCTGCTCAACATGCTGTTACTTTTCAAAATAGTATCAATGACCCCTAGCGGAAACTTCATGTACTGCCAGTCATTGCAAAACTTTTTAAAGTGACCATGTGCTGAGCAGGAATGAGTGGGCCTCCATCTTGCTCCCACTATACACCAATGATCCAAGTATTTATTTATTTATTTAAAAGCTCTTACATACCACTAATCTGTACAGAATATTCAAAGTGGTTTACAACCACATAAAAATACCTTAAACACGCAGAGGCCAATTATTTTTTTTTTTTTTTTTTTTTTTTTTTACTTGTTTATTTAAATTTTCCCAAATGCAAGAAAATATGCTAAGCAAATATCCACTCATTAAGATACATTTAAGAACAAAAACACCATAACCCTATAACAACACATCAAGGAGAGAAAACTGCATTACTACCCCGAGGGGAACAAGCAAATTACAGAAGAAAATAAGAGTTTCTTTCAACTCCAAAACAGAGAGCTAAAATATAAAGCCATCCCACCTAAACACCCTCCAACCCACCAGCACCCTCCCTGTCATTTAAAAACTGACAAAGAGAGGCTACATCAATATAAACATAATCATGACCTTCATAAGTTACCAAGCAGCGACAAGGGAACTTCAAAAAAAAAGAAGCCCCCAAGGCGATCACTCTAGTTCTAAGTTCGAGGAACTGCTTCCAGCGAGCCTGAGTAACCTTGCCCACATCTGGAAATACCTGCAGTTTGTACCCACAGAACAGCATTTCTTTGTACTTGAAATAAGCACGTATAATTTTCAATTTAAGTGATTCAGACCCGAAAGTCACCACCAAAGTACATCTCTTGGGGATGACATCAAGTGAATCTTGCAAAAACTCTGTAAGATTAGAGCCTACCGAATCAACCAAGGAAGGAAATTCCCTGGCCTGGTCCGAGGCCCCAACCTTAGGAAAAAAAGAATACATCTGCACAATGTCTACAGAGTCATCTAAGTGCAAAACCTCAGACAAATACTTTTTTAATAAAATCTCAGGAGAAAGCAGATGAGTAGAGGGGAAATTGAGAAAACGAAGGTTCCTAGCACGCTGGTGATTTTCCAACAATTCCAATCGATAAGAAATAGAGGAAATATCTTTCAGATAACCCAAATGGGAATCCTTATACAATTGGAGTTGGGAGTCCACCAGAGATAAGGAGCCTGCAAGATTAGTCATTTGATCATCAATTACATTGACCTTTTTAACAACATCATGTGAAAAATTACATAGTGAGGTAACAGTGGTAGAAAGACGTGTTTCAATATTCAAAAGCATTGACCAGATATCTGAAAGAGTCACCTCACTTTTAACTGGAAGGAAATCAATGGTAGATGCAGCAGGGCTTACAGGTACTAACACCGGAGAGACAACTGATGAAAGTACCTTTGAAGGAGTAGACGAGGAGGTAGGCAGAGGGAAAGGAGGTGGTGTACGAAGAACAGGGCTCAAAGACGCCCCTTCCAAAGACTGGCTAGCAAGCGGAAGGGCAGTTACATGCCTGTCCATGGGACCAGACACCTTACCTCTCTCTCCTGACGATGTCTTGGCTGCTGGTTTCGCCTTACGTTTCCCCATGGGCAGGCCAACTGCTGGTGCTTCTAAATTCACCAAGATGCACCAAAGGAGCACATAAGGAGCAGAGTATGCCCCTTGTACCGCGCCCCTTAGAACGCGACCACGCAGGCCGCGAACACGCAGCCACGTGTAAACCAGCCGGGCTTTGTAGGGCTCGTGGGGGGGTCCTCCACTCCCGAGGGCGGCCACACTCTGCCTGCAGATGACACAGCAGGCACCGGACTCCAACCAGGCACTTGCTCCGCGTTGGAAAACGAACCGCGGCAGCTCTCCCAACAAGGCAGGTCTCTCCGCAGAGGCCAATTCTCATTGGGGCATGTCCGGCCCTTCTGGATGTCCAAAATCTGGACAGGTCAGTTGTGCACCTGATTCTGCATCTGCAGGAGCTAGACGTTCCTGCAGGAGCAGAATCGGGTGCAACAGGCCTGGAAGGCCAGGACATGCCCTGATTCAGGCCCACTATACATCCATCCCATTCCCCATACACATTACCTGGGGCTCCTGCATGGAGCCTGGTGCTGTGGTGTCCTGTCGCCATGGCACCGGGACACCATGCAGGAGCCCCGATCCGCACAAAGCAGTTCCAATAGTCTGTCCCCACTGTCCGACTCCCGATTGGACCTGCCATGGCCAGGATCAGGCTGCGAGGAACCCCCCCCCCCCGCCCCTGCTCACCTCCTCGCCAGGTCCCTTCTTTGTCTTCTGCAGTCTTCGGGGGAACTTATTCCAATCCGAGGTGGAATAAGTTCCCTGTGTATCCTTCACCCCCCCCCCCGGATGTACAGGGCTGCGACTGGAATTGGCTTTGTACATCCGGGGTCAGGGAGCTGAGGATCAGGAATCGGCCCCTGGTGTTTAGCAGGGACGTACGGCCAAACCGAATGTACATCCCCGCTAAACACTGCTCATAATGACCCCCAATATAAACATAAAAACATCACTGATTTAACATAAGAACTGAAACTATTGTCACCAACCTACTGCCCACATCCTCAAAAATGCCCACTAGTTAGCCTCCACTGCTACTCACATGGAAATAAAAAAGTTTTCAACATTTGGCAAAAGCTAGCCTCATACTTCCCCTGCCTTAACCTACTGGGCATTTATTCACCATATAGGTGTGGGGGGGGGGGGGGAAGATGAAGAAAGGATGGAGCAGGGGGGAGGAAATCACATGGGACAATATGGCAGGAGAGAAACCAATAGTCCAAAACGGGGACACTACACACCCTGGAGATGAGAGGATGCTTTGCTAGGGCTCAGCTGGGAGGCCCCAGGGATCGCCAGTTCTTGCATAGCCTTAGCCATATCTTGGACACCCTCAGTACTGGATAAGATCAGGATAATCACCCTGAATGTCGGCGGCATTCACTTCCCAGTCAAACGGCAGAAAATTCTCACCTATCTACGAAAGTTGGACGCAGATGTGGCCATCTTGCAAAAGATCCATCTGATGGACAAAGAACATGCTAAACTAAGGAGGGGGTGGGTACGGGAGGTTTATTGTGCAGCATACATGCCTCAACAGCGTGGCATGGCCATACTACTGGGAAAAAAACACGTCTTTCGAAACACACCGCATAATGCGGGATGTGGAGGGACGGTATCTGCTGGGATGGGGAGTACTGCAGGGCCTCAAAGTAGCATTATGTAGTATCTATGCCCCCAGCATATATAGGCATTCTTTTTTTAGCGAAGCTGGCAGGCCGATCTGATTACTCGTTGATTTTCGAGGGAGACTTTAATATATTATTATCTTTATTAATAGTGGCGGATCCTCAGGTGGATTGCCAACCGCTATGGCAGGGGCTGCGAGGACACCAGGCACATGGTATCAACTTTCTTAGTCATGAGTTGGAACTAACAGAAGGCTGGCGCACATGCCACCCTTTGGACTTGGAGTACACGCACTACTCTGTCCCCCACCAGTCACAGGCCTACTTGGACTATATCTTAATGTTGGAACGCCTTTTTGGGAAACTATTGGATAGTGATAGCCAACCTCACCTGGTCTCTGAGCATACAGCAGTCCAAGTTGATATACGGCAGAAGGGAGAGTCGGGAGACAGACTTTGGTGGTTGAACCCTGTGTGGAGCCAAGACCAGGAGTTTCACATATATCTCAGCAAATGCTGGCAGGAATACGTGTCAGAGAATGGGAGAGGAGAGGCTGGGGTGAGCATCTATTGGGAAGCTGGCAAAGCAGTGTTGCAGGGCCTAATAATAAGCTATACATCCCATAAGTGAAAGCAGCAGAACCAGCAGCTGCTAATGGAATTGCAGGAGCTACAGCGCTGTCAGACACAATACACCATCAACAGGAGTGCACAAAATCAAGCACAGTTGCAGGAGCAACGCAATAATGTGAATGCTTTGATGCAGCAGTGTGCACTACGCAGTATCCGCTTATATAAGTACAAATGCCACAAATGGGGAGATAAAGTGGGTAAACTGCTGGCAAATCTAGTCAGGCCCACATGGGTTGTGAAGCTCCAATGAAGTGATGGCACACTGGCAGTGGGGACCCAAGAAATTGTGAACACCTTTAGTTAGTTCTTTCGCTCCCTTTATCAGAGGGAAACACCAAACAAGGCCACATGGGAGCAGTTCTTTTGAGAACTGTCCCTCCCTAAAGTTGATGAAGGGGAGCGAAAGGCCTTGAATAGACCCATATCAGAGGGGGAGATCCTTACATGTATCAAGAATTTACAACCAGCTAAGGCTACTGGCCCGGATGGGCTGGGACTGGAATTCTATAAAATCCTGGGTACGGCAGTAGTCCCAACACTATGAAATATGGGGGAGGAGACATGGCAGAGAGGGGGATTCACTACTTGGGCAAACCAAGACACAGTGGTTCTCTTAGAGAAACCCAGAAAGGACCCAGAGCGGGTGGAGGCCTATCAACCAATCTCCTTACTCAATCAGGACATCAAACTCCTGGCAGCTGTTTTGGCGCACCGGTTGGGGCAAGTAGTGCCCAGACTTGTACATCCAGACCAGGTAGGATTCATCAAAGGAAGACGCGTGGTTAGCAACCTGACCAGGACAATCACACTCTTTGGCCAGCGTCATGGGAGGGCAAGAGGTTGCAATGATCAGTCTTGATGCAGAGAAGGCTTTTGATTGCGTAGACTGGAGCTACCTATTTTGGCTCCTTCCACAATATGGGCTGGGTGATTACTTCTTGGGGTGGATACACGCCTTCTATGAGCAGCCAAGGGCACAGATTCTCATGAATGGGCACCTGACAGACACCTTTGAGTTACATTGTGATACCAGACAGAGTTATCAACTTTCTTGTCCCTTTTACTTTTCATTCTATCCCTATAACCTTTAGCTATCAAATTGCGCGAAGCCCATGAGCTTCCGGGAGCACAAGTGGGAAGACAGGATTGCAAGATCAGTCTCTTTGTGGATGACATGCTGGTGAGCATACCCTATTCTGAAGAGAATCTGAGAGGACTGATGAATCCATTAGAAACATTTGGTAGCTTTTCAGGCCTTCGTATAAATTTGGCTAAATCAGAGGTGAGACTGTTGGGAGGGAGGGGGGGGAAAGGAGGATGGGGCAAGGACCCCATAGGTTCAACTGGACCCTGGAACCCCTCAAATATTTAGGTTTATACCTGCATTGGGATCAACGGGTAATTTATAGGAAAAACGTCTTAGATAAGATTCAGCAAATAAAATGCCTATGTGATAGGTGGTGGGAGCTCCTCCTGTCCCTTTATGGCCAGGTGGCATTGGTACGCTTGAAAATCTTCCCTAAAATACTGTACCAACTGCAGATGTTCCCAGACTGAGTGCGTCGGAGAGATGAGGAACTGTTAGCTTCTTCCTATGGAGGGGCAAAAAGGCTGGAGTCGGCTATGCAAAGCTGATCCAAGCGGTGGAGCATGGAGGGGTCGGCCTGCCAGATCTTAGGGTGTACAGTGTAGCTTCGCTTATGAGGTGGATATGCGAGGCCCTACATGGAGGGGGAGGATACACACTGCAGGGCTTAATGGAATATCAGAGCCAACCATATAGGCTGATTAATATGCTACAGACTCTGAAGGGTGACTTGCAGTGAAAGGAATTTAGAGTGCTGGTGGCCCCTATACGCAAAGCCTGACAATGGTGGGCAGCGCGAGGCTGGCCCAGCTGGCAGGTGACTCCATTTCTGCAGGTGGGGGAAATCCCAAATTCCTCCCAGGAATGAGGGACAGGATTTGCGCTCTGGGAGAAAGAAGGTAGGGTAGATTTAGGGAAACTATTGTGGTGGAGTCAGGGGTCATTTCCAACCTTTGAATGTCTGCGGGAAAGACTTAGTCTGCCAGCTTTGCAGCATTTTCAATACGTCCAGCTTTGCCATTACTGGCATCAATTGGATGTGGAGTTGCCAGGGAGATTAACAGCCACTGAGTGGGACGAGGATTTGAAAAATTTAGCACCAAAATGGAATACGCTCTCTCAGTGGAATAAAATTCTACAAGACATGTTGGGGTTGCCACACATGGAAGCACCGGCTCATTGCTGGACAGAGGATATTGCTGAGGAGGATGAGCTCAGAACACCTCGAACAGTACTTCTAGAATATAGCCGTGGTGACATCCAATGCTCGTTACCGGGAGATACAGTAACAAATTTTGCACCAATGCTATCTTACCAGAGCCCAAGGAGTGGAACTGGGGATGTGGACCACAGAAAAATATGAAAAATGTCATGCAGGAGAGGGAACTTTCCATCATGCTTTTCTGGAGTGTACCAGGCTCTCCGAATTATGGAGTAGGGCGTTGCACGATTGTAAATAGTTACCCTATGTTATCCAAGTTTTAACACCTGTTCATTGTAAACACAGAGTACCCTAGGAAATATGTAGTTCTATGTTTATTGTAAACCTCACTGATGTTGAATAGCGCGGTATAAAAGAGACTGGAAATAAATAAATAAATAGAGGGCCTGATTAACATCATAGGAAAGCGAATTGAGCGTACCTATGGCTTTCTCTTGCTCGGAGATGAAACACCGCTGCAAATGCAGAGGGTTCGCAAAGCAGAAAGTAAATTTATTCTATTAGGCATTTGGGGTGTCAAAAAGACAATTTTGCAACACTGGGTGAGTGAACAGTCGCCAACCTTCCAGCTGCACAGGGTGAACAATATGCATATAAAACGGAGGTGACACCTACATGGCTCTGCTATAAATGGCTGTGACAACAGTTCCTGTCAAGATTTCCAAGGGGTAGGGAAGGGAGGGATGAAGGGAGAGTGGGGGGAGGTTGTTAATTTCCTATGAACAGACCACGGGAATATTTCAACTGAAGAGCAATCTAATCAGTATTGTATCATATAAGACAAAATGTAATGACTGCTTGTGTTGCAATGTGGGCAAACAAACTGGTCTGCTCTGTATACTTGTTTAAAAGTTAAATAGAGTTAAAGTTCAAACTCAAAAAAAAAAAAGAGTGAGGCCTTACAATAACTGATTTAGAGAAATCAGGATTTTCATTGCAGAAAAGCACCCAGGACTGGGCCTGTATCCTCATACAATTAAAGCTTGTATTACTAGTGTGCACCACTCAAAAACAAATCCTCTGCAGTTAACTGATTACCTACTCTTGTTAGGTTAAATAATTGTTTGATTTCTGTTCAGAAACCTGTTCCAACTCTAATATACACATTCAACAGGTCTATTTTATTTGCTAATTCATTGTGGAAAAGTTTGTTATTGAATGCTTTAATTTCTGCCTTTGCTTTTTGCCTCTGTAAATACCTGTATCTGTTTTTTTGGTGAGCTGTTTCCTTGTTTATGTTAGTAAAGAAAAAGCTGCTTTTTAAATACTTGGGGGGGAGAGGGGGGATATCCAAAGGCATTTATGTGTTTTGCAGACCTGCAAATCATGTAAATGCTGCTCACTGGGATATTCAGTGGCACTAAAAGGATTTGGGCTGTTAAATGCCCCGACACTAAGCGCTTAGGGATATATTTACTAAAACAGCCTAATGGTTAAAGAGCAACTAGGTCCACTGTTATTCAATGCAGATAGTGGTTTGAGCAACAGCCTAGTACCCAAAAGATCAGGGTTTGATTCCTTCGTACTACTTGTGACCTTGGGCAAGTCACTTTACCCTCCATTGCCTCAGACAAAAAGGCCTGTTGCTCTACTTACGGTCATATCTTGCCAAGAAAACCCCAGGGCTGCTGGGTCACCAGGAGTCAGCATTGATTTGACGGCACTTAAAAAACAAAAGTCCAGGTTAACCGACTTAAGTAAACATACCCCTTAGTGTTGGAGCATTCTAGGGTTGGGGCGGGGGTAGCACCATGCATTAACCAGCTAAATTTCCAAACTTTAGCCACTTTTGCAATCTGGCCAATGGCTAAATATCACCACCGACCAGTAATGTTCCCTCTACATTGCGCTGAGTCCTCTGCTGGCATTCCTGCAGTTGGGAGGAGGTGCAAAGCGATCGCATTTAGGATCACACAGCATCAGCAAGAATGTTGGCGGAGGACTCAGCGCAGCTTAGCAGGAACATTGCCGACCAGGTGACCCGCATTGTGGTGTTTTAACATACATGACCCACACTGCGGAAGTAACTCGCTTACTGAAAAAACATTGACATGTTTTACATTTACACACGTGCTTTCAGAGACCCCTGCAATTTACCTACACAAGAGGCCACAATCTTAAGGATCGGCTGGTGCATGCGGATTTGGCATTGGAGAATGTGGGTGGATCAAAATCTGCTCAGGGCCATTGGGCATGTCAGCATTGTAAATATTGTGTCCACACCATGGAAGGCATTCAGTGGACTGATCCTATAACTACCAGCATATTTAATTTCATGGTTCATAGCACCTGTCAAACAAGTTATGTGGTTTACATTCTTTCATGCCCTTGCAACCTTCTATATGTACAGTAGGGTGAACCATACGCTCGGTGAAAATCCGTTTGAGCGAGCATGCCTCCAGGATTCGATCCTCTAACCTTTCTGCTCCAATAGTAGAGCATTGTATAGCGAAAGGCCACAAGTTTGAAGATTTAAAGTGGAGGGTCATTGATTGGGTCCCTCCAAATGTCCGGGGAGGGGGGAGGCAGAGACCATGAGTATAGGTTGCAATGGCGTGAACAGAAATGGATCTTTTGTCTCAACACAGTTGTTCCTAGGGGACTCAATTTGGAAGAAGAGTGGTGGAGTCTTTTTTGAGATTTTTCTGGGTTATCTTCCGTTCGTTTAGTCTGACCCTGACAGTCCGGGGTTTCCCCCGCTGACAGACACTCCTCCTTTTGGATTGACGTCATTATTACAGCCAATCACAAACTGGCTTCAGCTACAATTTGTGAACCGTTACAGTTTAGCATTCTTCTTTGGCGACTACTTCTGAAAGTAGCAGGAAAACACTTGAGACAGGGACATGCAGGTCGTGTGAAGCATCTTACTCCATGATGAAGTGCGAGTTTTGCCGTGGATTATGCTAAGTGTTTCTTTACACTATCTTAAACTAGATTCATTGGGGATGGGTGAAGAAAGCCCCCAGGTAGGTGATACATTAAATACCTTTATAGAAATGGGTAATAGGGGTAACATATGGAAAGCAGTGTGTATTAATTTAGCTTAGCACAAAAAGCAAAGCAGGGTCTGTACTTTTTGAGCAACAAATAAAGTTTTCTAGAGACCTTTACAAAGAGGCCTTCTACCTAGGGGGCAAGAAACCTGTGAAACCTTTTCAATAGGTGTTAACACCAGGTGGCAGATCAAAAGGCCATTTTGAAAGACTCCTCCTATCCAAGCAAGGACTGTTAATTACCCAGGAAGTTGGTCACAGTTTACTTCAGCAACACAGGCATAAATAGCTCAACCAGAGCTCTGTGATCCTCTGTCTTGAAAGACTGGTAAGGGGGACTGTTGCTTCTGGAGGGAGATCTGCAACTGTGAGTATTTACTTCTGGTAATTTTCTAAAAGGAATTCTTTGTATTAAAGCTAATTAATCTGTGATCCACTATTTTTGTTAAATCAGTCAGGGCCTAGTAGCAGCAGTTTAAGTTTACATTTAAAACACAGAGGAGAACTCTCTGGTTACATTTCATACCCAGCAGATAGCTTGTACTTTAAATTTAATAGTCACTCAGGGCCTAGTAACAGCAAAGTACTTTTAGTTTAAATTTAAAACACAGAAGAGAGCTTTCTGGTTACATTTGGAACCCAGCAGAGAGCTTGTACTTTAAATTTCATAAGAAGTTAGAGCCTAGCAGCAGCTAAGAACTATAATTTAAATCACATCAGAATATAGCTTACCTCAGCAGCACAAGACAGGGTACTGTGTAGCAGCCCTCTTTTAATAAGTGTTAATTCCCTCCTACCCTCCCCACACCCACCCACTCCTGGGATAATCGTAGCTTTATAGGTACTTACACATCTTAAAAGACAGGAGGTGCTCTCAGGTGAAGCTCATTACCCAAATCAGTCATACACTAAGGACCTGAGATTAGTTAAGCTTCAGGTGAACAAGGTATATTACACGTATTAGGTTCAGTTTTATTAGTATAAATAACCATAGCAACCCTTAGTAAGTAAAGAACTTAGATCTAAACACAAACTTAAAACTAAGATGCAGACAGCAGTCCAGCAGCGGGAAGGGGGCTTTCCAGTCTTTTGCATTGAGTGTCACATGTATGATTTTCTCCCAGTTGGTGAGAGGTCTTACGTGTGTACTAGGTGCAAGGAGCTCTTTGCTCTCAGGGAACGAGTCCGTTCTCTAGAGGCTAAAGTAGCAGACTTGGAAAGCATAAGACAGACAGAGAGGTACACAGACGAGACCTACAGGGATATAGTCCTGAAGTCCCACCTCCAGTCTGGCAGCATCCCTGTTGCCATGGAGGAGAGAGGTCATGTGACAGGAGAGCATCACCCTGGTGTGGCAGGAAGTGATCCTGTAACTAGGACCTGTCCTCCAGGTGATGTAAAACCCTCTCGCACCAAGGAGGTTTCTCCAGGGCCATGTGCCCATGAGGGAAGGGTTAGGACAGCCTTTATAGTTGGTGATTCGATCATTAGGCATGTAGATAGCTGGGTGGCTGGTGGACGTGAGGATCGCCTGGTAACATGCCTGCCTGGTGCGAAGGTAGCGGACCTCACGAGCCACCTAGATAAGGTCTTAGATAGTGCTGGGGAGGAGTCTGCTGTCTTGGTACATGTTGGTACCAATGACATAGGAAAATGTGGTAGGGAGGTTCTGGAGGCTAAATTTAGGCTTTTAGGTAGGAAGTTGAAATCCAGAATTTCCAGGGTAGCATTCTCCAAAATGCTTCCTGTTCCACGCGCAGGACCCAAAAGGCAGACAGAGCTCCGGAGTCTCAATGCGTGGATGAGACAATGGTGCAGAGATGAGGGGTTTGGATTTGTTAGGAACTGGGGAACATTCTGGGGAAAGGAGGGGCTCTTCCGAAGGGATGGGCTTCACCTTAACCGGGATGGAACCAGGCTGCTGGCATTAACCTTTAAAAAGGAGATAGAGCAGCTTTTAAACTAGATATTAGGGGAAAGCCGACAGTCGCCCAAGAGCAGATGGTTCGGAAGAATGTATCTTTGAAGGATACTACCAAAAGCAGAGAGGTTCCACAAAAGAGTAAAGTAGCCCAAATGCCCTCAAGTATGGAGCAGACAGAGCTTAAAGATCCCAAATTACTCATGTCTAACAGACAAATTAATATGGATAAAATACATTCTCTAAAATGCTTGTATGCAAATGCTAGAAGTCTAAAAAATAAGATGGGAAAGTTAGAATATATAGCACTAAATGAAAGGTTAGATATGATTGGAATATCAGAGACATGGTGGAAGGACGACAACCAGTGGGACACTGTGATACCTGGGTACAAACTATATCGTAATGATAGAGCTGATCAAATTGGTGGAGGGGTTGCTCTCTATGTTAGAGAGGGCATTGAGTCAGAAAGGATTAAAGTTTTGCAGGAAACAAAATCTGCTGTAGAATCTATATGGATTGAAATTCCATGTAAAAGGGGGAAGGCAATGGCAGTGGGGGTGTACTATCGAGCGCCTGGCCAGAATGACCAAATGGATGATGAAATGCTCAAAGAAATCAAGGAAGCTAACAAAAGTTACAGCACAGTAATAATAATGGGTGATTTCAACTATCCCGGTATCGACTGGGTCAGTGTCACGTCAGGACATGCTAGGGAGATAAAGTTCCTAGATGAAATAAATGACTGCTTCTTGGAGCAGCTGGTTCATGAACCGACCAGAGGGGAAGCCATATTAGACCTAATCCTTAGTGGAACACCAGATCTAGTGCAAGAGATAAGGTTGTTGGGGCCACTTGGCAATAGTGATCATAGCATGATCGCCTTTGATTTAATTAGTGGAGGAGGGATAGTAAGGAAATCCAGAGTACTACCTTTTAACTTTCGAAAGGGAGACTATGAAAAAATGAGGAAAACAGTCAAGAAAAAACTAAAAGGAGCAGTTGCAAAGGTTAAAGACGTACATCAGGCTTGGCTGTTGTTGAAAAATACTATCTTGGAAGCCCAGACCAGCTGTATTCCACGCTTTAAGAAAAGTGGAAAGAAGTCCAAAAAACTGCCAGCATGGTTTAAAGTTGAGGTCAGAGAGGCTGTTGTTGCCAAAAAAGCATCTTTCAGAAAATGGAAAAAAGAGCCAAACGACGAAACCTGGAAACAGCACAAGCACTGGCAAGTCAAATGCAAGGCATTGATAAGGCAGGCAAAGGGAGAATTTGAGAAGAAGCTTGCTGCAGAAGCAAAAACGCGAAGTAAAGACCTTTTCAAGTACATTCGTAGCAAAAAATCTGTGAGAGAGTCAGTTGGTCCATTAGATGATAAAGGGGTTAAAGGAGCACTAAGAGGCGACAAGGCGATAGCGGAGAGACTGAACGAATTCTTTGCTTCAGTCTTTACTGAGGAAGATGTAGGGATGTTACCCATGACTGAAGTGGTATTTAAAGGTGCAGAAGAATTGAAGGAAATATCGATACATCGAGAAGATGGATTACAACTATTAGATAAGCTGAAGAGTAGCAAATCACCTGTGCCGGATGGTATACATCCAAGGGTATTGAAAGAACTGAAATATGAGATTGCAGACCTGCTATTAGTAATCTGTGAACTATCATTAAAATCATCTCTAATACCTGAAGATTGGAGGATCGCCAATGTAACACCAATTTTTAAAAAGTGTTCCAGGGGTGATCCGGGAAACTACAGACCGGTGAGCCTGACGTCAATACCGGGAAAAATGATAGAAACCATAATAAAGAATAAAATTACTCAGCATGTAGATAGTCATGAACTAATGAGAGAAAGCCAACATGGCTTTAGACAAGGAAGATCTTGTCTTACTAATCTGTTATGTTTTTTTGAAGGAGTGAATAATCAGGTGGACAAAGGTGAGTCGGTTGATATTGTGTATCTGGACTTTCAGAAAGCCTTTGACAAGGTCCCTCATGAGAGACTTTTGGCAAAACTAAAGAGTCATGGGATAGGAGGCAGTGTACTATTGTGGATCAGGAACTGGTTAAAAGATAGAAAGCAGAGGGTAGGGCTAAATGGCCAATTTTCCCAATGGAGAAAGGTGAATAGTGGTGTACCCCAGGGATCTGTGCTGGGTCTGCTGCTTTTTGACATATTCATAAATGACCTGGAAAGTGGAATAACGAGTGAGGTTATCAAATTTGCAGATGACACAAAACTATTTAAAGTTGTTAAAACCCAAGAGGATTGTGGAAAATTGCAAGAGGATCTTGATAAATTGGAAGACTGGGCATCAAAATGGCAGATGAAATTTAATGTGGACAAGTGCAAGGTTATGCACCTAGGGAAGAACAACCCAAACTATGGTTACACGATGCAAGGTTCCACATTAGGAACCACCACCCAGGAAAAAGATTTAGGCGTCATTGTGGATACCATGTTAAAACCCTCGGCCCAGTGTGCAGCGGCGGCCAAGAGAGCAAATAGAATGCTAGGTATGATAAGGAAAGGAATGGAAAATAAAACAAAGGATATTATAATGCCTCTATATCGTTCCATGGTGAGACCGCACCTTGAATATTGTGTGCAATTCTGGTCGCCGTATCTTAAAAAGGATATAGAGTTATTAGAAAAGGTTCAGAGAAGAGCCACCAAAATGGTAAAGGGGATGGAAGGATACTCCTATGAAGAAAGGCTAAAAAGGTTAGGGCTCTTTAACCTGGAAAAGAGAAGGCTGAGGGGAGATATGATAGAAGTCTATAAATTAATGAGCGGAGTGGAACGGGTAAACGTAGATCGATTGTTTACCTTATCAGAATATAGAAAGACTAGGGGACATGCAATGAAGCTACAGGGTAAACTATTTAAGACTAATAAAAGAAAATATTTTTTCACTCAACGTGTAATCAAACTCTGGAATTTATTACCAGAGGATGTAGTAAAGGCTGTTAGTGTAGCTGGGTTTAAAAAAGGTTTGGACAAGTTCCTGGAGGAAAGGTCCATAAGCCATTATTAAGAAGGGACCCAGGATATCAATGCTTGAACCAATACAAGCATTCTGGAACCTGTGTCCCTTGGGGAAACTGCTAGGTACATATGACCTAGATTGGCCACTGTTGGAAACAGAATACTGGGCTTGATGGACCTTGGTCTGACCCAGTATGGCATATCTTATGTTCTTATGTTCTTAATGCCCGTAGCATGGGAAATAAGATCCCTGAAGTTGAAGCTTTGGTGGGAGTGGCTGACTTGGATTTAGTGGCAGTTACAGAAACATGGTTCACAGAAAACCATGACTGGGATGTCACTATACCTGGCTATACTTTATTCAGAAAGGACAGGATAGGAAGTAGCGGAGGAGGTGTGGCACTATATGTAAAAACTACTATTAAAGCTTTGGAATTACAGAGCTTAAAAGGGAGAGAGGAGGCATTGTGGGTTAAACTAGAAAGAGGGAAAGAGAAATCTATTTGCATTAGTGTGATATACAGACCTCCCTCACAAGAGGAAGAGGTGGACAGAGAGTTAATTGAAGACATACGCAGCATTGCTAGGAAAGTGGAAGTGCTACTGATAGGAGATTTCAATATGCCAGATGTTGATTGGCACATTCCTGCTGCAGTATCATCTAGAAGTAAGGAGATCCTGGATTCTCTACAGGGAGAACTATTCAGGCAATTGGTAACAGACCCCACACGTGAAGGGGCCATACTGGACTTGGTGCTTACCAATGGTGAAAGTGTTTCTGATGTTGTAGTGGGAGATCATTTTGCATCCAGTGATCACCAGATGGTGTGGTTCAGTATTAGGACTAGGGCTGTTAGAATCCATTGCAAGGTGAGGATCTTAGACTTTAGGAAGACTAACTTTGCGAAGATGGGCCAATACTTCAGGGAGTCGTTAGTGGGATGGGAACAGCTGGGGGATGTAGAAAAACAGTGGGCAAAACTGAAAGGGGGTATTTTAAGGGCAACCAACCTTTTTGTTAAAATGGTAAATAAAGGCAAAAGGAAAAGGAGACCGCTATGGTTTTCGAAGGAAGTAGCTGAAAAAGTGAAGAAAAAGAGGGAGGCCTTCATGAAATACAAGAGTTCACAGAGAGAGGAAGACAGGCATCTGTATTTGGAAAAACTTAGAGAAGCTAGCAAAGTAGTCAAGAAGGCAAAGATTCAAAAGGAGGAGGAAATAGCCAATGCAATAAAATGGGGGGATAAGACATTTTTCAGATATATTAGTGAGAAGAGGAAGGGCAAAAGTGGTATTGTCAGACTCAAGGGTGCAGGGGGGCGGGAATATGTAGAAGCTGATAAGGATAAAGCGGAATTGCTTAAGAAATATTTTTGTTCTGTGTTCAAAGATGAAGAACCAGGAGCAGGACCTCAGGAAACACCCACAAATAAGAACAGAAACGAGGGACATCTTGAACAATTTTCAGAAGACTGTGTTCGTGAGAAACTAGCTCAACTTAAAGTAGACAAAGCGATGGGACCAGATGGGATACACTCTAGAATACTGAGGGAACTTGGGACGTTCTAGCAACTCCACTGACTGACCTTTTCAATGCCTCGTTGGAGTCGGGAGTGGTGCCAATGGACTGGAGAGAGGCTCATGTGGTGCCTTTACACAAAAGCGGAAGTAAGGATGTGGTTGAAAACTACAGGCCGGTTAGTTTAACTTCGGTGGTGAGTAAATTATTGGAAATGCTGCTGAAAGAGAAAATAGTGAGGTTTCTGGAGTCCAGCAGATTACAGGATCTGAGGCAGCACGGATTCACCAGAGGCAGGTCTTATCAGACAAATCTGATTGATTTGTTTGACTGGGTGACCAGGGAGTTGGACCGAGGGAGAGCTCTAGATGTGGTGTATTTAGATTTCAGTAAATCCTTTGACACTGTTCCTCACAGGCGACTTATAAACAAACTGAGCACCCTAGGGATGGACCCTAAAGTTACTGCTTGGGTTAGAAATTGGTTGGGTGGGAGGCGACAAAGAGTACAAGTAAATGGAGCTCACTCTGAGGAGAAGGATGTTACCAGTGGTGTGCCCCAGGGATCTGTCCTTGGTCCGATTCTTTTTAACATCTTTGTTAGTGATATAGCGGAAGGGCTGTTGGGTAAGGTTTGCCTCTTTGCAGATGATACCAAAATCTGCAAAAGAGTAGACCCCCAGGAAGGTGTAGATAACATGAGGAGGGATCTAGCTAAGCTTGAAGAATGGTCTAGAATTTGGCAGCTGGGATTTAATGTTAAAAAATGTAAGGTCATGCATTTGGGCTGCAGCAATCCAAGGGAGCAATACAGTATAGGAGGTGAAGTACTTTTGTCCACTAAAGAAGAGCGGGACCTAGGCGTGGTTGTGTCTGATGATCTTAAAGTAGCTAAACAGGTAGAAAAGGCGACGGCAAAAGCTAGAAGGATGCTTGGGTGTATACGGAGAGGAATGGCTAGCAGAAAAAAGGAGGTGATAGTGCCTCTGTATAAGTCTTTGGTGCGACCTCATTTGGAGTATGGTGTGCAATTCTGGAGACCGCACCTTCAAAAGGATGTGAACAGGATGGAGTCGGTGCAGAGGGTGGCTACTAAAATGATTAGTGGGCTTCATTATAAAGCATATGAGGACAGACTTAAGGATCTTAATATGTACACCTTAGAGGAAAGGCGGGATAGAGGTGATATGATTGAGATGTTTAAATACCTCCATGGCATAAATGTTCAGGGAGAGAGCCTCTTTCAATTGAAAGCAAGTTCTGCTACGAGGGGACATGGGATGAGGGTGACGGGAGATAGATTCAGGAGTGATATGCGGAAATATATCTTTACAGAAAGAGTAGTGGATCCATGGAATAGTCTCCCAGTGGAGGTGGTAGAGATGAGGACTGTAACTGAATTTAAAAAAGCATGGGACCAACACAGAGGATCTCTAAACGTAAAAAGTGGACTGTTGTAGTTGTTGTTATGGAAGGACAGACTAGATAGGCCATGTGGTCTTTTTCTGTCATCATGTTTCTATGTTTCTTGTGTTTGGTTAGATGTTTAGACATCACACTACTTGAATTTTCTCAGAAAAAGGGTTTTCCTGACAGAGAGCAGAGTTTTTCTCTCCCTCTAGCGCCGGTCTGTTTGAACCCGACAAAAAAAGTAAAGGTAGCTTGATAGCATGATATTTCTCTGATGACTTTTTTCTGGACTATATTAGCTTTATTAGTGTCATCAGTTACATAGGGATATATTTGCATATATTGACCAGATGGCCCCAGCATTGAAGATCTGCGGTGAAGTTAAAGCGGCAATGGCCAGCTGCTTTAAGTGTGCTGGCCACCAATGCTGAAAAATCCCCCCCCTTTCTATCTGTTTTCATTCTTAGCACAGCACATTATATCACAGGGCTCAGTAACTCATTATTAAAGTTAATACTAACTGTACTTAATACAACTTCCTTGAGCCCTGAATTTTCCATGAGCCGCAGCGCATATCTAAAGCAAAAAAAGCTTCTAGCCTTCTGAAGGTGTCTTGGGGTTTGTCGCCTGTATGTCTCAAATAACTGCAGGGCAGAAAAGGCAGCTCTTGGTTACAAATATTATGTAATTCTAATATACAATATTATAAAATAACAATAAATTATAAAGCACTTCCCACAAAAATCTACAACCAGCCAGCAGTAAAGCACAGTTACTTACCTGTAACAGGTGATCTCTGGGAACAGCAGGAATAAGTCTTCACATATGGGTATTGACGGAGCCTGCGCGGGAACGCTCCCCAGCGTCCAAAAGGAAAGCTTTTGGGAGCATCCCACAGCGCCTGCGCGCTGCCTTCCCGCCTTTCCTAACCGCCTCTCTCCAGTTCGAGTTTTAAAGCTGAGACAAAGAGAGAGAGAGGAAAGGAAAGATAGAAAGAGAGATACAACTCCTAGGGGAGGTGGGTGGGTTGTGAAGACTTATTCCTGCTGTTCCCAGAGACCACCTGTTACAGGTAAGTAACTGAGCTATCTCCAGGAACAAGTAGGAATGAGTCTTCACATATGGGGACTCCCCAGCTAGAGATGCTTGGGAGATCACCCAGGTTGTGAGTCCCTGGGAAGGGCTCTACCTCCCCCCATGAATCTCAGACATCCAGCCAGGGATGGAGGGTAGGAGTTGATTAGGTATGGAACAGGTGTTTGAGAACAGCCTGAACAAACAAGGCATCCCGGCGGGAGTCCTTGTCCAAGCAGTAATGGGCTGTGAAGGTATGAACCGAGGCCCAGGTGGCCGCTCGACAGATCTGGTCGATGGACACAGAATTTAGATGAGCCATAGAGGCTGCCATGGCCCTCACATTGTGAGCTGTGACATGGCCTTCCAGAGAAAGGTTCTTACTCTGGTAGGCGAAAGAAATACACTGAGCAATCCAATTGGACAGAGTTCTCTTAGAGACTGGAAGTCCTAAATAAGAGGGATCAAAAGCAACAAAGAGTTGGGAGGACTTGCTTTTTACTTACAAAGGACAAAGCAACATAGAAAGAGCTCTTTTACAATCCAGGGTATGAAGATTCCTCTCCGCACTAAATGCATGAGGTCCTGGAAAAAAGACAGGTAAATAAACCTCCTGGTTCAGATGAAAAGGTGAGACCACTTTAGGCATAAAGTGTGGATTAGTTCTAAGGACTACCTTGTCATGATGGAACCTTGTATAAGGAGGATTAGCCACCAAGGCTTGCAGTTCACTGATGCGGCGAGCTGAGGTGACTGCAATAAGAAAAATAACCTTCCAGGAAAGGAATTTCAAGGAGGTAGTGGCTAAGGGTTCAAAGGGTGGCTTCATAAGCTGGCCAAGAACCAAGTTCAAGTCCCATGCCACTGGAGGTGGTCTGATGGGAGGTTTAGTCAAAAGAAGGCCTCTCATGAATCTTGCTATAAGAGAATGAGAGGAAATAGACTGTCCATTGAGAGGTTTAAGGGATGCTGCAATAGCACTCAAATGGACTCTTACTGAATTCGTTTTAAGGCCTGCATGGGATAAATGCAGCAAATACTCTAGTAAAGAATTCAGAGGTATTGCAAGAGGGTTAAGACCCTTCTCTGCACACCAAATGGTAAACCTTTTCCATTTAAAAGCATAGGAACATCTAGTGGAAGGCTTTCTGGAAGCATGAAGGATATTCTTCACTTGCTGAGAAAGATGCAAATCGTGAAGGTCTAGGCCTTCAGCAACCAGGCTCTGAGGTGAAGAGACTGGGGATTTGGATGCCACAACGTTCCCTCCTCCTGAGACAGGAGGTCTGGAGCAGATCCCAAGCCCAGGGAGGGAGCTTGGGAGAGATGCAGAAGTAGAGGGTACCACACTTGGCGTGGCCAATGTGGTGCTATGAGGATCATAGACCCCTTGTCTCTCAAGTTTGAAGAGTGTCTTGGGAATTAGGGGAATAGGTGGAAAGGCATAGAGGAAGTCTTGCCCCCAATGAAGGAGGAAGGCATCCCTGGCCTGAACTCCCTGAATTCTGGAGTAGAACCGGGGAAGTTTGGCATTCCATGGACTTGCAAAGAGGTCTATGTCCGGGGTTCCCCAAATTCGGAAGATCCTGGCTATCTGGTCCCCATGGAGGGACCATTCGTGTGGAAGCAGAACTCGACTGAGTCTGTCTGCCCAAGAGTTTTGAACCCCTGGAAGATACACTGCCATGAGATGAATTTGATGCTCTCTGGCGAAGGCCCACAATCTCAGAGCTTCGTTGCAAAGTGACAGAGAGCCAGTCCCACCCTGCTTGTTCACATAGAACATGGCTACTTGGTTGTCCGTGTGGATAAGGACTGACTTGTAGCTAAGCAGGGTGTGGAAGACTCTGAGAGCTAGAAAAATTGCTCTGAGCTCTAAGAGGTTGATATGTAGAGATGTCTCCTCTAGAGACCAGATGCCTTGAGTGGAGAGATCTTGAAGATGAGCTCCCCAGCCCCTTGGAGAGGCATCTGTTGTAAGGGTTGCTTGGGGTAGCTCCTGTTGAAAGGGGGATCCCAGCAACAGATTTTGAGTGGACTTCCACCAGTGGAGGGACCAAAAGAGGCGACTGGATGTTGCTATTTTGTCTGACAGGCAACCTGATGCCTGGGTCCATTGGGTGGACAGAGTCCACTGAGCTGCCCTCATGTGAAGGTGAGCGTAAGGAACCACATGCACAGTGGATGCCATGTGGCCTAACAGTTGTAACATCTCTCGAGCAGTTAAATGGGATTTTAACTGAATTTGTGAGGCTAACTGCAGCAAGCGTAGGCAACGGGCCTGGGGAAGATAGGCCCTTGCAGTTGTGGTATCCAGTAAGGCCCCTATGAACTCTAGAGACTGAGTAGGGGTGAGATGGGATTTTGGAAAGTTTATTACAAGTCCCAGATACTGAAGGATACGGCTTGTGCAGGTTAGAGAAGTCTGGGCTTCTGACTGGGATGGAGCTCGGATGAGCCAGTTGTCCAGATATGGGAATACGAATATCCCTAGAGTGCGTAGAAATGCAGCTACTACTGCCATGCATTTTGTGAACACCCTTGGTGCAGAGGCCAGACCGAAAGGAAGCACTCTGTATTGGTAGTGCTTCCCTTGATAAAGGAACCAAAGGAACGTTCTGTGTGCTGGATGGATGAGGACATGGGTGTACGCATCCTTGAGGTCTAGAGAGCAAAGCCAATCCTGACTCTGAAGGTATGGAAGGAGAGTACCGAGAGAAATCATCTTGAATTTCTCCTTGCATAGAAACTTGTTCAATTCTCTGAGATCTAATATGGGTCTGTAGCCCCCTGTTTTCTTTGGGATAAGAAAGTAGGGGGAGTAGAACCCTGAGCCCTGTTGAAGAAGGGGTACTTCTTCTATTGCCCTTTGGGCAAGAAGGGTAGTAATCTCTTGACCCAGAAGGTCGAGGAGAGATGTCTGAGAATTGAACTGTCTCACCATGGTGTGAGGAGGAAGGTTTAAGAAATGAAGCTTGTACCCCTCCCTTATGATGGAGAGGGTCCATTGCTCTGCTGTGATTTGTTCCCATCTGGGAGCAAAGTAAACCAACCTTCCTGGAATGGTGAGAGGCTCTGGATGTTCTAGAGCCAGAAAGGCTAAGCTCTCTCGTTGTAAGTCAAAGGCCCTGAGGAGGCTGAGGCTGTTGGTGCGTAGCAGTCCTAGCAGCCTTAGGCTTGGCCTGTTTTGGTTGTTGCTGTCTCTTTGTAGCAAAACGACCTGCAGTAGATGACTGCTGACCATAAGCAGAATATCATCTCCCTTTTTTGGGAAAAACAACCTTTTTTGAACAATCTTTTCTTAAAAGGAGCAGAAGTAGACTTTGAAAGTCTGTCTAAGGCAGAATTTTCAGCATCCATTTGGGTGGCCTTTGCTTGCCAATCTTTGCCAAAAAGGTTTTCACCTGTACAAGGAAGGTTTCCTAGTCCATCTTGAACCCAAGGTTCCAAATCAGAAGCTTGTAACCAAGCAACTCTGCGTGCACCTATGGCAATGGCCGAGGCTCTGCTGGCACCTTCAAAAGAGTCAAAGGCTGCACGGTTGGAAAACTTGGAAATATCCTGGGCATGTTTGAGCCAGGTGAGGAACTCTTCCCTTTTATCTTCTGAAATGAAAGGAGATAAAGTTTGCAGGTGATCTGTAACTTATTTTAGAAACATCCCTATATAGAGACTATAGGAGTTGATTCTGGCAACAAGCATACTGGCCTGGAAAATTCTCCTGCCAAAGGCATCTAAGGTTCTGCATTCTCTTCCTGGAGGAGCAGAAGAGTGCCTTTTTGTACTCTTTATTTTCTTCATGGCAGACTCCATCACAATAGAGTGGTGAGAGAGCTGAGTCTTATTAAAGCCAGGACAAGGAGGAACACGATACATGGTGTCCAACCTGCGAGAATGAGGGGAAGTGGTGAGAGGAGTCTCCCATATGCCCAACATGTGATCATAAAGAATCTCATGTATTGGTAAAGTGGCTGCCTCTTTAGGAGCCTTAGGATATTGTAAAATATCTAATTTTTTTGCTCTAGGCTCTGTCTCAGGGGCCACTGAGATGGAAAGACCCCTGGCCACTTCCCTAATGAAGTCTTGAAAAGACAAGTCCTCTGGAGGAGACATTCTCCTTTTTGCAGAAGAGGGCTCCTGAGGATGAATCACCGATGCTTCGACAGAGACCTCTGATTCATCAGAGTCTTCAGAGGAATCGAAGTATCGCCTGTCTGGATGCTCCTGCAGAGCCCGATACGCATATCGGGTGGTATCGACATCGGGAGTGATCGGTACTGATTCGGTACCGATGGGCATCACCGATCAGTGTACTGCTGCAGTCGACCCCAAAGCGGATGTCGATGCAGTCGGTACCGGCACCGGAACCGATGTCGGTACCGGCAACAGAGTTTGTTGCGGTATCGAAGGCGTCGCAGCTTGTATGAATGCCGTTATGGCATGCTGCATGGTCAGGATATTCTGATCCATTGACGCAACCAATGTCTGGATGTCAGTACCCCAGAACATGGCAACAGGTGATCGGTCGAGGTCGAGCCATCGATGTCAACCTGTGACCCCATAGATAAAGCTTTGGAAGCCGGAGCCTCCCGCCGGGGTAATTTAGCCGGTGCGGATTCCTCGAGGGCAAGCCCGGAGGCATCTCGATACTTGGAGGGAGATCTACCCTTCGAGGACCGGCTGGATTTAAGTTTGGTTACCTGAGATCCATGTGAGGAAGAAGCAGCCCTGGAAGACATCGATGCAACCGAAGCTGCATCCGAGGGAAACAGGGTACTGAGCTTAGCTGCTCGATTCTGTAGACCTCTTTTAGACATCATGGAGCAGGACTCACAATCCGCAATGGAGTGGTCAGGACCTAAACATTTTAGACACCATCCATGGGTGTCAGTGACAGAAATAGTGCCGCTGCACTTTGTGCATTTTTTAAACCCAGAAGGGGGCTTTTCCATGAGGAAAAATGTCCTAGGCCTAAGGCCAAGAAGAAAATGCACTGAAGTGAGAGAAAACAGTAGTTTTTTTTTTTTTTCTAGAATAAAGAAAGAAAAGACCGGCGGTACCAATCCAGCGTTGAGAAGGCAGACACGCGACCAAAGAAATAAAATAAAATAAAGAAATTCTTCAGCGGTGACAGGAACACGACCTGCTGGCTCCGCGGAAAAGAAGAACTGGAGAGAGGCGGTTAGGAAAGGTGGGAAGGCAGCGTGCAGGCGCTGTGGGATGCTCCCAAAAGCTTTGCTTTTGGACGCTGGGGAGCGTTCCCGCGCAGGCTCCGTCGGTACCGACGATACCCATATGTGAAGACTCATTCCTGCTTGTTCCTGGAGATAATAAACCTGCCACTAAATTTTCTCTCACTCTCTTTCCATAAACAGCTAGGCATTTGCCTTCTTTCTGTAAAGCATATACATTAAATTAATATGTGTGCTCTCTAATAGCCAATGGCAAGGTGTGCCACAGAGTAGGAGCTACCACTCTGAAGGCCTGTGGTCAAGCAAACGACTTCCTCACCTCCTTAAACAAGAGAATCGTCAACAGTTTTGCCTGACTTGATCTCAGTCTTCTACTTGGTGCATACCATCTCAGGTTACTCTCAAATAATTGGGGACCCCTCCGTTCAATACTTTATAAGTACGAGTAAGGGTTTTAAACTGCACACATGCATGGACAGGCAGGCAGTACAAAGTATACAGTAAAGGCTTAGCTGCTGATCTTCTTGGTTGTGTAAGCAGAAAGTGGGCTGCCACATTCTGAATGTTTGTAATTTCTGCAGTAATGTTTTTATTTTTTATTTATTTTATTTTTAATCACATTTATATACCGCAACTTCCAAAGTTCAGTTGCGGTTTACAGTTAACAACAATCAACAAAGCAAGTATGTTTGTTTTACATGGAACGTCGAATATAACAAAACATATTTACAAGGAACATCATATTAAATATCAAATAAACAATGTGATATAATACCAAACAGTGTGAAAACTATATACAAGTTTATATATGAATATATATACATGGAATACATGGAAGGGAGGGGACATAATTCAAAGATCATCATGGGTGAGTGCTAACTGTGTGGGTTAGATGGCTTTTGCATGGAGCAATCTGATTATCTCTTTAACCTTTGTCTAATGTAGATAATGAATTATCTATATTATAATGTTTGGTAAACAGATAGGTTTTCAAATTCTTGCGGAGTTCCATAATTTCTGTTAGCTTTCGTAGCTCCTCTGGGAGGGAATTCCAGATTGTAGGAGCTATATGAGAAAAGGCTCTATTGTTTGTTGATTTATGGGCTTTTGTAAAATCTTTCGGGATTTTTAATCTGTTTAATTGTCCTTTTCTGTGTGTAGACTTAGGTGGTTCTTTGTGTATTAAGTTACATATCATGGATGGGGCCAGGTCATGTAAGGCCTTGAATGATGTTATTATTGTTTTGTAGATTATTCTACTTTGGATTGGTAGCCAATGGAGGGAGGCTAGTATTGGTGATATGTGTTGGAGGGAGTTAATTTTCAATGTGATTCTGGCTGCTGCATTTTGTGCTAATTGCAATCGTTTAATGCTTTGTTTTGCTATGCCTATTAGTATTAGATTGGCAAAGTCAAAATGTGGGGTTATGGTGGCTTGGATTATGTTGATAAAGTCTTGTGTAAAAACTAGTGGACGAAGTTGTTTGAGGGTTTTGAGTTTGAAATAGATTTTCTTTATGGTATTGCTGATGTGTGTTTCCATTGTAAGGTAAACTAATCAACATAGCACTGTAATAATCCAAGAAAACACATATGCATGCAACACCACCTTAAAAGCTTAGTGCTAAAAAGGAGTTGGCCTAGTGGTTAGGACATGGTACCTCAGGCCGGAGGGCTGGGGGTTCAAATCCCACCTGGGGAGAGCAATCTCAGGTCAAAGGGACTGGGGTTTCTAGTCCTATAGGCACTCCTTGTGGCCTTGGGCAAGTCACTTAACTCTGTTGCCTCAGGTACACATAGATTGTGAACCCTTTGGAGACATGGGAATGCATCCAGTACCTGTTTGTAGTGATTCATAATGTAAACCGCTTTGATTGAAGGATAAGGCGATATAGAAAACTGGTTAAATAAAATAAATGCAGTTTAATAATTGTTCTAAGCTTCAAAAACCAAGTTGGGCCATCTATTTTGCGTGCTCCTCCATACTAAAGGAGGAATCTAACTTGTCCTTTACATCCTTCACACATAAAACTGGATTCACTACACTATTCTCTACCTGCAGTAGTTCCACTAGGGTTCATAGAGGATCCAATGATCCCTTAGTCACATGCAACCATGCCATTCAGTCTTTATCACATTTAGAAGCAAGTTAAGAACATAAGATATGCTATACTGAGTCAGACCAAGGTCCATTAAACCCAGTATCCTATTTTCAACAGTGGCCAATCTAGGTCACAAGTACCTAGCAGGTTCCCAAAAAGACACACAGGTTCCACAGTGCTTGTCCCGGGGCAAGCAGTGGATATCCTGGGTCCTCTTTAATAACGACTTATGGACATTTCTTCCAGGAACTTGTCGAAACCTTTGTTAAAGCCAGGTACACTAACAGCTTTTACTACATCCTCTGGCAACAGATTTCAGAGTTTGATTATGTGTTGAGTGAAAAAATATTTTCTCTTATTAGTCTTAAATGGGTTACCCTGTAGCTTCATTGCATGTCCCTTAGTCTTTCTACATTTTGATGGTATAAACAACTGATCTATGTTTATCAGTTCCACTCCATTCATTAATTTATAAACCTTTATCATATCCTCCCTCAGACGTCTCTTTTCCCAAGTTGACGAGCTCTAACCTTTTAAACCTTTCCTCATAGGGGTATCCTTCCATCCATTTTACCATTTTGGTGGATCTTCTTTATACCTTTTCTAATTACGCTATATCCTTTTTAAGATACAGTGACAAGAACTGCACAAAATATTCAAGGTGCGGTCACACCATGGAACGAAACAGAGGCATTATAATATCCTTGGTTTTATTCTCCATTCCCTTCCTTATGATTCCTAGCATTCTATTTGCTTTCTTGGCCGCCACTGCACACTGGGCTGAGGGTTTCAACATGTTACCCACAATGACGTCTAAATCTTTTTCCTAGATGATGGTTCCTAATGTGGAACTCTGCATCGTGTAACCATAGTTTGGGTTGTTCTTTCCTAGGTGCCTAACTTTGTACTTGTCCACATTAAATTTCATCTGCCATTTGAACATCCAATCTTCCAGTTTATTAAGGTCCTCTTGCAATTTTTCACAATCCTCTTAGTTTTTAACAACTTTGAATGATTTTGTGCCATCTGCAAATTTGATCACCTCACTCATTAGTCCCATTTTCAGGTCATTTACAAATATGCTAAAAAGCAGCAGACCCAGCACAGATCCCTGGGGTATTTATTGATTTAACAGGTTTTTTATACCACTTTATCATTTCAGTCAAAGCGGTTTACATTGTAACTTAAACTTGGTAATGTACATTAAACAGGGACATTGATAACTTGGATTTTTCTGAGGCAATGGAGAGTTAAGTGACTTGCCCAAGGCCACAAGTAGTGCTAGTGGGTACTCCTCTATTCACCTTTCACTATTGAGAAAATTGGCCACTTAGCCCTACCCTCTGCTTTCTTTTAACCATTTCCTCATCCACAATAGCACACTGCTTCCTATCCCATGACTTTATTTCGCCAAGAGTCTCTAATGAGGGACCTTGTCAAAGGCTTTCTAAAAGTCCATCTAGCATTTACCACAAAATGTTTAACTGTTGGATATAAGCCACTGGTGACTAGGACAATCACAAAGGGGCTTGTTTACAAAGCCGCGGTAGCGGTTTGCGATCGTAATCGGAGCCGCGGCCCCATTGATTTCAATGGGGCCGCGGCTGCGATCGCGATCGCGAACCACTACCGCGGCTTTGTAAACAAGCCCCAAAGTGTTCCTAACCAGATCTGCTGATGAGTCCTAAGTGCTTCTTGTTAGAACCACCAGCACCCCGCTTCTAACTAAAGCCAGATTAGGATTGCAAACACTGATCAAACCATACCTCCCATACCCTGAAACAATTGTAATGGGCAAACCGATTTTTTTTCAATACATGATTTATTAGAGTCTCTTTTATACCGCACTATTCAGCATCAGTGCGGTTTACAATGAACAATAAAATACACATTTCCGATGGTACTTTGTGTTTACAGTTGAACAGGTAATGCAACTTGGATAACAGGTAGCTATTTACAATTTACAATGATGACCTATTAACATGGAAAGAAAAATAACACATTCATAGACCATCTTCAGATTCACAAATAAGACTCCGGAATAGAGTCCACCTGTTAAGAAGTATCCAGCAAAACGTTTTGGTAAACCTTAATGGCCACAGCAACCCCAGCCCACCCTGACAGGAACATAGCTGAGGAACTTAGAATAGAGGGCGGAGCTCAAGGGAAGAAGTTAAAAACCTAGGCCCAGAGTGATGTAGGGACGATCAGACTAAGAGAAGTAAAGTTTTGAGAACATGCCCCCACTGTTTATGTCTGATATTGATGTGCTGTTTTGAAGTCTTCAAAGGTAAGCCAGGCATTGCTTTATGATTTCACATCTTGATTAAAGACTTTTTTTTGTGCTCTGAACCTGGGCTCTGCTGGTCAGATGATCTAAGGGGCTTCACCACAGGCCCGAAACACAACTTGCCCATACACACTATCACACTCACACACAAAAGAAGTAATCTCAAATTACCTCTAAACAAACTCTAAAAAGTCCATCCAGGTTACCAACCCAAAGCCTCCATCTTTCACAAAAACCCTCAAGGTTCTTAGAGAATAAAATCCGAAGATCACTTCAATGAACAAGCTTGCAAAAGAAGCAGTCCTCTTTGGCTTGCCTCTTCAATGAATTGCCTGAGTGTTAAAACTGCATTTAAAAAAGTCACCTGGTGTAATTTGATCAAGTAGGTGGGTGGAGACAATAACTCAATGTGGAGGGAAGCATTGGATGGGTGGGCTTCTCCCAGCCTGATGAAAAAGGAACATCTGCGGGTCTGCAGAAGAATCCTGGCTTTTATCTTCTCCCAAAAGATCAGCTATCTGAAGAAAGGTGAAATAGTCTAACTAATTATTGATAACATACCAAGATGACCTGCTTAATGGTTACTTATAATCAGTGGTAATTTTTAATGATTATCAGTACCCTTACTCCAGTTCCCTCTACAATATCAATTACTATCTTGGGTATTTTGTTTGTTATTTGAACTGGAGTGCATACTCCATTCAGTTCCATCTTGGCTCTTCCTAGCTTTACTAATACATTTTCAGCTCAAGCTAAGGCGGCTATTTATAGTCTGTTATTGGTGCCTATGTGTCTTGTCAGACGGCTGCCTGGGTGAGAATCTTCAGTGTCTTGGCAAGTGCATATATCTATATGATTTGCCAGGGATTGTGGGCAATGCAGTTCATTCACACCAGACACAGCTGCTCACAATAATTTAGTTGTGCTCAAGTGTAAGACCAATAAGATATTTATTTATGGGGTTATTTCTCCCAACACAGATATGCTTGGTAGCACATAAATCAGGTTACTTGCTTTCAGTGTTAAACTTGAAAAAAACAAAACCAGGAAAACAACATTTTAACTTATCAGGCAATCAAAGCAAAAGAAATAAGACCTGGTTGGCAACAAACTGGTCTTTTCTGTAGGATTTAGCTAATATTCTTTTAGCAATGTCAAACAACAAACCAAAAGCCACAAAGAAAGAAAAAAACTGTTCTTTTCAAGTAAACTTCTTATATCTTCCCACATAGATTCAGAAGTGATTCTCTCAGAGCCCACAAGCAATTAGGTAAGGCTCAATTGCTAGCAGTTATCCAGCTGAAACCCCTTAGCTGGCTTGCTTTCTACTGCGTGGCTAGAAATCCTACACAGGAGCTTTTCTGAGTAGATTAAAGAACAAGTTTGTATTTCTTTGTGATGGTTGCTGTACTTTATAACAGAAAATCACCAAAGGAGTTTAGACAGAGAGCAGTCCATGTAAACAGATTCTTCATCTGCTATCACCCCCTCTTCTTCAACAAGCATGGGTTCAATATCATGGATTGTCACAGATGAATCTCCCAATGGAGCACTTTCAGGAGAATACTTGTTTCCCTGCTGTCTTTCAAGGTTATAGCTAGGGCATAGATCAGTGTTCATACCTGAGCTTCCATTGCTGTTAGAGTTCCTCTCTATAGCCTGGCCAGTATGTAGTCCAGTTCTTATGTCCAGCCTTCCAATCCAGATCCCTGGACACTGGATCTCTCTTCACATACCTTCTGGCACGGGTCTTAGGGTCCCTTCCACGTGCAGCCGTCTCCCTCACAGGTACTGTCTGGAGATTCCTAGCTCTGCAGCACCATTCCTCTGGCTTTCCCCAGTCCAATGGTGTATGCTGGCCCTTGGAATGCCTCCCAGTATACGTACTGCTCTGGACTCTTCTAGACCTCTCAAAGGCTTTTCTCCTCTTTCTTCCAAAGGGTTTCTTGCCATCTCTGTCCGTCCGGTTTGGCTTCTGCTTATCCTTCAGATGATACTGAGGATAATTCTCTGGATATCCAAGGTCATCATGAAGATGATGATGATCCTCAGGATAAATCTCTGTAGAATAAACTCTACCTTTATTCTGCTTAGATGAGTGCTCCTCCCTAACACAGCGCAGCTGTGCTGAATCAGGCCCTGCCCTTTGAGATGAGTGCTTAGGGCTTACATCATAGCACTCCTGATTGAACACACGTTTCCCCACTTCAGCTCCTCTAATGGCTGTTGGAAACCTGGTGCATTCTGGGACTGGTAGTCTTTTATGGGAAAATTCTGTTTTCTTATTTCTACCAGAACTGACAGATTGCTTGTTCGGAGTCACTTCACCTTTTCTATAGCTCTTTCCTGAGCTATGATAAGCTTCCTTATCACAGTCTTTATAAAATATTAAGGGTAAACCAGCAGAAACTGTGGCTAGATTGAAGCTGTGGACTTAACAACTGCTCAGGATTAAATATTAAATAATAAATATTATCACATTAAGTATGTACATGGCTTGGGTATTTTATTGAAAAAAATGCACATAATTTAATTTAATATCAGTGCTTATATTCTACAATTTCAATCACAGTAAGTACAGAGCAGAGTACAACAAGGTGAGATGATACAGTAGGTATTTCTGGTTCTCAGAGAGATCTGCCCAAACTATGCCTATACGTGGGTCATGTAAAAGCATGCACCTTCTTGTCACCATGCATACTTTTACATACATAACCCCTGCAGTAATTTTATAAAAACTCTTGTGTGTGTAAAAGAGGAAGCATTTGTAAAATTACTCCTTCAGTGTGTCCTCTAGAGGATCCTTTTACACTGCCATCTTATCATCAGTTGGCATACCTCAGAACTCCATCCTGGGCCCTCTTTGCTTCTCTTCTTTCTGTACAGCCACTCCCTTGATAATCTGATTCCCTCTCATGCCTTTCAGTACCTTCTTTATGTGAATCACTCACATATCTATCTCTCTGTAGTGGAACTCTCACTAAGAGAACTATAGCAAATCACAATCTGCTAGTTCTACTTTGCAGCTCAGATACTCCATTGCCAATTAGAACATAGCTTATTCTTCTGCCCCAGTATCATTTTCCTCCTTTCTTAATAACTGAATAACACTACTATCATCCAGGCCCCCACAGACCACAACGTAGGAGTCTTTTTGAGTCTACAGCTTCATGTGATGATCTTAGCTGTTGTGTTCTAGACCATCTGAAAACAAGCTTGAGACTTTTATGACAGCCCCAAAAAGACAGCTTTCTAGTAGTTGAAGTGGAAGAGAATTACTGCCTGCATAACTTGCCACAAATCAGTTGCTATCAAAGATGAATGCATCTGTCTCACCCAGTGAAAATTTGGAAAACATTTTTTTTTACTAAAGATGAGCCATGATTCTCTATAGAGAGGAGTACAAAAAAATCCCTAAATTCCATACAGCTAGTTATTTCACCAAGAACCAAAGATGGAACATACTTAGAAGGGCCACATGCCTATAATATTGAGATTTTGGCCAGATTAATGTAACCACGTTCCTGAGTAAGGGTTATTTGTCCACAACTGAAAAAGAGGAGTCTTGGTAAAAAGGGGAGACAATGTAGCCAAAGCATACAATGCCCGACTTGTAAAACTCTCTTACCACTACAAAACGTTGATTATAAAAACTCAGTCCAGTCAGTGTGTTCATTATAATTTTAAAAAAAAATCACCTTTATTTTGATGAAACCCTCAGTTTAAAAGTGCACATAGGAAAATGACAAAAAAGATAAAAATATCAAAATAGAAATCAATTTTCAGCAACTAAACATCCCTTTTTTTAAATCTAATTTCCAAAAATCAGAGAAATGTTTTTTTATAGCTTGCTGTAGTCAGGTAGACCACTTCCTGGGCTAGTTTCCTCATTGGCCCTTCTCTTCTCTTGTAAAGACAGTCTCCTTCCTTCGCTGGTGGATTACCAGGTGAACCCTCAGATTCCTCCTTGTTTCTCTGAAAGATACTCAATAATATATATTTCCACCAGAGAGCCTTTTTTTCTCTAGAAGGTTGCCAGTACTCACATGCAGGGTCGTCTTTAGAGGGTGGGATGATCAGCCAGGACCCCACCCCCAAGAGTAACCATGCCCCTTACAATCACTCATAGCGCCTATGAAAACCCAGTATTGCAAATATTACACCATTTCCTAGAACATTATTACACCTCTTATTGTGAAAGCTAAACAAGCAGGACTGCTATACAGACACTTCATATTACTAGAATTCCTTACTTCAGCCACACATGCACAACATGGACAGATCTTCAACTAATACAAAATAAGAGCTTAAAAATTGGAAACAGAAATAGGCAGTCAAAATCTTAAAATGGAAACCCTGAGAAGTTAAACTCTGAGTAGTGTAACACAGCAGAGAAACAAAAGCATATTTCTGTCTACACTGAGCAAAATACAAAGATGCAAGAAATGAACATTCCCAAAGTTGACATATGCCAATCTCTCAAAATGGAAAATAATTATTTTCTTTTCTAATTTTGTTGTCTAAATATGTTATTTTTAAATAGAATTGGTCCTAGTCTTTTTAGTCTTCTCCCAAGTTCTTTTAATGGTTCTCCTTTACATTATTCATTTTTTCCTCTCTCCTCTTACACTCTACCCAGTCTACTACCCCTCTTTCAGCACATCCCTACACAAATTTCTCCCCTCTCGTCCCATTCAGAGACCTATCACTTTCCTTTTTCTCCCCTTCATAACACCCTCATTCCTTTCAACTACTTCTCACTTTTCTCCAGTCCTTTAGGTCATCCATACCATGTTTCAATCCTTCCTTGCCCTTTACCCACTTCTTTTGCAATCTCACACCCTAACACATACTCTCAGCTTATTTAACACAGTACATCCACCTTCTGACACCCATCCAATTGCCAGGTCCCTACTGTTCACCCAAATATGCACGTATGCATGAGGTTTCCACATCCCTACTCTTCCCTTTCCCTAAGTGCCTGCTCTGCCCCCCTCCCCCGCTAGCACTCTATTTTGAAGTCCCCAGTCATGCCTAGTCCCAGAGTATGTTCACCCCCTCAAGACCTTGCTGTCTTCCAGTTCCCAATGTTCAATTCTGAAGTTCCATTTCCCCTACTTTTCCTCCCTCTCCCTTCAACCAATATGTGTCACTACTCCCCATGTCATCCTCAAGTCCTGTTCTTTTTCTCCCAACCTCTCCCAATATCTTACATTGCTGCTTCTTCCTCTATTTGCAACTTCTAACCCTTCTGCCTTGAAGATCCTGCTTTTGCTCCCTCCCTTCTTTGTCTGTGGCAGTGGAAACATCTACAATTTATTTTTATTTTATTTATTTACATTCTCTTCTATACCGCGCTATTCTGCATCAGTGCGGTTTACATTGAACAAACTGAAATTACATTGAACAGGGCATTATAACTTGGAGATAACTATTTTACAGGGAACAAGGACTATGGAGGGTTAAGTGGCTTGCCCAAGACCACAAGGAGCACCTGTGGGACTAGAAACCCCAGTCCTTCCGGCCCAAGGTTGCTGTCCTCTAGTGGGATTTGAACCCCCGACCTTCCGGCCTGAAGTACCTTGCCCCAACCACTAGGCCACTCCTTCACTCCATGTGTGTACTGAAAGGCATTCTGTTACATACAGAACTCCACGTGGTGCAAACATCAGCCGTCTGAACCATGCGGTCCCATGCAAATCAAACAGCTGATATTTGAACCATGCAGGGCTCTGGTTGAGAACATAAGAATAGCCAAAATTGGTCAGACCAAAGGTTGATCAAGCCCAGTAACAGTGGACAATGCAGGTCACAAGTACCTGGCACGATCCCAAAATTAGCCAGATTCCATGCTACTTATGCCCAGAGATAAGCAGTGGCTTTCCCCATGTCTGCCTTAATAGGTTTACGGACTCTTCCTCCAGAACATTTTCCAAACCTTTAAGCCAAGGTAGCCTAACTGCTTTTACCACATCCTCCAACAAGAAGTTCCAATGTTTAACTGTTAGGAGAAAATATTTTTTCTCTCATCTATTCTAAATGTACTTCAAGTCTTTGTACTTTTTGAAAGAGTAAATGCCATTCCATTACACTCAGGATTTTATAGACCTCTATCATACCTACTCTTAGGTGTCTCTTCTTCAGGCTGTAGTGTCTGAAGAAACTAGAGCAGCAGTCTATTCCTACGGAACTGCACATTCTGAACCAGAGATGGAGTCCAAACACCAAGTATTCTGGGATGCTACAGACCGACTCAGCTGCAATGTACAGAGATAAAGCTTTGACAGTGAAAGAATGCAGATGCTTTTGGAATGGACCTTCAAACCCTCCAGAGACACCTTGTACCAAGACAAGAAGTCCAGCTTGATTGATCATAAATTTGGGCCCGACACCTTTGGCCCAATGGACCATTCATGAAAATACAGAACTTCCAGGGTAGCATTCTCCGAAATGCTTCCTGTTCCACGCGCAGGACCCAAAAGGCAAGCAGAGCTCCGGAGTCTCAATGCATAGATGAGACAATGGTGTAAGGATGAGGGTTTTCGATTTGTTAGGAACTGGGGAACATTCTGGGGAAAGGAGAAGCTCTTCCAAAGGGATGTGCTTCACCTTAACTGGGATGAAACCAGGCTGCTGGCATTAACCTTTAAAAAGGAGATAGAGGAAAACCGACAGTCGCACAAGAGTGCATGGTTCGGAAGAATGTATTCTTGAAGGATACTACCAAAAGCAGAGAGGTTCCAAAAAAGAGCAAAGTAGCCTAAATTAAAGATCCCAAATTACCCATGCCTACCAATAGCCAAATTAATATGAATAAAATACAGTCTCTAAAATGCTTGTATGCAAATGCTAGAAGTCTAAAAAATAAGATGGGAGAGTTAGAATATATAGCACTAAATGATAAGTTAGATATGATTGGAATCTCAGAGACATGGTGGAAGGAGGACAACCAGTGGGACACTGCGATACCTGGGTACAAACTATATCGTAATGATAGAGCTGATCAAATTGGTGGAGGAGTTGCGCTCTATGTTAGAGAGGGCATTTAGTCAGAACGGATTAAAGTTTTGCAGGAAACAAAATTTACTGTAGATTCTCTATGGATTTAAATTCCATGTAAAAAGGGGAAGGCGATGGCAGTGGGGGTGTACTATTGACCGCCTGGCCAGAATGAACAAATGGATAATGAAATGCTCAAAGAAATCAAGGAAGCCAACAAAAGTTACAGCACAGTAATAATAATGGGTGATTTCAATTACCCTGGTATCGACTGGGTCAGTGTCATGACAGGACATGCTAGGGAGATAAAGTTCCTAGATGAAATAAGTGACTGCTTCTTGGAGCAGCTGGTTCATGAACCGACCAGAGGGGAACCCATATTGGACCTAGTCCTTAATGGAACACCAGATCTGGTGCAAGAGATAAGGGTGTTGGGACCACATGGCAATAGTGATCATAGCATGATCGCGTTTGATTTAATTAGTGGAGGAGGGATAGTAAGGAAATCCACAGTGCTACCTTTTAACTTTCGAAAGGGAGACTATGATAAAATGAAGAAATTAGTTAAGAAAAATCTACAAGGAGCAGTTGCAAAGGTTAAAGACTTACATCAAGCGTGGGTGTTGTTGAAAATACTATCTTGGAAGCCCAGACCAGCTGTATTCCATGCTTTAAGAAAAGTGGAAGGAAGTCCAAAAAACTGCCCGCATGGTTTAAAGGTGAGGTCAGAGAGGCTGTTGTTGCCAAAAAAGCATCTTTCAGGAAATGAAAAAAAAGAGCCAAATAACGAAACCTGGAAACAGCACAAGCACTGGCAAGTTAAATGCAAGGCAGGCAAAAGGAGAATTTGAGAAGAAGCTTGCTACGGAAGCAAAAACGCATAACAAAGACTTTTTCAAGTACATTTGTAGCAAAGAAAACTGTGAATCAGATGGTCCATTAGATGATTGAGGGGTTAAATGGGCACTAAGAGGCGACAAGGCGATAGCAGAGAGACTGAATGAATTATTTGCTTCGGTCTCTACTGAGGAAGATGTAGGGATGTTACCCATGGCTGAAGTGGTATTTAAAGGTCCAGAAGAATTGAAGGAAATATCGATACATCGGGAAGATGTATTACATAAATTAGATAAACTGAAGGAGTAGCAAATCACCTGGGCCGGACGATATACATCCAAGGGTGTTCAAAGAACTGAAATGTGAGATTGCAGACCTGCTATTAGTAATCTGTGAACTATCATTAAAATCATCTGTAATACCTGAAGATTGGAAGATGGCGAACGTAACACCAATTTTTAAAAAGGGTTCCAGGGGTGATCCTGAAAACTACAGACCAGTGAGCCTGACTTCAGTAGCGGGAAAAATGGTAGAAATCATCATAAAGAACATGTAGATAGTCATGGCTTAATGGGAGACAGCCAACACGGTTTTAGACAAGGAAGATCTTGTCTTTCTAATCTGTTATGTTTTTTTGAAGGTGTGAATAAACAGGTAGACAAAGGTGAGTCGGTTGAAATAGTGTATTTGGACTTTCAGAAAGCCTTTGACAAGGTCCCTCATCAGAGACTTTTGGCAAAACTAAAGAGTCATGGGATAGGAGGCAGTGTACTATTGTGGATCAGGAACTGGTTAAAAGATAGAAAGTAGAGGGTAGGGCTAAATGGCCAATTTTCCCAATGGAGAAAGGTGAATAGTGGTGTACCCCAGGGATCTGTGCTAGGTCCGCTGCTTTTTGACATATTCATAAATGACCTGGAAAAGGGAATAACGAGTGAGGTTATCAAATTTGCAGATGACACAAAACTATTTAAAGTTGTTAAAACCCAAGAGGATAGTGGAAAATTGCAAGAGGATCTTGATAAATTGGAAGACTGGGCATCAAAATGGCAGATGAAATTTAAAGTGGACAAGTGCAAAGTTATGCACCTAGGGAAGAACCACACAAACTGTGGTTACACGATGTAAGGTTCCACATTAGGAACCACCACCCAGGAAAAAGATTTAGGTATCATTGTGGATAACCCTTGGCCCAGTGTGCAGTAGCGGCCAAGAGAGCAAATAGAATGCTAGGTATCATAAGGAAAGGAATGGAAAACAAAACAAAGGATATTATAATGCCTCTATATCGTTCCATGGTGAGACCGCACCTTGAATATTGTGTGCAATTCTGGTCGCCGTATTTTAAAAAGGATATAGCATTATTAGAAAAGCTTCAGAGAAGAGCCACCAAAATGGTAAAGGGGATGGAATGATACCCCTATGAAGAAAGGCTAAAAAGGTTAGGCCTCTTTAACCTGGAGAAGAGGCGGCTGAGGGGAGATATGATAGAAGTCTATAAATTAATGAAGAGTGGAACAGGTAAACGTAGATCGATTCTTTACGTTATCAGACTATAGAAAGATTAGGGGACATGCAATGGAGCTACAGGGTAAACTAAGACTAATAAAAAAATATTTTTTCACTCAACGTGTAATCAAACTCTGGAATTTGTTACTGGAGAATGTAGTAAGGGCTGTTAGTGTAGCTGGGTTTAAAAAAAGGGTTGGACAAGTTCCTGGAGGAAAGGTCCATAAGCCATTATTAAGAAGGGACCCAGGATATCAATGATTGACCCAATACAAGCACTATGGAACCTGTGTCTTTTGGGGATCTAGATTGGCCACTGTTGGAAACAGGATACTGGGCTTGATGGACCTTGGTCTGACCCAGTATGCCATATCTTATGTTCTTATGTTCAAGTGCTCTGACCATCTCATCGTCAAGAGGGAATCACTTTAAAAATAATGATTTTATTATTGTTTTTGCTAAGAGAAGGAGCTTGTAACTAAATATTAAATGCTAAAGGCTGTAAAACTGATTCTGTGTTATCTACCCCTTTGAAATGCCTATGCTGTCTAATAAAGCATGAACATACTGAGATCTCTTTTCTAAGTCTCTTATTGCTAGATGCACCGAAACAGATTTGGGTTGTACTGGACCAGGGATGCCCATATCTATAATTAGGATACTGTTCCTTTGTTCTTACAGTTTGGAAATTCCACCGAGATGGAAAGATCTCTCTTAATGTGTTTTGCGTATATGACATCCGGCATCCCCAGTATGGATTTTGCAGCAAAAGACCAATTAACCTTAATAGCAGTTTCTACAGTGCAGAAGGTAATTTTAATGACTTATGCCTTAGTGAGGAGGCTACATACAGAAGTACAAAAGCTGACAAGTTCTGAGTCACAGCATCATAGTAAAAGAGCAGAAATGGCTGATTTTTTATACAGAATTTATTGCCTTGCAAGAAAAATGCAAGCAAGAGACCTGTTCCCTGCAAAAGCAAATTCCAAGTCGCAAGAAATATGCTTGAAGATATGGAGAGAAATTCTAACCTGTTAAAGCTGACAGTTTGCTCAACGGTAAATTTGCTTTGAAAACAGAGCAGATAAAACAAAAGTTTAAAGGTCAGAGAAAAAAAAAGAGTAGACATTTTTACTAAGGTGGAATCAGGAAAGACAGACAGACTGGTACCTGCTGTAGAACAAAGATTAAAAAAAGACATTTGGGTCTACCCTTCAAAGTCTAAAGGTATCTCATTAACAAGGGATACAGAGGGTCAACACTTCATTCAAGCAATTAGATCAGCATGGTGATCCCAAAGCTGATTTTGCTGTGAACACTGCTGAGCCTAACAAGACAGCAGACCAAGGTAAACCTAATGAATATGGTTTAGCAGAAGATCAGAGCTTCTCATCAGCAGAGCTACTGTTGCTTTTTAAGAGAATTTTGAGGTAGTAAGAGAACAAGGAATAGTTTCAGAAGTCACATTTAAAGGTAATGCAAAGGAATAAAGAAACAGTGTTTCTAGCCACTCTTTGTAAATGCTAAGACATTATTATACTCCCATCTTGTGCAATTTGGATGCTATGCTACAGAATTAAAGAGCTGTCATAAATCAGAAGAGGATGTCAGATTGGAATTTCTAGCTAGCCCCCAACTAAGCCTCAAAACAGCTGGTTTGTGGTTTATTTGCATTTGTTATTCCACCTCTCAGGAAAAAAATACAGTGTTTACAATAAAATCTTAAAGAAAATAAAATAGAAAAGAGAGAAAAAAATGAAGGGTTTGTTCAGATACGGCAGCCACATTCTCCTGGCCCCAGCTCCTTAAAGACAGTTAAAAGCTAATTCAAAGAGATAGGTTGTTAGGCCATCTGAAAACTTCCTTTATATGATGGTTTGAGGTGCAACCGTGGAGGTAAGTTGTTCCATAAAAGGAGCACTGAAAAAAATGCTGATTCTCTGGTGGATTCTAACTTAGCTCTGAAAGGGGGTAGATATGGAGTTGATTCTCATGGGTGGATCGGAGTTCCTGAGCTGGCGTGTGTAGCGTGATGAAAGAGGATAAATAGGTGTGCCTGTATGCGGTGCTTTATGTGCTACTGTCAGAATTTTGAAATGAATTTGGAAAGAGACAAAAAGTCAGTGGTGTTATATCAGAAGAGGAGTGACATGGCCAAACTTAAGGGTATGAGATAGGATCCTAATTGCAGTATTTTGAAAAGTTTATAAATGCTTTAACTTAGATATGCAGAGGCTGGTATAAATGGAATTGCAATAGTCAAGTTTGGAGATAACAATATTTAGGATTAGAGTTGTTTGAGCAGAAGTGTTGAGAAAAGAATGAATGGCGTGGAACTTTCACATGACAAGGAATGAACTTCTACCAGTGACACTGATTTTGTTTATTGAAGGAAAGTTCACTATCGAGTAAGGCTCCTGAGTTTTTAAATGTGGATGCAAGTCTGATGAGGGAGCCTCCAAGAAAAGATGCAATGGGAGGGGAACTGGAACTACAGTGGTTAAACCTGCGTTCAGTTTGAGACAGCTGGTCTGAAGCCAAGCAGCAACATTTGTCAGACAACAATTTATAGAGGTTATATCCAGAGACTGGGACTACCATAGGATATAAAATGAATGTCATCTGCATATTAATACAAGCTAATACCAGATTCTTGAATTAATGTTGCCAGAGGGCTAAAGAAAATATTAAAAAGAAGAGGGGATAGTACTGAGCCCTGTGGGATCCTGTAATCCAGAGATAGTGGGGCTGAAGTAGATGCATCCACTGACAAAAAAGAAATAGAAAGGAATGAGATGAAACCAAGCAAGAACCTGGTTCCAAAGGCCGATGGCATGCAAGCAGGAGAGAAGGATGGCGTGATCCATAAGATCAAAGGTGGCCTATAAATCCAAGGATACGGCTACGGCAATTTTGCCATGGTCCAAGAAACTGTGGATTTCACTAAGGGATGAGAAGATTGTTTTAGTGCTGTGCTGGAATGAAAACCAGACCGGTGAAGATGCAATACATTTGTTTTTTTTCTCTGTGAACTGAGAACTAGGAAAAGATGAGTCTTTCTGCAAGTTTTGATAGGTAGGGGAGGTTAGAAACCAGTTAATAATTGGCCGAGTCTTTTTTATTATTTGGGCAGATGAGTGCTTTCTTCCAAAGAAAAGCTACAGTATCAAATGCAAGACTGTGATTAACTATGGTCACTGCAATAGGAAGCAGCCCAAGGGGCTTTTTTGTGAGCCAGTTGGAAGGTATTGGGACTAAGGAGCAGGTTGTTTTCCAAGTTTCTTTTTTAAAGTGCCATCAAGTCAATGTTGAGCCCTAGCGACCCAGCAGCCCCTGGATTTTCTTGGCAAGGTATGACCGTAAGTAGATGGCCACACCTTTTCTTCTGAGGCAATGGAGGGTAAAGTGACTTGCTCAAAGTCACAAGGAGTGCCAGCGGGCTTTCCAAAGTAGATGTGACAATTTTGATTAAGGAGAAGGTAGTGGCCAGATTAAATGAAGAATGAATGTGGACTAGAAAAGAAGGAGACTCATTGTCCGAGTCTGGTTGTTGGAGAGAGGGCCAAGTTAATGTTGAGAGAGTAGGGCCAGCCAATAGCTGTTACTTTCAAGGAATCTAAAGCTAATTCTGATGCTGATTGCTATGTGAGAGGCTCCTCACAGAGGTCTCTTGCTTTAAAAACAAAAACAGCTCTTGGACAGTGAAAAGTGTAGTAATGAAGATAAGAAAAATAAAGAAACCAAAACTCTTCATCCATGCATAATAAGGAAGAGTTGAAATCCAAACATTCCTCTGTAAAGGACATTGAGACATGCTACCAGGATTAGTTATACAAGACAAGCACTATGACAAGCACTAGCAGCAAATCTGAGACTAAGATCATACTCCACATACTATGACTTAAGAGTGAGGTTTATTAATGTCATGGTATGCACAAAACTAACCCTTTTGGAGGAGTTTTCCTGAAGGAATAGAAATCCTATGCAAGAGGAATTTAAAAATGCTGACTAGCATTACTCAAAGCAGTCACAAAGGTACAATGGAGGATACCATTGATATGAATGCCATTTCAGTTTCTTTAAATACTCTAACTCTGAGGTGGAATCTCATTCTCATGTGTCAGGTTCCAGCCCAACTAATTATGTAAATGATAACAACTACTGACTAATTATATTTTTTTTCTTGTTTATAGGTACCTGACAAGAATGTTCTCCATTTAGGTAAGTCTAGAATTGTTTCATTTCAGATGTTCTGAAATCATTCCCAATGGAATGCAGTTATCCATGTAAATATTCTATAAAGAGATCCTCACAGAAAAGGTTTAGTTTTCGTTCCTACAGGAAAGATGATCATAAGATTTCCAATTGTAAACCATGTTGAATAACATGCATTAAAAAGATGGTATGGGGGGGGGGGGGCAGAGCCTGGCTTTGGACAAGATGGTCATGTAAGAGCTGTGCTCTGGAGGGCAATGGTCAAGAATCCTGACTTCTGCAGTCTTTAACTAAACAGTTCCTACCTACTTTGATATCATTTGATCTTGGACATGTCTGGCCCCAAACCAACGTGGCTGGGTTACCTAATATCTCAAAACACCAGCGCAAAGAGAACCAAAACGGAAATTCTCTCACCTCACAAGATGATGGTCATCCGAGATTGTCCTGAGGCCTTGCAGGAACTTTTGGCTGAGATTTGTGCTGTTAAAGATTTGGTCAAATCCAATGGTGACTCACTGTGCACAATGCAGGAGGATATCAGCACCTTGAAACTTTCTTTGGAGTCAATCACGGCACTCTTGGAGAAGGTGGAGAATGTGGTGGCAACGCATGGGGAGCGGCTCAAGGCCGTCGAGAGGCAGGCAAAGGTGATATGCTTGCTGCAAAGAGAGTTGGAAGACGGTAACAACCGTGCTCGAAGGAACAATGTAAGAATATTGGGAGTTCCTGAGGGAGCCGAGGGTCCTGACATGGTGGCCTTTTTGCAGTCAATGATTCCGGGTGTGTTGAAACTGAAATTCACCATGCCGTTTGAGACTGAGCGCACCCATCGAGTGCCTACTCAGTCCGTGATTGCGGACAAGCGCCCACGCATCTTGAAAGTCCTTCGTTTTCAGCAAGTCTCGCAAATAATGAAAGCAGCCAGAGCACTTTCTACCTTGGAATATCAGGGGCACAAACTCCTATTCTTCCCTGACTTCGCGAAGGCGACAGTGGATCGGAGAAAGAGCTTTTTGGCGCTATGTCCACGTTTGTTGCAGCTGCAGGCCCGATTTGGGCTGCTCTACCCTGCCCGTATGAGAGTCACGCTGCATAACCAAAGACTTTCGATGATCCTGGGGAGTTACATGCGTTCTTGGAGGACAAGGAGTCAGGGTTGATGCGGTGAAATTTGCCTTGAATTTTGTGGCCTGCTAAAGTTCTTCGGTGCTTTATATCATGGGCGTTTGACTTGTCTGAGGTCGTATAGTTGCGGCCTGATTCATGCAGAAGTGACATTCAATCATACAGAATTGTTATACACTGGGACATTTCACTTTGTCTCTCTTGGAGAAACTCCAGGGTGTTACCCTGGTCAAAATGTCTCTCTTTCTGTTTCTCTCTCTCTTCTTTTGTGTTCTATGTTGTCTGTGATGTATGTAGTGGTTGGGAGGTTAACAGGGCTTGGAGGAGCAGGATGGCTCTTGTCCACTTACTTGGGGCTTTTCTTTGACCATAATTGCTTTGACGGGGGCAGTCCTGCGATAATGTTCTGGCGTTATGGGTTTGGGATACTGTTTCTGTTCCTGAAATGGGTGATGTATAGTTAGCGTTGCTTCAAGTGACAAAGAAGTAGAAGTGCAATAGCAACATAGCCCTCCATGCCTCTCCTGTCCTCTAGGGCTCACCCGCTAAGTTTTGTGTTTTTTATAGTCCCCCAGGATTTTGTTGGTTTTGTTATTCAGAATTATGTATCCTTCCTGTGAGCGATCATGTGCAAGGGCTATGGCTAAACAGTGGCTTTTCTTCTTGGGTTTTCTTTCTTGGGCTATAAGTGCAGCTATCATCTTGTGGGCGTTCAGGGCGTGGAACTACAATGTAAAATTGTATGCTACATTTTGGTATGTTTCTTTAACATTTGATTATCACTCTGTGTTATATTGTCAATATGTCTTCTTTTGAGATTGTTTCACTGAATGTTAAGGGCATCAACAATCCCATAAAGAGGAAAAAGATTCTCTTTTATGGTTGCAAAGAAAGTGCTGACATTCTACTGCTGCAGGAGACACATTTGAATACGAAGGAGTCATTAAAACTAGATATAAAACCCTTCTCACTAGTGGCTTTTTCAGCTGCCAACCATAAAAAAAATGGGGTAGCTATTTTAGTGAGGAAATCTCTTTCCCCCATGGTTTTACAAACCAGATCTAATATTGAAGGGCGGTGGGCAATGGCTGTTATTAAAATTGGATTCACTAAACTGGCCTTAATTAATATTTATGCTCCTAATATAGATTGCCCTACCTTCTTTTGTTCCATTGTGGCCTTGACGCAAGAGGTGTCCAGATATTCGACTGTTGTGGGGGGAGACTTCAACCTTGTATTAGATCCCTTGGTAGATAGGAGCCCAGTGAGAACCATTAAGGTTCCCAAGGCCCACCTTGTTCTTTTGTCTTTAATGCAAGAATTGGGCCCGATAGATATATGGCGGTTACAGCACTCTTCGGATAAAGAATATACTTCCCCCCCCCCTCATAATTCGGTATCACGCATAGACTTTTTCCTAGTCTCCACAGGACTCTGTTCTAGAATAAGTGAATACAATATTCATGCGGCTCATATCTCCGATCACTCCGCAATCTCTTTCACCCTATTTGACTCAACGAGCTATCAATCTCACTCATGATGGAACTTTGATAGAACCCTTCTTGCCAGCCAGGAATTTTGAGAGACCATCCTGTTGGCTATAGAGGAGTACTTTCAGTTTAATTTACCTCAAGATATCTTGGGGTGGGCATGGTGAGAAGGCTTCAAAGCTAACATGCGGGCCACCATTACCAGTTTTGCCATACGACAGGCCAAGCAGAGTAAAGCAGAACTTGGGACATTAGACAAGCAGATTAAAGAGGGGGAATGCATCTTAGGCCAGAGAACTGATCCTAACATTCTGATAAGGTTACAATGCCTTAGATTTAGATATAACTCAATTTTGACTACTGAGGGTTCACAAAATATTCAAGGGCAGAAAGGGCAGTACTATTTGGAAGGTAACAGAGCTGGACGGTTACTAGTTAACTCACTAAAGGATCGCAAGGAAGCTTCTCGCATTACTGCTCTGAGAGACCCTCAGGTGCAACAATTGATTTTCAAGGACTCTGACATTGCAGAGACTTTTTGTCAATATTATGCCCAACTATATTCCCCAGAGATAGATTTCTCTGAAAAGGAGTTTGACAGCTTACTGACCAATATACAGAGGCCGGTGTTAGATCAAGAAATAGCTGCAGGACTAGATAAGCAGTTTACAGTCATGGAGGTCATTCAGGCCATTGACTCTATACAAGTGGGCAAGGCTACCAGACCTGATGGCCTTCCGATTGAATTTTATAAAACTTTTTACCAAAACTCTTGGCCCATATCTTCAACAATACTATAGACTTCTTTTGGAAAATGCGGCCAAGATTGGAGCGTTCGCCTCTGCAAACATTGCTGTGCTTGAAAAGACTGGGAGAGACCCTCAGTTGGTTAGTAATTACTGCCAATTTTCACTGTTAAATGCAGATTATAAAATTTTTGCAGCCATCTTAGCTAGTCGTCTCTCCAAACTGATCCCTTCTTTGATTCATCTGGACCAATGTGGCTTCACAGAAGGACGCTCCACAGCCGACAATGCTAGAGTGCTTTGTCATGTGCTGGAAGGCGCAGATGAAATGGAAGGCCCACTTGTGGGATTATCATTAGATGCAGAGAAAGCGTTTGATCGGCTGGAGTGGCCCTTTTTGTTTGCTGTTCTGAAATGGTTTGGTGAGGGTTTCTGTAAACTAGTCAAACTTATGTATGCGAGACCAAGTGCTAAAATCTCTGTGAATGCGACTCAGTCTAGAGACTTTCTTTTAGGGCGTGGTTGCCCTCTTTCTCTCATCCTTTTCAATCTAGCCTTGGAGCCTCTGGCCCTATTACTAAGACAAAATCTCGCGGTTCATGGTGTATCCATAGCTAACATGGAAATTAAATTATCTGCTTACGCTGATGATCTACTGCTATTCATCACGCCCAGCTCTATACCAACTATCCTAGAGTTAATAAGTAAGTACTCAGGATTGTCAGGCTATAAAATTAATTGGTCAAAATCTGTTGCGTTCCCCTTAAACTCAAGAGAATGTAGGGCAGATTTGGAGGATTTTCCTTTTGTGTGGGAGCCTAAGCTGGTGAAATACTTGGGAGTTCACTATTGTTAACCATTCGGTGAAACTTTACAGTACAATGAAGGGGAGATCCTCTCTACAGTTCGAAATATAACAGCAAAATGATTGCTGGTGTATCTCTCTTGGTGGGGTTGTCTTGAAGCTATAAAAATGACTATTACTCCTAAAGTGAACTATGTGTTAGAAATGTTACCAGTCTTTCTTACTAGTAGCACTTATCGTCAAATTGAAAGGATCCTTGTCCAATTCCTATGGAAAAACAAACTGCCTAGAATTGCTCTTAGGAAACTTAAATCTAAAAAAGAAGAGGGGGGGGGGGGTGTGAACTTTCCTGATTTTCAGGCCTATCATTGTGCTTTTTTTCTAAAACAAGTTTCAATAGGGAAACACCCAGTATGACTGGACCTGGAAGAGAGATTAAGTGCTCCGTTCCCCTTAAAGCTCCTCTCTGGTATGGTGCCTTTTAAGAGGTTGAAGTCTCATAGGGTAATAGCTGATACTCAAAGGGCTTTTCAACAATTAACGAAGGCTATTCCTAAGGAGGAATGTCTAGCAAAACTAATCCCCATCTGGAACAGTCCTTTTTTAAAAATTCATCAAAGTTCATTTGCATGGCAACAGTGGTTCAGTAGGGGCATTTGGACTATTGGCCAACTATTTTTGGATGGCAAGTGGAAACCTTTTGCTTCTCTACAAAGTGAATTTGATTTGCCTAACTCTTTACTTTCAGTGGATCCAGCTGAGACATTGTATAGAGAAATCCCCTATTGAAATTAAGTCTTTGCCTAAAGAATGGGGGCTGTTGAATATCATAGATTCAGCCCATACGGCCTCTGGGGTGGCCTCTTATTACTATAAATTAGTTGTCCAGAACCACACCCCACAGGTCATTGGTGTTCAACGAAATTTGGGAACACGACACTAGGGAAGCTCCTTCTCTGGAAGCATGGGTGAATTTCTGGAGCAAGACAAATAGAGTATCCCAATCTGCCTTTATTTCACAAGCTCTATACTTCTTTGCACAGAGAGCTCACTTTACTCCGGTAAATGTGGCTAAGAGGGATAAGGTAGCTGGGAATGAGCGTTGGTCTTGTCAGAGTGATGTTGGCACTTTGAGACATGTGGTATATGACTGCCCTAACATTCAGTCTTATTGGGCTTCGATCTGGAACCGTATGCAAGAGGTATACAGGGCCACTCTCACCTGGTCTGTGGTTGTTTTTCGGTCAGCAAATGGCATCTCGTCGTTACAGAGGGATTGCAATTTCTTATTTGATTTTATGATGGAAGTGGCCCTGCATCTTGTTATTTCTAACTGGAAACATACTACAGAGATTAGTTGGCATAAATGGTGGAATCGCCTGTGTTTATGCTGCAAATATGAACAAATGCCACATTATGGTGTAACCCTTAAGCCTTTCACTTAACTCAAATGGAGGCCTCTACACAACTACATCTCCAAAGCCCGTTATGATGTAAACTAAGGGGTCACTAGTCAAACATTGATTTCTTAGCTAATGGAGGGCTGCCTGATGTACCATAGCTCTTGCAGGCCTCTATTGGCCTCTTGTTTTCATATATATTGCCTTTTATGATCGCACGGGGTGGGAGGATCATGGTTGGGGAAGGCTGTTCAAAATCTTTTTCTGTGCTCTTATGTTAAAGAGAAATTTCATTTTAATTGTATTTTTGGTTTTGTTGTATTTGTTTAAAAATATAAATAAAGAAGTTAAAAAAAGATGGTATATAAAAGCTTTTAAATAAATAACATTGTGATTATGCTCGGACAAAGTTGAACTTATAAACACCCTAAAAGAGAGAGTCTCTCCAGCCTTGAATAGCTTTGTGAAATCAAGTGATTAACAACCTAATCCTCTGAATAAGGTGTGAAGGGGGGATTGATAAAAGGTTCTGGTTATGTGGAACATAAGGAATCATGAAAGGACTAATTTTCCAAGTTCAGTAACCCTTCTCAGAATGCCCTTAAAGGAAGGACATGGAGAAATGGTGGAGATAACATGGTGTTACTGAAATTCAGTGATTGTTATGTGCTGTTTCATAATTGTGTTTCCTAATCAAACTTTCTACCAGACACCTGATGGAGGGGGTGAAGTTACTGTGGAGCTGTAAATATGGTATGTTAGCCTATTTAAGGAGTTCACATCTGGCACATCTTAGAGCGGCAAAACTTTCAGTGAAGTGCTTTAATCTTTATGTACGTACAGTTTAATTGAAAAAGAGAACCTGAATACTTTGTTACAGACTAGTGCTAAATTACTTGCTTGAGCAATTGAAGTAATATTTTATTAAGGTGCCTAGACAAGATAAGAAATTGTGAGGCAAAAGTCTTCAACCACATTAAAGTTACATGATAAAAATTTAAACCCAGTTTTCACTTTTGTCCTTCATGCGTAGTCTTAGAGGATACATCTGGATTTTTGATATCCCAATCACAAATAGCTACTCAGAAAATGTTTGTCACTTGATCCTTACCATGTTCTCCACAAACATTTTAACTTCCCTATTGTATGCTCATCTCATACACAAATGTGGCTAGCTCCTCAAATTACCTATACCAAAGGTAATGTACAGTAAGAAAGACTAGGGGACATGCAATGAAACTACAAGGTAACCCATTTAAGACTAATAAGAGAAAATATTTTTTTTCACTCAACGGGTAATCAAACTCTGAAATTCATTACGGAAGGATGTAGTAAAAGCTGTTAGTGCAGCTGGGTTTAAAAAAGGTTTGGACAAGTTCCTGGAGGAAAAGTCCATAAACCATTATTAAAGAGGACCCAGGAAATCCACTGCTTACCCAAGGACGAGCATTGTGGAAGCTGTGGACTTTGGATACCTTCCAGGTACTTGTGACCTGGATTGGCCACTGTTGGAAACAGGATACTGGACTTGATGGACCTTGGTCTGATCCAATATGGCATTTCTTATGTATCTTGAGCCCATCAGAAATTATGATCCAATACATTTATTTATTTATTTTATTTTTATTTACAGTTTCTTTTATACCGCACTATTCGACATCAGCGCGGTTTACAATGAACAGAAACTACACTTACCAAATATTGATCGGTGCTTACAATGAACAGCTGGGTATACATTAAACAGGTTTACATTCAACAGGTTTCATAAACAGAGGAACATAATAACTATGTACAAAAAGCAACTATGTACAGAACAACTAGGCGCAGCTATAACCCCCATAAGATGTAAAAGGTTCCTAGTATTTGTTGGTGGTACAGTCATGTTTATGGTCTTAGGTTCCTTATTTGGGTAATCTATATCAATAGTGAATGCTGTATCTGTCAAGAACTTAGGGCCCGATATTCAACAAGACGCCCAGGAATGCCATACCCACAGGAAAAGTGTCTGAACTGTGAGTCATGCGTCTCCAAAAAGGTCAAGCCTCAAAAATGTGGCACAACCAAGCACAGCAGCAGATGCCTCGAGCGGCACAGATGGGTAAGTGCAGGGGCTGGAACCTGGGCTCGACAACTAAGAAGATGTTAGCCCGCGATACCCATATAGGTGTCCACACCAGTGGCCAGAAAAGCGGGACGGCAAGTGTGCATGAACCAATGTATCGCCCCTCTAGTGTATCCGTACATTGACAATGCTGTCACACAGGCCCCATGAGCTGCCAGTGCAAGAGCCCCCTTTGGCTGGGCGAACAGACACCAGTGGCATGGTGGCAAGAAGAGCAGTGAGCTTCAGCCCCAATGAGCCTGAGGCCCTTGCCTGATCCGTGCTGTGGTATGAGGAGGTGCTATACCCCAGGGGGGGACTGGCAGCCGAACCTGCAGCTAGCCATGGCCATTTGGAGGGCCATCCAACTCCACCTGCGCAGGTAATAAGACCTGAATGGTCATGGGAAGGGGGGTGAGCATCATGCTAGGCCAGACACATCCTGAAAGGCACAGTTGTGTGCCTGTACAGGGAGACAGGACTGTGGGGCCAAGCCACATGCTGGTGGCAGCTCCAATGATTGTAGAAGAGGTGACAGCAGGGGGATGGGTCATGTATGATATAGGTGCCATCCCTGGCTGCCTGCAGCAGTAGGCATATCCAGACACAGCAGGTAGGGAGGCTGCTGCATTCCCTGGTGGCAGATGGCAGCAACACCACAGGACTCGCACAGCAATGGCATTGCCCGGTGCATAGGGAGCTGTGGTTGGGCTGCCCTTCCCAGGGGACTCTGCTGGCCAGTGCAGATGCCCTGGACATGCATCCCACCTCCCAGCACCTGTGACCCCGGCCCAGGGGTCTGAGGGGCCCAGTGGCAGTATCCATATATGTGCTGTCCGTCTGTCCCTGCAAGCGGATCTGCCACCACTGCCCGCCACTCCCTGTCCAGCTGTGACAGCATATCGAATATGTGATGCCAGATGTGTAATGGTGAGCATGCACAAACCGCAACACCTTGTCCTGCACGGTGCCTAACAAAGCATGAAGTGATGTGGCCCCTGAAGCATTCGATGCCCCCAGGTATGACACGTGCCCACAGTCGAGGCCACTCATGGTCCACAAACATGTACCATAGTGCCAGGGCAGGCCTGGGTGCAACAGATGGGAGAAAGGGAAAGGGGGAGGACTGCAGAGGTGGCTGAAGGGACCAGAGGGGTGACAGATGAATCAGTGGCCCAGATGGCACTGTTGGTGGTGGCATGGGGCACATGTAAAAGGTCTAGGGAAGTGGCGGGTAGCAACCCGGTGGCATGCGTCAGAGGTGTACCATCACATGTACCCCATAACTGCTACTCATGGGTATGCCCCTGCCCCCAGGATGGGCAGGCCACCAGGCTGAGGCAGGATACAGGTATGCATAATAGGTGATGTGGAAGCACACAACTGAGCCCATGTGTGTACCCTCCCTCTCTCTCCCACAGTAAATATGGTGTGTGACATACCCTGGAGGCCCTAAAGTGCCACTATCGGACACTGCGCCGGAGGTGACCGAACCAGTTGTAGCGCATCAGGGAGCAGCTGGTGACTGAGGAAGGTCAGTGGGGTACACAGTGGAGCCCAGCAGATGCAGGGAGTGGCAGCCATGGCTACCAAACAGGTGCAGGCAGACCATCTGGTGGTGGATCCCCAGTATGCAATGATGGGAATCTGCTTGGGGCAGCTGTGCCAACCTCCGGCGTCACTATTCCGTGTGTTCACCAGCCAGCATGCGCACACACATGACTGGAGCATGCCATGGAAGGGCAGTACAGGGGCACACACCATCAACAGTGGCCACAGATGCGCATTGTGCATCTGTCCAAACTGCCCCCTATGGGTGTCCATTGTCTGGGGGGAGGCCAGCAAGCCACAGCTGAGCATGTGAGGGGGGAGAACAGAGCTGGCTGGAGGTGGGCAAAGAGAAGGGTGTGCAGTATGCACTGTGGGGTGGCACACCCCCTTGGCCCAAAGGTGGGTTGTGCAATGCTTGTGTGGGCTCCTCAGAGGCCCACCAGTCCCATCCCAGGACCACACCTGTGCAGACCTTTAACCCTCACTCCCTCTTTCCCCACAGCCGGTTCCAGGGAGGCCCTGGATAATGCTGGCCTACCACAGGCACCACCCAGGAGCAGCATCCAGTGCCAGCACAGCTGTCCCGAGGTGCAGAGTCCAGCGGTACCTCCAGAAGTGATGGGGAGGAGGGGGTCCAGCAATACTGCACTGGAGGACAGCATCACAGAGGGGGAGGAAGATTGATCAGAGGGTCAGGGGCAGAGTGGGGAGTCAGAGGAGGAGGAGGGATCACAGGGTCAGGGACAGGGCAGGGAGTCCAAGAAGGAAGAGGTGGCAGTGGGACCAGAATGTCCTATGTGGCCAGGGCAGAGGTGGGCCCAGAGGGGGTAGCAGGGGGATACAGGCCTCACCCTCCAAGCATTCCAGCAATGGAAGTGCAGTGCAGTGCAGTGCACAGTCAGCAGGGACCCGGTGGGGGGTCCAGAGGGGAAGCTGCCCCCCCCCCGGCTGTGCCTGCAGCCCACAGCCATGCCTGCCTATACCACATGATTCGGCACAGAACATGCGCAATGGGCAGCAGAGAACAGGTCCACGTTCTGTGGCCATGGGCCCCCACAGCTACTCTAGCACCAATGGGCATTGCATGGCCATGCCACACCAGGCCCCTCTGAGCCACCACCCACTCAGCCATCTGGTAACTGGAATCTGGCTGCTCTGGTGGCAGAGGTGCAGCTCCTCTGGGAGGACATGCAGGCAGCAGCACAGACAATCAGCACACACCTGGATGCCCTCACTGCTGTAGTGATAGGGCACAGGTAGGGCCCCCACCACCATAGGCTGTCCCCATGCCAGAGATTTCCCTGCGATGGGCCATAATGGGGCGGACTGTGTGGCCATGGACATGGATACGCAATGTCCCCGTTGCTGTGTGGACCTCTGTTGTTTTGTACTGCTGTTGCTGCCATTGTTGTACTCTTACAGGTTTCCCAATAAACTGTTCCCAGCTTGGAATCACGAGGTGTTGTCAGTTTTGCGGGGGGCAGGGCTGCGTGTCTTCCTGGGTGGAGTAGAGGACTGTGGGTCAGGCATGTCAATGCCATCCACCACCATAACAGGGACATGGAGGATATCAAGAAGAAGTGGCAGATGGTGCAGTAGGCTGTGAAGGAGAAAGGGGCCAGCAACAGCCAGCTGCGCGGCAGCACAGAATCACCCCTCTGGAGGAACAGGTGCTGCAGTTCATGGAGATCTCCATCTCAGGGGTTGCAGGCTTTGACAGCTCCACCCCAGACACACAGGAGGGCGAGTAGGGGTTGCCCCATGGCCTGGGTGGCACTGTGATGGCCATGTAATGTGTCCTCTTCCTGTCTGTCTGTTCGTCCTTGGGTGATGCATGGGTTGCGGACAGTGTGGACTGGGGTTCCCCCTGCCAGTTCTGTTGTGGACTTGGTAGCACCCCATAGGCTGGCCTAGCACCCCTTGTCACTAATCCCTGCTACCTTCGCTCTCCAACAGACCTGCCAGGGGCCCAACCCTCACAGCCTAGAACTGATGCATCAGGGACAGCTTCACCTCCTACCGCAGATGATGCCAGTGCATGACCGGGATGCAGCACAGCCACAGGGTCTGGTGTGCCAGACCAGGATGGAGGTGGAGTCTGGTGCGACATCCATTGTGGATGTGTAGTTCAATGAGACACCCAGGGCAGAGAAACAGGCCATTGCAGCTCCCATGGCAGTGGGGCAGGCCAATGTGTCTGCCAGTACTGAAGAGGTAGAGATAGATGATGCCCCACTTGCTGAGCTACAGTTTGCCATCCTGGATGACCCTGTGGATGCAGGGGGCACAGATGTGGACAAGAAGCAAATGCAGGAGGATGCACACCAGGTGGCCGGCACTGAGGGCATGCTGGCCAAGCTGCACGGTATACGGCCGGACCTGCAGGCATCCACATAGGCGAGGGAGGCCGAGTCCAAGGTGTGGCAGGAACACCAATTACGAGCGGAGCACCATCTGGAGGGACACCTGCATTTGATGAGGGAGATGGCGGCATAACAGGCAACAATTGCTGGTTCCCTAAGCAGTTTGGTGGGCTTCTGCGAGCCCCGGGGTGTGGGTGCTGGGGCTGCCAGCACACTAGCACAGCTACCTAGTAGCCCTGAACCATGTGCAGCAGCCTGCCTTGATGGGAGGGTAATGACACTGCTAGCACATCAGACATCACTGCACTGCATCGCAGTGCACACGTCAACAAGCACCCATGGCCAGCTGCGAGCCCAGGGGCAGTGGACACATGTGGGGGGGAATAAACACATTGTACACGTAGCGTCATTGTGGGCACTTTATTGGTGAATGTGTGTATCCCATGCAGGTGATGGTGTGGGGCAGTCACTTCAGAAACTGTCTCATATCAGCCACGCATGGTGGGCCAGTGCACGGGACTGCTGTTGGCGCCTGGCATCTGTGCCATCACTATCTGCTTCCTCTGCAGCTTCCAACTCCTCCACAGCCACAGCCTCTGGCTCCAGCACTCCCCGCATCCATGCAAGGTTGTGGGGTATGCAGCACGATGCAAATATCTGGCATACAAGCTCCGGGCTGTAGAGGTGTTCCTCGCCTGTCGAGGCACCGAAAGTGGCTCTTCAGCACCCCCTAATGCTCACTCCACAACCTTCCGGGTATGCTGATGGGTGGCATTGTACCGTTCCTCCAGCCGGCTCCTGGGGTGGTGAACTGGGTTCAGCAGCCAGGTCCTCAGGGGACGGTCACCTGTGGGGGCAATGTGAGGTCTGCAAACCATGTAAATGCCTTTAAATCCCCCCTCTTGTGCCTCTAGTGAATCCATGCTCACAAGAAATTGAAAACAAAGCTGTTCTACAAAATGTGAATGAAGATCTGCTACTGCTACTACTATTTATCATTTATATAGTGCCACAAGGCATATGCAGCGCTGTACATGTACGAGACAGTCCCTGCTGATCAAAGCTTACAATCTAATTAAGACAGACAAAAAAACAACTGGGAACTAGGGTAATTCATGGGGAATGGCAAGATGCAAATAAGTGATAAGCAGGAGATAAGGAGATCAGGATTCAAATGCAGCCTCAAAGAGGTGGGTTTTTAGGCCTCGTGCGAGCTCACCATTGATTTATTTAGAGAGCTAGAAAATAGCATCAGTAGTCTGATGCAGGGACAAATCCCAACATATCTGGTTTCATTAGAGGTAACTGAAAAAGTCTTTGCTAAGATACCTGTAATTGGATTGAACTTCTCCATATTCAGATTGTTTTTCATGTAGGAAATGCAGTTCCATTGTCTGTAGATGTAAAGGAAATGGAAATTGCTTATGTTCTGAATTTACCATTCATTTTATCTGATAATGTTTACTAGTTGAAATGAGTGATTAATTATGGCACCTAAAAGGATGAAGGCCAATTCAGAGATGTGCGTCCCCAGGTCGTCCGGATGTCCAGACATCCAGACAGACCAAGGATGCACCCAATTCTGCTCCTGCAGAGGCTAGACATCTCCGCAGGAGCAGAATCGCATCATAGTGGGTGGACGTCCAGGACATGCCCTGATTCAGGCACCCTGGACATCCAGTCAACTACCTGGCTAGCCAGCCTGGCTCCTACATGGAGCCGCAGTGCCATAGCATCATGCTGCCATGGCACCATGACTCCATGCAGGAGCTGCGATCCCAGACTAACCTCCGCAAAGTGCTTTCCCCGCTTCCCAACCCCCAATCGGGCCTTCAATGGCCAGGGTCGGGCTGCAGGGATCCCCCTGCACCCCTCACCTTCTTTACATGCCCCGGCATCCCCCAACGTCCTGGGGGACTTATTCCATCTCCGAGGTGGAATAAGTCCCCCATTTAGATGGCCGACCCTGGACGTACAGGGCCAACTTCTGAATCGGTCCTGTACATCCAGAGTCAATCGCTGCCCACTGCCCACCCCTGCTCCTCCCCCAGCCCACCCCCTCCCACCCATGAAAAGAGCTCCCTGCACAAGTCAGCTATACGTGCAAGGAGCTCTTTTCCTGCCAGTGCGATCTGGGCGTTTAGTGGGTCTGGATGTCCTGATTAGACATCCAGACCCGCTAAACGAGGATCAGAATGATCCTCATAACCTTTACCTCCATGTCAATAATCCTGAATATTTAGCATACCAACATGATGATCCCCAACAATACCTGATACCCAACCTAGGAATATGTTAGCAAAACAAAGGATATACACTGGTTGTGTCCTGGTAAACGTTTTTTAAAAGATACCACTAAGCCTCTGTGTGGTCTTGCTGAAGAGCATGTACATTTAAAGTTACCATGATTGTGATGAGTGCTCTGAAACCAAAGTTACTATTGGGAGGGCATATTCAAAGTGATTCAGCCGGTGAGCAGACCTGATAACAGGCTAAACCATGGAGAGTGGGATATTCAGTAGCACTAATGTGATTAGTGGCACTGGATATCTCCATCCTACGTGGTTTAAATGCCCCAAAATTAACCACTTAGCTTTGGGGCATTCTGGGGGTGGAGCCGGGGTGGAAACATAGGTTAGCTGTTCAAGGGTGACATTCAGTCACTAAACGGCTAACCTTAACTAGCTAAAGTAAGGTAGAAAAATGACTGCCTAACTTTAACCAGTTTAGCTATCCAGCCAGCGGCTGAATATCACTGCTTGCCGGTTAGCTAAAATGCCAACTGTGCAACCAGGATATTCAATGGTGGTGGCCAGATATGGCTCCTGCATTGAATAAAGAAAATGTGTGCCATTGAGTCAATGCTTACTTCTGGTGACCCAACAACCCTTGGGTTTTCTTGGCAAGATATGACCTAAAGTAGATTGGCAGGCCTTTCTTCTAAGGTAATGGAGGGTAAAGTGACTTGCTGAAGGCCACAAGGAATGCCAGTGAGAATTGAACACTGCTCTTTTGGCCACCAGACCACTACTCTAATCACTAGGTTACTCCTTCACCCCATCAGCATTGAATATCTGGGCATTATTTAAAGTGATGATGGCTAACTGCTTTAACAGCACTGGCTGCCTCCACTGACTATGCCCCCATCATGAATGTTAGGTTAGTCAGTACATTCCTGAGTAAAGTTACTATTACTGAGAACAACATGACATTTCCCACTGCGTGCTTTTGACAGCTAATGCATGCTTAATTGTTCTGCCTAAGAAGTCTATTATCCATGTTGGAGGCATATTCTTATACTATCTGGAACCTGAGCCAGTTCCAGCTGAGACTGAGATCTTGTATGTATTCTGAGGACATGAGATCAGCTTCCATCAAGATCTGAATTAACTGCTGGACTACATAACTTCTCACATTGTTGAAATTTATATTGATCACAAGGATATGCAGGTTTCAGACTATAACTTTAATTCTAGGGATGAGAACTTTTTGTAGATTGATTATATGATGATCTATGTTGTTCATCTTTATTTTCTCTCTGCCTTTCTGTTTCTTTTATTGATGTATCATACTGGGCAGATATAGGTCTTGTTCTGCCTAGTGCAAAGGTGCTCAAACACCCATGAGCTGCATTATGGGACTATGTGAAATCATCGTTTAGTACTCTCCTGGTATGAAGAGAATGTATATCCACCTATGTGCCTTATTTACTTGCATTATGTAAACTCTTCAGTTAACTTTTATCCTTATACACCTTATGTAATGTGGGCACCCTTAGCTATATCAAGTAGGAATATAACCAATATCAAGAATTTTAATTTGAGGTATAGCACTGATCATTAGGGAAAGACATCATGCTTGGCAAGGTTGAATGTCAACACAAAAAAGGATGGCCAGCAATGCAACGGATCGATACAATAACAGCAATTAGCCGCCTGACTGAAGACTGAACACAGTTAGGGTCATCATGAGTCAACATCAACTCGATAACACTTAACAACTAAAGTACTGATACACTAAACTATATGAATCACGTTAGAAGTAATGACAATTACACTTTGTACTTACTCTGAATTTTATATTACTTCACTAAGAGTGCTAACCACTTATGTAAATCATTGTCTCTGGTTCGCATTTGTACTAAAGTTTCCCTAGTTAGGTTTAAGGTATGTGATGTCCTTTGCAGTGCCTCCCATCTTAAAAAGGGGAAATATTTGGCAGTCTGTCAGTTTCTATGGAACTATACACTATGAATCAATCTAAGATAGAGTCTGAATGCCAAGGCTTCTTGGATGCTACCAAATGACTCAGCTGCAATCTACAGAGATGAACACTATTCCATTATTCAAGCTTTGACAGTGAAAGAATGCATATCATACACAGTAATGGTAATAAAGAACTAGAGATCAAACTTTGTTTTGAGGAAACACAATTGGGACATTTTAAATGTCAAGTGTTTATATTGTGAGCAAATATTAAAAGGGCTCTCTTGGCAAGATCCTTTCTCTAGAAATAATTTTCAGGCTAAACATCATACAACATATATCATGGATTATGTAGTATATGCGGTTACCTTAGACTTCATGTGGAGCATATTAGCAGAGCATTCAAAATCCACTTATCAGAGCACAAATCTAGATTGAAGACCCATATGAGATCAGAACCTATGGTTAACAACCATGAAGAAGTTGGACATACCTTTAAATTGCTTCACTGGTGGATGATTGATCATGTGCTGCACTGGGATAGAGGTGGTAATCACACAAGGAGACTCAATTATCTAGAATAACATTGGATCTTTTAATTGCCATCAGTAGATCCAAGAAGCATGAATATGCAAATAGACTGGCCATCGTTAATTTGAATTAATACTACCAGCTGTAAATAAAGCGTAATAGGGTTGTTCCCTTTAAAGATGTATGGCATTACCAACTGGAAGTTGTAAGTAATGACTGTATGGATGCAAGGGGTTCTAGCCAAAGAAATGCTATGGGAAGTGAAAGTTTGGAATCTGATGGAGTCTGCATGAACATAGCAAATATGTCAGGAGGACTGGCATGATGGACTCATTTGGAGCTTTTCTCAATTCAAGATAAGTATGCTTAAACCAATGAAGCAAGACGTGTAGTTTGTATTATATGGACCAAAACATAGCGTTGTGTCAGGGCATGTAAAGAAGTGTGTACCTTTTTATGAATAGTTCAACTGAGCAACATTGGGATTTAAGTGACTTTTAAGCAAAATATAAAAAAGTTTATTAAATATAAGAATTCATGTGACATAAAGGGCTGCTTATGTAGCAGCACTGCAATGGAGTCCGACAAAAAATATATTCTTCGCCCTGAAAAAAGCCACAGTATGATGGTTGTAATGCCTGTGCCACTTACTGAAAATTACAAAGATCATGATACTAGCCGCAAAAGTCTAAGAAAATAAAAAAATATATTTTCTTGATATATATTTCTATGCTAAATAGGGTTCCTTAGTGGAAGAATGCAGACATCTTTGAAATGGACTTTCAAGGCCTCCAGAAGCCAGGACAAGAGGCCCAGTTTAGCTGATCATAAATTTGGGTCTGACCCATTTGGCCCAATGGAAAGGCCCTTCATGCAAATGACTGGTCTCAAAGGACCAAATTTGTGAATTTGGATAATAGAGCCCCGAGGATGATCAATCTCCTCAGGACCCATCTGCCAGCTTTGGATGCCTGCTGTGGTACAGAGGTCATCATTATCAGCACTCCTCTTCAACATCTATATCCAACCTATTTGCAAAATATTTAATAAATACAAGATTCAATATACCATATATGCCGACAATATCATGGCATATACTCCAATCCATCTGGATGCCATAGACTATACAGATATATCAACCTGCATTCATGAAATAACGACATGGCTTACTAACAACAATTTAAAAATCAACATTAGAAAAACTGAAGCAATCATCATCACAAGGGAATCCACCTTCACTCCTCCAACCATCATCAACATTGCAAATACACCAATCACTGTAAAAGAGGAAGTTCGATATCTTGGAGTGATACTAGACAAACAATTTACTCTTCAGGCACACATTAACAAAACATCTAAAACAGCCTTCTTCAAACTAGCAATGCTCCGAAGACTAAAGCCTCTGCTCAGCAAAGAACACTTCCGTACAGTATGCCAGGCAATCATCATACCTGTGCTGGACTAACATAATCTCCTCTTCCAAGGCCTACCCAAACAATCCACTCGACCCCTTCAAATAGTCCAAAACACTGCTGCCCGCATTATTGCTGGCGCCTCACTACAAGACCATATAACTCCCATACTACAAGATCTGCATTGGCTACCAATCTCCTCACGAGCAAAATATAAATCAGCGCTTACAATCTTCAAGATCAAAACAACATGTCAGCAGAAATACTTCAAGAGCTTATCGGAACCAAAACAAAAAAAAGACCGGACAGAAACAGTACTAAACACACAATACCAACTCCTAGCTTATTCACAAGAACCAATAATTCCACATCCATGCGGGCTTTCTCCCTTGCTGCCCCTGCTATTTGGAATGCACTTCCGGAAAAGCTACGATCCACAACTGACTTAAAAGACTTCCGCAAGTTACTCAAGACTACCTTATTCATTGAACACTACAATGAAGACCTCCAATCTCAATATTAATGTAGGAAGTCACAAAACTGTTTACGTTTTTGAAATGCAATGCTACTATTTACAACTGAATGCTCCTTGTAAAAGGAACATGAAGTTACAAGTCTATTTTAGTCTATTTAGGTTGTTAAAATATGATGTTACCATTTACAGTTGAAAGTTCTTTGTATATGTTATTGTTTAAAATTGAAGTTATTTGTAGAAGTTAATGTTAATTTAAACTGCCTGGGGTTAAATGTTAACTGACCCCCCTAAGTACCTCCTTACCCTCTCTGTATATAACACACTGTACATAGCTCATCCTGTATATAGAACTCCAAGAAATCATCGCCTTCACTCACACAAACACTCACCCGTGTTAACACTGCATGCCTACCCCCTACTGACACTGACTTTTGATTGTTTGAAGTGTAAACCACTTTGATTTTAGGACAAAGCGGTATATAAATCATTTTAAATAAATAAAATAAATAAAAGAGGAGTGAGCTTTTTCACACCTGAAGCTCTGTGCCATATATGCCATTGTTATCTAGCTGCTCTTTATTCCTGAACTTTCTAAATCTCGATTTTCACCCGGTTCACCTTGGAACTGATATCCAGATCTTGTAGTTATGAAATATACCCCTCCTTGCCTTTCTGAGCAAGTGGTCATCTTCAGCAGAAGACTCTGATCTGGGTTTATTGGCTGCTCTCCCAAGACACTGTGTCAGTAACATATAATTGTGATTTGTTCATAGGGGTATAGCTAGCTCACCAGGTGCTGTGGCCATCACCTTAGCAAGAGGGAATCACTACAGAGATAATGATTTTATTGCCTTTGCTAAGAAAGAAAGCTTGTAACTAAGCAATAAATGCTATGGGGCTATAAAAGTGATTCTGTGTTATCTTCCCTTGTGAAATGCCTATGGTGTCTAATAAAGCATGAACATGCTGAGACCTCTTTTCAAAGTCCCTTATTGCTAGACGCTCCCGAACATATTTGCATTGTACTAGACAAGGGTGCCTGTCTCTATAATTAGGATATAAGGACCCAATATTCAGGGCTGACAGCTAGCGTGATTACAGTGACTAGCGGCCAGCCCTGAACATTAAACCTGGATGTTCAATGCCAGCATCATATCTAGCACCAGCATTAAATTCTGGGGTCAATGCAGAGCCCGATCACTAACCAGGCAGTAGCGATATTGAGCCGCTGCCCAGTTAGCAATATGCAGTGAAAGGTCAGTGTTTCCTGCACCTGGCTTTCACCACAGATCGCAAACTGGGCGGCAGTGGTTCAATATCGCAGCTGACTGGTTTGCAATCAGCTCCGTCCCAGAATGTCCCTGATACACCCCAATGCTAAGTGGTTAGCATCGGGGCATACAGCAGCATTATTTGGGGATATTCAGCAGCACTAAATGTATTAGTGTTGCAGAATATTTTACTTAGGGGCATTTACACCATACAGCCACAGATAAAGCTAAGCGGAACTATCATACAAAGCTCATCAATACCTACGACAGTCGCCCAAGGGAACTATTTGACCTAGTCAGGCACTTTACAGAACCACCCACCAACCACAACCTAACCCAACTCCACAACCATCTCAAACCTTATTTGAGGATCAACATATCATCACCACCTTCTCAACCCCAACCGAAAGAGACATCCAAAGACATCATCACAAGCATAAACACCACTACAGCACCAAAATGACCCATGTCCAGCATCCTGGATAAAAGCCCTATGGACCAACCTTAGCCCATTCCTTACCAAAATAATTGATGCATCATTCCTGACCGGAACCTTCCCCCGAAGTCTGAAACAAACATCAATCAGACCACTGCTGAAAAACAATAAATTCGACCCTGCAAAGATGGACTCCTACAGACCTATCTTGAGCATCCCGTTCCTAGCCAAAATCATGGAAAGGATAGTTCAACGCCAACTGAATTACCATGTCGAGAATAATGCACCCCTTGACCCCTGCCAGCATGGTTTCCGAGAGTCGCATGGTGTAGAAACCCTGTTGACTACCCTATTCAATACACTAACCACAGGCCTAGATAACATCAGACAAGGATTTGCTCTCATCTTCCTAGACATCGCGGCAGCTTTTGACTCCATCAACCACGAACTGCTCCTATCCCGCCTCACCGAGAAGGGAGTCCACGGCACGGCACTGGCCTGGTGTGCATCATACCTGAAAGATAGATGGCAGCACGTCCGCTCTGGCTCCTCCACATCCACACCCTTTCCACAAGAGAAGGGTGTACCGCAAGGATCTTCACTTTCGGCCCTACTGTTCAACGTTTACATGCAACCCATCTGCACCCTCATCCATTCCTTCAACATCAACTGCCTAATATACGCCGATGACGTTCTAATGTTCACGCCAATATCCATAGAACACCTAGACCTCTCCCGGCTGTCTACCTGCTTCGACGCAGTCTCGGATTGGCTGCACACACAGAAACTCAAAATAAATTTAAAAAAAAAAACAGAAGTCCTCTTCATCAGCAGAAACCAAGCATTCACCCCACCTTCATCACTTAAGGTCCACGATGCAGAGCTACTCACCAAGCCTACGATTCGATACCTCGGTATCACACTCGATCAACATCTCAACATGAACACCCAGATAGCCAACATGGTGAAGGCGATATATCACAAAATCCGGACACTGCACCATATGAGACAGCTTCTAGAGCCGAATGACTTTCGAACAGTCTATCAAGCGCTAGTAATGCCTCATTTTGACTACGCTAATTCCATACTGCACGGTCTTCCTAAGAGCTCGCTAAACCCCTTGCAGCTTGTGATGAACACTGCAGCCAGAATCCTTCATGGAGCATCTAGGAAGGATCATATCACCCCAGTGCTAAAACACCTGCACTGGCTCCCTCTGTCCAATGCAGGATTTCCTTCAAGATCCTAACAATGACCTTCAAAGCTATCTACAAGTGCACGTCCATCTCCCTCTCAGACCTCATCCACCCCACTCCCCCCCAACAGGATGAGAAGATCAGCAGCCACCAACACTCTACTTCTCCCAAAAGCACTTACCAAATGCTCCAAATCCACGCGTAACCGCGCCTTTGCGCTCTATGCGCCTTCCTGCTGGAATGCACTGCCACCGGACATCCGTGCCATCAACAACCTCCCCCAGTTTCGAAAAGCACTGAAGCACCATCTGTTTCTTCAGTACTTTATCAATTCAGACGACTTCACAAAACCATCCATACCACTTGCCCAAACCAGCACCCCCAGAGCACCCACCTCACACCCCATTCAGATCAACTAGCCTAACCCTACTCCATAGCCATCCGTAGCCTAACCCTATTCCGTAGCCATCCCTGTGATATATGACACGAACCTATGTAACGATGATATGCTCTTACTCTGCGACATGCAATTAGAATGTATCTAGTCATGGGTTACCTAATTAAGATATCTGACAATAACCTATATAATGATGCGTTGTCCCCACTATGCGACTCGCACCTAGATTGTATATTATCATGTTGTTGCTTAACCTGTAAATAATGCCAGGCCGCAATTACAATCTTGGCCGACGACTGTATATAGTTCGCACGTTATCCCTGTTAAATGCCCCGTTTATTGTAAGCTCATTGTAGACCTCCTACACTGAACGATTTTGTTACTTGTGAACCGCACTGATGACAAATAGTGTGGTATAGAAAAAACATTAAATAAATAAAATAAAAAACACCCACCATCCACCACCACCAACTGGTTGTGCACTATAAACAGCTCCACCCCCACCTAAACCACACTCCCCACCACCCTCCATCCCTACTCCACTTGCTCATCCACCTTTCATATCACCACCAGTGAAGATATCGAGAACATAATAACAATTCTCAATACCTTCACCTCCCCACGCGAACCATGCCCAGCCAACTGGATTAAAACAGCAAAAGTCGAACTCAGTCCAATCCTCGCCAGAATAACACACAAAGCACAACAAGAAATAATGCCAAAATGCCTCAAACTCTCCTCCATCCGTCCCACCTTAAAGAAACTCAGCCTCGACCCAACGGACCCCGTCTCATACAGACCCATTGCCAGCCTCCCCTTCCTGGCTAAAGTCATCAAGAAAACTGTACAGCTCCAGTTCCAGGACCACATTGATGAAAACTGTCTTCTTGACCCCAACAGCATCGTTTTCACCTGCTACATGAAGTGGAAACCCTGATGACCTCTCTCATCAACACACTAACCTAAGGCATACAAGATCAGTCCCAAGCTTTCCTCCTGATATTCCTAGACATCTCAACAGCGTTTGATACAGTCGACCACAACACACGCCTTCAACATCTACAATCATACGGCATCTATGATACAGTTCTCAAATGGTTTCAGTCCTACCTCTCCAACAGGTACCAGCAGATAAAAAACTGGGAACAAACATCTCTAAACCATACCAACAAATACAAGGAGTGCCCAAAGGTCCACACTATCTGCACCCCTCTTCAATTTATATCTCCAACCTCTCTGTTTGATCATCAAATAGCACAACATCAATTTCCACATATATACCAATGACATTATGTTATACTGCTTGCTCCACACAACACAATCATCATATACACGAATACAGGAATGTTTTATAGATGTCTCCCACTGGCTTATGGCAAATAACCTATCAATTCACTACAAGAAGACTGAAGCTCTGTTTATCACAATGGACTCTTCATTTATCCGCCCAACCTCATTAAAATTAAACATCCAGATAAATGTTCGACCAGAGCTAAAATACCTTGGGATCATTCTTGACCAACAATTATCCTTCAAGGCACAAGTAACGACAACAGCCTTAACAATATATTTCAAAACCAAAACATTACAACGCCTCTGTCCCCTCCTCGAACCAGTAGACTTCTGCTCAGCACTCCAAGCCCTCACTCTCCCACACGTAGTCTACTGCAACATAATCTATCAGGGCCTTCCACAAGCCACCCTCCTCCCTATACAAACTGCCCTACACAATGCTGCACGTACAATCCAGGGAGTCTCTAAACATGACCACATCACCCCCATCCTCAAACAGCTCTACTGGCTGTCACTCCCCAACAGAATCAAATCCTTGCTCGTAACCCACAAAGCACTGCACTCCCATCCAGCCACCTACCTCTAATCTCTCCTACAGACACTCACCCCAAACAGATCCCGAAAATCCTCTACAATCAACTGACTTACCATACTACCATGCTCTAAGACAAAGTTCAACCAGCAAACTTGCCGCAGAACATTTGAATCCTATGCACCATCCTTCTGTAACGCTCTGCCAGACACTAAGAAATATCATCGACTTCCTCTCCTTCTACAAACACCTGAAAACCCTCCTATTTTCTGAACACTATGGCCCCACTACCTAACCCTCCCCCTCCCCCTGACATGATCCGTACTATAGTTATGTTAAGTCAGAACTATTACCTGTAAATAGTTAAAATATACCATTTGTACACAGTTTCTTGTTATATTTTCTCTGTAACTGAGGTTTTTGTTCACTGTAAACTACTTTGACCTGGTGAAAAGTGTTATAAATTACATGGTTTACAGGTCTCTAAACCATGTAAATGCCTTGGAATATTGGACTCTACGACTTTGTCCTTACAAGCCTGAACATCTTTAGCCTTTCCTCTTAGAAGAGTCATTCCATCTCCATCATTGTGGTTATCATTCTAATTCTGTTATATCTTTTTTTGAGATGCAGTGACCAGGGTTGCTCACAAAACTCAAGGTGCAGTCACCCCATGGAGCGATATGAGGCATTATGATATTCTTTGTTTTATTCTCTATTCCATTCCTAATAGTTCCTCATTTTCTGTTTGCTTTTTTTTGGCTGCCATTGCACATTGTTGGAAGATTTCAACATATTGTCCTCAATGATGACTAGATCCTTTTCTTGAGTGCTGACTGCTAATGTGGAACCTAGCATCTTGTAGCTAAAATTTGAGTTCTTCCTCTCTATGTGCATCACTTTACACTCATTCACATTAAATTTCATCTTCCATTTAGATGTCAATTTTTCCAGTCTTGCAAGATCATCCTGCAATTTCTCACAATCCAGATATGATTTAATTTGAATAATTTGGTGTCATCTTCAAATTTGATGACCTCACTTATAGTTCCCATTTCCAGATCATTCATAAATGTGTCAAAAAGCACATGTTCCAATACAGATCCCTGGGATATCCCATTATTCACCTTCTTCCATTTAATCATACTCTCTGTTTACTCTCTTTGAACCAGTTCCTTATCCACAATAGGACATTCCTCAGAAGTCTTTCATGAGATACTCTATCAAATGCTTTCTGAGAAACTAGATATATTAGCCTGCTGCTGATGGATTGGGATAGGTAGCGGAAGCTCTGCTGTCTGGGAGGCAGGGACTGCCGAAGCACCCTGGCCCTGAGAGGGGAGAGGCCCCCCCCAAAGGAATCATCACGGTAGAAGGCATCGGCGGCAGCCGAGGCTCTGCCACCGAAGACTCCCCCGAATGTCTCTCACAGGCGGAGCAGAGCTGGTTTATTAAAATGTGGCGTTTCTTCCCACAAGCAAGGCATTTGGGGAAGAGAAGACGGCATGGCCGGGTGAAACAAAATGACACCTGCTATCAGTCTCATGCAGCCAAAAATGGTGCAAAATGCAACACGGCTGAGGAGTGGAGCAAACAGACACAAGTAACTCACAGTTCGGTGCAGTGGCTCTGGTGCTGCTGAAAAGAAGAAGGAAGGCTATCTTCAGTGTTCCGCCAGTTGCAGCCACGGAGAGGAGGCCAGAGGTGGGACCAACTTACATGTTGATACAGCAGCCCCGGTACTGCTGAGAGTTAAGGAGAACTTTGTTGCTGGCCACAATCTCAGCAACCTTGTGTCCGTTGGGGGAAGTGGGCTGGGAGCACCCAAGAGTCTGCCGCAGCGCTGTCAGCTTGCCATGCAGAATGCACATGGACTAAGAGCTAGGCTAACTACAAAAGAACTCTTATAAAATAATTGAAATAAATAAAAGGTACAGTCCTAGGGTCTCCCACGGGGTCTTCCTGACCCAAAGCCCACTCTGAGCTGCGCTGGCTCTCATAGCAAGGAACTAGCCCAAACAGCGGATCCATCAGGGAGGGCGTCTCTTACACCCCCAGGATCACCAAAGTAGAAGGCTGAAGACTACCATAAATAGGAAAGAAAAGAAAGAAGTCCAACATCTGCTGAGACTCACCTTTATCCACATGTTTATTCACGCCTCCAAAAAAAATGAAGCAGATTGATGAGGCAAGTCTTCCCTTGGCTAAATCCATGCTGACTTTGTGCTATTAAACCATGTCTGTCTATCTGTGTTTTCAGTAATTTTATCCTTTATAAATAGTTTATACTATTTTCCCTGGCAATGGATGTGAGGTTCACCAGTGTATATAGTTTTCCAGATTATCCTTGGATCCTTTTTTAGTTTAAAGTCATTTTTATTAACAAATAGAAACTATCCCACGCATGTTGACACTTTTTACACTACCAGGAATACATCCATTAATATAACAGACATAACAATTTTTAAATTCCCTCCCACCCTTTTTTCCCACATCCTCCTCCATTTACTGGCGTACATTCTGCCCAAGCAGCCCCCACAATACGAGGAGTGGGGCCCAGGCAGAAAAGGGGTCCACACAGCGACGGCAGCAGCAGCAGCACAGCTATCTAATATCTAACTGGAATAACACCATCGCTTCAGCAGCCCTTGCATCACCCAAGAACACAACCCATAGAAACAAAGCAGCTCCCTGGTACTCCTCCAGGATAAGACAAGCAGAACTCACATTACAAAGACTGGAACATAAATGGAGAAGAACTAAAGATCAGACAGACAGACAAGAATACAGAGCAAAACAACAAGAGTACAAAAAATTGATAAAGGACCACAAAAGACACCACCATGCAAACATCATAATGAAGTCACTCAACCGTCCTAGAGAGCTTTTCGCAATAGTCAAAGACCTAACCAGAACACCTCATAACAACAACGCAGACTTAGTATCCCCTGAGACATACGCAGCTCATCTACAAAGCAAGCTCAATTGCCCACATACCCCAACGAACCTACCTCCCCCTCCAGTATCACCACCACAAAAACAGGATACCTCAAAGAAATGGACATCATTCTACTCAATCTCCGAAGAATACTGCACCAACTTACTAAAAGCTCTCAATACAACATCACCTCTCGACCTCTGTCCCACCAAATGGATAAAAGCCATGTCACAAGAACTAGCACCGATCCTATGCAGAATAGTAAACCTTTCCCTCGCATAAGGAATTATGCCACCACAGCTCAAAACCTCTTCAATAAGACCACTCATAAAGAGCACAGCCTCTGACCTAAACTCACCATCTTCATACCGCCCAATATCAAGCATACCACTCCTTTCCAAGATAATTGAAAAAGCCGTACAGCGCCAACTCCATGACCATGTTGACTCAAACTTTCCCCTTGACCCACAACAGCATGGATTCCGAGAAATGTACAGAGTTGAAACTCTATTCACATCACTGATGAACACAGTCCTTAAAGGGATCGAAAATACCAAACATGGCTTCTTACTTATTTTCATTGACATTTCTGCCGCATTTGACTCAATAATACACTCCTCACTCCTGGACAGATTGGCAGAGATTGGAATAAGTGACACCACACCGACTTGGTTCCATTCCTATTTAACTGAAAGAACCGCAGATGTGAAGATCATGAACAGCAAATCAAGACCATTCAATCTACATCAAGGCCTACCTCAAGGCTCAGCCTTATCTGCTTTACTCTTCAACATATGAATTCAATTAGTCTGCAAGATCATAAAAAAACACAACATGCACTATCATCTATACGCAGATGATGTCATGATATACTCCTCAGTTGACACCACGACCCCAGACTTCTCATCCATCTCCACTTGCATGACAGAAGCAACCGAATGGCTAGCACAGTGAAATTTAACAATCAACTACAAGAAATCTGAAGCCCTCATGATCACAAGAGATGCTTCATTCAACTCCCCAAATAATATACTACAGTCAAACCTCGGTTTTCATGATTAATCCGTTCGAAAAAGTCTGACTAAAACCGAAACGTATGAAAACTGAAGCAATATTTCCCATAAGAAATAATGTAAATCCAATTAATCCGTTCCAGGCACCCAAAAATATTCACAAAAAATACATGTTATAGAGAATAACTATATTTTTACATACAGAAAACAATGAGAAATAAATATAAATGACTAATGAAATGGATAAATGAACATTTAACATCACTGAAAGCAAGCTAAGTACAGTACTGTACAGTACAGTATGTTAACATCTGGCCTTAGCCACCCCTGACAAGCTGCTGTGCCCAGCTCTCTTCGGAATCACATTGAATTCAGTCCATTAAAATACCTTTACATTATCTGCTCAATGCTTCAGAATGGCAGAAAATCTTAATGATATAGCTTCAGACGTACCCTGCAAGAGAAAGAACTGCCTCCCACATTCATGCAACATCTCCTGCTTACGTTGACAGCTTTTCTTCCCTGCTACCGGGACAAAATCTCAGTCAAAAGACGTTGAAAACCGAAGCAATGCATGAAAACCGGGACTAAATCTCAGTCAGAAAAGACGTTGAAAACCGAAGCGTATGAAAACCGGGGCAAATGAAAACCGAGGTTTGACTGTAATTGGAAGCTGTCCAATCACAATCAAAAACGAGGTGAAATATCTGGGAATACACCTGGACCAGAGGCTCAATTTCCAAGCACATATCAAACAAAACCACTTCCAAGGTCTACTACAAAATTAAGATCCTACAGAACCTATGATCCATATTGGAACAGAACCACTTCAGAACTGCTTGCCAGGCAATAATCACCCTTCAGCTAGACTACAGCAATATGATACTCCACGGCCTACCCAAAAGCACAACTCACTCTCTGCAACTGGCACAAAATACAGCTGCCAGATTGATTACAGGATCAATGAAACATGAGCACATCACCCCGCCTTAAAAGACCTCCACTGGCTACACATCAGATCCAGAATTTAATATAAGGCCGTAATGACATACAAGATATTAAATAATCAGTCCACTCCACTCATAGGTTGCACCTTATACATTCCTGGTTCATCAAAAAAAATTGTAAATACCGTTTATTCTCTCATTATGAACATATTTCTATAAGATCAGTGGTGGTTTCCCTTTTCACCTTACCAATGTGCCCGTTTTGGTTATCATATTTCATGACTTGTTTTACATAGTACAATCATCATGACCTGATTTTGGGTTTAGTAATTTTCATTTTAGAACAGACTGATTATATTGTTTTATGGCTTTCCTTTTATATTATAAAGAGTACAGCTTATGTTTTTACTGTCCAAGCATGGTTTACAATTTTATGGTCCTGAAATCCAGAAGTAAGTGGTTCTTTTACACATCCCTCCCGCAGCACTCATGGTTATATCAATTTGTAGTTTGAGTGCCATGTGTAACACAACTTGAATTTCATTCCTCATTACAATTGGCTATGAGGTCATATGTCCTGTTTGTCTACCTAATATATGCAAATGCAATGTGTGCCTTTGAGTCAGTCCTGACTCCTGGCGACCCACCTCAATAACTGCCCACTCGGTGACTTACCTCCCTTGCACACACAGGCGTCTTTGGAAATAATCCCATGGCACACACCAATGTGTAAATGAAACACTACTTTTCTGAACAAACATGGGTCAAAATAGTATGCGAGGTAGTTGAATCTCTAGTGGTTATTCAAAGTTCCAATTTTTCCTCTCTAGGGATAGTCCCATGCACCACTCAACCACACCTGAGCCCTCACTCACAAACCAGGTAGTGGCAGTTTCTGGGGTAGGGTAGGCATCAAAGACCAGGACATTCAAAGCTAAACAATAAATTCTGACAATCGGGGGGGGGGGGGGGGGGGGGGGGGGGGGAAATAATGCTTGAAAACTGCCTAGGGTGCCAACACTGTGGGACCAGCCCTGGTAGCATGTAACCTTTGAAGTTCTGCCTGATTTTAGGAGGCCCAAAAAAAGCAAAAGTTGTTTTCCCTTCCAAAACAGCCCTTTTTATCACCTTAAAACCCCCTAGCTCCTCCTCCTCCTCCTGAGCATTTGTATAGTGCTACAAAATGTATGCAGCACCACACAGACACATGTAAAAGACGATCCCTGCTCATCAGAGCTTATAATCTAGTCAAGACAGACAACAGAGTAGCTGTAGATACGGGATGCATCTAGGGGAAATGGTAAGGGAACACAAAGGAGATCAGGTGAGTCAAGATCCAAAAGCGGCAGCGAAGAGGTGAGTTTTCAGCCAGAGAAGGTGCCTGATGTACAGACTCAGGTAGTTTGTTCCAGGCATAAAGAGTAGCAAGGTGGAAGGGGCAAAGTCTGGAGTTAGCAGTAGAAGAGAAGGGCACTAATAGAAGTGATTTGCCAGAAGAGCGGAGTTCCTGAGGAAGGGTTTTTCCTTATTGGAAGCCCAGCTGAAAATTCCTAAGGACATTCTTCCTTATGCTGTTTCCATAGACCAACCCCTAAAAGAGTATCTCAGGAGAACATATATCTGTCCTGCTGCAATTTATTTATTTATTTATCAATCATTTGTATACCGCTACTTCCAGCGATCAGAAGCGGATAACTTATAGGTTAAACATAACTATTTTACAACTACGTTGAAACAAATTTAACAATAGAATGGTAGGTGATATCATTACATAACAGGTGATTAACATAAAGGTATAACAAATACAATATTGATCGGGGTAACATATACAATATTGGGTCGTAGATATATATAATATATGATGAATAAATATAAGTTTAAATGTGAAATCACTTAGGGGCATATTTACTAAAGGTTAATTAACGCGCTGTTAAGTGCCACTGCACCCATAGAAATAAAATGGTTCAGGGCTTTTAACACATGTTAACTTTATTGATGTGTGTTAAATCCTTTAGTAGACATGCCCCTTAGGTAATACTAGCAAGTAAAAAAATGTTTGAAATATAGGTTTAGAAAAAACAATGTCTAAAAAACACCTTATTTGTTTGGGAAACATTTTTAAGCAGCTCATTTTTTTTTAACAACTACAGTTCTTAGGGAAAAAAAATATCTATCTTAATTTCATAGGGAACATAACAACATACTATAACAGATAAGAGGTTTGGGCCTGAGCGGAAGAGGGCACCAGTGCAGAGGGGTCATACAGTTAACTCTCACTTCAACTATAAGGTTTACATCCATTCCTTTTACTCTTGGATGCAGCACCATTCCCTCCATGAATATTCACAGAATTTTATAAAAAATGGTTATTATTTGTGGACAGTCAGATTAGAGACCCTATCGACTAGAAATTCTATCAAAAGCTTACGGAGCATTTGTACTTGCAATTAAGCAGCAGTAATATGGAGCGGGCAAAAGATTTCCAAAGTGGAAAAACTCCTGGCGGACTTCCACAAACATTTACGCCACTGAGTGGGGCAAAGCGGCGGCCACTTCTGGTATAACCCCAAACCTTGCTATCACTGCTTGTGGGGGGGATGCAGCAGCTCCCACATCCCCTTCTCTTCCCCAGCCCCGTGTCCCAGGCGATGACGCTCGCTGCCACATGACACCACTATTTTTTCCCTCCCCAAAAGGCTGGAAAATGGCGTCTTAAGAGTGAAGTTTCCTGCTTTTCGTTTCCTCTTGCCTGCTCTCAGGAGTCAGTCCAGGAAGCTGCCTCACGCCGGGCAGTCTCGCTAGAAGTTACACGGGGAGGGCGGGGAGCTCTCCAAAATGACTCGCTGGGTCCCAACCAAAAAAGAAGAAAAATACGGCGTGGGTAAGAGCCGCGACACTTTTATGTATGCGTTTCCCTGTGGTGGTTTGCGAGCGAGTTCGTTTCATGTTTGTGTCTTGCCCTCGGGCTGCAGGGCGGGCTCGCGCGCGCTCTTCCCGAACTTTTTGGAAGCCGCCGGGCCCCGGGACACTCGGAGCGCCGAGGCTGCTCTTCCTTCTCTGTGCCCCCGCCGCCTGCTTCGTCTGCATCCTGCCCTGACTGCTTTTTATTAAGATGTAGAATAGACGTGTGTGGTTTTTTTTTTTACTGCATTGCTCTGTCTGTCGTGGTTTTGTGCCTTTCCGAGACTGAGGAATCCTTTGAAACGGCAGAGAAGAGGCGCGCCTTGTCCCGTTGACTTCTTAATGCAAAGAAGGCCGATATGCACGAGAAAAGCGAGGATTCTTTGCTTCGGAATTAAATGTCTATGTATACGATACATTGGTTTAAAGCCTAAAGCACAAACATTTGTATATTTCTTCACAGAAGTACATGCACCATTTTTTACGATTTCCTTTGCTCAGCAGCATCGCAACCAATTTTAATCCTACAGTTAAACGTGAATGCTTGCAAACAGCTGTGAAGTTTTTAAAATATTGACCTGTTTCCCGGGTGTTGTCTAGAATTAACTTTTGGGACTTTTTTGTCGTCTGTGAAACTTCTGCACAGGTCTTTTTCTTTTGAAGAGGATTGGGGATTTTATTAGGTCCTTACCCAGAACGACTCAATCATAAGTTTATTTGCTTAACAGGGTTGCGGTGGACATGTTTGCAGTGTATTGTATTCTGATGGATAATTTGCATTGGGGCTCTCAGATCTGTTACTTAGACTGTCAAAAATGACACACTGTAAACATTTGATGCTTGCTGCTCAGATACAGCGCTAGGGACATCCCGTGAAACATAGTGAAATGCATTCATTCAGGTTTCCTATACTCTGTGACCTGTGGCTGTAACGTTTATCCAGCACAAATGCAGAATGTTCTGCCAGTAATTTTTACTGCCTGCTTGTTATGTGAACAGTGGCCCGCATCTGAATCAGAGCCTGGTATGGAGAGTTTTTCCAACCCTCCTTTTCCATCTGAAAATCTGTCATACACCCTTTTCTTTGAGGAGGCCATTCTTAAATGAGCTGTTTGGGTTAGTGCTGAAGTATGTGGGCCTATGGTTTTCAGTAGTAGCTCCCAGTGTGACTACATCTTAGATGTTCAGATCTGGGAAATGAAGTGTCTATGTGTCAGACAACTGTGACAAAAAACATGATGGAGTGGCAACAGAAACAGTCAGAAACTGACCTAGCATATATTGCCTCTATTTAGGGGCAGGAGTGCAAAGATCCTATTGTAATTATAATTGGCATTGTGAATCACAGCTCTTATTTTGAAACTTTTAGATATGTACTGTGAAAAATATATATTAAACTGTAGTAGCAAAACAATTGTATAGAAACAAATACTGTGATTAGAATTACATTGTAGACCTTTGACTCAGCTCAGTATAAAATGGGATTGCTTATGACATGACTGAGGTTGGCACCTACGTCCTCATACTTCAGTGGTTCTCAAACTTGGGGTCGGGACCCCAAATGGGGGGTCACATCATCAGTGAATGGGGTCACAGAAATGTGACCATTTCTCCTTCTCTCTGGACTTTAACTTTGACCTATGCCAAGTAATGGTAGTCCCCAGTCAGTATGTGGCCAGTGCACTTTCATAGGCCCTTGCTCCCCATCTGGATAAGCTTCTTGTTAGGCTAGAAACCCACTTGGTCATAGTAACATAGTAAATGACGTCAGATAAAGACCAGCATGGTCCATCTAGTCTGCCGAGCACGATGCCAAGTGTAGGTGCACCTGCTGCTCCGTGCAGGCCACCCCTCCCCATGTCCCTGTTTAGGGGTGAACCCACCACTCCATGCAGGACACCCCTGTTTGTTGAGAAATTAGATGGTTCAGTTTACTTTGATTTTATCCTGTTGCTGTAAAGGGATCCACTGTGTCTGTCCCATGCTATTTTGAATTCCGTCACCATGTTTGCCCCCACCACTTCTATCGGGAGGGCATTCCAAGCATCCACCACCCTTTCTGTGAAAAAGTGTTTCCTGACATTGCCTTTCAATTTACCACCTTGCAGCTTCCTGTTATGCCCTCTAGTTTTACAGCTTCCCCGTCTTTGGAAGAGGTTTGTCTGTAAATTATTTCCCTTTAAATATTTAAAGGTCTGAATCATATCTCCCCTGTCCCTCCTCTCCTCCAAAGTGTACATGTTTAGGTCTTCAAGTCTCTTCTCATAAGGCTTCTGACGCAGGCTCCAAATCATTTTGGTCGCCTTCCTCTGAACCGTTTCCAGTCTTTTTACATCCTTTGCAAGATACGGTCTCCAAACTGAACACAGTACTCCAAGTGAGGCCTCACCAGTGACTTGTACAGTGGCATAAGTGCCTCTTCCTTTCTGCTGGTGATTCCTCTTTGTATGCAGCCCAACATCCTCCTGGCTTTTGCCACCGCCTTGTCGCACTGTTTTGCCTCCTTGAGATCTTCAGAAATAATCACACCAAGGTCTTTCTCCTGATCCATGCACAACAACCTCTCACCCCCTATCGCGTACATTTCCCTTGGATTTCTATTACCCAAGTGCATGACTCTGCACTTCTTTGCATTAAATCTTAATTGCCAAGCATTAGATCATTCTTCCAGCTTTTGTAAATCTTTCCTCATGTTAACCACTCCCTCGGGGGAGTCCACTCTGTTGCAAATTTTTGTGTCATCTGCAAAAAGACAGACTTTTTCCATTCAGTCCTTCAGCAATATCACTCACAAATACATTGAACAGTGCCGGGCCCAGGACCGACCCCTGGGGCACCCCGCTAATCACCTTCCCTTCATCCAAGTGAACTGCATTTACCATCACCCTCTGTCGTCTGTCAGACAACCAATTTCTGATACAATTTACCATCTTAGGATCCATCCCCAAGCTACTGAGTTTGATAAGCCTCCTATGAGGAACAGTATCAAAGGCTTTGCTGAAATCCAGGTAGACGACATCCATCGCATGCCCCTGATCTAGCTCCCTGGTCACCCGGTCAAAGAACTCAATCAGATTTGTTTGGCAAGATCGTTCTTCAGTAAAACCATGTTGCCTCGGGTCTTGCAACCTGTTGGTTTTGAGAAAGTTCACTATTCGCTCTTTCAGGAGTGCCTCCATTACCTTTCCCGCCACCGAGGTAAGGCTCACGGGCCTGTAGTTTGACACTTCTTCCCTGTCACCACTTTTGTGTAGAGGTACGACATCAGCTATTCTCCAGTCCTGAGCAACCTCTCCTGTTTCGAAGGATTTGTTTGAAAACATTCTTTAATGGCCTTGCAAGAACCTCTCGGAGCTCTTTCAGTATCCTGGGATGTATCCTATTCGGTCCCATGGCCTTGTCCACTTTCAGTTTCGCAAGTTGTTCTAACACATCATCTTCTGTCGTACTGGAGTCTTCAAGCACACACTGACACAAAGGACCCTGTGCTGACTGCTGCTGCCTTTGGCTTTAGATGAGTGGAGGAAGGGGAAGAATGGTTGAGACCTGCTATTTCAACTTCCTCATCATCTGGGGCCACATGAATATTCAATTGCTAAAATGGGATCATATGGGATGAAAGTTTGGAAAGTGCTGTCCTACTTTTATTTTTTTTTTCTGCTATTACATAGTACTACTACAGTTGTGGTCAACATTATTGGCACCCTTGCAGTTCAACCCCTTAATATCCAATATCTCCTAAAAAAAAAAAAGTGGCCAGTGAAATGGCTTTGGACTATATATGCACACACATTTGTCACAGAAGAATCAAATAAAACGAGATCAATTAAAAAAAGGAAATAATAGAAAACAGTATAAAAACTGGGGCCTTGCCGGGACATGATTATTGGCACCCTTATAAACAAGTCAAATCACTTTGAACCGAAGAACCACATTCCCATTGCAATAAAATTAGATGCACCTGCGATCAATTGTCAGTACGCACATGACTAGAATTAACCAGTGAATAATGGCTCTGATTTATTTATTTAGCAGCTCTTTTATATCGCTGTATCTGCAAGTCACAGCGGTGTACATGGAACTGACATAATTATTTACAGCTGACAACAGTTGGGTATAATTATTTACAGACAATTCTAGGTCTCTGAGTGTTCACAAGCATTGGGGTGGGGTGGGGTAGGGTAGGGTAGGGGGCAGAGGTTGCTTAGATGGGAGGGTGACTGTTCCAAAATGCTCTAAGAAGAGGTGAGTCTTCAGCTTACACCTAAATTCCCCAATGCCCGATACATTGTGGATTTCTGAGTGGAGGGGAGTTCCAAGTCGTGAGTGCATTGTAGGAAAAAGCTCTGCCAGAAGTGGAACAGTTAGTGTGGGAGAAAGAGGCTGGGAGTAGGAGAATGTTGTGGTTGGCTGATCCTGATCTGTAATGAGGGTCTGGAGGATAGTTGCTGAGAGTTCATGGAGGATCTTGAAGGTGGTGAGGGAGACCTTGTGCTTCACCCACATGTCACATAATCCTCTAGTACAGAAAGAACAACCGACTCCCCCTCTGACCTCGTATAGCACACAATGTATAGAAAATTGTATAATAGCTCACAATGTATTATAGCGCACAATGTACATAGCCTCACCTAATCAAACACTACACTTCTAACACACCTAACACAACATCCCCCTCACTGCATGAAGACACATGTTCACCCCGATTGTTTGCTGTGCAAACTGCCTTGATTGTAGGAGAAGGCGGTATAGAAATACTGTTAAATAAATAAAATAGATGGGGAGCCAGTGGAGCTGTTTTAGTATGGGGATGATGTGCAATCATTGTGATGATCCTGTGATTATCCTAGTGGCTGTATTTTGAGTGAGCTGTAGCGGGAATAGGGTACATTCTGGTAGGCCCTAATAGATGATGTTTGCATAGCCCAGTATTGGGGTAATGAGGGCCTGACAAACGCTTCTGAAGTTTGCTTGGTCTAGTAGGGGCCGAAGGTTCTGGATCACTCTTATTCTGAGGTACGCAGACTTGGAGGTTTGCTTGATATAAGATCGTAAGATTAGATTTTGATCCATGTAATACCTAGGTATTTTACTTGATCCTTGACCTGTAGTGTTTAATTGGCCAGGCTGATTGTGGATGGTGGTGAGAATTTGGGGTTCTTGATAATGTGGAGGGCCTCAGTTTTGTTAGGATTGATGTGTAGGTTGTGGCTGCTTAGCCAGTTGATGACATCTCCCGGCAATGTTCTGTTGAGGAGAAGTCTGGGTCATTGATGGAGAATGGAGCATAGATAATAATGTCATCAGCCTACAGGTGGTAGAGAGCATTATGACTGGATGATTTTGAACAGCGGTAGGGGTAGGTCTTGGCGAAGTCTGAAAGGGGAGAAAGATTCTGATCCTACTTTGACTCGTTGGTACCTGTCTTCCAGGTAAGAGCGGACCTATTGGAGAACTGTATCTCTCAAGCCAATTGCGTGAAGGTGCAGTATGAGTCGTTCATGTATAACGGAGTCAGAATTGTCTGAGATGTCCAGGAAAATGATGAAACCTTGTGTGATTATTTTTTCAGTACCTCTTATTAAAGCATCCAGAAGGGAGGTTGGCATGGTATTGGTGCTATGAAAGGGTTTGAAGCCATGCTTGTGATGAACAAGAGGTGCATGGGAGTTAGTATAGTCTTGCAGTTGTATTTGCACTGCCTTCTCAATGATTTTCGCTAATGCTGGGATACTTGAGAGAGGTCTTTATGAGGATGGGATTGAGTGGTCAGCTATTGGATTTTTTAGTAGGGGCCTAATAGAGGCTTGCTTGAGATCCTTTGGCATGTAGCCCATGGCTAGTGAGGCTTGCATCATGGGTAGGATGGTCAGGATGAGGTTGTGTTTTGAGTTTTTGATCCAAAAGAAAGGACAGGGTTCTAAAGGGGAAGTTGTGCTGTTGAGATTTGCAATGATGTTTTCAAGCTGCTGAGCGGAAGGAGGACTGAAGCTTGATCAGGTTTGCTTACTTGGGGTCCTGGAGGTATCACAGTATTGAGGGGCTGTGGTGTTGAATAGCGATTGCTTGGACTGTAAAAATTGTGCTATGTCCTCATAAGATAACGTTGCCTAGGGCTTGTTTGCAGATGGGTTTCTGAGTAGGTTTAAGGCTATGTTGAGTGATGATCTAATGAGATTGGTGGTGTATTTATTTATTTGATTTTATATACTGCACTTTACATTGAACAGGCATCAAAGAACAGTACAATGAACATTCTTTCTTCTTAATGAGGGTAGGTTTGCAGTATTCAGATTGGGTAGCCATGTAATCAGAGTAGCTTGATCGGGTCTTGTAGCGGCTTTATTTGTATTCTTTCTGTCTGAGCTTGCTTTTGAGAGTTTCTCGGGTGTGAACCAAGGGTATGATTAGTCCTCTTGATACAGTGTGGGCTGACTGGTCCGTGAGCATAGGATGAGATACATTTATTCCATTGTAGTATTAAGGAGTCAAGGCCGCTAGATTAATCTGTGGTCATTGGAAGGATGCTGTTGATGAAGGATTCCTTGTCAAATGTGTGGACCCTTCTCTGGTGTGCTGAGGGGGGTCTTCTGGCTAGTTGTGGCTGTCAGATTAGGTAGGAAGAAGGTGAGGATTTGACCCCAGGGTACTGGGGTGTTCGGAGTCCTGGACGTGAGTTGCTGATATTGCCAGTTGGCTGGGGTAAAGATAATGTCTAAGGTTCCACCTTTTGAGTGCGTCAGTGTATAAATGATATGCTTGAATTGGAGTGCCTCCATTGTCTGGATAAAATGGGAGGAGCATTTGTTGGATACAGTTGTAAGGTTGAGGTTGCCTAAAGAGTGAGCCATTTATTGCTGTGGCGGTGAGAGCTTGCTGCCTCGATTTTAATAGGGAGAGGTTAGTGGAGCTGGCTATTGGAGATCTATATGCAGGTCATATAGAGAGGCAGGTATTTGAGATGGTGATGTCCAGCTTATTTGTCAAGTATGTGGTGGTGGTCATCTTGAATTAGAAATTCTCCTTTGCTATTATAAGGATCCCTCCTGGCAATTCTGGGGCAGTTGAATATTTGGTTGGAGGGTTGTTGACTAGGATTGTATTGGATTCTTCAAGCCAGGATTCTATTATGCATAATAGGTCAGTATTGTTCTCTTTTGAGGTCAGTTATGATGGGAATTTATTGCGGACAGAGTGCGTGTTGATAAGAGCGCATTTAAGGGGAGGATTGGTGGTTGGCTCCGAAGCTGATAGCATGAACCAAGGAGATGGATGAATTTTGATGAGATTATGTGCCTTTCTGCCTCGTGGTTGAGGGATGAGAGTTTGAAGCCTGACATGGTGTGGGTGGTATATTTATAGGAATAATGTAAGATGAGGTTGATGTGTAGGTGTGAATTGTGCTGATGCTGCTGAGTAGTTGTATAAGGAGAAGTGGGGTGAGGATATACATGGTAGGTGCCTGAATGGAGTATTTAAATTAGTAGCAGCTTTAGCAGGTCTTCTAGTCTGCCGATGAACTGAAATCAGTAGGAGGCATTTACTTACTCTTTCTTTTGGCTGCTGGAAATGCCGGATGTCCCTTGATACAGGTGCTGTACTTTCTTATATAGAGGATTAGCTGGTGTTTGGGAAAAGTTGTTGGCAGCTTAGTCTTTTGGAGCAGGGGGCTGGATGTCTCCTCTCCACTGAGGTCAGTGTCCTGGACATGGTGAGGCCCTTTGGTCAATTTAATGATGGCCAGGGTAGTTATTGGTCCCTGCCGAAGGGCCACACAAAAGGGCCCTCTGGCGGGGACCTCCAGTGTGGGTCTGCTAGATGCAGGCGTGCCTTGGCGTGCTGGAATCTAAATTAGGGCTGCTGCAGTGCTGATTGGGCCTGGAGTGGGGAGGGGCATACCTTCCCACTCCCTTCAGGGATGTCTAGGCAACGGTGAAGAGAAGAGCCTCCTGGCATGTTGGGTCTTAAATTGGGCTTGCTGGTGGGGAGCAGAGAGAAGCTTACTTTAAAATGCTATATTCACTCCCTGTTCCATTTTCACAATGGTGAAGACGAGTGCTGCCTGAGACAGTCAGAAAAGCTATTATCACCAAATTTCAAAGGGGTACAAGGTCATCTCCAAAGACCTTGGGATTCCTTTGTCTACAGTTTGCAATGTTAAGAAGTTTTTTTTTCTCCTCATGGCACTGTCAAGAACCTCTCGGGACATGGTTGGAAGAGGAAAATTAATCCAAGAAGTCTTTGAAGGTTAGTGTGAACTTTTGGAAAAACACCACATACAACATCCAAAGAGATTAAGCCTGACCTGGAGCCAATCTGTAGTGATAGTCTGAACCTGCACCATATGCTGCGCACTAAATAAAGAAGGACTTCATGGGCAAAAGCCAAGTGGGACCCCACTGCTGAAAGGCAGACATAAAAAGGCATACCTGATTTTTGCCCAAACCCACCTTGAGAAACCATAATCCTTCTGGGAAAATGTTCAGTGGATGGATGAAACCAAACTTGAGTTCTTAAATACACACTTAAATATGGTGGAGGTTCCATAATGTTGTGGGGCTGTTTTGCTGCCTCAGGAACTGGATGCCTGTAAAGTATTAAAGGAATCATGAAGTCGGAGGACTACCAAGGTCAGAAAGCTAGGTCGGGTCGAAGGTCATGGGTACTCCAGCAGGACAGTGACACAAAACATACATCCAAAAGTACAAAAGAAAGGTTAAAAAAGAACAAATGGATAGTTTTAAACTGGCCAGCATTGAGTCCTGAGCTCAATCCAATCGAGAAACTTTGGAAAGTGCTGAAATCTGCCATTGATAAAAGGAATCCTGGAAACATTCATAAGCTGGAACAAATTGCAGTTGAGTGGGAGCAACTACCAGCAGACAGTTGTATGAAACTTATAGATGGCTATTGGAGGCTGTTATCGCTGCCAAGGGTTTTGCAACCAAATATTAATGAAGAATGCCATTAATCCTCTCCAGGTCATATTTTGATTTTCTCAGAAATTACTATGTCTAAGTTGCATAGACATCTATTTTTTTTTTTGTTATATCTTTTGAAAATACTATTAAAATGTTGCAATGACATACAGTTGGAATATTTCCAATTATTTTTCAAGATATTGTACACAACATAACTAAAATGCAAGGGTGCCGATAATGTTGATCACAGCTGTACTTTAAAATGCATTAATTTAGAGTGGCCAAATATTTTGGACCCCAGTGTTAGCATTATATGGCGTCAATGACATATTTGACTCTTGATTTAGTAGGGGAACCTTATGCTGCCTAGATGCATCTCTGTGACATCCTATGTAGTTAATCATTTAGTGATTGTATGAACATATCTGGATGGAAAGGTGTGGTTGCAGCTTATAGTTAAGGTCTGATCTGAGTGATTTTTAGCTCCTGAAAACTAGTCAAAAATATATTAAGTTAGTCCAATAAATATGTATAACTTTTTTTTTTTTCTGTGTACCCATGCAGACCAAGCACATGTTGTTTCTATGTAAATATCTGGAAATTTTGTTAGCTATTAGTCCTAGACAAGTGAGGTTTTCACCCATCCACACTCATTTTATATATGTTATTCATCCAGAAAGAATAGAAATATTACATTAATAACTCACAATCTGTATGCTTGGATTGTATTTGAGATTTAATTTTGCTCGCCAATTGCACACTCTGGTCATTGCAGAAAGTCTTCACTCTGTCATAAGAGTGAGGCTACTGTCTTCCTACTTTCTCATTCCACATATCTTACATACTACACAGGCATTTAATTATTGAAGAAAACTAAGCTGCTTCTTACCTTTTTTTTTTTTTTTTTTCTTTTTTTAAGCCCTCCACTTTAGATAGCATATCTGGGCATCACCAGGCAATTTTCAATGTTCCTGAGGACTGGATGGGATGTCTCCTTTTAGAAGTAACTTAATGGTTAGAGCAGTGGATTGAAACCAGAAAAGTCAGGGTTCAAATCCCACTGATGCTCCTTGTGATCGTGGGCAAGTCACACAATCTTCCATTGACTTAGGCGTGGATTTAGACGGTAAGACATCTGGGACAGGAAAATATCTACTGCACCTAAATGTAACTTGCTTTGAACTAGTGCTGAAAAGGTATGAGCTAATTCCAGAACCCCCTCCCCTGCCTCCTTGCCCTTGCAGTGACCATCAAATTCCTTTTCTGAGACTGAGCATAGTCATCTCTGTGCACTTGATTCCAGCCAGCTCTTGTAGGACAGTGGACTCAAACCAAGGGCATCTCTGCTGTGGTGGTATGTCCTGAGCCACAGCGCCAGCCTGCTGCTCTGTAGCATATTACTTAGCACATGTTCAGGTAATATCTATCAAAGGCATAATTAGCCATCCTGTAAATAATGGAATTGGTAAAGGTTGAAGTAGTTGGAAAACCACATTTAAAATACATAGTGTAAGAACCTTTGTGTTGTGCATTGGTAACAAAGGCTATAGGTCAAAACGTAATAGCTTATTTTAATTAGGAAGGGTCGTGTTTTGTATATTGAGGCACTGAGTTCTGTCCATGTAGTCAGAATTCTTGCTAACAATGTATTCAGAACATTTTGATAAAAGAAAAAAAAAATACTTCTGAGGCTACTCTGTATGAACCAAGTTAAATATATTCAAGTATTTTGTTCAGATTGGCTAGAAAAGCAATCTAAGAATATCAAAAGTTGCTAACTATTAACTTTAGGAAAATGAACTGAATATATCAAACCTTCTGGTTTTGGGCTCTAATGGAAGAGAGGTACGCAGCTGAAATGATGATGAAAATGATATGGAACATTAAAATATGAAAAGAAAAATGTTAATTTTTGAGAGGAGCTAGTGTGTTTTCAGTGAAACTACCATTCAGTTAGGATAAGATATCATTGGATAAGATATCATAGGCTTTGAAGGACTCGGTACACCATGCTCATGCAGTTCACCATTAAAACAACAGTGATTGAATCTAAGTTCACTACGTACATGGTAGCAGAGATGGTATAACTGGATAGTGGATGAGAAATGTTGGGAACATTAGTGGTAGTTTGAAGTAAATCACTTGATTGCTAAGATGTATAGCAGGGAGCATTCGTTATCATGTGTTTGGGTGCCTAAAATTTTTTTTGGTGCATGAAAATTGCTTGTGCACCAGGGCTCTATAGGCACCAGGTCGCCATGGTGACAAGAAAATTAGATCTGGTTTTGTGTTTTTGCAAGCAGAGCATGTGGGGCAGCAGTATCGGGGCCATGGAAAGCATGCAGCATTAGTGGCTGCTCGATCCACTACCAAGCTGTTCAGTGTCTGTCAATCAGCCAGCAACAGCAAACGAGAAAAGGGGAAATAGGCCTGCGACCTCTGAGCAGCAAGAGTAACCTAGGTGTACCTTTTCGTAAACCTGGCTGGAATGCTGGCGTCCGCAGAAGCGGCCCTCTTGGAGCTTTGTTAATCAGGAGGCAGATGGAGTGCTGTTGCAAATGTCACACCCAGAATTTTGTTAATCATGAGTTTAACTTAGAGCCTTTAGCAGGGCAGAAGCGGCTTACATGGTATTTTGTTAATCAGGAGAAGATTCAGAGCTCTTGCAGCAGTAGATGTGGCTCGCATGGAGCTTGTTAAACGCTAGGAGATTTGGAGTGCTGGCAGCAGCAGAAGGGACCCACGTAACGCTTTGCTAATTCTCCAGCAATCCTATTGGTAGCATCAATGTACAAATTTCAAAAAATAACTTTTCTTGCAGGGAGGAGAAGAGAGGGGCTACTTTTGTGTGGTGGGAAGAAAGATTGAGAGAGGCTATTGCAGGGGCGATGGGGGGAGGAGAGATTAAGTTAGGCTACTGCTGGAAGGTGTGTGATTCTAAGGCTGCTGCTGGGTGGGGGCAATAAAGAGAGGCTTTAGGCTGCAGTTGCTGGAGCTGAGCGACCAGGTGAGGCTGGAGCTGAGGTTGCTGAGAACAGGTGGGTGGGTACTGCTTTCCCACCTCCCCCCCCCCCCCCCGAAGCCAAAGCTGCAACCTCTGTCTCTATCCATTGCCCACCTGCCTACAGCAGCAAAAGCATTAGCCTAGTCTCATTGCACTCCGACCCTAGCAAATGCAGCATAAATCTTCCCCATCAGAGAGGCTGCAGTTGCTGGGAGCAGGCAATGGCAAGAGGCTGAACCTGGAGTGGATGTTTGGCACCAAATTACATCACTTCCTTTCTGAGCACATCGCATCCTGAAAGGGAGGGGGGGAGAGAGCAAGCAAAAGAGGGAGATGGTAGGGTGGATTAGAGAGCTAAACTGGGTGATGGCAGGGTGGGGGGGGGGCAAAGAGAACAGGATAGGGTGGTGGAGAGAGTGAGATTGGGAGACTGGTGGGTAGGGGGGGGGGCAAAGAAACTGGGTGAGGAGGGGGCTGTTGATTGTGCATTTCTGCCAGTGACCTGGAGCAGTGCATTAAGGCCCTCATTTACTAAGGGTTTTTTTTCCCTTAGCCTTAGTAAATCATTCCCTAAAGGAGCCGAGAACCCCCTTCAAGCTCCTCAGCTTGTTGAAGACTGACTATAAATGGGTGGGGTAGGCAGGCACCCGGTCTCCTAACTCTAAAGAAAATTAATCAAGGCCTGTTGTACGTGCATATACTTACGAATTAATGCATGCACAATTTCAATATGCAAAAGAAGTCCTAGTGTGCATATAAGGCGCACATATAATGTGTGAAAAAAACACAACAATTGGGGAAAAAATCAGGAAATCTGCAAACCTAACCTTTTTTAGTCATGCACATCCCAAATGTACATTGTCAAGGTGGAATGAATACACTTAAAACCAATTAAATAATTTATGTGAATTTAATGGGGTGTGCTCGCTTTTGAATTATGTTCTGTCTGTTGCTGAACTGGAACCTTCTTCATCTCAGAATGGAAAAAAATGTACAGACTAAAGCTTCAGGAAGAGAAGATGATATTAACGAATTTTAATGCAAGAAATTTGTGCTTAGTATTCATGCAGTTGTAACTCAACTTTACCGTTTATCTCTGTGTATACTGTAGAAGTGATTTAAAATACAGGGTGAGCCAGTCAAATCTGCATTTTTGAAAAGGGCGGGAGAGCCGTGAAAGTGGGCGGAGCGAGTTAGCAAGGTTACCATTGTGTCCCCCACAACTAAGCATTTCAGTCGCCATGGAGCAGTGGTCTAAACAACAACGTTCATTCGCTGTGAAAGCGTTTTACCAAAGTGGTAGTTATGCAGCCGCTCAGCGTCGTTTCCGGACGAATTTTCAAATTAATTGAAATAAGCCAGTGCCGTCTGTTAATTCAATCAAATTGTGGGTGACAAACTTTGAAGCAATTGGTGAAACGAGAAGCAGAAGGGGTGGCAGTGCAAGATCAGTGCGAACTCCTGCGAATATTGACCGCGTGAGAGTTGCTGTGGAAAGAAGCCCTCGGAGATCGGCGCGTCGACAGAGTGCTGCACTTGGCATGGCAAACACGAGCGTCCAAAGAATCTTGAGGTTAGATTTACACCATCACCCGTACAAAATTCAGGTTGTTCAGGCTATGAATGAAAACGATTTTGCATTTTTGTCTCAATCGGGAAGGACACCATCTTACTGGCGTTATTTTTAAACAGTGAATGTTGTTTCTTAAATGCTTTTTAATGTACATTAAGATAGTAACAATAAAATTTTGAAATATCCATCCGTTTATTTTTGACAGTCATTTCAAAAATGCAGGTTTGACTGGCTCACCCTGTATTAGAGAGAAAGTGAGAGACTAAGGACCGAAAACTGATGGTATTCTTACTGTGTCAAATGGAGAATATTCTAGCATCCGGCACAAAATTCCCTCATACTGCTGCAGAGTGGCTAAGAAAAAGAAAACAAGGAGATGTAGCTTAGTATGTGGCGGATGAGATCAGATGTTTTAATTTTGTGGATTATCCTATAGAGAAGGGATGGAGCATGAGTAGAAACTATGCAAACACTGTAGAATATAATTTGCTTTCTCTTACCACGTGAGACCATGCTCAATCACGCTGCCATTGAAACAGCACTAAAATTCTATTCTATAAGAGTTCTCAAGTTTGCTTGATTTCACAGCACTAATGGCTTTAGATTTTGGTGCTGCATCTAACTTCTGAGAGCATCTTTTTACCCTGCCGTTGGCTGTGCGCTGCTTTTCATTAAACAGGAGATAGCTAGAGCCCCCAAGGCTGTTCTGTTAAATTTTCTACTGGTACTCGTAGGTGAAAAAAGAGAACATTTGTAGTGACAGGCAGTGCTTTTGAAACTGCACAGGTATTAACTTAGAAAGTAATTATGCATTTTCTTGCTAATTATGAATAACTGTCTTTGTGGCATGAGAAGTAATTGCTCTAGTATTCTACAGCATTATCACCACTCTAAGCTCTACTCTTAGGGTTGAGGTGGAATATAAGAAACTACAATTTTAAATTTAATGTCTTGAGGACAAGCAATCTGATTTACAATTCGCCTCTGTAGTGCAAGTCACTGTAGATTCTTAGGTAAACCTATTTTATAGGCTGCAACAATTTTTAATTTAAAATTTATTTTGTATTTGTTATTCATCACTTATTGAAGTCTGTCGGGTAAGATTTGCCTCTTTGCAGACTATACCAAAGTCTGTAATAGCATAGGTAACCAGGAAGGTATAGAGAGTATGAGGAGGGATCTAGCAAAGCTTTAAGACTGGTCAAATTTGGCAGCTGAGATTTAATGCTGAAAAAAAATGCAGCGTCATGCATTTGGGCTGCAGAAATCCAAAGAAGTGGTACAGTATAGGAGTGTAGTACTTTGTCCAAGAAAGAAGAGTGGAACCCTGGGGCTGATTTGTTTCTGATGATCTCAAGGTGGCTTAACATGTAGAAAAGATGACAGTAAAAGTCAGAAGGATGTTTGAGTGCATAGAGAGAGGAATGGCCAACGGGAAGGAAGTGACAGTGGTTCTGTAGAAATAGTTGGTGAGACCTTATTTGGAGTACCATATGGAATTTTGGAGAACACACCTTTGAAAAGGATTTAAACAGGATGGAGTTTGTGCAGAGGGTGGCTAATAAAATGGTCAGTGATCTCCATCATAAAGCATTTGGGGACAGGCTTAAATATCTCAACGTGTGTACTCTGGGAGAAAGAGGAGATGTTTAAATACCTTTGTGGCATAAATGCACAGGAGGGGAGAGAGACTTTCAATTGAAAGAAAGCTATGCAACGAGGGGGCATAAGATGAAGGTGAAGACTTTGGAGTAATCTGAGAAAATATTTACAGAAAGAGTGGTAGTTTGTGTGAAGTAGCCTCCCAGTGGAGGTAGTAGAGACGAGGACTTTATACAAATTCGAGAAGGCATGGGACTAAAATAATTTTTCTAGGGGATAAAAAGAGGTTGTAAAGCTTAATAGTTTGAAATGGCAAGGCCGACTGGATAGGCTATATGGTCTTATCTGCCATCATTTTTTCTGTTTCTAAGATGTCGAACATATTTGATACAAAATACATCTCATCTACAAGAAAATCTGTAATAGATTGTAGAAAGATAGAGTCAGCACTTAGAAAAGAAATTGGTGTATATTTGCAACGGTGATACCTATAACGAGCAAAGCTTCTTTTGTGCCGAACTAATATAAAAGTTCTATCTAAATACCAGTTTCCTTAAAGAACCTAATTGTCATTGTTACAATGTGTGCTTTACAGTTACAATGAAAAATAATTTTTCCTGATGAGCCCCAAGATGCCAAAGTGTAAAATAAACTAGCAATTCAACTTGAGGGCAGATGTGTGGCCAGATGCCATTTATTTATTATAAAGATTTATATTGGCATCAAGGTTTCCAGACTTTATATTGGGTCATGTCAGTGTAGTCGGTTGAAAAAACTGTCAAAATAAATAGATGGACGCATTAACGAACGATTCCTTTTTGGTCTGCTAGGCCTCATGACAACCCACTATTCTTTTGCACTCTTTTTGCTGCTAAGTCAATCAGTGACTTCTAAAAACATACAGCATGACTACAGTTTATCCATCTTGCCCATTCTAGAGTTAACCTTATCCAAATGAAGCAAGCCTATGTCATAGGGGAGATCTGTTCTGGTTCCCCTAAGCCTCAAATGGTGGTAGTGTGTTTGTGGGGTTCTTTTTTTGCTGGGCAACAAAAGTGTACTTTTTTATTTAAAAAAAATACAAAATTTAATTAAAATATTAACAGTTAAACATTCACTGAGAATATAATTAATGCAATGCAATGTGTGCCTTCGAGTCAGTCCTGACTCCTGGCGACCCAGAAGCTCCTGGGTTTTCTTGGCAGTGTCACCGGAAGTAGATTGCCAGGCCTTTCTTCCGAGGCAATGGAGGGTTAAGTGATTTTGCCCAAGGCCACAAGCAGTGCTAGTGGGAATCGAACCCTGGTTGCTTGGTTACCAAGCCAGTGCTCTAACCACTAGGCTACTCCTCCACTCCAGGAGTTAAATATTAACAGTTAAGCAGGTTTTTTAATTATATTCTCAGTGAATGATTATTTGTGTTTCTTGAACCATGAAATTTGGCCACTCCATATATAGAACCTGGCTATGTGCATTCTTTCTATACTGTACTAATCTGTGTTATGCTTACCTTTGCTTCATATATTTGCATCTGTTCTTTGCAGTTAAGAATCGGTGAATGAGAAATGTGGTTAACCATAAAATAAGACGGCTTTCTACTATTGAATAATAGTTAAGTCCTGCAACGTGGTAGATATTATTAAGGCTGACAGATACTGGAATAAAAGGTATATGGTGACTCATATATGCTTTTAAAAGTAATTTGTGCAACAGTTGAATCTGTTCATTATGGTTTATCATTTGTACCATACTAGAGGAACAGTGTAATGGGTTGCTGGGGCATAATTTCTTTCTTCTCTCTATGCCCTTCTGCAAACTCCAGATTTCCATCTCTTCACCTTGCTGCTCCTTATGTATGGAACAAACTTACTCTTATCTTTACGTGGAGTCTCTTCTCTCCCCCTCTTCAAATCCATGCTAAAGGCTTATCTTTTTGAGGCAGCATTTGGATCCTAATACCTTGCTCTCCTTGTTTCTCTTGTATTGTTCTGTCTGTCTTGATTAGATTAGATTGTGAGCTCTACGAGCAGGGGCAATCTTTTTTTTATATGTTTTGTACAGCGCTGCGTTTGCCTTGTAGCGCTAAATAAATGATTAATAGTAGTAGTAGTAAACTTATTATCCTCCTTGATCTTTGCGATCATTGGGATCTTGTTTGCATGAGTTCCTTCATTTGTCAGAAACCTGTGCTCATACCTTTTTTGTAGCTGGGTTGATACTCTGGCATTCCTTGCCAGTTGAGTTACAAATTACTACTCAATTTATGACTTTCAGAAGCAACTATAAAACGCATTTTATTTCAGCAAGCATTCCATAGTGTTAATGAAGATGTTCTATCATGCTTTGAGTTATAATTGTGTGACATTAAGAGTAACGGTGTTTGTTATTTGTTTGTCCCCGAAAGGTAGTGAAGCTCTTGCCTGATATTGTTTTTCATGAGTGTTTTGTTTTAGTAGATGTGATGATAATTACAATTGTTGTAATTATGTATAATTTTACTGTAACATGCATACATTTTGTAGATAGCAAGGGATATTTATTTTAAGATTAGCCTATATTCATTTATAAATTTTTTTATCGGGAAATGTGATTTTTGTGGTGGATAGATTTACTCTTAGAAGGAGCTAAATTTAGACCTGTACAGTGATTCAGTTGTAGTGCTGTAGGCTGAGTTAAATTCCCAGACTTGGTTCTGTTCCCCCGGGTGAGCTGGGAAAACTGTGTATGCAGCATTTATAGCTCCTGGTGGGCGGAGGGATGAGTTTCAGCCATTACACTATGGTGGCATCAATTTCCGGGCAATGGGTGCACTAGGTTACACGAAAAGGCATGGTTTGTGGGACCTGGCTTAAGGACTGTCACTGTAATGGCTGAGATGGTTATGCTTTGGGCACTTGATAGGAAGAAGAAGAATAAAACAGAGAAACACACCTTTTCCCCACCCTGACAGCTGCAGCAAATAAAGACTAATAGAAGTAGAAGCCTAAAGGAGGAGGAGGAAACTGCTGGACTATTAAAAACCAAATAAACCATCCCCACCCAAATTCCTCAGTTTTACCTTTTTTCCTATGCTAGATTAAGGTGGATGTTCACTATCAAGCTGCTGCATGGTAAAAATCCTGCGCTAGCTGCTCAGCGTGGGTTGGGCTGTGTTTATGGGTGGAGGAAGTGCTGGGCACGCCCTGACAGCTAGTGTACAGAACATTGCCGTACTCTTTCAGGGCTGCTGGTAGGGTGGATCTGGCATCTGGTAGCGTGGTGGCAGTGGAAGAATATGGTGGCAGCCCCAATACCCACCGCTTTCCTCCAAAACAACCCCTCTCTCAATTACATACTCTTTCCCCTTCCGACACTTAAAGGGATAGTCTTTGTAATCTGCCATTTGAACTCAAGTGGTAATGGTTGGGAGCATAGAGGGATCACTCCTGCTCTCTCCACTAGACTACCAAGGTTACCCCTGTAAGCCTCAGGGAGGGGCCGGGTGACATGTTGGATTCTCTTTGATATCCATTGTTAGCTGGTGGCCAAAAAAGGTTTGTCCATGCCTGCTTTAATGTCTTCATAGCCCAGCAACCAGACTGCATTGGCTCTTCTGGATAAGCAAACGGGCATATACCTCTCCTGGAATTTTGCACACAAAATTCAAAATTATGTGCAAAAAGTCTGAACTATGCAAAAATCTGTATGCTTTCTCAAAATAACAAAGCATGTTTGTTTTTTGAATGATACTTTTAATTTAAAATTCAATACAGAGAAAAAATCAGAAAAAAGTGCAACACTGAATTATTGTATGCAGATTTCCAGCAGAAGTAAAGCAAGCACCTTGCCTTGATCTTTAGACAGCCAGGCACCCTGTTTTCCAGTCCTGTGTTTTATGTTCTTTTCTCTCTTTCATTTGTTTTCTTTTTGAGGTTATCATAACAAAATGTAATATCTGGAACAATCCATATAATTATAATTTGTGTACAGATAAGAAAATGCATTAAATAATTTATATATTCATAAAGAGGACTAAGAAGGAAAAAAGAAAAAAAAACAAAATAGCAACTATAAAACTATGGTTGGAGTACACACTGATCATATAATTCTAAAATATTGCTATAACTCTTGACATTCATATTCTTCTTCTGTAGAGCCAAGGGATTCTTTTCATAGCTTCTAATATACTTGATTTGCTAAGGTGGTGGTTTCTCTAGCTACAGCATGGGAAGAAAGCCTTGGTAAGTTGGACTCTTTTTTTTTTTTTGAATACTTTATTTATATAGAAACCAGCAAATACATAACTTTCAATACAAACAAATATGGTACACAACGCGCCTCAGCAGAGTGGGATCTTATCTCCGCTGAAGCACAAACCCCAACAGTTACGTATTTCAAACAGCACACAAGACACCTCTGATTTTCATTTATTTTTGGTAAAAACTAAATCTAAGATGCCCCCCCATGACTTTCCCCACTACCCCCCCTCCCCCCACCCCAGGTCGCCGCACCCCTACCACACCCAGTTCAATAACCGATATTCACAATTTCAGCCCGGCAGCGGGAGCTTAAACTCTGAATGTAGGGTTCCCATATTAACATAAAAGTGGACCACCGCTTTACGGAGCCCCGGGCCCTCCAACGCTCCGCAAGCATCAGCTGATGGAAACCATTGCGCCACTCCAAGAATGTGGGTGGGAGTTGATCTCTCCATCTGTGAAGAATCGGACCTTTCCCCACCAGACAGGCTTTACGCACCAATAACCGCTCCCATCTCCCCACAGGTAGGGTTGGATGTAATTGGTCTAAAATGACTAAAACGCTAGTCCACGGAAATCTTTGCTGCAACAACCCCATGAGATATCTACGGATACGGGACCAGTAGGGTTGTATGTGCCTGCACTGCCACCACATGTGGGTTAGGGTGGCCAAAGGTAGCGAACATCGCGGACAAGACCCGTCCTGGGTGATATGAGTTCTCAACGCTCGCCGGGGTGAAAAGTGCACTCGTGTCAGGGCTTTGTATTGGACCTCCCTCCACCGCGCTCCCCCCACTAAGGTTGGTATCCGCCCCACCGCCGCACAAATAGTGTCAGGTTGCACCACCCTCCCCAGCTCCTCTGCCCAGGCCGTTTCCACCCTCCCATAGTCTGGTCGTATCCCAAAACCCTCCAGCCGGGACTTAAGTCCCGTTATCGCCGGTGGTGCATCGCCCCCAAGGTCAAAGAATTCGAGAAGCTGCGCCGATCTGTCTCCACCCAGTTCCTCCTTGGGCAGTTTTGCCACGTAGTGAGAGAGCTGGAGGTGCGCAAAATATTGAGTAGGGGGCAGATGAAACTCCCCCCGAATTTCAGCAAACGACTTACATTTACCAGTAAGGTCCACTACATGCCCTATGTACCGTAGTCCCTGACGGTGCCATAGCTGAAACGCCTTGGAATCGGAACCCGGGGTGAAGTGCACGTTTCCCCGAATAGGCAGCCAGCTGGACACCTGCCAATTCCGTCGCCAGAAGCTATTCAGTTGACGCCAGGTACGGCGCAGCGCGTTGAACATAACATTTCGCGTAAAACGCGGTGGCAGGTGCGCTCCATCCGCATGTAGGACCCCCAACAACGTGAGGGGGGCCACAAAGGCCTCCTCGAGGTCTCGTGGCGTATAGACATTAGTGTCGCCCAGGTAGTCCCCAAGATGACGGGCCTGACACGCCAAAGCATAAAGCCTTATGTCCGGGAGTCCCAAGCCTCCCCTGCTCCATCTGCCAATCATACGGGACATCGGAATCCGCGCTCTAGCCCCCTTCCACAGAAAACGTTGTATCTCCTTCTCTAATCTAAGCAGGTCCCGCCGCAATAGCCACACTGGCAGGGTCTGTAGCCAATACAGTATACGGGGCAACACTACCATTTTGAATGCGGCAATTCTCCCCATCAGTGATAACGGAAGCGGATTCCACGCCCTCAACTGGCTCCTGACTCCCGACAAAATTCTCTCAAAGTTAATATGGTAGAGGTCCTGTGGTACCCCGGTCAGAAGGACACCCAAATATTTAAACGTCTGCTCCGCCCATTTCAGGGGGAACCCCCCCCCCAGTGTCCCCGCAGCTGCCCTGAAACATCTAAGGCCTCCGATTTCTCTTCGTTGATCCGGAGCCCCGCGAAACTGCCAAATAGTCTAAATTCCAGTAACAGTCTAGGCCAGCGATGGCGAACCTATGGCACGCGTGCCAGCTGTGGCACGCGAAGGCCTTGCAGCTGGCACGCGGGAAGGTCCGCATTTAAAAGGTCCCAAATTTTTTTAAAAAAAAAACCAAACAAACCGGCTGCTTCTGCCGCGGCAGCCTCAAGAGCTCTGCCGCGGCAGCCTCAAGAGCTCTGCCGCGGGGGCCCCCCCCCCCCGCCCGGCAGAGCCTCCCTGCATCATCTACCTTCAAGTCGCAAAACGCGGGCTTCTTTCAGAGCCGCGAGAGTTTCCTTTCTCGCGGCTCTCCCGCGAGAAAGGAAACTCTCGCGGCTCTGAAAGAAGCCCGCGTTTTGCGACTTGAAGGTAGATGATGCAGGGAGGCTCTGCCGGGCGGGGGGGGGGGCCCCCGCGGCAGTGCTCTTGTGGCTGCCGCGGACGAAGCCGCCGCTTTGTTTGGTTTTTTTTTTTAATTTTGGGCTGTTAGGGGGGAAGGGGGTTTAGGACTGGTAATGGGCTATGGTGGGGAGGCTAAGACTGGAAATGGGCTGATGGGGGGGTAGGACTGGTAATTGGCCATGGGGGGGGCTAAGACTGGAAAGGGGCTGATGGGGGGGGGGTTAGGACTGGTAATTGGCCGTGGGGGGGGGCTAAGACTGGAAAGGGGCTGATGGGGGGGTTAGGACTGGTAATTGGCCGGGGGGGGGTAGGACTGGTAATTGGCCAGGGGGGGGGGTTAGGACTGGTAATTGGCCAGGGGGGGGGGTTAGGACTGGTAATTGGCCATGGGGGGGGCCAAATCTGGGAAAGGGCATGAGGGGGGGGGGGAAAGGACTGGTAATTGGCCGGGGGGGGGGTAGGACTGGTAATTGGCCGGGGTTAGGACTGGTAATTGGCCATGGGGGGGGCTAAGACTGGAAATGGGCTGATGTGGGGGCGGGGGGTTAGGACAAGAAAAGTGCCATGGGGGGTACTAAGGCTGGAAGTGGGCTGGTGAAGGTGATGGTGATGGTGATTTGGGGGGGGGGTAGGACTAGTAATGGGCTATGGGGGGGGGCTAAGACTGGAAATGGGCTGATGGGGGGTTAGGACTGGTAATGGGCTGATTGGGGGGGTTAGGACTGGTAATGGGCTATGGGGGGGCTAAGACTGGAAATGGGCTGAGTGGAAGGAGGGCTTGAACTGCAAATAGCTGATGGGATTGGGGCTTGGAATGGAAATGGGTTGTGAGGGGGAGGGAGCTAGGACTGGAAATGGGTGAGGGGGGGCTAGGACAGGAAATGGGCTGATGGAGGGGCTAGAATAGGACTGGAAATTGGCTGTTGGGGGGGTGCTAAGATTGGAAATGGGCTGTGGTGGGGGTTTGGATTGAAATGGACTCATGAAGGGGCTAGAACTGGAAGTAGGCTCATGGGGGGCTTGGATTGGAAATGGGCTGAGTGGAGGGGAGCTAGGATTTGACATGGGCTGATGGTGGGGCTAGGAAAGGACTAGAAATGGGCTCATGGGGGGCTGGGTTTGGAAATGAGCTGATGGAGGGACTCGGATGGGACTGCAAATAGATGGGGGAGCTAGGACTGGAAATGGGCTTATGGGGGGTTAGGACTGGAAGTGGGTTGATGAGGGGGGGCTAGGACTGGTATTGGGTTGGGAGGTTGCTAGGACTGGAAATGGGTTGGGGGGCTGCTAGGACTGGAAATGGGCTGATGCAGGGACTAGAAGGGAATGGATGCTGGGTGAGGCTGGAACTAGAAGGGAGCTGGTGTTGGGGGAGGATTAGAATGGGATGGGGCTGGGAGAGTAAAATGGAGAGGGGAAAAATATTTTGTGTGGGAGGGATAAAAAATCTACAATTGGCCGGGTATTGGGAGAATAAGTGGGGATTGAGGATGGAGGGGTAAATTTTGAGTAGATGAAATAGGAATGAGGAAAGAGCAAAAGGAGAAAGATTAGTATGTTAAAGCAGATGTAGAGAGAGAATGGAAAAAAAAACCCAAGAAGACAGAAGAAAGGACAAATGGACAGCAGATGGAGAGTTAGGAGAAGACACGAAGAAACCAGAAGAAAGTGGCTGGAGCAATTGCAACTGAAAAAAAATGCACAAAAGGTAGAAAAATATCTCTTTATTTTGAATTTATTAACTGGAATATGTCAGCTCTGGGAAATGTGCATCATTAATTTTTGCGCTTTGTTTAGTACAAGAGGAAATTAATTTATAGTTTTATTTCTACAGTGTTGTTGTATATTCCAAGTTTGGCTTTTGGGGTTCCCAGTTTAATTATTGTCTTCCTGTTTTTAAATTGTGATTCCTTGTTTGGTGATGGTCTGTTCTGCATGTGTAACTGAGCTGAGGTATTCTGTTTATATAATTCCTATTTGACATTGCCACTTGTTCTTTCCCCAGTAGGTCATGTATTGTTGTTCTCTGAAATGTATTGGTTTAATATTTGCAGTGTTGCCTTTTGATAGTTAGGGTATGGTGCTTTGTGAGTCCTGGTAGTACTGTTAGGATACGGCGGGTTTGCTATGGGTTCTAAATGGGCAGCGTTTGTAGTAGTTCCTAATGTGCCTGGCGGTTGGTACTGGATTATAGTAATGTAGAAACCTTTTAGTCTTTCTTTATCCATATACTCATTAAGAGGCATGTTTACTAAAAGTTAGTGTATGGTAACATTATGCAAATATTTATGCAAATGAGGCACCTTATGCAAATGAGGCTTTAATGGACGTGCTGGCACTTTGAGGAAATTCTTTGGTTTTGTGCGGCAGTTTGGGCACTCGGGCTCAAAAAGGTTAGCCATCACTGGTCTAGGCAATGATTCCCGTGGGGCCAGCAGGTGTACCAGCATGTCGTCGGCAAAGGCCGACACCTTAAACCTTTGATTGCCTATCCCAATTCCATGAATTTGCGGATCAAGTTCTATATGCCGTATTAGAGGATCGAGAGACAAAACAAATAAGAGAGGGGATAGGGGGCAGCCCTGCCGGGTACCTCGATATAGGGGAAAGGGCACCGATAAGACCCCGTTGCAAAGCACTCGAGCCGTCGGTGCATCGTATAGGCTCTTAACCATATCACAGAAGGCTTGCCCCAGGCCGTATATAGCGGTAACAGGTGCTGCAAATACGTCCAGTTAACCCTATCAAACGCTTTTTCAGCATCGAAACTTACTAAAAGGGACTGGAGCCGATGGCCGCGCACCCATTCCAACGATGTTAAGATTTTGCGAATATTGCGGACCGCGTACCGCCCCCGCACAAACCCCACCTGTGAATCATGAACGATGTCCCCTAGGAATCCCGCCAATCTTTCCGCCAAGATCTTGGCCATCACCTTCATATCAAAATTTAACAGGGAGATCGGCCTATAGGAGGCCGCCTGCAGCGGATCTTTGCCCGGTTTGGGGATTAATGTAATATACGCCTGATTCTCTCCCCATCGTCTACCCATGCCATCTAATCTATGCCGGTAAGTATCCACTAACAGAGGGCTAACCCAGTTCGACAGTAGTTTATAGAATTCAGCCCCATAGCCGTCGGGTCCCGGAGTTTTATAGCAAGTGGCTTTCGTAATCACAAGTTGCACCTCTTCCTGGGTTATCGGACGCCCCAACAGGGCCCGCTGTTCGCTTGTCGCCTTAGGGAGCTGTAGCCCCTGGAGGTAGGTTCCCATTACATCGGGGTCACTTTCCTCCGCTGAGTATAGCTTTTGAAAGAAACCCTTGAAGATCTCACTTATCACGTCCCGCTTTTGGTGTAGTTTCCCCCGTTCATCACTAAGTGCCGCTACCCACCCCCCGCCCTCCTCTCTGACCTTTCAAACAGCGACTTAATAATTTCCCCGGCTTATCGCCAAAACACTGTAAGCGATATTTATAATATATTAACGATTTCTTGGCTCTCTGATGAAGTAATTCATTTAAAGCTACCTGTAATTCCCATAAGCGTTTGCGATTGGCCAAGGTAGGGGTACGGCCACTAAGTACCCGCGCTTGTGATACCTGCTGCTCCAACCGAATAATTTGTTCTGCCATCAATCTCCGCTTCCGAGCCGTATATCCAATGATATCCCCCCGCAACACCACTTTGGCAGTTTCCCAAACCAGTTCCGGGTCGTCCTTGTGAGCTTGGTGGTTCAATTCAAAATCTTGCCAGCGCTGACCCAAAAACTGTCGGAATTGGTTATCATGATAGAGCTCAGTGGGGAACCTCCATATGCGAGATGTTCGGGTCCCGCTCCCCCAATGCAACTCAAACCACACCATAGCGTGGTCGGAGATCTCCAAGGGTCCTATCTGCGCCTCCACCACTTGGGCAAATATGATAGTGGAGAGCAAAAGGTAATCCAATCTCGCACTAGTTCCATGCGCCCGCGAAACATGGGTAAACTCTTTCTCCGAGGGATGCAACAATCTCCAAGGATCTACCAAATTTAAACGGGACCGAAAGCGTTGCAACAGTTGAGAGCCAAGCACCCTATCTCTCGTTACTTTAGCAGCCGAGGTATCTAAGCTCACGTCGAGAACACCATTGAAGTCCCCCCCCACCAGCAGAGGCACATCCGGCAGTTGTTCAATTTTGGCGGCAATACGGTGAAGAAAGTCTCGATCTAATGTATTGGGGCCATATACATTTCCCAGTATAATGTCCCGGTCTTCCAATAACCCATATAATAGCAAATATTTCCCATTAGGATCGGCCCACTGCCGTTGCAACGTAAAACGCACCCGTTTATCAATAAGTATGACCACTCCTCCTTTCTTACCCAGTGCAGGCGCACCCCATGTCTGTCCCACCCATTCCCGACACAATTTAGCATGCTCTTCGGCCGTCTGGTGGGTCTCTTGTAATAGCGCAATGTCGCACCGCTGCCGAGCCAGGGCCTTGAGCACTTTATATCGCTTAATCGGGTTACCCAGTCCACAAACATTCCAGGTTATTACTTTCAGAGGGTTCCGGTCCCTAGATGTCCCCGCTGCCAGCCCATCGTGCTTAAGGAAACCCCCCCAGCCTGGGGTCTCCCCGAATGTCCCCGATTAGGAACCATGTGGTTTCTTTGCATCAATAATAGAGTGCGACGACCTTTCCCCCATACTCCCCACTCAAACCCCCTAATTTGAACACCTGTACACTTTCCCCCAACCGCCCCCCCCATTTATAAATTTACCCCCACCAACCCACCCAAACCCACCCCAACCCCCTATTCACTACCTCCTAACTACGGGGCTATCTACTCCTAAGTCCTCCTAGGTAGCCCTCCCGAGACCCCTCTGAGCACGTCCCTTCGTCCCCCCCAGACCCAAAAAACCCCGACCGACCGCCGACCACCCCCCCCAGAAGCCCCCGTACGCAGAGGTACGTACCCCCCTTCTACCATCCCTAGGCATCCCCCCCTACCCTCCAGACCACTGTGTAAGGAGAGCCACCCCCAGGTCTGGCCTGTAGGCGGGCCTCCCCGCAGAAAGGAAAAAGACATTAGAGCCCCCCCCTCTCCAAGGAACACCTCCCGTCTACCACAGCTATCCCCCAGCCCAGACAAGCTGCTTGGATGGAGTTCCACCCTCCCCCCCACCACACTGGTAGTGCAGAAGGAAAAACATATCTCCAACGCGACCTTGCATATTGCGGCCTATAAATGGATAAATAGCTGGCACGGAGAAGTCCTAGGGGGAATAACAGCAAGAACTGTACACATAGCACAGTATTGAAAGTAACAAATCCCGCTAGGTACAGTGAGAAATATTATTTGAGACCCCCAGGCTAAAATCTTAGGGGAGAGCGAAGGGAGTGATTAGGTAAACACAGTAAGTAGGAACCAAAATGGCCAATGAAAAAAAAAAAACAGCATAGCCCTGGGTGTGTGCCTGCTTGTTATAGACAACCATCAGGGTAAAATAAAGAGTGCAGGTGCCCCCTGAGACCGAAAGACCAATGATTGCAGCAAATGATATCAATCAGGCAAGTGTTACACCCGGGAAATCGCTGCAGAAGAGTAAGTGGGTTGGAGTATGGAGGGGATGGGCGTGGCTATAGGCAGAAGCCTTGTATACACAAGGAGGTTAATTAAAAAGAAGTATAAGGCAGGCTTTAGCATGGAGCGGGGGAGCCGGTGGCCGATTAATCCAACCCTAGGGGCAACATAAAAGGGACATCGTGATCAAGAATTTTAGTCAGATCATACGGAGAAGATACTCTGCCCCCATACTCTTCTGTGCGGCTTAGCCAACTGCCGTCATTGAATAGTACAAACGTTTCAAGAATAAACAGTTATCAATAAAAACTCTCAGTTATGAGCAAATCAGTTCAAGTGAACTAACTGAAATTGCTTCCTTGGCCCCTGCGGTGAGTCTCCTCCTTCCCCCACCATCTCGGGGAGCCATCATATGTGGAAAACGGTAGATGAGTTCCGGTGGGGTAGAGCATCGATCGGAGAAGCCGCTATGGCAACCCCTACCACAAAGGGCAGACCAGGCCCCTCCCGCCCAGATCGAAGAGCCCCTAAATCTGTAGGAGCTCCGTGCACCGAGACAGTACAGTAAAGGGCAGAAGGAACATGGCATCTGGTAAGAAGAAAGAGTACATGAAAATTCCAAGGGAAGGCTTATACGCCCTTGTCGGTAGTATCCTGCCTCGCTAGGCTTTGCAGATGAAAAGTTAAAAGGAGGAGCTCGGTTCTTTCTCGGGCCTCTCCACGCCTTCAAAGATAGCTGGCATATCTCGGGGAGACCCTCCTCTTCCGGGGCAGCAACTTGTTCACCTAAACGCGGAGTCAAGCCGATCCGCCCCCCCCCGAACTTGCAGCCGATTGCAATGCCGGGGCCACCAATCAGAAATAGTGGCCATAGAGACCTCTCCGGATACTAGTGCGCCCTTAAAGACAGAGCACGTGGAGACCCAGAGAAAGGGATTTGAATGGCTGGGAACTTTGTTGCCGTACGAAACAATTTGTAACTGTTAATGTATCCATAGGACACTGAGTCATTGAACAGTTGCAGAACTCTCCGTAGCTGGGGCTACATTGTATTTCCCCTTCTTTGCTCTCCAAAAAAGGTTCAGAAAATTGTTGTCAAAGTAGAGCAAATCATGTGGAGGGAGTCCCTGACACTGCGGTTTTTTGAAGATAGAGCCGGTTCACATACTCCTCAGCTGCCGAGGCGGAGTCAAAGGTGCGAGGAGCCCCCTCACCAAGTACATGTAATTTAGCGGGATATTGCACTGAAAACCGAATCCCTGCATCAATCAGCTTTCCACAGAGGGGGGCATATTCCTTTCTTTTCCGGCTCAATGCCACGGAGTAATCTTGGGCTACACGAATCTTATTGTTATTAAAGATCACCTCCCCCTTCTGCCGAGCTGTTTTGAGGATCAGCTCTTTCTGCTGAAAGTGGAGGAATTTTGCTAAAACAATTCGAGGGCGGGGGTCGCGGGGCTGCCGTGGGCCGACTCGATGTACCCTTTCAATAATTAGTTTACCTCCTAGTGCACTCTCTTCCACCATCTGCAGGATCAGGGCCTCTAAATAACCACGCAAGTCTTTATCCAGAGTGGCTTCAGGGATCCCCAGGAAGCGCAGGTTATTTCGTCTAGACCTGTTCTCCAGGTCATCGAGTTTGGCTTCATGCTGAGAAAGTTGGGATCGCAAACCCGCCACCTCCGCTGTCAGGGTTTCCACCTTTTCCTCAGCCAGCCCCACACGATCTTCGGCCTCCTGCTGCCGCTTACTCAGCGCGTCAAAGGCAGATTTCAGCCCATCCATTTTCTCATGGAGGGCTTCAAATTGAGGCAACAGGGCTGATTTTACGGCCGCTGACAGCTCATCAATAGAGGCAGGGGATTTCGGCGATTGCGGTGATACTGGCATCTGGGCGGGCTCCGCCATCTTAACTGTGCCGGCCCCTCGCCCCCGATCCCCCCGCATCGATTTTACCGTGGTCGCCATGTAGCAGAGCAGCTTGATCAGCACCCAATGGATCTGTCGGCACTCCGATGCAACGGGTGATTTTTTCAGCGGGTGAGGGCAGTAATAAACGGCTCAAATGCACCGGTAGAGTCTGAGGGTCCCGGGACTAGCTCAGGATGCGACCTCTACGGTGTGCGCATCACGTGGTCCGGTAAGTTGGACTCTTAAACCAGGGCTTAACAAATCTCAGGTGCCAGGTTGCCATGGTGCCTAGAGATTGTACCCTGGCACTTGGGATTTCATGTTCCTTCCACTTTTTTGGCTGCAGCTGCTGAAAAACATTGCATTTTCAACTTTTCCACCGTAGTCTGCTCTGCAAGACTCACCTCTTTTTCCCTAGCCTTCGACCTCCCTTCCCCCTTTGTGTGACCTCGACTACTGTATATTGTCCTGTGTCCTTTCTCTCTCCTGCTTTCCTGTCAGTAATTGTAACTTCCTTTTCCTCCTTCCTGGCCTGGTGCCTACCTTAAAGTTTTTCGTTTTTTGTATATTGTAAACCGCTCTGCTTCTCCAGAAGGGCACTTAAAATAAAATAAACATAAACATAAACATGGAGTCATGTGGTAGAGGAAGCTTGGGCTGATCTCATATTTTGAAGGCAAAGAGAGAGACTGGATGAAGGCTGGAGGGGTCGTGGCAACAAGAGAGGTTGAGTGAAGACAAGGTATAGGAGCACAAGAGACCTTTTTTTTTTTTTTTTTTTCTTCGCTTCCTGTAGCGTCAGGCCACGGTGGTATGTGAAGTAGAAAAGGAAGTTGCCTCAAGTGCCTCTAAAAAAGGGCCACTGAGGGTGGTGGGATGCAATGGGAAGGGAAGGAGGAGAGGAAATACTGCCTTCTGTTACTGTGACGTGGCATGTTAAGGGCCTGATTTTATTAAGCTTTCTTTTCTCATTAAAAAATGGGAAAACAGTCTTAACAAATTAGGGGTTGCACACATAACTGTGACCTAGTTCTCACCCCCAGCCTTTAAAATGTTTATTTCCTAGATTTTGAGAATTTGTCAAGACCTACCTTAAACCATTAAAGCAGTCTTCATATCATAACATTTCCATAAGAATTCTTCTTGACATCATCGTGGATGCTTGCGCTAGCTATCTGGCAGTGGAATATTGTTAATCTTGCTGACATCTTCCCCCAGTATTGTGTGTGTTGTGGGGGGTGGGATGGCATGATGTTCATACATGAATGAATCTAAGTAGAATGAATGGGCCTAATGGCCCTTATGTGCTGTCATATTCCATATTTCTTTGGTTATTTTGATCTCTCTCTGAGGAAAGTGTGACAGTGTGGGTAGCTGAGTATTCAATTATGGCTGAATTTAGGGGTGTCTAGTGGAGGTGGGGGAGTAGCGTAATGGTTAGAATAGCGGGCAAAGAACCAATGAAGCACACTTTGAAAATCGCCACTGCTGCTCCTTCTGATGTTGGGCAAGTCACTTAACTCTCCATTGCCTCAGATACAACATAGAAACATAGTAAATGACGTCAGATAAAGACCAGCATGGCTAATTTTAATCTCTCCAGTAAGATGTTGATGATTCTAACTGCTGCTCTGTACAGGTTATACCTGCGCTTTTTTTTTTTTTTTTTTAAATGCAGAAGCCATTTAAGTTTTATCTTTGAGGGGGAATGCTCCTCTTTTGCTATATAGGGATCCTTTGTGTTTATCCCATGCCTGTTTGAATTTACTCTGGTTTTTTTTTTTTTGCCTCACCACCTCCAGTGGGAGGGCATGCCAGACATCCATTATTCTTTCCATGAAAAAATATTTCCTAAAAGTTGCTTTTAAGGTGTGGTGTTTTTCCCCTCTTTTCATCTTCATTTCATGTCCTCTGTTTTATGACTTCTCTGTCTTTGGAAAAAGTTTGTTCATTAATACGTTTAGATTGTAAGCCTTCTGGGGGCAAGAAAATACTGTACCTGAATGTAAATCTCGAACTTTTGAGAAAAGCATGAGGTAAATTCAGTTCCCTTTTCATTTTCCCTTACTACTAGCCCTTCCGAAACGTGCGATTGGACGCAAGCAGCCATGATGGTGTTCATGCACATCCAATTACAAATTGCTGAGAACACAGCATGGTATCCTTGTCATTTGTTTTAGGTCATGTTCCATCCCAGAATTAGGATATACATTTTTGTTTCCATAAGAATCGCTGTCTGGTTGTAAATAGTAATTTTAGATGAGAACTGAAGAGCAGTTTTCAATTCTATAGACTTTTAAGGTATTGCTTTGCTGTGCTTATTCTTTCAAAACCCAATAAATTACAAGTGTTTATTGTTAATGTTTCATATTTGACTTTAACTTAGCTTATACTATATTCTTGCACAGACATCAAAAAATAAAGTTAAAACCAGCCCTTATTTTTAAATAAACACTAGACTCTCCCCTTGAGCATTTAGATATACAGGTATATTGACATCTGAGTTACTGTTGAAACAAAAATATAGAATGCATACCTAGGCTGTGTCCATGTACATATGAGCTGATAAATTTTGGCAGTTTAGATAATCTTTAGCTTATACAGTTGTCTTTTTGGGGGTGGTGGAACCTAGCACAATAAGCCTTCTTTTGCACATACCTTGGGATTTTATATCCCCCTAGCATGCTGTGTGTAACAATTATGTTTAGTAATTCTTTGTTAGGGCTCTTTCTAGAACTCTGTAATCATGGGCCTTGAATCTGACCATTGTATGCCACCATGCACAATGATCATGACTCGCTTCCCCCCTCTTATGTTCTTATGTTCTCTCCTGGAGGTGTGAATGTTATCTCTGCAGCATTCCCAGTCCCAGCTGACCCAGAGAGGGGAAAACTAGATTTAAGAATTCAACTGGGAGCCTTTCATGTACTAGTGCACAGTCTTGCTACCCGAGCTACGGGGCTGGCCTATCTCCAATAGGGTGTGGTTAGCAGGCAGGTGCCCTCCTTTTTGGTGGGTGTCCGGCATCCTGCTGCATTCACCTCTCTACCTGATCCTATTTATTTATTTATTTAGACAGTTTTGTATACCGCCTTATCCTTCAATCAAAGCGGTCACAACACAATTGGGGGATACATTTAACGCACGGGGATATGAGACACATACACTAATACTTACAGGGAACATGGGCAATGGAGGGTTAAGTGGCTTGCCCAAGACCACAAGGAGCATCTGTGGGACTAGAAACCCCAGTCCTTCCGGCCCAAGGTTGCTGTCCTCTAGTGGGATTTGAACCCCCGACCTTCCGGCCTGAAGTACCTTGCCCCAACCACTAGGCTACTCCTCCCTCTTCAAAGCAGCAGCTTGTATCAGGGAGAAAAATCCCCTAACTGGGCCCTAAGGTCCTCTCTTGGCTGTACTCTCTGCTCCAGGGTTGAGTTGGATTAGTCTTTTGGGACAAAAATGCACCACTCTCTGTGGAGGGAGGCACTGCATTCAAGGATTTCAGAGCCAAGACCCTCCTTAAGAATGCCTTTGCAGTCGCTGCCATAGGTGCTAAAGTAGCACAGTGTGTGTCATGATGCTATTGATCCAGTTGCCACTGGAAAGCATGCTGGCTGCAAGGTTGGAAGTGAACAGCCTAGGTGGCTGGTGCCCTCTATGGCTTGATCAGAATCTCTTCCGGGTCCATGGAGGTGCTGATGATAGAGCTATTGTCAGTCTAGTCTAACTCTGCACTTGGTCAGCAGATGCTGCCTACAAGCTGCTGATGAGCAAACCCCTTTTAACCCTTTCCAGGCCGAGCCCAAAACTCTTGATCCAAAATTCTGACTAAATATTCCTATCAAATGGAGTGGAGGAGTGGCCTAGTGGTTGGGGCAAGGTACTTCAGGCCGGAGGGTCAGGGGTTCAAATCCCACTAGAGGACAGCAACCTTGGGCCGGAAGGGCTGGGGTTTCTAGTCCCACAGGTGCTCCTTGTGGTCTTGGGCAAGTCACTTAACCCTCCATAGCCCATGTTCCCTGTAAAATAGTTATCTCCAAGTTGTTATGCCCTGTTCAATGTAATTTTCAGTTTGTTCAATGTAAACCGCCTTGATATCATGAAAGGCAGTATATAAGAAATGTTAAATAAGTATATAATACATGACCATAGCAGAAGGAAAATCACTATTAGAACATATTGAATAAGACTGGTACAATTTTCCTGAAATATGCAAAAATTAACCTGGCTGCAGAATGTGGATTAAAAATTTAAAGTAGGCCTTCAAAGGGTTAAGAGCTGGATACTCTTTTTGGCATGGGCTTGATAAAATGATATAAGGCCTTGGGGAGGCTTGCCCATAGAGACTTATTAGAGCAAAGGCCCTGAGGATCCAGGTTGCCTCTTCTAAGATTGTGCATAAAGCCTGGAGATGCCCTTGGACTGCTAGGAGTCCAGATAGGGCTTGGTCTTCCTTTGGGTCTCAGCCTAAGAAAGAGCAGGCCTTTCAGACCTTTCAGCGTGCTTGTGTCACCACTAGAGCTCCATTGGGTGACAGTATTACTCTGTGGTTTTCAGAGAGATCTTCTGAATTGCAGCCAGATGGGGTATGGCACTGGTTGTGCCTTTCTGAAGGGACCCATACCACATCAGACCAATGGTTTATTCTGTGTCCATCTCGCAGGAGAAAGTGTTAGTTCCTCCTGCAAGATGCCTTCTAATCTTTTTAAGGTTACTGGTTCAGGTCAGCCTTAGGTAAAATGAAAAGATCTTTTTATATTTTTAATTTGAATTAATGATCATAGTGCTTCTGTAGGTTGCTCTTATGTCTTCCAGCGGTTCCCCACTTAAGTGGATGACCATTTGAGGAGCCCCCTTCAGTGTAGGCAGCTACCTGGCTTTCTCTGAACACCTTTTGTGAAGCATCACTGGTTGCTTATGGGACTTGGAGCAGATGGTGCCTTTGGCAGAGCATGTCTGCTTCCTCCCACATGGAGTCCTGACTGCTTGGGTGTATCCCGTATGTCTGGACTGGTCTAACAAGATAAAGAAGGATAAATTTTACATACCTGATGATTTTTCTTTTCTTGAATCTTGCTAAACCAGACTAGAATTTTCCCTAAAAGGCTTCTCCTATGGGTATGGGAGTGCTGCTGCTTGATTACAATGTCAATCTCCACATCTGACATGGAGTTTTTTATAGTAAGAGATCCAAATACTTGTTCCAAATGTTTGTTGCAGTTTATGATTGGTGATTAACACTGGTAGTTTTTCTTCTGAGTCTTTTTTCAGTTTTTTGTTTTTTTTTCATTCTTGCTTACTGCTTGGAAAGTTTCATACTGTCTTCTTTGCTGCCCCAGTGGATATACTGAGTGATGACATCACTGAAAATTGTTCAAGTCAGCCTCCATCTGCAAGGGAGCATAACCTATATGTCTGGACTGATATAGCAGAATTCAAGGAAAAAAGAATTAATGGGTATATAACATTTCTCCTTCTGCTATATAAGAAATGCCATACTAGGTCAGACAAGGTCCATCAATCTCAGTATCCTGTTTCCAACAGGCGACTATGATGTAAAGAAAGATGAAGAAAAGAGAAGCCCTGTATTTAAGATGGCAGAACTGACTGATAGTGCATCACCAACCTCCTATTGTGACTTGATAATGCAGATGTTTTTAAGGCAGTGGTTATAGCTCTAGAAGAAATATTTGAGGAGATAAATTCTAAAATCAATATAGCAAGTTTTCAACAGAGTGGAGGACAAGCACTAATAGCCCAGAGCAGAGAGTTTCCGACGGATAAGATCATGCAATCAGACAGAAGAATGCCAAGAAGATCTGTTTAAAAAACAGAGGAGTTGTGAGAAAATGTACATGACCTTGAGTCTTGATCAGAGTGAAATATCATCCTGTTAGATAAGTCCAGATGAGTGGGTTATACTCCACAGCAAGCTGGTGAAAGCATACCAGAGCAACTTTCAGTGATGCCATTGCTGGTGCAGGACTGAAAGAAGCTAGTGTTGTCTTCCTCTAGCATCTGGCAAGGTGTGTGGAGAAAAGGCCATCTTCCCTTGCCCAAATCATGATCTTGTGACTTGTGTTTTGACACTTTGCCGTTTGGAGCTTGGATACACTCATCACCTCCACAAGCCGACAGTTGTGTCCATTACAGTTACCCACAGGTTCCAGCACTAATGGGTCAGAGAGGACAGGAGGGATCCCATGGGGCCCCTGAGGGGAGTTGGTAAGTCTGGCCCCAGGTCTCTCTCTTCCCTCTCCCTGTCCTATTTCTGCATGTTGTGATTATTTTTCCCTTTTTTCTTTGTCCTTTATTTGGTTCTCTGGATTTGCTTGAATAAAGCAGCTTTAAAAAAATCCTTTCAGGCAATTGGGCCTTCCCAGGCCTGTGTGGGTGGCTGACGAGCCCTCCTTGGGTTGCTTGACTGGTGCAGGGATTCCTTTTTTCTTTTTCATTTTCTATCAGGTTTTTCCTTTGTGTTCTTTGGCTGTGTTCAAGCTCTGCCTCAGTGCTGGGTTCATGGAGATGTGCTGCTAGCAGTTCCTGTCGATTGAACTGTATGGCTGGCTCTTTTTGCCCTAAGTGTGATGGGGAAGTGTCAGAGCACATTTTTTTGGCGATGTAGGGCCCCCTCCCCCTTAGGGGTCCTGGGACTCTGTGTCAGTTTTTCTGCTTCTATCGCAACTCCCATAATGGCCATCTTGGACAGTCACAGCTGAGGGGGAGTGTAGTGAGGTGGCCATAAGCTCAAGCTGGGAGACCCTTGAGGGTCTTCTGGGGTCCTACGGCCCATTCTTAGCTTTGAGCAGCAGCTCCTTAAACAGCTCACAGGTTGTTTTGAGTCTCTCATGGGTATGTGACAGTCCCCTTTGTGAGGCCCTGATCTCTCCAATGGGCAGCAAGGGGTTAAGTGTCTCCACCCTTCATTTTCACCTATGTTCCTCTGAGAGCCAACCCTTTCCTCTCTGGGGAAGAGGACTCCGTCTAATTTGGGTGAGACACTGGAGGAAGAGGAACTCCCTGGGTGGAGGAGAGGATTTGTTGGCCATCTCTTTCACAAGGAAGGCCTTTCCACCCTTATTCAGCACACCATGATGATGGCTCTGCGCATTACTGAGCGCTTTAAAGTGAAGGTTTCACAAGTGGACCCTAACTTGGATTTATTGTAGCGCATCTCCAACTTCTGTCTACGTCTTGAAGCCCTTGCAAAAGCTCCATGTTCTGTAAGTTGATGACAACAGAACTAGGGCTGAGGGGTATTGAGGTTCTGACTTGGCTGTATCCTCTACCCTAAAGGCTGATGGAACAAATTTTCAGGGACCCCCTAGGATGGATGCCCTGGCCACAGTGATAACAAAGCATACAATCATTCTAGTGAAAGGTGGCACCTAGATGAAGGATCCTCCTATTTATTTATTTATTTATTTATTTATTTATGTATGTTCATTTTTATTTATTTGGTTTTATATACCGCACTATTTATTTTATTTAGACAGATTTGTATGCCACCTTTTTCCTTCAATCAAGGTGGTCACGTCACATAACAATTGGAGGGTTACATTTAACATTAGGGTATGTGTAAACATTTAGACAGTACAGTACTTAACAGCATTTAGACAGTACAATTGGAAGAAAGGGGTGAGATTCCAGTGGCCAAGGGCCCTGTTTTGCCATATCTAGGATGTGTGAATACCATTGTGCCATTGTGGAGCTATAAGAATCAGTGAGGTCTTGTCCATCTTGGCTTTGAGGCGGGCTCGAGATGTGAGTGGAAAGGAAGGGAACGCATATGGTAGGAGGCATTCCCAGGAGTGAGGAAAGCATCAGAAGCCCATCTGTGAAGACTGGGATGAATGGAGCAGAAGAGGGGACATTTTGTGGTGTCTGAAGCAAAGAGTTCTACTTCCGGTGTTCTCCCATGCTTAGAGATGGTAGCCAGAGTGTTCGAGTCTAGTGACCATTCGTGAGGGTCTAGGTCAGGAGGTGGCTGAGAGAATCCACCAGCTGGTTTTGAGATCCCAGGAGATATACTACACGGAGAGATATTCTGATGGAATGTGCGAAAAGCCAAAGGTGGCTCACCTCGCAGCAGAGATCGAGAGACCTGTATCCCCTCGCTTGTTGATATAGAACATGGTGACCTAGTTGTCTGTCTGCATGAGGTGGGACATGTTGCAGACCCAAATTTTGAAAGACGCTGAGAGCATTGAAGACTGCTCTGAGTTCTAGTTAGGTTGATGTGCAGGGAGGATTTTGCCTGTGACCATCTTTCTTGGGTGGTGAGATGCAGTAGATGTGCTCCCCAACCTAAGTGAGAGGAATTTGTGGTCAGAGTAAGCTGGTTCAGTGGGTCAAAGAAGGGCCAACCACCCATGAGATTGGTGAGAGTGGCTCACAGACTCAGATTGTGCTGATTGGGGCCTGACAAGGGTACTTGACATTGCAGGGACTGCGTATGTTGATTCCAGTTGAGTTTGAGATGGCACTGGAGGGGGGTGCACGTAAAGACATGCTAAGAGCATAACATGCACCAAAGTTACCATATGCCCTAGGAGTCGGAGGATGATATGGGCTGAAGTACAACAGAATCGCAAGAGCTGGGAACTGAGCTGCTGTAGGACAGTCACTCTGTTGTTGTGAAATAAGGCTCGGAATGCCATGATGTCTATCGAAGCTCCAATGAAGTCGACATCTTGATGAGGCTCCCACACGGATTTCTGAAAGTTTATGATGAACGGAGTGCCTGTAGGAGATAGGCTGAATTGCGGACTGAGGCTAGAGTTGAAGGTTTGTCGGGCTCTGAGATGAGCCAGTTGTCCAGTTAGGGGTAGATACAGAGATCCTGCGATGAGTTAGAGGGAGGTCATAAGGGTTTCTCTGCCGTGGTTGGGTTGGAATCCATGTTGCTATAAGTTTTTAGAGGTGCATGGTGATCTGTGTGATCTTGGAGTTTGTACAGCTTTCTCAATGATTTTGGAGATAGATGGTATACTGGTTATGGGTCTATAGGAGGATGGGAGAGTGTGGATCCAGGTTTGGTTTCTTCAGGAACAGTCTGATTGATTGCTTTTTTAAGGGAGGGAGGAAGGAGTCCTTGAGAGAGGGAGGCGTGAACAATGTCAGATATGAATAGTAGGAATTAATCCTTTGTGATTTTTAGCCAAGAGACTGGACAAGGATCGAGTGAAGAAATTGTGGTGTTGATGTTGCTGATGATGCTGTTGAACTCCTCAGATGATAGTGTATTGAAGGTAGTCCAGTGGTGGTCTTGAATAGTTTCCTCATTTGACATTGGGATGTTAAGGCTGCTAGATGGTGTAGTTCTGAGCTTGGCCGGTAGGAATGAGGCCATGTCCTATGGATTAAGAGTATGGTCCCGGTTTGTTTGTGATGAGTCTTTGGTGAGTAATTTGACTATTTCAAAGAGTTCTCTGGGTTTGTTGATGGAGCGTTGGAGGAAGTGGTTGTTGTATCCTTTTTTGGCATAGATGGTGAAGTCATGGTGCAGCTTTAGTTCATGTAGATATTGAGATTGGAGTTGAGCGCTTTGGGTCCTTCTCCAGTGTCGTTCAAGATGTCACAAGCTGCATTTCTGTATTTTTAGGGCTGTGGAGTACCAGGGAGTATGTGGTCGCTGTTTTCTGTTAGTGGCCTTTGGTGGAGCTAGAGCAGCAGCTGAGATGGCTGAGTTTCATGAGCATACTTTGGTTTCAAGGTCCATCTGTGCTGGTAAGGAATTTAGCGTTGTGTTTTTTTGGAAGAAGACTTGTTCATCAAATGAGAGGAACATCTGAGTTATTGGAGGGAAGCTCTGAGGCAAGATTTGTAGGTAGGAGCTGGGTATGATAAATAAGATTAGGTTGTGATCAGACCAAGGGACTGGGAATATATCTGTGGGCATTTAAGAGTCGATTTGAGAAGAGAATCATGTCAAGGATGCCACCCTTAGTGTGGGTGGGGGTGGATATGATCTGAGTGACCTGTAAGACTGTCATAGCTTTGAGGAAAGCTGAAGATTGGGTGGAGGAGGCAGATAGGATAAAGTCTTTATGGTGGATGAGTAGGAGCAGATTTCTTCCAGTAAGTTGGCAAGCTCTTCAGTATTGGTGTGAGGGGATCTGTATGCCAGACAGACTGAGAGGTAGCAGTTTGAGATTGTGATGTCAAGGTTTGGGGTGGAGGCGTAGTTCATGGTGTTGAATTCCAGGCTCTTTCTTTTGAGTATACAGACTCCACATCTTCTGCTGGACATCTGAGGACAATTGTGGATGTTATGAGTGGAGGTGTTGAGTTGGTTGGGTAGGACATTGTCATTCTCGGAGAATCAGGTTTCAGTGATGCATAGTACGTCTATCTTGTTGTCTCTTTTATGTGGTCGGACAACGTTTGAATTGTTTCGAGTAGAGCGTTAGTTAATGAGGGCATATCTTATGGTGGTGTGCTGCTGTACGGATTTCTTGTGCTTACAGGTTGGATTGTTGGAAAGAGCTGCGTGTATCTTGATGAAGAATCCATATTTTCTGTTGCGAGGTTGCTGGTCAGGAGTGGCCTTGGTGGAGGAAGAACCATGTAGCCCCTTGCAATGAAGCTGAGAATCCAGCGGTCCGTTGTGATTGCCAGTCTTCCTGGAACTGCTGGACTTGGCCTCCTACTGGTAGATAGTCAAAAGCTGAGGGCTGCCTTGGTTGGAAGCACTGGGGCAATTGCAGGTTGTTTTTCTTTGATGTTGTCTGGGCCGCTGCCCATAATTTTTGGCTGGCTGTTGCTGAGCTGGAGTTTTAGGGTAAAGTTGAAAGCACTGACTGAGTAGAACTGGTAATGATACACCCGTTGGTATTAAGGGTATTGTGGATGATGGAATTGTTGAATAGATTCTTGAGTGAAAAACTCGCTTACTGTGGAAGAATGGTCTTTTACCTAAGAGATCGTATCCTGTACTTTAGGCCCAAAGAGATTGTCGTCCTGACAAGGGGCATCGGTGAGGTGGTCATGCAGGTCCTTCTGGAGGCCTGGAGTCATGCCATTCGTCGGACAAACATCGATGTGGCTGTGGATTGGCTACCCAGTCAAAAGTGTCTTAAGTGGCACGAATGATAGGGACTCCTGTAGACTATCTTGCAGTTGATGCTTATTCTCTCCTGCAAGGATACCTGGGTCATCCATTTGCAAAAGGAGGTCATGGTGGTACTGGAGAATTTGGATTCCATGGTGTCCCTACAGTCCAGCCCTGACTCCTGGGATGTCCCTTTTCCAGCATATGAAGACTGAGCATTCTAGCTTTTGGTGATGTCATATTATAAGGAGCGAGCACTCCTCCCACCAAGCCAGTATCCTCAGTCTCCAGCAGATGAGACAGAACCCTGGATAGTCTGGGCTATACTATAGGTTCTTTGGCAGAGCAAAGAGGAATAAAAAGAAAAAGAAGGAATAAGTAATTGAGAGCAACGATCAGAAAAAGCACCCTTTAGTGGAAGGGGGCTGCTATTCCGGTGCCAAACAGGTGTTTGTTTCCAGTTAGGAGGTAGCTAGACATTTTTAAGGCGTGATTGGGTCTGCCTCAGGGGGCCGAGGCCATTTTGTTGGTAGTAGAGCCCTGGGAGGTTTAGGGGCCTGATCACTGGCTCTCTGCTCCCCTTCAGACCTGCTGCTCAATGCCTCTGTGCCCTTGAGTGAGCTAGAGGTATCTGGGCCTAGAGGTATCGGTGTGATGCCTGGAATGCACCTTAGTGATGAGTTTTGCTAGTTTACTGATCTGTTGTGAGCCATTGGGTTTACCTTAGACTGCAAGTTTGTTTTCAGGCAGCCATTCATAGCGGGAGCGTTTGTGGTAGCATCTTCGGTGGCCATGGTTCCTGCTCCTTTGGCGGGAGTTGTGGCCATCTTGTCTGAAGCTCTGGCTGCCATTTTACCCCCTTCAGGGGTCCCGGCAGAGCAGCAACAGACACGGACAGTGGTCATGACAGATGCCAGCCTCTCCAGTTGGGGGCAAATTGCATGGTGCGAATCATGCAAGGCAGCTGGACAGCAGAGCAGGTGCAATGGTCCACCAACCAACTGGAAATGCAGGCAGTACGTTTAGCCCTAGTGGAGTTTCTTCTATGGATGCAGCTGAAGGCGGTTTGAGTCCTCTCAGATAATGCCTCCACGGTAGCTTACATCAACCGTCAGGGAGGTACAGGCAATGGCACTCTAGTGGAGGAGATTGCCCCACTTTTTCAGTGGGCGGAGATCAATTTCACATAGTTTAACAGCACTGGGGAAAGCCGGTGTTGGTCCTAATGGTGTCGGTGGCAACACCAAGGTCGGAAGGTTCTTCAGCAGGCTCAGGGAGCACATGTCCAAAGGATTCAATGCATTGGCATAACCTTGGCCAGCGGATGGCCTGTTTTGTATTCCTTTCTGCTGTGGCTGCTCTTAGGTCGGCTAGTGCAGCACATCGAGAGCCACAGAGGTCTGGTGATCCTTATAGCTCTAGATTGGTCTTGGCATCCATGGTATGTGGACCTAGAGTGTCTGGTGGTGGATGGACCATGGCGGCTGTCAGCGAGGCCAGACCTGCTGTTGCAGGGTTCCATCTGATGCCTCAGATCGATCCTTACTTATGGCTTGGCTCTTGAGAGGGCATCCTCGAACCATCATGGTTATTCAGTACTGGTGACTGTTACTTTACTAAGAGCGAGGCAACTGTCTACTTCCTTAGCCTATGTGTGTGTCTGGAGGGTCTTCGAGGTCTGGTGTGAGAAAAGACAACTACACCCCTTTCAGGCTTCCATCCCAGACGTTTTGGCCTTCCTGCAAGATGCTTTTGACAAGGGGCTAGCCTTGAACTCCCTTTAGGTTCAGATTGAGGCTCTTGCGTGCTATTGCGGCCAGGTGCAAGGAGCTTCTTTGGCAGCTCATCTGGATGTGCTTTGTTTTTTTTTCGGGCAGTCAGGCTTCTTAGACCGCCCTTGAGACTATGCGTATCCCCTTGGGACTTGGTGCTGGGGGCACTGACAGGCGTGCCTTTAAGCTACTGGCGGTGGCTTCCCTGAAGGACCTTACTTTGAAGGTGGTTTTCCTAGTACCCATTTGTTCGACTCTGAGGATTTCGGAGCTGTAGGTGTTGTCTTGTAGGGACCCTATCTGATCTTGGCGAAGGACATAATAATTTTGCATACAGTACCATCCTTTTTGCCTAAGGTGGTTTCTCCTTTTTATTTCAACCAAGCGGTGACCCTTCCGGTTTTCCCTAAGGGTTAGGATTGGCAGATCCATACCCTGGATATACGAAGGATCCTGCGACGCTATTTGAAGTCCACCGAGTCCTTCCATAAGTTGGATTGGTTGTCTGTTATGTTTGGAGGTCCTCGCAGAGGGGAGGTGGCCTCAAAGGCCTCCATTGCCAGGTGGTTGAAGGAGGCGATTGTGTCAGTGTACCTTTTTTGAAGGGCAAGCAGGTGCCCATGGGGCTTTGGGTGCACTCCACCAGGGCGCAGGCTGCGTCCTGGGTGGACAGTGCTCTGGTTCCTTCAGTGGATATTTGCAGGGCAGCTACTTGGGCGTCCTTGCATACCGTCATCCGCCATTATAAGTTGGATTTGCAGGCACATTTTGGCGCTCAGGTGTTAGAGGCTGGGCTTGTGGGTTCCCCTGTTTCCCCCCCCCCCCCCGAATTTGAGTACTGCTCAGGTACATCCCAGGAACCTGGACTGGACTGTAGGGATGCTGTGGAAGGTGAAATTAGACTTACCTGTTAATTTTCTTTCCACTAAGACCTACAATCCAGTCCAGAGCCCACCCATCTTCAGTACGGTGGCAAGCCCGGTTCAGATAGCTAAGTTAGCATAGAGAGGGCTGAGAGTTATCCTCTGTTTTCAGACTGGGAGGTTGGTCCCAAAGGATTTGGTTCTGGGAGCTTGGGAAACCAGCTGTAGCCTTAGTCGTCTTGAGCTGTACTATGTCACCACAGAATATTTGAGGTAGTGTGTACATAGTTCTAATGTTTGGGTTCTTAAGTTATGCTTTGACATTGGCTTGGTGGGAGGAGTGCTCGCTCCTTATAGTATGACATCATCAAAAGCTAGAATGCACAGTCTCCATCTGCTGGAAAAGGGACAAAATCCAGGAGACTGGACTGTAGGTCCTAATGGAAAGAAAGTTAGCAGGTAAGTCTCTAATTTCAACGTTTATGTGCCAGAAGTTTCATAGCTAGCACCTCACTTTGAAAGGATTTCCTGCCAGTGGAGTCTAGGATGTGCTGGTCCTTTCCTGATGGGGTCTGGGCACTGGACTGGGTAGCCTTGGATTTTTTTGAGCACAGCCTCTGACACGACAGATTGGTGAGGAAGCTATTGATGCTGAAAGCCTGGAGCAGGAAGCCCTTTGTATTTTGAGATTGAGGCATCTATAAGTGGCATGCACTAAGGCCGGTATCTTCCGAACAGATGCAAGAAGCTACTGCAGGATCTGGGGAATGGGACACACCAGGACCTCTCTTGGGGTACCGCAAGCTCATAGGATAGATTGAAAATCTCTCTTGCTGGTGGGGGTCTGAGAATCACTGAGTGCGAGAGCTCATGATATCTTCTGTAGAAACTTTGGATAGGAAAAATCTTTAGTAGACTCTTCCCTGGTGATGTGGTTTGGGGGATTTCTGCTTCACCTTCCCCAGGATTCAGGGCTCAGGGTCCCAAAGTTGAGAGTACGGAGCACTAGCAGAAGATTAGGTGCTGTCCCGCAAGGGCTGAGGGTCTGTATGGGATGGAGGGTCCTGATGGGTCATAGCTGGGGGTGCGAATGCCAGGCCCTCTGGGGAGGGGACATGATTCGCAGGTGGGGTGGCTCCCAATAGGGCCACTCTATCTTGGATGAAGCGCCGTAGCAACTGCAGGAGGGGGTCATTGGGGGAATGACCTACTTCCCACTGTGGAAGCTAATGGGGATAAGGATGGCATGGAGGCTGCTTGGAATCTCTCCTGTTGGGATTTGTGAGGCCTGACTGACTCCTCTCCTGCCTTCCACTTATGTAAATGAGGGTCTTTCAGACTGCTGGAGGCCCCAGGGATGTCCTTCCAGGTGTGCTTAGACTTGGATTTATGTTTGGTCCCTCCAGCAGGGGGGTCAGCCCTTGGGGAGAGACCCATAGATTCTGGGTTAGGTGGAGATGAAGTGGAGCCTCTGGCCTGTGGTTTAAAGCTCTGGACCACTTTCCTTGATGCTGGTATTGATAGGAGGTGCCTCATCTGGACCTGACGGAACTGGGCAGATGAAGAAATGGTAGCCATCATATGGAATGTAGAAACAGCAATAATAGGCACACTGACTAATGTTTGCTCCAAGTTGGTGGAGCTGGGAGAGTTCTGTGCTCTCTTGTGAGTTCTGTTTAGTTTTTTTTATTTACTGCTGCCCCAGCGCTGCTGGCTCCTTCTCTCCTTTGTTGTGGTGTTCAATTTTTTTTAAACTTCTGCATCAGGGCTCCATGCTCCGCAGTTGCTGGATGTACATAAGAACATAAGATACCATACTGGGTCAGACCAAGGTCCATCAAGCCCAGTATCCTGTTTCCAACAGTGGTCAATCTAGGTCATACGTACTTAGCAGTTTCCCCAAAAAGACTCAGGTTCCACAAAGCTTGTATTGGGTAAAGCATTGATATCCTGGGTTCCTTTTTAATAATGGTTTATGGACATTTCCTCCAGGAACTTGTCCAAACCTTTTTTAAACTCAGCTACACTAACAGCCTTTACAAATTCCAGAGTCTTAAATAGTTTACCCTATAGCTTCATTGCATGTCCTCTAGTCTTTCTATATTCTGATAACCTAAACAATTGATCTACATTTACCCGTTCCACTCCGTTCAGCCGTCTCTTTTCCAAGTTAAAGAGCCCTAACCTTTTTAGCCTTTCTTCATAGGGGTATCCTTCTATCCCCTTTACCATTTTGGTGGCTCTTCTCTGAACTTTTTCTAATAACGCTATGTCCTTTTTAAGATAAGTGACCAGAATTGCGCACAATATTCAAGGTGCGGTCGCACCATGGAATGATACAGAGTCATTATAATATCTTTTGTTTTATTTTCCTTTCCTTATGATACCTAGCATTCTATTTGCTACGCTGCACACTGGGTGGAGGGTTTTAACATGTTATCCACAATGACGCCTAAATCTTTTTCCTGGGTGGTGGTTCCCAGTGTAGAACCTTGCATCGTGTAGCCATAGTTTGGGTTTTTCTTCCCTAGGTGCATAACTTTGCACTTGTCCACATTAAATTTCTTCTGCCATTTGGATGCCCAGTCTTCCAATTTATCAAGATCCTCTTGCAATTTTCCACAATCTTCATGGGTTTTAACTGCTTTAAATAGTTTTCTGTCATTTGCAAATTTGATAACCTTGCTCGTTATTCCCTTTTCCAGGTCATTTATGAATGTGTCAAAAAGCAGCAGACCCAGCACAGATCCCTGGGGTACACCACTATTCACCTTTCTCCATTGGGAAAACTGGCCATTTAGCCCTACCCTCTGCTTTCTCTCTCTTAACCAGTTCCTGATCCACAATAGTACACTGCCTCCTATCCCATGACTCTTCAGTTTTGCCAAAAGTCTCTCATGAGGGACCTTGTCAAAAGCTTTCTGAAAGTCCAAATACACTATATCAACCGATTCACCTTTGTCTACCTGTTTATGCACACCTTCAAAACAACATAACAGATTTAGTAAGACAAGATCTTCCTTGTCTAAAGCCATGTTGGCTGTCTCCCATTAAGCCATGTCTATCTACATGTTCAGCAATTTTGTTCTTTATGATGGTTTCTACCATTTTTCCCAGTACTGACGTCAGGCTTACCGGTCTGTAGTTTCCCGGATCACCCCTGGAACCCTATTTAAAAATTGACGTTACATTGGCCATCCTCCAATCTTCAGGTATTACAGATGATTTTAATGATAGTTCACAGATTACTAGTAGCAGGTCTGCAATTTCATATTTCAGTTCTTTCAACAGCCTTGGATGTATATCATCTGGTCCAGGTGATTTGCTACTCTTCAGTTTATCAAATAATTGTAATACATCTTCCCGATGTATCGATATTTCCTTCAATTCTTCCTCACCTTTTAAATGCCACTTCAGTCATGGGTAACATCCCTACATCCTCCTCAGTAAAGACCGAAGCAAAGAATTCATTCAGTCTCTCCACTATCGCCTTGTTACCTCTTAGTGCCCCTTTAACTCCTCTATCATCTAATGAACCAACTGACACTCTCACAGGTTTTTGCTACAAATATACTTGAAAAGTCTTTCTTGTGTGTTTTTGCTTCCACAGCAAGCTTCTTCTCAAATTCTCCCTTTGCCTGCCATATCAATGCCTTGCATTTAACTTGCCAGTGCTTGTACTGTTTCTAATTTTCATCATTTGGCTTTTTTCCATTTCCTGGAAGATGTTTTTTTGGCAACAGCCTCTCTGACCTCACTTTAAACCTTGCTGGCAGTTTTTTGGACTTCTTTCCACTTTTCTTAAAGCATGGAATACATCGTCTGGGCTTCCAAGATAGTATTTTTCAACAACACCCAAGCTTGATGTAAGTCTTTAACCTTTGCAACTGCTCCTGTTAGTATTTTCTTACTATTTTCCTCATTTTATCATAGTCTCCCTTTCAAAAGTTAAAAGGTGGCATTGTGGATTTCCTTACCATCCCTCCTCCACTAATTTAAATCAAATGCGATCATGCTATGTTTAGTATTGCCAAGTGGCCCCAACACCCTTATATCTTGCACCAGATCTGGTGTTCCATTAAGGACTTGGTCCAATATGGCTTCCCCTTTGGTCGGTTCATGAACCAGCTGCTCCAAGAAGCAGTCATTTATTTCATCTAGGAACCTCATCTCCCTAGCATGTCCTGCCGTGACACTGACCCAGTTGATACCGGGGTATTTGAAATCACCCATTATTATTACTGTGCTGTAACTTTTGCTGGCTTCCTTGATTTCTTTGAGCATTTCATTATCCATTTGTTCATTCTGGCCAGGCAGTCGATAGTACACCCCCACTGCCATCGCCTTCCCCTTTTTACATGGAATTTTAATCCATTAGAGATTCTACAGCACATTTTGTTTCCTGCAAAACTTTAATCCTTTCTAACTCAATGCCCTCTCTAACATAGAGCGCAACCCCTCCACCAATTTGATCAGCTCTATCATTAAGATATAGTTTGTACCCAGACAGACTTAAGAATCTTAATATGTACACCTTAGAGGAAAGGCGGGATAGAGGTGATATGATTAAGATGTTTAAATACCTCCATGGCATAAATGTTCAGGGAGAGAGCCTCTTTCAATTGAAAGCAAGTTCTGCTTCGAGGGGACATGGGATGAGGGTGAAGGGAGATAGATTCAGGAGTGATATGCGGAAATATTTCTTTACGGAAAGAGTAGTGGATCCGTGGAATAGTCTCCCAGTGGAGGTGGTAGAGATGAGGACAGTAACTGAATTCAAAAAGGCATGGGACCAACACAGAGGATCTCTAAAGGTAAAAAGTGGACTGTTGTAGTTGTTGATATGGAAGGACAGACTAGATAGGCCATGTGGTTTTTTTCTGTCATCATGTTTCTATGTTTCTAGGTATCACAGTGTCCCACTAGTTGTCGTCCTTCCATCATGTCTCTGAGATTCCAATCATATCTAACTTCTCATTTAGTGCTATATATTCTAACTCTCCCATCTTATTTTTTAGACGTCTAGCATTTGCTTATAAGCATTTTAGAGACTATTTTATTCATATTAATCTGGCTATTGGTAGGCATGGGTAATTTGGAATCTTTAAGCTCTGTCTGCTCCATACTCAAGGGCATTTGGGCTACTTTACTCTTTTTTGGACCTCTCTACTTTTTGGTAGTATCCTTCAAGGGTACATTCTTCCGAACCATGTGCTCTTGGGCAACTGTCGGCTTTCCCCTCTTATCTAGTTTAAAAGCTGTTCTATCTCCTTTTTAAAAGTTAATGCCAGCAGCCTGGTTCCATCCTGGTTAAGGTGAAGCCCTTCCCTTCGGAAGATCCCCTCCTTTCCCCAGAATGTTCCCCAGTTCCTAACAAATCCAAAACCCTCATCCTTGCACCATCGTCTCATCCACGCATTGAGATTCCAAAGCTCCGCCTGCCTTTTGGGTCCTGCACGTGTAACGGGAAGCATTTTGGAGAATTCTATCCTGGAAGTTCCGGATTTCAACTTCCTACCTAAAAGCCTAAATTTAGCCTCCAGAACCTCCCTACCACATTTTCCTGTCATTGTGTTTTGTTTTGTTTTTCTTCTGGCAAACTGAAAAGAAATGTGTAGTGGGCTGCCTGAGGAAACTCTGCTCTGCAGCCCAGGAGCTGTATGCGGTTTGAAGAAAAGTTGCTGATTCACTTCTGTTTCAATGTACAGTGATGTCTGGTGCAGAAACACGGACAGTGTGAAAACAAAGAGAAACTGAATGTGTTGATGATGAACTATGACTGAAGAGGGGAGAGTCACAGCTGACTTGAAACTGTGGTAGAAGAAGATTGAGGGAGTGGGACAATGAGACAGGAAAGTGTGTGCAGCCTCAGAAGTCCAAAGGACTTCTCTGATCTAGGGGAGAGCCGGCACTGATGCTGTCACCAGACATCACAAATCGAGTGTGCTTGCATCCCCCCTGCTTGTCTCCAGAGAAAAGTCCCATCTCTTATTTTTTCAAAAAAAGGAGCTGAGTGGGTGGATAAATGGGAAAGAGATCTTGTGAATGGGGAGGGAGGAAAAAATGTGAGAGGGAGAATGGAGGAGGAGGGGAAAATGCCGGGAAGAAGAGTGGGAACACTCGGACATATCTCCACAACCCTCCCCCCCTGCTCCCAGGATATCTTACGTACCCCACAGATGTCCACATGTCCCTGCAGACATGCACAATTCATATACACCACCTTTCCCTACACAACCTCTTCTACCCTACTGAGGCACTTCACCATGTCTTCTCACTAAGTTCCCCTTATGGATGTGGCTGAGTCTATGAATGAAGGAAAGGGTGGGTGGTATTGTCATTAAGAGGGTCATTTTAAAATGTTTAGTTGTAATTTGGACATCTGAAGATGTCAAAATCACGGACATGTCTCCATAGCCATTCCACAAATGACGTTCACAAATGTCTCCAGTGCAGGGATGTCCAAGTAGGCATGGGGGGTGTGGCAGAGGTGTGTCTGGGGAGTAGCAGTGTACTTATGCATCCCTGTTTGATCTCAGAAATGTCTGAGACATCTGCAGGCATGTTAATGTTTATTAGGAAAGTGCTTGTTCTCATCTTAAAAACATCTAGAGGTGTAGAGAAGATGGAGAGAAAAATGAATAGCCCACACCAGGATTTGAACCCTGACCGCTCTGCTCTTATGCCAGTACTTTAACCATTATGCTATTTAGAGGTCTTGTTCTGAAATGCCCTCCTTGAACGTCTATATAGCATTTGATACACGTGCATATCTGGGACATCCACGTTTCCAAAGTTGTGCCTGAACTTGCACATGCCTGCTTTTCTTTTCTTTTCTCTTATTTTTTTCCCATCCTCAGATGTTTTGTCTTTGACATCCCAGTTTGCACTTGGATGTTCCATTGTGAAATGTGCCTCTAAGTGTGTACTTTTCAACTTGAGATTGTTTTATCAGAATTTCATGATTGATACTGGAAGGCAAAAGGTGTCTAGTTGTATGGTCTCATGATGGTAAATATTTCAAAAGGTCCATCCTTTTTTTTTTCCCTAGAAGGAACTGTTGATGACGTAATTTCAGATTATACATTTTAGCAAGTTTTATGTAAACCCTGCTGACTTCAGTTCCAAAAGAATGTACAAATCAATGAACTTTTTTGCATTAAAATGTGTACCGAGTTGGATGTGGCTTTCTTAGGACTTCTGTACCTGCAGCTTGCCTGATCTTTTAGTCTGAGGAAATGTTTGCTGTGCACGTGTAACCTTGAATTAAGCATTCATATTTCAGTGTTGTAGGACTCCATTTTTCACACAGAAGTGGATGCTATGCATCATAGGTGCCTTTTTTTCCTTCTAATTATGTAAGCTGTACTTCCAGACTCTAGCACCTGATTGATTCTGCAAGTTGGAGATGAGTTTAAGCTGCATCTAGAAAACAACCAATAATTAACCAAAAGCAATAACTTTAAAGATAATGTGAAGAGGTACTTTTAAATCCCTACTTAAGGTATTCTTTGCACTGCTATGATGGTTTTAATTAATCTATAGTGTCATCTTTCATAGTTTAAGGCAAAATTAGGATCTGTTTTTTTTTTTAAATCTTATTACGAATGATTCCCAAGAGTTCAGAAGGTACAAAAATTGCTAGCATGACTAATGTGGAAACTAGGTACTATTAAGAGAATTTCTGCCTTTCAAAGCTGCAATTCTGTACATATGCTAGATACTATGTTGGCAACATACTAATTACCATCCAGATACAAAACCTTAGATGCATTATTGTAGAATATATATAGATCTGTGTGCTACCAGATTTGCCTACACAGCCAAGTCATTTTCGTGCTTTCTGTTTTGATTATAGAAAGTCTAATTAAAGCTTCCTCGGACATATTTGTGTGTAACAGTTTCCTGATATTGCCTGGGTGCTGTAGGTGGATTTTTTCTTTTGGCTTTCTATGATTGTCATTTCATCTCTGTTGAGAAAAAGGGTTTGCTTCATACTGAGCGAGAGCTATAGGGAGTTTTCTTTCTTGGCTAGTACCGTTCATTTCATGGGTATCATCTTCTTGCTGGATATACTGAATAACCTTCAATATTTTCTGGCCTAACCTCGCCTCATTTTTCCTGGTTTCCCAGGTTAAAACCATAAGATACCATTGTGCTGATGGGTATAGTGTGAAATACCATCCATTTACAGTCTCACCTTAACTACCTGACCACAAAATTGGGAATTGAGTGTTTCTTTAGGAAATACTGTCTGGCATTATTCTCCTGTGGCCAACAGTTGTTGTGGAGCTATACATGTTAATTTTTCCTCATGTCCCCTGTGTGATGCTTCTGCATAGTTTTCAGTCTTCTCTGAGCCAAAGACCATGAATAGGATTGGCAAGAGAACACAGACTTCAACTTGGCAGTACACAGAAATATTATTGAGTCATTGGACTGGCTTGTCTTTTTTTTTTTTTTTCCCCCTTTGAATGTGAAATTATTCTTTGGGTTGTATGATTCGTATTACCTTGCAAACAGGCTACAGACTTCCAACATTGGAGCAGTCAAACAGGATCATGTCTGCTGCTGTTCTAGAATCAACTCTTCATTCTCATTGTACAAAGATGTATATGTTTATTTAAGTTCTTTTTATACGGTTTATATTAAACAGGGACATTGATAACTTGGACTTTTCTGAGGCAATGGAGGGTTAAGTGCCCTTGCCCAAGGTCACAATGAGTTCTAGTGGGAATCAAACCCTGGTCTCTTGGTTCCCAAGCTAGTGCTCTAACCATTAGGTTACTCCTCCACTCCATGGACATGGACTCTGTTATCCACCAGAGGCTATCGCTTAAGTTTAGGTAAAATTTAGAGCCCACTAAATGTGCCCTTTTTGATTCATCTTATAGGTATTATTTGTACTACCTTCATCTAGGGCTGGCCTGTCCATTAGGTGGTCTAGGCAGCAGATCTCTGTGGGCTGCAGGCCATGTGCTTTGGCACACATGGCCTGCTGTCCCCCCCATGTGCCGAGTGCCAATTCCAGCAAGGGGGGGGGGGCAGCTAGGTTTGGCAGCAGGCAATGTGCTTTGGCACACATGGCCTGCTGCTACTGTACCCCCGAAGTTTATGTTGGAGGGGGGTCAGAAGTGGTAGGCCATGTGTGTTGAAGCACATGGCTTGCTGCTAAGCGGAGCCACACCCCCCTTGACCTCACCATTGGAATCTGCAGTAACGAGGCTCAGCACAGGGGTGACATGGCTTGGCACACAGAGTGGGGGGGGAGGGGCAGCACGGCACAGCTCTAGAGGGTGGGCGGCACGGTCATGGCTTCTGCCTATGGCAGCAGAAACCCTTGGGTCAGCTCTGCCTATAACAGGGATGTAGAATTCTTCGGTTCCTAAAAATCAGTGCTTTGTACCAGTTGCTGGCCTTGGAGGAGCTGCGTTTGCTATGGTCCATCTCAGGTCAGGGGAGAGAACTTCTTGAAATGGATCCAGACCTAGGATGAGCTGCTTTTTTAGCAGGCCCAGAAAATAACCACTGCTAGCCCTGGTCCAGGAGAACAGCGACTTCCACTGGCCTGAGCCTGGGAAGAGAGATATGTCTGCTGCTAGCTGAGGCTCTGGGAGAGTGACTGCTTCTCCTTTCAGCCTGCATAATAAAACTTTGAGGGTAGGTGAAGGGAATATACAGAGTCCAAGCTGAAAGAGGAGTGGAGAATAAAATAAAATAAAAAAAACCTCCCAAAAAAACAAAAAAGATGAGCAACATAATGTTTTACCTCCCATTTAAAATCCCACACCCTCCACTACAACAAATAACAGAATGCTTTAAAGAACTAACAATATGGCTCAGCGATCAGAACCTACACATTAACTTCTCAAAAACTGATGTACTATATATTACTAAAAACCAAACATACACACCCCCAAGCACCATCACACTTGATAACCATGAGATCAACATAAAAAAAGAAATAAAATATCTAGGTGTGATACTTGACAATAAGCTTAACATGGATTCACACATAAAATATCTAACAAAAAACATACACTACAAACTTAAGACCTTGAGACAACTAAGACCTTTAATTCACTTACAAGACTTCATAACCATAATTCAAGCTATCATAACCCCACATTTCGATTTTGCAAATTTAATCCTTAATGGCATCACAAAGCAAAACATTAAAAAGATACAACTAACTCAGAACATAGCAGCAAGGATAATAATGAATATAAGCTCAATCCAACATATCACACCGACCTTGGCTGAACTCCATTGGCTACCAATTCACAGCAGAATAAAATACAAGATTCTACTAACTACATTTAAACTAATAAATAACCTAGCGCCATCAGTACTCAATACACTCATCAATGTAGAAATAGATAAAAGATCACAAAGGAGTAGAAACACAAACACTATCGCAGTACCAAAAGATTACACAAAAGCTAGAAAACAAACCAACATGAGAGCCTTCTCTCATTCAGCACCTATCCTCTGGAATAACCTTCCTGACAACATTCGCCTACTATCGGACATAAAGGAATTTAGAAAAAAACTGAAAACCCATTTATTCTCATTACACTACAACAAAGGAGCAGAAACTAGCCAGACTACACAAAGAGACACAGGTTAACTAGCAAATACAACCATTATATAACTACGTGCCTTCAAGATTAAATTAATGTTTACACCTACAAGCGATATATGATAATTGTAAATATCTACTATGTACATATGTTCTAATAGTTTAACGTTCTAATAATTTACTGTTTAAATATTATACTGTTACCTGTACCTAGTTCACCTGTTCTATGTTCTATGTAAAATGACTTGGTATGATACTATCCATACCATATAACATAATGTTCATTGTAAACCGCACTTGATACTTGTGAAAGAGCGGTATAGAAATAATTGTTAAATAAATAAATAAATAAATAAATAAATAAATAACATAAGAAACAACTAAGCATAAAATATAACCCCCCCCCCCAAAAAACAAACAAACAAAAAAAACCTTAAGTAGAAACTAATGGAATAAAAAATGAAAAAGGGGCAATGTGTTTTCTTACCTTGACTTAAAAAAAGAAAAGAAAAAGGGAACCTGGCTGGCTCCCAAATATTTAGGAAATTTTTCCACGGTTGGCCACTAGATGAGTTGGGCAGTGATTAACACAAGGTCTAAATAAGACCTTGAGGATATACATACATATTTGTAAAGATGATCCTATTCATGTGTGATTCAGTAATTGAAATTTAAAAAGAATGGGAGCAGGTAGCATTTGAAACAACATAATAACTTTCAACCTTGGTGGTAGCCTTTAAAGGACTGTAAATTACTTACACAGTAATGTAGGTAGGGGAAAAGAAAAACAGATAAGTCTGGGAAAGGCAAGGTAGGCAGGAGGGCACAACTTCCCAAGAAAAGTGTTGAATCATAGACCATTACTTTGCTTTTTTTGGCCTCCTTTCCTCACCTTTTGAGTAAGAGCTTTGGGGTTGCAGTCAGGCACTTTAGTCTGGGTCTGAAGGGCTTTAGCCACTTATAATACCACCCTAGAACTTACTTTACTTATAGTTTTCCTAGAGCGCATAACAGATATTCCTCGGTTTAATTTAAGTGGTAATCAAGGTATTTTTGATACTTGCTAACATAATACAAATCATTCTTATGACTTATGGTTTTCCTAAGCAGCTTAAAAATTAAAGGGAAATAGATTAGATTAGCATTTAGAAAACAAAAATTATTTCAAAAAGATGAACACAAGGAAGAAAGTCTGTCTGGTAAAGCTTAAAGGGATGGGAGGCAAAATCAGGATGGTATAAACGTGAGTTAAAGAAAGGTAACTAAAGAGTTAAAGTGAGATGACTAGGCTTTTTTTACTCTGTCCTTGCGTGCGGAACCAGTAAGATTGCTCACTTCCAGCAGATGGAATCAGAGTAAATTTGCTTGCCTTCCATATATATGCTGATACAGCTTGAAGGCTCATCAGTGTTGCTTTGTCTGCAGCTGGTGGGTAATGTCTGGTGCAACAAGTCTGAGGAAGTTCTGGCAGGACAGAGTGACTTTAAGTGCTGGCTCTGCAGTTGCAGGGGTCTAGAGCCTTAGGGGGCTGGCAATGGGCTGTTTCTCCATGTCACTCATGGGTTTTCTTTGGTAGGAACTCTTAGGCTTTAGGGCTTGCTGCCTGGGGTTCTGTCAACAGAATTTATTTAAAAAAAAAAAAAAAAAGTTGCCAATGCCTTCTCCCGCCCTACTTGGGGGGGATCTTTGTTACATCCCACTGATCTACAGTAGCATGTGCATAGGGTAGTACAGTTTATTATGCGTTACCTGGTAACTATTGTTCTTCGAGTCCTGCCAAACCAATTGAGGATCCTGCCCTAGCCTGATAGACGGATATAGAGTGTGGACTTTACTACTGTCCTATGCATGAATTATTATCTCATGCTGTCAAGCAGCAGATAGCGTGCTTAAGGGATCATTGCTGAGGCTGGTTCTGTTCACTATATTTGCAAGTGATGTTGTGGTTGAATTGGAAAGAAAAAGATTTGTCTCTTTGTGCATAACAAAAGATCTGTGACAGAGAGAGCAACCTTGAAGGAGCAGACAGAATAAGAGATCATCTAAAAAAATTTGGAGTGGTTGAATATATGGAAGTTAAGTTTCTGTGTCAAAAAGTTCAGGGTCATGCATTTTGGTGTTTAAGAAATTGAAATGAGTTGTACATGATTGGGGTGGGAAAGGCTGCTATACACCAACCAGAAGAGACAGACCTTAGGATTATTGTGTTCAGATCCTTTTTTTTTTTTATTGGAATATTGAAGTTAACTTCCACAGAAATCAAAAATCCAATTATCATACATATCCACTTTTATAAATACTTTGCATAATCTTCCAAAAAGATAACTTAGATCCTTAATTCTGGTCTTATAATAATTAACAAACAAAAAATAAAAGCTCCATGTTATGCATCTAAGAAAATTTTCAATTGTTCAGGGTCAAAAAGTATAAACTAGTTGTTTATCTAATTTTACGTTGACAAGGATAGCTTAAAGCAAAAGGAGCACCAAGTGCAAGACCTTGAGATTTCAGTGCCAAAACGTTTTGTCTGAGATTGGTTTCCAGATGACTCGTATGAAACTCAGTCTTATAATGTGTCTTAGAAATTATCATGAGGGGGACAAAATGTCTTAAAGTTCTTTTAAAGTTAGACTCTAGCAATGTTGCAAGAAGTGGAGCTTTCTCAGTTACCTCACGAAGTAAGTCTGCTGATAATTCGGCCAAGTGAATGTTTGATTTAAAATCTGGAGTTCCAGTCCTCCTCTATTAGGCTAGCAGTATCTTTAGAAGGTAAATAATATGTTGATAATATAAGAGGCAAAGAAGATTCTGGAACCTCCAGTTCTTTGAAGTAACTTTGAAAACAGATTTAAACCTGAAATATTAGAGAACGTTGAAAAATTTAGGGATCATTTTATTAAAAGGGCACTGAGCAGTTAGTGTGTGCTGTAACCCGCGCTGTGTACTGTGATCTGTGGTAGCAGCACAGGGCCAACGCAGCGTGGCCCGATTTCCACGCTTGCTGTGTGTGTTGGGGTAGCAAGTGAACAGGTTAGGGACAGAGAATGGGTGGGATGATTTGCCTGTAAGGTATGTGATTAATGGATTAGTGCGGGTGCAGTTACCGCTATCTCCATGAGTAGAGGTAAGTGTACACATGCTAATTTTAGGTCACATTAGGGCAGGATGAACAGCGTTAACTGCTGGGAAGATGCTTTTCACCCCCTCCCCCCTGACAGTTAAGTGGTGGTGCACCTAATGCACTATGATATTGAGTGCTATTGGCTCGTTAAGAGGAATACAGCGCCATTTAGTAGGACCACTGCCGCCTTATGATTAGACAAATTTTCAAGATTGTCAAATTTTCTAACAATATTACATCAAATGGAAAATCTGTTTTAATTGCTTAACTTCAACAGTAGCAACAGTACAAGTTTTCTACTTTGTGGTCACAAGTTTTTAATCTGCTCTCAAATTTAACCACATCATGCTGCAGCTCGAGCTTGATTATAAATAATTTCTCCAAATTGGCAAAAACTTTTAAAATTTAAAGCTATAGAAGCATCAGAAGAATCTTGGTCAAAATCGGCTGCGTCAATGAAGGTTAAGGTTTGTTTAGAATTTTCTTTAATTGCCTTATCTTTATACTGTAATTTACTTTCGATGGTATTAGAAAATTTCTTCCTTCGACCAAGGAGAAAGCTTGGGACAAACAACTGGAGAACTTACCTTAAGAGGTTCTAATAAAGGGGCAGTGAGAACTTCACTCAATGCTGATGCAGCACTCTGTTCCTCAGATTGCCCCAGGTTTTTTTCCAGGGCTTCGAGTGGCTCAGATCTCCTGACAACAAACTGCAGCCGATGGACTCAAGCCAACATATGAGTCGAATGAAGAACTTTCAACTGCCTCCAAGGACTCCCAACAGTTCCTCATCCAAAATGGCAAGTAAATATTCCTGGGCTTTAAATATAACCTCCTTCTCTTGGTTTGCAACTGGCCGTTCTGTGAGAGCTTGTGTGCATTAGTGATGCTGAGGGCTAAGCTATCGGTAGCTTAACTACTGGCAGGGTCTCTCAAGATGGACAGGTCTCGGCTGAGGTGCCAGACCAAGACAAACAATCCGTCTGGGCATCAGCAGAATGGGATGGTGTTGGCAGCGGAGAATCACATTTCTGTGACAATGGCAACAACACTAAAATCAAACTGCGGAAGAAAGGCCTGGTAATCTACTTCCGTATCTTGCCACGAAAACCCAGTGGATAGTCACAACAAAACAAATTGCACCATAGTGCTGGAAGATAAGATCACCAGGTTGGAAGGCACTCAACTGGCTACTGGGCAGGAGCTGAAGACATTTTGGAGTAAAGCCAGCATTTATGATTTGGTTGGATCAAAGCCCTTGGGATGTCTGACTGCTGATATAGCTGCGCATGAAATGAGTCAGAAGCTGCAAAGATGTCTTACATATTGGGACATGGAAAGCATGTAGCCTGAACCAAGGGAAGTTGGAGGTGGTCAAGAACGAAATGGAATGTGTCAGTGAACTGGATCTATTGAGTGTCAGTGAACTGAAAGATCACATGGCATCTGATGATCACGTTTATCATATCTCACCTCAGCTGTCTCTTTTCCAAGTTGAAGAGCCCTAAACTTTTAGGCCTTTCCTCATAGATGTCTTTCCATCCCCTTTACCATTTTGGTGGCTCTTCTCTGTACTTTTAATAGTGCTGATAAGAGGGAAGATTTCTCTGTCTGAACATGCAGAATGTTTAGATTAGTAATTATGTCACTATTTTTCATTTATTGCTTCTATACCACCCTCTCAGCAACCAGGCAGATAATGGTCAATAAAAAGAGATGAAAAACAAACCCAATAAAGCCCCATCACTTACATACCCCAAACTATCTGCACTGAAAGAGATCCCATCCCCCATTTTACCTCAAAAACTCAGCTTTAACAGCTAACACTGCCAATCCTTGTGTAATCTGTTAGCTGAAAGCCCATGCTTGTGAAATCAGAAGTGTAAAAGTGAAAGACTACTGAGTTCAGAACAAATGAAAATAATAACAAAGACTGAAACAGTTCAGTAAAGCTACTGTAGGTCTTACTATTAGAACAAGACAGATCATCCCTTCACTTCACCACCATCGTATCCCGTAATGACTGTCTTCCCTGTCCATAGGTTTGAATGGGCTTCTGGAGTTATTTCTTTATGGCTCTAAAATGAAATTTCAAGTAGTAACTATATTTTTATGTAGTCTTTTAATGCAGCTGAAATAAAACAGGCCAATTTTATTCCTTTTTGTAGTTTTCACTTTTATCAGTGCAGAATCTTCCTTAATAATTTTCCATCATTTGTTTAAATGGATTTGGTTTAAGTTAAGTCTGCCCTGGCTCGGGCGTCCCTCATGGCCTCCATAGCATTCTCAGCCTCAGCCATGCCAAGAAAAAGAGAGTGCATCTAAGAATCCAACTGCTATCTCTTGTGCTGGACCATTGAAATTACTTTCAAGCAGCTTAAGGCTTTGAATGAAAATTTCTAAAAGAATACAACTACAGAATGAGTTAGAAAGAGACATTCTATTTGTCTATAAGCTAAACAGTAAAACATTTATCATGCAAAATTTAACCTTTACAGAAAAAGAAAATGTTTAGCATGCTTGTACTTGTACTTTTCAAGCTTTTGAAGTAGGATTATGTAAAAATCCAATCTGTGGTTTTTTTTCATGATTTGATGCTTGCATAATTGTATTGAGTGGGTTTTTTGTTTTGTTTACAGATGATGATGATGATTTAAAAGCTATGATAAAAAATTAAAATAGAATATAAAGTACATGTCAAGCACTGGAATGTCCACAGTTCCTGTCACACTTCACATTTAGTTAATATACTGCATACCTCAGAAATGTGGTTTATAATTGTATTTTATAGTTCAGAGATGGAATAGGTAGACTGAGGAAGTCAACCTTAGGTATCTGGGATGCAATCAGTTTAAAAAAAATTAAAAAGACTACCCAAGAGGGAAGGGTAGAGCAAGCATGAAAAGAATGAAAAAGCTGAGGACAATGCTGGAAAGCAAGGCGAGGAGCCACCACTTGTGCCACAAGAGTTGGCTATTGGGAAATTCCTTTTCTCTCTCTAGTATATCAAATATAGCAAACCATTCTGTAGATAGGGACCTGTACACCAAAGCAAGAATGCCTTGTACAGTCCAACTGAATTTTGAGATAGGAATTACAAGGAAATGAAGAATGCAGTGCCCAAATAGGTGTGTATGGATTAAGCAGATTCAGTGGAAAGTTAGGCACACCTGAATGAAAACGTTTGAGAAACAATTAAGGGCTTTCTTACTAAAGGTTTTAATTGTGTTAATTTAATTAACGTGCGTTAAGTGCTCACAGCCCTTTTATTTCTATTGGGGCAATGGCACATAACGCGTGTTAACTTCACTAATGAGTGTTGATCTTTAGTAAAAGAGAGCCTTAGAATTTTTAAATTAAATTCAAAACAATGGGCAACCAGAAGAGAGAGAACCTGCTCGTATTTTTTTTTTAAGCTCCCAAAGAGCAATTTCCTTATCCTGCTAAACCAGCCCAGAAAAGTGGGTTATGTTCCCTTGCCAGCATCTGGAGGCAAACAAGGCACTTTCAGTAGAGATGTCCTCAGGATCTACATAGGCTGGTGCAGCACTGAGAAAAGTCAGTATTGTTTGTCTTCTGAAAGTGTCAAGATGTGTGGACTGATGCGACAGTGCAGATAGGCCTTCTCTGGCCCAGGCTACATTCCTGTGGCCTGTATAGTTCAGACCAGTAGGCCCAGCGTTGCAGGATTTGATCCAACCAAGAACCGGTTTGGATCGATCCCGCTACTGAAGAACTGAGCAAGTAGCAGCACAGCATGCGTTTGCGTTGCTGGTGCCGCATGCTTAGGCCATTGGAGGCCACCTCAGGGTAGCAACTCCGTGGTGGCCCAGCGGCCTGATCCCCCTACCCGCTAGTAGTTGTCATCAAACCACTGGCGGGTGGGGGGATTCCCACCAGTGCAGCTCTGGGATCGGGATGCCATTTTTGGCCCGCTTTGCCGAACATGGCCTGTGGCAGGAACTGGTTCACACGAACTGGGCCGAACAAGTTGAATCCCACCACTGCCCAGCGTTTGCTTGCAGCTTGGGTAGGCCCTTCTCTCTTTGAGCCAATAGCTTGCTCTGCGTCAGGCCTCTTTAAGACAGTTGGTTTTCCTGAGCCTGCGCTGGCATTCAGGTTTCCTAGGCCAGTTTTGCTGGTGCAGAGATTCCCTTTATGATCCTTTTTTCCTTTCTGCTATTTTGATTTGGTTTTTGCTGCAGTTTTTGTCCTTTGGTCAGTCTTCACTTTTTTTTTATCGTATTGTAGCTCTGCAGCCATGCCTTGTTCTTGGCACTGTGCTGTTTGGTTCTTACATTCTTTGCTCCATGGCTTGCTTTTTTTGGCTCAGAGTGCAACAGAGACACCCCAGGTCACTTTTTTTTGGGACAACCCACTGTATCTCCTGTGATTTTTTTTTTTTTTTTCCCCGCTAGTGGGACTGCAGCCATCTTGGATGGGCCATGACACTAGCTGTGGGGGTAATGTGGTGTAGGTGGCTATAGGTTCCAGCTGATAGACTCCTATGTGGCACTTGGGGCCTGTGTTTGATCTGTTCAGAGCAGTAGTTTTGAAATGGCTCCTAGACTGTTATCATCTGTATTGGATGGCTGCATGGCAACCCTCTCCTGCAAGTGCCAGGGCCCTGACCTCCCCTACAGATGGGACTCAGGGGGCCTCCTGGTGCTCTCCCCTCCAACAGTTAGGATTTTGATGCTCCTGCCATCTCGTTTTCTTCTGTTCACTCTTTTTCAGGAGTCTAGCCTTCTCCCTCTGGGGGATGGCTAGGTTGGAGGACGAGTCACTAAAACAGTGAGGGCTTCCCCTGGCATGGGGAGAAATCCCATCCTTGGGGGTGCTCTTCCCCTTGTCAGCCTTTCGTATTGTGAAATCCCCTTTGGCAAAGGTGTTTTCAAGTGAACTCTGGAGGGAGTGAGGTGTCCATCTGATGTGTCTCCCCCTCCCCCTTTCTGAGCCTTTGAGGAAGCTGGTATCCTTTCCTTGGCAGTCACAGTCGAGGCTGAGGAGGTCTTAATGCAGCTGTATCCTCTGCCCCAAGAGGAGATGGAACAGCTTTTTGTTTTTCCCCAAGATGGATGCCCGGATCATGATGGTGGCAAAGTGCACTTTTCATCCCTATGGGGAGGAGCTGTGCTGAGGTAGTCTCACAATGGGAGGATGGAATCCCTCTGCAAGAATGCCTTCTCTGCTTCAGCCTTGGGCACTCATAAAGCGCTTTGTACGGGCTTGGTAGGCTAAGAACGTTTACGCTGGATTCAGTAGTTGCTGGGTAGCCTCAAGTTAGCAAGATTGAAGTCTGCAGTGTCATTTGTGGCGAGTGTCCTGTAAGACCTTATGATGGTAGCCTGAAGGTGACTCTGCCTCTGGATTTGGGATGTATGTGCCACTTCCAAGATGCAGCTGAGCAAAATCCCCTTTTAAAGGCAAGTTGCTATTTTGGGAAGATCTAGAGCAGCTAGTGAAGGACTTTAGTGAGGCTCATAGAAGGCAGGCCCAGGGATTCTACAAGCTCCCTTCATAGGTCCCAGCATGACCCTTGGGGGTATTTCAGGACTGGAAAGGGTCTGCACATGGATCCTCCCTACCTGTGAGGCTAAGCGCAGGAAGGTTCAGGCCTTTTATGGCTCCCACTATTCTTGAGATCTAGCAGGCATCTCCTCAGGTGTTAGTAAGTTGATGCAATGGATCCCTCCTGACAGATGTCTCTGATGGTTTACTCAGAATGGATCCATGTCATGTCAGACCAGTGGATCCTCTAGGTCCTCCAAAATGGGTACATGCTATATCTTAGAGTCTCTTGTGAATGAATGCCTTGTGGAGTCTCATGGATGGGCCATGGCACTAGATGTGGGGGAATGTGGTGTAAGTAGCTACAGGTTCTAGCTGATAGGCTCCTATGTGGCCCTTGGGGCCTGTTTTTGATCTGTTCAGAGTAAGTAGTTCCTGAAATTGCTCATGTATTGGATGGCTGTATGGCAACCCCCTCCTGTAAGGGCCAGGATTCTGACTCCCTTACAGAGGGGACTCGGGGGGGGGGGGGCTTCCTGGTGCCCTCCCCTCCAACAGCCAAGAGAATGGCAGTTTAGGACACTCTTCAGTGCCTCCTGCAGTTGCAGGCTGTTATATCCATACTCTCTCTGCAGAGCACAGTCAGGGGCATTATTTGATTTACTTCATGGTGCCCAAGAAGGGTGGATTTTTTTTTTTTTTGCCTCTTTTTGGACCGGAAAGCATTTAATGCCAAACTAAGGTACTCCATTTCTGTATGGAGACCCTAGGGTTGGTCATGGCATCAGTCCATCAAGAGGGTTTCTAGCCTTACTGGACATATCAGAGGCACATTTTCATATTCCTATTTGATGGCAGCATCAGTGGTTCCTCTGTTTTTTCATGCTGGTTCATTATCTTCAACCCTATCCACAGTGCCTCGCAGCTTCTTGAATTTCATGGTGGTAGTGGTTCAGTGCAAGTAAGGATCCAGGTTCACCCATACCTGGATATCTGGTTGATTTGCTGCAACTTCTTAGAGAAGCAGGGAGGGGTAATAACTACTCCAAGAGCAGCCTAGTTCCTTCCCTGGGTGCCCATTTCAGTACTCTTGGGCAAAGTGCTTCTCACTCTGGAAAGATTGGACAAGTTGTGGCTGCAGCCTTGGAGTCTCTGCTTTCAGGGAACTCACAGGGCTTGGAATTACCTGTAGTTCCTGAGCTTGATGGCATTGATCATGGTATTATTGCCTTGGGCCAGGGCGCTTATGCGCCCCTTGCAGGGACACTACCTAACTTGCTGGTCTCTCTCCTCCCAGAAGTTTGAACAACATTTGCCTCTTTCTCAGAAGATCAAGGGGGAATTAATCTGGTGGCTACAGACTCGCTCATTGATGGACAGGATGTCTCTTGAGGCACAAAATTGGATAAAAGTCACTTTCAAAGCCAATCTGTGGGGCTGGAATGCACATTGCCTGCGTCAGTTAGTCTGGAAGCCTTTTAGTCTATCAACAAGCTGAAGGCAACTTACCTGTCTTTCTGAAGCGATTTTGGTCCCTCTAGAGCAGGGGTTCCCAAATGTTTTGCCATTGCACCTCCCTTTAGTGTAATCTTAATGTACACACCTTCCCTAAAAATCCAAACACTAAAATGAACAATGAAAATAATACAATGAACTTTAATAAAGATATAAAAAAATATATATGTTCAGATGAAACAAAAATAATTTATCCTAAATAATTATAAAATAATTATATTATTCTTCATAACCACTTTAATGAGATGTATGTTGCTGCTTTTGACCAGTTAGGACAGAAAATCGAGGAACACTCTTTGATAGTGCTAGGTGAATATCATGTCTGGCATCCAATTGATTTTTAAATTTCATCATACTGACTAACGTTGAAAATCCAGATTCACATAGATAAATTGTAGCAAATGGGACTAAGGCTAAAAGAACATTATTTGTCAAAACTGGGTATGCAGCCCTTTGGGAACACCAGATTTCATCAAGATTTTGATTGACAAAATTTTGCCTTAGCAAAGATTTGCTCTGTAGTTCAATGAGATTATCATTATTATCGGCACCATCACTCAAAACCAAATTAAAAATGGAAGGATTCAGAATCTACTGGTCACTGGTCAATTTATTTTTAGGGAAATAACCCTCAAATGAGTCCATGAAATTTTCCAGATGAGTCAAAATATCGTATTTAACCAATTCTGATTAGTTTCTGTAAAACAATTTTTAGAGAGAATATTCTCCTAATTAGGAAAATTTGCAGAATTGTCCTTTGCTATGTGTCTTTTCCAAAGCTCCATTTGTTGCTTGAAGGCACCAGTCTTCTCATCTGCATCAAGAACATTCACGTATGATCCTTGAATTGCAATGTTCAGGTCCTTCAAGTGTGGGAATATATCTGCAAGATAGGCCAGCGACAAGATGAAGCTTTCTGATTCAAATTCTTTACATAATTTGTTTTCTTTTTCTCGAAGAAACATGGCGATCTCGGCTCTAAGTTCCATAACATGAGTGAAGACTTGTCCACATGAAAGCCAGTGCATTTCGGTATAACAGAACTTTGTGTTGAACCCCAACTTCTTGGCAGAGTATTTTGAAGAATCTGTGGTTCAAAGCCTGAGACCAAATGAAGTTTCTGTTTTGAACAGTGGTGTCCATGGCTAATTTTTTTTTTTTTTTTTGGAGGAAGAGTTTTTCATGCTAATGCATACCCACTTTCATCCTAGTCCTAATTTTGCTCTTGCTCTTTTCCCTTTCAACCCAGTCCCATCTTAATGGTAGAGGAAAGCTGTGAGCTTCCTGGCTTTTCAAGTCAATTTTCTGGCCTTCCCCATAGAGGTGCCTCTTTATATGGTAGCCTGACCCCTAACAGTAGTACCACAATTCTATTGCTAGGGTTCAAGTGGTGCAATTTTGAACTCAGTGCCACCGAGAGCTGGAGAGACACAGAATTGCTCCTGACCCAAGACCATTGGGCCACAACTGATAGTAGAGGCGAGCCTTGGGAGAATTCTATGGAGTTGGGGGAGGGAGGGGTGGAGTGCTTTGGGGAGTTTTACTATTTTAAGCCTGTTCTGGCCCCTTTAAGTTGACAGCCAGGAGCATTGGGCTATGTGTTGGAGGCCCAGTGCTGCTCGTTGGCTTGGAGCTGGCGTTGTTCACTCTTGGAATGTTGCATCTTGCAAAGTTCAATGCAAGTTAGATTATTCATTTACTGCATGAGTCAGTTCGGTGACTCCCACAGGAAATTAATTGTGGTAAAGTCCAAGATTTTACTGCAGCTTAGTAACTAGTCCCCTAAGTGATAGCCAAGTGCTATAGTCATTCATGCAGCCTCAGCTTGGGAGGTGTATAGCTGCATATTATTTAACTGGCTCTGCTTTAATGCGGCTCTTTTACTTTATGGAAAAAGGTGAATTGTGATTTTCCTTCGTTTTCCCCCTTTTTCAGCATCTTGGATTCTCCCCTTCTTTTGACTTGAAGTCTTGGATTTTCTTTGTTATGAAACATACAAAACAGAAATAAATATTACCTTGATAAGGCCTGCTTTCTCTTGCAAGCTTTACTGGTAACATTTTTACCCCAATATTATTATAATAAAAGTTAACAAAAATTCTAGTTCTCAGTTTCTGAACCCTAAGTGAGAAAGATCCTGCTTTCCTTACTGATAAATTTATTATGTTGTCCTATTTATTTATTTATCCATTTTCTTCTATACCGCCCCTTCCAGCGATCAAGGGCGGTTTACATGAAACATCTTAACAATTGTACACAGTTGAATACATTTACATTGAATACATTTACATTATTTGTGACCTGCTGTTCTCGGGAGGTCTTATTAGAACCCTTACCCTTGAACATTTTGTAAGTAGTATGCACAAATATGCTTTTATTGCCACTGAACCCAAATTATGGAACTCTCTCCGAAAAGAGATTTGTTTATCAGGTCGTTAAGAGGTTGAAACCTGGCTGTTTGAGCAGGCCTTTCAGGGCGTGCCAGACTAGGCAAATTACTATGATGGTTTTTTCCCTGAATGATGTCCTATTATTTCATCTTGGGTGGTTCTTATTTACATAATATACTTTTATACTATGGGTTTATCCTATATTTGTATTTTTGTGGTTTATATTATAATTTGTTGCATATCATAGTGCAACTAAAATGCCTACCCAATTATCAGTTAAAGACTTAAAACTATCCAAAGCACAGCTATACGGACTCTTGGCACGCACTAAGAAATTTGATCATGTAACCCCCCTCTTTATTCCATATCATTGGCTCCCCACTGGTCCAATGCATTCAGTATAAGTTTTTTTTTTTACATTGTCCCATAAGGCACTCCATAACAATGCCCCTTAGTACCTCACTCGTCTTACTATTCCTTACACGCCCCACGCCCCCCTTGCTTGAGCTAAGCATAAAACTACTAGGTACAGCATCTTTTTCTTTGTGGCCCCTACCTTTATGGGATTGTCTACCATCTCATATCCAACTTGAACCTTCTTTCAACAAGTTTGAGTACCTGCTAAAAGCCTACCTTGTTGGGCTGGGCCTGGAGGACTAATGCTGGTGGTTTCTTTGGTGTAGTTTGATGTGACTTTCCCCTCTTTCCTTTTGATCTCTACCCCTTTTCTGTTTGGAATTGTCATTCCTTTCTGCTTCTATTTTCTGTTTTTATATAAGGTTTGTGAAACGCTCTCAATGTCCTCCTCGAAGGACAGTATATGAAATGACAATAAGTGATAAACAATGTAATGTTTGTTACCTTGGGTCTCTGTGAAATGAGGACTACAAATAAGTAAAGCTCACTGTCACAAGGTCTCAGTCGTTACTACTACTACTGCTCATCATTTGTATAGCGCTATAAGGCATATGCAGCATTGTAAATATCTGTGTAAGAGAGTCCCTGCTCTTCAGAGAAAACTGGGGACTGGAGTTTGGTAAGATGCACATAAGTGCTGAACAAGAGAGTGAGGGATATCGAGATCCAAAAACCGTTCTGGATTGTTTGAGTTGAAGGGACAAATATGTATAAGCACAATGCAGGCCAGGGGAGCGGTGGCTGCTGAGACTGATGGGGGAGGTTAAGGATGATGGAGGGGTGCTACAGCTATTGATACTATTGAGAAGAGAGACTGAGAATGAAGGAGTAATGTCTGTGACTGGGGGGAAGGATAATGAAGGAGATGATTGAGGTTTAGAGGCTGATGGTATTGAGGAAGGGTGGATAGACCAGTGGACGGGGGAATAGTCTAAAGCAGTGCTGCCCAAATATTTATTTAATACTTAAAAAGTCAAGTGACCCCCAGATAATGAAGAAAGCAAAATAGCGAAGCTCACGCCCCTATCCTTTCTCATATACTTCCCCTCCCCCACGTATCCAAAGTACAAAAGCAGCAGCAGTGTCTGCAACAGCATCAGCACTTAGCACAGGACCCTTTGTATCTGTGTGTGTTCACAGACCCCAGTATTCTGCATGGGTTTCAAGTCCAACAGGAAGCTCGCACATGAAGGAGGGGCAGAGCCTGTGAATCTTCACTGACTCACTCGGTCCTCATGCTGACTGCCGCTACTGGGCATAGGTCATAGTGGAGGACCAGAGAGAGTGGAAGTAGTCTTGTTTCTGTGACACCATATAATGATGATGTGACCCCATTTGGGACCCTGACCCACAGTTTGGGAACCACTGGTCTAAAGAATGTCTTTGGAAACTTTGTACTTCATAGAGAGTGTGTGTTCTACACAATGACATTTATGGTGGGCATTTTTCTAGTCCTTTGTTATCAAGCAGTCAGCTTCTGCAAAGTAAAATTACAGAGCCCACAATGAAATTGTTTTAAAAGGCATGGGGACAGTTTGCTAAATGTAATGAGGGGCCTGACTGGCGGTCTGTCACGGGTTTGGACAGCATCAAGCTAAAATGGGAGGATCACATGGATGATTTGAAGCTTAAATCAGTGTGATTGTGCTTGTAAATTGACCATGTCTTTCAGAGTATTTAGCTGATGTGCACTGGGCTTTTTAAAAAATCAATTCATAGGCTGCACAGCAATAAGTTGTAAAAAGCCTTCAAAATGCTACATCCCGGTGCAAAGCGGGATATAAATGCAGCTAAATAAATAAATAAATACATGGGTAGAACACAGCACTTAAAACATGAAGTATCTCCTTTAGTCAGCTCAGCTTATGCTATTGTTCCTGAAAATACAGCTAATGCTGTTTTAGTCAAGGGAAGAGTGTGGATGAGCCATTTTGATTGACTCGAAAGGAATCGGATTAAGAGGAGTCTATAGTTAATCGGAGTGAGGAAGCTCAGAGCATTCTCTTAGAATCCAGCAAAAATGAAACAATGATGTTCCTAATAACAGTGGACTCTTGAAACTGGAGGATAAGAAGTCCATGATAAAATGTTTCTACTAATTCCAGTGTTGATAACTTAAAAACAACAAAAACCCCCAAACAACCTCAAAAAAAACAAACAAACAAATAACCTCTCATATTTTTCTTTTCCACAAAGAAACACACAAAACATGAACCCCTTTTCTTTTAGAGAGAATTGGGCCTTTTGTAAAGGCCATGTGGCAGCTGCTTTGATTTACTGAACAAATTCTACTAATTTTTGCCTGAATACAGATACTAAAATTCAGTCTCTTAATTTTTATTTTCATACCCATTAGATATACAGGTGTACTGGACATTGTATAGCATGAAATAAATTGCTGTGTGAACTGGTGCAGCAGAGCAGATAGGCCTGCCTCCCCTAGCCCAGACCATGGTCCGATTGATCTATGTATTTGCTTGGAGCTCAGGTTTGCCCGTTTCCTCGAGCCGACAGCTGCTGTATGTCTGGAGATCCAAGATGGTTGCACTTTGACTCTGTCTTTTGTGTTCTTTTGCCACAACTGTGGCTAACCATAAAAATCATCTTTACTTAAAAATGTTTCTAAAGCTGATTTATCTTCGACTGACTGATCCTATGGATCTTTTGGCTCAGATGATAGGTGAATCTACATTGTTGGTTTCAGTGCTTCTTAGGTCTGATTGGGATTGGGTGTTTTTAAAATGTTTTTCCATTCTAGGTACGGAAGGTTTCTTGGGTGCATTATTAGGATGCATCCTGATATTTCTTTTTGAAATTCAGTCCCACTATCTAATGTTTTTGGCCTTAAGGGATCAGGTAGGGGCTGTGGGTGCAAATTTATGTTGAACTATCTAGGTAAGTATAAGATTACATATCTGTCTTATACTACTGTGTTATATGAAATAAATCATTTGAAGACTTTTGTCATCAATAAAGATGAGCTGCTTTCTGATACTGAGGATATTTGAAATATTGTGCCTGGTACTTTGATATGTTGTACAATAACTGCCTGGTAGCATTATTATTTCATAATTGCTTATTTCTTTTCCTGGACTTAACATTTATACTCATGATGCAGTAGTTTTGTTTTTCATTCTTTTTCTTAATATATGTATAAACATTAAAATAAACAAAACAAAACAAAAAACCCAACTGCACTGTACCCAGCACAGTTTCCCATGGGTTTCATCACTGATGGGCCAGACAGTGGAAAGGAGGACCCTCACAGGGCCCCTGAGTGGGTGGTAAGTTTGGGCCCAGACTCCACTTCCCTCTTGTTGTCCTCTTATCTACTTGCTGAGTTTTCTAATAATTTTTTCTGATTTTTTTTTTCCATATTCCTCATTCAATTCAGTTGGCTGTAATTGGCTCTCCTTTGGCTGCTTGCAATAGAGCAGCTTCAAATTAAAAAAAAAAAAGATTCTTCAGCAGCTGGGTCTCCCTGGACCTTTTTCTCTCTGTGGGGACAGTTTCCCTGGTCAACTTGACATATGCTGGAATTCTCTCTAAAGGGTTTTTTTTTCTCTTTGATGGCGGTTTCTTTTTCATGTCGTGTGGTTTTTGTTTTGTTTTTTCCCTCTCTCCTGTGCTCAACCGCATTCCAAAGCAGCCTTTTTGTTTTCCCTGTGGCTGCAGTCTTTTGGCTTGGGAGTAGTGAGAATACCTTGGGACATTTTTGTCTGCATGTTCAGGATCCAATTCTGTGTTTGGTGCCTCTTCCAGGTTCCCCTCTGGTGGGCTCCATGTTCAACAATTTCCCTCCTCCAGCAGGTTCCACAGCCATTCTGAATGGCTACATGGTCCCTGTGGTAGGGCGACTGCAGCCTCAAGCTCATAGGCTCCCCTCCTCCGTAGGTCCTCCAAGCCTTGCTGGCAGCAGCAGACGGTGGGAACGAAGGAAGGTAAATGTTTTTTAATGTATTATTTGGTACTGGTTTACCAAAGGGGCTTTATGTACTCTGTAATGGAGTTGTTGTGAGGTGTTAAAGGTCCCCTTGAACTTCAAATGTAGGTGGGATAGGAGTAGGGAAATGATTAGTGGAAGAGTTCACTGGTTTTCAAGAGATGTTGATGTCTGTTCTTTCCAAATGGTTTCTGGGGTTCCCCTTAACCTTTCTGTCACCTACCTTACCCTTTTTCTGGCTTTCTTATATAAGACTGTTTTTTGTCAAAAGTTTAATTATTGATGATTAGCCAAATTTAAAGTGATCTCTATCTTTATTACATTAACCTACCTTGCTATTCAAGTCGTCATAGCTGTTTGTTTGGTTTCTCAGAACCCCTCCCAGTCATCTTGGTGGCAAAGAAAAATGGTTTAAATAGCTATGAACGGACAACCAGGTGGAGAATGGAAGCTACTTTTCAGGTGTACATCTTTCTCAAGATACTATGAAAATATTCCATACCCACTCCACTAGTTGGTTATATTCTTAAATTAACTCCTAAATTACTTCAACTCTCTTGGAGTTTTTACTTAGTAAGAAGTTGCCTCTTCCTCAGTTAATCACTGCTTGTATTCCTTTAGAGCAGGGGTCACCAACCTGCGGCCCGCGGGCCGCATGCGGCCCACGAGGTCCCTTCGTGCGGCCCGCGAGGCTCTACCCCGGTTAACATTACGTGCGGCCCGCCAAGGATTCCCGCCATTGTATCCACGCGCTCGCAGCTCACCGACGACCACCTGCAAGCGTCCCTTCTCCTGTCAGTGTCATCTGTGAGGCCGGACTTTAAGCGTTTGTCTGCTAGCATGAATCATCAGCCATCTCATTAAATTCAATAAAGGTGATCAGCCATTGTTTTCATAATTTTGCGTCTGTTGTTTTTTTTCGCGGGGGCGGGGAGAAGGGGGGTGCGGCCCGCGAGGCTCCCGGTAGTCGGCTGTGCGGCCCGCGGCCCTATGGAGGTTGGTGACCCCAGCTTTAGAGGTTTCCCATCATGGCCTTTCCATCTTAACTCCATGCCTCTTGTTTTTTGTGGTATGTCTTATCTGAGGACTTGTACCAATGTGTTCTGGTAAAGCGCTGTACGCATAACTATTAATGGTAATCTGTGGATGTGTCAGTATATCGTCCCACTTCAAGCACTGCTCACAGGTTTATCCACGTGGAGCAGCAGCATGTCTGAAACATAAATTGGTGAAGAATCCAATTAGTATCAGAACAGATGGAATTCCTTGCCACAGGCTTCAACATGATTAGCAAAGGTATATCTATGAGAATTGCATTTAAAAAAACAAATGGTTCAATTAAAGGTTTAAGATATGTAAAAAAAAAGGTACTTTACATGCAGAGTGATGACAACTCTAGCATCTGTCATATATATCAACAGGCCAAAACCGGGAATAAATTCATGGGTCACTTTTTCTAAAATCATGTAACAAAGCAATGATTTTTCTCAAGTGATTTATTTATAAGCAAGATATGAAACACTTTTCATGGGGGTATAGGGGAGAGGTAGAACATTTTTAAACTACACATAGCTTAAATTTGGGCTTACTGTTAACTTTGCAGACAATGTGCACAGTTGCCAGACTATCTGGTTGAGGTCCTGTCAAGCCTAGGGCTAATGACCAGATTCCAGAGCTAGAGATTCTAGTGCACATATTACATTTAGGGATCTCTGGTTAGAATTAAATAGTAGAAGACTTCTAAGAACAGGCCTTTGAAGAGTTGGGCTTTTCTTTCTCTTGCTTAAAATTTCAGTTATATCAAAAGTATTAAAAAGATAAAAATGAGCAAGGCAATGGATATTGCAGTATTGCCAGACTACTGAATAGGCATTGATGGACCTATAAAGACAAAAGTAACCCAAATGCCCTTAAGTACAGAGCAGACAGAACTTAGATTCCAAATTACCCCGCCTACCGATAACCAGATTAATCTGACAAAAATAAAGCCTCTAAAATGTTTATATGCAAATGCTAGAAGTCTAAAAAATAATATGGGAGAGTTAGTATATTTAGCACTAAATGAGAAGGTAGATATGATTGGTATCTCAGAGACATGATGGAAGGAAGACAACCAGTGGAACACTGATACCTGGGTACAAATTATATTACAATGATAGAGTAGATCAAATTGGTGGAGGGGTTGCACTATGTTAAAGAGGGCATTGAGTCACAAAGTATTAAAGTTTTGCAGGAAACAAAATACATTGTATAGATTGAAATTCCATGTAAAAAGAGGAAGGCAATGGCAGTAGGGGTATACTATTGACTGCTAGCCACAATGAACAAATGGATGATGATAAAATGCTTTAAGAAATCAGGGAAGCTAACAATATTTACAACACAGTAATAATAATGGGTGAGTTCAATTAACCCCGATATCTACTGGGTCAATGTCATAGCAGGACATGCTAGGGAGATAGTTTCTAGATGAAATAAATGATGGCTTCTTGGAGCAATTGGTTCATGAACTGACAAGAGGGGAAGCCATCTTGGACCTATTCCTTAGTGGAACACAAGATCTGGTGCAAGAGATAAGGATGTTGAGACCACTTGGCAATAGTGATCATGGCATCATAACGTTTGATTTAATAAATGGAGGAAGGATGGCAAGGAAAGCCGCAGTACTATTTTTTAACTTGAAAAAGGGAGACTAGGATAAAATGAGGAAAATAGTCAAGAAAAAAACTAAAAGGAGCAGCTGCAAAGGTTAAAGATTTATCTCCAGGAACAGGTAGGAATGAGTCTTCACATATGGGTATGTCGGTACCGACGGAGCCTGCGCGGGAATGCTCCCCAGCGTCCAGAAAGAGAAAGCTTTTGGGAGCATCCCACATGCATGCGCGCTGCCTTCCCGCCCATTTACTTCCCTCTCATCAGTTTTCCGTTTTCCGCGGTGCCGGCAGGACGTTTATGGAAAAGCCAACCACTATCCTTAAGAAATGTTCTAAGTGTGACGGTACAGATATTTTTTCAGACACCCATACTTGGTGTCTTAAATGTTTGGGTCCTGACCACGGCTCACTGGAGTGTCTTTCCTGCTGGACCTCAAACAGAAGAAATCTTCAGAATCAAGCACAACTCGATACCCGGTTCACATCTCTCTCGATGTCACCAGCTAGAATATCTCCACAGGATCAGGTAACCAAACAAAAGTCTGTAAAGACTATAGCCAGTCCTCGAGTGGTAGATCTCCTTTCCAGTATCGAGATTGCTCCAGCCTTGCCCTCAAGGACATCTTGGCAATAAAGCCCCGGCGGGAGTCTTCGGGCTCCAAAGCATTAACGGGGCTTCAGGTTGTTCCCGGGGTTCCTACCTCGGAGAACATACCTGGGCCATGCTCGGTGGTTGTGGCCACTTCGGGCGGTACCGACTGAAGAGCTTACTTAACCCTCTCCTCACCAGCAACCTACTGGGCTCTTGAAGCTACAGAAAACTACATTCAAAAACAATGGGAAGGTTAATCAAAATACACAATAAAATACACACATCTATATAAAAATACACCAAAGCTTTAGTGGAGAGAAACTGAGAGAAACACGTTCTCCCTGTTTACTCTAACTTACTAGCCGTGGTTCACTTTATTTATAAGGCTCTTGTAGATGATACAGCATAATTTCACTTTATTATTACACGTCAGATATACGTATTCATCATATCATAAGTCAATGTCTAATCACTGTAGGTCAGTATGTGGAGACATACATGGGGTCCAAGACATAACTGTTTACTGCTACATAGATCATTATGAGGAGACATACAGGATTCCAAGACATAATTGACCTAATTGACATAATTGTTTACTGTTGACAGCTTGATATCTAATAACCCGAAGTACTGCTTGATATCTACTAACCCTGAGAGTATTTTAGCTAATAACCCTGAGACAGAGAGGCTAGAGTACAACCTGCCCTTTTTCTTTATTTATATAAACCTTCACTTAGTAAGCAAATTATATGAAGTTTTATTTCTAAGCAAGGTTCTGAACAGAATTAACTCTTTCTCAGGTTTAGTCAGTCTAATAGTGTACAGTACCCTGTACAAACAAACATGCTTTCACCGACACCCTGGCATCGGCTATGGTGATGGATGAAATACTCCTCACCGATGAACATAGTCTAGCGCTCTCGGTTACCTCGGTACCGCTGGAGTTGCTGCAGACCGTTCCTCCAGTATCGGTATCGCCTTCGGTACCGGTATCGGCATCGGTGTCGGTACCGTCCATGCTTGCTTCGACAGACTCGCTTCCTTCGATGCTGAGCCTGGAATCGATCTCTAGCATGGAGGATTCGGTACCGACTCGTCTCGGTATCGACTTTGGGTATTGAAGACATTGCTTTAAAGAAAATCTGATGCTTCATCCTTTCAAGTCTTCCGGTCCCGATGACTGCGATGAATCCATCGGTACCAAGGCTGAATTTTCCACAAATCTAGCCTTTACCCCTCATTTTAGAGGATATTCCTTGGGGGAGATTTCTTTTCAAGCTTTTTTGCTTGATATGGCAAAGTTACTTGCCATTTCTATACCTGGTAAAGAGTCCTTGTCAGGTGATTCAGAGACCCTGCAATCCCCCTGGATTCCAAAGGAGGTCATAATGCTTCCTTTGCATCAGATCTTACAAGATCTCCTTTTAAAAATGTGGGAAACTCCTTTAACGTTATCACCACATTCTAAGACACTTGACTCCATTTACAAGGTGCCACCTTCTCCAGGTTTTCAAAAGACTCAACTTCCTCATCATTCTATTGCAGAATCAGCAGTGAGGCGTATTAAGAGTGCAAAAAAGCACTCCTCTTATCCGCCAGGTCGTGAGTCTAGAACTTTAGATGCCTTTGGACGTCAATGCTTCCAGGCATCCATGCTTTCAGCAAGAATTATCTCATATATTTTCTATATGGGATTATCTCTTGAAGAGATCACAAAGAGCTTAAAGCTTTTGAACCCTTCTTTTCAAGAGCATAAAAGAGCAGACTATTTCTTACTAGCCAATCATGCTCAAAATATCTCTAGGTTCCTTAATCGTGCTTCCCTGGACTGTTTTGAGTCTATTAGCAGAACTTCTGCTATAGCCATAGGAGCATGACGCATGACCTGGCTCCAAGCTTCAGACTTGGACAGATGGGTACAAGAAAGACTGGGGAATACTTCTTGTACTGGTGAAAATCTCTTTAGCTTGAAGTAAAGCATCCTTGTTAATCAGTTAAACACTGATGATATTACTTTCAGAGGATTGTCAAAACTTTCCTCTATTCCGGCTAATAAAAAAATCTCCTAAAAAGCTTTATCCCCCTAGGGGAAAAAAGTTTTATCCATCTTCTACCCATTATACAGATGTTTCCAAAGATGGGCAACATCACACCAGGCTAAGAAAATCAAAACCTCAACAGGCTTAGCAAACCCAGCAGTCGCAGGGTTTCTGATGTTTTATTCACTTTTTCTGTGTGAGGTTTAGAACCTTTGAGCCTACTTCTTTTCAACAGAAGCATCTAAAATTCATCTCATCCATGCTGAGATATCAGTCATACATTGACTCAATCCTCGACTCTGGGCATGAATCTCTTGCTACAAGAGAAATCTATCCTTTTAGCTCTAAGAGCTTTTAAGGACTATCATACCCCAGCGATAACAGGTTTCTCCTTATAAAACAAAAGGAGCACTAACAACTAGGAGTAACAACTAGGACTACAAAAGGGGACTGTTACTTCTGGAGAGAGATCTGCAATTGTGAGTATATACTTCTGGGAATTTTCTGTAAGGAATTCTTTGTATTAAAGCTAATTAATCTGTGAACCCACTATTTTTTGTTAAATCAGTCCGGGCCTAGTAGCAGCAGTTTAAGTTTAAATTTAAAACACAGAAGACAACTTTCTGGTTACATATCATACCCAGCAGAGAGCTTGTAGTTTAAATTTCATAATAAGTTAGAGCCTAGCAGCAGCAAAAAGCTATAATTTTAAAATTTAAAATCAAATAAGAATATAGCTTACCTCAGCAGCACAGGACAGGGTACTGTGTAGCAGCCCTCTTATAATAAGTGTTATTTCCCTCCCTCCCTCCCTCCCTCCCCACACCCACCCACTCCTGGGATAATCATAGCTTTATAGGTACTTACACATCTTAAAAGACAGGGGGTGCTCTCAGGTGCAGCTCGTTACCCAAATCAGTCATACACTAAGGACCTGAGATTAATTAAGCTTCAAGTGAACAAGGTATATTAAACGTATTAGGTACAGTTTTATTAGTATAAATATCCATAGCAACTCTTAGGAAGTAAAGAACTTAAAGATCTAAACAAAAACTTAAAATTAAGATGCAGACAGCAGTCCAGCAGCGTGATGGGGGCTTTCCAGTCTTTTGCATTGAGTGTCACATGTATGATTTTCTCCTAGTTGGTGAGAGGTCTTACGTGTGCACTAGGTGCAAGGAGCTCTTTGCTCTCAGGGAACGAGTCCATTCTCTAGAGGCTAGAGTAGCAGACTTGCAAAACATAAGAAAGACAGAGGTACATAGACGAGACCTACAGGGATATAGTCCTGAAGTCCCACCTCCAGTCTGGCAGCATCCCTGATGCCATGGAGGAGAGAGGTCACGTGACAGGAGAGCATCACCCTGGTGTGGCAGGAAGTGATCCTGTAACTAGGACCTGTCCTCCAGGTGATGTAAAACCCTCTCGCACCGAGGAAGTTTCTCCAGGGCCATGTGCCCATGAGGGAAGGGTTAGGACAGCCGTTATAGTTGGTGATTCGATCATTAGGAATGTAGACAGCTGGGTGGCTGGTGGACGTGAGGATCGCCTGGTAACATGCCTGTCTGGTGCAAAGGTAGCAGACCTCACGCGCTACCTAGATCAGGTCTTAGATAGTGCTGGGGAGGAGTCTGCTGTCTTGGTACATGTCGGTACCAATGACATAGGAAAATGTGGTAGGGAGGTTCTGGAAGCTAAATTTAGGCTTTTAGGTAGGAAGTTGAAATCCAGAACTTCCAGGGTAGCGTTCTCCGAAATGCTTCCTGTTGCACGTGCAGGACCCAAAAGGCAGGCAGAGCTCCGGAGTCTCAATGCGTGGATGACACAATGGTGCAGAGATGAGGGTTTTGGATTTGTTAGGAACTGGGGAACATTCTGGGGAAAGGAGAGGCTCTTCCGAAGGGATGGGCTTCACCTTAACCGGGATGGAACCAGGCTGCTGGCATTAACCTTTAAAAAGGAGAGAGAGCAGCTTTTAAACTAGATAATAGGGGAAGGCCGACAGTCGCTCAAGAGCAGATGGTTCGGAAGAATGTATCCTTGAGGGATACTACCAAAAGCAGAGAGGTTCCAAAAAAGAGTAAAGTAGCCCAAATGCCCTCGAGTATGGAGCAGACAGAGCTTAAAGATCCCAAATTACCCATGTCTACCAATAGTCAAACTAATATGAATAAAATACAGTCTCTAAAATGCTTGTATGCAAATGCTAGAAGTCTTAAAAAATAAGATGGGAGAGTTAGAATATATAGCACTAAATGAGAGATTAGATATGATTGGAATATCAGACATGGTGGAAGGAGGACAACCAGTGGGACACTGTGATACCTGGATACAAACTATATCGTAATGATAGAGCTGATCAAATTGGTGGAGGGGTTGCGCTCTGTTAGAGAGGGCATTGAGTCAGAAAGGATTAAAGTTTTGCAGGAAACAAAATTTGCTGTAGAATCTCTATGGATTGAAATTCCATGTAAAAAGGGGAAGGCGATGGCAGTGGGGGTGTACTATCGACCGCCTGGCCAGAATGAACAAATGGATGATGAAACGCTCAAAGAAATCAAGGAAGCTAACAAACGTTATAGCGCACTAATAATAATGGGTGATTTCTATTACCCTGGTATTGACTGGGTCAGTGTCACGGCAGGACATGCTAGGGAGATAAAGTTCCTAGATGACATAAATGACTGCTTCTTGGAGCAGCTGGTTCATGAACCGACCAGAGGGGAAGCCATATTAGACCTAGTCCTTAGTGGAACACCAGATCTAGTGCAAGAGATAAGGGTGTTGGGGCCACTTGGCAATAGTGATCATAGCATGATCACCTTTGATTTAATTAGTGGAGGAGAGATGGGAAGGAAATCCACACTACTACCTTTTAACTTTCGAAAGGGAGACTATGATGAAATGAGGAAAATAGTTAAAAGACTAAAAGGAGCAGTTGCAAAGGTTAGACTTACATCAAGCTTGGGTGGTGGTGAAAAATACTATCTTGGAAGCCCAGACCAGCTGTATTCCACGCTTTAAGAAAAGTGGAAGGAAGTCCAAAAAACTGCTTGCATGGTTTAAAGGTGAGGTCAGAGACGCTGTTGTTGCCAAAAAAGCATCTTTCAGGAAATGGAAAAAAGAGCCAAATGACGAAACCTGGAAACAGCACAAGCACTGGCAAGTCAAATGCAAGGCATTGATAAAGCAGGCAAAGGGAGAATTTGAGAAGAAGCTTGCTGCGGAAGCAAAAGCGCGAAATAAAGACTTTTTCAAGTACATTCGTAGCAAAAAACCTGTGAGAGTCAGTTTGTCCATTAGATGATAGAGGAGTTAAAGGGGCACTAAGAGGCGACAAGGTGACAGCGGAGAGACTGAATGAATTCTTTGCTTCGGTCTTTACTGAGGAAGATGTAGGGATGTTACCCATGACTGAAGTGGTATTTAAAGGTGTGGAAGAATTGAAGGAAATATCGATACATCGGGAAGGTGTATTACAGCTATTAGATAAACTGAACAGTAGCAAATCACCTGGGCTGGATGGTATACATCCAAGGGCGTTGAAAGAACTGAAATAGGAGATTGCAGACCTGCTATTAGTAATCTGTGAATTTTCCTTAAAATCATCTAATACCTGAAGATTGGAGGGTCGCCAATGTAACGCCAATTTTTAAAAAGGGTTCCAGGGGTGATCCGGGAAACTGCAGACCGGTGAGCCTCACGTCAGTACCGGGAAAAATGGTAAAAACCATCATAAAGAATAAAATTACTCAGCATGTAGACAGTCATGGCCTAATGGGAGACAGCGAACATGGTTTTAGACCAGGAAGATCTTGTCCTACTAATCTATTATGTTTTTTTGAAAGTGTGAATAAACAGGTGGACAAAGGTGAGTCGGTTGATATAGTGTATCTGGACTTTCAGAAAGCCTTTGACAAGGTCCCTCATCAGAGACTTTTGGCAAAACTAAAGAGTCATGGGATAGGAGGCAGTGTACTACTGTGGATCAAGAACTGGTTAAAAGATAGAAAGTAGAGGGTTGGGCTAAATGGACAATTTTCCCAATGGAGAAAAGTGAATAGTGGTGTACCCCAGGGATCTGTGCTGGGTCCGCTGCTTTTTGAGATATTCATAAATGACCTGGAAAGTGGAACAAAAAGTAAGGTTATCAAATTTGCAGATGACACAAAACTATTTAAAGTTGTTAAAACCCAAGAGGATTGTGGAAAATTGCAAGAGGATCTTGATAAATTGGAAGACTGGGCATCAAAATGGCAGATGTAATTTAATGTGGACAAGTGCAAAGTTATGCACCTAGGGAAGAACAACCCAAACTATGGTTACACGATGCAAGGTTCCACATTAGGTACCACCACCCAGGAAAAAGATCTAGGCGTCATTGTGGATAGCATGTTAAAACCCTCGGCCCAGTGTGCAGCGGCAGCCAAGAGAGCAAATAGAATGCTAGGTATCATAAGGAAAGGAATGGAAAATTAAAACATAAGATGATATAATGCCTCTATATCGTTCCATGGTGAGACCGCACCTTGAATATTGTGTGCAATTCTGGTCACCGTATCTTAAAAAGGATATAGCGTTATTAGAAAAGGTTCAGAGAAGAGCCACCAAAATGGTAAAGGGGATGGAAGGATACTCCTATGAAGAAAGGCTAAAAAAGTTAGGGCTCTTTAACCTGGAAAAGAGACGGCTGAGGGGGAGATATGATAGAAGTCTATAAATTAATGAATGGAGTGGAACGGGTAAACGTAGATCGATTGTTTACGTTATCAGAATATAGAAAGACTAGGGGACATGCAATGAAGCTACAGGGTAAACTATTTAAAACTAATAAAAGAAAATATTTCTTCACTCAACGTGTAATCAAACTCTGGAATTTGTTACCGGAGGATGTAGTAAAGGCTGTTAGTGTGGTGTTGTTAAGTGCCGTCGAGTCGGAGTCGACTCATGGCGACCCTCTGGATAGTTATCCTAAATTGTGTTTGGTCTTCAGTCAGGCGGCTCATTGTTGACAGACTGGTACCCGTAGCTGCTGTTGTTGTATCGATCCATCTCATTGCTGGCCTTCCTCTTTTGCGTTGACCTTTTATCTTGCCAAGCATGATGTCTTTCTCTAATGATCTCTTAGCATGATGTGTCCAAAGTATGAAAGTCGAAGTCTTGTCATCTGAGCTTCTAAAGAAAGCTTAGGTTTGATCTCCTCTAGTACCGACTGGTTTGTTCTTCTGGCAGTCCATGGTATACACAGTATTCGCTGCCAGCACCATAATTCAAAGGCATCAATTTTCTTCCTGTCTGTCTTTTTCACTGTCCAGTTTTCACATCCATTTGATGTTATTGAAAATACCATGGCTTGAACAAGTCGAATCTTTGTATGGAGAGAGACATCTCTGCTCTTGAGAATCTTATCTACATCTTTCATAGCCAATCTGCCAAGAGCAATACGTTGTCTGATTTCTTGACTGCTTGTTGCTTCTTTATTGATAGTTGATCCAAGTAGGTTAAAGTTGTTCACAATTTCAGTTTTTTCTCCTTCAACGATGAACCTGTTGATTATGCCAGTAGTCATGATCTTTGTCTTCTTTGCATTAAAGTGCAGGCCCATTTTGAGACTATGTTCTTTGATTGTGAGAAGCAAATGTTTCAGATCATCTTCACTTTCAGCCAGTAATGTGGTATCATCAGCATAGCAAAGGTTTTTCATGAGTCTTCCACCAATCTTCACAACTCTGTCTTCATACAATCCTGCTTCTCTGATTTGTTCTGCATATAAATTAAACAGGTAGGGGGAAAATATGCAGTCTTGTCTTACACCTTTGCTTATTTTAAACCATTCTGTTTCTCCTTGTTCCGTTCGAACTGTTGCTTCTTGATCAATGTACAGATTGTGCAAGAGTACGATCAGGTGTTCTGGTATACCCATGCTCTTAATGTGGCCCAGAGTTTCTCATGGTTTACACAGTCAAAAGCCTTGCTATAGTTGATAAAGCACAAATAGATATCCTTTTGGTATTCTTTAGTCTTTTCAAGGATCCATCTCACATCCGCAATGATGTCTCTCGTTCCTCGCCCTTTCCTGAACCCTGCTTGCACTTCAGGTAGTTCTTGTTCCAGGTATGGCTGTAGTCTCTTTTGAATAATCTTCAGTAGAATCTTGCTGGCATGTGGGATTAGAGCGATTGTGCGATAATTTCCACAGTCAGAGTAACCGGGCTTAAAAGGTTTGGACAGGTTCCTGAAGGAATGGTCCATAAACCATTATTAAAGGGGACCCAGGAAATCCACTGCTTATCCCAATACAAAAATTGTGTAACCTGTGTCTTTTGGAGAAACTGCTAGGTACTTGTGACCTAGATTGGTCATTGTTGGAAACCGGATACTGGGCTTGATGGGCCTTGGTCTTACCCAGTATGACATATCTTATCTTCTTATGACCGTATGACCTTTTTTCTGTTTATCCTCTATTTATTTTAGGATCGTTTATTCTTTAGTGTACATTGTTTGATGTTTGGTGCTCCTTTAAAAAAAATATTAAGCATTAATTAGCATGCATTAAACAGTTTTAGCACACATTAAAATTTTTCTATCAAAACGACTGTGTGACCTGAACCAGAAAAACTTCAAATGATGAAGAGGTGTTGAAAGTAGAAGGGGAATCTCTGTAACGGTTTAGTCTGAAGACCAACAAAACAAACCTGAGGGAGACCAAAGTTGTGGACACACAGATGGTCTTTATTAGAAGTTTATTGAAGGGATCCAACTCTGCCGAGTTTCAGCTAACACACCTGTGTCAGGGGTCTACAGATCCTGGATACTAAGAACACTGACGCTGTTACAAAAAAGAAAACCCAAAATCAATTTGACCCAGTAGTAATGATTTACTATCGGAAATGCAGCCCAGGTCTAAAGAATATGTAAAAAACACTGTAGTGTTAGTACTCTCAGCTTCTACTGATGAGCATGAGTAGGGAGGAGTGGCCTAGTGGTTGGGGCAAGTTACCTCAGGCTGGAAGGTCGGGGGTTCAAATCCCACTAGAGGACAGCAATCTTGAGCCGGAAGGACTGGGGTTTCTAGTCCCACAGGCGCTCCTTGTGGTCTTAGGCAAGCCACTAAACCCTCCATTGCCCATGCTCTCTGTAAATAGTTATCTTCAAGTTATAATGCCCTGTTCAATGTAATTTTAGTTTGTTCAATGTAAACCACCTTGATATCATGAAAGGCGGTATATAAGAAATGTTAGATAAATAAATCTATTGTCCATGACTTTGGTTTTTCTACAGTTTGTTTCTTTGTCTTTTAAAAACCCTAATGACCCAAAAATGAACTGAAAGTTTTTGCCTTGTGCACATTACTAATTTATATTATATTGTGTCACCAGGCAAGCCAAAATGGCCGTGTATACAACAACAGTAAATATGCTAATAATCTAGCTGCTATCTCCTACTGAGACATGACCTTCAAAGTGAAAATAGTTGACTCTAAAGCTATAAACATATATAGGAGGCAATGTTAAATATTGTGAGACTGTAGTGAATATGCTTAGTACTTCTGTCGGTTAGTCTTTCATGGTAAACGTGACTTTTGAAAGGTGAAGGTTTTTAAGGAAACATGCTTCTGAGAAAGTAATTGATGTTACTTGTTAAGGAAATGATTTACTTCAAAAATATATTTCAGACTTAGATATCACATTGATAGTGTGAGAGAGAAGATAATTCTTTCAAACTATTAAGGACTAATTGACCTTGCTATTGCTTTTTCAGTTTTTTGCTTAGAAAAGATGTGATTGTGTGTCAGATGTGCATTGGGTGCTCAGAGCTGGTAAGTGACTGCAGCTTAAATTTATATGCATTAGCAGTCACTTAAAGTAAAATGGATTTAATTTTAAAATAGGTGCAATTAACACTTGTAACAACACACGTTATTTTTGTGGGATCTTGTAGAATTAACCTCCGCATGTTTAGTGGGAGCTGCTGTTCTTTCATAGAGATGTGCATTCGGTTTGCTAGTTTGCCTTAAAATTACTGCACGCTAAATTACTGCATGCATTAAGTCAGTTTGTATTAAAAAAAATTTGATTAAAATGAATGCATAAAGTAAAGTGAAAAAATATCTGAAAGCTATGGGAAAAGGCCAAACCATTCATTTTTGCCTTGTGCACATTCCTGAAGCTTGTCAGACGGTTGCCTGGGTGAGAATCTTCACACTCTTGGCAAGTGCATATTTCTATATGATTTGCAAGGTATTGTGGGCAATGTAGTTCATTCACACCAGACACAGCTGCTGACAATAATTTAGTTGTGCTCTTGGGTAAAGCCAATAAGATATTTATTTATGGGGTTATTTCTCCCAACACAGATATGCTTGGTAGCACATAAAATCAGGTAACTTGCTTTCAGTGTTAACTTGGAAAAACAAAGTCAAAATCAGGAAAACAACAAATGAAAAGCCACAAAGCAAGAAACAAACTGTTCTTTTCAAATTAACTTCTGATTACTTCCCACACAGATTCAGAAGTGATTCTCTCCTAGCTCACAAGCAATTAGGTGAGGCTCGATTGCTAGCAGTTACCAGCTGAAACCCCTTAGCTGGCTTGCTTTCTACTGTGTGGGTCAAATCCTGCTTCAGGAGCTTTTCTGAGTAGATTAAAGAACAAATTTGTATTTCTTTGTGATGGTTGCTGTACTTTATAACAGAAAGTTACCAACGGAGTTTAGATAGAGAGCAGTCCATATAAACAGGATCTTCATCTGCTATTATTCCCCCTTGTTCAACAAGCATGGGTTCAATATCATGGATTGGAACAGATGAATCTCTCAATGGAGCACTTTCAGGAGAATACTTGTTTCCCTGCTGTCTTTCAACGTTATAGCTAGGGCATAGATCAGTGTTCATACCTGAGCTTCCATTGCTGCTAGAGTTCCTCTCTATATAGCCTGGCCAGTATGTAGTCCAGTTCTTATGTCCAGCCTTCCAATCCAGATCCCTGGACACTGGATCTCTCTTCACATACCTTCTGGCACCGGTCTTAGGGTCCCTTCCACGTGCAGCCGTCTCCCTCACAAGTAGCGTCTGGAGATTCCTAGCTCTGCAGCACGATTCCTCTGGTTTTCCCCAGTCCAATGGTGTATACTGGCCCTTGGGATACCTCCCAGTATACGTACTGCTTTGGACTCTTCTAGACCTCTCAAAGGCTTTTCTCCTCTTTCTTCCAGAGGGTTTCTTTTTCTCTCTGTCCGTCCGGTTTGGCTTCTGCTTCTGATAATCCTTCAGATGAAACTGAGGATAATTCTCTGGATATCTGAGGTGATCATGAAGAAGATCATCTGTAGAATAAACTCTACTCTTATTCTGCTTAGATGAGTGCTCCTCCCTAACACAGCGCAGCTGTGCTGAATCAGGCCCTGCCCTTTGAGATGAGTGTTTAGGGATTACCTCATAGCCCTCCTGATTGAACACACGTTTCCCCACTTCAGCTCCTCTAATGGCTGTTGGAAACCTGGTGCATTCTGGGACTGGTAGTCTTTTATGGGAAAATTCTGTTTTCTTATTTCTACCAGAACTGATAGGTTGCTTGTTTAGAGTCACTTCACCTTTTCTATAGCTCCTTCCTGAGCTATGATAAGCTTCCTTATCACAAGCTATTTGCCCTTGGTTCTGTTCAGACGTGGGCGGATTATGATATTGTTCCTGTGCCGCCTTCTCCCACCCTATTCATCTCGGAAACCGCTTCAGGTAGGTGCTTGGGTGTGCCAGGGATATGATTTTAGCACCTTTTTTTTGGTGCTTGGGTTGTAATTACTAAGGATGATTTTGTGGCAAATACATGGGCAGGAGATTAAATGGGACATAATGGTGAAACAGAAGCAAGGTTCTTTAGAAAGAAGAATTATAATGGGAAGGTGTGGAATAAGTGAGTGCAATTCTAAGTACTACTACACAAATATTCTGAATCATCATACAAGCCTACTGAACAAGTAGAAACTAAGATTCTCTTTTATAAAGTTTTGGGAGGCACAGGCCCGATTTATTACAACTTTACTACAATAAAGTAGTCCTTATTTCAGTTACATTTTCTTTCAGTCACGTGGTATTTTTCTTTCTAATCATACTTTTGTTGATTTTTGTTAAAAACCTTTTATTCTCTTGTCTCTATCATGATTAGAGTGTAAGCTCCATCAGAAATGGACTTGTATTTTTCTGTAAAATGCTGCATATATCCTTTAACACTATATAAAAGAGTGATACTAGGAAGCAGAACTTAACTCCTGTTAACAATGTGAATTTTACTAATCCTTATGTTTATGAAAAGTGTAGGTGATGCCATGCTATGCTGCCATAACGATCTAATTCAGTATTCAAAAATCAATAAAATACCTACCCCACGCAATTTGCAATAGTAAAATAACACAAAAATCAGTAATAGATAATAAAAATAAACCCATTCTAGATCATGGTTCTCCGAGGATGAAAACTACATTGACTACCAGTACCCTATAGGGCTATTTAAAACTCTGATTTTTAAGACCTTCAGACAAGATGGGCCAGAATAACTAAAGCATAAGTTAGACCTCTCTGCACCTTTGAGACCTCTAATTTTCTGTCAGGGAGCATTCCTTAACTGTACCCTAGCCAAGGGAAATCATGCAATGTGACACTCTACAGTGAGCTTTCTAAGGAGTAGCCTGCAGATTCTGGAACTTGCTTTCAGTGGGAATATGCCTAACCCAAAACTACCTCTACATCAGGAAGCATGTGAAAGCTGGCTCTTCTCCAAAACCTTTAGTGGCCATGGTGATGGGACTATTCATTCAATAATTTATTTAGCTAAGCTTATATATGGCTTTTCTCCGGGTCAAAGCAGTGAACATTCAGGTACAGTATATCTCCAGGACAAGCAGGAATGTAGTCTTCACATATGGGTATCGTCGGTACCGACGGAGCCTGCGCGGGAATGCTCCCCAGCGTCCAATAGGAACGATTTTGGGAGCATCCCTCAGCACATGCGCGCTGCCTTCCTGCCTTTCCAACTGTCCCTCTTTAGTTCTTCGTTTTCTGTGGAGCCGACAGGACACATACCCTGTCACTGCAGAAAATTTCTTCTTTAAACTTGTTTCCTTGTTGTCATGCGGAGGCAGGCGCGACATCTACCAGTACCGCTGGTTCTTTCTTCTTTACTGAAAAAAAAAATATATCTGTTTGAACTGTTTCTCTTCAGAAACTTTTTCTTTTGGTGCTAGGCGCCATTTGGGCATTGGGCCCCATTTTTCCCAAAAGATGGAAAATCCAGCTAGTGGTTTAACCCCCCCCCCCCCCAAAAAAAACGTACTAAATGTGGCGGTACCATCTCCGTCACCAACACCCATGACTGGTGTCTAAAATGTTTAGGCCCTGACCATTCTCCATCTGAGTGTTCCTCTTGTATGGGGTTGACTAAGAGGAAGACAGAACCGAGCTGCAAAGCTCGGTACCCCCTTTTCTTCAGATACCAGGTCCATTGCATCGATGTCTTCAGGTAACTAAACATAAGAGCAGGTCCTCAAAGGGTAGCTCTCCTTCAAAGCATCGAGAGGCCATTGGCATTGCCCTTGAGGAAACTACACAGGCAAAACAGCCCCGGCGGGAGGCTTCGGCCTCCAAAGTATCAACGGGATTCCAGGATGTTCTCGAGGCTTCGACCTCGGCAGAACTACTGGTGCCATGCTCAGGTGTTCCGGCTGCTTTTACCGATACCCAGGCATCGGCAGCATCGATAGACCAGAGATTCCTCGCTATCGAACACAGTCTTGCAGCTCTCCTTACAGCTGCGGTACCATTGACACCGGTGGTTCAACGGGCACCGGTACCGATGCCGGTACCAGCACCGGTACCGATGCCGGTGGGAATCCTTCCCATGCCGACTTTTTCTGGCTTCGACAGATTGGTACCGGACCAATTCGGTATCGACTTCGATCGATACTGAGACCGTGCTTTGCATGAACATCGGGATCAGAGATATTTCGAATCCTCCGATTCCGATGACTCTGATAATTCTGCCGGTACCAGAGTGTTTCTCCCGGAAGACTCCTCTTCTCCCCAATGCAGAATGTCTCCTCCGGAAGACATGTCTCTTCAGGATTTTATTCGTGATGTGGCCCAAGGCCTTTCAATCACAGTAGCTCCTGAAAAAGAACCTAGAGCAAAGGAATTTGAAATTCTCCAGTACCCTAAGGCTCCCAAGGAGGCAGCCACTCTGCCCATTCATGAAATTCTTCATGATTTGATGCTCAGAATGCGGGAGACACCTTTGACCACATCTCCTCATTCTAGGAGACTCGATACCATGTATCGAGTTCCACCATGTCCTGGTTTTAAAAAGACTCAGCTGCCACACCATTCAATGGTAGTGGAGTCAGCCATGCGTAGGATGAAAAGTGCAGAGAGACATGCATCCAATCCTCCAGGTCGTGAATGCAGGACTCTTGACGCTTTTGGGCGTCGAACTTTTCAGGCTTCCATGCTTTCAGTTAGGATCAGGTCATATATTTTATATATGGGAATGTTCCTCAAAGAGGTCACAGGAGATTTAAAGCTTATGAGTCCCCTTCTCCCTGAGGACAAACGACAGGACTTTCTTACTCGTCAAGCATGCTCAAGATGTCTCCAAGTTTGTAAACCGTGCAGCCTTTGACTGCTTTGAATGCATCAGCAGAACCTCTGCTATTGCCATTGGTGCACGTCGGATTGCCTGGTTTCAGGCATCAGACTTGGAGATTTGGGTACAGGATAAATTGGGAAACATCCCTTGCACAGGAGAAAACCTTTTTGGCAAGAATTGGCAGGAGAAGGCTAAAGAGAGAGATTGTCAAAATCTACAGCCACTCCAGCCAAAAAGAAACCCTATAAAAAAAAACCTTTTTCAGCAAAAAGAGGAAGTTTTAGCCGTCCTATACCCAGCAAGGGCAAGCTCAGGGTCAAGTTGCCCAGAAGGGTCAACAACAACAATCCAGACAAAACAAGCAAAAAGGTCTTAGAGCTCAACCAGCTCCACAGGCCCAGCCCCCTCAAGGGCTTTGACTCCTTTATAGAGAACTTAGCCTTCCTGCCTCTGAAAAGTCCAGAACCCCTAAACATTCCAGGCAGGTTGTGTCATTTTGCCAACAGATGGCACCAAATAACAGCAGAAAACTGGTCTCTGTCCATTGTGGGAGAAGGGTACAAGCTTCATTTTCACAGTATGCCCCCTCCTACAATCGTAAGACAGTTCAATTCTCAAACCTCTACAGGCAATCTACTGGATCAAGAGGTCTCAACACTCCTTGCTCAAGGAGCAATAGAGGAGGTGCCCATTCTTCAACAGGGTGCAGGGTTCTACTCCCCCTATTTTCTTATTCCAAAGAAAACAGGAGGACACAGACCCATTCTAGACCTCAGAGAATTAAACAAATATCTACCCTGTATATAGCTCAAACAAATCAAGCACCCAACACATCCCTCACACAACTAAGTTTTATCCTCACTGCATGTACAACACACACACTTTACCTGATTGCTTGCTGTGATACCACCTTGATTATTAAGATAAGGCGGTTTAGAAATACTGTTAAATAAATAAATAAATAAATAAATCTGTTCCGAGAAAAGTTCAAAATGATTTCTCTGGGAACTCTTCTGCCATACCTTCAAAGTCAGGATTGGCTTTGTTCTCTAGATCTAAAGGATGCATATACTCACATTCTGATCCATCTAGCTCACCGGAAATTCTTACGATTCCTTTTCAAGGGAAAACATTTCCAATACAGGGTTCTTCCCTTTGGTCTGGCTTCGGCACCAAGAGTATTCACAAAATGCATGGCAGTAGTAACTGCATTTCTGCAAACCCTGGGGATATTCGTCTTCCCTTACTTGGATGACTGGCTCATTCGAACCCCCATGGTTCCAGAAGCCAGCTCTGCACGGTCTCGCCAACTTGCTCCGTCTCAGTCCCTAGAGTTCATAGGAGCTCGTCTAGATACCAGACAGTCAAGGGCTTTTCTCCCACAACCCCACTGTCTTCATATAATGCAGCTAGCTTCTCAAGCAGCGGGGAAGTCCTACCTAACTGCTCGAGAACTACTACGACTATTGGGACATATGGCATCCACGGTTCATGTGGTTCCCTACGCTCGCCTTCATATGCGAGCAGCCCAGTGGACCCTATCCACACAGTGGACACAGGCCACAGGACGTGTGTCGGGCAAGATATCAAACTCACGACGACTGATCTAGTCCCTACAATGGTGGCAATCACTGTAAAATCTTCTAGTGGGGTCTCCTTTCCAGCAACCCCTATTCCAGGCCACCCTAACAGATGCATCATAGGTGGGATGGGGGGAGCACACCTGCATCATCTCTCTACCCAAGGTACCTGGACTCCACAGGAGGCTTGTCTTTGCTCTGAGTTCCAGGAGGTTTATGTAATCTATCTAGCTCTTCAAGTATTCCATGCCCAGCTCAGCTACAAGACAGTCCTAGTCCAAACGGACAATCAAGTAGCTATGTTCTACGTGAACAAGCAGGGGGGAACAGGCTCTCTGTCATTATGTAATGAAGCTTTACGACTATGGGCCCTCGCCAGAGAGCATCAAATTCACCTTCTCGTGGTATATCTTCCAAGCATTCAAAACCTTTGGGCAGACAAACTCAGCCGAGTAATGCTGCCTCACGAATGGTCTCTCCACCTCAACCAGGTGGCCAAGATATTTCAGATCTGGGGAACCCCAGACATAGACCTATTTGCAAGTCCACTGAATACCAAACTTCCCCGGTTCTGTTCCAGGATTCTGGCTCAAAATTTCCAGGCAAGGGACGCCTTCCTTCTTCACTGGGGTCACGACTTCCTCTATGCCTTCTCACCCATTCCCCTCATCCCCAAAACACTCTTCAAGCTTCAGAGAGACAGATGTCTTATGATCCTCATAGCGCCACAGTGGCCACGCCAAATGTGGTATCCCCTGCTTCTACATCTCTCTCAAGCTGCACCTCTGGAGTTAGGCTATGCCCCAGATCCCCTCTCCCAGGAGAACGGGATGCTATGGCACCCAAATCCCCAGTCCCTGCATCTCTTCAAGGCCATGTTACAGCTAACAATGTGAGAGCCATGGCAGCCTCTATGGCTAACCTTCACTCTGTGTCTATTGATGACATTTGTCGAGCAGCCACCTGGGCTTCGGTACAAACCTTTATAGCCCACTACTGCCTAGATAAAGCCTCCCGTCGGGATGCCTTCTTTGGCCAAGCTGTTCTTCAAAATCTCTTTCAGACCTAATTCAACTCCTACCCACCAACCCTGGTAGGATGCCAGAGATCCATGGGAGGAAGCATGGCCCACCTTACTATAGGTGGCAGCTTCCTGGGGCTATCTCCCTGGCATCTTCAGCTAGGAAATCCCCAAATGTGAAGACTACATTCCTGCTTGTTCCTGGAGATAGCGTAGTTACTCACCTGTAACAGGTGATCTCTGGGAACAGTAGGAATTTAGTTTTCACAACCCACCCACCTCCCCTAGGAGTTGTCTCTCTATCTCTGTCTCTTTCCTCTCTCCCTCTATCCTTTCACTCAGCTACAAACTTAACTGAAGAGGGACAGTTGGAAAGGCGGGAAGGCAGCGCGCATGTGCTGAGGGATGCTCCCAAAAGCATTCCTATTGGATGCTGGGGAGCGTTCCCTCGTAGGCTCCTTCAGTACCGATGATACCCATATGTGAAGATTAAATTCCTGCTGTTCCTGGAGATCACCTGTTACAGGTGAGTAACTATGCTATATTTCCCTAGTTCCTGAAGGGCTCACAATCTATGTTGTACCTGAGGCAATGGAGGGTTAAGTGGCTTACCTAAGGCTACAAGGAGTGCCTTAGGACTTACTTGTTGCACGCCCAGTAATTGTGACTAGTTCCACATACTATATTCATCTGTACATATAATTTACTCTATCTAGCTACACATTTTTATTTATCCTTTATACCTTTGTCTTGCCTATTTTGCCTGTTTGTCACAACTGCACGTTTCCAATTTGCTTCCTATTAGGATGTTTCATTGCATAATGCTAAGATTGCACTTTTTCATGTACTGCAGACTTAGACACTCAATGTGATTCACCTGTCAGTAAGTGAAGTCTGCTATAGAACTATCATATCTGACTCTTCTTATGGATTATGTGCCATGTTCTTTGTAGAGAACACTTTCAGCCAATTTCCCCTCCTTCCAATGGTTTAGTCCAGAGTAAATCCCTCAAAAAAAGATAAATAAAAAGGATCATCATGGATGTCTCATCATGGATGTGTTGCATTTGGATTGATTGGGATGTTTATTTTGTTTGGAATCTGAGCATCTTTTGCCAGTTTTATCTGCTTAGGACACTAACCCTTTCTTTATATCTGAGAAAGGGAGTGCTCAAGCTGGTAGATAGATGATTATATGAGATGTCTGAAGAGAGCTTTAAGCAGCAATATGGCCATTTTATTGATCTGGATTTTATGATTAGGGTGGCTACGTTTGTAATCTGTTTTTCATCATAATCCACTATGCTGCTTTGTTAGGAGTGAAACATCAAATCGTCTTTCATCAAATCGGAGTGTCATGGAAATGACCCAGTATGGTTCTACGGAAATAAGAACAAAGGGTTATCCACATGGAAATCGGAAAAGTTCATGAATATTGTCTTCTCAAACTTGGTAAAGACACTTTTCTGGAGCCTGGCAAAATGCATGAGATATCCACCAGGGAGTTAATGGTAGATTTGGGTTTCAGCAGTTTGAAACTTTTTCAGAGTCTCCTGAATTGGTATATATACATAAATATGACATTTCAAGAGAAATAATCTGCTGTTTGGGCAAAAAATTACACTAAATGAACCATGGGAACTATCATGACAAACCCCTACAAAACAAAACCCTGATTTGAATGGGTTAATAAAATAGACAAGGTTTGCAATAACTAACAGGCAGTAATCTTTGGCTCCTCCAAGGAGAAGAGAGAATCTAGTAAGGCAAAGGATGCTTTTAGAGCTAAGGGAGTGGATTACTGTTTAGTTTGTACATTTAAGCAACAATTTCAGTCACTTTTGAAGAAACAGATCTCATAAATAGAATTACTAACATATCACAGTTTACAGCAACCATTCGACTAATACTGCATATCCTCTTGTTCCTGGAAAATATTTCTTTATGGACTGAGTAAGTCGCTCATAGATCAAGTTAGAAGAGAATATATGATGAATCAGATAAAATATATTCATTGTTCCATGCACAGTATGTTGTAGTGAAGATGAGCTTGTTAACTCTTGCATAGTCTGCATTTCATCACAATCTATGTTCAAAGCATGATTAGATCCTAATCTAACATAAGAGGAAGATAAGCCCATTGACAGAAAACAAATGGGGAAGCATGCAGATCATGGCTTATGGAATTCTTTCTGTCACCTCTGCATGTATGTATGTGTATGCTCTTGCATCTGTGTTGCCTGAGTATATTTATTTATTTATTTAACAATTTCTTCTATACCGCCCCTTCCAGAGATCAAGGGCGGTTTACATGGAACAGAAACAAAATTTTGTATACATCAGTATACTTTACATGGAACAGAGTTTTCAACTATATACAGGTAATATTACAAGGAACATAACAGAACAGAACTAATTACAAGTAACTATTTACAGGAGAAGTAATACAACAGTTTAGGTATGACTTTCCGCGAAGGATAAGTACTGTAGGTAATGTAAGGTTTTTCTTGTGTTAGTCGTTTGTCCTGTCTTGAGTGCTGTGGATGTGTTTCTGTGTTTGTTGGGGGGAGGTACTCTGGTGGGGGATTTCAAAGTGGTTAATGAAGAGGAAGGTTTTGAGTTCTTTTTTGAATTGGTGAAGGTCTTTTATCAAGCGAAGAGTTAGTGGGAGTTCATTCCAGAAAGTGGGGGCAGCGAAGGAGAAGGCCCTAACGCTTGTGGTTGCTTTTGCTTTTCTGAAGGTTGTTTTTATGTTGAGAGAATGTGTTGCGTTTTGTCTGCGCGTTCTAGTTTCTGATGGGGGGGTGTATTAGGGTGGACAGGTGTGAAGGGGAGATGTTAAGGAGTTTGAAGGTGGTTAGTATGATTTTATATTTTATTCGGTTACCTATAGGGAGCCAATGCAAGTCTAACAGTATTGGGGTCACGTGGTCAGTTTAGCTTTTGTGATCATCTTGGCGCATATGGTTTGGGCTCTTTGAAGTAGGTAGATGCTCTTTAGCGGGAGACCATTTAGGAGACTATTACAATAGTCAAAGTGGGGGGTGATGAGGGTATTGACTACTGATCTGAAATCATGTGTGTCGAGTAGATGTCTTAGGTGTTGTATTGTCTTGAGTTTGTAGAATATCGTTTTTACTGTCTGTTTTATGTGGGGAAGCATGGTGAGTGAGTGGTCCAATATATCTCCAGGAACAAGCAGGAATGAGTCCTCACATATGGGTACGTCGGTACCGATGGAGCCTGCGCGGGAACGCTCCGCAGCTTCCCAGAAGGAAAGCTTTTGGGGCATCCCACGGCGCATGCGCGCTGCCTTCCCGCCTTTCCTAACCAACTCTCCTCAGTTCTTCTTTTCCACGGAGCCAGCAGGTCGTGTTCCTGTCACCGCTGAAGAAGTTCTTTATTTTAATTTATTTCTTTGGTCGCGTGTCTGCCTTCGCCGATGCCGGACCGGTACTGCCGGTCTTTTCTTTTCTTTTCTTTACAAAAAAAAAAAATATATATATATACTTTTTCCTCACTTGGTGTATTTTTCTTAGGCCTCCAGGCCCACAAGAAATTTTTCCCTCATGGAAAAACAAGCCTCTGGGTTCAAAAAATGCACTAAGTGTAGCGGTACAATTTCTGTTACAGATACCCATGAATAGTGTCTTAAATGTTTGGGTCCTGAACACTCCATTCCGGATTGCCAGTCCTGCTCTCTAATGTCTAAACGAGGGTTACAGAACCGAGCAGCCAAGCGCCATGTGCTGTTTCCCACGGATGCACCGGCGGTGGCATCAACATCTTCCAGGTCTTCCTCTCCCGATGGGTCTCGGGTAACCAAACATAATCCTAGCAGGTCCTCTAAGGGCAAATCTCCCTCTAAGCATCGAGATGCCTTCGGGCTTGCCCTCGAGGATCCTGCCCCAGCCAAACAACCCCGGCGGGAAGCTCTGGCTTCCAAAGCTCCTCCTATGGGGTTACAGGTTGACATCGATGGCACGGCCTCGACCGATCACCTGTTAGACTGCTCTGGGGTACCGGCACAATCTCCCGGTACCGACATCCAGGCAGTCGTGGCGTCCATGGATCATACTGTTCAATCCATGCAGCAGGCTATAATGGCTTTTATTAAAGCTGCGACGCCAACGGTACCGCAATGAGTTTCGTTGTCGGTACCGGTACCAGCACCGATACCAGTACCGACTGCATCGACATCGGCCAGGATACCGACTCAGGTTCCTTGTCCAGGGCTATTTCTCGGTACCGATCCGGTACCGGGGACGCCCGATGTCGGTACCAATCGATACGCGTATCGATCGTTGGAAGGGGACAGACGATACTTCGATTCCTCTGATGATTCAGATTCATCAGATGAGTCTCCTGAAGTATCCATTACCCTTCCTGAGGAGCCTGCTTCTCCAAAAAGGAGAATGTCTCCTCCAGAGGATTTGTCCTTTCAAGACTTCATAATAGAAGTGGCTAAAGGACTCTCTATTTCAGTAACCTCTGAAGCAGAGCCTAGAGCAAAAAAAATTAGATATTTTAGGATACTCTAAGGCTCCCAGAGAGGCAGTCACCTTGCCAATTCATGAAATTCTTCATGAACATATGATTGACTTATGGGAGACTCCTCTCACCCTTTCTCCTCATTCTCGCAGATTGGACACTATGTACCGTGTCCCTCCTTGTCCTGGATTTCAGAAAACTCAGCTTCCTCACCACTCCATTGTGGTGCAGTCAGCTATGAAAAGGATAAAGAGTACCAAAAGACACTCTTCTGCTCCTCCAGGAAGAGAATGCAGGACCTTGGATGCTTTTGGTAGAAAAATCTTCCAAGCCAGCATGCTTATTGCCAGAATCAACTCCTATAGCCTTTATATGGGTATGTTTTTCTAAAGGAAGTTGCACAAAAGCTGCACAACTTTCTCCCTTTTATTCCAGAGGATAGAAGGGATGAGTTCCTCCTTTGGCTTAAGCATACTCAAGACATTTCAAAGTTTTCCAACAGAGCAGCCTTTGACTCCTTTGAAGGTGCCAGCAGAGCCTCAGGCATTGCCATAGCTGCTCGCAGAATTGCTTGGCTCCAGGCTTCTGATCTAGAACCCTGGGTTCAGGATGGCTTAGGAAATCTGCCCTGTACAGGTGAAAATCTCTTTGGCAAAGAGTGGCAAATAAAAGCCACTCAAATGGATGCAGAGAATTCTGCTCTGGATAGACTTTCCAAGTCAACCTCCATTCCAGCCAAGAAAAAACCTTTCAAAAAGCCTTTTTACAAAAGGAGCAGATTTCCTTCCACTTCTGGCCAACAATCTTCTACAGGTCGCTTTGCTACTAAGCGTCAGCAACCTAAACAGGCCAGGCCTAAACCTGCAGGGGCTGCTACAACCCAGCAGTCCCAACCCCCTCAGGGATTTTGACTTGATACTAGAGAACTTAACCTTTCTGGCTCTACAATAGCCAGAACCTCTCACCATTCCACGAAGGTTAGCTCATTTTGCTCCCAGATGGGAGCAAATCACATCAGAGCAGTGGACCCCCTCCATCATCAGAGAGGGCTACAAACTTCATTTCTCAGACCTTCCTCCCTACACCATGGTGAGACACTTCAATTCTCCCACATCTCTCCTCAACCTTCTGGATCAGGAGGTGACTACCCTTCTGGCCCAGAGGGCCATAGAAGAAGTTCCTCTTCTTCAACAGGGGTCAGGGTTTTACTCCCCCTATTTTCTCATTCCAAAGAAAACAGGGGGATACAGACCCATTCTAGATCTCAGAGAATTGAACAAATTCCTATGCAAGGAGAAGTTCAAGATGCTTTCTCTAGGCACTCTCCTTCCATACCTGCAGAGTCAGGATTGGCTTTGTTCTCTAGATCTCAAGGATGCGTACACTCATGTCCTCATCCATCCATCTCATCCATCCATCTCACAGAAAATTCCTACGTTTTCTGTTCCAGGGAAAACATTGCCAATACAGAGTCCTTCCTTTCGGTCTGGCCTCTGCTCCAAGAGTGTTCACCAAATGTATGGCAATAGTTGCTGCATTTCGACGCACTCTGGGAATATTTGTCTTCCCATATCTGGACGACTGGCTCATCTGAGCTCCAACACAGTCGGAGGCTCAGATCTCCCTGAATCGCACCAGGCGCATTCTGCAATACCTGGGACTTGTGGTAAACCTCCCAAAGTCCCAGCTCACCCCTACTCAGTCCCTGGAATTCATAGGGGCCTGGTTGGACACCACTTCTGCAAGGGCCTACCTTCCTCAGGCCCGTTGTCAACGTCTAGTGCAGTTAGCCTCCCAGATTCAGTCAAAGAGCCACTTAACTGCCAGGGAGATGCTACAGCTGCTAGGCCATATGGCTTCCACAGTACATGTGGTACCCTATGCTCGCCTACACATGAGAGCAGCTCAATGGACTCTCTGACCAAATAGCAACCTCCAAACATCTCTCTTTGTCTCTCCAATGGTGGATGTCCACTCAAAATCTGTTGCTGGGGTCCCCCTTCCAACCTTTGTTGCCCCAGGCAACCCTCACAACAGATGCCTCCCAAACAGGTTGGGGAGCTCATCTACAAGACCTCTCCACCCAAGGCACTTGGTTCCCACAGGAGACCTCTCTTCATATCAACCACTTGGAACTTCGAGCAGTGTTCCTAACTCTCAAGGTCTTTCATAACCTCCTCAGCTACAAGACAGTCCTCATTCATACGGACAATCAAGTAGCCATGTTTTACATAAACAAGCAAGGAGGAACTGGCTCTCTGTCGCTTTGCAACGAAGCTCTAAGATTATGGGCCTTCGCCAGAGAGCATCAAATCCATGTCCTGGCAGTATACCTCCCAGGAATCCAAAACTCTTGGGCAGACAGACTCAGTTGAGTTCTGCTTCCACACGAATGGTCCCTGCACATGGATCAGGTACTCAGAATCTTCCAGGAATGGGGAACCCCGGACATAGACCTCTTTGCAAGTCCGTGGAATGCCAAACTTCCCCGGTTCTGTTCCAGAATTCCGTGTCAGGGAGTTCAGGCCAAGGATGCCTTCCTCCTTCATTGGGGTCAGGGCTTCCTGTATGCCTTTCCACCCATTCCTTTGATTCCCAAGACTTTGTTCAAACTCCAGAGGGATCAAGGATCTATGATCCTCATAGCTCCACGCTGGCCATGCCAAGTGTGGTACCCTCTACTTCTGCATCTCTCCCAAGCCCTCCTCCCTGGACTTGGGAGCTGCGCCAGACCTTCTGTCCCAGGAGGAAGGAACTTTGTGGCATCCAAACCCCAAGTCCCTTCACCTCAGAGCTTGGTTACTGAAGGCCTAGACCTTCAAGACTTCAATCTTTCTCAGCAAGTGAAGGATATCCTCCATGCTTCCAGAAAACCTTCCACTAGGCGTTCCTATGCTTTTAATTGGAAAAAGATTTTCCATTTGGTGTGTTCAAAAGGGTCTTGTCCCTCTGGCACTTCCTGTGAATTCTCTATTGGACTATCTCCTGCATCTCTCCAATGCAGGCCTTAAAACGAATTCAGTAAGAGTCCATTTGAGTGCTATTGCAGCATCCCTTAAGCCTCTCAATGGACAACCTATTTCCTCTCATCCTCTTATTGCAAGATTCATGAGAGGCCTAACTTTAACTAAACCTCCCATTCGACCTCCTCCGGTGGCATGGGACTTAAACTTGGTTCTTGGTCAGCTTATGAAGCCACCTTTTGAACCCTTAGCCACTACCTCCTTGAAATTTCTTTTGTGGAAGGTTATTTTCCTTATTGCAATCACTTCTGCTCGCCGCATCAGTGAACTGCAGGCCTTAGTGGCTAATCCCCCTTATACAAGATTCCATCATGATAAGATAGTCCTTAGGACAAATCCTCACTTTATGCCTAAAGTGGTCTCACCTTTTCATCTTAATCAAGAGGTATATTTACCTGTCTTTTTTTCCAGCTCCTCATGCATCCAGTGCAGAGAGGAACCTTCATACTCTAGATTGTAAAAGAGCTCTTGCTTTTTACTTACACAGGACACAGCAACATAGAAAGTCTTCCCAGCTTTTTGTTGCTTTTGATCCTTCTCATCTAGGACTTCCAGTCTCTAAAAGAACACTGTCCAATTGGATTGCTCAGTGTATTTCTTTTGCTTACCAGAGTAAGAACCTTTCTCTGGAGGGCCATGTCACAACTCACAATGTGAGGGCCATGGCCACCTCTATGGCTCATCTTCATTCTGTGTCCATCGACCAGATCTGTCGAGCAGCCACCTGGGCCTCGGTTCATACCTTCACAGCCCATTACTGTTTGGACAAGGACTCCCGTCGGGATGCCTTGTTTGGTCAGGCTGTCCTCAGACACCTGTTCCATTCTTGAACAACTCCTGCCCTCCTTCCCTGAATGGATGCCTGAGATCCATAGGAAGACGAGGAACCCTTCAGTGTCTCATACCCTTGGGGATCTCCCAGGCATCTTAGCTAGGGAGTCCCCATATGTGAGGACTCATTCCTGCTTGTTCCTGGAGATAGCACAGTTACTTACCTGTAACAGGTGATCTCTGGGAACAGCAGGAATTAGTCCTCACAACCCTCCCACCTCCCTTAGGAGTTGTATCTCTCTCTGTCTTTCCTGTCCCCTCTCTCTCTATTGTCTCAGCTTTAAACTTGAACTGAGGAGAGTTGGTTAGGAAAGGCGGGAAGGCAGTGCACATGCGCTGCGGGATGCCCCAAAAGCTTTCATTCTGGGAAGCTGGGGAGCGTTCCTGCGCAGGCTCCGTTGGTACCGACGTACCCATATGTGAGGACTAATTCCTGCTGTTCCCAGAGATCACCTGTTACAGGTAAGTAACTGTGCTTATTCCTAGGTACTTTACCTCCTTTTTAACGGGTATAGTTGTTTTGTTTATTATGATTGTTGTTGGGTAGTTGTGTTCAGCGTCTGGCTTTCTCGTTATGAACATTGCTTCTGTCTTTTTAAAGTTGATGCTGAGATGATTATCTTCAAGCCATGTGGTTGTCTCAGTCATGCATTCAAGTAGGTTGTCATATTTAGGGCTGTTAGAATTTATGGGGATGGCGAGCATAATGTCATCAGCGTATATAAAATGGTTGATTTTATGTTTTTTGAATATGTTTGTAATGGGTTGTAGGTATAGGTTGAAGAGGAGGGCGGAAAGGGCTGAGCCTTGGGGGATGCCCAGACCTTGAGGGAAGGTTTCCGATATTTCTTGACCCATTTGCACCCATATTAATCTATGTGAGATGTATGATTTGAACCATTCGAGGACTGTCCCTCCTATTCCTAAGCTTTCTAGTCTGTTAATGAGTGTGTTGTGGTTGATGCTGTCAAATGCGGCAGATCTATAAAGAGGAGTAGGAAGCCTTGGTTCCTTATCGTCACTCCAGTCCAGTCCCTTCACTTCTGGGTTGCGTAACCCTTCCAGCAGCTTGGAGGCTGAGCCCATCTTTTTGGGGGATGGAGCGGTATAAATACCACTGGGACCACCCACCCACTCCAGTATTCTCAGCCTCCAAGCAGCTGGAGGGTTCCGTAAGCCTGGGGCTTACTGGAGTCCTACATTTAATTTGCTTAGTTTACTTAATTTTTTACTTAATTTGTGTTTAATTTTACCTTTCAGTAATTTTCCTTTATTTCCTTTATTTGGCGATTTTAGGGGCTCTGCTCCTTTAAGAATTGTTTTCTCCCTCCCCCCCCCCTCCTCAAGCTCCGACGCGGCTCGCAGAGCAAAGCCGCGGGTTGTAGCAGCGGGGAGGTGCTCTGCTCTACCCGGCTTCCTTCACTCCTTGCTCTGCCGTCGTGGGGGAAAAACAGCCTCGCGCCGAAGCCCTGAAGGTGGCTGAGCGCTAGAGGCTGCAACGACAACCGGAGGGGAGTCTTCCATCCCGGCCCGACGCGACTGACCGCGGAGAAGAACCACGAGGTACCCCGGGTTTCTCACGGTGCGATCAGACGGCGATCGCACTCGTGATTCTCTAAGGACTCCGCACCGGTCGCAGCGGGGGAGTGCAGGCAGACGCCAGAGTCCTTTTTCCCCGAGCAGGCTCCACGTGGTGAGGCCTACCACGTGTAGAGCCCTCGGGTGGGATTCTCAGCATCGGGCCCAGGATCTACAAACTGCAAGTACCTCCCTTAGGGGACAAATGAGAGCTAGCCACTATTTGTATCTAAATTTTATTAATTTTATTATTTTCAATGTATTTTGGTTAGTTTCAGGCTAGATGTCTATTCGATTTATTTAACGTTTATTTTTTAATCGCCATTATCTCAATTGGTTTTAGTTAAGGTAATCCCTTTAGATCTCCTGGGGGTTTTGTTAGGTTTTGAGCCCTAAGGGAAATTGGGCTCTGGTGGTAAGGGCCTACTAAGTTAAACCCCAATCTTTCCCCATGGCATCCAAGCCACGCTGTCCTTCATGTGGGACACGCAGGGGCACCTCCGCAGAGACAGGAATCTGCAGGAGCTGCGCCGCAGTGGCTACATCAGTGGAACAGGAGATATTGCAGCCTTCCCAGGGATCGTCTGACCCTCTAGTAGGGGAAGGGGGTCCCAGGGTTCGGTCTCTACCCCCTCTGAGCTACCCACGCCTCCTCTGCTTCCTCCTCCCCCTCCCTCGAGTGCAGGAGGGGACGGAGAATTTTTCTCCCCTGACTTCATCCTGTTACTCCATAAGGCCTACTGCCTGCGCAAGCAGGGCCTAGGGGCAGATGAGGTGACCACACCAGGGGAAGAGAGATCATCCAGACTCCTAGGGGCGATCAATCCAGAATCCAGCATCCCTGCTAAGCGTCAGCGGCTGGACGGGGAAGACCTCCTACCGTCTTTTTCCCAGGGGACTCCGGAGGAGGAGGGTTCGGTGAAGGATTTGGACGAGGATGAGGAGGAGCTGGAAGAAGGAGAGATCCCGGAAGAAGATCAATCTCGGATAGTTAGGGTCTTTAGGCGAGAGGAGCTTCCGGCGCTAATTAATGAATCCTTAAAAGTACTCAATGTGGCCTCAGATGTACCATCACAGGAGGAGGCTTTGGAGGACCCCTTAATACAGGCCATTAGGAAATCCCAGAAGGTCTTTCCGGTCCACAGAGTAGTACGCCAGATGATCCAGGAAGAATGGGACCAACCGGAATCCAGTCTAAGAGGAGTCCGAGCCATGTCCCGCCTATACCCTCTCCCAGAGTCAGATAAGGAACTGCTAAAATCACCCAGGGTGGATGCAGCGGTATCTGCAGTCACTAAGAAGACGACTATCCCAGTTGAGGGCAGTTCAGCCTTAAAAGACGCACAGGACAGGAAGCTGGATACACTCCTGAAACAAGCCTTTGATGTAAGTGCCCTTGCATTACAGGCCTCCGTGTCAGGAGCCTGGGTAGCTCGAGCCTGCCTAAGATGGGCTCAGCAGCTTCAGTCAGAGGACTCTTCGGCCGAGATCCAGACAAACTCCGCCAAAGTGGAATCCGGCGCAGCCTACTTGGCGGATAGTCAGTATGACCTCATCAGAAGCCTAGCCAAGAACATGGCCTCGGTGGTGGCGGCTAGGCGTTATCTGTGGCTACGTAATTGGGCAGCTGATGCGTCCTCGAAGGCGCGGCTAAGTCGACTCCCTTTTAAAGGGAAACTTTTATTCGGTGAGGATCTGGAGAAGCTGGTCAAGGATCTGGGTGAGTCTAAAGGAGGGAGGCTTCCGGAAGATTGACCGAGACTAGGCCGCTCCCAAGCCCCTGTGCGCACTCAGCCTAGGGAGACGCGGAGATTTCGGACCGCCAGATCAAACCCCTTTTCCAGGGGCCGGTTTCCCTCTAAGGGACAAGGTTTCAGAGGTTTTCGAGGGGCAGGTCGGGGGTTTGGAGCTTCCTCCTCCTCCTCTTCCTCCTCCTTCTCGGGCCCTAGGAAGCAACAATGAGGTGTCGGGGGTCCAGGGGGAAGGACGGCCGGTAGGCGGCCGCCTGAGGCTGTTTCTCCCCGCCTGGACCCGGGTCACGTCCGATCAATGGGTTCTAGAGGTGATCAGAGAAGGTTACGCGCTAGAATTCGCAAAGCAAATCCCACCGGCTTTTGTTCAGTCGCCCTGTGGAGCTCCAGCAAAAAGGGCAGCGATCGAGTCTACTCTTGCCCGTCTAATAGACTTAGGGGCGGTAATTCCAGTACCCCCAGACCAATACGGATCCGGTCGGTACTCGATTTACTTTGTGGTCCCGAAAAGGGAGGACTCCTTTCGGCCAATCCTAGATCTAAAACAAGTCAACCGCTGCCTCAGGGTACCTCACTTTCGGATGGAGACCCTACGTTCAGTCATAGCGGCCGTGAGAGGAGGGGAGTTCCTCACTTCCCTCGACTTGACGGAAGCCTACTTGCACATCCCGGTCAGGAAGTCCCATCAACAATTCCTGAGATTCGCGGTACCAAGAGGCCACTTTCAGTTCCAGGCCTTGCCTTTTGGCCTTGCCACGGCTCCCAGGACTTTCACCAAGGTAATGGTCGTAGTGGCGGCCTTCCTAAGGAAGGAAGGCATATTAGTACACCCCTACTTGGACGACTGGCTAATCCGCGCAAAGTCAGCTCCGGAGAGCCACTCGGCAACGGCCAGAGTGATTCAGGTCTTAGAGGAGTTGGGGTGGGTCATCAACCGGACAAAGAGCAGGTTGACTCCCTCTCAGGAACTCGAGTATCTCGGAGCAAGATTCGACACCCTCAGGGGCAGGGTGTTCCTGTCCCGGTCAAGGTCAAGAGATCTAAGGATTCTAATCACGCAGTTCCTGGCCAGAAGAAATCCCTCAGCCTGGCATTACCACCAGCAATCCGAGCCATCACCGATCTCACACAATTCAGGAAAGCACTAAAACATTACTTATTTATACAACATTACCAGATCAACCATACTCCACCATAGCCACATCTTCCTTCCAGAAACCTCTGCATATTAGTCCCTATACTTAATATCTTTCTGTAGGTTCATAACCCACTATGCAAAGATTACTGCTACATATGTAAATAGTTGATGTGCATGTTTCCCTAAGTTATCCAAGTTGTATTTCCTTGTTCTCTGTAAAACTAACGTTTGTTCATTATGTTTCACTGTTCCATGTAAACCGCGCTGATACTAAATAGTGCGGTATATAAGAAACTAAAATAAAATAAAATAAATAAATAAAAGTTCTGGGAACTATGGCGGCATCAATAGAGGTGGTGCCATGGGCCAGGGCCCACATGCGACCGCTGCAGCGGGCGCTATTGCGTCGTTGGTCTCCTCAGCATCAGCCCCTTTCGATGCAGTTACCTTGCGCTCCACGGACCAAGCAGTCCCTACAATGGTGGAGGTGCCCGAAGAACCTGGACCGCGGAATGCCCCTCGATCCCCATCAGTGGTTGTTGTTAACGACGGATGCCAGCCTGACAGGCTGGGGAGCGCACTGCGAGGACCAGTTCGTCCAGGGTCTCTGGTCACAGTTGGAATCACAGTGGCCCATCAACAGACTGGAATTGCGGGCTGTCACTCTGGCTCTCAAGGCATTCAGGATATTAGTGCAGGGAAAGGCTATTCGAGTTCTCTCCGACAATGTCACCGCGGTGGCCTACATCAACCACCAGGGAGGCACCAGCAGTCGCGCCTTAGAGAAGGAGGCGGACTCTCTTTTCCAGTGGGCGGAGTCCCGGCTTCTAGCTCTGTCAGCGCAGCATGTGGCGGGAGAGGACAACGTCACGGCCGACTTCCTCAGCAGGTGCAAGATAGACCACGGGGAATGGGAGCTGGAACAAGAGACCTTCAACCAGATAGTAGCCCTTTGGGGCTGCCCAGTCATGGACCTCATGGCACGGTTCTCTACAGCCAAGGTGGACAGATTCTTCAGCCGAAGGAAGGAAAGGATGTCCGAAGGCTTAGATGCCCTGTCTCAAAAGTGGCCTTCGGAGGGTCTTCTCTATGTATTCCCCCTTGGGCTATGATCGGGAAAGTTCTCCAACGGGTAGAGTCTCACCATGGCTTGGTAATTCTCATAGCTCCGGATTGGCCTCGCCGCCCATGGTATGCCGATCTGATCAGGCTGCTCGCCGACCGTCCTTGGCGGCTCCCTTTCAAAAGGGACCTGCTGAGGCAGGGTCCGGTCCGGATGCCTCACGTGGATCGGTTCTCGCTTACGGCCTGGCTATTGAGAGGGCGCGGCTGCTAAAACGAGGATACTCAGGAGCGGTAATCTCGACTCTACTGAAAGCCAAAAAGCGCTCGACCTGTCTTTCTTATGTAAGAGTTTGGCGCATCTTCGAAGCTTGGTGCGCGGAGCATCGTCGGAAACCGCTTTCGGCCTCGGTTCCGGAGATTCTGGACTTCTTGCAAGCAGGCTTCGAAAAGGGCCTGGCGCATAGCTCCTTGCGGGTTCAGTTGGCGGCTATCTCTTGCTATAGAGGAAAGGTCCGGGGCAGACCCTTAGGGGCGCACCCGGACGTTGCCAGGTTCCTACGAGCGGTTAGTCGGCTACGTCCGCAACGGAGATCAGTCATCCCTCCTTGGGATCTCAACTTAGTGCTAAGTGCCTTGGTCGGGGAACCCTTCGAGCCAGTGAAGAGAGCCTCCTTAAAGGATTTAACTCTAAAGACAGTCTTCCTGGTCGCCATTTGCTCGGCCAGAAGGGTCTCAGAATTGCAGGCGCTCTCGTCCCAGCCCCCCTTCCTGGCCTTTCTCAGGGACAAGGTGGTTCTGCGTACAGTACCGTCCTTCTTATCCAAGGTTATCTCTCCTTTTCATGTGAACCAGACAGTTACCCTGCCAGTCTTAGCGTCTAAGGGGCAGATAGGTAAAGACGACAGGCTGCGTCTTCTAGACGTCCAGAGAATCTTGAAACGTTACCTTTCGCGCACAGCGCCATTCCGAAAGTCCAACCGTCTATTCATCCAGTTTGGAGGGCCGCACAAAGGGGAGGCGGCGGCCAAGGCTTCCATCTCCAGGTGGATCAGAGAGGCGATTGCCTCCGCTTACATCCTGAAGAGGAAGCAGGTTCCGATGGGGCTGCGGGCCCACTCCACTAGGGCTCAGGCGGCCTCTTGGGCGGAATTTTCCCTGGTACCTCCGCTGGACATCTGTAGGGCAGCGACTTGGTCATCGCTGCATACCTTCTCCAAGCACTATAGGTTGGACGTGCAGAGTGCAGCGGACGCCCGGTTCGGGCTAGCGGTTCTTCAGTCCGGTATGCCGGAACCCTCCCAGGGGTGAACTGCTCTGGTACTTCCCAGAAGTGAAGGGACTGGACTGGAGTGACGATAAGGAAATAGTAATTAGATCTTACCTGCTAATTGCTGTTCCTGAAGGAACGACAGTCCAGTCCCTGATCCCACCCGTTCCGGCAACCGTTTCACACCTCGGGTTCAGGGCAAGGCATCGTTGGGGCCGTAGCTCCTGTACGGCAGGAAGAAGTCCGGGAGGAAGCCGGCTCGGGTAGAAGCAGACATCTCCGCAGGCTATTCCCAGGCCTCCTCTGCTTGGTTTTCCATTTAAAAAAAAAAAAAAAAAAGAAAAAGATTTTTCAATATATATGCCTGTTGCATAGGTTTGAGTTTGTTATAGTTAAGTTTCCAGTAAGAGTTTGTTAGATCTGCTTTTTCAATCGAATACTGGAGTGGGTGGGTGGTCCCAGTGGTATTTATACCGCTCCATCCCCCAAAAAGATGGGCTCAGCCTCCAAGCTGCTGGAAGGGTTACGCAACCCAGAAGTGAAGGGACTGGACTGTCGTTCCTTCAGGAACAGCAATTAGCAGGTAAGATCTAATTACTATTTATGGTCATTTGATCCATCAGTGCAATTAGGAGTGTTTCAACTCCATGGAAGGGGCGGAATCTGAACTGGTGTGAGTCAAGGAGTTTGTATTCATCAATGTGTTCCTGTAGTTGGAGTTGTATGGTTTTTTTCTATTATTTTGGCAATGAGTGGAATGCTGGCTATGGGCCTGTATGAGTTTGGGTCCTTTGGGTCTAGTTTATTGTTTTTTATGATGGGGCGTATTGATGAGAGCTTTAAGGCATTGGGCATAATGCTTTGTGATAGTGATTGGTTTACTATGTACTGAATGTTTTCAGCAAGAAAGTCCTTAGTGGTTTTGATCCATGACACTGGGCATGGATCGAGTGGGGAGGTTGTGGTGTTGATCATTGTTATAATTTTAAGGAGGTATTTTCGTTCAACCTTGTGGAAGGTTGTCCATTCATAGTTATTGTCGTTATTTGAATTTAGTATTATGGTTGGAGTATGGGGTTTTTTCTTTAGTTTTTCAGCGAAATGTGATGCTAGGATTTGTACATTTATCATGTCTTGATTGGTTTCAGGGTTTTGTGTTTTTGTTAATGTTTTCACGATTGTGAAGAGTTCTCTTGGACGATTGAGGGCAAGATTTATTACCTTGGAATAATAGTCCCTTTTTGATTTGTTAATTGCATTCTTATATTCGTTAAGTATATTTATGTATTTGGTTTTGTTTGATTTTGCTTTTCTCCAGCTTTTTTTCTTTTTTTCTTAGTTGTTTTTTTAGCAGGACAAGGTCTTTTGTAAACCATTTTTCAGTTTTTCATTCGCTTATGTGTGTTTCCTGTAGGGGTGGCTGCTTCATGGATTGTTTGGTTCCAATTCTCTATAGTTGAATGGATGTCTGGTAAGTTTGTAGTGAGTTTGGGCAGTATCTTGTCAAGGAATGTATTGTCAAAGCGGGTAAAACGTGAGTAGTGTGATGTTATGTTTGCAGATTTTGAGGGTGTTTTTGTTAGGAGATTGAAGGTTATAAGGTGATGGTCAGACCATGGCACTTCTGTTATTATTGGGGGAGTGTGTAGCTGATGGTGATTAAAAGGGGTAGGGAGGAAGATGAGATCTAGTGAGTTTCCTTTGGTGTGGGTGGGGGTATGGATTATCTGATTAAATCCCATTTGTGACATAGAGTCTATGAAGTTGTCTGTTTGGAATTGGTTTAGGGATGGAAGGTTAAGGTCACCTAGGATTATGAGGGGTTTACTCCGAGATGCTGCACATGCGAGTTCAAGGATGGATGAAGGGTTTTTCTGATCCGCTGATGGTGGTCTGTAGATTAGGGTGAATGCTAGGGTTCTATTTTCAATGCTGATAATGTCCATGCCTTCAACATTGTTTGAGTTTGTTAGTGTATTGCAAGTCTTTTTTAGTGAGTATGAGTGTGCCACCTCCTCTTTTTATATCTCTGTGGCAGTTGAATACATCATATTGTGATGTTGAGAGTTGGCTTAATAATATTGAATCTGTGGGTGTTGGCCAAGTCTCAGTAATGAAAAAGATGTCGGGTTTTTAATCTCTTATTATGTCATTAACAATTGGTATCTTGTTTCGTATGGAACGAATGTTTATTAAGATGAGTTTTAATTTGGTGACTACGTTGGGGGGGGTTGATTTTGTTGCTGTGCTGTTTATGGTTTATCTGGATTAATCTGGGATAGTGTCTATGGTTATTGTGTGTGTGCTGGTTAAATGGGTTACTGTGTAATGGGGGGCGTGTTAGGTTTCGATTGGGGTTGTGGATGACGGGGATGCTATTACAAAAAAAGTGGTTGGATTTGTATGTGAAGATTTGTTGTAGTAAGAGAGCTAGTAGTAGGAGAATGAGGGGCAGAGTTTTAATTTTTATGGGTGCCATTATGTGTCTTCTGTGTGAGGGTTGGTTGTATGGAGGGTCTGTGTGGGAGTGAGCTGGTGGGTGGTGGTATTAGGTACAGTTTTAGCGCACTTCTAGCAATATAGATGGTCTGTGCAGTTTTCAGTATACTCCTGGTCAAATCAATTTCAGGTAGAGTTCTAGTCGGGTTTAGACAGTACAAGTCTTTGTGATTTGTAGTGATTCTAGTTCTAGGTAAGCATGTAATGGTAATAAAGTATTGGAGTGTGAGATTGAAACAGTACGGACAGCATTGTCTTGTAATACTAAAGCAGTTCGGTTCTTTAGGCAGTTTCAGGCTATTCTATGCAGATAGTTACAATGTGACAAGTTACAATTTAGCTAGGCAGACAGTTTCAATGTAGTAAAGTACAATGTAGCAATTCTTAGGCAGGTATTTACAATGTATGAAGCGTTATATTGGCCTGTCTATGATAGGACCAGTGTTTTCTCTTTAACGTTAATAGAGGGTTCGTAGTGCTAGTCCTTTGATCGAATCTGATAGCCGTTCAAGTTCAAGAGTCTAATGACCACTTCAGAGTCAGGCTTCTGAGCGGGGATTGCTAGTGCTATATAGTCGTACCTGACCTTCCGTGTTTGTGAGATGATCGCAGGCGATCGGTTGGTGTCCTGTGTCGTCGGAGCTGAGGCTACGGCTTCTCTGGCTGTTCTTACGGTCCACGCCTAAGGGCCACGCCAAAGGGCCCTCTGGCGAGGCCCACCGGCACCGGTGCGCCACATGGTGCCCTCTTTAAATGAGTGTTTGGCTGCCCCGATTGGGCAGCAGCCACTTCTGGGCCTGTTCCGGTGCTTGGCGGTGCTTGGATTGCTCGATTCCTCCTGGGAGAGCACGCAGAGGACAAAAGGGCTGCTTGTCCAGATGGCGCCCTCTTTAAATGAGTGTCGGGCTGCCCTGATTGGGCAGCAGCCTCTTCTGGGCCGTCCCGGTGCTTGGCGGTGCTTGGATTGCTCGATCCCTCCTGGGAGAGCACGCTCTTATGCGTGTTTTTACTCGTGTGTGTGTGTGTCTGTCTTTCTCTCTCTGTGTATGTGTATATGATATGTCTGTGTGTGTCTTGGTGTTTGTGTGTTGTAAATGTGAATTGATATGTTTGTGTGTATGTCTGTGTACCTATATTAGTGATGTTTGTTTTGAAAGAAAAGCAGCAATACTGTGCCCTATTGCTCAATGGCAAGCCACAAAATCACAACCAGATAATTTAACTTATCATAAAATAAATAGAGGATCTCAAATAATAATGAGCTTATAAAGGTCTAAAGAGACCCTAAGAACATAAGAACATAAGATAATGCCATACTGGGTCAGATCAAGGTCCATCAAGCCCAGTATTCTGTTTCCAACAGTGGCCAATCTAGGTCATATGTACCTAGCAGTTTCCCCAAGAGACACAAGTTCCACAATGCTTGTACTGGGTCAAGCATTGATATCTTCGGTCACTTCTTAATAATGGTATATGGACCTTTCCTCCAGGAACTTGTCCAAACCTTTTTTAAACCCAGCTACACTAACAGCCTTTACTACATCCTCCGGTAACAAATTCCAGAGTTTGATTACATGTTGAGTGAAAAAATATTTTCTTTTATTAGTCTTAAATAGATTACCCTGTAGCTTCATTGCATGTCCCCTAGTCTTTCTATATTCTGATAAGGTAAACAATCGATCTACGTTTACCCGTTCCACTCCGTTCATTAATTTATAGACTTCTATCATATCTCCCCTCAGCCGTCTCTTTTACAGGTTAAAGAGCCCTAACCTTTTTAGCCTTTCTTCATAGGAGTATCCTTCCATCCCCTTTACCATTTTGGTGGCTCTTCTCTGTACCTTTTCTAAAATCGCTATATCCTTTTTAAAATACGGCGACCAGAATTGCACACAATATTCAAGGTGCGGTCTCACCATGGAACGATATAGAGGCATTATAATCTCTTTTGTTTTATTTTCCATTCCTTTCCTTATCATACCTAGCATTCTATTTGCTCTCTTGGCCGCCGCTGCACACTGGGCCGAGGGTTTTAACATGGTATCCACAATGACGCCTAAATCTTTTTCCTGGGTGGTGGTTCCTAATGTGGAACCTTGCATCGTGTAACCATAGTTTGGGTTGTTCTTCCCTAGGTGCATAACCTTGCACTTGTCCACATTAAATTTCATCTGCCATTTTGATGCCCAGTCTTCCAATTTATCAAGATCCTCTTGCAATTTTTTACAATCCTCTTGGGTTTTAACAACTTTAAATAGTTTTGTGTCATCTGCAAATTTGATAACCACACTCGTTATTCCACTTTCCAGGTCATTTATGAATATGTCAAAAAGCAGCGGACCCAGCACAGATCCCTGGGGTACACCACTATTCACCTTTCTCCATTGGGAAAATTGGCCATTTAGCCCTACCCTCTGCTTTCTATCTTTTAACCAGTTCCTGATCCACAATAGTACACTGCCTCCTATCCCATGACTCTTTAGTTTTGCCAAAAGTCTCTCATGAGGGACCTTGTCAAAGGCTTTCTGAAAGTCCAGATACACAATATCAACCGACTCACCTTTGTCCACCTGTTTATTCACTCCTTCAAAAAAACATAACAGATTAGTAAGACAAGATCTTCCTTGTCTAAAGCCATGTTGGCTGTCTTCCATTAGGTTGTGACTATCTACATGCTGAGTAATTTTATTCTTTATGATGATTTCTACCATTTTTCCCGGTACTGACGTCAGGCTCACCGGTGTGTAGTTTCCCGGATCACCCCTGGAACCTTTTTTAAAAATTGGGGTTACATTGGCGATCCTCCAATCTTCAGGTATTAGAGATGATTTTAATGATAGTTCACAGATTACTGATAGCAGTTCTGCAATTTCATATTTCAGTTCTTTCAACACCCTTGGATGTATACCATCCGGCCCAGGTGATTTGCTACTCTTCAGTTTATCTAATAGTTTTAAGACATCTTCCCGATGTATCAATATTTCCTTCAATTTTTCCACACCTTTAAATACCACTTCAGTCATGGGTAACATCCCTACATCTTCCTCAGTAAAGACCAAAGCAAAGAATTCATTCAGTCTCTCCGCTATCGCCTTGACGCCTCTTAGTGCTCCTTTAACCCCTTTATCATCTAATGGACCAACTGACTCTCTCACAGGTTTTTTGCTATGAATGTACTTGAAAAGGTCTTTATTCTGCGTTTTTGCTTCCGCAGCAAGCTTCTTCTCAAATTCTCTCTTTGCCTGCCTTATCAATGCCTTGCATTTGACTTGCCAGTGCTTGTGCTGTTTCCAGGTTTCGTCGTTTGGCTCTTTTTTCCATTTCCTGAAAGATGCTTTTTTGGCAACAACAGCCTCTCTGACCTCACCTTTAAACCATGCTGGCAGTTTTTTGGACTTCTTCCACTTTTCTTAAAGCGTGGAATACAGCTGGTCTGGGCTTCCAAGATAGTATTTTTCAACAACACCCAAGCTTGAAGTACGTCTTTAACCTTTGCAACTGCTCCTTTTAGTTTTTTCTTAACTGTTTTCCTCATTTTATCATAGTCGCCCTTTCGAAAGTTAAAAGGTAGTACTGTGGATTTCCTTACTATCCCTCCTCCACTAATTAAATCAAAGGCGATCATGCTATGATCACTATTGCCAAGTGGCCCCAACACCCTTATCTCTTGCACTAGATCTGGTGTTCCACTAAGGACTAGGTCTAATATGGCTTTCCCTCTGGTCGGTTCATGAACCAGCTGCTCCAAGAAGCAGTCATTTATTTTATCTAGGAACTTTATCTCCCTAGCATGTCCTGACTTGACACTGACCCAGTCGATACCGGGGTAATTGAAATCACCCATTATTATTACTGTGCTGTAACATTTGTTAGCTTCCTTGATTTCTTTGAGCATTTCATCATCCATTTGGTCATTCTGGCCAGGTGCTCGATAGTACACCCCCACTGCCATTGCCTTCCCCCTTTTATATGGAATTTCAATCCATATAGATTCTACAGCAGATTTTGTTTCCTGCAAAACTTTAATCCTTTCTGAGTCAATGCCCTCTCTAACATAGAGCGCAACCCCTCCACCAATTTGATCAGCTCTATCATTACGATATAGCTTGTACCCAGGTATCAGTGTCCCACTGGTTGTCCTCCTTCCACCATGTCTCTGATATTCCAATCATATCTAACCTTTCATTTAGTGCTATATATTCTAACTCTCCCATCTTATTCTTTAGACTTCTAGCATTTGCATACAAGCATTTTAGAGAATGTATTTTATTCATGTTAATTTGGCTATTGTTAGACATGAGTAAATTGGGATCTTTAAGCTCTGTCTGCTCCATACTTGAGGGCATTTGGGCTACTTTACTCTTTTGTGGAACCTCTCTGCTTTTGGTAGTATCCTTCAAGGATACATTCTTCCGAACCATCTGCTCTTGGGCGACTGTCGGCTTTCCCCTATCTCCTTTTTAAAGGTTAATGCCAGCAGCCTGGTTCCATCCCGGTTAAGGTGTGAAGCCCATCCCTTCAGAAGAGCCCCTCCTTTCCCCAGAATGTTCCCCAGTTCCTAACAAATCCAAACCCCTCATCTCTGCACCATTGTCTCATCCACGCATTGAGACTCCGGAGCTCTGCTTGCCTTTTGGGTCCTGCGCGTGGAACAGGAAGCATTTCGGAGAATGCTACCCTGGAAGTTCTGGATTTCAACTTCTACCTAAAAGCCTAAATTTTGCCTCCAGAACCTCCCTACCACATTTTCCTGTGTTATTGGTACCGACATGTACCAAGACAGCAGACTCCTCCCCAGCACTATCTAAGACCTTATCTAGGTGACGCGTGAGGTCCGCTACCTTCGCACCAGGCAGGCATGTTACCAGGTGATCCTCACGTCCACCAGCCACCCAGCTATCTACATGCCTAATGATTGAATCACCAACTATAACGGCTGTCCTAACCCTTCCCTCATGGGCACATGGCCCTGGAGAAACTTCCTCGGTGCGAGAGGGTTTTACATTACCTGGAGGACAGGTCCTAGTTACAGGATCACTTCCTGCCACACCAGGGTGATGCTCTCCTGTCACGTGACCTCTCTCCTCATGGCAACAGGGGTGCTGCCAGACTGGAGGTGGGACTTCAGGACTATATCCCTATAGGTCTCGTCTATGTACCTCTCTGTCTGTCTTATGTTTTCCAAGACTGCTACTTTAGCCTCTAGAGTACGGACTTGTTCCCTGAGAGAAAAGAGCTCCTTGCACCTAGTGCACACGTAAGACCTCTCACCAACTGGGAAAAAATCATACATGTGACACTCAATGCAAAAGACTGGAAAGCCCCCATCCCGCTGCTGGACTGCTGTCTGCATCTTAGTTTTAAGTTTGTGTCTAGATCTTTAAGTTCTTACTAGGGGTTGCTATGGGTATTTATACCAATAAAACTGTACCTAATACGTTTAATATACCTTGTTCACCTGAAGCTTAATTAATCTCAGGTCCTTAGTGTATGACTGATTTGGGTAATGAGCTTCACCTGAAAGCACCTCCTGTCTTTTAAGATGTGTAAGTACCTATAAAGCTATGATTATCCCAGGGGAGGGTGCGTGTGGGGAGGGAGGGATGGAAATAACACTTATTAAAAGAGGGCTGCTACACAGTACCCTGTCTTCTGCTGCTGAGGTAAGCTAAATTCTGATTTGATTTAAATTATAGCTCTTAGCTGCTGCTAGGCTCTAACTTCTTATGAAATTTAAACTACAAGCTCTCTGCTGGGTACTAAATTTAACCAGAAAGCTCTCTTCTGTGTGTTAAATTTAAACTAAAAGTACTGTGCTGTTACTTGGCCCTGAGTGACTATTAAATTTAAACTACAAGCTCTCTGCTGGGTATGAAATGTAACCAGAAAGCTCTCCTCTGTGTTTTAAATTCAAACTTTAATTGCTGCTACTAGGCCCTAACTGATCCAACAAAAAACAGTGGGTTCACAGATTAAGTAGCTTTAATACAAAGAATTCTTTTTAGAAAATTACCAGAAGTATATACTCACAGTTGCAGATTTCTCTTCAGAAGTAACAGTCCCCCTTTCTAGTCCCTCTAGTATAACAGCCTCATAGATCAACAACTAGTGTGCTCTAGATCATCATAGGTCCATAAATATTTGTGCAAATTCTGTAATATCAAATATGAACCCAAAGACATCTGACAGAATATTGTGTTTCGATAAGAAGAAAGAAAACCTATCTGCATCAGGGGAAAGCCCAAAAAATGAAAATCTTAAGAGCTAAACTCCAGCTGGCTGAATGCTCCTATCCCCATCTCAAACTCTTAAGTTTGGGGGGTGTTTTTTTTTTTTTTTTATCAAGCCATTCGAACTGTCACACGATAAGAATAGCCAATCAGAACAAGGGAGTCCACTCAATGGTTTGATTAAAACCATAGGCCTCAATTGAATTCAGTCAAAACATCGAGCTATGTTCATGAAGATCCATTTGATTTAATCTGTTGCTCCCATTCCAGGATGACTGTAAATGATCCAGAATATGCCATCCTAAATCCGATATATGATGTACTTGCAACCAATGAGAAACGAGTGAAGCAGTTTTCTAAACAGTTCTTGATACAGCTTTTATGTTCAGTTAAACACCCTATCGCTCAATAGAGCACACTATTAAAAAACAAAACAAAAAACAATACGAAGATGAAAAAATAAAACAAAACAAAATGTTTTGGCCTGCACATACCTAATTTATACCTCTGTTGGTGTTCTGTGTGCTTGTTATCAGGAGAGAGGGCGAGAGGAGATTGAAAGGTGTAATTATGCTGCAGCTGTTGGAACTGCATGTCCCACATAAATGTATTGGGGCATTATTTTTTGGGGGGAGGGGGAGGGCTTCATTTCTCTTCCACCCTCATCACATGATGAATCTTTACTTCTACAGCTCAGGTACTTAACCCAGCTCACCCACCTCCCTTGCTGTGACTAGAGCTACCTCTGTTGTTAAGTGCCGTCAAGTTGGGGGGCTGTGTGTTTTATTTTTGTGATTTTTATACCACCATATCGTCAATTCATGGCAACCCTCAGGATAGTTTTTCTACCTCTATAGGCTTCTTATTGGCTGGTCTCTTCCTGCAGTCTCTTCTGCTAGTTAAACTGAAAGCAATCGGGACAGGATCACTCATCCAGGGAGAGGATCAGAGAACGGAAGATGAGAGGCACTAGCCATCCTTCTACCTTTTAGACATGAATGCAGACATCTGTGGTATCCTGAATAAAAGCCAGACAATTGGTAACCCTAACTTCCTGGATCCCGAATTCATCTGACAGGGCCTCCCTAAACATTTGAACCCAAAGTATTTGCACGGTTTGTCAATGTCTTATTCTTTATTATCCTGCTAGAACAGTAGAGATGAGTGGCTTTTTAAGATAGTTTTACCCACCAGAGAGGGAAACACAATTGTCTCCTAAAATACTCCACCAATGCTGAAGTCCAAACAAGCAGTTAACTACCTCTCATGCATGACCCAGAACCAGATATAAATACTGGTGGGCAAATTTTTTGTACATGTACAGCTGTTGCAAACTAGGAAATACATGCATGTTTTCAAGGCCTGCCCAGAACACCACCCTTCAAAACTGTGCATGCCATGAATGTGTAAGTAGTGGCTATTCTAAAATCACTATTTATTTACATTTATACTCCGCAATGAAAACCCTTCAAATTGGTGTATAGAGTCCATAAAATAACAAATGTCAATCCAATCCAAAGCATAAAACAAGTACAGTACTATATTCTTACTCCCATCATCATAATGGCCCCAATCATGGTACTATAAAACCAGCAAAACACTGTCGCACCAAAAGCTATCCAAAATAAATAGGTTTTCAAACCCACCTAAAATCACTCAAATCCCCACTACTCCATAAATCAAAAGGCAGAGAATCCCACAATAAGTGGACCTGCATACAAAGGGCACTAAAATGGATGAATAACTTGAGCATCCAGCACCACTAACAAGTGACCTGCTTCAGAACGCAGCAATTGTCGAGGCACATAATGCTCTGAGTCATCAAATGAGGCGGTGCCATCTCATGCAGTGTTTTAAAGGTCAGCAACAAAACTATATTGAACACGCTATCGAACAGTCACCAAGTACAATTGTTGCAGTGCTGGGGAGACATGATTGCGTGTATGAAGTCCTTTCACAACTTAGGCCACAATTTTCTGTGCCAGTTGCAAATGCTGCAGCTCCCTATATGGCAGACGCAGCCAACAGAGCATTGCAGTAATCTAGCCACTATATGCTAGATTCCAAAACATAAGGACGTAACTGTCAAAGCACAGAATATATTCCTCTCACTATAGCTGACACACAGGCCTGACCAAACAAGGACTCCTGCCGGGATGCCTTGTTTGGTCAGGCTGTTCTTCAACACCTGTTCCACACTTAATCAACTCCTACCCACCATCCCTGGTAGGATGCCAGAGATCCATGGGAGGGGAAGTGGAGCCCTTTCAGAAGGGCACACAAGTTTCTGAGGCCTTCTCCCTGGCATCTGCAGCTAAGGAGTCCCCATATGTGAAGACTACATTCCTGCTTGTTCCTGGAGATAGCATAGTTACTCACCTGTAACGGGTGATCTCCGGGAACAGCAGGAATTTAGTCTTCACAACCTGCCCACCTCCCCTAGGAGTTGTATCTCTCTTTTTCTCTCTTTCCCTCTCTCTTTTGTCTCAGCTATAAACTCAATTGGAGAGGGACAGTTGGGAAAGGTGGGAAGGCAGCACGCAGGCGCTGTGGGATGCTCCCAAAAGCTTTCCTATTGGACGCTGGGGAGCGTTCCTGCGCAGGCTCCGTCGGTACCGACGATACCCATATGTGAAGACTAAATTCCTGCTGTTCCCGGAGATCTCCTGTTATAGGTGAGTAACTATGCTTTATTGCCTTAGGTATAACTTAGAATGTAGTTCCGCTAGGACAGGAAAATAACTTGTGTACTTGTTTGTAACTTTATTTATTTATTTTATTTACATTTCTTATATACCGCACTATTTGACATCAGCGCGGTTTACATCGAACACAAATTTCAGCACAAAAACAAGCGTCTGAGTTACATTAAACAGGGTCAATAAACTTGGATAACAAGGTAATTATGAATCACAGGACAGTAAACTTTGATTGCAAGGTAAACTATTGACATCTTTAAATTAGAGCACAAATGAGACGTAATGGTCAGTGGAACCTTATACTTAATGGTCAGTGGACCTTACTATGTGGGGAATTCTGGCTCACCAGGTGACTCACAAGGTAACTTGTCTTGAATTCAGATTTGGAAAAGATGAATAATTTTAAAACTCAAATCAAAATATATAAACAGCAAGGAAAGGTTATTACTCAACAATTTGATGTGGAAATTCTGTGCAATACAATATTACCTTCCCCACCCTAAAGTTTAACACATTCAGTTCTGCTCCTCAGCTCCCACCACCTTTTTTGCTTAATCTGTCTCTTCCCTCCACCTAGGATCAATTTTCTAGCTTGCTAGCTACCTTGGCTGGTTTTCTCTGTGTCCCACCAGGCTGAACTGCTCTGTTCGTTCTCTCTCTCTCTCTCTCTCTCTCTCTCTCTCCCTCTCCCTCCCAGCCCCTGAAGATCAGCAACTCAATTGCTGCCTTTTCTCTGCCCCCTCCAAATATCAGGTTCTTGTTCTAGCCAGCCCATCAAGAGCCCGGTCTTCTCTCTTCCCCCTCCCAGACTTGATCCCGTTCTCTTTCTCAGAGTCCTCTCCCATCTTTCTCCTTTACAGGAAGTAGCACAGTGGATTCAAAATTAGGGACACCAGCGTATGCCACAGCAACACCTGGTGACCTTGGGCAAGTCATTTTATTTTTTCATTGCCTTAGGCATCCCACGTAAAGGGTATGTTCCTTAGGGAACGCACAAATTGCACCTGAACATTTATCACTACCGTACAGCACTGTATACTGTACATCCAGTAACACTATAAAAATAAGTAGTTATCTATTTATTTTTCTTATTAGCTTGCTGTCTGCTTTTTTTCCAAATTTCAACAGACCCCCATGACCCCCTTTTATTTAGACATTATTTGATACGCCACATGTTAAAATAAAATTGTGTAAGTGATTTATAACCGGTGTTCTGCCCCCTCTTTCAACTGGCACAGGAAGGCACCTAGGCTTGTGGTGTCCTGTTCTGTGCAAATCATTGCTGCTGCCTTCTGATCGCCAAGCCACATGCTGTGTGGGAAGGAAATTCCATGTTGCTAGAATTCCCCCAGTAGTAACATGCTGATAACCCTTCATTGCAGCTTAAAAAAAACATTAATGTGCCCCGTAGTTACCAGCCCTAATATATGCATGGTTTGATCTGTTAAACAATTTTGCTATCTTGCATGTGTAGAAACACATAAACACCATTTATATTTATTAAAACATACACACATTTATTTGTATTGGTTATTTCTATCTGTACTTCTAATGCCATTGTAAAATGTGTATAATTACAATGGTAATTACTTAGTAATTTAATATAGCATAAGCAATTTTGTAATGTGCACAGTCTAAAAATATTAAACTGCATATTTGCTGAAATAAATACGGTTATGTATCTTAAGTAGACAAAGTATAGCATATGCAGAAAGAGTCTAGTTGTCACTATTGTGTCTCAATGATTATGTTAATATATAGGCACCTTTAGAAACTGTTTAAAATGCAGTATAAATGGAAAATTGATTTAAAATTATTTAAATTATGATTGTTTTATTAGCGTCTTTAAATCATGCTTTGAATTGCTAGTTTAAATTAATCTATTTTTTGAGCTAGATATTTCATGTCAAGAATGATTGCCCTTGAGTAATAGTTGATATTCAGTTTATAGAATGCATACTCTTAAAAGAGGGGTCAAATATTAATTACTCATTAAGTAGGCCTAATGATCAACAGACTGAAAGGAATATGCTCATGGACCAACATTTTTTTTCCCCAAGTGGGTTTATATGCCTAATATTGGGAGCTATGTTCCATAACTGGCCCTTAAACAAATTTACTATTGTTACTTTTATTAGACATTTATAAAACGCTACAAGTCATACACAGCGCTGTACAGACATATATAAAGATGGCGCCTGCTCGTTAGAACTTACAATCTAATTAAGACTTTTTTTATCTTTATCTTTATTTAATATTTGATATACCGCTAGGGCAGAAGCATTAAGCGGTGTACAATAAAATTGATTAAACACTGCAAACCAGGAAGTAGAACGCCAAAAATAGATAGGAAAGAAGGGTACAGAAAGGGCAAACAAATCATACATTAATACCAACTCACGATAAACCATAAGGACAGAAAGGGAGACCAACAGAGACAAAACAAATGAAAAGAATAAAGGAAAAAGTGAAGGATGAGGAGACGTAAGGAATAAGAGGTCTGGATCCAAAGCAACTTCAAAGAGGTGAGCCTTCAGCATGGCCTTGAAAAGGGGCAGAGATGAAGCCTGACATACAAACTTCAGGGAGCCTATTCCAGGCATAAGGAGCCAGCATGATGAAAGGACCAAAGTCTGGAGTTAGCAATGGAAGAAAAGGGCAAAGAGAAGTAAGCCAGTAAAAGAGCGGAGTTCGAGGAGGGGTGTAGGGGAAGAAGAGAGAGGAGAGGAGAGGAGCAGAAGAGTGAAATGCACTTATAGGTCAGAAGAAGAAGCTTGAATTGGATATGGAAGCGGAAAGGAAGCCAGTGAAGTGATTTGAGAAGAGGGGTTATATGAGAATATCAAGGCTGGCAAAAGATTAGTTGTGCAGCAGAGTTCTGAACAGATTGAAGGGGAGAGGTGGCTAAGAGAGAGACCAGCAAAGAGGTTGCAATAGTCAAGATGGGAAGTAATTAAAGAGTGGACTAGTATTTTAGTAGTGTGTTCGGAAAGGAAAGGATGAATTTAACATTACTACTGCAGGGGCCAGTATAGGGGAGCCCCTGGAAGGTCCACTTCTGCAGGGATTTAAATCCTCACAAATTACCTTTCTGGTGCACAAAGTCTTCAAGAAAATGATAAAAACAGAATGGCAGGAGCCGGAGGCCAGCCTTAGAGAGGCTAGAACCATAAGCCGTCTGTACCCTATTCCTCAGGAGGAAAAAGATCTGCTTAAGATGCCTCAGATGGATGCTTAATCTCGGCAGTGACAAAGAAAGACCACCATTCTGGTAGAAGGCGGGGTAGCATTGAGAGACCTGCAGGACTGCAACTTGGAGAACCTTTTGAAGCAAGCATTTGATACTAGTGCTCTAACTCTTCAGATCTGTGGGGCTTATGTGACCAGGGCTTTTATTTGCTGGATCCAGGGTTTGACTACAGGAGAGCTGGAATTGCAAGCTGCAGCACCAGAGGAAACTAATCTGGAGTCGGCCTCTGCTTATTTATTTATTTATTTAAAGTCTCTTTTATACCGCGCTATTCAGCATCAGCGCGGTTTACAATAAACAGTGAACATACACATTTCCAATAGTACTTTGTGTTTACATATGAACAGGATAATCAACTTGGCTAACAGGGTAACTATGTACAACCACAAAATATACAATATATACAATTTGTAGGCTGATCATGTGTTTGTATGGTTTTAGACAGTGGTGATTTGGGTGGTTTCGGCAAAAGGTGCTGAGTTTCTATTAGGTTCAGGGTAATGTATGAGGAAGAGGTAGTGTTTCACAGCCTTCCTGAATTGGAATATGTCTGGGATTGATCTAATGTTGTGAGGGAGGTTATTCCAGATCACTGGTGCATAAAGATTGAAAGTCCTGCTGGATGTTGACTTGGAGCATTGAGTTATAGATCTTGGGACTATCAAGGTGTTTTGAGCTACTGACCTTCTGTCTCTGTTGTGGGGTGTCATCTGGATTAGCTCAGTTAGTGAAGTTGACGAGAGACCTTTGGTGGCTTTGAAGGTGAGCAGCAAGGTCTTGAATGTAATTCTACCTTGAATCGGGAGCCAGTGGAGTTGTTTCATTATAGGTGTGACATGGTCTTTCCTGGATGCTCCGTGCAGTACTCTTGCTGCGGTGTTCATTGCCATTTGCAGTGGGTTTAGGGTGGTTTGGGGGAGACCTTGAAGTATTGCATTTGCATAATCGAAATGCGGGATAATTAGTGCCTGATAGATAGTCCTGAAATCATCTGGCTCCAGCAGAGATCTTAGGTATCTAAGGGATCTAATTTTATGATATACTGCCCTTACAGTGTTACTTATATGAGCTTGCATATTTAGGTTCTGGTCTAGTGTGATGCCGAGGTATCTGATCGTGGATTTGCTTACCTGGCAGATTACTTTTATGACCTGGTAAGAGCTTCGGCCAAGACCATGGCTTCGATTATTGTGGCCAGATGCATTCCATGGTTAAGAAACTGGATGGCTGATGTGCCTTCTAAGACTAGGCTCAGTAAGCTTTCATTAAAGGGCAAGCTGCTCTTCGGAGAAGCTCTGGTTAAATTGATTAAAGATCTGGGTGAGTCTAAGGATGCTCGGTTGCCAGAAGACCGTTCTAAAGGGCCAAATCAGGGGACTGTCCAAAGGGGTCAGCCTAGGGATTTTAGAAACTTTTGATCTACACAGTTTTCCCGTTTTCAGTGAGGTCACATTCCAATGGGGGGGGGGGGTCTCCACCCCTGTGGTTCCTCCCAAAAAGTCCCAATGAAACGAGGCATGTCCAGGCAGGGGGTAGTTCCAATAGGGCAGGCATGTCTAACTTCGAACAGGTCGTGATCTACTTTTTCCGGCCAAAAGTGGCGGTGATCTACCACCATGAAAATTAAGTTTCAAATTAGTTTCAAATTAAATTTTAACCCAATAAAGTTGGTGGATTCCCCCCCACACACATTTTTAATGAACCTTCTGTTATTTACTTGGATGTGATCAGCTGTTAAGCAAATTAAGCCAAAACAAAACAGAGAGACTAAGATCCAGCAAGAACTGCGAGGGGAAATGGAAAGTATATTTTTTCTTAACGTTTTATTGAGTAATAACTTTCTTTAACTGTCTTAATAACTTTAACTTTTATTGAGTAATTTGTGTTAAATTTAGGTCGAGTATTGATCCAGGCTGATTTTGCACAATCTTTAATATTTCGCTCTTGCTCATTAGTGAGACATCTGAGCCTGCATTTCATCCACCAACTTTTTGAAGTGAATACTGCGCGAGAGCCAGTCTCGTGGAATCCTAGAGATGTTCATCTGTCATGTTGGAATGTTGTGTACTCTGTCATTTTCAGATGGGAAAACGCAGATTCACACAAATAAGTTGAACTGAAACAGGAGTGTACAGCTTCACTGCATCTTCTCAAGTTGGGAAATTTGTCTCTAGGCACTAGCTTCCAAAACAATTCTTGCTCAGCACGGTTCTTGAGAAATGTCATTTTTAAGGGTTAATATTTCGTTTTCAAGAGATGGCTTGTTCAATGAGTAATTTTTACTGATAGCAGCTGCAGTTTCTTTAATGTCCACATCTATTTTGAATGGGTATGACAAGTACTCCACAACTGTTCCAATTTTTTGGAAGTCACAGAATCTATTTTCGAATTACTGGATAACAGAACAGATTTCTGTCACATGCTTCTTATTCTGAAAAGCAAAATTTGGATATTGTCCCAGATGGTCCTGCGTATTAGGAAAATGATCAAAAGTGTCATTAGCTCAAATTTGCTCTTGTAGGATGAAACTGTACTCATCTTGCCAATGCATTTGTTTTTACCTTGTAGTTCAAGGTTCATATCACTTAGTTCACCTGTAAAGTCAGCAAGAAATGCCAGATCACATAACCACTCCTCATCTTCCAACTCTGCTTGGTCATCTCCCTTCTTCTTCAAAAAACTTAATTCATTCAGCAAATCATGGAATCTTTGCAGAAATTTGTGTCTACTTAGCCACCTTACATCTATGTGCAAAACTATTTCCGCTGCCCCTTCATCAAGAGTAAGATTGAAAAGCCGTCTTTGAAGTGATTTTCCACGAACTGAATTTACAATTTTGAAGGTGATGTCCATGACAGTCTTTGTATTGAGTCTCTTGCTTGCCAAAACCTGCTGGTGAATGATGCAGTGGTAAGAAAGGAAATCTGGGAAGTTGTCATGCTGTCTACACAGGGCTATGAAACCGTTAACCTCACCTGTCATTGCTCTTGCTCCATCAGTAGTGATGGAAACAAGTTTATGCAATGGAAGATTACACTTTGTCACAAAAGAATGGAAAGAACTGAATATTTCCTGACTGGTAGTTCTCCCTTTTAAAGAAATCATTCCAAGTAGTTCTTCTTTAACACTGAAGTCTTCAAACACCATCCAGATAAAGACTAGTAACTGGGCTATGTCTCTTATGTCTGTAGATGCATCCAGTTGGAGTGAAAAAGCAACACAATTTGAAACATCCTCCAACAATTGTTCAGTTGTGTTTCTACACATCTTTTCTATTTGCTGCACGACGATGTTTCTTGACAATTGTACATCTTGAATAGCAGCTATGATCTCTTTCTTATTTTTAAATCCTTCAAAAAGATTGTCAGCTGCTTCAAGAAAACAATCTCTTACAAATTCCCCTTCAGTGAAAGGTTTGCATTTTTTTGCGATCAAGTTGCTGACCTTGAAGGATGCTGTGGTTGCATTGACAGAATGTGACCTTAGCTTCGCCATCAACTGTTGCTGAGTAGCCAATTTTGATTTAAATTCTTTGAGCTTCAGTTTACGAATTTCACTTTTGGGTGGAAAATCAGCATCAAACTTATTGGGGGAGGAGTGGTCTAGTGGTTAGGACAAGGTACTTCAGGCCGGAGGGCCGGGGGTTCAAGTCCCACCTGGGGACAGCAATCTCAGGCCGGAGGGACTGGGATTTCTAGTCCTATAGGCACTCCTTGTGGTCTTGGGCAAGCCACTTAACCCTCCATTGCCCATGTTCCCTGTAAGTATTAGCGTATGTGTCTCATATCCCCTCGTGTTAAATTGACCGCTTTGACCCGGTGAAAAGCGGGATATAAATACAGCTAAATAAATAAATAAAAATAAATAAATATTGCTATGCAGAGCCTTATAATGACATTCCAGATTACCCTTTTTGGGCAAGGATACTGGGGCATTACAAATTAGACAACACTTCTCTTTCACCATGATGAAGAAGTAGTCCATTTCCCATTCATCATGAAAGTGGTAGGTTTTGCTTTTCTTTGGAACACTCATCTTCGTTATACTGGGGTGGCTGGTTGTAAGAAGGCCAAATCTGCTAAGTTAGTATAAACACTGGCTGAATCTGGTCCAAAACTGTCACTGTCCCAAAGTATTAAAGATCAGCAAGAACTGAAGACCTCTGGATGATGTGCAATACGAAGACTGGAGATGCCAAAACCACACATGCAGTTCTAAAAGTAAAAATAAGAATTCATCATACTGGCACCAATAATCAAATACCACCAATCATCAAAAAAACTCAAACATCTGTCCAGCAAACCAGATAAAATCAAATACCACCAAACAAGTTCAAATACCACCACACGCGATTTAATAAATTCTGCACATAGTGTAGAATCAACGCAAAGGCAAGGCAAAATAAAATTGCAGTGTAGAATCAACGCAAAGGCTAGGCAAAATAAAATTGCAGAGGCAAGTTAAAACAAAATTGGAAAAGCCCGCCAAAATCATCAAATTCTTGACACTTTGTTGTGTCTGTCTGAAAACGTTTAATGAAAGAACTATAAAGCGACCAACGACCAGCACACGACACAACTAATATGGTAAATGTACTCTGGTAAAACCCAGGCGAATGGATATCGCCCGGTATATAACACACTTCTAAGGGGTGTTGGGGTGGGGGCAGTAATGGATGATTCTGAGAGGCAGGAGGCCAGGGATGAGGCTGGGCCTCTGGCGTCTCATCGTGGGGCGTGGGCGGCAATCCCCTGGGGTACCCACAAACTATTGGCACGAAAACAACAAGCGCCCCCAATACACCCTCAGTCAAGATTCCTGCAGGCAGAGAAAAAAGGCAAAGGGTCAGCAGCAGCAGCAGCAGCAAGCCCTCGGCAGACGACCTGCCGATACGAGCTCTCTCCTAGTGACGAGGCGATCTGCTGGAGAGATGGAGCAAAGTGGGGCTGGCGATCTACCTCTGACCCCTCTGCGATCTACAGGTAGACATGCCTGCTATAGGGGATCGTCTTCAACAGTTTTATTCTGCCTGGCTGTCTATTACTACTGACCAATGGGTGCTGGAATTTATCCGAGATGGGTATGCTTTTGAATTGGCTTGTCCTCTCTCTGAGATCTTCGTGTAGCCTCTGTGCAAAACTCGTTTGAAACAGTGGGCATTCCAGGAAATGTTATAGTGGTTGTTGGACCTCTAGGCTGTAGTACCTGTTGCAAACAACCAATGCGGATTCGGTCAATACCCTCTTTCTTGAGGAACACAAAGTAAATGGAGTATCTTCTGTCCTATCTTAGACCCCAAACACCTAAACTGGGCCCTTTGGATGTTGCATTTTCACATGGAAACCTTGCGTTCGGTGATAGTGGCTGTCTGGAAGGGAGAGTTGCTCTCGGTGCTGGATATCACAGAAGCGTAGCTTCACATTCCAATTCGGCCAGAGCATCAGCAGTTTACAGTGCCGATGGGACGTTATTAGTTCTGGGCACTGCCATTAGGCCTGGCCACAGTGCTGCAGACCTTCAGCAAGACCATGGTGGTTGTGGTGGCCGCTCTGAGACGGGAGATCATGTTGGTTTATCCGTATCTCAATGATTGGTTGATAAGAGCAAAATCACCTCTGTTACCCAGCGGGTGATGAAATTCCTCCGAAGTCTCGGCTGGTTGGTGAATGAGGCAAAGAGCAAGATCAATCTGGTGCAGGATCTAATCTATCTGGGAACCTGCTTCGACTTGTTTTCCTCCTGGAAGAGCTAGTGGGGACGTTTGAACTCAGATACTGTCTTTCTTTGGCATGATGGCACCTTCGGTGTGGGACTGTCTTTCACTGGTATTAGCTTTTTTTTTATACCGACAGGATTTTATAAGGCATCTGTATACTTCTAAATATGTCCTCCTCCTTTCTTTTCTTTCATCCTTTTTGTGGCAGCTATTTCTATATATTTTTTTATAGATATTAATGGTGCACTAATTTAAAAGTTGTTTTTATATGGTCCACTGTGTAACATATAGACGTTTAGTACATTTCTTGCTTGTTTGTTTTTTTCGTTTGTTTGGTTCTATATCATAATTTTATGTTATCTTATTTATATTTTTTAAAGATATGTGAATTTATTTTATGTATTCTTATTGTTTTTGATTGAACTTTTTCGAGGTTTGTCTCCTAAAATCCCTCAGAAGAAGGCCTTAAAGGCCGAAACGCATAGGGGTTCAGTAAAAGGGGTTTGTTTAAACCTGAAATCCGCCAGTCTGTGTACCAGCTCCTTTGGTTTCCTCTAATGGGACGTCTCCTTCAATGCATAGATTGGTATCCCGGAAAGGAGGTTCTCATTGCTCCGGACTGGCCCCAAAGGCCTTGGTATGCTGATCTCCACAGGCTTAACCTGTCGCTGTCATCTCCCGAATAGAATCAATCTGCTCTCGGAAGGACCTATCCTGATGCCTCAAGTGGATTGATTCTTGCTTATGGCCTGACTCTTGAAAGGGCACAGCTGAAGCAGAAGGGCTATTCGACAATGGTGGTAGATACTCTTGAAATCTCAAAAGCGTGCAACATCCTTGGTTTATTGCAGACTGAGTGTTAAGAACATAAGATATGCCATACTGGGTCAGACCAAGGTCCATCAAGCCCAGTATCCTGTTTCCAACAGTGGCCAATCTAGGTCATACGTACCTAGCAGTTTCCCCAAAAGACACAGGTTCTGCAATGCTTGTACTAGGTCAAGCATTGATATCCTGGGTCCCTTCTTAATAATGGTTTATGGACCTTTCCTCCAGGAACTTGTCCAAACCTTTTTTAAACCCAGCTACACTAACAGCCTTTACTACATCCTCCGGTAACAAATTCCAGAGTTTGATTACACGTTGAGTGAAAAAATATTTTCTTTTATTAGTCTTAAATAGTTTACCCTGTAGCTTCATTGCATGTCCCCTAGTCTTCCTATATTCTGATAACGTAAACAGTCGATCTACGTTTACCCGTTCCACTCCGTTCATTAATTTATAGATTTCTATAATATCTCCCCTCAGCCGTCTCTTTTCCAGGTTAAAGAGCCCTAACCTTTTTAGCCTTTCTTCATAGGAGTATCCTTCCATCCCCTTTACCATTTTGGTGGCTCTTCTCTGAACCTTTTCTAATAACGCTATATCCTTTTTAAGATACGGCGACCAGAATTGCACACAATATTCAAGGTGCAGTCTCACCGTGGAACGGTATAGAGGCATTATAATATCTTTTGTTTTGTTTTCCATTCCTTTTCTTATGATACCTAGCATTCTATTTGCTCTCTTGGCTGCCGCTGCACACTGGGCTGAGGGTTTTAACATGTTATCCACAATGACGCCTAAATCTTTTTCCTGGGTGGTGGTTCCTAATGTGGAACCTTGCATCGTGTAACCATAGTTATTCCACTTTCCAGGTCATTTATGAATATGTCAAAAAGCAGCGGACCCAGCACAGATCCCTGGGGTACACCACTATTCACCTTTCTCCATTGGGAAAATTGGCCATTTAGCCAACCCTCTGCTTTCTATCTTTTAACCAATTCCTGATCCACAGTAGTACACTGTCTCCTATCCCATAACTCTTTAGTTTTGCCAAAAGTCTCTGATGAGGGACCTTGTCAAAGGCTTTCTGAAAGTCCAGATACATTATATCAACCGACTCACCTTTGTCCACCTGTTTATTCACACTTTCAAAAAAACATAACAGATTAGTAAGACAAGATCTTCCTTGTCTAAAGCCATGTTGGCTGTCTCCCATTAGGCAATGACTATCTACATGCTGAGTAATTTTATTCTTTATGATGGTTTCTACCATTTTTCCCGGTATTGACGTGAGGCTCACCGGTCTGTAATTTCCTGGATCACCCCTGGATCCCTTTTTAAAAATTGGTGTTACATTGGCGATCCGCCAATCTTCAGGTATTAGAGATGATTTTAATGATAGTTCACAGATTACTAATAGCAGGTCTGCAATCTCATATTTCAGTTCTTTCAACACCCTTGGATGTATACCATCTGGCCCAGGTGATTTGCTACTCTTCAGTTTATCTAATAGTTGTAATACATCTTCCCAATGTATCGATATTTCCTTCAATTCTTCCGCACCTTTAAATACCACTTCAGTCATGGGTAACATCCCTACATCTTCCTCAGTAAAGACCGAAGCAAAGAATTCATTCAGTCTCTCCACTATCGCCTTGTCGCCTCTTAGTGCCCTTTTAACTCCTCTATCATCTAATGGTCCAACTGACTCTCTCAAAGGTTTTTTGCTACGAATGTATTTGAAAAAATCTTTCGCGTTTTTGCTTCCGCAGCAAGCTTCTTCTCAAATTCTCTCTTTGCCTTCTATATCAATGCCTTGCATTTGACCTGCCAGTGCTTGTGCTGTTTCCAGGTTTCATCATTTGGCTCTTTTTTCCATTTCCTGAAAGATGCCTTCTTGGCCACAACAGCCTCTCTGACCTCACCTTTAAACCATGCTGGCAGTTTTTTGGACTTCCTTCCACTTTTCTTAAAGCGTGGAATACAGCTGGTCTGGGCTTCCAAGATAGTATTTTTCAACAACACCCAAGCTTGATGTAAGTCGTTAACCTTTGCAACTGCTCCTCTTAGTTTTTTCTTAACTATTTTCCGCATTTTATCATAGTCTCCCTTTCAAAAATTAAAAGGTAGTACTGTGGATTTCCTTACTATTCCTCCTCCACTAATCAAATCAAAGGCGATCATGGCATGATCACTATTGCCAAGTGGCCCCAACACCCTTATCTCTTGCACTAGATCTGGTGTTCCAGTAAGGACTAGGTCTAATATGACTTCCCCTCTCGTCGGTTCATGGACCAGCTGCTCCAAGAAACAGTCATTTATGTCATCTAGAAACTTTATCTCCCTAGCATGTACTGCCGTGACACTGACCCAGTCGATACCGGGGTAATTGAAATCGTCCATTATTATTACCGCGCTGTAACTTTTGTTAGCTTCCTTGATTTCTTTGAGCATTTCATCATCCATTTGTTCATTCTGGCCAGGCGGTCGATAGTACACCTGCACCACCATCGCCTTCCCCTTTTTACATGGAATTTCAATCCATAGAGATTCTACAGCAAATTTTGTTTCCTGCAAAACTTTAATCCTTTCTGACTCAATGCCCTCTCTAACATAGAGCGCAACCCCTCCACCAATTTGATCAGCTCTGTCATTACGATATAGTTTGTACCCAGGTATCACAGTGTCCCACTGGTTGTCCTCCTTCCACCATGTCTCTGATATTCCAATCACATCTAACCTTTCATTTAGTGCTATATATTCTAACTCTCCCATCTTATTTTTTAGACTTCTAGCATTTGCATAAAAGCATTTTAGAGACTGTATTTTATTCATATTAATTTGGCTATTGGTAGACATGGGTAATTTGGGATCTTTAAGCTCTGTCTGCTCCATACTCGAGGGCATTTGGGCTACTTTACTCTTTTTTGGAACCTCTCTGCTTTTGGTAGTATCCTTCAAGGATACATTCTTCTGAACCATCTGCTCTTGGGCGACTGTGGGCTTTCCCCTATTATCTAATTTAAAAGCTGCTCTATCTCCTTTTTGAAGGTTAATGCCAGCAGCCTGGTTCCATCCCGGTTAAGGTGAAGCCCATCCCTTCAAAAGAGCCCCTCCTTTCCCCAGAATGTACCCCAGTTCCTAACAAATCCAAACCCCTCATCTCTGCACTATTGTCTCATCCACGCATTGAGACTCTGGAGCTCTGTTTTTAGAGCTAGTGTGGGAACAATGGGCTCCGGGCCTTTTCGTCCTCTTTTCTGGATGTTCTGGCCTCCTTGCAGGCCAGACTGGAGAAGGGGTTGGCCTTAAATTCCCTCAGAGTCCAGGAGGCAGCTCTTATGTTACTGTAGGCGTGTACAGGGGCGGCTTGTGGCCCACCCTGATGTGGTCCAATTTTTTTCTCAAGGCAGTAAAGCAAGTGCAGCTTCCTTGAAGGACCTTACCTTGAAGCAGTTTTCTTGGTGGCAGTCTGTTTTGTTGTGTTGATATTTAGAGCTTCAGGATCTATCTTGTAGGGAACCCTTTCTAGTCTTCTCTAACGAAAAAGTGATGTTTATTTATTTATTTATATTCTCTTATATACCGCGCTATTCTGCATCAGTGCGGTTTACATTGAACAAACTGAAATTACATTGAACAGGGCATTATAACTTGGAGATAACTATTTTACAGGGAACATGGGCTATGGAGGGTTAAGTGGCTTGCCCAAGACTACAAGGAGCACGTGTGGGACTAGAAACCCCAGTCCTTCCGGCCCAAGGTTTAGACCAGATCCATCCTTTTTACCAAAGGTAGTGTCGTGCTTTCATCTCAATCAGGCTGCGACCCTTCTGGTTTTTTATTGTTTGCAGGATTTGGAAGAGGATCATCAGCAGCACTATCTGTGGACCTGCTCAGGACCTTGTGTAGGTATCTAAAGAGAAGGGAGTCCTTTTGTAAGTCCGATCATCTCTTTGTTTTGTTTGGGAGGCCGTGCAAGGGTGAAGCAGCTACCAAAGCTTCCATTGCCTGGTGAGTCAAGGAGGCAGTCGTCTCTGCCTATGTGCTAAAGAGTAGGCCTGCTCTGAAAGCACATTCAACAAGATCTCAATCGACCTTCTGGGTGGAGTTTAGGCTAGTTCCGCTGGCTGACATTTGCAGGGCAGCCACTTGGTCGCCCTTGCATACTTTTTATGCTTCATTACCATCTGGATTAGCAAGCTTTGAATGATCGTTTTCGGGCTTCGGTACTCCAAGCTGGACTTGCGAATCCCTCTCAAGATTAGTTACTGTTTTGGTACATCCCACTCATACTGGATTGGAGGATGATAAAGGCAAAATTAGACATCATATGCTAATTGTCTTTTCTTGAATCCATCTAGTCCAGTCCAGGACACCCCACTGTGGGTAACGACATTCTGTATTTTGATTCCTAGCAGCACTGGATAAGTCTGGCTGTTTGTCTCGGGAGGGCTTCCTTAAGAAGAGCATCACTATACATCAGGGAGTCCTCTTGGACGTTTTCTTTACCTTATGGAAAGTATGACCCTGGCTTATGGCTTTCTTTTCTCATTGGAAATAGCTCTCACAGTTTTTTCTTTCTACAACACAAGTGTTTTGGAGGGGGCTTAATTTTTGCCCTCTGGTTTGTATACTGGGAATATTGCCCATGTTTGTAGTGTTACTATGCTCTCTTGGAGTCTGCTTTTTCAATAGGATACTGATCTCTGGAGCCTATGGAGGTGGCTCTTGTACTTTGACATCAGAAATCTGACATGCTCAGTTCCCAGTTGCTGATAGAGGCTGATAACCCACTCGTACTGGACTCAACTGGACGGACTCAAGGAAAGACAATTAGCAGGTAAGGTCTAATTTTGCCATCTTATTCTGATGAGAATCTATAGTGACCAACTGTTCATTCTGAGAAACCTTTGCTACTGACTCTGTTTCTCGCATGAAGGCCTCCTTTTTGGCTCCCTTCAGCAGATTTCTATGTTTATTACAATGTCCCAAATGGAAATTTCCACACCTGTAGACACCTGAGGCCTCCAAGTCCTTACTGCTGGGAGGGGGGATGGGGACAAATTCCCCATAATTGAAGAGGAGCCCGCAGGACTCACAGATGTAATAGAAAAACCTTCTGGCTTAGGCTCAGTCATTAAATGCCTGTCCATAGGCCCCACCACTTTAAAAGCTTTAGAAGGGTTAGTTGTGCTCGCATATGTAGACTACTTATGCTTTGGAGGAACAAAGGAACAGATACCAGGACTGGCAGTAATTTCAGGTTTTAAAGCCCCTTTTATTACCCCTATGCATTTCGGCCACCGGCTGCCTTCAGGGGGAGTATGTGAGGGAGAAAACCTCAAAGAAACAATCACAAAGTTAAATACACATAAAAACAAATGAAACAAAATGGTTAAAAACAAAGGCAATAAATAACCGACATATATAAAATAACAACAGTGTACCAGAGTAACAAAGCCACTAATGGGTGTAATAAATAAATAAATATATATTATAAGACCAATTGGATTATAAGACATTAATATGAAACATATAAAATCATATTAAAAAATATAATAAAACATTAAAAACATGCTAAAAAAGTGATGAGGAGGACATATATAATTAAATAACATATGAATTGTAAAAAGTACCGATGACCTTCTTTCTGAAAACCTTCTGTCAAAATAAGACAATTGCCACTGAAATAAAGTAAAAAATATATAATTGTAATGATTAAATAACAATGTAAAAATGAGTCTTGTGTACTGCATGTAATTAAGGAGTAAAAGAACTATCTTATTCATATTTAAGAACCCTGAATATTTTTAATGTCGTCAATGTTCCAAAAAACAAAGACTTCAAAATCCCAAGATATTGCTTTAAAAACATGAAAAAGATTGTGCCATCACCAACGAAAATGCTTCACTAAATGTTGTAAAATTAAAGAGCAAACTATTTAATATATGATTCCTAATGTACAGGAAAACTTACACCAAGGAAGACCAATTATTTAAAATCCAAGTCACAACTAGTTATTGTGCCATTGTTTTGCGTGAGAACATCATTATAATCCGTAAAAGTGAGTGGAAAAGAAAGTACTATTTAATTGTGATGCCAGAAAAAACCTGACTATATAAAATATGTCCAAAATTATATGTAGATATGTCTAGGAGGGCTCAAAGCACCACGGGGCAAATGGCACACAGCCTATCATAATAGGAACGCTATTAAAACCTTCATAATGCCAATGTAAATGATCAAAAAATAATTCTATCATGTCTTCAAAAAAGCCTGAGGTAATGTAGCATTGTAGGATGTTGAACAGAACATATGAGTAACAAATGAAGGAACAGCTCTCTTACCATGCTCAGTGGCTACATATACAAGCAATACATCCATTTACTTAACGAAGTAAGATTTATGATTTTATCATTTATAAAAGAAAATATGAGGAACCATCAAACTGTCCATGCTGATTTGAGTGCAGAAGAGAGTAATATTTGATTGTGATGCCAGAAGAAATAAAAATCCTGAATGCTATTGGAACCTTCATAACACCAATATAAATTATCAAGAGAATAATTCTATCATGTCTCAAAACTGACCCCCAAGTAATGTAATATTATGAAATGTTGAACAGAACACGAGAAAATTTAAGTAAAGGAACAGCTTTCTTACCGTGCTCCGTGACTGCATATACAAACAAATTGTAAGGGAATGAGCTGCCTGCACTGTGCGTTTTTAATGGCGTTTTCCCACCGGCATGGGGTAAAAGGTCAACATTCTAAAAATAGCGATCTTTAAATAGAAACCCATCCAATTGTACAAAAAAGGAAAAATTTAAAATTGTACTATTATCATTTATAAAAAAGTAGATAAAGCAATATTAAATAATTTTATGAGGGGTGATCAAACTGGCAATGCAGGTATTGAGTTAAAGAAAAATGTCAGAAAACCAGGGGAGGGGGGAGAAGGGGAAGGAGATGGAAGAGGGGAGGGGAGGGGGAGAAGGGGGGGGAGAGGAGGGGGAGGGGGTGGTGAGGGAAGTGGTTGGAGAGGGGAGGGGAGAAAAAGAGAAGAATTAGAGAAAAACAGACAAATCTAATTCCTAATTCAACCCTTGAGGGTATAATGTTTGTAATTCATATATTAAACGCTGTTCCATACGTAAAAGAATTTTGCCAATGTTCCCTCCCTGCCAGTGTGGTCTGACTACTTTTAGAACAAGGAAACGGAGATCCGAAACTGAATGGTTTGTGTCAGTCCCATGCTGGACCAAAGGTTTATCCATAACTCTCCTCCGAAGACAGCTTTTATGCTCAATAATCCTTGTTTTTATACTTCTTTCCTTCTTTCCAATATAACATAAATTGCAAGGACAAAGAATGAGAGATATAACATTAGCTGTGTCACAATTAGAGAAATCTGAAAGATTTACTTTGTAGGAGGTAGTGGGATATATAAATTCCTTTTTTGTAACTAATTACGTTTTCACATACGTCACATCTCCCAAACTTAAAATGACCTTGAGCCTTAGGTATAAAATGAGGTTTACTCAAAGCAGACGGTACCAAAATGTCCCATAGATTAGAGTTCCTTTTATAAGCTATTAAGAGCTTTGTGTCTTTTAAAAAAGGTAACGGATCTAGAATATGCCACACATCTCGCAGGATGCGGGTAATATCTCTTGAATGTTCAGAGAAGGTAAGTGTACATACCACATCGTTGGTCTTCACCTGAGAGCGACCCTGTAAAAGGGGTGCCCTGTCGGAGGAGCGAGCACGATGTAATGCTTTTTGGACACACTCAGACGGATATCCTCGGTCTAAAAACCTGTTACTCATGTCCTCAGCATGAGTTTCAAAATCACCTTTCGTAGTACAGAGTCTACGGACCCTTAAGAACTGACTTATTGGTAAATTCTCTTTCAACAAACGATTATGGAAGCTACTAAAGTGTAAAAGCGAGTTCCTATCGGTAGGTTTCCTTTAAAGAGTAGTTATGAAACTGTCCGGTGTATTTTTTATCAGAATGTCAAGATATATTTGTTCTGAACTGCATGTAAATTCGAACTATAAATGGGAGTCTAAGGAATTAAGCCAGTTTATAAATGCCAAAAGATGATCGTACATACCTTCCCAAATAAAAAAAAAATATCATCAATATACCGTTTCTACATATGTACTTGTTCTTGAAATGGATGTGTAGTTTAAAAAAAAAACAAAACCCTTTTCAAAATTTGAACATCGGGTGCCATGGAGGATCCTATGGCAACCCCTCTAATCTGGTGGTGATAAAGATCTTGGAAACAAAAGAAATTGTTACATAAAGCTAAAGAGGCCAACTGCATTAGGAAGCAAGTAGGTATGTGTAAAGGCCTTGGCCGTGTGATAAGATTACATTCCAAAACAGTCATTGCAGCATCTTGAGGGGTATATTAGTGTATAATGACTTTATGTCCAAAGTTACCAGAATAATACCAATGTGAGTTCCCTGATAGGCGTCTAAAAGTTGTATCATATGAGAAGAATCTCTTACATAAGAGGGCGTAAGTTCAACAAATGGACGAAGAAAAACATCGAAAAATTTCGATACAGGTTCAAACAAAGAACCAATCACTGAAACGGTCTTCCTGGTGGATTTTCTAAAGATTTGTGTATTTTTGGCAAAACATAAATTGTTGGCATCACAGGAAAGGATACGGTAAGGAAATCACATTCTTTCCGTGTGAGATACCTGGCTTGTTGGCCCATATAAATAAGAGTATTAATCTTGCTTTTAAGGATTGAAGTTGGATTATGAAGCATCTTTGACTTGGCATAAGATTTCCCGTACATAAGAATCTCTATCTTGTATTACTAATGCTTCTCCTTTATCTGCAGGCTTTATAATAATTTCATAATTATTTCTAAGCTGTGTCAATGCTGCCTTTTCTTCCCGGCTAAGATTAAAATATGTACTTGGTTTTGTATTGTCATATAATTTTTGTATTTCATGAAATACTTCTTTCTGGAAAGCTTCTATCATGACATTATTAGTTTTAGGTGGAATCCAAGTAGAAGTTGTACGAATTATGGATGGATCATCCTGACTTGTATTATGATTGTCAAAAAAATATTTAATCTGAAGCTTGCGAAAAAATTTAAACAATTCCACCTGTGTATTAAAAGAATCATGTTTTTTTGTAGGGACAAAAAAGACCTTTGTTAAGGACGGAAATCTCTAAAGATGTGAGATTATAACTTGTGAGATTAAAAATGCCTTCTAATGCTCTTCCTGATGTTGATAATTCCGACCCCTTCCCCTGCCTCTGCCCGGAGGGTGGAATTCTGACTGGTTCGGTGACGGATAAGGGGGTTCCTTCTTGGAATGAATATTCCTCCTTGTATCTGTTCCCCCCCCTCCCCTCCACAGACTATCCATGGAAAAATCCTGGTTTTGTCTTTGTTGGTTAGGAGGGGGAAGAGAAGAAAATAAAGGGCCAGAAGACTCGGGGGGGGGGGGGGGGGGTCAAGGTGGTTAATCAGACTTCTTTTTCTAGTATGTTCAGGACTTTCTGTATTAGAAGGATAATTGGATCTATTGTTATATCTATCTGGTTTTGAATCAAACTTGCATTTTCTAGAAACACTTCTAGAGGAAGCAGTTTCACTAGTCCAGTATACACATTACAGGTTTTATAGTCCTCCTCATCTCTTTTGAATTTTTTAAAGTTTTCTATCCTTGATTATTTTTTTATATTCTAAGACATTTTTATCAGTCATTTTTCGATTTTTCAAAACACCTGTCTATTTCTTTAAGTGTAGACAGTTTAGATTCTTCCTCAGTTCGCAAGGCATCCGCCTTACGACGTGATGTATTAATGAGCAGGATCATGAGATCCAATGAACACACATTTAAAATCTTAGTCCAATCGGTCATAAATTCAGTGTCATCTCGATACATCCCTGGGGCCTTATAGATCCGTAGGCCTCTGGTAATAATCTTATGGCGACAGTTCTCTAGTAGGGAAGAGGCATGCATCTCTTCTCTTACAAGTCTCTTGAGTGGACCGCACAGTCACTCCCCATTCATCTTCTATTCCACTGCAGATATCTTCTTGATTAAAGAAGGTGTCCTTGGGTAACATGTCTTGTAAATCTTTCTCATTGAAACTGAGGATCTCCTTCCATGGGGAGAACATGGCTTGGCAAAGGTCAGACCAGACAAAGCAACAAAGTATCTGTAAACTACAAAGGAACAGATACCAGGGCTGGCAGTAATTTCAGGTTTAATTTTGTGATTGTTTCTTTGAGGTTTGCTCCCTCACGTACTCCCCCTGAAGAAGGCCCGTGGTTTTAAAACCTGAAATTACTGCCAGTCCTGATATCTGTTCCTTTGTTCCTTTGTAGTTTACAGATACTTTGTTGCTTTGTCTGGTCTGACTACTTATGTTTTTCCATACCAAAGGGCTGACCTTCACAGACTGCTCCTCAGTGCTTTGAAGGGGCAGAACCTGGCTCTTCAGATACGCCCTTTCGGACACGCCCGCAGCATGGTGATGTCAGCGGCATGTGGAAGTACCTGCATGTGTCCCAGATTCTGAGCATGCTAGCAGGAAACAGCAAGGTAGAGCTCCTTCCCTAAAAAAATGAGTTTTATTACTATTTTATATCGTTGGGCTAATTGTTGGGTTATTTTGTTGAGGCTGTAGTAGGGTGGTTTTTTTTTTTTTTTCTTAAAGGCGCTAACTCCTTTGCTGTGGGGCTTTTTTAAACCTCCTTGTTCAAAGGAGAAGAGGGCAGGAGAGCTGCTAATACTCTTTGAAGTCACAGCACTTCTGAGATGTTAGCTGGCGTGCCTTAAGTGTCAGAATTTTCAGAGCTTTATAACATACTAGAGACCTACGAAACCTGTGTCATCCCAAGAGGGAACTGATTACTTTGTGGCAACTTCTTGGGCCGTTTATATTAAGTGCTCTGCCTGACTTCTTTCTTTTAACAAGAGGATTATACTCATGCACTTACAAAATACGTAAATGAACAGATTACTCATTACGGTCAACTCCTAATTCTGAAAAGCAAATGTTCAGGCAGAATAACCATGCCCACCATTGAGTGTGCATGTATAATTAGTGTACCAGCATCATACCACAGAGTACAAAACATGGAGTGGACGCTTGTTACATGTCTGTGGCTAACTCTCCCAATTATGAAGACACTGTGTTACTTCAGAGATTGGGATAGAGATGCAAGTTAGAGACTTAAATTGTTGTAGAGTCATTAGCCTGAGGTGAAGCTATGGGTGAAAGGGTATCAGATCTTCTGAAACACATTAGTCCTCCCCTTAAAGTATACAGTATGTAAGCTTATCAAAATGCATTATTTCACTAGCTTTAAATAGTTATAGATAGAGGGTGCTGCTTCCACAGTGCCAAAGCCAGGCCATCACTACGCTGACTGTAAGTAGCAAACAGGCATGTAAGGCATTGTATTTTCCCCATATGACCTTCCTCTTGAATTCCTAACAACAACAAAGTGGGATTAAAGTCTTCCCATTCACCTGTCATTTGCCAAATATGGATACATCTCACTAGTACTGGCAAATTTTAACATACGCTCACCACTGGGGGGGAAAAAATGGCCATTTCCCCTTCACAACCTTTCCAACACTCGCTAGAATCCCTATTGTCCGTGCTGTGCTTACCAGGGGAGGGGAGATGTACACTCTATGCACTGTCTTATACTGAATTTATCTTCATGCAGTCTGTGATAAGGAAGGTTATCATAGCTCAGGAAGGGGCTATAGAAAAGGTGAAGTGTGTCTGAACAAGCAACCTGTCAGTGCTGGTAGAAAGGAGAAAACAGAATTTTCCCATAAAAGACTACCAGTCCCAGAATGCACCAGGTTTCCAACAGCCATTAGAGGAGCTGAAGTGGGGAAACGTGTGCTCAATCAGGAGGGCTATGAGGTAATCCCTAAGCACTCATCTCAAAGGGCAGGGCCTGATTCAGCACAGCTGCGCTGTGTTAGGGAGGAGCACTCATCTAAGCAGAATAAGAGTAGAGTTTATTCTACAGATGACCATCTTCATGATCACCTTGGATATCCAGAGAATTGTCCTCAGTATCCTGAGAATCAGCTTGAGTTTGATCCTCAGTTTCATCTGAAGGATCATCAGAAGCCAAACCAGACGGACAGAGAGGGAAAGAGACCCTTTGGAAGAAGGAAGAGAAAAGCCTTTGAGAGGTCTAGAAGAGTCCAAAGCAGTACGTATACTGGGAGGTATTCCAAGGGCCAGCATATACCATTGGACTGGGGAAAGCCAGAGGAATGGTGCTGCAGAGCTAGGAATCACCAGAGGCTACCTGTGAGGGAGATGGCTGCACGTGGAAGGGACCCTAAGACCTGTGCCAGAAGGTATGTGAAGAGAGATCCAGTGTCCAGGGATCTGGATTGGAAGGCTGGACATAAGAACTGGACTACATACTGGCCAGGCTATATAGAGAGGAACTCTAGCAGCAATGGAAGCTCAGGTATGAACACTGATCTATGCCCTAGCTATAACGTTGAAAGACAGCAGGGAAACAAGTATTCTCCTGAAAATGCTCCATTGAGAGATTCATCTGGGCCAATCCATGATATTGAACCCATGCTTGTTGAACAAGGGGGAATAATAGCAGATGAGGATCCTGTTTATATGGACTGCTCTCTATCTAAACTCTGTTGGTAACTTTCTGTTATAAAGTACAGCAACCATCACAAAGAAATACAAATTTGTTCTTTAATCTACTCAGAAAAGCTCCTGAAGCAGGATTTGACCCACACAGTGGAAGGCAAGCCAGCTAAGGGGTTTCAGCTGGTAACTGCTAGCAATTAAGCCTTACCTAATTGCTTGTGAGCTAGGAGAGAATCACTTCTGTATCTATGTGGGAAGTAATCAGAAGTTAACCTGAAAAGAACAGTTTGTTTCTTGCTTTGTGGCTTTTCATTTGTTGTTTTCCTGATTTTAACTTTGTTTTTCCAAGTTAACACTGAAAGCAGGTAACCTAATTTATGTGCTACCAAGCATATCTGTGTTGGGAGAAATAACCCCATAAATAAATATCTTATTGGCTTTACCCAAGAGCACAACTAAATTGTCAGCAGCTGTGTCTGGTGTGAATGAACAACATTGCCCACAATACCTTGCAAATCATATAGATATATGCATTGACAAGACTGTGAAGATTCTCACCCAGGCAGCCGTCTGACAAGTCACAGTGAGCACCTCTGGTGTCTTGTCTAACCAGTGATGCCATCCTGTTACATGTGTCAGCTCATCCTGCCATGCAGCATCCAGTTGACATCTATATAAGCTAGACATGAGTGATTTTCATACTTTAACCCATTAAAAAATATTTCTTTCTAACGGGGGTATGGCTTTGCAAATATTCTGAAGGCGCTCCAGTTCCATAATTAAGTACTGTAATTGAAAATATAAAATTTAGAAAAGGTATCCTTTCATCCAATTTTAACTGTATATCATATATAGATATTCAGTTGTGGTCAATATAATTGGCACCCTTGCAGTTTATGTATGTTTTGTACAATATCTTGAGAAATAATTAGAAATATTCCAACTGTATGTTCATCATCATATTTTAATAGTATGTTCAAAGGTATGCAACAAAAAAAAGATGTCTGTGCAACGTAGACATAGTAATTTATGAGGAAAAAAATATGGCTGGACAGAATTAATGCCACTAATATTTGGTTACACAAACCTTGGATGTGATGACAGTCTCCAAACGTTTCTTGTAGCCATCTATAAGTTTCGTACATTTGTCTGCTGGTAGTTTCTCCCACTCTTCAATTGCGGTTTATTCCAGCTCATGAATATATCCAGGATTCCTTCTACCAATGGCAGATTTCAACTCTTTCCAAAGGTTCTTGATTGGATTAAGATCAGGACTCATTGCTAGCCAGTTGAAAACAGTCCATTTGTTCCTTTTTAACTATTCTTTTATTCTTTTGGTTGTATGTTTTGGGTCATTATTCTGCTGGAGGACCCATGACCTTCCACCCGGTCCTAGCTTTTTGGCACTAGGCAGCACATTTCACTCCAAAATACCTTGGTAGTCCTCTAACTTCATGATTCCTTTAGTACGTTCCAGGCCTCCAGTTCCTGAGACAGCAAAACAGTCCCACAACATTATGGAACCTCCAGCCATATTTAACTGTAGGAGGGGTATTTTTTTTTCCAGAGGGCCCTTTGGCGTGACTCTTAGGTGTGGACCAGAAGAGAAATCAAGAGAGCTCATCAATGGACACCACTCGTGCTGCAAATGAGTACATCCATCAGCGCAATATCCCACACACCTGGCCATGAGGACAGTAGGTGCCTGCAGCCACCTCTGCACATCACAACATCAAAGTGGATAGCAGATAAGCACTATAAGGGGAAAATGATACATGAACACACTCTCCACTGACAGAAATAGCAAGTGGCAAGGTAAGCTCCTTCCTGCTACCCCTACCATACAGCAGCCCCACCAGATCACGCATATAAGCCAGAGTTCTGTGCGCCGACACCATATAGAAACCAGATATACCACTATTGCACCCAAACATGTCCCACTCACTCATTTGGTTAACTCTTCTAAGCCTTTCCCTCCTACTAATTTCCTGGAGTGCTGCACTCTTAACCAATCACAAGTAGATCTCAGTAATACACAATCTTCACAATAAGCCTTCAAGCATAAGGTATCCTTCCAGTACACACCTCAACAGAAAATATGGACATCTTATCAAAATTCACCCTGTAGCTCCTAACACTCTGACCTCCACGCATAGCAACTCTTTGCACTGTCACAGCCCTATAACATGTGCCTTAATCAACTTGCGCTGTGCCCGCAACAAAATTCAAATCCTATCTGACTACATAACAGACGACAAAGTCGATGTATTGTGCATCACAGAAACTTGGTTCACTGAAAACGACAATGCTTATTAAACCAACTTAACACCTCTATTCACAACTTCCACAATTGCCTTCAAACTCCCAGCAGAGGAGGAGGAGTTTGCATTCTCACAAACAAAAATCTCAAATTTAACACCATAAACACCATCTCCACACCCAGCCTGGACATATTACAATCTCAAATCATCACCTCACCATCTGCCTGCCATACAGTTCCCCGCAGACCAAAGCTGAGGAGCTCGCCACATTTAAAGCAATCTGTTCCCATTCATCTACCCGAAAGGACTTTATCCTTCTCGGAGATCTAAACCTTCCCTCTGCTTCCAACAACCACACCTCTGCCTTCCTCGAAGCAGTGCAAGATCTCCAAATCACTTGGCTAATATCTGCTCCTACACACGTTAAGGGCAGGATACTCGACTTAATCTTCTTCCCAGACCATCTCCTAATTACAGCAGGATATGTTCCACCCACAATAACTCCAGTCCCTCGGTCCGACCACAACTGTATATCCTTATAACATACCCATCTTCCACCTGCATATTCCACCAGAGAATTCTTCTCCTTTAGCATGGAGATTCCTGTAGTTTGATGAACAAGCCTTTCTCCAAAAAAACATACCAGCCCTGACATCCTTGTCAACTCAGACCAACATTGAAGCAATGATCAACACAGAATTCCACCATCTCTGCTGCTACTCTTGTACCATCTAGAGCTCCCTTAAAAAGCAAAGACCACATGCACCTTGGTTCTCTGCAGCACTAAAAGTGCAAAACGTGACTTGTCGCCTTGAACGACAGTGGGGGAAGTCAGAAAACCTTCAGCTCTAAATCAGTTATCTACATAGTCGGAAAATCTACTACAACTGTGGTTGGGGCAAGGTACTTCAGGCCGGAAGGTCGGGGGTTCAAATCCCACTAGAGGACAGCAACCTTGGGCCGGAAGGACTGGGGTTTCTAGTCCCACAGGTGCTCCTTGTGGTCTTGGGCAAGCCACTTAACCCTCCATAGCCCATGTTCCCTGTAAAATAGTTATCTCCAAGTTATAATGCCCTGTTCAATGTAATTTCAGTTTGTTCAATGTAAACCGCACTGATGCAGAATAGCGCGGTATATAAGAGAATGTAAATAAATAAAATAATAAACCATTAAGACAAAAAAAGAATACTACAGCAACCTTCTACTATGTACCATCAGTAAACCCAGAGAACTCTTTGATATTGTCAAATCACTCACCAAAATCCCCATGCAACCAAGCCAAGTCAACACTCTACACCTGCAGGATATAGCCTCCTACTTACAAACCAAGCATAACTTTATTTCCTCTATTATCCTCACCATGCCATCTTCAATTGAGGACACTGCTTATGATCACCCCTGGACTACTTTCAAAACTAAATCCCTTGATGAACTCAACAGCATAATTGGCAACATCAACATCACAACCTCTGCACTTGATCCATGCCCAATCTCCTTCTTAAAAATCACAAAAAGCACATTTTTTACCAGTTATATCTGAAGTTTGCACTCGTCTCTCACAAGAATTTATCCCTCCCTCCCTCAAACAAGCTTCAATCAGACCTCTCCTAAAGAAATCAAACCTTGGCCCTTGCTCACCAGCCTCATAACCATAACCGGTGTACCATTCATATCAAAAGTAACTGAAAAGGCCATCCAAATCCAACTTCAAGATCACATAGATCAGTATCAACATGGCTTCCGTCCCTACCACAGTGCAGAAACCCTGCTGATCTCCCTCTTAAATACACTCATAGCTAGCATGGAAATACTCAGCCAAGGCTTTATCCGCCTCTATAATGATTGGCAATGACATTCACGTCAAAACTGAGATCAAATACCTTGGCATCACACTTGATCAGCAATTGAATTTCAAAGCCCAAATTCAACACACCACCAAATCTGTATATTACAAGCTCAAAACTCAGCAGAACCTATGCCTTTTCCTATCCACCAAAGCATTCCACTCAGCATGCCAGGCCACAATCACTCCTCTATTTGACTACTGCAATTCTACATATCAGGGCTTACCTAATCACTCACTGCTCCCATTACAGATTACCCAGAACACTACAGCTCTGACCATCTGCCAAATTTCAAGGCAAACCCACATCACACCAATCCTCAAACTTTTTTCTCCATTGGCTACCCATCAGCTCAAGAATAAAATACAAAGTCCTCACTACCATCCACAAGCCCTAAACAAGCAGTCCTCAGAGCACCTTTAGGCGCTAATTCACACTTCTAATACCAACAGGCAAGAAGAAACAGCACTCAAAATCTTCTGTCTTCCATCTCAGACCCGCAAGAACAACCAGAACACACGACTCGGAGCATTTGCACTCTATGCCCAACCTATGGAACTCACAATATGAAGCATTAAATTCACTGCGGACTTAAGAAATTAAGGAACCACCTCTTTCAAGAACACTTCAGCACTGGATCCCAGCCAGACGCAATGCAACATGACCTCTCAAAAACAAACTGGATCTCTCCCACCCCTTCTCCATGAAGGTCCCCATAATCCCCTATCCCACCCTTCCCAGCCCGCACCATACTATGTATATAGTTTGTACACCTTATCTAAACCAGTGAACAACTTGTTTAAATGCGTTATTTATAAGTTCCATTTCTCCCAGCTGTATGTATAGCTCATTGTATTTACCTTTATTAGTTATACTTCTAGTTCCTATTTTATGTACAATGTTCCATGTAAACTGTTTTGACTTGTATAAAAACAGTACAGTCAAACCTCGGTTTTCATTTGCCCCGGTTTTCATACGCTTCGGTTTTCAACGTCTTTTCTGACTGAGATTTTGTCCCGGTTTTCATGCATTGCTTCGGTTTTCAACGTCTTTTGACTGAGATTTTGTCCCGGTAGCAGGGAAGAAAAGCTGTCAACGTAAGCAGGAGATGTTGCATGAATGTGGGAGGCAGTTCTTTCTCTTGCAGGGTACGTCTGAAGCTATATCATTAAGATTTTCTGCCATTCTGAAGCATTGAGCAGATAATGTAAAGGTATTTTAATGGACTGAATTCAATGTGATTCCGAAGAGAGCTGGGCACAGCAGCTTGTCAGGGGTGGCTAAGGCCAGATGTTAACATACTGTACTGTACAGTACTGTACTTAGCTTGCTTTCAGTGATGTTAAATGTTCATTTATCCATTTCATTAGTCATTTATATTTATTTCTCATTGTTTTCTGTATGTAAAAATATAGTTATTCTCTATAAAATGTATTTTTTGTGAATATTTTTGGGTGTCTGGAACGGATTAATTGGATTTACATTATTTCTTATGGGAAATATTGCTTCAGTTTTCATACGTTTCGGTTTTAGTCAGACTTTTTCGAACGGATTAATCATGAAAACCGAGGTTTGACTGTATATCAAAAATTGTTAAATAAATTTCTTGTCCTGTAAATGTATTGCCATTCTGCACTGCCAAAGAGCTCAAGTATTTTTTTTATCTCCAGGAACAAGCAGGAATGTAGTCTTCACATATGGGTGACATCGGCACTGATGGAGCCCGTGCGGGAACACTCCCCAGTGTCCTATAGGAAAGCTTTTGGGAGCATCCCACTGCGCCTGCACTGCTAGCTTCCCGCCTTTCCAACTCTCCCTCCTCAGTTTTTCGTTTTCCACGGAGCCGACAGGGAGCAATTCCTGTCACCGCAAAAAAATTTCTTCTTTTGTGGTTGCGTCTGCCTTCCTACCGATGCTAGCACCGGTATCATCGGTGTCTCTTTTCTTTCTTCTATTTTCTTTAAAAAAAAAAAAAAAAAAATTTCTTTGAGGGTCTCTGCCCTCTAGGTGCTTAGGTGTCATTTTGGGCCTTAGGCCCCTTAACACCTCAAAATGGAGAAACCAATTAGTGGTTTCAAAAAGTGTTCCAAATGTAGCAGTACTATTTTTGCTACCGACACCCATGACTGGTGTCTTAAATGTTTGGGACCAGATCATTCACCATCGGAATGCTGTTGCATTGACGTCCTCCAGGGCTTCGTCTTCCTCCCATGGATCTCAGGTAACGAAACCCAAGTCGTCTTTGAAGACTGGTCCGTCCTCAAAGGGTAGATCTCCTTCTAAGCATCGAGATGCTTTAAGTGTTGCCCTAGAGGAGAATACACCGGTCAGACAGCCCCAGCGGGAGGTCCTTGTCTCCAGAGCATTATTGGGGTCCCAAGATGTTCCCAAGGTGTCCACCTCTGGAGCGCTCTTGGTGCGATGTTCTGGGGTTGTGGCCTATTGTTCGGGAACCGATAGCCAGGCATCGGCTGGCTCCATGAATCAACATATCCTGGCCATTGAGCGGAGTTCTGCAGCCTTGCTGGCAGCTTCGGTACTGCTAAAGCCTCTGCAATCTCTTCCGCAGCCATCAGTACCGACATAGGTACCGGAGGTATCTGCATCGACCATTGCGTTGCTCTCCATGCTACCACCCATGCCGGCCCTAGAGTCAGTGTCTTGCATCGAGGGTCTGGTACCGGGGCATTCTGATGCCGATTTTGATCGGTACCATCGATGGGCCGGGCGGGACCACCCGGCCCGTCGATATTTCGAGAGTTCCAATTCCGATTCTTCCGATGAATCGATCTGAACCGGAGAGGCTCTTCCAGAAGATCCTTCTCCTTCCCCACAATGCCGAATGTCTCCTCTGGAGGACATGTCTCTTCAAGACTTTATATGGGATGTGGCTCAGGGTCTCTGTATTACGGTGACCTCTGAGAAGGAACAGAGAGCTGAAGAACTTGAAATTCTTCAGTATCCGGCAGCCCCTAAGGAGGATGCTACCTTACTCATTCATCGGATATTGCATGACTTCATGCTTAGGATGTGGGAAACACCTTTTAACGGTGTCACCATCTTCTCGAAGACTCAATACCATGTACCAGGTACCGCAGTGTCCCGGTTTCCAGAAGACACAGTTACAGCACCATTCCATGGTTGTGGAATCAGCAATACATCGAATCAAAAGTGCTAAGACGCATTCATCTAATCCTCTGGACTGTGAGGCGAGAACTCTTGTTGCCTTTCGCCATCGATGTTTTCAGGCCTCCATGTTATCGGCCAGGATAAGTTCATACATACTCTACATGGGTATATTTCTTTGGGAGGTGACTAAAGATTTGGAAATTATGGCTCCCCTTCTTCCAGATGACAAGAGGGCTGATTTCCTGATGCTTGTTAAACATGCCCAGAATGTTTCCAAGTTCATTAACAGGGCAACCTTTGATTGTTTTGAGTGTATTAGCAGGACTTCTACTATTTCCTTCGGTGCATGTCGGATTGCTTGGTTATAAGCATCTGATTTAGAGCAGTGGGTGCAAGATAAGCTGAGGAATATTCCTTGCACAGGAGAAACCTCTTTGGCAAGGATTGGCGAGACAAAGCTTCTCATATTGAGTCCGAGAATACTACCCTAAACAGGCTCTCTAGGACCACTGCCAACCCAGCTAAGAAAAAGACTGTTAAGAAGCCCTTTTTCAACAAGAAAAAGAGGTTTATCCTCCTTAGACCCATGCTTCCTAGAAGGGACAACAACAACCGAAGGAACAAAGGAAGGCTCAGGCCCCCCAGAGCTCAACCAGCTCAGCAGACCCAGCCTCCAGAAGGTCTTTGACTCCTTGCTAGAGAATGTAGCTATCCTACCTCTGGAAATTCCAGAGCCAGTCAACATCCCAGGCAGACTGTGTTACTTTGCCAAAACGTGGCACCAGATAACATCAGAATATTGGAATCTCTCCATAGTGACAGAAGGGTACAAACTTCACTTCTAAAGTATGCCCCTCCCTCCACTCCAAGAGAGTTCAGCTCTCGGCCCCCTCTTACCACTCTCTTGTGCCAGGAGGTCACCACCCTTCTTGCTCAGGGTTCGATAGAGGAAGTGCCACTTTCTCAGCAATGCCTGGGCTTCTAGTCCCCCTACTTCCTTATACCAAAGAAAACAAGATGATACAGGCCCATTCTGGACTTCTGAGAATTAAACAAGTGTCTGCTCCGAGAGAAATTCAAAATGATCTCTCTCGGAACACTTCTCCCTTACATCCAGAGTCAGGATTGACTATGTTCTCTAGACCTAAAGGATGCATATACGCATATCCTTATTCACACAGAACACAGGAGGTTTCTTCGATTCCTCTTTCAGGGAAGACATTATCAGTGTAATGTTAGTGTAGCTGGATTTAAAAAAGGTTTGGACAAGTTCCTGGAGGAAAGGTCCATAAACCATTACTAAGAAGGGACCCAGGATATCAATGCTTGACCCAGTACAAGCATTGTGGAACCTGTGTCTTATGGGGAAACTGCTAGGTACTGTCATGTAGAAGATCCTTCCGAGGATATGGAACTGGGTGAAGCTGAAGATATTGTGTCAGAAACTGACAGTCAGGAAAAGCACATGGCCCAGGGTTGCCAGGGACAACATAAACAGTGTGTGTCACGAGGGGAGAGAACATGCCCAAACTGCAAAGTAGCCCCGAGCTCAGGGTTTAAGGAGAAGCACCTGGTTGGGGGAGGGGCGCAGTTAATCCCCAAGACACAGACATATAAAAACTACTCACCAGAAGAGAGCTGGAGGTCCAGAGAGGGAACCGGATGGAGAACCAGAGAGAGAACCAGTTGGAGAAGGAGACCAGAAGAGAGTTTCCAAATGGAGAGCTTCAGGTCCAGAGAGGGAGAGATGTCCTGGTCAGAGGACATTTGTATGACTGAGAGGAAAGAAAGGTTAAAAGGCAGGAAAACACAGCCGGTGTGTGAAAGCCTTGCTGACCCAGCTGTGCTGAGAAATCCCTCTGTGAAGAAGCCAAAAGGTAGGCTGTATAAACCAGGTAGAAAGGAAACTGGATTTGAAAGTTTTTTCCCTGTGGCTGCCAGGGTTTGCTGGACTCTCCTGTTGCTAAATCCCATATATATGGTAATGCTCCACCCTGCTCTGTAGCAACCGGTGAAGAGAAGTCTCGGAGAAGTAGAGAGAGACTGCACTTTGAAGTACCGTATAATTATCCACAAACTTGTCTGAAAGTGACTGTGAGGAAATGCAGACAGAGTTTGTTAATGAACAGACATCAGATGAGCAGATGGATTGTACGCTGTCCTTAGCAGATCACGTCATATCACTTTGCTAAACTAGCTGTTAACAAGGCTGTTGGAACAGCCGTGGAAAAAGCAAGAGTGTTTGCCTTTGTTTAAAAAGGCACTGCTGCAGTTAAGTTTGTTCTGAATACTGTTTGTGAAAGCTGAAAACCACAGAAGCTGTTTTTGTTCCTGCATTGTTTTTCTTTGTACCAGAAGTATGGTCATTTTTGTCCTTAATTTCAGTTGCAATAAATCCACCCGGAAGGGGAAATAAAACCTTGTCATTCTTGCCTAACCCACTCGACTACAATTATTCCTTGGCTTAGAGAGTAAGAGGGACTACAACACCCAGAAGGCAGTGCAGGGCCAACTGCACTACCCTGCTCCTTCAGTTTTGGATAGCCCAGGCTGACCTACCCTACATGCCCCTGACTCTAGGGGGGGTTACTGGTGACAGTACGTATGACCTAGATTGGCCACTGTTGGAAACAGGATACTGGGCTTGATGGACCTTGGTCTGACCCAGTATGGCATATCTTATGTTCTTATGTGCAGGGTTCTACCCTTCAGTCTGGCTTCTGCCCCAAGAATCTTCACAAAATGCATGGCAGTAGTAGCAGCACTTCTAAGATCTCTAGGGATATTTGTCTTCCCCTACTTAGACGATTGGCTCATCCAAGCATCGTCAGCTCCAGAAGCCAGCTCTGCTCTCTCCTGCACAATGCAGGTTCTTCAACATTTGGGATTTGTAATAAAACTTCCAAAATCCCAACTCGTCCCTTCTCAAACCTTAGAGTTTATAGGGGCTCTTCTAGACACACAGCTGTCAAGGGCTTTTCTGCCACAGGTCCGCTGCCCTCAAATAGTTCAACTAGCTTCTCAAACAGCTATGAAGATTTTCCTAACTGCTCGAGAAATGCTTCAGTTGCTCGGTCATATGGCTTTCACGGTACATGTGGTTCCCTCTGCTTGTCTGCAGATGCGTGCAGCTCAATGGACCCTAGCTTCGCAGTGGACTCAAGCATCAGGTCATCTGGGGGACAAAATCAGGAGCTCTGCATGCCTCATTTTGTCCCTCCAATGGTGGCACTCACCAGAAAACCTACTCGTAGGGTCACCTTTTCAGAAGCCACCATACCAGTCTACTCTGACGACAGATGCGTCCAAATTGGGTTGGAGAGCTCATCTGGACAATCTCTCCACTCAGGGTCTTTGGACTCAGCAGGAGGCTCGGCTTCACATAAACCTGCTTGAATTCAGTGCCAAGTTCAATGCTCTGTGTTCCAGGACCACCTGTGCTCCAAAACAGTTCTAGTCCAGATGGACAATCAGGTAATCATGTTCTATGTGAACAAGCAGGTTGGAACAGGTTCTCAGGCGTTGTGCAACGAAGCCCTACACCTATGGTCCTTTTGCCATATGTCTTCAGATCCACCTACTAGTGGTGTATCTCTCCCTGGCAAACAGAATCTCCTGGCAGACAAACTCAGTTGAGTACTTCTGCCACACGAATGGTCTCTCCATTCAAATCAAATTGCTCGAATCTTTCAAATCTGGGGAACCCTAGATACAGATCTGTTTGCAAGTCATCAGAATGCCAACTTCTGTTCCAGAATTCTGCTCAGAACAGCCAGGTGATGGATGCTTTCTACCTCCACTGGGGTCAGGATTTCTTATATGTCTATTCACCCATTCCCCTCATTCCCAAGACTCTGTTCAAGCTTCAGAGAGACAGGGGCTACATGATCCTCATAACCCCATGCTGGCCACGTCAGATGTGGTATCCATTGCTTCTACGGCTCTCTCAAGCCAAACCTCTGGAGTTGGGATGTGCTCCAGATCTCCTATCCCAGGAGAACGGGACGCTTCTGCACCCGAATCCCCAGTTTTTGCACCTAATGGCATGGCTGCTTAGAGCTTAGAACTCCAGGATATCAACCTCTCTCAACAGGTTAAAGATATCCTTTTGGTCTCCAGGAAACCTTCCACAAGGCGTGCTTACACTTTTAAATGGAAAAGGTTCTCAATCTGGTGTTCAAAGAAGGAACGTAATCCTTTTTCCGTTGCAGTGGAGGCGTTACTTGAGTATCTCCTCCACCTTTCATCCTCTGGACTTAAAATTAATTCAGTGAGAGTCCACCTCGGTGCCATTGCGTCTTTCCACATGCCCTTTGGACAACCTGTCTCTTCTCAGCTGCTGGTAGCACGCTTTATGAGATGTCTTCTCTTAACTAAGCCTCCCATTAAGCCACCACCTGTGGCATGGGATCTCATTCTTGTCCTTGGACAGCTGATGAAGCTGCCCTTCGAACCCCTAGCCACTACATCTCTGAAGTAAGTCATCTTCCTAATTGCCCTCACTTCTGCAAAATGCATCAGTGAGCTCCATGCTTTAGTTGCTGATCCTCCTTATATACTGTTCCACCATGATAAAATAGTCCTTAGGACTCATCCTCACTTTATGCCAAAGGTGATTTCGCCTTTTCATTTGAACCAGTCTGTTTTCTTCCCTAGGCCTCATGCCTCTACTGCAGAAAGGAATCTACATACTCTGGATTGCAAGCATGCTTTGGCCTTTTATCTTCAGAGAACAAGGCAGCACAGAAAAGCTTCAGTTTTTTGTTGCATTTGATTCCAGTTACCTGTGTTTACCAGTTTCCAAGAGAACACTCTCCAAGTGGATTGCAGACTGTATATCTTTTACCTATGAGAGTAAAGGACTTTCTCTTGAAGGTCATGTCACAGCACACAATGTGCGAGCAGTGGCTGCCTCTATGACAAACCTACACTCGGTGGCGATTGATGAAATATTCAAAACAGCATCCTGGTCCTCTGTCCACACCTTTGTGGCCCACTATTGCTTGGACAAGGACTCCCGTCGGGATGCCTCATTTGGCAAACAGTACAAAAACGTAGGCAGGTATGAACTCCCACCGATACTTTATTGATCCATATATGTAAAGGGAGACCTGACCCGACACAGGCCGTGTTTCGATAAACTCTTCTTCAGGGGTTGGCTCACCTTTTACTAAAAACACATTATAAATAAATTAAAACACAAGCATAAAACCATAAATAAACGAAATACATAATTTGAAAAACTGTAAGAACACGATAATAAATAAATGATATGTATGATATACATAAACTCATGAGCAAAATCATATATTAATGTGTCACACTAAGACATATAAAAGCCTAAACGTATGAAACATAAAATCTATTAGGTGCTGAAACAAAGCTCCCATTTAAAACTAAAATAACACAATGTGTATGTAAAACAATAGTGACGAGCAGATATTAATCTAAAACTAATATATCTAAATAAAAACAATAAATAATTAAAAAAACATATTATAAATACCATTATCACCACATGAAAAAAGTACAAGTAAACGTGTCAATTCAGCATGGAGAAAAAGCAGGAGAGATGGAGGACAAGGAGCAGAAGTGAAAAAACTATTACCTTAAAACCATAATAGGGGTATGCCAATGAAATTAAATTGTTGCACTGAAAGTTAAACAACCTTCTGTAACTGCAAATTAGATGAAAAAAAGAGGGGGTTATATATTGGAAAACTTATTACATGTAGAGAATTCATTAATCTATTCAGACCCTAAAAGTGCCATTAATTGAAAACATACTAGGCTGTCATGAGGAGTGGTGTCATTTAAAAAAAGGAGAAAAAGAAGAAAAAGAAACAGGCTGTTCTCCAGCATCTCTTTCAGACTTAGAACAACTCCTACTCCCCGTCCCGGGTTTCGATACCAGAGATCCTTGGGAGGATACATGACCCAATTTAGCCTGTGTTTCACTGCTCGCTCTCTGGGGTCATCTCCCTGGCATCTTCAAGCTAGGGAGTCCCATATGTGAAGACTACATTCCTGCTTGTTCCTGGAGATAGCTTAGTTACTCACCTGTAACAGGTGATCTCCGGGAACAGCAGGAATTGAGTCTTCACAACCCACCATCCTCCCCTAGGAGTTGTATTTCTCTCTCTCTTTCTCTCTCCTTCTCTCCTTTTATCTCAGCTACAAACCCAACTAAGGAGGGAGAATTGGAAAGGTGGGAAGGCAACAGCGCAGGTGCAGTGGGATGCTTCCAAAAGCTTTCCTATAGGATGCTGGGGAGCGTTCCCGCACGGGCTCCGTCGGTGCCGCGTCACCCATATGTGAAGACTCAATTCCTGCTGTTCCCGAAGATCACCTGTTACAGGTGAGTAACTATGCTTTCTGTCCATAGAACATTTTCCCAGAAAGAAAATGCCTTTTTATGTCTGTCTTTGAGAAGTGGGGTCCTCCTTGGTCTTTGCCCATGAAGTCCTTCTTTGGTGTGCAGCGTATGGTATGGGTTGAAAGCACCACTCCAGATTGCTCCAGGTAAGCCTTAGGCTCTTTGGATGTTGTATGTGGTGTTTTTCCACCAGTTCTCACTAACCTTCAAAGACTTCTTGAATTAATTTTCCTCCCCCCCCTATGTCAAGGGAGGTTCTTGACAGTTCCATCAGCAGAAAGTTTCTTAACATCCCAAGGTCTTTGGAGATGGCCTTGTACCCCTTTGAAATTTGCTGTTTGTTTATAATGGCGTTTCTGATGGTCTCAAGCAACTTTCTTGTCTTTACCATTATGAAAATGGAACAGGGAGTGAAGGTGGCCATTTTAACATTAGAGCCATCATTCGTTGGTCGATTCAAGTAATGTGCCTACTGACAGTTAATCACAGGTGCGTATAATTTTATTGCAATGGGAATGTGGCTCTCCTGTTCAAAATGTTTTGAGTTGTTTATAAGGGTGCCAATAATCATGTTCTAATATAAAAAAAAACCTGTATGTGTTATCCCACACCTTACTATATATAAACAAGAGATAACCCAAGTCCACTTGTTCAGCCCTACTTATTCTAACAATTTATCTTGTTTTTGTCGGATCGTTTGAGTGTGAGAAGGGAATCTTCCCTCCTTTTTCTCTTTTAAAAAGAGCAAAAGCCCTTTATGAACTTGATTACCAAGTAAAATACAAAATACTCCTCAGCTTGTCAATAACTCCATTACCGTGGGTGATATAGTCAGGAGTTAAAAATTCACTTAGCTCAATATGGTGGATGAGTATTGAAGGATATTCAGCAGTATTTGGAGGCTCTTGATGCCGGAGGAGTTTGTGGGACTCCAAATTTTTTAATTGGATAGATTGCAAGTGGAGTGAATCTGCATGCGACAATGAAGCTGTGATCACCGATTGAAGGTGGTGTTTGACTCGGTGTCTTTGGACTTTGAGCTAAGTGAATTTTTAACTGCTGACTATATCACCCACGGTAATGGAGTTATTGAAAAGCTGAGGAGTATTTTGTATTCTGCCTTGGTAATCAAGTTCATAAAGGGCTTTTGCTCTTTTTAAAAGAGAAAAAGGAGGGTTTGCTACGAGAGAGAGGGAAGGTTGCCTTCTCACATGCAAATGATCCGACAAAAATAAGATAAATAGTTAGAATAAGTAGGGCTGAACAAGTGGACTTGGGTTATCTCTTGTTTATATATAATAGCAGTGGCCTAGTGGTTGGGGCAAGGTACTACAGGCCGGAAGGTTGGTGGTTCAAATCTCACTAGAGGACAGCAACCTTGGGCCGGAAGGACTGGGGTTTCTAGTCCCACAGGTGCTCCTTGTGGTCTTGGGCAAGCCACTTAACCCTCCATTGCCCATGTTCCCTGTATTAGTGTATGTGTCTCATATCCCCTCGTGTTAAATGTATCCCCCAACCGCTTTGACCCGGTGAAAAACGGGATAGAAATGCAGCTAAATAAATAAATAAAATGTTCTGGCAATCTCCAATTTTTTATACTGTTTCTTACTATTCCTTTTTTTAATTGGTCTTGTTTTATTTGATACTTTTATGTATTCGATATGTGTACATATATAGTCCAAAGCTATTTTGCTGGTCATGTCTTTTAGAAGATATTGGATATTAAGGGGTTGAACTGCAAGGGTGCCAAAAATGTTAACCACAACTGTGCAGCTCCACCCTCTCAGTAAATGGGCAAATTGCACCAATCCTGCTGCTGCTAAACTTTGCAAGAGAGCGGCCCAGCCTGCCAATTCCTGCTCCATTTTTAGCACTCATGGCTTGTAATTTTATATCAAACAATTCCTTGGAGTCCTGAGAACTATGTGCCCCCAAATAGTGAATAGATTGCTCTGCCCAATTAAAAGGCAAATCACTCAAAATTTCATCTTTGGCCTTTCCAATTGCTAGAGAGTCTGTTGTCTAGATTTACAAGGAATTTCAAATCGACAGACTCACCTGGCTAAGTCATAAAAATGAGGGTATCGTTCACATATATGTATTTTGTATGCCTCCTTGTTCACTTTGATTGCCCTATTATTCTCCCTTTGACAAATCCTGGCCGCAGACGTCTGTCACCAATGCAAATAATACAGGACACACTGGGCAGCTTTGTCTTGTACCCTTGTGTAAATTTAAATTTCTCTTACACAAATACATTAAGTAGCTTTTGGATATGCATACAGGGCTTTAACCCATAGAATAAATTTACATACAAATTAACATGTTCGAACATGGAGAATAAAAACCATCACGCCACTCAGTGAAAGACCTTTTTGGCATTCAGGATCACACAAATAGATTTCTTGTGATTTTTTTTTCTTTTCTTTAAGGCTTCTATGATATTACCTGTCTTTCTCATATTATCCATTTGATCCGGGTGGATTATGCAGGGAAGTTTATGCTCCACCCTGAAAGCCCAATCTCTTCTACTCTTGAAAGCTAAGCTGGGTCAGGCCTTGATTGGACTTGGATAGGAATCCACCTTGGAATACCAGGTGATGTAGGCTTACTGCACAGAAGAAAAACCTGGCAGTCTACTTCTGTTCACACCTTATTAGGAAACCCAGGGAATGAGTCGCCAGGAGTCGGCATTGACTTGACACACAAGACTGCAACAACATCTAGCCCAACACATTAGTAACTAATTTCACATAGCAAATAAGTAGAGCTATAGGCATATAACTTCCACAGCTCACCTCTGGCTTACCTTTTTTATGCAGAACCACAATATTGGCCTGCATCGAAGGGGGAAATTGCTCTCCCCAGCACCTTATTGAAAACTCTTGCCAGCACAGGGATAATAATTTCCTTCATATCTGATGATGAAAGGAAACTATCCTTTCCCATAGCTTTCCCCTTAGGAAGGGATTTCATTGCCACCTTCATCTCATTTGGGCGATTGAGGAAATTCATAGCCTTATCTCCCAACCTGCGGTCATCTGACAATACTATATACTCTTATGGTCATCAGCGCCCTGATGTATACCACTTCTAGTAAAGTTTCCTGACTTCCTTGCATATATCCTCATTACTTAGATCATCTTTTCCTCAGCCTTAATAATCTGACATTGTACTGATACTTCTTGCCCTTAATTGCTATGCTAACAATTTCCTCCATTTTGTTACCATATTTCATATAATTCTCTTTAATTAATTTAAGCAAATGAACAGATTTATTAGTTTCCAGAGAGTTTAACTTGGCCCTTGCTGTGGGAAGTTTATTTTTTGTTTTATTGTTTTGTGTTTCTTAATGTTTAGCTCACACCTTTCCAGTAGTAAATCAGAGTAAGTTAGTCACATACAGGAGGTATTTTCCTGTCTCCAGTAGGCTTATTTAAATTTGTACCTGAGGCAGTGGAGGGTTAAGTGGCTTGCCCAGGGCCATAGGGAGTGTTGGTGGGATTTAAACCCTGGTCTCGTTGCTCACCAGTTTGCTACTCTAACCACTAGGCTTCTACTCCACTTTTATATAGTCTACTCCTCCGCTTTGAGGCCATATGATGCTATTGCAAACTGGCCACTTCTTTCTTGTTCGTTTTTCTTCCTCGAAGCAGACTGTATTAAAACCCCCCTCATATAAGCTTTTCTCACTTCTCACAGGTTAATGCAGGTCATATCTGCCGTATTATTTCATATTAGCTACTTCTTTCGAGCCTCCCAAAACTAATACCCTACCTTCTTTTGTTGCAAAATGCTTATATTTACTCGCAAACTCTTCATGCCAGACATCCTTTCACACCGCTTGGGTCCCCATATCCCAGATATTATCCCTTGATCTGAGAGTGGACTAGGATATGAATGAAATGAGTTCTCCTGCTCCTTATGTAAAAAAAAATCCATTCTGGAATAAAGAACTATTCTTCTGAGAGCAGTAAGAATATTATTTGCATCCAGAGTTGTTCTCTCTCCAAAGATCCACCAGATCCAGTCATTTCAGCTCCTTATCCTCCCTTTTAGAGCACATTTCCCTAGATTGGGAGTGATCCAGGGGGCCCAAAGTACAGTTCATATTGCCTGCTACCAGCCTGTCCACCTTGGCCACACTCAAAGCTTTTAGATGCTTGCTGAAAAAAAAGCCTTTTGGCCTGTTCAAAGCATACATATTAAAGAGAGAAATTTCATTCTGGTCTGTCTGACCTGTTACCCATACCACCCACCTGTATCAAAGAGGACAAATGTAGCAGTTTTATCGTTGCATTTTGTCCAGTTTTTGTACCGGTTCCTTCCCGCCCCCAGTCCAGCTCGCCTCAAGTGCTCCAAAAGGAATTAAAAACATTTCTATTCATTCAACATTTCTTTAACCCCAACCCCACCTCCAACAAACTTCTACATAACAGCAGCTCCACAGAACACCAGACCACTATCACTCCCCAACCCAACCTCTACCTCACCTCCATGTAATTACAGGGCATTCCACACTCCATAAACACTATCCATTGTATATTAGTTACAATCCTCTTGCACATCCATTCCCATCCAGAATGAAGTGCAAATATTGTAGAGCTCATTGTTAAAATAGTTATTTCAATCTGTTTACTTTAAATAGGTAACGGTTATGATATTGTTCAACGTATTATGTTTGTTACATTGTAAACCGCTCCTGATCTCTGGAATGGATGGTATAGAAAAACGTTTCAAATAAGTAAATATTATTCAGAATTGCCACCTTCCCTTTTTTTTTTTTGTGGTGTACCAGCCCGTCTTCAGTTTTTCATGTTCCTGCCATATTAGGTGTGTTTCCTGCAGTAGGGTAATATAGACTTCAGATACTCCAAGACCTGCTTCCTTTTGATCAGGCTTTCAAGGCCATGCACATCAAGACACAATTTTGTACACCATCCGGTTACCAATTCCCAATCCACTCTCCCTTCATACTCATGCACCCAACACTCCACTATTTGCTACAATCGTTCTTATTCATAAAGACAGCCCTTTCAAGTTTTTGAGAAAGCCACAGACATTGGTATAATATGTTCTTTGGGAGCAAGCAGGAAGTCAGCTGTCACATATGGGTGACATTGGCACTGATGCAGCCTGCGCGGAAGCATCTCCCCAGCTTTCAAAGAAACTCTGTGGGAGATGCAACACGCATGTGTGGTCCACTTCCCACCCTGGGGTGCTATCTTGCCTCTGTCTCCTTTTTTCCACGGAGCCCTTCAGACATTGTCCTATTTTCCCTGGATTAAGTCAGATTTATTTATTTATTTATTTATTTATTTTAGGACCTTGATATTAAGGGCTTTCCCAGATGCTGAGCCAGTCCTCGAGCACCATCGGTCTTGAGAGAGCCCCTGGCCCCAGTCAAGTCTGTCCCATTCCTTGGGACACCGGTCCTCCCTGGTGAGTGCCCATGGCTCAGACCGATGATCCTTCGGAGGTCCTGTATTGCAAAGAGTGGTCTTCGACCAAGGTGATCGTGCAGCGTTGGACTTGTACTCCGACTTAGAGTCCAAATGGGAGAGAGAGAGGATGAAGAGTCCCTGGATACGAGGCGACACCGTGACATGCATTTGGACCTGTCTCTCCCAGTGACCCGATGCCGCTCCCCACCCAAGGCCATTGCGTTCCTCGATTTCATGAGGGATATGGCCAAGACTCTCACCATTGAGACCAAAGTCAACGAGGACCCGCCAACCGAAGAATTGGAGGTACTCCAAAATGAGGCACCCCTGAAGGAAATCCTTAAGGTCCCAATGCCCCCTTAATCCTCGACTGCCTCGAATGTGGGAAACACTGGCATTGGTACCATTTGTTAGCAGGCACCTCGTTCTGGGTATGCTGAAGCCCTGGGTTCCAAAAGTCCCAGCTCCCCCACAACTCGATGTTTGTGGAGTTGGCCATGCGCCAGCTTAAGATCTAAAAAATCCACTTGTTAGTACCACCCAGCAGGGAGGCCCGAATCCTCTGTGCTTTCGGCCAGAAGGCCTTTCCGGGGTTGATGCTAACATGCCAAATTCACTCATACCATCTATACATCAGCATGTGCCTGAAGGAACTATCGAGGGAGCTCAGGGGATTCTCGGAATGCCTCTATGGAGAACTCCTAAAGAGATTCAAGACCCTGACCTCGGCGGTAAAAGAATGCTCGAAGTTCCTATCCCAAGCAGCCTGCGATGGCTTTGAGTCATCGGCTAGGGAGGTCACCACAGGTATCGGGGCACGACGCCAAGCATTGGCTGCCATCATCCGACCTGGAGCAATGGGTGCGGGATAAACTGATCGATGTCTCTTGCACAGGTGAAAACCTGTTTTGAAAGCCCATGGCGGACAAAGCAGCGGAGATAGAGGCAGAGTATGTGACGAGAACCAGGCTCTTGAAAAAGACCTCTGTCCAACCCTGGGGAAAAAGCCCTTCCCAAGGAAGAAAGGGGGCTTCAGTGCTACTCCACATTTCCAAGCCTTCTCAGGGCCTCAGCAGGCTCAACAACAAAAAGACCAGGGACATGGGCCCTGAAGTCCCAGGCACCAGCTCAGGCACAGCCCGGGGGAAGCTTTAGACTGCCTGGGTGCATCCTTCACTCCCTCGGGAGGTCCTCTGTTGCCCACAGGGGGGCACCTAACCCTGTTTGCCCACAGGTGGACAGCCATCACAACCGATACCTGAGTGTTACAAGTGGTCAAGGAGAGCTACCTCCTCCACCTACATCGAGCACCACCCTCGCACTTCCCAGGAGAGTCCAACAGGCTTCTCCTTCACCAGAACCTGCTCCTCACTGAGCTAGCAGGACTACTCCAAGACAAAGCAGTGGAATCGGTGCCAAAACATCTCTGGGTCACAGGCTTTCTACTCAAACTACTTTCTTGTCCCCTAAGAGGACTAAAGGCCTTAGGCCCATTCTGGACCTTTGAAAGCTCAACAGGTTTCTGGTCAGGGAGAAGTTGGAACACTGCTGCCATTTCTCCAGCAGGGAGAGTGTCTTTGCTCCTTAGACCTAAAGGATGCCTACACTCACATCCTAATTCACCCCAGCCACAGAAAATACCTCCGGTTCGTGGGGGGGAGGGGGGGTGCAGCACTACCAATACAGAGTGCTGCCTTTCGGTCTGGACTCATCACTAAGGATCTTTACAAAGTGCCTTGTGGTGGTTGCAGCCCACCTCAGCCTTTCAAGGGGCCTTCATCTTCACCTACCTGTATGACTGTCTTATACGCCCCAGTAAACATAATAAACTCCACATATCACAACCTCATTGAATGCATCCATGAAGCAGAAGCCTGGCTAAACACAAGAACCTTAATATTAAAAAAAAAAATGAAGTCTTGTATACAACCAGAAATCAAAACTTCACACCCCCTCCCTCCCAGTAAAACAAGAGGTGAAATAACTAGGAGTTATATTGGACAGTTCCCTCGGTATGTCATCTCAAATAAAACAAATAGCCAGAACTATATTCTTGAAGTTAAGAACCATTCAACATCTCAGACCATTCTTAGAAACTAATGATTTTAGATCTATAGTCCAAGCGCTAATCACTCCCCACTTGGACTACTGTAACAGTCTGTTACAAGGGCTGCCCAAAAAGAAATACCCTCCCTGCAAATAATGCAAAATGTAACCGCCAGAATTATAACCAACACATGTTTAACAGACCATATCGCCCTTATACTTCATAACTTCGACTGGCTTCTGATAGCAAGTAGAATAAAATACAAAACAATAGTTACCACATTCAAATTGCTCAATAACATCGCTCCCTTCTTCTTTACATCAAAGATACACTCCCAAGTGGACATGAGGAGCAGAAGAAAAAATAATCAAAACCATCCTCAATCCGGAAGACCAAACAACCAGTAGTAACAGGGTCTTTACATACATAGCACCCACACTATGGAACTCCCTTCCAGACTCCCTTAAGTCAACCAGAGATCTTCAGACTTTCCGAAAAGAACTAAAAACATTGCTCTTCTCTGAGTGCTACAACAACACCACCTGAAGCATCACTAATACATACCTTTTCTCCCAATTACTTCTACAGAAACAGTGACCCCCTTCAGCAACTTCACACCCATATATACTAATTCCCATTTACATTTACCATGTAAATAGCTGGTTGTTAGCCACCATCTACGTACTGTACTTTAGATTGAAATCCGTTATGTATATAGTTAATGCTCATAGTTAAATGTTTCGCTGTTTTCAAACGTGTTTTCTGTAATTGTTGTTCAATGTAAACCGCCCTTGATCTATGGAAGGGACAGTATATAAAACTGTAGAAATAAATAAAGGGGAGGCATGGTTACAGAGGCACAATGCATCACCGAGAACACCATAAACACCCTGCAGCACCTGTGGTTTGTCATAAACTATCCCCAAGTCCCATCTCACTCTGGCTCAGCGCCTAGAGTTCATAGGGGCACAGCTGGATACCCTCCAGGCACCCCCCCCCCCTCCCTCAGGAGAGGTCAGAGCACCTCAGGGAATTAGCTGCAGAGGTGCAGTGGCACAGGACACTATCCATCTGGCTTCTCTTCCGCCTTTTGGGACACATGGCCTCCATGGTCCAAATGACCCCAAATGCCCACCTGCACATGAGAGTAGCCTAGTGGTGCCTCTGCTCTCAGTGGACCCAAGCCACAGGCAGTCTCAAGGGCAGAGTTCAGGTGACCTGTCAATTGGCAGGCTCTCTTGGATGGTGGCAGAACCCATGTCATCTTCAGGCTGGGATGCCCTTCCAGGCACCCCCCCCCCCAGTAGGTCCTCACCATGGACACCTCTAATGGGCTGGGGAGTCCATTGTGAGTGTCTCCAGAAATAAGGCTGCTGGTTCCAGAGGGAGTCTGAGATGCAGATCAACCCGCTGGAGCTCAAGGTTCTATTCCTAGCCCTCTGAATCTTCTGATCCAGCTACAATGTTTTATGTGAACAAACAGAGGGAGACAGGGTCAATACCCCCTCTGCCAGGAGGCAGTAGCCCCCTGCTCCTATGTTACCGGACCAGGACAATGCCTTGGCAGACAAATTGAGCAGAATCCTTCAGCTGCACAAGTGGTGCCTGGACTCAGCGGTAGCCTCAATAGCTGTTCCGGCACTGGGGCATCCTCATGATGGACCTGTTTGCCAGCCCGGAGAACACACAGTTGCCCCATTTCTGCTCCCGTCAGCTGGACCCATCTTGGGTAGCGGCGAATGCATTCCTTATCCCATGGACGGAAGGCCTCCTGTATGTCGTCCCTCCTACACCGCTGATAGAGAAGACCGTATTCAAGGCTCAGCGCGACAGAGCATTGATTGTACTGATAGCCCTTCGGTGGCCCAGACAGCCCTAGTTCTGACTGCTCCTCTCACTATTGGTGGTGCTGCCGATTCTCCTGGGCTGAGCTCCAGGGATGCTCTCATAGGAGCAGGGCTCTCTCCTACACCCCAAGCGTTGGTTCCCTCTTGCTCACGGCTTGGCTGCTGAAAGGGTAGCATTAGTCTCCTTCAGTCTACCATGAGACATGGAAGAGATTCTCCTGGCCTCTCATAAGGCCTCCACAAAAAGGGCATACACTTTCAGGTGATGCTGTTTCTCAGTGTGGTGCATGGAAAAGCGGACGAACCCATTCTCCTGCTTGGTGCAAGTAGTACTCCAGTACCTACTCAACCTTTCACAGGCAGGCCTGAGGGCCAACTCGGAGTACACTTTTGCGCCATCGCAGCCCATCTCCACTCCATAGAGGGGAAATCCCTCCCAGCTCAGCCCCTTGTGTCTTGTTTCCTATGAGACGTCATGTTATCCAAACCCCCCCCTTCTCCCATCCGCCCTCCAGCGGCAGAGTAAGGCCTTAAATGTGGTGCTCTCGTAACTTGCTAAGCCTTCATTTGAGCCTCTGGTCACCTACCATCTACAGTACAGTACCTCTCCTGGAAGGTTGCCTTCCTGGTAGCACTCATATCAGCTCACAGAGTCAGCGAGTTCCAGGCTCCGATGACAGATCCTCCTTACCCGAGGTTCTAGAAGAACAGGGTGGTGCTCCACACACACCCCAAGTTTCTGTCGAAGGTGATGTCCCCATTCCACCTCAATCAGGAGATGGTGCTCCGCACCTTCTTTTCCAGGCCTCACGCTGGTAGGGTGGAGACCATTCTCCATTCTCTGGATTGCAAGAGAGCCCTGTCCTACTTGCAACAGACTCGGGGCCGCCGCAAAGCTCTACAGCTTTTTGTATCTTATGACCCAAGCCGCCTGGAGCTCCCAGTGACTAAGTGAACTCTGTCAGCTTGGGTGGCAGACTGCATTACCCTTGCCTATGAGCAAGCAGGGATCACACTGGACCAGTGGGTTATGGGGCACTGTTTCAGGGCCATGGCTACTTCTGTGGCCAATCTGCGTTCCGTTCCCATAATGGTAATCTGTCTGGCTGCCACTTGGCTCTGGTCCATACCTTCAGAGCTCACTACTGCCTGGAGAGAGCATCCCGACAGGACTGCACTTCAGCCAGGCTGTACTCTGTAATCTTTTTGGGGTGTAGGCAAATCCTGCCCTCCTGACTCTTCTGTGTTCAGGCTGCCAGAGTGCTGGTTCTCTACTGGACACCTGGGTCTTGCGAGAGTTTCTCTTAGGGACTCAACTACTGCTGATCGCGGCTCACCTTTGCAGATCGCTGTGGCATTTTTTACAGGTTCTGGGTAGCCTGTAGCTGGGGAGTCCCATATGTGAGGACTGACTTCCTGCTTGTTCCTGGAGAAAGCATAGTTACTCACCTGTAACAGGTGTTCTCCGGGGACAGCAGGAATCAGTCCTCACAACTCTTCCTCCCCCCCTTGGAGTTGCTTCTTTACCATCTTTTATTTTTTGCCGTCTTAGCTATGTCATTGGACTGAGGTAAGATGATGCCCTTGTGCGGGAAGTGGACCACGCATGTGTGTTGCATCTCCCAAAGGCTTTCTTTGAAAGCTGGGGAGGTGCTTCCACGCGGGCTCTGTTGGTGCCAATATCGCCCATATGTGGATTGATTCCTGCTGTCCCTGGGGAACATCTGTTACAGGTAAGTAACTATGCTAAATCCACCAGCATTTATAAAAATTAGTGCCATGTTTACTAAAGTGCATTAGGCTTTTGCAGCTAATGTGACAAAAAAGTACAGATAGCATGATGCTAGCTGCAAAAGCTGTGCACAGCATTTCCCCAGCAGATAATGCACTGAAAAATATAGAGAGCACAGACAGCTGCATCCAGGCTGCTGTCCAACATGACCCATTGAGATGGTTTTACTAGGAATTGTGCTGTTTGCGAATCTGTTACCATGCACTGCAGACATGCCCACTCTGCCCTAATCCTGCCCACTCATGCAGATGTGTTTTCTGCAGATAGCATAGCGATTTTCTATATCTGCGTTTTGCATGCATTATTGCATGCTATCTGGCTGCATTAGCTGTTAACACAGCAGATAGCTGTTAATGCGGTTAAGTAAACATGCCCCTTAGAACAGCAAAAACTAAAAAATACCACTCTGCATCCTTTTCTCCTTGTCTTTACTATTAAAATTCTCCAAACCCTACCCTCCCAACTCTCACCCATTAGCTACCCCTTCTTGCTCTCCATATCCCCAGAACCCAAAGCTCTCCACTGAGCAGTAGGTGACATTAATGTCCAATGCAAGTCTTAGTCTGAGACAATCGGTGGGGCGGGGGGGGGGGGGGGGAACACAGGAAATTGAAGACTGTAGGTGATCACTTTTCTACAAAATGCCTACTGCATTTTTTGCCCACATCATGTGTACTACCCACTTCGCTTGATACCAACAGTGGCAATTTCCTCCAGTTGCACTCTGTTCGATCAGTGTGAGTTGAGCAGGATACTACACTACCACTTTGATTCCTTTCTGTGCCATTAAATCACGTCCTTCCTCCTCTTCACCGTTTCAGCTGACAAGCCTGAATATACAGAAACATTCCACCTTTTGTATTCCAGTGGCCAAACCTGCATGTCTCTTGAAAGACACATTCTTATCCTGGATAGTGGAAAAGTGAGACTATGAAAGCACAAGGCTGGTTTGGAGGCTTAAGCTGGGGGCGAGTTTCTTGATGCACTTTCTCTGTCTCCTATAGGGCCAGAGAGGAAGAGTTGTGAAAATAAGCCACCAGAAAGGCCTGAATAAAAGCCTAGGGGGATTTGACCCCCCTTCTCCCTCTTGAATCTCAAAGATACAGAATTTGAAGTACCAGTCTCTCTTTTCATGGTCTTCCACTTTTTTCTGTAGCCACACAATCTGTTTCTGTAATCTTTTGAAACTCATCTCGAGTACTCATTTGAAGATCTTCCTTTTATTAAAATCATATGCAGTACCTGAAGACTGGAGAATGGCTAATGTAATGCCAATTTTTAAATAGGGTTCCAGCAGCGATCAGGAAAGCTACAGACCAGAGAGCCTGATGTTAGTACTGAGCAAAATGGTAGAAGCCATTATAAAGAAGAATAAAATTACTGAATATGTAGATAGTCATGGTTTAATGGGAGAAAGCCAACATGGATTTAGCAAAGGAAGATCTTGTTTTTTTTGAAGGTGTGAATAAACAGGTAGACAAAAGTGAGCAAGTCAGTTAGAAACATAGAAACATAGAAATATGACGACAGAAAAAGACCACATGGCCTATCTAGTCTGTCCTTCCATAACAACTACAACAGTCCACTTTTTGCCTTTAGAGATCCTCTGTGTTGGTCCCATGCTTTCTTGAATTCAGTTACTGTCCTCATCTCTACCACCTCCACTGGGAGACTATTCCACGGATCCACTACTCTTTCCGTAAAGAAATATTTCCGCATATCACTCCTGAATCTATCTCCCTTCACCCTCATCCCATGTCCCCTCGTAGCAGAACTTGCTTTCAATTGAAAGAGGCTCTCTCCCTGAACATTTATGCCACGGAGGTATTTAAACATCTCAATCATATCACCTCTATCCCGCCTTTCCTCTAAGGTGTACATATTAAGATCCTTAAGTCTGTCCTCATATGCTTTATAATGAAGCCCATTAATCATTTTGGTAGCAACCCTCTGCACCGATTCCATCCTGTTCACATCCTTTTGAAGGTGCGGTCTCCAGAATTGCACACCATACTCCAAATGAGGTCGCACCAAAGACTTATACAGAGGCATTATCACCTCCTTTTTTCTGCTAGCCATTCCTCTCCGTATGCACCCAAGCATCCTTCTAGCTTTTGCTGTCGCCTTTTCCACCTGTTTAGCTACTTTAAGATCATCAGACACAACCACGCCTAGGTCCCGCTCTTCTTTAGTGGACAAAAGTACTTCACCTCCTATACTGTATTGCTCCCTTGGATTGCTGCAGCCCAAATGCATGACCTTACATTTTTTAACATTAAATCCCAGCTGCCAAATTCTAGACCATTCTTCAAGCTTAGCTAGATCCCTCCTCATGTTATCTACCCCTTCCTGGGTGTCTACTCTATTGCAGATTTTGGTATCATCCGCAAAGAGGCAAACCTTACCCGACAGCCCTTCCGCTATATCACTAACAAAGATGTTAAAAAGAATTGGACCAAGGACAGATCCCTGGGGCACACCACTGGTAACATCCTTCTCCTCAGAGTGAGCTCCATTTACTTGTACTCTTTGTCGCCTCCCACCCAACCAATTTCTAACCCAAGCAGTAACTTTAGGGTCTATCCCTAGGGTGCTCAGTTTGTTTATAAGTTGCCTGTGAGGAACAGTGTCAAAGGCTTTACGGAAATCTAAATACACCACATCTAGAGCTCTCCCTTGGTCCAACTCCCTGGTCACCCAGTCAAAAACATCAATCAGATTTGTCTGACAAGACCTGCCTCTGGTGAATCCATGCTGCCTCGGATCCTGTAATCCGCTGGACTCCAGAAACCTCACTATTTTCTCTTTCAGCAGCGTTTCCAATAATTTACTCACCACCGAAGTTAAACTAACCGGCCTGTAGTTTTCAACCACATCCTTACTTCCGCTTTTGTGTAAAGGCACCACATGAGCCTCTCTCCAGTCCTTTGGCACCACTCCTGACTCCAACGAGGCATTGAAAAGGTCAGTCAGTGGAGCTGCTAGAACGTCCCCAAGTTCCCTCAGTATTCTAGGGTGTATCCCATCCGGTCCCATCGCTTTGTCTACTTTAAGTTAAGCTAGTTTCTCACGAACACAGTCTTCTGAAAATAGTTCAAGATGTCCCTCGCTTCTGTTCTTATTTGTGGGTGTTTTCTGAGGTCCTGCTCCTGGTTCTTCATCTGTGAACACAGAACAAAAATATTTGTTAAGCAATTCAGCTTTATCCTTATCAGCTTCTACATATTCCCCCCCTGCACCCTTGAGTCTGACAATACCACTTTTGCTCTTCCTCTTCTCACTAATATATCTGAAAAATGTCTTATCCCCCAATTTTATTGCATTGGCTATTTCCTCCTCCTTTTGAATCTTTGCCTTCTTGACTACTTTGCTAGCTTCTCTAAGTTTTTCCAAATACAGATGCTTGTCTTCTGCTCTCTGTGATCTCTTGTATTTCATGAAGGCCTCCCTCTTTTTCTTCACTTTTTCAGCTACTTCCTTCGAAAACCATAGCGGTCTCCTGTTCCTTTTGCCTTTATTTACCATTTTAACAAAAAGGTTGGTTGCGCTTAAAATACAGTTATAGTGTATCTGGATTTTCAGAAAGCCTTTGATAAATTAAAGTCATGGGATAGAAGGCAGTGTGTACTATTGTGGATCAGAAACTGGTTAGAAGATAGAGAGCAGAGAATAGAGCTAAATGGCCAATTTTCTCAACGGAGAAAGGTGAATAGTGGAGTACCTCGGGGATCTGTGCTGGACCCGCTACTTTTTAACATCTGGAAATAGGAATAACAAGTGAAGTGATCAAATTTGTAGATGAGACAAAATTATTCAGTTATTAAAACTGAAGAGCTTTGTAAAAATTTTCAAGGGGACCTTGACAAATTTGAAAACTTGGATGATCCAAATGGCAGATGAAATTTAATGTGGATAAGTGCAAAGCTATACAGTTAGAAAAGAATAACCCAAACTATAGTTTCACATTAGGAACCACCACCCAGGAAAACAATTTAGGTGGTGTCATTGAAACCCTCTGCCCAGTGTGCAGTGGTAGCTAGGAAAGCAAATAGAATGCTGGGAATCATAAGGAAAGAAATGAAGAACAAACCAAGAATATTACAATGCCTCTGTATCGTTTAATTGTGCAGTTGCACCTTGAATATTGTATGCAATTCTGGTTGCCATTTCTTAAAAAGGATACAGTGCTATTAGAAAAGGTACGGAGAAGAGCCGTCAAAATGGTAAAGGGGTGGAAGGATACCCCTATGAGGAGAGGCTAAAAATGTTAGGGCTCTTCAACCAGGATAAGAGACGGCTGAGGGGAGATATGATAAAGGTCTATAATTTTTTTTTCTTAATTTTTAACTTTATTTAAAAAATAAAGTAGGACATAATACAAATAGTCCCCATCATGGGGGAAGCATTCCCAGAGTTACAAGTCATAAGAAGAAAAAAAAACAAAGAAAAAACAGAACAAATGACTGAAAACCTAAAGAAAACATCCAGCAAGCCCCAAGTGAAACTATACCCCTTTTTACTAAACAAGGAGTCTAACAAATATATTATCCCAATTAAGCCTACGAAACCTTCCAGGCCAAAAATGCTTCCAATTGCACTGGATCAAAATAATTATCGAAATGATAAATATGTTTAACAGGACACTTACAAGGATATTTTAAATTTAAAAAAAAAAGAAGCCCCTATGGCCAAGACCTGCGGCTTAAGGTTCAAGAATGCCTTACGGCATTTCTGTGTAGATTTACAAACATCGCCTTGCCACAAAAAGGTAGCTCCTTTTTGGAAAAATAAAGACACAATACCATATTTTTATCTAAAGAAGAAATGAAAAACTACCAAGGTAGCACATGTTGAAATCATGTCTTGTAAAGATTCCAAAAAGGCAGATAGGTAAAGAGTCTAAGTTGAAGCCAATACATCAAGCTCCCCGTCGCCTTGTGCCACGGTCTTGGTCCCCTGGGGTACATAATAAATATTAGAAACTCCAATTTTTAGAACATCCTCGATTTATATCTTTAAAGTATTTCTGAAACAAAATAATAATGGATAGGAAATGAGGACGGGGAAGTTAATAAACCTCAAATTACTAGCCTTAGCAGCATTCTCAGAAACTTCCAGTTGCTGATATATCATTAAGCAATCTCGAACAGAAGAAGAGAGAGCAGCTTGCGCAAGAACCATTTGCCCCTCTAACTTAGAAATAGCAGAACAACAAATCTGTATACGCATATCCTGATCAGATATTTTAGCCACAACTTCAGTGGAAAGATGAGCTACTTCCACTCCTCCCCCTCTTCACTCCCAACTTTCCCCCTCTACCTCTGCTACCCTCTCTTCCTTTCCTGTGATCTCTGAAGAAGAAACTGCACATCTTTTTTTCTTCAGACTCACCACTTGCTCCTCTGATCCCATCCCCACCCATCTGTATAAGTCTTTGGTGCGACCTTATTTGGAGTATAGTGTGCAATTCTGGAGACCGCACCTTATAAGAACATAAGACATGCCATACTGGGTCAGACCGAGGTCCATCAAGCCCAGTATCCTGTTTCCAACAGTCGCCAATCTAGGTCATACGTACCTAGCAATATCCCCAAAAGACACAGGTTCCACAATGCTTGTACTGGGTCAAGCATTGATATCCTGGGTCCCTTTTTAATAGTGGTTTATGGACCTTTCCTCCAGGAACTTGTCCAAACTTTTTTTAAACCCAGCAATACTAACAGCCCTTACTACATCCTCCGGTAACAGATTCTAGAGTTTGATTACACGTTGAGTGAAAAAATATTTTCTCTTATTTGTCTTAAATAGTTTACCCTGTAGCTTCATTACATGTCCCCTAGTCTTTCTATATTCTGATAGCGTAAACAATTGATCCACATTTATCTGTTCCACTCCATTCATTAATTTATAGACCTCTATCATATCTCCCCTCAGCCGTCTCTTTTCCAGGTTAAAGAGCCCTAACCTTTTTAGCCTCTCTTCATAGGAGTAGCCTTCCATCCCCTTCACCAATTTGGTGGCTCTTCTCTGTACTTTTTCTAATAACGCTATGTCCTTTTTAAGATACGGTGACCAGAATTGCACACAATATTCAAGGTGCGGTCGTACCATGGAGCGATACAGAGGCATTATAATATCCTTTGTTTTATTCTCCATCCCTTTCCTTATGATACCTAGCATTCTATTTGCTTTCTTGGCCGCCGCTGCGCACTGGGCGGAGGGTTTTAACATGTTATCCACGATGACTCCTAAATCTTTTTCCTGGGTGGTGGTTTCTAATGTGGAGCCTTGCATTGTGTAACTATAGTGTGGGTTGTTCTTTCCTAGGTGCATAACTTTGCACTTGTCCACATTAAATTTCATCTGCCATTTGGATGCCCAGTCTTCCAATTTATCCAGATCCTCCTGCAGTTTTCCACAATCCTCTTGGGTTTTAACAACTTTAAACAGTTTTGTGTCATCTGCAAATTTGATAACCTCACTAGTTATTCCCTTTTCCAGGTCATTTATGAATATGTCAAAAAGTAGCGGACCCAGTACAGATCCCTGGGTTACTCCACTATTCACCTTTTTCCATTGGGAATATTGGCCATTTAGCCCTACCCTCTGCTTTCTATCTTTTAACCAGTTCCCGATCCACAATAGTACACTGCCTCCTATCCCATGACTTTTTAGCTTCGCCAAAAGTCTCTGATGGGGCACCTTGTCAAAAGCTTTCTGAAAGTCCAGATACACTATATCAACCGACTCACCTTTGTCTACCTGTTTATGCACACCTTCAAAAAAACATATCAGATTAGTAAGACAAGATCTTCCTTGTCTAAAGCCATGTTGGCTGTCTCCCATTAGGCCATGACTATCTACATGCTGTGTAATTTTGTTCTTTATGATGGTTTCTACCATTTTCCCCGGTACTGACGTCAGGCTCACCGGTCTGTAATTTCCCGGGTCACCCCTGGAACCCTTTTTAAAAATTGGTGTTACGTTGGCGACCCTCCAATCTTCAGGTATTAGATGATTTTAATGAAAGTTCGCAGATTACCAATAGCAGGTCTGCAATCTCATATTTCAGTTCTTTCAACACTCTGGGATGTATACCATCCGGTCCAGGTGATTTGCTACTATTCAGTTTATCAAATAGTTGTAATATATCTTCCTGGTGTAGCGATATTTCTCTCAATTCCTCTGCAGTATCACCTTTAAATACCACTTCAGTCTTGGGTAACATCCCTACATCTTCCTCAGTAAAGACCGAAGCAAAGAATTCATTCAGTCTCTCTGCTATAGCCTTGTCTCCTCTTACTGCCCCTTTTACCCCTCTATCATCTAATGGTCCAATTGACTCTCTCACAGGCCTTTTGCTACGAATGTACTTGAAAAAGTCTTTATTTCGTGTTTTTGCTTCCGTAGCAAGTTTCTTCTCAAATTCCCGCTTTGCCTGCCTTATCAATGCTTTGCATTTAACTTGCCAGTGTTTGTGCTGTTTCCAGTTTTCATCATTTGGCTCTTTTTTCCATTTCCTGAAGGTTGCTTTTTTGGCAGCAACAGCCTCTCTGACCTCACCTTTAAACCATGCTGGCAGTTTTTTGGACTTTCTTCCACTTTTCTTAATGCGTGGAATACAGCTGGTCTGGGCTTCGAGGATAGTATTTTTAAATAACACCCAAGCTTGCTGTAAGTCTTTAACCTTTGGAACCGCTCCTTTTAGTTTTTTCCTAACTATATTCCTCATTCTATCATAGTCTCCCTTTTGAAAGTTAAAAGGTAGTACTGTGGATTCCTTTACTATCTGTCCTCCACTAATCAAATCAAACATGATCATACTATGATCACTATTGCCAAGTGGTCCCAACACCCTTATTTCTTGCACCAGATCTGGCGTTCCACTAAGGACTAGGTCCAGTATGGCTTCCCCTCTGGTCAGTTCATGAACCAGCTGCTCCAAGAAGCAGTCATTTATTTCATCTAGAAACTTTCTCTTTAGCTTGTCCTGCTGTGACACTGACCCAGTCGATACCGGGGTAATTGAAATCACCCATTATTACTACTCTGTTGTGACTTTTGTTAGCTTCCTTGATTTCTTTGAGCATTTCATCATCCATTTGTTCATTCTGGCCAGGCGGTCGATAGTATACTCCCACTGCCATCACCTTCCCCTTCATAAATGGAATTTCAATCCATAGAGATTCTACAGCAAATTTTGTTCCCTGCAAAACTTTAATCCTTTCTGACTCAATGCCCTCTCTAACATAGAGCGCAACCCCTCCACCAATTTGATCAGCTCTATCATTACGATATAGTTTGTATCCAGGTATCACAGTGTCCCACTGGTTATCCTCCTTCCACCATGTCTCTGAGAGTGCAATCATATCTAACCTCTCATTTAGTGCTATATATTCTAACTCTCCCATCTTATTGTTTAGACTTCTAGCATTGGCATACAAGCATTTTAGAGACTGTATTTTATTAATATTAATCTGGCTATTGGTAGGCATGGGTAATTTGGAATCTTTATGCTCTGTCTGCTCTTTACTCAAGGGCATTTGGGCTACTATACTCCCTTTTGGAACCTCACTGCTTTTGGTAGTATCCTTCAAGGATACCTTCATCCGAACCATGCGCTCCTGGGTGACTGTCGGCTTTCCCCTATTTTCTAGTTTAAAAGCTTCTCTATCTCTTTTTTAAAGGTTAATGCCAGCAGTCTGGTCCCATCCTGATTAAGGTGAAGCCCATCCCTTCGGAAGAGCCCCCCCCTTTCCCCAGAATGTTCCCCAGTTCCTAACAAATCCAAAACCCTCATCCTTGCACCATTGTCTCATCCACGCATTGAGACTCCAGAGCTCTGCCTGTCTTTTGGGTCCTGCACGTGGAACAGGAAGCATTTCGGAGAACGCTATCCTGGAAGTTCTGGATTTCAACTTCCTATCTAAAAGCTTAAATTTAGCCTCCAGAACGTCCCTACCACATTTTCCTATGTCATTGGTACCAACATGTACCAAGACAGCAGACTCCTCCCCAGCACTATCTATGATCCTATCTAGGCGGTGCGTGAGGTCCGCTACCTTCGCACCAGGCAGGCATGTTACCAGGCGATCCTCACATCCACCAGCCACCCAGCTATCTACATTCCTAATGATTGAATCACCAACTATAACAGCTGTCCTGACCCTCCCCTCATGGGGACATGGCCCTGGAGAAATGTCCTCGGTGCGAGAGGGTTTTACATCACCTGGAGGACAGGTCTTAGTTACAGGATCACTTCCTGCCACACCAGGGTGATGCTCTCCTGTCATGTGACCTCTCTCCTCCATGGCAACAGGGATGCTGCCAGACTGGAGGTGGGACTTCAGGACTATATCCCTGTAGGTCTCGTCCATGTACTTCTTTGTCTTTCTTATGTCTTCCAGGTCTGCTACTCTAGCCTCTAGAGAACGGACTCGTTCCCTGAGAGCAAAGAGCTCCTTGCACTTAGTGCATACGTAAGACCTCTCACCAACTGGGAGAAAATCATACATGTGACACTCAATGCAAAAGACCGGAGAACCCCCATCTCGTTGCTGGACTTCTGTCTGCATCTTAGTTTAAAGCTTGTGTTTAGGTCTTTTAAACTCTGTATATAATAAGGATTGGTGTAGATGCTTACACTAATAAAAGTGTATCTAATACCCCTAATACACCCTGTGTACCTGAAGCTTAATTAATCTCAGGTCCTCCGTGTATGACTGATTTGGATAAAGAGCTGCACCTGAGAGCAGCCCCTTTCCTCTAAGATGTGCAAGTACCTATAAAACTACAATTACCCCAGGGGTGGGTGGGTGCCGGGAAGGGAGGGAGGGAGATAAGTCCTATTAAAGAGGGCAGTTACAAGGTACCCTGTCCTGAACCCTCAGCAGGGGGGAGGGGGTACCACACAAAGCCCAGTTAGTTGAGAGAGGCAAGGTAAGTACAGCTGAGAAGGCTGAACTAGCACACCACTAAGACAAACAATAAATAGACAGCTAGAACTCACAGCAAAGTGTCACAGGAGGCAAATATCCACTCTCTAGCAGAGCTCTGTAAAAGCACTGCTCTTCTCTGATCAGAGAAAAGCAAACTAAGACCTTCAAAAGAATGTGAACAGGATGGAGTCGGTGCAGAGGGTGGCTACTAAAATGGTTAGTGGTCTTCATTATAAAGCATATGAGGACAGACTTAAGTATCTTAATATGTACACCTTAGAGGAAAGGCGGGAGAGAGGTGATATGATTGAGATGTTTAAATACCTCCGTGGCATAAATGTTCAGGGAGAGAGCCTCTTTCAATTAAAGCAAGTTCTGCTACGAGGGGTCATGGGATGAGGGTGACGGGGGATAGATTCAGGAGTGATATGTGGAAATATTTCTTTACGGAAAGAGTGGTGGTTCCGTGGAATAGTCTCCCAGTGGAGGTGGTAGAGATGAGGACAGTAACTGAATTCAAAAAAGCATGGGACAAACACAGAGGATCTCTAAAGGTAAAAAGGGGACTGTTGTAGTTGTTGATATGGAAGGACAGACTAGATAAGCCATGTGGTCTTTTTCTGTCATATTTCTATGTTTCTATCTCCTAAGCCCCATCTCCTCCACTGTTGTCCCTTCCATCTCTCATATTCTCAACCTATCGCTCTCCACTGCAATTGTCCCTGCAGCCTTCAAGCTTGCTGTGGTTACACCTCTCCTCAAGAAACCTTCACTTGATCCCACCTGTCCTTCTAATTATCGACCCATCTCCCTCCTCCCCTTCGTTTCTAAACTACTTGTATGTGCGGTTCACTTCCTCTCCTCACTTGACTTCCTCTCCTCTCATGCCCTCCTTGATCCTTTACAATCTGGCTTTCGTCCTTTACACTCTACTGCAATGGCTCTTGCCAAAGTCTCCAGTGACTTGTTCCTAGCAAAATCCAAAGGCCTTTACTCTCTTGTCATCCTTCTTGACCTCTCTGCTGCTTTTGACACTGTTGACCACACCCTTCACCTCTATACTCTGTTCTCGCTTGGTTTTAAGGGCTCTGTACTATCCTGGTTCTCCTTCTATATCCCCCATCGCTCTTTCAGTGTTAGTTCTGGTGGCTCCTCCTCCTCTTCTGCTATCCCACTCTCAGTTGGTGAACCCAAGGATCTGTCTTGGATCCGCTCCTTTTCTCTCTCTATACCCAGTCCCTTGGTGCGCTTATCTCTTCCCATGGCTTTTAGTACACATGGCTATATGCCAGTGACTCCCAGATCTACCTCTCTATGCCTGAAATCTCTCCAGCAATCCAGACCTGGATCCCTGCCTGCCTTTCTGACATTGCTGTTTGGATGTTTCACCGCTGCTTGAAATTGAACATGACCAAGACTGAGCTTCTTATCTTTCCCCCCCTAAAACCTCATCTCCTCTCCTCTTCCTCCTTTCTCAGTCTCTGTGGATAACTCTCTACGCCTTCCTGTTTCCACGGATCGCAACCTTGGGGTTGTCTTTGACTCTTCTCTCTCCTTCTCCACACACATCCATCTGATAGCTAAGACCTGCCCTTTCTTTCTCTATAACATCAACAAAATCTGCCCATTCCTTTCTGAACACACTACTAAGACACTTATCCACTCCTTAATCACCTCCTGTCTTGACTACTGTAACCTACTCCTTGCTGGTCTCCCTTTCAATCATCTCTCTCCCTTTCAATCTGTTCAACACTCTGCTACGCAGCTAATCTTCTGCCAGCCTCGTCATGCCCATATTACCGCTCTTCTCAAGTCACTTTATTGGCTCCCTATCCATTTCTGCATCCAGTTCAAACTTCTCCTGCTGACCTATAAATGCATTCACTCTGCAGCTCCTCACTACCTTTCTTCTCTTATCTCTCCCTACACCCCCCTCGGGAACTCCGCTCTTCTGGCAAACTGCTTCTATCTGTGCCCTTCTCTTCTATTGCTAACTCCAAACTTCGTTCCTTTCGCCTTTCTGCGCCTTAAACTACCTGTGACTGTTTGCCGGGCGCCTTCTCTGACCCTCTTCAAATCCAGGCTGAAAATTCACCTCTTCGCTGCTGCTTTTGGATCTTGACTCACCTGATCTCCTTGTTTCTTTACCTTTCCTCCTTGTTTTTCCCTGCCTACACTTTCTGTGTTGTCTGTCTTGACTAGATTGTAAGCTCTGATGAGCAGGGAATGTCTCTTATATGTCTGTGCATCTCTGTGTATGACTTTTAGCACTATACAAATGCTCAGTAGTAGTAGTAGTAGGATTGGTCGCTATTGGAAACAGGATACTGGGCTTGATGAATCTTTGTCTGACCCAGCTTGGCACTATTTGCTTTTGTTCCTCTTTCCAGTGCAGACCTTCAACTCATTTTGCCACTTCATAAGTGCATCCGATTTTTTTTTCCAGTCTCTCTAATACTTTATCCACTATCTCTCTCTTAAATTTCTGGATCTTGTGCAGCAGGATAGCAAGGACTCCCTCACCCATCAGCACGCTTCTTACTTGTTTGCAGCCGAGGATGCTGGTGACAAGGTTAAGGATGCCGACATGGCTTGCTGTGTGGCTGCCTTGACTTTCATGGTGTAAAGCTGCTTGATTGTTTTTGTGGCCTTTTGTCAGATATTGTTTGGCATAGTTATTATATTCCAAAAATATAATTCTGGGGCAACAACTACTGTTAACCACAAGGTGGTTTGGAAGCTCTTTCTACATGTCCTCTCTCTGTGATGGTCAGACTGGCTAGTTTCTTTAATACAAATCCCTTTTTTTTTTTTTAATTTTATAGTGCTGGATTAGCTGTTGGGTTTTATTTTGTTGCTGTAGTAGAAGGCTTTTTTATTTTAAGGAGCTTGTTTGCTCTAGAACTTTCTCTTTTACCTCTGGTGCAAAGGGAAGGAGGCTTATAAAAAGAACTCTTTGAAGCTGCAGCACTTCTGAGGTGTCAGTTGCCTCCCTCCAAAGCTCAGTCCTAAGGTTGCCAGATCAGTGGACCACTAGAAACTGAAAGGTAGCGGTGGTTGGTGACTCCTTTCTGAGGGGCACAGAAGCATCCATCTGCACTCCAGACATGATGTCCTGTAGGTGTGCTGTCTGCTAGATTCCAAAATCTGAAATGTTAGGGAGAGTTTCCGAGGTTCATGCTGCTAATCCATGTTGGCACAAATGATACTGCTAGACATCCCTCTGAGTATATAGAGCGACTTCCTAGTTCTGGGAGAGAGGGTGAAGCAGTTAAGTGTGCAGGTGGTGGTCTTATCAATCTTCCCTATGGTCTCAAAAAAGAGCCCTAGTATATGGCCCCTGGCTTGGGACCATAGCTGTAATAACAAGTCTAGATGTGTTGTGGAGGGGGTGGATATAAAATGGGGAGAGGGAGGGGAGAAAAAAACAATGGGGATGGGAATGAAGACTAATGGCATCAAGATTTCAGTCCTGAGCTGAAAGTACAAAGGAACCATAATACTGTGGGCAGCCTATTGGGAAAGAAAACTACCGTATTTTCCGGCTTTAAAGTCGGGGGTCGTCTTATACGCCGGTACACGTTCTGCGATGTGGCTCTGTCTCGCTTTGGCAGGGCCGGATTTACCTATAGCCAGCTATGCCGTGGCTTAGGGCCCACAGCTGGCAAGGGCCCACAAAAAGCTGCCGCTGCGGCAGCATGGACTGTCCCGCGGGGCCCCCTCTGCTGAATCCCTCCCTCCGACGGCTGAGCCCCTCCGTGCCGGCTTTGAGAGGCGCGAAGGGAGTGTGTCTTCCTCGCGTCTCTGTTAAGCCCGCAGAGGCTGCTTAACAGAGACGCGAGGGAGAGACTCTCTCCCTTCGCGCCTCTCAAAGCCGGCACGGAGGGGCTCAGCTGTCGCGGAGGGAGGGAGGGATTCAGCAGAGGGGGCCCCGCGGGACTGTCCATGCTGCGGCAGCGGCAGCAGCAGCAGCCAGCGTTTTATTTTTTTTATTAAATGTTACTTGAGCTGATGGAGGGGGCTGGGACTGGAAATGGGCTGGGGGGGGTTAAGACTGGAGGTGGGCTGATGGGGTTAGGACTGGTAATGGGCTATGGGGGGGTTAGGACTGGTAATGGGCTGTGGGCTGATGGGGGCTGTCTGGTAATGGGCTATGGGGGGGGTTAGGACTGATAATGGGCTATGAGGGGCTAGGACAGGAAATGGGCTGATGGGGAGGGGTTAGGACTTGAGGTGGGCTGATGGGGTTAGGACTGGTAATGGGCTGTGGGCTGATGTGGGGGGCGTTAGGAGTGGCAATGGGCTATGGGGGGCTGACTGGAAATGGGTTGATGGGGTTAGGACTGGTAATGGGTTATAGGGGGGGCTTAAACTGAAAATGGGGTGATGGGGGGTTAGGACTGGAAGTGGGTTGATGGGGGGGCTAGGACTGGTATTGGGTTGGGGGGTTGCTAGGACTGGAAATGGGCTGATCGGTGGCTAGGACTAGAAATGGGCTGATGCAGGGACTAGAAGGGAATGGATGCTGGGTGAGGCTGGAACTAGAAGGGAGCTGATGTTGGGGGAGGATTAGAATGGGATGGGGCTGGAAGAGTAAAATGGAGAAGGGAAAAATATTTTGTGTGGGAGGGATAAAAAATCTACAATTGGCTGGGTATTGGGAGAGTAAGTGGGGATTGAGGATGGAGGGGTAAAATGTGAGTGGATAAAATAGGAATGAGGAAAGAGCAAAAGGAGAAAGATTAGTATGTTAAAGCAGATGTAGAGAGAGAATGGAAAAAAACTAGAAGAGAGAAGAAAGGACAAATGGACAGCAGACGATGGAGAGTTAGCAGAAGACACGAAGAAACCAGAAGAAAGTGGCTGGAGCAATTGCAGCTGAAAAAAAATGCACAAAAGGTAGAAAAATATCTCTTTATTTTGAATTTATTAATTGGAATATGTCAGCTCTGGTAAATGTGCATCATTAACGTCTGCGCTTTGTTTAGTACAAGAGCAAATTAATGTATAGTTTTATTTCTACAGTGTTGTACATTCCAAGTTTGGCTTTTGGGATTCCCAGTTTAATTATGACGTCGGGGCCAACAGCGCGCAGCTGATCCGGCGTGCTCGTTTTTATCTTTTCTGGGGGCCCACAATTTTTGGCGTAGGGCCTCACTCAAGGTAAATCCGGCCCTGTGTGTACCGGTACTTCTTATCGATAGCAGCCGCCAGCCGCTTCACCAAGGATCATATGCTATCTCCTTTCACAAGAATTATAGTTCTGGAGAACTTCAGATCTATATTAAATACTGCCTGCTTGTCAGTTTGAATCAAATCTGATGGTTTTTTTTTTTTTGGTGTGCGCTGGAAGAGGAGTAGTCTTATACGGCGAGTATAGGCCAAACCCTATATTTTAACAGGAAAAGTAGGGGGTCCTCTTATACGCCCAGTCGTCTTATACGCCGGAAAATACGGTATTTTTCTCACTGTTGAAGTATAGTGTATATGAGATTGTGGTTAAGAAAGTGTTATTTTGTTTAGCAACAGATAGCAGGTATAAGAGATCATTGGGTAGTCTAACTAGTGCGCCTTAGAAGAAATAAACGAATACTACTTGAGTCAAGTAGACAGCAATAGTCAGGTGAGCCAGAGGTAAAACAAATGGAGGCCTGAAGTAAATTGAGGTAAATTCAATTTGAAGAGGTTAGGTGGTGGTAAGTGAGATTGAATAGTGATCCAATAACATTCTGAGAATTGCTACTTAACAGTTCTATCAGGCTACTGTTTTCGGTAGGAAATTTCTATTTAGATAGCTATTATGATAGCAAAACTTATTAACCTCCAAGCAGTAGTTCCTGAATCATGTATTTTAATAGCTCTTTTGTGAGGCCCTGCACCTAGACATAATTTATCTTTGTGTTTTAATCTAGATAATAGTATGTTGGCTTCACATCCAACTGACTGGTATTCTGTTCATGAATTTCGATTTTTCATGTTGCATAAATCCAGATCTAACTAGCCCACGTTCTTCAGCCATTTTGAGATTAGGCACTAGAAGTTCTAGTCACATTGTTCTGTAAAGCTTTTACATATAGGTAGGCTTATTTTTCATATAAATTATGGGAGTTTGCAGCTTCATTACAGTTGAGTACTGAGATTATAACACGTTCACTCTTGTGTTGACTTGTAGCTGCTGGGCACTGTAATAGATCATTGTAACCAACTGAAAAGGTCACTGAAGGCAAAAATCACAGAAGTGGTACCAGTGAACTTTATCAGATTGATCTCAGGGGCAACATTTTCAAATGGATTAGATTTGCCCATGCCATGATAGTGATGACTCCGTTTATTTTTTCCCTTATTTAGCTATTTTTTTTCTTTTTGTCTATTCTTTAGGTTCTTTATCTTTTTTTTCCCTCTTTGGCTTCATTTCCTATATTTTAATTTTGTGCTTTCTTTTCCAAGTGATCTCCCCCCCCCCCCCCTGTCAGAAACTGTTCTTGCCTTCCTTTCTCCAGGCATTCTTCCTACTTTCTCTGCCTATAGGCACTTTTGCTACAACCCTACCTTCCTTGCAGCTTCTTTCCCTGCTTCCAAGCATATTCCCTTTCCCTCCACTTGCCATTTTCTTTCATCTCTACTTCCCCTTCCTCACTCGCTCTTTCCTTGCTTCCAGGCACTCTTCCACCCACATCCTCCCTTCATGCTTCTTTTCTTCCATTTCTATTCTGATAGAGGACAGCCTGAGCTGTGTCATCTTTGCCTAGTCCAGTTCCTTCTAATGGTTAACAGCAGCAGCAGCTGCTTCATTGCACGAGGGTCCAGACTCTTGTGGTGGCGTCCTTTCTTCCTTTGGGTGACCTCGCACCCGATCTGTTATGCTTCATGAAGTTTGTGAAGCCCTAAGAGAATTACCGACTAGGCAGTTGCTTGTGATGGCAGCGTCAGGGGAGAGTCAGGCAAAGAACATCGGCAGTCGGAACAAAATAATAGGTCCTGATAGCCATTTTAACACAGTCATCTGCACATACTTTCATATGCAGGAAGGTTGGACAATTTTCAAATAGCCCGTTTAGCTGGATAATTATCCTCCATCATTCTTCCAGTCTAGTCCAGACGTTTGGGTTTATGCTATCCTACCAGCACAGGGAAACTGAGAACCACTAGTTTGATGATGTCACCATAAAAGAGTCCTGTGCAGCCCTCCTCAGACCAGTATTTCTCAGTTTCCAGCAGATAGAGGTGGCTTAGGCTCCTATGCAGTCTGGACTCTACTGGATGGCTTGATAAAAAAAAAAATAGAGAAGCCATGCAGAGGTGTCTCCTTGTCCCTGGCTTGGTTCTATGGAGGACCTAGATCATGCTGTGTGCAGGGATACAGAACCCAGCAGTTTGCGTCCATCCCCTTTGCCTCCCTCCCACCTCCTCCTTCTGGCTTAGGGGAAAGGCCAAAGTTTTCCCTCAACACGGGCTGACATTCTTGAGCCGGTGTTGAAGTGGCCTTGGAGAGACTGGATCGAGGATCCAGAGGATCAGCTCTTGGCAGATTTGGGGAGTTCATAGGATCCCCTTGAGGGACTGTCAGACTGTTGAGGTGATTCCAGCCAGAGGACTCAGAGGAGAGTGCGTTTCCTCCAGGGGATGATCCCACAGTGATGAAGGTCTTCCATAAAGATGAGCTGGCAATTCTTATCTCTGACCATGGTGGCTCTTAACATTGCATTGGACCTTCTGGCGGAGGAGGATCCCTTTGCTTGAGAGTAACTATAAGCCATAAAATTGTTTGATGCATGGGGCTATCAGAGACATGATTGTCACCAAGTTGGAGATGCAGAGGCTGGCCTACGTGTTCGCAGGTCCCATGGCATATCTTGAGCCTATTCTGTCACATGATGAGGAATTTTTCTGCTTCCCAATCATAGATGTGCTGGTGATGGCCATCACCAAGAAAACTACCATGCTGGTAGAAGGTGGTACACCACTGAAAGACTTGTAGAATAAAAAACTGGGGGCCATGATTTAGCAGTCACTTGAAGTTTCCACACTGACCTTGCAGGTGTTGATTTGTGGAGCTTATGTGGATTGGGTTCATTTAACATGGTCTCAGAAGCTTCCGTGAGTGCTCCGGAACTTCAGGACTCCATTGGAGGTCGCTAAGCTGAAGTCTGGTTCTGCTTTTTTGACGGACACTCTTTACGATTTGGTCAGGGTCTCTGCGAAGAACATGGCATCGGTGGTTATGGTCTGCTGGCTTTTGTGGCTGTGCAATTGGTCAGTGGACCTAGCTTCCAAAACCCAGCTTAGTAACGGAGGCAAGATGGCATCTGACTGAATGTCAATCTCTTACTGCTCCTCAGTGCTCTCCACCTCAACACTGTTGGGATGGGCAAGAAGCGGAAGCCCAAGCTTTTTCCCTCCAGTGCTGAACATCCCAGGTCTGGGGGTTCAGAGGATGCTGTTGGAATATGGTTTGAGCTCAACTCTGTGAAATGGAACTTTGGCAGGGTCAGCGTTGCAAACGTCTGCTGAGAGCGAAGCATCTCTAAGCCTCGAAGAACAGTTCGGACCACACCACATCGGTGCAGCCTGGAAGCATAGCCGGTAGAGCCTTATCTCGGAGAGTAACTCCCCCGTTTGGGGGAGGGGGGACCGGAAGAGAGTGTGGAGGGAGCTTCTATTGTGGTGGCGTCATTGCTGGATCAGCGGGGGGATTTCATCTAGTGCTACGACTTTGGAAGGACTTGGCTCCGCAGCAAAGAGAGAAATGGCACTTTCAGTTCCAACAGCACTTTTGAAACCTGTGGTGGTGATGATGGATTCTTTATGGGAGGCTGTGGTCACAGTAAACTTCTCACTGATGGCAGTGGCATGTTCTTTTTCTTGTGAATTGGGAACTTTGAAGGGAATGGAATCTGTGCTGTCTCAGGAGCAGGTGAAGGGTGCGGCCAGGATGGATCTTCTAGAGGCTTGGCATGGGGAACTTCAGGAGCTTGTGAGTACCCAGACTGAAGACTCTTATTTTGGCATGGAAGCTGGAACATTTGGAGAATGTATCCAGACGGAATAATCTATGGTTTGTGAACTTTGCTAAGACCCCTCTACTCGCTGCAGTTGAGATGGTTAGGAAATATCTACAAGAGGTCTTGGATATGCCTAGTGAAAATTTGCCACCTATCGCAAGGGCACAATATATATCTTTGCAGCCAGGGACTGGGTCCACTATGGAGGAACAGCAGCAGCTCAAATTCCAACAGAGGTTGTCGGACTTAACAGCTTTTTTGGAAAGTTCTTTGGATGTGGTTACTGGCAGATTCACACTGATAGCTAGTTTTGTCCTTGATGGACCAAAATACTGTGTTGCGATTATATTTCCTGAATATGCATAAGTTGTTTATGGAGGTAAAAGTGAACATTTTTCCTGATTTTTTTTTTTTTCAAGGTCCACCCAAAGGAGACATAAGGACTTTCTGGGAATTAAAGGCCATTTCTTTTGGTGGCTCATTTCTTTTAAAATTTCCTTGTAGATGTTTGGTTTTTTTATGATAGTAAACAATATCTTTATCTTTGACCCGAAACAACTGTTAAGCTGTGGGTTAAATGCAAACGAATGTTGGCTGTGGGTTAAATGCAAACGAATGTTGGCTGTTTGAATCAAGGGGCTGAAAATGTTTTCCTTACCCAATTTATGGGTTTTTCTTTATTGCCTATTTCTTGCCTTCCGCCGTAGTTTGGTCTAATAATGATATATAAGGGTTATATGCTTTGTTTTTCCTATATGTTGCTTGTGGGTTGTGTGTTTGAATTTTTTGATATACCCTTGTGGATTTCCTTTCCTTTTTGTTGGGAAATATTTGTATGGAAAATTTATAAAGAATAAAATAAAAAGAAACAAACAAAACCCAGCTTATTAAACTTCCATTAAATGGTAAGATGCTCTTTGGGGAGGATTTAGAAAAATTGGTGAAGGATTTAGGGGAGGCTAAAGTGCCTTGTTTGCCCGAGGACAGGCCGCTGGGAGAAGAGTCCACTTCTTCTTTGCAAGGCATTTTCAAGTGACACACGAGTTTTGGCCTCTCCGACGCTCATATTTCCTCTCTCTGGGCCAGTCCTTTCGGGACAATCATAGAGGTGGCAGAGATCAGCTATCAGGAGCTCCCAGGGGTTGTAAGCCTTCACAGTGAAGGTTTGGGGATCCTGGCCAGATCTACAGTAGTTCTAGTGAGAGGTAGTCTGCAGGTCTTTTATTCTGCTTAGACCCAAATCACATTGGACCCCAGTGGATTTTGCAGTGATTCACAAGAGGGTACGCCCTTGAGTTGGCATGGCTCCTTTCAGATGTTTTTATGCTATCTCCCTGTCGAGCACCAGACAAGGCTTGCACAGTGGCGGAAATGCTAGAGCGGCAGCTACAGCTTCAGGTCATCATAAAGGTTCCTCTAAAAAGTGTGGTCTGGGTCAGTACTCCATTTACTTCATAGTTCCCAAGAAAGTTATGTTTCATCCAAATTTAGATTTGAAATAAGTCAGAGCCTTGTGGGTGCCACATGGACATGTTGTGGTTTGTCATTGTGGCAGTTTTCAGAGGGAATACCTGACTTCCTTTGACCTCACCAAGACAACGTGGGTATTTCCTAACTATCTCAAACGGAGCGAGTAGAGGGGTCATTCAGATTTAGCCCAACCATTGGCGTTACTTGCATTTTGCAGTTCCCTCAGGCAATTTCCAGTTTCAAGCCCTGCCATTTGGACTAGCCATGGCTCCAGGAGCTTCCCCATGGTGATCGTGATAGTGGTGGCAGAGAAGGAGTGTTGGGACACCTGTAGTTGGATGACTGGCAGATCAGAGTGAAGTCTTCTCAGGAGAGCTAGTTGGCAACTCAGCAGGTGGTGTCGTTGCTCCGGCAGTTGGGCTGGGTTGTCGACTTTGCAAAGAACAGGGTGCAGCCGACTCGGTCTCTGGATTACCTACCTGGGAGTGCATTTTGACATCAGGACAGGGTAATTTTCTTAAAATGTTTTCATCTTATAAAGGCTTATTTACATGTGGTAAAGGTCTTTTTATATAATTGCTTTGTGATGTGCACACATGAGTATGTGTGCTGAGAAGATGGTGCGTTGTGTGCTATGTGTAGATATTCTCTTGGGGTATAGTGTTTTTGTGGAGCAGGGGCAAAGTTGTGATGAAACCACATATTTAGAAAAAAATGTGACTACATTTGTAGATTACATGCACATATGTTCACCTGCTTTGGAACGGGTGTAGATATGTGTTTCAGCATTTGCATGCTGTTGGTGCTGGATCTAGGTGCATATTTTATAAATACACATAGCCACCAATGTTGCCTTTGTGTGAAAGCCATGCAGGTGCCTATTTTTAGCCTGTTTTATAAAGACATATGGGAATCTATTTATCTTTATAAAATTCTGTGGGTAAACCTGCAGAAATTGCTGCAAGATTGAAGCCACAGACATTTACGCTTTCTGAGGAGCAGGCTTAAATGTTAGCATTTGTTTTATAAAATACATGACTCTTGACCACACTTTCCTCAGACTCCATCCCAGAACATGCCTGCATGTGGTTTGCATAAAAGAATGTGCTTTATTGTCACTGCATGCACTTTTATGTGCATAACCCTTGGATTAATTTTAGAAAAAGCATAAAAAAGCCTTTATGCATTAAAAATCCTTTTAACACTCTCTCCAGGATGTCCAGTTATGTGTTTTTACAGGATCATTCTTGGAGGGGGTAGTGGAGGAGTGATCATGATAAAAGCCTGATGTTTCACCTAGGACTAGGGCTGGCCCAACCATCAGGCAAACCAGGCTATCACCTAGGGCACCAGTTTTTCTTGGGGGAGGGGTGGGCAAAGAGCAGGGCATTCAAAGCTAAACAATAGAGTCTGATAGGCAGGGGGGCTTAAGGTTTCCCTAGGGTGCCATCAGCTGTGGGGCTGGCCATGCCTAGGACCCATAATGTCCTTACAGTAACCCTGAATTTCATGAGTTTAAAGAGTTTCTGAATTTGTTGAAGTTTTCTTTCATTAGTACTACTTTTAAAAACTGGAGTGTCTGGAAGTTCAACCAGGTTGGTTCTATTAGCTCAGGCTTGCTATAATGCCCTGGGGTTCACCTCACAAAGATGTTGCGTAAGAGCAGTTTACTTGTAAGAACCACAGAAGGAAAGAGAACAGTAAATATCTATAGCAATACACAGTGTCTCCAGTTTTCAAAGCCTTGAAAGTAACTGGATTGTGAAGACGTGCTTAGCATACATGCAAGCAAAGAACGAGGGCTATAAAGATGGCCTTGTTAGAAGCTAGCTACTGCTTAATACAACATCGAGAAGTAAAATTAACAAAATTAAAAAGTCTACTGGTTAGAGCAACAGCCTAGTACCCAAACAATCAGGGTTCGATTCCCATAGCTCTTATTGCATAAAATAACACCTGTGATAACTAACAGTTAGTGTGCTAGTGCAAGATAACTTAGTAGCAGCTTTTAGTAAATTTGTTTCCAAATACCTGAATTCTGCAAGAACTGGGAAAGTCATGGGAAATAACCTTAAGCTATTAAAAGATCCAAGTTTATGCCCAAAGTAACTTAAAAAGGAGAGACTAAGGGGAGTGTTACTAAATGGCAGTAGCGGACTCTGTGCGATATCGGAGCTGCGGACTCATTGATTTCAATGGGGCTGCGGCTGTGATAACGCACGGAGTCCGCTACCGCCGTTTAGTAAATATCCCCCTAAGTTATTTACAAGAATCACATAAATAGCACACAATGTAAACCAGATTGAAGAAGATAGGGTAGAACATTTAAAGAAATGTGCTAAAAAGGGCTACCCAGAACATGGTAGATTTAACAAACTGGTAGCTTCGCAGCTTGGAGGGTTTTCTTTTTTTTTTTTTTAAAGTCTAAAACAAATAGGCAATCATTCAATACATCAACAAATGCACCATGGGAATTATAGGACTGTGAACACACATAATTTTCAGCATGATTGCATAACTCTGCATAATTTAAGTCGTAGGCAGCAGATCGCAAGATAAATAGGTGGTATTAGAACCATATGTGGGGTTTGGCAGGCACAGAGGTGGAGGTAGGCAGATATGATTGGCAATCATTGATAGCCAGCCAGTCTGTTGTATGCTCTGCTGGTTGGTGAAGGAGGGATGAGCACATTCACACAGGCAGTCATTTTGGAAGCCAGGCAAAGCAGAATGGGGAAGCAGCATTGGGACCTACCTGCGCTGCTGCTGCTGCTACTACTATTACTACTACTACTACTACTACTGATCATTTGTATAGTGCTACAAGGTGTACACAGCACTGTACAGGCACATGTAAAAGATGGTCCCTGCTCATCAGAGCTTACAAGCTAGTTGAGACAGACAACACAACAGATGAGGACCAGGATACATCTAGGGGAATGGTAAGGAAACACATAGGAGACTAACTGGATCAGGATCTAAAAGCAGCCTCGAAGAGGAGTTTTCAGCCTGGATTTGAAAAGGGCCAGAGATAAAGCCTGACATCTGTCGACTTGAAGGACAGGAGATTTGCATGGAAGATTACTACACCTGCCTGGTATTCTGTGGAGATTCGAGGGGAACGAGTATCTTCAGAGAATACCAGGGTGTGCTTTGAGAGGTAGGAGGGGATCTAATTATAGGAAAGGCAGAGAAGTTGGGGAAACATCTTTGGGGGAGGGCTCTGTCGGAGGAGAAAAGGGTTGGGGTCCTGATAGGTGTGAGGAGTGTTTGAAAAACCAGGGTTGCCTCTCAGGGAGAGAGTGAGGAATCGGAAGGGGATGGAAAGAAAGCAGAGGTGATTGATGGGAAGGGGAAGGCCTGATGAAGAGGAAAAGAGAGAGAGAGCGGAGATGCTTGAGGAAGAGGGTGAGGAGGAAAGGAGGACTCCTAGAAAGGGAGCACCTGATAGGGGAAGGAACATTTGATGGGGAAGAGGGGGAGAAGGTGGGGGAAAATGGCCTTTAAGGGCCAGCAGCATATCATCTCTTAGGGTAACAAGGTAATGGGAGGGAGGGGAGGGAGCCAGAAAAAGGGGATAGATAGCGGGGTGAGGGGGTATAAAGAGAGTGGCTACAAAGAAATAAAGAAAATGCACATATACGAGGTTTGTCCAAAAAGAAACCAAACTTGCTAATGAAGGCACTAGCGAGCCAGCACAGCAGACTCGCGATAATGGTGATGTGTAGTGATGACCTTGAGCTTTAGCCTCCCACTTGCTTGATCACGCCACGTGAATTAGTTATGGACTACATACGGTAGAGTGAACTTGTCTCATGTGCCTTTTGCTATTTTTTTTGCAAGTTGAAGTATGATGGCTCTTGAAATTCTGTGTGAAATTGACTTTTACCGAGATTTTTCAGATGTAGCAAGCTTTTGAAGAGGATTGTTTAAGCCACAAACAATGTTATGAATGGTACTGATATTTCAAATCGGGCAGAATGTCCACCGAAGATGATCCCAAAACTGGACAGTCTTCCACATCAATGAAAGATGATCGCATTAAGGAAGTACTTAAAATCCTGAAAATAATTGCCTGTCTGTGAAGTTGCAGAAGAAATAGGCATCGGTAAAAGTTTGTGTCACACAATTGGGACTGAAAAACGTCGGATGTATCCATGTTGCTGCAAAATTTGTCCCACATCTCTGGACAGATAAGCAAAAAGCGAACCGTGTCACAATCACTCATTGCTCCTTATCTATGAATTTTTGGTTAAGTACGAGATGTCTCTACACCTGCAGCCTCCCTATTCTCCAGATTTGGCCCCTGCGGACTTCTTTTTGTTCCTGAAGTTGAAATCCACTCTGAAAAGTCACATGTTATGATGTGTTTCAGAAATAGCAAAAGGCACGAGAGACATCTTCACTCTACTGCATGTAGTCCATAACTAATTCACGTGGCGTGATCGAGCAAGTGGGAGGCAAAAGCTCAAGGTCACCACTACACATCACCATTATCCCGAGTCTGCTCTGTTGGCTCACTGGAGCTCTCTTTAGTAAGTTTAGTTTCTTTTTGGACAGACCACCTAGCCAAATCCAAACTCTACAGACATAACCACCTACTCAAATGTTTACAAAGAAGAGGCACACACTCGAGCTATACAGAACCCAGTTGCTTACTCACACATTCTCTTCACACACGCAAAATATCATACCCACTAGTCTAGTCACCCACTCACAACATCCACTCTGAAATAAGTCATTCACTTAGCTACCTAATATTTAATCTATTTAGGTGAAAAACAAAAATATTTGCTTATGCATAATTTTACATAATTCTGACTCTTTCTATGCATAATTCCCATGCGTGCAGCCAAAGACTTAGATTGTAAGCCCTCTGGGGACCAAAAAATGCCTACTGTACTTGAATGTAACTCTCCTTGATCTGAGAAAGACGTGAGCTAAAGCAATAATAAAATAAAAATGTGTGAAACATTCAAAACATGCGACATATGACAAATTCAACACCACTGAACCTGATCTAGATGAAGAGAAAGTATGATACTATTTTAAGGTAATAGAAATGCAAAATATCTTAGAATCTCATTGCGAGAAAATTAAAAGTAATGAATTGGAACCTGAAATGAACGTGGAAGATGTAATAGGGCAGCTAGATAAACTAAGGAGTAGCAAATCACTTGAACCGGTGACATACATCAGAGGGTGCTGGAAGAATTCCAATATAAAATTTCAGACCTAGTATTAAAATTGTCTATAGCAGGGTTCAGGAAAGGGCAAAGAACGAGACATCATTGCAGATGTGAGAGAGATCCTTGAAAAAGACTAAAGAATACAAAAAGGATATCTATATGTGCTTTATCGACTATAGCAAGTCTTTTGACTGTGTAAACCATGAGAAACTCTGGGCCACATTTTAAGAAGCATGGGTATACCAGAACACCTGATGGTTCTCTTGCACAATCTGTACATTGATCAAGAAGCAACAGTTCGAACGGAACAAGGAGAAACAGAATGGTTTAAAATAAGCAAAGGTGTGTAAGACAAGGCTGCATACTTTCCCCCTACTTGTTTAATTTATATGCAAAACAAATCAGAGAAGCAGGATTGTATGAAGACAACAGAGGTGTGAAGATTGGTGGAAGACTCATCAACAACCTTTGCTTTGCTGATGATACCACATTACTGGCAGAAAGTGAAGATGATCTGAAACATTTGCTTCTCACAATCAAAGAACAGTGTCTCAAAATGGGCCTGCACCTTAATGTAAGGACGACAAAGATCATGACAACTGGCATAATCAACAGGTTCATCGTTGAAGGAGAAGAAATTGAAATTGTCAACAACTTTAACCTATTTGGATCAACTATCAATAAAGAAGCAACAAGCAGTCAAGAAATCAGATGACGCATTGCTCTTGGCAGAATGGCTATGAAAGATCTAGATAAGATTCTCAAGAGCAGAGATGTCTCTCTCCATACAAAGATTTGACTTGTTGAAGCCATGGTATTTTCAATAACATCATATGGATGTGAAAACTGGACAGTGAAAAAGACAGACAGGAAGAAAATTGATGCCTTTGAATTATGGTGCTGGCTGCGAATACTGTGTTATACCATGGACTGCCCGAAGAACAAACCAGTCGGTACTAGAGGAGATCAAACCTAAGGTGAAATTAGACTTACCTGCTACTTGTTCCTTAAGGAACTCCAGTCCAGTCCCGGAATCTCTGGGGTCTAGGTTCCTCCAGCAGCTTGGAGGCTGAACAATGACATTCTTTGATGTCACCAGTACAAGTACCCGAGGGACCGCCTCCTTGCTCCAGTTTACCTACTGACAAAGCAGACTCACCAGAGCAGCAATTAAGTAGCTTAAAAAGATATTAAACTTTAATAAGCTATAGTAACATTAACAGATTTTAATTATAAATTAAGACACATAATGTGCCCTTAAAGAAACATCATAACATTCCTATTATAGTCTGCCCCCCCCCCCGTCTCAATAGAAATATAATAGTTTACAAAGATCACCCAAAAATATCTCCCCCCCCAAAATGGGCCATTAAACATACCATGACCATACTATACCTCTTAGCTTCAGGACTGTAATCCAGGGGGGGATGCGGGACTGGACTGGAGTTCCTTAAGGAACAACAATTAGCAGGTAAGTCTAATTTCACCTTCCTTATCTCTCCAGTCCAGTCCCGGAATCTCTGGGATGTAACAGAGCAGTAAAAATCTCTAATGGGTGGGACCTGCTAAACCAGCCTGAAGCACTGCTGATCCAAAACAGGTATCTCTTTTTGCCTCTATATCCAATCGATAATGTTTCATAAAGGAATTCAACGAAGACCAAGTAGCCGCTTTACATATCTCCACAGGCAGCACTAAACTATACTCAGCCCAAGACGCAGCTTGCGCTCTTGTTGAATGCGCTTTAAGCCCATCAGGTATTGTCCTACCCTTCAACAAATACGCTGAAGCTATAGTTTCCTTGATCCACCTGGCAATAGAAGCTTTGGAAGCTGCATATCCCTTTCTTGCACCTCCAAAAAGAACAGTCTATCTGTCTTACGGAATCCCTGTGTCCGCTTTAAATACATTTTTAAAGCTCTACGAACATCTAAAAGATGCAACCTTTCGAACTGAATCTCCTTATCAGTATTTTGAAATACTGGTAAAGAAACTTCCTGATTGACATGAAAAGCTGATACCACTTTGGGTAGAAACTAAGGTACTGGTCTCAAAACCACTTTCTTCTCATAAAACAAGAGAAAGGATTTCCTACAAGACAATGGTCTTTATCTGCCATCATATACTATGTTAACTATGTTTCTGATCCACAATGCCTGCAACTCAGAAATTCTTCGTGCCGATGAAACAGCTACAAGAAAAACTACTTTGAGCCAAAGATCTTTTAGTGATGCTCGTGACAAAGGCTCAAACGGTTCCCATACTAAAGCCTCCAACACCAAATGAAGATCCCAAAACGGAATGCATGGTCTACATGACGGCCTCAATAGAGAAACCGCTCTCAAAAAATGCTTCACATCCGGATGCGCACCTAGCACCTCACCATTTATTCTTCCTCTATAACAAGAGAGACCTGCCAGCTGCACCTTTAATGAAGCAGCTGCTAAGCCTTTCTCAAACCCATCTTGCAAAAAAGATAGAATTTGAGAAATAGAAGCTTTTAATGCCTCCAAACCTTTATCTTCACACCATGCTTCGAATATTCTCCAAATATGAATATATGCCAAAGAGGTAGACCTCTTCCTTGCTTTCAACAAAGTGGAAATCACCGCTGAAAAGTAACCTCTGGCCTTTAACCTCGCCCTTTCAAGAGCCAAGCTGTAAGCGAGAATCGAGACACCTGTGGCATGTGAAGAGGACCCTGACACAAGAGATCTTCTCTCATTGGTAAGAGCCATGGCCGGTCTACTAATAACCTTATGAGATCCACGTACCATGGTCGTCTTGGCCAATCCGGCGCTATCAATATCACCAGTCAGTTGTGCTGTTCTATTCTTTGAAGAACACACCCTATCAGTACCCATGGAGGGAAGACATACAGAAGTTTTCCCTCTGGCCATCTTTGAATGAGAGCGTCCAGGCCCTCCGACATTCTCTCCCATCTCCGACTGAAAAACCGATTGACTTTTGCCGACTCGAAGGTTGCCATGAGATCCAATATTGGAATTCCCCACCGATTTATTATCAGTTGGAATACCTGCGGATGCAGTGCCCGCTCTCCTGGATCCACTCTTATCCGACTTAAAAAATTGGCTTCCACGTTGTCCACTTCTGCTACATGAGCTGCAGACAAAGCTTTCAAATTCCTCTTGGCCCAAACGAACAGCTGCTCGGCTTCGGCCTCCATAGAGACACTGCTTGTGCCGCCTTGACGTTGGTGTAAGGAACTGCGGTCACGTTGTCTGATAGAACGCGAACTGCCTTCCCCTGAAGATAACCCTGAAACACTTGTAGAGCCAAGGTTACCACCCTCAATTCCAATCTGTTGTTTGACCAAACCGTCTCCTGAACGGTCCATTGACCTTGAACAAACTTTACATCGAAGTGAGCTCCCCAGCCCACAAGACTGGCATCCGTTGTAACAGGGATCCAAACAGGCGATTCTAGCTGCATTCCTACCTCTAGAATCCCTGGTTGTATCCACCATTGTAGACCCCGATGGGTCTCCGGAAGGCAGGGTAACCTCCTTGAGAGAGGATCTTTCTGATGAGACCACCTGCCTAGTAATGCTCTCTGTAACGGCCTCATATGAGTTCTTGCCCATGGGACTAAGTCTAACGTTGCTGCCATGGTTCCCAGCAACTGCAAATAATGCCATGCAGTGGGATTTTCTCTGCTCAAGAAACTCCGCACCAGATCTCTCAACGCTAGCGCTCGAGACTGAGGAAGAAACACCCTTCCTATTCTCGTATCGAAATGAGCTCCCAGGTGTTCTAGATTCTGTGAGGGAATCAACTTGCTCTTTGCCATATTGACAACCCAAACCAGACTCTGTAAAAATCCCACTACTCTGGTTGTTGCCAACTTGCTTTCTTTTTCGCACTTTGCCCGAATCAACCAATCATCCAAATATGGGTGAACTAGAATTCCTTCTTTTCTCAGTGCTGCCGGAACGACCACCATTACCTTGGTAAACGTTCATGGAGCCGTTGCTAAACCGAACGGCAACGCCTGAAATTGGAAATGACCCATTGGAACCGCAAATCTCAAAAATTTCTGATGCTCCAGACGAATGGGAATGTGTAGATACGCCTCTGTCAAATCCAGAGACGTAAGAAACTCCCCTTTTCTTACTGCCATTATTAGTGTTTCCATGTGAAAATGAGTTATCCGAAGGCAGCAATTGACCTTTTGAAGATCCAAAATTGGTTGAAAAGACCCTTTTCTTTCTTTGGAACCACAATGTAAATGGAGTATCGACCTGAACCGTGTTCGCTTGGCAGCACCGGAACAGCAGCTTTTAGATTCAAATGTCTTTGCAAGGTTTTGCGCACTGCCGCACACTTGACGTGTGCCTTGCAAGGAGATTAAATGAACCAATTGACTACCGGGCGCTGAAGTTCCACAGCATATCCTTCCCGAATGATCTCCAACACCCAGCGATCAGATGTGAATAAAACTCCCGTAGCCAACCTCCCACGGGTATCAATTCCACCTGGGCCCTCCTTACAACATTGTGATTTTATAGGGTTTGAAGAAGAGGAATTTGCAAATCCCCTATTTCCTCCTCGAAAACCCCGAAAACCCTGACTTCTAAAATATTGTCGTCCTCTCTGAAATTGTCCAAAACGTGTGGAATGAAAACGACGAAAATCTCTGAACTGACCCCTAGTCGCCTGAATTGGACATCCTAGCTTCTGCCTGTCCTCTGGCAGCCTGCCACCTTTAGACTCCCCTAAGTCGTTTACCAATTTATCTATCTTATTCCCGCAGACCTCAGTACCTAGCCGACCTATTAACCTTTCACACTCCCACCCGGAGCCATCGTTCTATTCATATCAACCGCTTACACCTCCCTTCCCCCTCACAAACACATCTGCAGGTAACTAGACAGTCAGCCTTCTTCTATGTTGGCTCCTCCCTGTGGAACTCCCTGCCCACTGCCCTGCGGTTGGAAGAGTCCTACCCCAAATTCCGTTCTCTCCTGAAAACCCACCTTTTCTCCTCCGCTTTCAACCTTCCCCCCCCTAATCCCTTGACTCTCCTTTTCCTTTTATTTTTGAATCTTACCACTTCCTTTTCTACTCTTTATCTTTCCTTGTTTATACTGATTGTATTTCCTTTCTTTCTTTCTTTTTTTTTTTTGAATTGTAAACCGCCCCGATGTAACGGGGGGCGGTATATCAAATGTTCAATAAACAAACAATAAGTCCTCACCAAAAAGTAGTTTACCCCTAAAGGGAAGTTTTTAGTGAGCCTTGCTTTAGAAGAAGTATCTGCCGCCCAGTTACGCAACCATAAATATCTTCTCGCTGCCACTACCGAGACCCATACTCTTAGATAAACCCCTAATAAGGTCATAATGAATATGTGCTAAATAAGCTGCCCCAGTCTCTAAGCGGGACGTTTCTGTCGCAGAGTCTTCCACACTATCTCCATGTACACGCTGATACCAACCAAGACAAGCTGTGTCTACCCAAGCTCCACAAATTGAAGCCTGAATGGATAAGCATAAACATCAAACACCTGTTTTAACAATGTATCCAACCTTGTATTGTGGCTATCTTTGAGGGTGGCACCACCTTCCACAGGAATTGTAGTCTTTTTGCTAATAGCCGAAACCGCTGCATCTACTTTGGGAGACTTAAACAATTCCCGATCCTGATCCAGTAAAGGATATTTTATTTATTTATATTTCTTATATACCGTGCTATTACAATCAGTGCGGTTTACAGTAGAAACAAACGTACTACAGTGTAATGACACATTGAGCTTACATAGAACAGGATATTCAAAAACCTGGAAGGAACTAGGGGGAACTCTATACAGCTTATGTACATGTTACAGTAACGATTAATCTCAATGGGTATGTAAGGGGTCTGTACGAGTACTAGTACACATGGGTCAGGGTGGGGAGAGGGGAAAGCTGGTTAACCATTATCAGTGGGGGGATGTTCAGTGGGTGGGGTTAGGTGGGGGGTCCGAGGGGTGGGTGTGTGCTTTTCCGACTGGGAGACCGGGTAGTGCTGCATGAACAGATGGTGTTTTAGGGCTTTTCGGAACACCACCAGGTTTTGAATGGCTCGGAGTTCTGCTGGGAGGGCATTCCAGGCAATCGGTGCAAAAATAGAAAATGCTTTGACTTTGTACATTTTGTTAGAAACTTGGGGACTTCAATTGTGTTCATCTGCGTAGTTCTTCTTGTTCTGTTGATTGTGGTATGGTGGAGAAGTGCGTTGATGGTGTAGAGGGCTGATTCTTGAGGGCTTTGAAGGTTAGTATTAGAATTTTGTAGGTGATTCTGGCAGGTAGTGGCAGCAAGTGTAGGTTTATCAAGATAGGCGTTATATGATCCGACCTTGATGCACCAACTAGAACCCTTGCAGCTGAGTTCATGGCAAGTCTGAGTGGGTTTAAGGTTGACTGTGGAAGTCCATGTAGGATGACATTCGCAAAGTCGAGATGTGGGATGATTAGAGCTTGGAATATTGATCTATAGTCAGAGAAGTCGAGTAATGGGCGAAGGTGTCTTAGCGTTCGGATCTTGTGATAAATTGCTTTTGTGGTGTTTGTAACATGGGCTGACATATCGAGGCGTTGGTCGAGGGTAATGTCTAGGTATCGGATTGTGGATTTTGTTTTCAATTCTATATTATTGATCTGAAGTGAGGGGGGAGGCGTGAAACTCCGATTCCTTGTGACGAATAGGACGTCTGTTTTGCTATTGTTGATCCGGAGATTTTGAGTTAAGAGCCAATCTGAAACTGCTTCGAAACATCTCGGTATTGGAGAGAAGTCAGGTTGGTCAGTCGTAAAAGGTGCGTAGATGAGGATATCGTCAGCGTAGGCAAGACAGTGGACGTTGAAGGAGCGGATTAAAGCACAGGCTGCATATAAATGTTGAAGAACAGAGCAGATAGGGATGAGCCTTGAGTCACACCTTGTTTCAGGGAGAAAGGCTCTGATGTCGTGGATCCTGTTCTGACTTGTTGCCATCTGTTGCAGAGATAAGATTTACAGCAGGCTAGTGCTGAGCCTTGTATCCCTTTTTCTTTAAGTCGGAGTAGTAGTGTGTCATGATTCACGGAGTCAAAGGCGGCCGCTATGTCGAGGAATATCAAGACAAATCCTTGGTGAATATTGTCAAGGCCTGTGACTAGGTTATTGAAGAGAGTTGTGAGGATGGTGTCAATACCGTGGGCTGCTCTAAAGCCATGTTGGGAGGTGTCTAAAGGCGATTCAGTGTCTACGTGATGTTGAATTTGTCGCAGGACCACTTTCTCAATAATTTTAGCAAGCAAAGGAATGCTTGAAATTGGTCTATAGGATTCTACTTTAGATGTGTCGCGTTTGCTGTTTTTCAGTAGGGGTCGGATAGACGTGTGTGTTAAGCTTTGGGGGAAGGATCCTGTGGATAAGGATTGATTCAGGATTCTGCAGATAGTTGGGCTGAGGTCGTGACGTAGTTCTTTGATCCAGCCTGCGGGGCAGGGATCATTAGGGGCAGTGGTGAGGTTGATGGAAGTTATGGTGTCAATGATCTCTCCTCAGAGATCGAAGTGAAATTCAGCAGGGGATTTGTCTGGGAGGTTGTCAGCAGGGTAGAGGTATATATGATGTTGGTGCTTGTGCTGGTTTGAATCATCTTCGACTGAAGGTAATTAGAGTATTCCTGTGGTTGAGGCATGGGTGGGTGATCTTGTGTTGGATCTCCTGTTATGGCTTTTACAATATTGAATAGATCATGAGGTCTGTTCAATGATCGCTTCAATAGTTCTGAGTGGTATTGTTTTCTCTTTTCCATGGTTTTTTCTCGGTGTCTTTGTAGGTGCATAGTGTAAGCACAGAGTGTTTCAGGGGTCCGATTGTGGCGCCATTGTCTTTCTAGTTTGCGTAGGTGGATGAACGAAGCACGGAGGTCTTGGGAGTACCATGGAGTGTGTTCGCGTTTTGATATGGTCTTGTTGGTGGATGGGATGCAGGCAGCAGCTCTGATGGCATTATTCCAGGTGGATACTAGTTCATCAGGATCATGGGAATCATTGTCAAGTAGTGGTAGGATCTTCTTGAGGGCACTGTCCTTGTCGAGGAGTTGGAAGCGCGATATGTTAAGACTAGGGGGGGTAAATGTTTTGTTGCTAATATTGCATAGGTCATTTGCAGGTATGTTGAATAGTAGTAGGTGATGGTCTGACCAGGGTACAGGTGTAATGGATTGTATGATATTTTGGGTGGGTTTTGTAGTTTGAGGGGCGAAGATCAGGTCAAGTTTGCCGCCCTTGTTATGAGTTGGTTCTTCTATGAGTTGTGTATATCCCAGTTCATTCATTGCTTCAAGAAAGGCAGATGAATGTATATCTTGTAGTGAGGGCAGATTAAAGTCTCCGATCATCCAGGTTGGGGAGCGTGTGTTATGAGGGTTACAGGCTAGGTTGATTATTGACGATAAGTCATCTGTTGATGGAGATGGTGCTCTGTATAGGAGGTTAATTGAGCATTGCCTATTTGAAATGGAGACTATGTCCAGGTAGGTAGAGCTGGTGGAGTTATTCAAAGAGAAGTGGTGGTCAGATTTGGCAATGATGAGTGCGCCGCCACCCCTCTGGTTGGATCTATGGCAGGCAAATATCGAGTATCCGGAGGGTGTCATCTGGTTGACTAGGGCATTATCGCAGTCAGATAGCCATGACTCAGTTATCATTAGGATGTCGAGATTGTTGAGAGTTATCAGATCAGTGATAGCAGGCCATTTTGAACGAATCGACCTAGCATTTATTAGGGCGCATTTCAATAATCGTTGGTTGTTGAGTTTTTCCGCTTGAGTCTTCTTAAGGTTCTGTAGAGGGATGTGTAGAAGATGTGAGTGTGTGGTGGTTGATCTTGTAAAAGGATGTTGGTGATTTCCAGATGGTCTTCTGCAGTGGTTGAGGAGGATTGGTATATGGTTGGAATGGTGGGTGAGTGCGTGTGAGAAGTTGGTGGCCCAGGAGGTAAGGAGGAAGAGGATTAAGGATAGAATAGGGTGCATTTTGAGGTATTCTGGGGGAAAATGGTCACTTAAGAGGTGGATTGTGATGTTTTACCAAGGGGTGAGAGAGAGTAAAGAATGTTGCAGGATTGGTATCAGTTATATAACAACAAATGTATCCAGTAATATAACAGTTGTACAACATCAAATGTATCCAGTAATATATAAGGTATTGGTAGTTCCCTGTAAAATAGTTATCTCCAAGTTATAATGCCCTGTTCAATGTAATTTCAGTTTGTTCAATGTAAACCGCACTGATGCAGAATAGCGCGGTATATAAGAGAATGTAAATAAATAAATAAATAAAATAAACAGTGTAGACAGTATTGCAGGATTATAACGGTATTGTACAGTATAGTATTGCATGAAATGGTCAGTAAATGTAATTAATGATATATGTGGGCTATTCAGGGTAGAGAGAGGCCTAGCTGGAGTTACCTCTTCTTAAACGAGCCATGACTCTGGACCCTTTTAGTCCAGCCTCGGGCATGTCCCATTCCTGCTGAATCATCTCCTTTACGACTCTGTGTAACAGATAAGCCCTTTCTGTTTTTCTAAAAGCTTGTAACAAAGGATCCTCCAAAGTAGAGTCTTCATCTGGCCCAGAAACTGGCATATTAAGTGCTTTAAGAGTTTCCATAATCAAAGCTGGCAACTCCGCTCTGCGGAAAACATGAACTACTCTCGCCTGATCCTCCTGATCCGTGAGTTCTCCTTCTTGTAATTCCTCATCAACTTCCAAATCTTGATCCATAAGATCCGAGCGAATCTCTTCAGAGGCTATGGAAGGCTCCTGGGAGTCCTTCCCTGCCTTAACCTTCTTAACAGGGACAGCTCCCTCAGCAACCTCCAGAGGAGTACCCGGTCGCTCTTTCCCAAGATCCCCTCCTGCAGAGGATAGAGGACCTTTTCCAAAAGTCTGCTGCAGCAGAGATACAAAATCTTTTGAAAATAACGCCGTCAAACCTGAAGAAAATATTGATGGTACTTGCGGCACATCAGGAAGAGAAGCTGGTCTTGCCATAGACTCTGGTAAGAGCTGCGGGGGCGAATTAATATCCAGTAAAGATAAGGAAGCAAGTTTAGAACCCTCTGCAGTGGTTTCCAAAGCATGTTCCATATCAGGGGACTCCTGAATGCAGGATTTACAAACCCCTGAATCAGATAAATGCCCTCTCCTGGAACCACAACCAAACATTGCGGCTTAGAAGGCATTGTATCACCAAAGCTCTAAAAAGAGACTCCTAATTTAAAATTTGAATAATAATGAAAACAAAAATCATTTTTTTTTTTTTTACATGAACATCCTCAAAGAGAATAAATGGAATAAATTAAAATAAATCTAAGTAAATTAAATTAAAATAAAGCTATTAACTTTAGAAAGAAGCATCAAAAAAATGAAGCTTTTGCCTTCAAAGTAAATTCACTTACTGTTTGCCGTTATGGCCAACATGGCTTTAGACAAGGAAGATCTTGTCTTACTAATCTGTTATGTTTTTTTGAAGGAGTGAATAATCAGGTGGACAAAGGTGAGTCGGTTGATATTGTGTATCTGGACTTTCAGAAAGCCTTTGACAAGGTCCCTCATGAGACTTTTGGCAAAACTAAAGAGTCATGGGATAGGAGGCAGTGTACTATTGTGGATCAGGAACTGGTTAAAAGATAGAAAGCAGAGGGTAGGGCTAAATGGCCAATTTTCCCAATGGAGAAAGGTGAATAGTGGTGTACCCCAGGGATCTGTGCTGGGTCCGCTGCTTTTTGACATATTCATAAATGACCTGGAAAGTGGAATAACGAGTGAGGTTATCAAATTTGCAGATGACACACAACTATTTAAAGTTGTTAAAACCCAAGAGGATTGTGGAAAATTGCAAGAGGATCTTGATAAATTGGAAGACTGGGCATCAAAATGGCAGATGAAATTTAATGTGGACAAGTGCAAGGTTATGCACCTAGGGAAGAACAACCCAAACTATGGTTACACGATGCAAGGTTCCACATTAGGAACCACCACCCAGGAAAAAGATTTAGGCGTCATTGTGGATACCATGTTAAAACCCTCGGCCCAGTGTGCAGCGGCGGCCAAGAGAGCAAATAGAATGCTAGGTATGATAAGGAAAGGAATGGAAAATAAAACAAAGGATATTATAATGCCTCTATATCGTTCCATGGTGAGACCGCACCTTGAATATTGTGTGCAATTCTGGTCGCCGTATCTTAAAAAGGATATAGAGTTATTAGAAAAGGTTCAGAGAAGAGCCACCAAAATGGTAAAGGGGATGGAAGGATACTCCTATGAAGAAAGGCTAAAAAGGTTAGGGCTCTTTAACCTGGAAAAGAGACGGCTGAGGGGAGATATGATAGAAGTCTACAAATTAATGAGCGGAGTGGAACGGGTAAACGTAGATCGATTGTTTACCTTATCAGAATATAGAAAGACTAGGGGACATGCAATGAAGCTACAGGGTAAACTATTTAAGACTAATAAAAGAAAATATTTTTTCACTCAATGTGTAATCAAACTCTGGAATTTGTTACCCGAGGATGTAGTAAAGGCTGTTAGTGTAGCTGGGTTTAAAAAAGGTTTGGACAAGTTCCTGGAGGAAAGGTCCATAAGCCATTATTAAGAAGGGACCCAGGATATCAATGCTTGAACCAATACAAGCATTGTGGAACCTGTGTCCCTTGGGGAAACTGCTAGGTACTGTCGTGAAGTGCAAGGTTCAGAACCGATGGAAACAGAGGTTTCTGTGGAAAATGAAACCAAAGCTGTCAGGGCTGAGTCAAGCATGGAGGGTTGGCATGGAAACCATAAACAAACCTCGTCACAGAGGGCTAGGGAACGCCCATCCCCTGAGCTAGCTCCTACCTCATCAGGGAACTGTGAACACCTGGGGGGAGGTATGGCTCAATACAACGGGGGAAGGAAGCTAGATAAAAACCCTCTAGTAAAATATATGAGGGAGACAGACACAGACACGGGCAAAGATACGAGCAGAGACAAGGGGAGAGTCTCAGATGGAAGCTCAGTCTCCGACACGGAGAGAGATACAGCAAGTGTGGGAAAAGGTAAAAGAAATCCCAATCCTAGTTGGAGATACTCTTCAAAGGACAAGAGCTGTGTAGGACATTCAGGTCCAGGACACAGGGAGCAGTACTTAAACATAGGAGGCACAGAGGATTTCTATTGCTCAGGAAGCAAGGACATTTATGCTGAAAAGCAGAAAAGACAGCCACGCTGGGTTCACAAAAGGCAGACTCCAGGTAAAGTCAATTTCCCTGATTATAAATATATATCAGAAGGGAGAGAGGAGTTTGGTTTTCCGTGTGGTAGCCAAGGGAGAATCCTGAGAGGAAGTAGTGTTAAAAGCAAAGGAAGAATTCCATGTTATAAAGCTGAAGAGGGAAACGTATTACCCTTTAACTACAGAGAGCTGTTTGCACCTGAGAGCAAGCATTTAGACTCACCAAGCAGGTTGGGGGAAGGAAACCCTGTGAGTGAAAGAGAACAGTTTGCCTGGCAAAGAGAAGAACCTGTTCTAAAAGGTTTCCAGGAAGAAACTGACTGTATGCACTGGGACCCTTATCAACCTCCTGAGTCAGAATATATGATGGACTGTTCTTATATGGTGGCGGATAATGTGCAGTCTCTGTGCTGAATATATTGGCTTTTACTAAGGAGAAAGAAACAGCCAAAAGAAACATTTTGGAAGGAACTGTTTATTGTTTTGGTTTTGTATAACAGCTGAAAGTAAGCAATATTTTTGTTATCACTGGAAGTATAATTTCGTTGTAAATAGTCCTTATTCTTGGTCTTCAACATCTAACCCCGGGAGGGGAAATAAATCCTAATTTCCTTAAACCACTCGTGCACAACGTGTACTCATTTTCATGGTTGGTGGACTACATTACCCAGGAGGCCTTTCTACACCTCCATTTTAAGTTTTACCACCAAAGAAACACAACTACCCACTTGCCCTACCTATGCTAATTACCTCTGGGAGGGTGAGTGGTGACATATCTGGCGTAGTTTTTCGGATGCTTGACCTTGAAGGAAGGACAACAGAAGATTACAGCACCAGGACTCCGGCACAAGCAAGTAGGCTACCAGAAGGCTGCAGGAAAGACAAAGACAAGACACAGCTTCTTTTCCTGAACGCAGACCTCTACACGAAGCCTCAGGTAATAGCACCTGGGCATAAGTGAGGGAGGATACCAGGAAAAGAGGGGCGCTGTGGGGTTGAGAAAAAAAAAAAAAAAAAAAAAAAAAAAAAAACCCTGAAAAAGGGAGCCGCACTTGGGTTTTTTTTTCTGTCTTTCATTGCAGGTGCTGACGAAAGATGGAGGCCCAGGACGTAATAGCGTGGATGCGGAAGCAGTGGGACCTACAAATGGAACTTTCTAAGCGCATCCAGGAGGAGAATGCCGCGCTCCAGAGAGAGCAGCAGAAGCCGCTGCTGGACGCTGTAGCAGCACTTCTACAGGAACGCCAAGGACCACGGACGGACAATCCTTTGGTTATGCCAGGACCCCCAATGCACGCAAGTCATATATTTTCTTTAGGACAATTGAGTCCAACAGACAATATTGATGACTTTATAGATGCATTTGAGCGTATTGGACAGGCGTTAAAATGGCCTGATAGTCAGTGGGCTACGCGCTTTGCAGTTTCGCTAACAGGTGAAGCCCTGTCAGCCTACAAAGCGATGCCAGCCGCTCTTGCGGATGATTATGCTGAAATAAAAAGGGCGGTAAAGGACAGGTTGGGGCTGACAACCTCACATTATAGGAGGCTTTTCAGGGAGGCTCGCCTGAAGCCTCAGGAAACGCCAAAGGCGTTACAACAGCGTCTTAAGAGTCTGGCGTGGAAATGGCTAAGGCCAGAAAATAAGACAATGGAAAGTGTATTAGATACAGTTATATTAGAACAGTTTGTACAGGCTGTACCTAAGGAAATGAAGATGTACCTCACCTTGCAAAATTGCAAGACCACTGAGGAAGCAGCTAGTTTGGCGGACCGGTTTTGGAGGCCCAAATAGCTGACCCCTCAGAGCGCAGCGTATTGCAAGCTGCAGGTTTATATAATGTTAAAAAGGGAAAGGTTCCCTATGATGAAAAATATACTATGGCTAATGGGAATGTTAGAAGTAAGAATGATGAGAGTGTTTATGTGCCCAGAGAGAATGTGTCTACACCCAAGGGTAAATGTTATTTGTGTGGGAAAGTGGGGCATTTTAAAAGGGAATGCACTAAGAGGACTGTTCTGATGTCTGGGGTGGATAAACCAGTCCAGGATGGGTTTCTGCTACCCGTTCAAGTAGGAGGCATCGACACGCTGGCACTGCTTGACTCGGGGGCAGACCAGAGTATGATTTCCCGCACACTCTGGGAGGCCATCGTGAGGCGCTGTTCGTCGCCCCCGAGCCAAGCAGAAGGCCAAGTACGCGTAAGATGTGTACACGGCGCTTCATCGCCTTATCCCTTGCATGAAATAACAGTAAAGGGGTTAGGAACCACATACACTCTGTTGTTTGCGGTAGTTCCGAAACTACCCCATGAGTTGGTCTTAGGGCGCGATTGGCCACCTTTTTATAAAGAGATAGGTGAAGGCCTTCGCCGGTTAGGCTATAAGGGTACACTACCCCCAACAGAGATGACAGGAACTGGTCCGGAGGCTTTAACAGCCAAGATTCCTGCGCCTCTGTTCGGGAATCCAAAAAAGGCTCCTAGTCCAACCCAGACCCAAGTCAAGGGGGTATCCCCGGGGAAGGCAAAATTCGTGCTGCAGTTTTGCCGAATGACACCAAAGGCCAAAGGCCCCCAAAGAGCTTCTAGCGGGTCCGCTGGGTATGATCTCTTCAGCTCTGAAAGCACGGTGGTGAAAAGGGGAGGAAAAACCCTAGTGAATACTGGGATTCAAATTAAGTTGCCCGAAGGATGTTATGGGAGAATTGCTCCTAGGTCGGGCCTTGCTGTTAAAAATTCCATAGATATTGGAGCGGGAGTTATAGACCCCGATTATCGTGGCCCTGTAAAAATTCTTATTTTTAACTTCGGGAAGGAGGATTTTAGAATTCGGGAAGGAGACCGAATTGCACAATTAGTGTGCGAAAGGGTAGGATTCCCGGTAGTTGAAGAAGTCCCAGCACTAACACCCACAGAAAGGGGGGAGGGTGGTTTTGGTTCTACGGGTCAGAGGGAAATAAAAGGGATGGCAGCCCTAGCTGAGGAAAAGCGAGAGGAGGACCTGGGGCCACAAACTTCGGATTGGAGGGAGCGGCCAGAGCCAAGGTTAGGTGAAACTTTATCCCAGTCTCAGCGGCAGGAGCTGACCCAACTATTAGGGAACTTTAAAGATGTCCTCACCACCAAGCCAGGCGAAACTCACCTAGTTGCCCATGAGGTGATCACGACACCAGGGCGCACCATCAGACAGCGGCCCTACCGTATGCCTGAAGCCAAGAAGGCCGAAGTGATCAGGCAGGTTAAGGAAATGATAGCAATGGGGATAATTGAAGAGTCGTATAGCCCATGGTCAAGCCCCATAGTGCTAGTCCCGAAACCTGATGGCACACTCAGGTTCTGCATCGATTTCAGACAAGTCAACGATATTTCGCAATTCGATGCGTACCCGATGCCACGCATCGATGACTTGCTAGATCGATTAGGTCAAGCCAGGTACCTGACCACTTTAGACCTAACAAAAGGATACTGGCAAATACCTCTCACACGTGGCTCAAAACCAAAAACGGCATTCAGTACACCAATTGGTTTATATCAATTTCGGCGAATGCCATTTGGTTTACAGGGTGCAGCAGCCACGTGCCAGCGGTTAGTCGACCAGGTGTTGAGGCCCCACCATGATTACGCCTTAGCGTATATGGATGACATAGTCATTTATAGTACCACATGGGCCCAACACCTGGCGAGGGTAGAGGCAGTACTACGGGCATTGCGGAAAGCAGGCTTAACCCTGAACCCCGCAAAGTGTATGTTTGCCACGGAAGAAGCGAAATACTTAGGTCACCTGGTGGGGAGAGGGACAGTGAAGCCATTAGCCAATAAGGTCCAGAGCGTCCAGGATTTTCCACGTCCCGTTACTAAGAAACAGGTGCGCAGCTTTTTAGGGCTCATCGGTTACTATAGAAGGTTCATACCTCGGTTTGCAGACGAGAGCCTTCTATTCACCGAGATGCTAAAAAAGAACGCCCCTAATAGAGTTCGATGGACCCCAGAGGCTGAGGCAGCTTTTTCTACCCTCAAGGGGAAGCTCTGCACAGCCCCAATACTGAGAGGGATAGACTTCAGTCTACCATTTGTGGTGCAGACTGATGCATCAGAGAGTGGGTTAGGTGCAGTACTCTCCCAGGAATTTGAGGGAGTAGAACACCCAGTCACCTACATCAGTAGAAAGCTCTCCAAGGCCGAGAAACATTATTCGACTATCGAAAAAGAATGCCTGGCCATTAAATGGGCAGTCGAGGCATTCCGTTTTTACTTAACGGGTCGGAAGTTCCTCCTTATAACAGACCATGCTCCATTAAAATGGCTACATCAAATGAGGAATTCCAACGCCCGGCTCACAAGATGGCATTTAGCCCTACAGGCGTTCAATTTTGTAATTCAACATAGGGCAGGTAAGCTACACGGCAATGCGGACGCACTCTCGCGTATTACGTACTGTCCGGAAGGTGCGGCAGTACGTAATATTTTAAGGCGGGGGATATGTCGTGAAGTGCAAGGTTCAGAACCGATGGAAACAGAGGTTTCTGTGGAAAATGAAACCAAAGCTGTCAGGGCTGAGTCAAGCATGGAGGGTTGGCATGGAAACCATAAACAAACCTCGTCACAGAGGGCTAGGGAACGCCCATCCCCTGAGCTAGCTCCTACCTCATCAGGGAACTGTGAACACCTGGGGGGAGGTATGGCTCAATACAACGGGGGAAGGAAGCTAGATAAAAACCCTCTAGTAAAATATATGAGGGAGACAGACACAGACACGGGCAAAGATACGAGCAGAGACAAGGGGAGAGTCTCAGATGGAAGCTCAGTCTCCGACACGGAGAGAGATACAGCAAGCGTGGGAAAAGGTAAAAGAAATCCCAATCCTAGTTGGAGATACTCTTCAAAGGACAAGAGCTGTGTAGGACATTCAGGTCCAGGACACAGGGAGCAGTACTTAAACATAGGAGGCACAGAGGATTTCTATTGCTCAGGAAGCAAGGACATTTATGCTGAAAAGCAGAAAAGACAGCCACGCTGGGTTCACAAAAGGCAGACTCCAGGTAAAGTCAATTTCCCTGATTATAAATATATATCAGAAGGGAGAGAGGAGTTTGGTTTTCCGTGTGGTAGCCAAGGGAGAATCCTGAGAGGAAGTAGTGTTAAAAGCAAAGGAAGAATTCCATGTTATAAAGCTGAAGAGGGAAACGTATTACCCTTTAACTACAGAGAGCTGTTTGCACCTGAGAGCAAGCATTTAGACTCACCAAGCAGGTTGGGGGAAGGAAACCCTGTGAGTGAAAGAGAACAGTTTGCCTGGCAAAGAGAAGAACCTGTTCTAAAAGGTTTCCAGGAAGAAACTGACTGTATGCACTGGGACCCTTATCAACCTCCTGAGTCAGAATATATGATGGACTGTTCTTATATGGTGGCGGATAATGTGCAGTCTCTGTGCTGAATATATTGGCTTTTACTAAGGAGAAAGAAACAGCCAAAAGAAACATTTTGGAAGGAACTGTTTATTGTTTTGGTTTTGTATAACAGCTGAAAGTAAGCAATATTTTTGTTATCACTGGAAGTATAATTTCGTTGTAAATAGTCCTTATTCTTGGTCTTCAACATCTAACCCCGGGAGGGGAAATAAATCCTAATTTCCTTAAACCACTCGTGCACAACGTGTACTCATTTTCATGGTTGGTGGACTACATTACCCAGGAGGCCTTTCTACACCTCCATTTTAAGTTTTACCACCAAAGAAACACAACTACCCACTTGCCCTACCTATGCTAATTACCTCTGGGAGGGTGAGTGGTGACAGTACATATGACCTAGATTGGCCACTGTTGGAAACAGAATACTGGGCTTGATGGACCTTGGTCTGACCCAGTATGGCATATCTTATGATGTTATGTTATTGTGCACGCGCCGAAAAGCGCGGCCTGCACCGAATCCAACTGCCATCTCCAAACAGCTGCGCTATAAAGAATTATCATCTTAGTGTTGCAGTGAGGAGACAAAGCCCCAAATTAGCGTGGGGTGAACTGGCTGTTTTGATGTAAACAGTTTCAGCGTCGGGGGAGAAACCGGACGCGGCGGACAGCACAAAATATAAAAAACAAATTAAATCCGCTCCAGCAGCTGAATCAGCTGTGCGGCTCTCCAGAACAGCAATCGACTGCGACGATCCTGCCTTTCTTTTCGCTCCTCACCTAAAGTAGGTAGGTTCGGGAGACGAAAATGTTTGTTAGATGAACTGAGCCGTCCAAATAAACAAATAAATGCGGCTTTTGGCAGGCAGAATAAACACGGCTTTTGGCAGGCAAAAAAAGGAAAACAAAAAAAGGAGAGAGGGAGGGCACACCTCTGAACCGCTAAGCCCTTAATATTCCATTGAAAAATAAATCTAAGTAACTTAAATTGAAGGAAGACTGCTTAATTGTCCCTCCAGTGAGCCCAGAATCTCTAGGCTCATCAATCTCCAGCTGCTTGGAGACTGAACAAACTGGAGCAAAGAGGCGGTCCCTCGGGTACTTGTACTGGTGACATCAAAGAATGTCATTGTTCAGTCTCCAAGCTGCTGGAGGAACCTAGATCCCAGAGATTCCGGGACTGGACTGGAGAGATAAGGAAGCTTTCTTTAGAAGCTCAGATGACAAGACTTCGACTTTCATACTTTGGACACATCATGCGAAGAGAGAGATCATTAGAGAAAGACATCATGCTTGGCAAGATAGGTCAACGCAAAAGAGGAAGGCCAGCAATGAGATGGATCGATACAATAACAGCAGCTAAGGGGACCAGTCTGTCAACAATGAGCCACCTGACTGAAGACCGAACACAATTTAGGATAGCTATCCAGAGGGTCACCATGAGTCGACTCTGACTCAATGGCACTCAACAACAACCTAAAGTTTCAGGAGTGGCCAACATAATGGGAGCTTTAAAAAGGATTTCAAGGATGAACCAGGAAACTACAGATTGGAAAGACTGACATCAGTGCCAGGCAGTATGATAGAAACCAATATAAAGAAAATAATTACTGAACATATAGATAATCATGGTTTAATTGGACAAAGCCAATATGGATTTAGCCAAGGGAAGTCTTGCTTCACCAATCTACAACATAGAAACATAGGCCATGTGTTTTTTTTCTGCCGTCATGTTTCTATCTAATATGCCCTTCCATATCAACTACAATAGTCCCCTTTTTAATTTTAGAGATCCTCTGTGTGTGTCCCATGCTTTTTTGAATTCAGATACTGTCCTCTTGTCCACCTCCACTGGTAGACTATTCCATGCGTCTACCACTCTTTCCATAAAGAACTATTTCTGCATATTACTCCTGTGTCTATCCCCTTTCACTTTCATCCTATATCCCCTCGTAGCAGAGCTTGCCTTCAGTTGAAAGAGACACTCCTTTTCATTTATGCCATGGAGGTATTTAAATGTGTCTCATATCTCCCGTATCCTGCCTTTCCTCTAAAGTATACATATTAAGATCTTTGTCTGTGCTCATATGCTACATAACATTATTTTTGAAGGTGTGAATAAATAGGTAGATACACTATGTCCAGCAGCTTAGTTTTTATCTAGATTTCTGGAAAGCCTTTGACAAGGTCCTTCATATTCCTGAGGAAATTGAAAAGTCAAGGGATGGGAGGCAGTGTCCTATGGTGGATTGGGAACTGGTTAAAGGATAGAAAACAGAGTAGGGCTAAATGGTCAGTTTCTTCATTGGCGAAAGGTGAATAATGGAATACCCAGGGATCTGTGCTGGGTGCATTATTCTTTAACACATTTATAAATGGCCTGGAAATAGTAACTAGTGACGTGATCAGATTTGCAAATGATATAAAATTATTTAAAGTCCTTAAATTACAAAAGGATTGTGAAAAATATTAAGATTATTTTTAGAAACTGGGAGACCGGGATCCAAATGGCAGATGAAATTTAATGTGTATGCACGTAGAGAAGAACAACCTAAACTACAGTTGCATGATGCAAGGTTCCACATTAGGAGTCACCACCCAGGAAAATGATCTGTGTGTCATTATGGATATGTTGAAACCCTCTGCTCAGTGTGCAGTGGGAGCCAAGAAAGCTAACAGAATGCTAGGAATTATAAGGAAAGAAATGGGGACTAAACAAAGTATATTATGTCTCCGTATTACTCCATGGTGATTGCATCAATGCCTCTGGATCGCTCCATGGTGTAATAGCATCTTGAGTATTGCATAAAGTTGTTTGGTTTCAGCATCTAAAAAAATATAGCAGAATTGGAAAAAGTACAGAGAAAGGTGATCAAGCTGATTAGAGGATGGAAGGATACCCCTGTGAGGACAGGCTTAAAAGGTTAGGGAACTTCAGCCTGGAGAAGAGACGGCTGAAGGGAGATATGATAGAGGTTTGTAAAATAATGAGCAGAGTAAAATGAGTAAACCTGAATGGATGACTTAGTCCTTCAAAAAATGTAAAGACTAGAGGACATGCAATGAGCTGCAAAGTACTACATTTAAGACTAATTGGAGGAAATATAGTCACATTGAATATGTAAACTCTGGAATTTCTAGCCAGAAGATGTAGCAAAGCTATTAGTGTAGCTGGGTTTAAAAAAAGGTTTGGACAAGTTTCTGGAGGAAAAATCCACACATTATTAAAGAGGACTGGGGAAATCCATTGTTTATCCCCTGGATAAGCAGCATGGAATCTGTCTATCTTTTGGGATCCTGTCAGGTACTTGTGACCTGGCCTGGATACTGTAGGAAACGGGGTACTGGGCTTGATGGACCATTGGTCTGACCCAGTATAGTATGTTATAATCAAAATACTGTACAGCTAAAGAAAGCTAAAGGAGCAGTCCAGAAACTAGCATCAGGGAAAGAAAGAGGCAATGACCGCTGTCCCTCTGAATACTACAAGCTGCTACTAAATGAAATAGCTCCAGATATTTACTGAAATATTGGTGACATAGTACCCCCTTCTTTGGCAACAGTCATTATTGAATGAGGGTCCCTACTCCCTCACAGTACTGAGTCTCCTCTCCATCCCACTATTTTCTCAGTCCCTGCTGTGGTTTCTTCATTGGGGGAAGATTTACTTCAGGGTCTAGGTGCCTACAGTATGTGAATCTGACTGTAGGTTTTCTCTTAGTAAACCAAGTGACTCTTTTTAGCTTTTCTACCTTTTTGGCATACGGACATGTCTGAGAACAGACTGACATTTTTTAGGCATCTCTTTAACTTGAGGGATGTAAAGGCAGATCAAAAATGTTCCTCCCTATAGTGAAGCAAACAGCAAAAGGGAAACCAGGTGCTCTCGATCATGTGACGTGATTCTCCTTCCAGTGCAGTTCCACCTTAGACCTTTAAGAATTTAAACTTCAAATCCATTTAAAGGATTCAGAAGAGCCGTGAGAATGTTTCTTTTACTTCCTGATGAACTAGTCTTAACTTTTTATAAAAACCCCAAAACATAGGAAGAGATCTTGCACTAACTAAATCAACTTGGATTATATATTGTGAAAACAGCTCAACCAAAAAGTCCACTGACGAGAGCTGTAAATGATAGTCGTCATCCTAAACGCAACTGAAATGTGCATACCTGTAGCATGATGGTATGTCTCTAATGCAGAGTGCACATTATTATATATGTGAATTCCAAGGGCTCAGTGCATGTATTGCAGACAAAGAAGCCCGCCAACAGTATGCCTAAGGTCCAAATGTCAGTCATCCAAAAAGAAAAGAAATCTAAAGAGGACTACAAGAGCTATAGGATGTTACTTCGAATAAACTAACACAAATCTTAGCAAAATACTTGTGAATGTGACAGCGGGTTTCATGTTAAACAGTTGATGGGTAATGTCTGGAGACTGATTTACATTATATACAGATTATATACACACATTGGGGGGGGGGTTCATTTTAGAAGCCCTGTTTGTGTTTTGGATATCTGAAAATGGACTTACAGACATCCAAAGCATAGAGAAATCTCCAGAGCCATTTTAGAAGCCAGCTCTGGGGGTGTCCCCAGTGCGAGGACATTCAAGTCTGAATGCGGAGCATGGAGGTGGCTTGGCTGGGGTGTTACCAGGATTTTGGACGTCCCCACCTGATCTCAGAAGCACAATAGACTTCCGGCATCGCATCAAAATTTAGACCCACTCCAGGCATGAACAGGCATCTGAAAAGTGCTCATTTTAACTGAAAAATATCCAGAGGGTGTAGAGAAGGAAGCATTCAATCATCCCCAGTGCTCAATACTATGTCAACAATAGCAGCATTGGGATTTGAACCCTTGCTGCCATGTCCCTATCCCACTATATTCTAACCATGAGGCTAGCCTAGATATCCAGGTTCTGTAATACGGATCAGGGGGCATCTGTGTAGATGCCCCTGCAGATGTCCATATCAGGCACATTCATATTTGTGAAATCATGTCTGCACCTGTATGTGCCTGCTTCCCCCCCCCCCCCGATATTCTGGCTTAGATGTCCTAGATTGCACTTGGATGCCTCTGCTAAAATGCTCCTTATGAGCTCTACCACAAGCTCATAGTAACTGCAGTTTGAGTTATTCTGAGAAACAAAACAGAGAGCCTCCTTTCCCCTTTCTTGGAGCTTCTTGATCATAGGATCAGAGACAATAACAGAATATTATCAGTTGTGATTGGGAGATTGAGACACATTTTATATACAGATAACATGATACAAAAGCAGAATTCTGAAACCCTGATTCCACACCTACTCGAAGAAATTCCCAACTTATCAGTGACTTTGAATACAAAATTAACATAGAGAAATTGGTAGCTCTGGCCTTATGCTGCAGAACAAAGTGGCTAAAATCCATCACTCCCCCCCCCACCAAACAATCAATAAAATACCCGCGTACAGTATTTGCTTCCATAGGAACTTACAAACCTTAATCCTCAGCCATATATCAGTATTCAAGCATATTATTAGATGAGCTAGGCAGATGGGAACCCTATCAGTGATTTGGCTCAGCCAAAGAGCATCGATCAAAATGACAGTCCTTTCTAGACTAACTTACCTTACATATTTAACATATTACACATTGAAATCCCTACCAGCTGCTTCTGTAAAATAAGCAAACTCCTACATGTGGCAAAAGAAAGGGCGAGGATAAAGTGAGAAACTTAACAACTCCCCAGGATAAGAGAGCATCTAGCAGGCTAATAGGTACTGGCAAAATGAGCTCGCAATACTCAAAGCCCCAAGTGAAGCATGTTTGCTAGATGCCAAAAACAGTTTTTACACACTGGGTTGGTGGTTTCTTTTTTTTTTTTTTTTTTTTTTTTTTTTTAAATTTTTATTTAGCATTTTATTACTTACAAACATCACATATTCTAAACAACAAGAACAACTAACCAAAAACCTGGCTATGCAAGAGTACAAGACAGTAATAACAATAGAATGACACGTTAGACAGGGACCTTTAAACAACATAATGAGTATACAATCGTATATATTATTTCAACATCATTATGACTATGGTATGGCCTCCGGCGATGGACAGAGAATCCCGATACCAATCACCGTGAACTGGGAATAATCTTGGAGTCCAGGGCAACCCACTTTGCCATCTTCCGAAGTAGATAGGGATGTCGCTGTACATATAATCGCTCATAAATACGATGGGCACACAACAAGTTCCACCATTGCTCATAGTGTAAGGCTGCAAGATTTTTCCAATGGCTCATCAGGGCTTTTAACGCTAGTCCCAGTAGGAGATCCAGACTCGGATAATCTTCGCTAAGTAAACCTGGGATTCCCGCTCGTGAGCGGTAGATTATAATTCGAAATGTCAACGGGGCATGTATACCCAGCAATTGAGAGATTCTATTCCAAACTTGTCGCCAGTACATACGCAGCTTGGAGCAAGTATACAGCATATGTTCTAATGTACCAGGATCAACTTTGCAGGACCAGCAAAGATTATCAGCTGGATCTTGCCACTTCGACATTTTGATAGGGGTCAGATACGCCCTGTGTGCCAGAAAAAACAACGTTTGTGTCAAGGAGGCGGAGCATGCTATCCTGATCTGTGACTGCCAAAAGTACGTCCAGTCTTCCTTTCCTTCTAAGCAGCCAACTTCCAATTCCCACCTGGATTGTGTACTATCACAGGATTGGCTCCGCCCCTCACGTAGTAGTGAGACTATGTTGGAGACAATCCGCGTGCCCTCTCGCAGCTCTTGAACTTTTGTTTTCCAGGTGCTAATCGCTGGAAGGCCAATTGGTGTAACTTCTGCCTTCCCCAGACAATGCCTCAGTTGGCACCATTGGAACATCCCGCTGTCCGGTAGATCGAATTCCTGTTGTAACTCTCGATAGGTTTTAAACCGGCCTCCAACCATCAGGTGCCCCAGAGTGCATATACCATGCCGGAACCATTTGGGCCAAAGAAAACACTCTCCCGCAATCTGAAATCTGGAATTGAGCCAAATAGGGGTCTCTGCAGTGAAACCCTGCCACTCTGAATCTGATTTTTGTAGCATTTGAAGGGCTTGCTGCGTCGCTTGAATTACTAAGTTGGATTTCCCCCCAGGGATCCTACTCGCTTCTATACAGAGTCCCAGCGGAATTGGTTCACAGATGGCAGCTTCAATGTGTAGCCAGTGTGGATCGCTTGCTTCCACTGCTGCATCACTCCACAAACACCCTTGTCTTAACATAGCTGCCGCATGGTACCAAAGGAAGTCAGGAAATTGCACTCCTCCTTTCCCCTTCACCAGCTTGAGCTTCCATTGTGCGATCCGAGGAGTCTTATTTCGCCACAGGAAGGCGAGCAGCATCTTACTCAGATTTTTGTAGAAACTGGGCGAGAATAACACTGGTATCATACTTAAGATATAATTAATTTTAGGGACTATCACCATTTTTATGGTCTCGAGTCTGCCCCACCACGTCAGGTGAAGGGGGTTCCACCTCTGGATGCATTCTTGCACTAGCTTCACACAATGGATTTCGTTGTGTCTCACAGTGCCCGATAGGGTGGTAGAATATTCAACTCCCAAATACTTGAAAGAACTCGACTCTATCTTAAATGGAAAATTCTCCAGTAGATCACCCGTCACCATGCTGTTTAACGGTATAGCCACCGTTTTGGTGAGATTCAGTTTGTAGCCAGAGACAGCGGAGTAACTTGCTATAGTATGTAGTAGAGCGTCAATAGATTCCGGCTCCACAAATAGGAATACATCATCAGCATACGCTGACAACTTGTAGTGGTGTCCATATATTCCAATACCACGAATGGCCTCTTGCTGTCTTATGCTAATAGCCAACGGTTCCAGAGCGAGATTGAAAAGTAGCGGTGACAGGGGACACCCTTGTCGCGTACCCCTGTGTAAACGGAAGACAGAGGATAAGGTTCCATTAGCTAAGATCCGCGCGCTAGGATGAGCATAGAGCATCTGTATACGTTTCAGAAAGTGATCTTGAAAGCCAAACCATTGCATGGAGCGAAAGAGATAAGTCCACTCAATCCTATCAAAGGCTTTTTCTGCGTCTAATGCAAGCCCCATAAGCGGGCGCTGGATTCGCTGAGCTTCCAATAACACATGTGCTAACAGCCTTCCGTTGTCCACTGTCGACCTGCCTGACATGAAACCGGACTGGTCGGGATGTATAAGAGTACTCAACACTTTATTCAATCTATTAGCCAAGACTTTGGCATAAATTTTATAATCAGAGTTGAGAAGGGAGATAGGTCGATAATTTTCAATTCTTAGAGGATCTCGACCTGGCTTTGGATGTATGACAATCGTAGCCTCTGAGAGCGCTCCCGTGTCCGGGTATTCCTCATACAGTCGACTGTAATAGGTCTGCAATTCAGGGATCAAAAGAGCAGAGAAGGCACGATAAAATTCTAATGGTATACCGTCGGGACCGCATGCTTTACCACTGGCCAACTGTTGCATAGCTTTGTCAATCTCCGCACAGGTTATCTCCGTTTCCAGCCCCAGTATCTGTTGTTGTGTTAATTGCGGTCTCTGTATATCAGAGGTCAGACTTTGAAAAAAGTCTTCCTTCCAAATTACTTCGGATTTATAGAGGTCTTGATAGAATTCCCTGCACCTCTCCAGGATATCCTCATCTTTAACCAACACATGACCTTGTCCGTCATCCAATCCGGCAATACGGGTTCGCGACGACTGCGCCCTCAGCTCTCTAGCTAACAGCGGGCTAGCTCTGTTGCTCTCCTGATAAAATACACTTTGTTGAATTTGTTGCACCCGCTGGGCTTCGGTACTCAGGATAGCATTGTACTGATAGCGGAGACGCTGTAACCGAATCAACACCAGTGGGTCCGATTTCTTAGCTAAAAGTCTCTCCCCTACTCCTATTGAGGTTTGCAATTCCATCAATTTCACCCGTCGCAATTTCTTCTGCCGGATGTCATACGTAGTCATGAGGCCACGCAGAGTCGCCTTAAGAGCTTCCCACCAGGCCCATGTAGCCGTATCTTCAATCTTATTGCATTCCAGATACGTGTCAATGCCGGAACGCATATAGTCAAGAAACTCTGCATCTGTAAGCCAAGCTTTATCCATTCGAAAATTCATGTGCGACTGTCCTACCGTACTGGCTCCCAGCCTCATGACTATAGCGGCATGATCCGATATGGTTTTGGGTAAAATCTCCACCTCACTGATGCGCGACAGAAGTGTCTTGGATATTAGAAAATAATCAAGTCTAGTTTGTGATTGATGTGGGATAGAGTAGTATGTATATTCTCGAGCACTGGGATGCATTAGTCGCCACGGGTCCACAAGATCAAATGCCTCCACCAATCCTTGCAGTACTCCAAGCGCCTTGGGTTTATTCTGGGGCCGATAAGGGGTACGATCCAACAGCGGATCTTGGATCATGTTGAAGTCCCCCCCAAGTATCAGGTGGGTAGCCGGTGACGCCTGCAGTTCATCCGCTAGCTGTTGGAAAAAAGTCGGATCTTCGACATTAGGGCCGTAAACCGCTAATAAAGTATAATCCTCTGAGCCAATCTGTAGTCTCACTTTAGCCCACCTGCCGTTAGGATCTATCCTAGTCTCCATGATGGTTGGATGCAAGGTCCTCCGGAGTAGAATAATCACTCCACCTTTCTTAGTTGGTGCAGGTGACGCCAAAATATTCTGGTAGGTACCACTGCAGACTTTATTGGACTCAGCTAGGGTCAGACGTGTTTCCTGCAGGTATATTACATCTGCCCTCTGCTTCTGGCAATACAATAATATTTTTGTACGTTTGATGGGATTATTAATGCCCTGGACATTCAAAGTTAGGAGTTTAAGTCCCCCAGTGGCCATGAGACAAAACGGTTCTCCGGGATCTCTATCCATCGCCAGGTGCCATAAGGCCATTCCAGCTTACTACTCAGAAAACATATACATAGCCAATAAACAAACAAAACTGTTAACCACCACCCCATTTGCACAGCGGAGTGCTCCACCCTCTGCATTCAGACCACCCACCCTCCCTCCCCTGCCTATAACCATAAGAGTAAACAATACAGTATATCAATATCCCTTTCTTCCCTTCCATTCTTACTCCTCATGTATGCAGTTACATTACCATAAGTCCAGATCGTTATTCATTCAGCATCCTTCCTGCTATGTCCTTAGCGATAGAGAGACGATTTAGGACAAAAGAAGCATTGTTATGCTCCATGAGAAGCTTTCAGTTCAGCGTCTTCATTAGAATCCATCCTTCCCCAAGCCGGCCTTCAAATACTCCGGCCTTCTGGGGAAACTATCTCCATCCCCTGCTGCAACTAGGATCCTGGAGACCCATCTCATCGACCAACTTCCATCCGGGAGAAATCCTGAAGGAAAGCCCGCAGCGCCACTGCTGTTTCAAAGTTCCTGGTGACGTTATCCACTGTTACCCTCATTTTCGCTGGGTAAAAAAGTCCATAACGTGCCTGAATCTTTTGGAGCATTGGCCGGCATTCCAGCAACTCCCGGCGTCGATCTACCGTTTTTTTAGACAGATCTGGGAAGAAAGCTATCTTGTTGCCATTCAGCAGCAGGGAATTCTTCTGTTTGGCGACCTGCATGATATGCAACACCTGGGGGTACCGGAGGACTTTAATTAACATTGGGCGAGGCCTTTTCGCTGCCGATGAAGTGAAGATGGGGACCCGATGCGCCCTTTCTATTTCAAAGGGGGCTGAGAATTTGACTTGAAGGAGCTCCGGAATCATTCGCTCCATATATCCAATCGGGTCATTCCCCTCGATTCCCTCTGGCATACCAATAATCCGTACATTACTCCTGCGGGATCGATTACTCTGCTCCTCCAGCTGCCCTTCAAGGAGAGCCACTCTCTTGGCTAATGGGCCTAATTGCGAAATCTCACCATCGTGCTTCTGCACCAAGGCCTCCACTTTCACCAAGCGTCCGTCCATATCTCCCAACTTCTCACGCACTTCATGCAACTCCTCTTGCACTCGGGTTAAGGTTTCCCCGTTGTTCACCATCAGCTCCTTCATCGCTCTCAACTCCGCCAGGATTTCACGTACTCCTTCGTCGGCGTCTCTATCGGGCTTTGCCTTTTGCGGGGAGGCCGCGTCGTGTTTTAGGTGTTTCACCGCTTGCCCCGCTGCCGGCGTAAACTCCAGTTTTGCTGGTTTTAGTGTCGCCATTTGCTCATGGATTAGCTGACAAATTTTAAAGCGGTCTAATCACCTCTGTGTGCGGGAAGAAAGGTCGGAATCTGCAGTTCAGGCAGGAGAGAGATTTTAAGCGGCCATCACGCTTCGCGGCTAGCTCCGCCCCCCGGTGGTTTCTTTTTGAGTTTTATGGACAAACTGAATACTGTGAAACCCATCCACTAATCAAACTTCAGACTTTTATGCATTTGTATCTAGCTCATGACATTTCAGTAGTATTTCAAAGCCCAGAGGGCTTACAATCTAAGTTCGTATCTGGAAAATGGTCAAGAAAAAAGCTTTAATAGAGCAGTCTTATTTTTCTACACCCAGGAGATTTTTGGATTGACAAACAAGCAGAAAAAGATTGCATGAAGATAATGGAGTATTTTATTTATTTGACAAATTTTCTATACCGCTTTTCTTATATTCAAAGTGGTATACATTGAACAATAAACAAGGAACATTACATAGAACAAGGGCATTAAACTTGGAGAACAAGGGTATTAACAATATCAGTTACATGGTTTCTTGTTACAGGTTGTGGGTGGTTGTATGGTTGGGTGTAGTCACTAGAAAGGTGTGGATGGGTTCAAATTTTATTGTAGTGGCTATGTTTCATATGATTGTTCTGCTTCTGGTCAATAGTACTCCAAAAAGAGATGTGGTTTTAAGGCTTTCCGAAAGTCCCATAGATCCAGGGGCGGCTTAAGGCAATCTGCTGCCGGAGGTGAGGGATAAGGTAGTGCCCCTCCACCCAGAGCTGTGGGGGAGAGGCTTTCTCAAAACTCAAGAACTGAACTAAACCAAAAAGCTGATTAGATAATGTAGAGGAAATGAAAGATGCTTAAACACCAAAGAACTAAAAGAGTGAGAACCACAGCACTGTTTATAACACCAAATTTTAGCTCATGTTTATTTTGTTGTGTTAAAGTGCATTATGGTTCTTGCTTTTTCTTTTTGAACATATGTTTTGCAATCACCGAAGCCCTCCGCTCAACAGTGGGTGCAGAGCAGATCTAGGGCATTCACCCACAGAACTCAGTTGTTGTTGTTGTTAAGTGCCGTCGAGTCGGAGTCGACTCATGGCGACCCTCTGGATAGCTATCCTAAATTGTGTTCGGTCTTCAGTCAGGCGGCTCATTGTTGACAGACTGGTACCCATAGCTGCTGTTATTGTATCGATCCATCTCATTGCTGGCCTTCCTCTTTTGCGTTGACCTTCTATCTTGCCAAGCATGATGTCTTTCTCTAATGATCTCTTGCTTTGCATGATGTGTCCAAAGTATGAAAGTCGAAGTCTTGTCATCTGAACTTCTAAAGAAAGCTTAGGTTTCATCTCCTTTAGTACCGACTGGTTTGTTCTTCGGGCAGTCCATGGTATTCACAGTATTCGCTGCCAGCACCATAATTCAAAGACATCAACTTTACAGAACTCAGTATCTTTAAAAAAAAAAAAAATCTGATTACAATCATCTCACTAACAACAAAAAAAACATTCTCCAGTACCAGGAATATTGTGAACTAATACCAAAACCCTAAATAAGGGCACTGTGGATCTGTAAAACAAACCTACCACACCATATCAGCTCAGCTTCCAAAACTCACATAAGGAGCCTACCCAAAAAAAAAGCATAACTATAAATACTGCTGTGGGCCCTAGAACATCCAAACACCTATTTGAAAAGCTGAAACAATTCAGATTATTACAGTACAGATCCCTACATACAAACTCCATGTTACCAGAACACCTGGCCTTGGCCACAAACGCAAAACACAGACCCTCCTCACGTACTGAATAAGTGACCTTCTTAAAAATAGACCATATGTAGATAAAAATTATACTGCAGCCTCAAAAAGTCAGATTCTGCATACAATGCAATAACAGAGAAATAGAAAGATGCATTTCCCTGTACTTTATAAAATATAAAGATAGCACCAAGACTGTTAATTAAATTGAAAATAAAATTCTCTTCTACCTTTGTTGTCTGACCATTTATTCTTCCTTAGACATTTCACCGGCCCTGGACATACATAGCCGACATCAGAATTGGCCCTGTACGTCCAGGGCCGTTGACCGCCCACACTCTGCCCCCATGTTGCCCTTTCCCCGCCCCTGTATAACTTCCCCACACAACTGGTAGGAAAGTTATACAGGGGAAGGAGTCGGTACAAATAGCAGGGATGTCCATCCCTGCTATTCGTGCCTCAGAATAACCCCCAAAGCCAGAAAATGTAAGTATCAAAAATTGACACATTCCAGTTGCAAAATTAAAAATAATGATTTTTTTCTACCTTTATTTTCTGGCCTTTTTATTTTGCTAACAGTGCTGGTTGCAATCTCCGGTTTCTGTTTTCCTTTGTTTTAATTCTTTCCGGGGTCTCGTTCCATTTTTTGTTTTTCTTTCTCCTCCTGTCTCCTTCGTTTCATCCTTGACATTTTCCTTTCATCTTCCTTCCATTTACTTTTCTGTCTGTCCATCCACTCAGATTTAAGCTGGGCTGGCCTCTATGTATGGATCCTGATTGCTGCAGCTCATGGGAGGGGCTGTGCTGCGTTTGTCATTGTTTTCCTGCGCTGTGGTGCTTGTTTCTCCTGGCTTGATGGTCATTGCTGGAGAGGCTGTTGGCGCGGTGCTGTCTGCTTCACTGGTGGCCTTCCTAGATGTGGCTGTGGTTGCAGCTCCTCTCCCTGTGCTCTCTATGCTCATCCTGTTCACCTGTCCTATCCCCCTCCCTTCTTCAGTACCTTCTCAGCCTGTCAGACACTAGACTGAAACCCACCTCCATCAAGGCACCTTAGTATACCCCTCAGTACACCCCTCGTCACAAGGTTCACAGAGGCATCATACACCTCCATCTCCCAGTCAAGCAGCCAGCCCCAGGATGAGACCTTAATGTTGTCCTCCAGCAACTCACAGGGCCCTCTCGAACCATGGAAATCGCCCAACTGAAGATCCTGTCTGGAAGACCCTTTTGTTAGTCTCTATCAAGTTGCTGCTGCTGCCAAGTCCGCTTCTCGGCAGCGGCAGACTGGCTCTCTCTCTTCCATGGCAGCCGCGGCTCCTGCCTCTTAGAGCTGCGGCTGTGCTACTGCTAGCTATATAATCTGTCTAAACAAAATTCAAACCGGCGTGGAGTCTTTCCCGCCATCTCAGTGAAGGAACCCGTGCAACTGCTTCCCACCCCCAAAGGAAGTTACAACAACTTCCTTTGGGGGCGGGACGCAGTTGCACGGGTTCCTTCACTGAGGCGGCAAGAAGGCTCTGCACCGGTATGAAGTTTGTTTAAACAGACAGCCATTGCTAGCAGTAGCACAGTCGCGGCTTTAAGAAGCAAGAGCCGTGATTGCCATAGGAAACAGAGAGCCAGTCTGCTGCTGCCGAGAAGCGGATTTGGCAGTGGCAGCAACTTATGCACTTGTGTTTTGTTTGTTTTAAAATTTTTGAAGGAGAAATGAGGTGGCTGTTTTGGGGGCATTTTTGCTGCCCTCAAAACTTTGCCGCCCTCAAAACTTTGCTGCCTGAGTCAGCCGCCTCACTTTGCCTCATTATAGAGCCGCCCCGGCATAGATAATTGGTGGTTCTTATTCTTTCTGGGAGTGCATTCGAGTGATGGAGCATATATTGAGAAGGCTTTGTGACAGGTTGTCTGTTTTGCTTTAGTTTTGTTCTTGGGTATTAATAGGTTTTTTATTGTGTTTTTTTTTTCCTTTTTGTTCTGTTTTCAGGGTTTTTGCTGATGAGCGTTTGAAGTATTGGTGGTGATAGATGGTGTAGGATTTTGAAAATAGTGAGTTTGGCTTTGTATTTGGTCCTGGTGATTATGGGGACCCAGTGGAGTTGTTTCAATGTTGGGGTTATGTGACTGGTTCTTGTTGTCCCAGTTATGATGTGGGCCTTGGTGTTTTGGAGGAGTTGCGGAGGGTAGATGGGTTGGGTTGGTAGACCTTGGTAGATGTTACAATAGTCCAGAGTGGGCATGCTTGACAAAATGTACGGAAGTTATTGGAGTCCAGAAGAGGTTTGAGTTTTTGTAGTGTTCTAATTTTGTCTCTTTGTTATCTTGTTAATGTGAGTTTGGAAGTTTAGGTTTTGGTCGAGTTATATCCCCAAGTATTTGACTTCTGTTTTCATCATTATGATGTTGTGTGATAATTGCAGAGATTTTGGTGTTTTATGTTTTATGTTTTATTGTATTTGATAAAAAACCGCCTTTCCGGGAACCAAGGCGGTGTACAAGTAAAAACAAAGCAATAAAAGGAGGCCAAGGCCCATGGAAAAGGAAAGGAAATGTACAATCTTTTAAAAGGACAGTGAGAGAGAAGGAGGAAGACAGGACAGAACATAAACAGGGGGACACCACAAAAGGAAAGGCAGAGAGAGGGGGAAATCACACAAAGGGAGAGGGAACATTAAATGCTTGGGAGAATAGGTGGGTCTTTAGATTGCATTTGAATACTGCGTGTTGTGGTTCTAAACGGAGGGAGGGGGGAAGGGCAAAGGAGGTGTTTCTTGTTATGAAAATTGCTTCTGCTTTATTGTAATTTATCAGGTTGCATTCCTGAAGCCAGTCTGACATTTCTTCTATGTATTATGTTATTCTTGAGTAGTCAGTTTGGTCTATGTTGAATGGAGTATGTACCATAATGTCATCTGCGTAGATACTGTAGTTTTTTGTATTTGGTCATTATGCTGCAGAGTGGCTGGAGATAGGTATTAAACAGCAGAGCGCAGAGTGCTGATCCTTGTGGTACTCCTTGTAGTTGCTCAATTGGTGTTGATCGAAGTGTTCCAGATTTAACTTGTATTTTTCTGTGTGAGGCATGATGTGAACCATTTCAAGGTTGTTTTCTGAAGTCCAATTTCCTTTAGGTGTTTGATAAGTGTATTGTGGTTAATAGTCAAAAGCGGCTTTTATATCGGAGTACCAATATACAGCATTGTTTGATGTTGTCTATACTGGTTATTAGGTTATCCAGGAGTGATGTAATGAGAGTTTCTACACTGTGTTTGGGATTGAAGCCGTGTTGGTGGGGGTCCAGAGGGGTGTGCGTGTTCAGGTGGTCTTGTAATTGGACCACTTTCTCAATTATGTGGAGGAGTGGTGGAGGAGTGGCCTAGTGGTTGGGGCAAGGTACTTCAGGCCGGAAGGTCGGGGGTTCAAATCCCACTAGAGGACAGCAACCTTGGGCCGGAAGGACTGGGGTTTCTAGTTCCACAGGTGCTCCTTGTGGTCTTGGGCAAGCCACTTAACTATTTTACAGGGAACATGGGCTATGGAGGGTTATCGCCAAGTTATAATGCCCTGTTCAATGTAATTTCAGTTTGTTCAATGTAAACTGCACTGATGCAGAATAGCGCGGTATATAAGAGAATGTAATAAATAAATAAATAAATAACTTATCTTTGCTGTGAATGGGAGACTCGCGATGGGTCAGTATGAATTAGGATTCCTTTTGTCCAGGTTGTTCTTTAGGATCAGTCTTACAATTGATTAAGTATGGGAGGGATAGTGCCTTGTATAAGAGAGAGTTTCACTATTTCGAGTAAAGTGGGGGCTAAATGTTCAGTTGTCATTTTGATCCAGGATATTGGGCATGGGTTGAGGGGGGAGGTTGTGGTGTTTGGTTATGATATATATATTTTTTTATAACTTTATCTTTATTGGTTTTTCAAGAGTATAAAATCCACACAGTGTAAAAAAACAGCATACACTACAAGCAGAATTACCCCCCAACCTAAACCTAAACTTGGGTCTATCTATATAACGTTATATAAAAAGAACCCACACAGTGCTCCCCTTCTGGCCCCCTCTTCACCAATGGGCCTCTCTCCCCCTCCCTTCCTGCATACTAGGGTGGTTCTGTATGGGCTGTGCGTATTTAAGCTGACCTCAGTCAGACATTCAACCATAAACATCAACCAAAACTCCCCCATTTGAACTACCCTCCCTCCTCCCCACCCCTCCCCTCCCCCTACCCCGCCCCCCCCTCTCCCTCCCCACACACTACTGCAACCATAATACCAAAAATCCTAGTCTCCTTGCCCGGCAGACTCCTTGTCGGCCTCCCCCCCTCTTTGACGGGCGGAGAAATCCGCCAAACAGACATTCTCCGTGCATTGGCAACAAAGTACATCATCACAGTCCCGCCCTCAAGGAATTTCACAAAACATACCCTTGTGTCACCCCCGCTCCCCCATTCCCCCCCTTCCCCCTACTACCCCCCTTCCTCCCCTGTATCCCCCCTCATTGTCATCCCCCCTCCCATCCCCAGCCATCCGCCTACCCTCACCACTACCGCCACCTGCTACCCTACCCAGTGTGTCCCCCCCTTCCATTTCAGTAACCACCCATCAAACCCTTTCCACATCTCTCAAACTCTGTACCTTATGTGCCCCAAAGGCCGCAATTTCACACATAGCCCTCAACCCACTCAGTCTCATAACTATATCTTTCCTAGATGGCACATCGGTACTTTTCCACCTCAGGAGAATCTCCCCCCTCGCCGCTCCAATACAGTATCCAATCATCTGTTGCAATCCCCGCTCCCCCTCTTCCTCCAGTTCATTCAACAATGCCAAGGCCGGAGTTATTACAACAGGAACACCCGTCACCTCCTGAATGACCCCCTCCCAATCCTCCCACATGCTCTTCACCACAGGGCATTCCCACAAGATGTGATATAGGTCCCCCCGCCCCTTACACCCCCTCCAACACTCTCCCGATTCCTCCTTACGAAAGTTCCGCAATTTCCATGGTGTCCAATAAGCCTGATACCGTATCTTTAGACTACTCTCTAAATAAACCGTACCCGGAGCCAACCTTCTAGACCACCCATAAATATTCCGCCATCTCTCTCTATCCCATTCCCCTCCGAGGGTTTTCTCCCATTCCATTTCTCCCCTTATTCTCCCCCCCCCCGCCACCCCCTCCCCCTCCCCCTCCCCTACCCCTACCTGCTTAGTCAATTCTCCATACAATTGAGCTATGACCCCTTTCCTCCCGGTTATGATGTTTTTTAAATTCTTTTATTGATAGTATGTGAAAGGTGTTCCATGGGTGGGCTTGTTTTCCTATAGGGTGGATTTCTGTTGTTTGAAGGTTGGTATTGATTTGTGTTAGGTTTGATCTTTGAAAGAAGTCTGCCATGGTTTGAGGTTCGATTTAGATAGTATTCTTTAGAGTTGTCTTTATTAATGTCCTTGTTATGTTGAATAATTCTCGTGGTTTGTTTAGGGCGCTCATGATTAGATTGGTATGGTATTCTTTCTTGCAGGCATTTATTAGGGCCTGGAATTGTTGCATGTTGGTTGTGTAGGTTGTTCTATCTTGTGGATCCTTCGTTCGTTCTTCTCCATCTTTGTTCTGTTTTTCTCAAGGCTTGTTATAGTTTATTAATGTCATTGGAATACCATGGTGCGATGTTCCATCTGTTGTGTGTTTTCTTGTGTGGGGTAATGGCTGCGTGAAAATTGAGTTCCAGTTTCTTATCTCTTCTAGGTCTGTTGAGTCTTTGTTTATTTGTGGTAAGACTTGTTGTATAAAAGTGTCTTTGTTGAACTGTTTGAATCTTCTTTTAATGGTAATCGCTTCTGTAGAGGTATTTTGTGCAGTGAAGGTAGTATGGATGGTTATGATGTGGTGGTCTGACCATGGGACGGGTATAACAGTTGGAGGTAGTGTGAGGTTTGATTCCTGAAGTACGTTTGGTACAACGATGAGATCAAGGGTTATGGGTTGGAGTGTCTATTATCTGCTTATATTGTAGGTCCTCGATGGCTTGTATAAAGGCTTGGTCATGTCTTGTGAGTGTGGAGGGTATGCTGAGGTCTCCCAGAATGATAAGGGGTTTTAGTCGAGTAGAGTTAGCGCATATTTCTTCTAGTATTAGTGATAGGTCTTTGTTCTTGTAACCGGGTGCTCTGTATATTAGGCAGAAAGCTATATGTTTATTTGAGATGGTTATAATGTTGCAGCTGTTGGAACTATGAATTGATGGGGTGTTGAATCTTAGGGATTTTCTTGTGATAAGGACTCTGTCACCCCTTTTATTGGATCTTGGACTGTTATGGGTTTCATATGTTTGTGACGAGATTTGGTTTAATATTACTTGATCTGTGTTGGTGAGCCATGTTTCTGTTATACATATTATATCCAGCTGATGTTCCTCAATGTAGTCAGTGATGTGGAATTTTTTCCGTATGGATTGGGTGTTGATTAAGGCACATTTCAAGATGTAGGGGGTCAGTTTATTCTTTAGTTCCTTCAGCGAGCTTGATGTGTTAATTTGAAGTAACCTGTTGCGTCTCTTTTATGTCGGGTTTTGGTATAGGCGGTGGAAGGTGTTGATTCTGGTAGCTTGTAGGATTGGTATGTAATTCAATATGTTGCATTGCATATTTTCTTGTGCTTGTTTTTAGGGCTTGGAGCAGTATTAGGCAACAAAGTATTAGTGCAGGCTTATTTGTATCCATGTTAGAGGGTATCTTGGGAGGACTGTCGTGGAAGTATAGGAAGAAGCTTTGTCGCTGTTCTTTGTTGTGGTATCCTCATAAGTAAGGGATCCTTTGCATCGTATGCCTACATAGCCTGTGCTCCATGCATTAGCTAGTAAAGTGGTTGGTGGGGACGTCAGAGGTACTGCTGCCTCTTATCTGCCATGTTAGGTCTGCTATTTCATTTATAATCCGTGCTGATACTGGGTGTATTGGTGGTGCTGTGAGTTGATTCGAATGTGTTCTAGAGACAGAGATTTGTAATATGGGTGAGTTAGAGGTCTACTGTACCTTGAGTAGCTTTGCTGTCTGATCAGTGAGGTGGTTGGTAGGCATCTGAAGGTAGGAGTTGGTGGTGTGGAGGAGGTCGGTGTTTGGTTCTTCAGGCTTTGCTTGTGTTTGCTGTCGCTTGGTCATGGCTCTGGTTTTCTGTTGCTTCCCGCCTGCGTTCCATGCCTAAGGGCCATGCCAAAGGGCCCTCTGGCACGAGCAAGCCTGGAGGTGCTTCCTCTAAAGATGTGCCTGTTGGACCCTGATTGGCCTTGCTTTGGAGAGCAGGAAGGGTTTCAGCCTCCCACTCTCTTTCGTGATGCTGATCAGGGCTGGGATCTATGGAGGGTGCAGTCCGATGGCACCTGGAGGCACTTCCTTTAAAGATGTACCTGTTGGGCCCTGATTGGCCTTGCATTGGAGAGTGGGAAGGGTTTCAGCCTCCCGCTCTCTTTTGTGATGCCAATCGGGGCTGGGATTGGTGGAGGGTGCAGTCTTGCTCTTATGCAGATTACAGATTTAAAAGAAACCAGGTATAAAATATTTCCATCACAGAAACTTTATAGCTTGAAAAACTACACGATCTTGGATTCTTTATAAATTCTAAAAAGTAACTAAGTAATTAAATAAAACGAGCACTCTTCAAATGCCCACTAACACAAAGGCTTTCTGACCAGATTGCATAGAATTTTGGAAAACTTTATTTATATATTTATTCAACAGTTTTTATTTACCGCTTATCTTTAATCAAAGCAGTTTACATAGAACAGTATTAACATAATTCATCAAATTTTTTTACATAGAGCATAGGGTAGGTACAACTTGGAGTTAACAGGGGAAACATGAAACCATGCAACTGAAGCTCAGAAGAGTTCAATATTTACAGGGCGTATGGTATGAACACTATCGAACCCTCGCCCTATATTGATAGAGGAAACTGTTTTGTTCTCATAGAGTTGTGGTCAACATTATTGGCACTCTTACTTTTTAGGTATGTTCGCAATATCTTGAGAAATAATTGGAAATATTCCAACAGTATGTCATCATAATATTTTAATAGTATATTCAAAGGTATGTAGCAAAAACAAGATGTCTAGCCTAGTGGTTAGCACACAGTACCTCAGGCTGGAAGGCTGGGGATACAATTCCCACCTGGGGACAGCAATCTCAGGCCGGAGGGACTAGGGTTTCTAGTCCTATAGGTACTCCTTGTGGCCTTGGGTAAGCCACTTAATCCTCCATTGCCTCAGGTACACATAGATTGTGAGCCCTTTGGGGACAAGGGAATGTATCCAGTACCTGTTTGTAGTGATTACATAATCTAAAACGCTTTGATTGAAGGATAAGGCGGTTTAGAAAACTATTTAAATAAAATAAACAAACTGAGGCATAGTAATTTCTGAGAAAAAGAGAAAATATCATCTGGACGGGATTAATTGCACCCTTCCTTAATATTTGGTTGCGCTACCCTTGGCAGTGATAACAGCCTCCAAATGTTTGTTGTAAGACTACAGATATCTGTATATCTGCTGGTAGTTTCTCTCACACTTTGACTGCAATTTGTTCCAGCTCATGAATGTTTCCAGGATTCCTTTTACCAATGGTAGATTTCAATGCTTTCAAAGGTTCTCGATTAGGTTGAGATCAGTACTCATTGTTGGCCAGTTTAAAACAGTCCATTTGTTCCTTTTTAACCATTCCTTTGTACCTTTGGATGTATGTTTTGGGCCATTGTCCTGCTGGAGGACCCATGACCTTTGACCCAGACCTAGCTTTCTGACGCTAGGTAGCACATCTCGCCCCAAAATACCTTGGTAGTCCTCTAACTTCGATTCCTTTGATACATTCCAGGCCTCTAGTTCCTGAGGCAGCAAACCAGCCCCACAAGATTATGACGCTGCAACGATATTTAACTATAGAAAGGGTGTGGTTTTTTTTTCCTTATAAGCTTCATTTCTTCGGTGTAAATATATTGCTGATATGCATTGCCAAAAAACTCAAGTTTGGTTTCATCTGTCCACAGAACACATTTCCAGAAGGACTGTGGTTTCTCAATGTGGGTTTGGGCAAAGATTAAGTGTGCCTTTTTAGGTTTGTCTTTTAAGCAATAGAAACATGATGACAGAAAAAGACCACATGGCCTATCTAGTCTGTCCTTCCATATCAACCACTAGAACAGTCTCTTTTTTTCCTTTAGAGATCCTCTGTTTGTCCCATGTTTCTTTGAATTCAGATATTGTCCTTATCTCTACCACCTCCACTGGGAGACTATTCCACGGATCCACCACTCTTTCCGTAAATAAATATTTCCGCATATCACTCTTGAATCTTTCCCCTTTCACCCTTATCCCATGTCCCCTTATAGCAGAGCTTGCTTTCAATTGAAAGAGGCTCTCCTCCTGCACATTTATGCCATGGAGGTATTTAAACATCTCAATCTTATCACCTCTATCCCGCCTTTCCTCTAAGGTGTACATATTTAAGATCCTTAAGTCTATCCTCATATGCTTTATAATGAAGGCCACTAACCATTTTAGTAGCCATCCTCTGTACTGACTACAGCCTGTTTATATCTTTTTGAAGGTGCTGTCTCCAGAATTGCACACAATGCTCCAAATAAGGTCGCACCAAAGACTTATACAGAGGCACTATCGCCTCCTTTATTCTGCTGGCCATTCCTCTCCCCATGCACCCAAGCAACCTTCTAGCTTTTGCTGTTGCCTTTTCTACCTGTTTAATTACTTTAAGATCATCAGACACAATCATGCCTAGGTCCCGCTTTACTTTAGTGGACAAAAGTACTTCATTCCCTATACTATATAGCTCCCTTGGATTGCTGCAGCTCAAATGCATGACCTTGCATTGTTTAACATTAAATCTCAGATGCCAAATTCTAGACCAGTCTTCAAGCTTAGCTAGATCCCTCTTCATGTTATCTACACCTTCCTGGGTGTCTGTTATTGCAGATTGGTATCATCCACAAAGAGGCAAACCTTACCCGACAGCCCTTCCGCGATATCACTAGCAAAGATGTTAAAAAGAATTGGACTAAGGACAGATCCCTCAGTGTGTGCTCCATTTACCTGTACCCTTTGTTGCCTCCCACTCAACCAATTTCTAACCCAAGCAGTAACTTCAGGGGTCATTCCTAGGGTGCTCAGTTTGTTTATAAGTCGCCTGTGAGGAACGATGTCAAAGGCTTTACTGAAATCTAGGGCTTTCCCTCGGTCCAACTCCCTGGTCACCCAGTCAAAGAAATCAATCGGATTTGTCTGACAAGACTAGCCACTGGTGAATCCATGCTGTCTCGGATCCTGTAATCTGCTGGACTCCAGAAAGCTCACTATTTTCTTTCAGCAGTGCTTCCAATAATTTACTCACCACCGAAGTTAAACTAACCGACCTGTAGTTTTCAACCATATCCTTCTACTTTCACCATCAAGTCCTTCTTTGTTTAGTGAGTGGCATATGGTGTGGGTTGAAACCACCATTCCAGATTGCTCCAGGTTAGTTTTAAGCTTTTTAGGTGTTGTATGTGGTGTGTTTCCGATAGTTCGCACTAACCTTTGAAGACTTCTTGGATTAATTTTCCTCTTCTCCAGGACCAAGCAGGAAGTCAGTCCTCACATATGGGTGACGTCGGCATCGATGGAACTCTCGTGCGGAGCATTTCCCCAGCTTTCAAAGAAAGCCTTTGGGAATGCAGCGTGCATGCGTGGTCCCCTTCCCGCCCAAGGGTGTCATCTTGCTCAGTCTTCTTTTTTCTTCGGAGCCCGACGGACGTCTGTCCTAGTCACCCGGTAAAAGTTGATTTTCCTTCGAAGATTCGTTGTGTTTTTGCTGGTTCGACGCCGGTTCCCCTTCCCACCTGGGCGCGGTACACCTGTATTTTCGGTTTTTGTCCTTCGAGACTAGCGTTCACGCTCTTTTTTTTTTTCACTGGTAGCCTGGTCCTTTGACCTTCCAGGGGCCCTTTTTCCCCTGATGGCTGCCAGCGGGTTCAAGAAGTGTGATCGGTGTAAAACTCATGTCTCTCACCGACGCACACGACTGCTGCCTCCGGTGCCTCGGGCCCGATCATGACCCGATGATCTGTGGCCTGTGGCAAAATGTCCTCTAAGGCGTTGAGGAGCCGTCAGCATCAGCGTGAAAGGATCTTCTCTGACTCCGCGTCCGGCCGGGCCCGGACTTCGTCAGAGGCCTCGACGTCTCGGGAATCCGACCCCGAGCATCGTCGGGGCTCCTCTGAGCAGGGGTCTCCCTCACAGGAACACAAAAGGAAGAAGAAACCCGTGAGGGTGGTGTCGGTGGACACTCTTGGTCCCTCTAGGGCCAGGTTGCATAGCCCCAACCACCGTCCCAGGTCCTTGGAGCCGGAGAGACCTGTAAAATTGCCTCGTGTGGAGCCGGAGTCCCCGAGTTACGTGAGTGCTGTAGTCCTCGTGGACTCTCCTCCGGGGGAGCTGACGTTGGCTCCGATGCCGTCGGGGGTTGAGTCGGGGGCTGCTGAGTCTACTGAGCTCGGACTCAGGTTGACGGCCTTGGAGAGCAGCTTGGCTGCCTTCATGGAACAGCAGCTGGTGCTGATCGCTGGTCTGACCGGTGCATCTACCCCGACCACTGGGACCTCGACATCCAAGTCGACCCCGGAGGCCGAGCCGATCCTCGAGTCTATGCAGTCTTGAGTCAATCCTCGGCTGAGGTCTCCCTCAGCCTCCCATACGGGGCAGAGGTCGTCGATACCGGTACCCTTGGCGTCGGGGCGGATGGCATCGGTGCCCACCCGACCGGAGCCGCTCGATTCCCCCTCGGAGGGGTCGGGGTGGGAGACGGAGGACGAGGAATCCCCAGACACTTTTCAGACCCGGTGCGTCCCATCGGACTCACTGGAGTCCGAGCCTCGGAGAAGGTCCCCCCCCCCCCCCCGGAGGATACCTGGTTCTTGGACTTCGTGAGGCATATGGCCAAGGCCTTGACTTTGCCCGCGGATCCTGAGGAGGAGCCTCGAGCTGAAGAGCTCGAGGCCCTCCAGTATGACTCTCACCCAAAGAAGGTCTTTACTGTACCGGTTCCTCTGATGCTGGAATGGCTGCTCTTCCACATGTGGGAGGCACCGGCCTCGGTACCGGTTCTCAGCAAATCGGTCGATTCCATTTATTGAGTCTGTAAGAGCCCTGGGTTCCAGAAAGCACAGCTACCGCACCACTCCATGGTTGTGGAATCGGCCATGCATCGTCTGAAGTCAGAAGATGCACTCCTCGGTGACCCCCCGGCAGGGAGGCCCGTAACCTGGATGCCCTCGGTAGAAAGTGCTTCCAGGGCTCTATGCTGGCTTGCCGTGTCCAGACTTAACAGCTGTACATGGGCATGCACCTCCGAGACCTGGCAAAGGAGATTGCCGGGTTCTCTGCTGGCCTCTCCGAGGAACCTTTACAGAGGTTCAAAGCCTTGTCATCGGGGATTCGAGAGTGCTCGAAGTTTATATCTCGAGCAGCCTATGATGGCTTCGAGGCTTTGGCCCGAGTAGCAGCGGCCGGCATCGGTGTGCGCCGTCAGGCCTGGCTACAGTCATCGGACCTCGAGCCATGGGTCTAGGACAAGTTGGTCGATGTCCCTTTCCGGGGTGAGAACCTCTTCGGCAAACCCATGGCTGAAAAGGCTGCAGAAATCGAGACCGAGACTCTCACCAGGACAAGGCTCTCCAGGAAGACTTCTGCCCCTTCTAAGAAGAAGAAGGGCTCGGGGAAAAAGCCCTTTTACCCGAGGAAGGCCTCTGCCTACAAATCCTACCCTCAATTCCAGGCCTCTGCAGCTCCCCAACAGGGTCAGCAGGCCAAGGGGCAGGGACATGGGCCCCATAGGCAGAAAACCCCCAAGCTGCCAGCTCCGGCTCCTGCACAGCAGGGAGCTGGGTTTTGACTCCCACTGCATAGCCTCTCCTCCTCAGCTGGCTCCTCTTAGCACAGGAGGCCGGCTGACACTGTACGCCCACAGGTGGTCAGCCATAACAGGGGATGCCTGGGTACTGAGCATAGTCCAGAAGGGCTATTTTGCTCCACTTCAACCAGTTACCCCCCTCCTTTTTTCCAGGGGAGTCTCCAAGACTCCCTCTGCACAGGAACCTCCTCCTTCAGGAGTTGGCAAGTCTTCTCAGGAAGCAGGCGGTGGAACCGGTGCCTCACCACCTGAGAGGCCAAGGCTTCTATTCAAGGTACTTTCTGGTACCAAAAAGGACAGGAGGCCTCAGGCCCATCCTAGACTTGCGAAATCTCAACAAGTTTCTGGAGAGGGAAAAGTTCAAGATGCTTACCCTTGGGATACTGCTGCCCTACCTCCAGTAGGGAGATTGGCTATGCTCCTTAGACCTGAAGGATGCTTATACTCACATCCTCATTCATCCAGACCACAGACAATATCTCAGATTTGTAGTGGGAGGAAATCATTTCTAGTACAGAGTACTTCCATTTGGCCTAACCTCTGCATCCAGGGTTTTCACCAAATGCCTGGCGGTGGTGGCGGCCTATCTCAGAAACCAGGGCATCTTTGTCTTTCCATACCTGGACGACTGGCTCTTCAGGGGTCAGTCTCCACAGGAGGCCAGACAAGCCACTCTTTGCACTGTCTCTCTTCTCCAGCACCTAGGCTTCATCATAAACTTCGCAAAGTCCACTTTGCCCCCTCACAGGACCTGGAGTTCATAGGGGCGAGGTTGGATACCTTGCAAGCAATGGCTTATTTACCCGGGAACAGGGCTCACAGACTGATGGCTCTGAACCCAGCAGTTTCGCAGTGGATTTCTGGTCTCTGCCAGACATTTCCTGCGGCTTTTGGGCCACATGGCATCCACGGTCTATGTAACTCCAAATGCTCTAATACATATGCGGCCTGCTCAATGGTGCCTCAGAGCTCAGTGGATACAAGCCACAGGAGACTTAAGAGACAGAGTAAGTGTGTCCAAACTGCTAGCAGCCTCCCTGCAGTGGTGGCTGCATCTCCCGAACCTGATCAGAGGGGTGCCTTTCCAGGCACCACCACACACACACAGGTGCTGACGACTGATGCTTCTCTTCAAGGTTGGGATGCACATTGCCAGGGGGCATGCACTCAGGGCCTCTGATCCCCTTGGGAGGCCACACAGCAGATCAATCTGTTGGAGTTGAGAGCTGTTCGATTAGCTCTACAGACTTTCTCCCATGCCCTCTCTCGCCAGACTGTCTCTTGATTCAGATGGACAACCAAGTGGCCATGTTCTATGTGAACAAACAGGGAGGCACAGGGTCCAAGCGTCTGTGCCAGGAAGCGCAGGCCTTGTGCGACTTGGCAGTCAAGCGGGGTTTCTCAATGCAGTTTATCTGCCTGGCCAAGAAAATTACCTGGCAGACAGAAACATAGAAACATTGAAACATGATGACAGAAAAAGATCACATGGCCTATCTAGTATGTCCTTCCATATCAACAACTACAACAGTCCACTTTTTACCTTTAGAGATACTCTGTGTTGATCCCATGCTTTTTTGAATTCATTTCTACCACCTCCACTGGGAGACTATTCCATGGATCCACTACTCTTTCCGTAAAGAAATATTTCCGCATATCACTCCTGAATCTATCCCCCTTCACCCTCATCCCATGTCCCCTCGTAGCAGAACTTGCTTTCAATTGAAAGAGGCTCTCTCCCTGAACATTTATGCCACGGAGGTATTTAAACAACTCAATCATATCACCTCTATCCCGCCTTTCCTCTAAGGTGTACATATTAAGATCCTTAAGTCTGTCCTCATATGCTTTATAATGAAGCCCACTAATCATTTAGTAGCCACCCTCTGCACCGACTCCATCCTGTTCACATCCTTTTGAAGGCGCGGTCTCCAGAATTGCACACTATATTCCAAATGAGGTCAAACCAAAGACTTATACAGAGGCATTATCACCTCCTTTTTTCTGCTAGCCATTCCTCGCCGTATGCACCCAGGCATCCTTCTAGCTTTTGCCGTCGCCTTTTCTACCTGTTTAGCTACTTTAAGATCATCAGACGCAACCACGCCTAGGTCCCGCTCTTCTTTAGTGGACAAAAGTACTTCACCTCCTATACTGTATTGCTCCCTTGGATTGCTGCAGCCCAAATGCATGACCTTACATTTTTTAACATTAAATCCCAGCTGCCAAGTTCTAGACCATTCTTCAAGCTTAGCTAGATCCCTCCTTATGTTATCTACACCTTCCTGGGTGTCTACTCTATTGCAGATTTTGGTATCATCTGCAAAGAGGCAAACCTTACCCGACAGCCCTTCCGCTATATCACTAACAAAGATGTTAAAAAGAATCGGACCAAGGACAAATCCCTGTGGCACACCACTGGTAACATCCTTCTCCTCAGAGTGAGCTCCATTTACTTGTACTCTTTGTCACCTCCCACCCAACCAATTTCTAACCCAAGCAGTAACTTTAGGGTCTATCCCTAGGGTGCTCAGTATGTTTATAAGTCGCCTGTGAGGAACAGTGTCAAAGGCTTTACTGAAATCTAAATACACCACATCTAGAGCTCTCCCTCGGTCCAACTCCCTGGTCACCCAGTCAAAGAAATCAATCAGATTTGTCTGACAAGACCTGCCTCTGGTGAATCCATGCTGCCTCGGATCCTGTAATCCGCTGGACTCCAGAAACCTCACTATTTTCTCTTTCAGCAGCGTTTCCAATAATTTACTCACCACCGAAGTTAAACTAACCGGCCTGTAGTTTTCAACCACATCCTTACTTCCGCTTTTGTGTAAAGGCACCACATGAGCCTCTCTCCAGTCCTTTGGCACCACTCCTGACTCCAACGAGGCATTGAAAAGGTCAGTCAGTGGAGTTGCTAGAACGTCCCCAAGTTCCCTCAGTATTCTAGGGTGTATCCCATCCGGTCCCCTTGCTTTGTCTACTTTAAGTTAAGCTAGTTTCTCACGAACACAGTCTTCTGAAAATTGTTCAAGATGTCCCTCGCTTCTGTTCACATTTGTGGGTGTTTTCTGAGGTCCTGCTCCTGGTTCTTCATCTGTGAACACAGAACAAAAATATTTGTTAAGCAATTCTGCTTTATCCTTATCAGCTTCTTCATATTCCCCCCTGCACCCTTGAGTCTGACAATACCACTTTTGCCCTTCCTCTTCTCACTAATATATCTGAAAAATGTCTTATCCCCCCATTTTATTGCATTGGCTATTTCCTCCTCCTTTTGAATCTTTGCCTTCTTGACTACTTTGCTAGCTTCTCTAAGTTTTTTTCCCAAATACAGATGCCTGTCTTCCTCTCTCTGTGATCTCTTGTATTTCATGATGGCCTCCCTCTTTTTCTTCACTTTTTCAGCTACTTCCTTCGAAAACCATAGCGGTCTCCTTTTCCTTTTGCCTTTATTTACCATTTTAACAAAAAGGTTGGTTGCCCTTAAAATACCCCCTTTCAGTTTTGCCCACTGTTTTTCTACATCCCCCAGCTGTTCCCATACCACTAACGACTCCCTGAGGTATTGGCCCATCTTCGCAAAGTTAGTCTTCCTAAAGTCTAAGATCCTCACCTTGGAATGGATTCTAACAGCCCTAGTCCTAATACTGAACCACACCATCTGGTGATCACTGGATGCAAAATGATCTCCCAGTACAACATCAGAAACACTTTCACCATTGGTAAGCACCAAGTCCAGTATGGCCCCTTCAGGTGTGGGGTCTGTTACCAATTGCCTGAATAGTTCTCCCTGTGGAGAATCCAGGATCTCCTTACTTCTAGATGATACTGCAGCAGGAATGTACCAATCAACATCTGGCATATTGAAATCTCCTATCAGTAGCACTTCCCCTTTCCTAGCAATGCTGCGTATGTCTTCAATTAACTCTCTGTCCACCTCTTCCTCTTGTGAGGGAGGTCTGTATATCACACCAATGCAAATAGATTTCTCTTTCCCTCTTTCAACCCACAATGCCTCCTCTCTCCCTTTTAAGCTCTGTAATTCCAAAGCTTTAATAGTAGTTTTTACATATAGTGCCACTCCTCCTCCTCTTCTTCCTACCCTGTCCTTTCTGAATAAAGTATAGCCAGGTATAGTTACATCCCAATCATGGCTTTCTGTGAACCATGTTTCTGTAACTACCACTAAATCCAAGTCAACCACTCCCACCAAAGCTTCAACATCAGGGATCTTATTTCCCATGCTACGGGCATTTATACACACTGCTTTCCATATGTTGCCCCTGTTACCCATTTCCATAAAGGTATTTAATGTATCACCTACCTGGGGGCTTTCACTTACCTGGGGGCTTTCTTCACCCATCCCCAACGAATCTAGTTTAAAGCCCTCTTCTGTAGATTAGCCAGTCTACTACCGAAGATGCGTTGACCTTTCTTGGACAAATGGATGCCATCTCTGCTCTGCAACCTTGGAACAGCATCCCATGGTCTAGGGACAGGTGGACAGGTTGAGCAGGATTCTACAGCCTCACGAATGGCATTTGAATCCCATAGTGGTCCAGCAGGTCTTCCTGAAATGGCGTCTTCCAGCCATAGATCTCTTTGCCAATCCACTGAACCGTCAGCTACCCAGGTTCTGTTCCAGACAACCGCATCCTCTGCGAATGGCAGTAGATGCCTTCCTAATCTCTTGGTCTACGGGCCTGCTGTATGCTTTTCCTCCAACACCTCTAATAGCCCGAACCCTATTCAAGGTTCTTTGGGACAGGGCCTCGCTGATCCTGGTAGCCCCCAGATGGCTGAGGCAACAGTGGTTTCCACTCCTTCTGCAATTGGCGGTGGACACTCCACTCCCTCTGGGGGTGCAACCCGATCTCCTGTCTCAGGATCTCTCCTGCACTCCAACCTCCAGTCCCTCCATTTGATGGCCTGGCTGCTGAAAGGGTAGTTCTAGCCCCCTTACATCTACCTAGGAAAGTGGAGGAGGTGGTTTTGGCCTCTAGGAGACAATCCACCCGGAAATCTTATGCCCTCAAGTGGCGTAGGTTCTCCACCTGGTATGCTCAGCGCCAAGAGGATCCGTTTTCGTGCCTGGTACCAGTGGTGCTGCAGTATCTGCTTCACCTGTCGGACATAGGCCTTAAACCCAACTCTTTTCGGGTCCACCTCAGTGCTCTGTCAGCGCACCACTCGCCGGTGGAGGGCCAGTCTGTGTCGGTCCACCCCTTAGTGGCCAGTTTCCTCAGAGGCCTGCTTTTGCTCAAGCCTCCGATTCGTCCACCAGCCCCTGAATGGGATTTGAATGTGGTCTTGCAACAACTTAGTCGCCCACCGTTTGAACCGATGGCTACCTGTCATTTACGCTTCCTTTCCTGGAAGGCGTTGTTCATGGTGGCTCTTACTTCGGCCAGGCATGTGAGTGAACTACAGGCTCTGGTTTCTGATAGACCGTACACACGGTTCTATAGGAACAGGGTGGTCTTACGGACTCATCCTAAGTTCCTTCCAAAGGTTGTCTCCTCCTTCCACTTCATTCAGGAGGTGGTTCTTCCAACCTTCTTTCCCAGACCGCATGCCAGCCGGGCTGAGATGGTCTTGCATACCCTGGACTGTAGGAGGGCGTTGTCTTTCTACATTGACCGTATGCAGGGGCATCGAAGGGCTGTTCAGCTCCTCGTATCTTTTGACCCTAATAAGCTGGGGTTACCTGTGTCCAAGCGTACCCTGTCCATTTGGGTAGCAGACTGTATCGCTTGGGCGTACAGGGCAGCCGGCCTCTCCTTTCAGGGTCGAGTCACGGCCCACCGTGTCAGGGCAAAGGCTGCGTCAGTAGCTCATCTCCGCTCTGTTCCGTTGGCAGACATCTGCCGGGTCGCTATTTGGTCTTCAAGCCAGACTTTTGCGGCCCATTACTGCCTCGAGAGGGAGTCCCGCAGGGACAGTGCTTTCGGACAGGCGGTACTCCTTAATCTCTTTGAGGTTTAGGCAACTCCTACCCTCCGGCCCTTGTGTTGGGCTACCGTTCGGGGGCGTTCTCAGAGAAGATTCTTATCACGCATGCTGGGGCTCTAGAGGGAGCTTATTTTTCAGCTTTGGGTTCTCGGTAGCCTAGAGCTGGGGAGTCCCATAGGTGAGGACTGACTTCCTGCTTGTTCCTGGAGAAAGCGTAGTTACTCACCTGTAACAGGTGTTTTCCAGGAGCAGCAGGAATCAGTCTTCACGACTCTGCAACTCCAAGGGGAGGAGGGAGTCATATATATATTTCATTTTGTTTTTTTGCTGTCTTTTAGCTATGTCATCAGACTGAGGAAGATGACACCCTTGGGCGGGAAGGGGACTGCCCATGCGCGCTGCATTCCCAAAGGCTTTCCTTGAAAGCTGGGGAAATGCTCCGCACGAGTGTTCCGTCGACGCCGACGTCACCCATATGTGAGGACTGATTCCTGCTGCTCCTGGAGAACACCTGTTACAGGTGAGTTAACTACGCTTTCCCACCATGTCCTGGGAGTTTCTTGACAGTTCCATGAGCAGAAAACCTCTTAACATTGTGAACTGTAGACATTGGAATCCCATAGTCTTTGAAGATGGCCTTGTACCCCTTTGAAGTCTGATATCTGGTGATAATGGCTTTTGTGATGGTCTCAGGAAATTCTTTGAATGAATGTGGAAATTTTAATTATGGATATAGCTGTGGTTTAGCTCTTTCATATGTTACTTGTAATTGTTCACCATGTTATACTGTATTACAGTTGTTTATAATGTAAACCGCTCTGATTACATGATAAAGCGGTATAAAAGACACCTAAATAAATAAAATAGACTAAGCATTCATTGGTTGATTCAAATCATGTGGGTACTGACAATTGATCATAAGTGTGTCTCATGTTACAGCAATGGGAATATGTTTCTTCTGTTCAAACTGATTTGAATTGGTTATTGGGGTGCCAATAGTCATGTTCTCCAAATATACTTTATTATACCAACAATAATGAGGACCAAAAAGGCATGGCTTAACACTTTTTTCTGCTTAAAGCACCAACACCACTGTGGATGTCATTTATGGCATTTTACAACCGCTTCATCGGGGTAAGGCGAGCCCATACTGAATTCGGTGCTGCAGATCATGCAGTGGATCACACCCTTGGACAGATATGCTGAAGGTCCTGAGATCTTTTCTCCCTTTTAAAATTGTATTATGTTTTGGTCCTCATTATTGTTGTTGGTAGAATGAAGTATATTTGGTGGATATATTTTCTCCCTTCATTCTGATATTGTTGAACACTAAGCACGATTCTGTGCAATGAATAGCAGGGATGGACATGCCAACCGGATGTCCATCCCCACTATTCGTGCCTTCCCCCTCTGTGTCTAACTTCCCTGCCGGCTGTGTGGGGAAGTTAGTTGGGGGTGGGGAAGGGGTGACTCGGGGGCGGAGTTAGGGCAGGCAGTGGGCGGTCACCGGCCCTGGACATAAAGGGCCGATTCTAATGTCAGCCCTGTATGTCCAGGGCTGACGACATGTGCGGGGAATGTATTCCACCTCCGAGGTAGAATAACTTCCCTGAACATGTTATATTTTCAATGTCGGGGCACAGATGGGGCAGGGGGGACCGGAGGACATCCCCGCAGCCAAGCCCTGGCCTTAGGAGGCCAGATCGGGAGTCAGGCTGCAGGGAATAAGCTTTTGTTTCTGGCGGCCGGCATTGCGGCTCTTCAGTGGAGCCATGGTGCCATGGCAACATGACGCCATGGCGCCACGGCTCATTGAAGAGCCTTGACTGAGTTAGTCGGGAAGGTCCTGTACGTGCAGGCTGGACTGAATCGCAGACCCAGCCTGCATGTACAGGACTGTTCATGATTCTGATCCCGTGTGCTAGACATGCACTGCGGGATCAGAATTGCGATCCCCTCTGTACGTTCGGCTCAGACCGGATGTACAGAGGGGATCTACATCCGGAACGGAATGAGCCCTTACAGGTTTGAGAATAATCATGTCCTGGCAATGTCCCAGTTTTTTATACTATTTCCTTTATTAACTGATCTTGTTTTATTTGATTCTTTTATGCGTCAAATTTGTGTGCATACATAGTCCAAAGCCATTTCACTATCCTCCTTTTTTAGGAGATACTGGACATTAATGGGTTGAACTGCAGGGGTGCCATTAATGTTGACCATAACTGTACATGAAATGCAATGAGGGCAGATTCGCAAATGGAATTAGAAATCTTTAACTGCAGGCAGTCAAATGCAGAATCTTTTTACAAAAATACTTAACACTGTTAAAATGCACTACGTACCCAAACTTAACCCATACTACTGCTGGAGAGACTGTGATGAAGATGGATTTCTCTCATGTTTGGTGGCAATACTCCGCAATATGGCCCTACTGACAAAGAATAGACTTTGGTAAACAGAATAACAGATCTATACTTGGATAATAAATTATTTCTGTTAGAATATGATAGCACAAACCAGATCGTGTGTGCACTCTCTAAATTGGTACATCAGTTATCACTTGTAGCTAGTATGGTGCTAGCCAAAAACTAGGAACTAAACGAAGGGGACCCTGTGTTGGTGACTAGATAGTACTGTGAAAACCGTAAGATGGAAAGTATGACATCATTTATTAAGAACCAGTATGAGTAGACTAAGCAGATATACTCTATCTCCAGGAACAAGCAGGAATGTAGTCTTCACATATGGGTACGTCGGTACCGACGGAGCCTGCTTGGGAACGTTCCCCAGCGTCCAATTAGAAAGCTTTTGGGAGCATCTCACAGCGCCTGCGTACTGCCTTCCCGCCTTTCCCAACTGCCTCTCTCCAGTTCTTCGTTTTCCGCGGAGCCGGCAGGTCATGTTCCTGTCACCGTAGAAAATTTCCCTTCTATTTTGTGGTCGCATCTGCCTTCCTCGATGCTTTACCGGTACCGCTGTTTTTTCTTTCTTTCTTTTCTAAAAAAAATAAAAAAAAATTCATAGTACTTTTCCCCATTTTTTCCAGGTGCACGCGCCATTTTGGGCCTTAGGCCCAACATTTTTTCCATAATGGAAAAACCCTCCTCTGGTTTTAAAAAGCGCACCAAGTGTGGCGGTACCATCTCCGTCACCGACACCCATGAGTGGTGTCTAAAATGTTTAGGTCCTGACCATTCCATCTCGGAGTGTATGGCCTGTGCCATGATGTCCAAGAGAGGTCGACAGAACCGAGCCGCCAAGCTTAGTACCCTGTTTCCCTCTGATGCAGCTTCGGTGGCATAGATGTCTTCTAGGGCTTCGTCTTCCTCCCGTGGATCTCAGGTAACTAAACATAAGTCTAGCCAGTCCTCAAATGGTAGATCTCCTTCTGAGCATCGAGATGCCTCTGGTGTTGCCCTTGAAGATTCTGCACCGGCAAAATTGCCCCGGCGGGAGGCTTCAGCTTCCAAAGCATTATCGGGACTCCAGGATGTTCTTGAGGCCTCGACCTCGGCAGAACTACTGGTGCCATGCTCTGGGGTACCGACGTTCTTCTCCGGTACCAACATCCAGGCATCGGCAGCGTCGATAGACCAGAGGGTCCTGGTTATTGAATGCAGTCTGGCGGCTCTCCTTGCGGCATCGACACCCTCGGAACCGCGTCATACAGTTCAACCGGTACCGGCACCGACTCCGGCACCGGTACCGGTACCGACAGCATCGGCATCGACATCAGTGTCTGCTTTGCCGGTACCCAGTCATGCAATGCCTTCTGGTACCGTTACACTGGTACCGATTCCCCTTGCTACTGACTTCGGTCAATACGGATATCGGGCTTTTCAAGAGCATCCTGACAGAAGGTACTTTGAGTCCTCAGAGGAATCTGAGGATTTTGACAGTTCTGTCATGCGGGAATACTTCTCCCAGAGGAGCCTTCTTCCCCTAAACGCAGGATGTCTCCTCCAGAGGACATTTCCTTTCAGGATTTCATCAGGGAGGTGGCTCGAGGTCTGTCTATTACTGTGGCACCTGTAACAGAGCCCAGAGCAAAGGAGTTTTGAAATTTTACAATATCCTAAAACTCCTAAGGAGGCAGCTACCTTGCCCATCCATGAGGTCTTGCCACCTCTCCTCATTCTCGTAGACTGGATACTCTGTATCGAGTCCCTCCTTGTCCTGGGTTCCAGAAAACAGCTTCCTCACCACTCTATTGTAGTGGAATCAGCTATGAGAAGGATCAAGAGTGCAAAGAGACATGCCTCTAATCCTCCAGGACGTGAGTGCAGAACTTTGGATGCTTTTGGACGTCATGTCTTCCAAGCTTCCATGCGTTCTGCCAGGATCAGTTCCTATAGTCTCTATATGGGAATGCTCCTGAAGGAAGTCACAGGTGATTTATTTATTTTATTTATTTATTTATTTAGCTGTATTTATATCCCGCTTTTCACCGGGTCAAAGCGGTCAATTGGGGGATACATTTAACACGAGGGGATATGAGACACATACGCTAATACTTACAGGGAACATGGGCAATGGAGGGTTAAATGGCTTGCCCAAGACCACAAGGAGTGCCTGTAGGACTAGAAATCCCAGTCCCTCTGGCCTGAGATTGCTGTCCCCAGGTGGGACTTGAACCCCCGGCCCTCCGGCCTGAAGTACTTTGTCCTAACCACTAGACCACTCCTCCTTTGAGTCCTCTTCTTCCTGAGGATAGAAGACAGGATTTTCTCACATTGGTCAAACATGCCCAAGATGTTTCTTAATTTGTTAACTGTGCAGCTTTTGACTGTTTTGAGTGCATAAACAGAACCTCTGCCATTGCCATAGGTGCACGTAGAATTGCTTGGCTCCAGGCATCTGATCTGGAGCTCTGGGTACAAGACAAACTGGGAAATATTCCTTGTACTGGTGAAAACCTGTTTGGTAAAGATTGGCAGGAAAAGGCCAATGAGTTGGATGCTGACAACTCCACCTTGGATAGATTGTCCAAGTCCACAGCTGATCCTGCAAGAATGGTTTCTTAAAAGATTTCTTTCTTTTCTAAAAAGAAGTAGTAGTATCCTGCTTATTCTCAGCAGGGACGTCCTGCAGGTCAGCTTGTCAGAAAAGGTCAGCAACCACCCAAACAAAGAAAAGCAAAGACTGCTAAGCCTCAGCCGTCCCAGCAGTCTCAGCCTCCACAAGGCCTTTGACTTTCAGCTAGAGAACTTAGCCTTCCTGGCTCTCATGGGACCAGAGCCTTCCACCATTCCAGGAAGGTTGTGTCACTTTGCCCCCAGATGGGGGCAAATAACAGCAGAGCATTGGACACTCTCCGTCATAAAAGAGGGGTACAAGCTTCATTTTTCAAGCATGCTCCCTCCCACAATGATAAGGCAGTTCAATTCTCCGACCTCTCTCATCAACCTGTTAGCTCAGGAGGTCACTATGCTTCTTGCCCAAGGGGCAATAGAAGAAGTACCCATCCATCAGCAGGGTACAGGGTTTTACTCCCCCTATTTCCTTATCCCAAAGAAAACAGGGGGATACAGACCTATCTTGGACCTCAGAGAGTTGAAGAAATTCCTGGTCAAAGATAAATTCAAGATGATTTCTCTCGGAACTCTGCTGCCATACCTTCAGAATCAGGATTGGCTTTGTTCTCTAGATCTCAAGGATGCGTACATCCATGTTCTTATCCATCCAACTCACAGAAGGTTCTTTCGGTTCCTTTTTCAAGGAAAGCACTACCAGTACAGGGTGCTTACTTTTGGCCTGGCCTCAGCACCAAGAGTGTTCACGAAATGCATGGCTGTGGTAGCAGCATTTCTCCGCACTCTAGGGATATTCGTCTTCCCCTACTTAGACGACTGGCTCATTCGAGCCCCAACAGAGTCAGAGGCTAGGACTTCTCTATCCTGCACAATGCGTATCCTTCAGTATTTGGGTCTGGTAATAAACATCCCAAAATACAGTCTAACTCCCACTCAGTCTTTAGAGTTCATAGGAGCTTTGCTGGAGACCAGAAAGGCAAGGGCCTTTCTCCCCCAGGCCCGCTGCCTTCGCATGGTGCAGTTAGCTTCTCAAGCAATGCTAAAGCCTCATCTCACTGCCCGAGAAATGCTACAACTACTAGGCCACATGGCATCTACTGTGCATGTGGTTCCCTATGCCTGCCTCCATATGAGGGCAGCCTAGTGGACTTTATCCACTCAATGGACCCAGGCATCAGGATGCCTGTCAGACAAAATAGAAAACACAAGTCGCCTTATTTTGTCCCTCCAGTGGTGGATGTCCACTCAAAACCTGTTGCTGGGGTCCCCGTTTCAAGGACCCTTACCCCAAGCAACTCTCACAACAGATGCTTCTCGTATGGGTTGGGGAGCTCATTTTCAAGACCTCTCCACCCAAGGCACCTGGTCTCCACAGGAGGTTCATCTACATATCAACCTCTTGGAGCTCAGAGCAATCTTCCTTGCTCTTCGAGTGTTCCACACCCTGCTCAGCTACAAGACAGTCCTCATTCATATGGACAATCAAGTAGCCATGTTCTACGTGAACAAGCAGGGGGGAACAGGCTCTCTGTCACTTTGCAACGAAGCTTTGCGACTATGGGCCCTCGCCAGAGAGCATCAGATTCATCTCCTGGCAGTGTATCTTCCAGGCATACAAAACTCTTGGCCAGACAGACTCAGTCGAGTTCTGCTTCCACACGATTGGTCTCTGCATGCAGACCAGGTGGACAAGATTTTTCAAATTTGGGGAACCACGGACATAGACCTCTTTGCAAGTCTGTGGAATGCCAAACTTCCCCGGTTCTGTTCCAGAATTCCGGCTCAGGCCAGGGATGCTTTCCTCCTTTACTGGGGTCAAGACTTCCTTTATGCCTTTCCACCCATTCCCCTAATTCCCAAGACCCTGTTCAAGCTTCAGAGAGACAGAGGCCATATGATTCTCATAGCTCCACATTGGCCACTGCAGGTGTGGTACCCTCTACTTCTACATCTCTCTCAAGCTCTCTCCCTGGAGTTAGGGTCTGCTCCAGATCTCCTATCTCAGGAGGATGGAATGTTATGGCTTCCCAATCCCCAGTCTCTACATCTCAGGGCTTGGTTGCTGAAGGCCTAGATCTCCATGATCTTAATCTCCCTCAGCAAGTAAAAGATGTTCTTTTTGCTTCCAGGAAACCTTCCACAAGACGCTCTTAAGCTTTCAAGTGGAAAAGGTTTACCATATGGTGTTCGCAGAAGGGTCTTAACCCCCTTGCGATACCTCTGGAATCATTGCTGGAGTATCTCCTTCATTTATCCAATGCAGGACTTAAGACTAACTCAGTAAGAGTCCATTTGAGTGCTATTGCAGCTTCCTTTAAGCCTCTAAATGGACAGCCTATTTTCTCTCATCCCCTTATAGCAAGGTTTATGAGAGGCCTTCTAACTAAGCCTCCCATTAGGCCACCACCGGTGGCATGGGACTTTAAACCTGGTTCTTGGGCAGCTCATGAAGCCACCTTTTGAACCTTTAGCTACTACCTCCTTGAAATTTCTTTCTTGGAAAGTTATCTTTCTCATTGCAATCACATCAGCACGTTGCATCAGTGAGTTGCAAGCACTAGTAGCTGATCCACCTTATACAAGGTTCCATCATGACAAGGTAGTCCTTAGGACTCATCCACACTTTATGCCGAAGGTGGTCTCGCCTTTTCATCAAAACCTAGCGGTCTACCTACCTGTGTTTTTTCCAAGTCCTCATGCATCAAATGCAGAAAGGAACCTTCATACTTTGGACTCTAAAAGAGCTTTATCCTTTTACTTACAAAGAACACAGCAACATAGAAAGTTCTCTCAACTCTTTGTTGCTTTTGATCCTTCTCTTTTGGGACTTCCAGTCTCCAAGAGAACACTATCTAACTGGATTGCTCAGTGTATTTCCTTTGCCTATCAGAGTAAGAATCTTCCTCTGGAGGGCCATGTCACAGCTCACAATGTGAGAGCCATGGCAGCTTCAATGGCTCATCTGCACTCTGTGTCTATCGACAACATTTGTCGAGCAGCCAACTGGGCCTCGGTTCATACCTTCACAGCCCATTACTGCTTGGACAAGGACTCCCGCCAGGTTGCCTTGTTTGGTCAGGCTGTTCAACACCTCTTCCATACCTAATCAACTCCTACCCGCCATCCCTGTTGGATGCCAGAGATCCATGGGGGGAAGTGGAGGCCTGGTTCAGGGGCACACAACTTCTGGGGCCTTATCCCTGGCTTATGCTGCTTGGGAGTCCCCATATGTGAAGACTACATTCCTGCTTGTTCCTGGAGACAGCATAGTTACTCACCTGTAACAGGTGATCTCCGGGAACAGCAGGAATTTAGTCTTCACAACCCAATCACCTCCCAAAGGAGTTGTATCTCTCTATCTTTCCCTTTCCCTCTCTCTCTTTTTGTCTCAGCTTTAAAACTCAACTGGAGAGAGGCAGTTGGGAAAGGCGGGAAGGCAGCACGCAGGCGCTGTGGGATGCTCCCAAAAGCTTTCTAATTGGACGCTGGGGAGCGTTCCCGCGCAGGCTCCGTCGGTACTGACGTACCCATTTATGAAGACTAAATTCCTGCTGTTCCCGGAGATCATCTGTTACAGGTGAGTAACTATGCTTTTCCTACCTCTTGCAAAGAAAAGACTGTTTTCTGCAAATTTGCAATAAATTGATTTCTCACAAAGGGTCTTGGACATTCAAACTATAAAGCAACCAAAAGTTATGAAATGAAAACTAAAGAAGTTTCCAGATCTCTGATCCCCTTCTGAAATAACCTTTTACCCTTATAAATACAGGAAGGCAGAAATACAATGGTAGTACCTTGTTTGTTTCACTACCATTACACCATATCTTGTAAGAGAGCTGATCTGGAAATGTATAAATGAGATGAGAACACACCCCCTGGAGTAATGAGAATACTTTTGTAATAAGAAATATTTATAGACCAAACTCATGAAGCCTGCCTATCGCAATACCATAATTGCATTACAAATCCTTTTGGTGATGTATATTTAATAGTCCAATAATAAGAGAAAAAAAAACTTGATGTAAAACCTGTTAAAATAAAGGGTGAAGAGTGGAAAATGGCCTCATGATTGTGTTATGCTGTGACTCATCTGTGCAAATTAAACATTTAAATTATCTTCCTAAAGAAATGCTCTGGGAGACCAGACTTGTTTATGTTCACTCCCCCCAAAATGTTTTTGTAGTGATTAAATCATTTTGAAACTATTTAATTGCTATCCACAGGATTATTTTGACATTTCAGGCTGGTGTGATTTCTATTAAAGAAGCCTCCTGGAGCTTTCCTGAGACACTGCTGCTCTCAGAAGGGAGAAGAGGTGATGAGGTTTCTTGGGCTCTAAAGCTTCCATCTGAGGTGGGGGGGGGGAGGGGGAATTGTTTATACTTCCCATTCCTAGCTTAATCATTAAATGGTAGATGCAGAAATAGACTCTAGGGCACTGTTTTTTTTTTTTTTCATTTATACGTGTATAATAAATTTTTCTCTGGGAACAAGCAGGTCAGCGCCGATGGAGCCGGCGTGGTAACCTCTCCCCAGCTTTCAAAGAAAGACCCTGGGAGATGTATCCTGCATGCGTGGTCCCCTTCCCGCCCAAGGGTGCCATCTTGCCTCAGTTTCCTTTTTTCCATGGAGCCCATTAGACGTGTGTCTGTTCCCCTGGAAAAAGTTGGCGATTTTTGTTGTCTTTTTTTCCTTTCTTTGTTAGTGTACTGGTGCCTTTTCCTGCCCTTGAACCCACTTGCCTTGGCATTACGTCCTCTGGTTCTTTTTTCTAATTACGTTTTCATTTGGCATGAGTTCACACCTTTTTCTCGGCTGAGCCTGGTGAATTTGACCTCGTGGGCGCCATTTTCCCTGCCATGGCCTCTGCCAGTGTGGCTTCAAGCCGTGAGACAGCTGCACTCATAGTATGTCGTGCACGGATCCACACAACTGCTGCCTTCGATGCCTCAGGCCGGACCATGATTCCTTGGTCTGTGGTTTCTGTAAGCAGATGACCCCTAAGGCTCTCAGGAAACATCAGCAGCAGCGTGAGTCGGTTTTTCAGAAGACCATCTTGGCCCAGGAGTCCTCCGCGAGAGCCTGCTTCAATACTCCTTTCAGGACCTCGAGCACCTACAAAGACTGTGCGGCCTCAGGGACCTGGGACCACGGAACCTCCAGACAGAGCTCCCATGTTGAGGATCGCACCATAAAGGGTTGGAAGACCTCATGGACCCTGTCAGGTGACAAGTCGGGGAAAGTGGGGAAATTCAATAGGTCCCAGTTCCGCAGCCCTTGACAGAAGGTAGAGGGTGATGGCAAGGAGCAGCCATCCAAGTTGCCTCACCTGGAACTATCCATTCCCCGGGACCAGTCTCAGACCCCCGAGGCCATCCTAGTCAAGAACTCCCCCCCTTGACAGAGCCGGTCAAGGGCCTGAATTCCTCGGTGCCCCTGCCGAAGGCTGCAGAGCCATCTGGTCTTGAGGCAGGGGCACCGAGGAATGCAGTTTGTTTGCCTTCATGGCCCAGCAGGGGGCTCTGATATCCGGGCCCTTCGGGTCATCACTTCCAATCACCGGGCCCTCCACTGTGAGGGACTCCCAAGAGGTGAAACTGATCCTTGAGTGTCACCGGCCTCAAGAGACGTCTCTGTCCCAGTCCTCGGGGCCGGGGTCCTCACTGCTCAGTGCCTTCTGCTCTGAGCACCTAGTTTCAGAGGACCTCTGATGTCCTCTGAGTGGACTCTAATTTCAGATCCATCCCCACCAGAGTTGAGGTGCCAGCTTTCTCGACTTCGTGCGGGACATGGCCAAGACTCTGGCCTTCACCACAGAGTCAGAGGAGGACCCTTGCAAAGAGGACCTCAAGATCCTCCAGTATGAGGCCCCCACCAAAAGAGGTGCTCCCAGTGCCTGTTCCTCCCTCCTTTTCCAGAATGGCTGCTCTTCTGCATGTGGGACACCCCCACATCGGTGCCCATAGTTAGCAGAAGGCTGGACTCGATGTACCAGGTCCGCTTGAGCCCTGGCTTTCAAAAAGCACAACTGCCTCACAACTCCATGGTGGTGGAGACGGCCATGCGGAGGCTCAAGAGCCAAAAAATGCACTACTCTTTGTCCCTGGGTAGGGAGGCCCACACCATGGGCAGAAAGTGCTACCAGGGCACGATGCTCATCGGCTGGATCCAGGTTTACTAGTTGTACATGGGCATGTACCTTCGAGACTTGAAGAAGGACATCACCGGGTTCTCGGGTGTTCTCTCTGAGGGAACCTCCTGCAGCAGTTCTGGATCCTGGTCTCAATGGCTTTGAGTCAGTGGCTACAGTAGCTGCAGTGGGCAATAGTGCCAGGCGCCAGGTTTGGTTACAGTCCTCCAAATTGGAGCAATGAGTCCAGGACATATTGGTTGATGTCCCTTACCATGGAGAGAACCTCTTTGGCAAACCCATGACAGACAAGGCCGCCAAGTTGGAGTCAGAGTTCCTGAGTAGGGACCAGGCTCTCCAAGAATACCGCTGACCCAGCAGGTTGGAGGCAGTTCTCCACACACTGGACTGTAAGTGGGCACTTGCCTTTTATCTCAGGCACACCAAGGAGCACTGCTGAGTTCAGATCTTTTCCTTCGACCTCAATTTGTTGGGTGCTGCAGTCTCTAAGCGGGCCTTGTCATACTGGGTCACTGACTGTATCGCTTTCACATATGAGCAGGCTGGTCTCGCTGGAGTGCCATGTCATGGCACACAGCATCTGGGCCGTAGTGGCCTCTGTAATGAACTTGCACTCTATTCCCTTGTCGGAAATCTGACGGGCCGCCACATGGTCCTCGGTTCACACTTCTGCAGCTCATTACTACCTGGAGAGAGAGTCCCATCGGGACAGCGCCTTCAACCAAGCAATACTCCGCCATTTGTTTGGGGTATAGGCAACTCCTGTCCTCTGGCCCTTTGTTGTGTTCAGGCTACCGGAGCATTGGCTCCTAGCTGGGCACTTGGGCTGCTCGGGAGTCTGTTATCTCTCGACTCACCGCTGCTGCTCACAGTTCCCCCTTTTTTCTGGTCACCTGTGAGCATTTTACAGGTTTTTTGGTAGCCTGTAACTAGGGAGTCCCATATGTGAGGACTGCTTTTTGCTTGTTCCTGAAGAAAGCATAGTTACTCACATGTAACAGGTGTTCTTTGGGGACAGCAGGAATTGGTCCTCACAACCTTCTTTCCTCCTCATGGAGTTGCTTTTTCTCTTCATCTTCTGCTATGATATCATACTGAGGCAGGAAGGGGACCACACGTGTGATACATCTCCCAGGGGCTTTCTTTGAAAGCTGGGGAGAGGTTACCACGTGGGCTCTGTTGGCACCGATGTTACCCATATGTGAGGATTGAGTCCTGCTGCCCTGGAGAACACCTGTTACCGGTGTATAGCTATGCTTTAATTCTCACTGTTAGGAGAAAAGTACACAGGTATATGTATTGATGTGTATCTTTTGCAGCATTTGTGATCCATTCAAGGTACTGCAGTAGATAAAAGTTAAATGATTGATTTAGCCAAAACTGTGTGTTGTGTTACAATCTACACAAGTTACCTAGTGGTTAGAGCAATGGGCTGTGAGCCAGGGAAGCAAAGGTTCAAATCCTATTTCTGCCATTGACACTACTTGTGATCTTGTACAAGTCACCATATCTCTCGTTGCCCCAGGTACCCACTTAGATTGTAAGCTCTTTGAGACAGGAATATTCCATACCTGACTTCTTATCACCACTATGCAATGTTACATCGAGTAGCACTATAAAAATAAGTTTTATTTTATTTATTTAGTATACATTTGTATACCGCTACTTCCAGCGATCAGCAGCGGTTTTTGATTACAGATTGGAAATTGTCAAATCATGACAGGAAATTTTTGAGGTATAAACACACATTGATTAGACAGGAAAGCACAGCACACAGAACTATTTTACAGGGAACATGGGCTATGGAGGGTTAAGTGGCTTGCCCAAGACCACAAGGAGCACCTGTGGGACTAGAAACCCCAGTCCTTCCGGCCCAAGGTTGCTGTCCTCTAGTGGGATTTGAACCCCCGACCTTCCGGCCCGAAGTACCTTGCCCCAACCACTAGGCCACTCCTCCACTCCACTTGTATACTGGGATATCATCTACTTTATTGTAACCACCTGGAAATCCTACAGTATATAACTTTAAAAAAAAAATAAATTGTGTATCATATAATAATGTACTGTTGTACAGTATGTACCTTATCACAGAATTTTGTAGTTATGTAGAAGACTTCATATGCAGATATTGGGCACCTAAGAACAGATAGATAATAGGGTTGAATTAGCACACATTTGAAATGACAGAGAGAAGCATTGACAGTTGGAGCTGTTGCTTGTAAGTTTGCCATCTTGTGCTAATTCAGTCTTCTGTGTGTGTGTATTACTGATATAGAAAAAAAGATGTACATATACTTGTATTTCTTGAACAGTTCTTTCAAGTGGTGTAGGTAAAGCATGTCTGTCTTCTTAGTGCACCCCTTCCCATAAAAGAAAGGAAGGGGTCCAAAACTAATGAGGCTGTAGCTTTGTATTGTTTCTTAATATTTCCATGGCCTTTTCTCTAAACCTTTCATATTACCTTCTCTGAAAAATCCACTTAATTTCCTCTCTATACTTTTACAACATGTATGCTGGTTGGATAAAGAGGGAGTAGTGGCCTAGTGGTTGTGGCATGGGTTCAAATCCCATTAGAGGACAGCAACCTTGGGCTGGAAGGACTGGGGTTTCTAGTGCCACAGGTGCTCCTTGTGGCCTTGGGCAAGCCACTTAACCTTCCGTTGCCTCAGGTACAAAAAGAAAAACAGATTGTGAGCCCTTTGGGGACAAGGGAAAAATATATATACAGTACCTGAATGTACACTGCTTTGACTGGTAGAAAAGAGTATATAAGCCTAGATAAATAAATAAAAGAATTTATATCATACTGGACATAGCAGATTTCTTTGGTAGCCTTTGACTTAAGTGACTTTTACGTCTTTCAGTTACTTGTAAGCCTTGTTTGTACAACTTGTGCATTCACACTGTCATGTGAATCAACAATAGGATATGGAACTACCAGAATATACGGCAGAGAGATTAATTCTCTCTCAAGACTTAGTGATAATGCAGGTATCCACAAGGTCAGGTTATGAGACAGGCTACAGTGGTAGAACAGATTTAATGGCTGGACCTGTTTGGCAGGCTGCATTCTGTAATAACTAGAATTTGTAGTAGAAAAGCTAGCTGGTGTGCCATGTGAAGGAGCTGAGAGGCTCGCTCACAGCAGCTGTTTGGGTCCTATCTGTTAGAATCAAGCTAGCAGCTGTGTCTGGAAGGCTGCAAATTTTGTAACTAACTACAAGCCCTAACTGAAATGGAGACAATGCAGGAGACTTCGAAAGCCAGATGCTTTTATATGGTGCTAGTATTACTGGCTATTTGGATTATTATAGAGCCTTATAGTAAGGTACTGAAAAAATGGGTACTGGAAAGAACCAGGTGGGTGTCGGGGAAAGATCTTTGCTGTTACCTGGGAGTTGCCGCGGGCGTTTCTGCTGCGGAGCAGTGTAGCAGGTGGGAGCCGGGTCCCTGCTGGATCAGCTGCAGGCATTGGAAGGACGCCCTTGGTGCTGAGGACCCCCCCGAGCCCTACAAAGACCAGCGGGTGCTACACGCGGCCGCGTGTTTCGTGGCCTGCGTGGTCATGTCCTAAGGGGTGTGTCACAAGGGGTTTGACACGCTCCTTATGTGCTCCTTCAGTACTCCTGAGGGTTCATGATCACCGATAGTGTAAGTGTGATTGCTGATGGGGAAAAGAAAGGCGAAGGGGGCAGGTAAGCCTGCCGCCGATGCAGGACTATGTGGTAAGATAACTGGCCCCATGGATAAGCATCTTACTCCCCTGCTATCTGCTAATCAATCTTCGGACGGGGCGTCTTTAAGCCCGGAGATCCGAACGCCACCTCCCTTTCCTCCGCTTCCGCATTCTTCTACGTTTTTGGATACATCTCTCCATGTTCAAGCTCCGATACTCTCTCCTGTGGACCCAGCTGTGGTGGAAGAAGGGAATGCCCCCTTATCTCAGGAGGTGACTCTTTCTGATATTTGGTCAGCACTGCAAAGGATTGATAGTCGACTGTCTATGACTGTCTCTTCTTTATGCAAGTTTACTCATTCGGTAGTGGATAAAGTACAAGTTATAGATTATCAATTGGCTTCTACTTCTAAGTCGCTTGCCCGCGTTGACTCATTGGTCCAGTCGTGTAGTGACACTAATCTTTCTTTTATAAAGGATGTTTCCTTGCTTTCTTGTCGACTGGAGACACTTGAGAATCAACAGCGGGCAAGAAACTTACGTTTCTTGAATTTTCCTCAAACCCATTTGCTTTCCTTTGATGTTTTGTTGAAAAAGTATTTTTCTGAGATTTTGCAAATAAGGGAAACTATAGACACAGTTCAAATGTATTGTATTCCTTTTTCTGTTCCACTGACTTCAGAGGTGGTGGAGTGCAAAAGAAAGAGAGGCAAAAGTAGTACTTTACATGGGTGCTTTGACAGCAGCTGAGATGTATCCCTAGCAATGTGGACAGAATAATGGAGCATATGGAATGGGACAGATACTTATTTTTTATCATTATCTACGTTGGTGGTGGTGGTGTGCTATGTGTGTTGGTGCTATATGCTTGTCTGTGCATGCCAAAGCTTCTTCAAAGCAGATGAAACAAGGTGAGGCAAAATGCTGGCCACTGTTGCACAATGGGTAGACCGTCTTAGGCTGCAATGGCCTTTTCTATGCATATTTTTGTGTTTCTGGGGTGTGGTTTCCTCAGGCTGTTCTGAAGATCGATCACTTTGACTAGTATGTAACAGAATCCTGTAAGCTGTCTTATATTAACTATTGTTTCTTGACCTGATCAAGACACATGTAAAACATTTAGTCATGAGTAAGTGGCTAGAATTTTCTGTATCCCTGCCCTCAACATTCCCTTGTGTTGAGGCTGTGTGTGTTAATAAAGAATAGAAAAGCATATTTAAAAGAAAGGAAGCTTTCTATTGGAACTGCTGGAAAGGCGGGAAGTGTAGTGGTTAAGGGTAGGGTTAGGGCAGGAGGGGGTGGGTGGGAGAGGAGGAGTTGTGATTGTGAAATGTTAAGTGCCATCGAGTCAGTGTTCGACTCATGGTGACCCTCTGGATAGTTGTCCTAAATTATGTTTGGTCTTCAGTTAGGCGGCTCATTGTTGACAGACTGGCACCCGTAGCTGCTTTTACTGTATTGATCCATCTCATTGCTGGCCTTCCTCTTTTGCTTTGACCTATCTTGCCAAGCATGATGTCTTTCTCTAATTATATCTCTCTTCACATGATGTGTCCAAAGTATGAAAGTCGAAGTCTTGTCATCTGAGCTTCTAAAGAAAACTAAGGTTTGATCTCCTCTAGTATTGACTGGTTTGTTCTTTGGGCAGTCCATGGTTTGTGCAGTATTCGCTGCCAGCACTATAGGCATCAATTTTCTTCCTGTCTATCTTTTTCAATGTTCAATCTGCGCATCCGTATGATATTGAAAATACCATGGCTTGAACGAGTCAAATCTTTGTATGGAGAGAGACATCTCTGCTCTTGAGAATCTTGTCTAGGTCCTTCATAGCCATTCTGCCAAGAGCAATGTGTTGTCTGATTTCTTGACTGCTTGTTGCTTCTTTATTGATAGTTGATCCAAGTAGGTTAAAGTTGTCCACTATTTCAATTTCCTCTCCATCAGCAATGAACTTATTGATTTTGCCAGTTGTCATGACCTTTGTCGTCTTTACATTAAGGTGCAGGCCCATTTTAAGATTGTCCTTGATCGTGAGAAGCAAATGTTTCAGATCATCTTCACTTTCAGCCAGTAATGTGGTATCATCAACATAACGAAGGTTGTTGAGTCTTCCACCAATCTTCACACCTCTGCCTTCATACATTCCTGCTTCTCTGATTTGTTCTGCATATAAATTAAAGATGTAGGGGGGAAGTATGCAGCCTTGTTGTACACCTTTGCTGATTTTAAACCATTCTGTTATTCCTTGTTCCGTTCGAACCTTTGCTTCTTGATTAATGTACAGATTGTGCAAGAGAACGATCAGGTGTTCTGGTGTGGCCCAGAGTTTTCTCATGGTTTACACAGTCAAAAGTCTTGCTGTAGTCAATAAAGCACAAATAGATATCCTTTTGATATTCTTTAGTTTTTTCAAGGATCCATCTCACATATGCGATATCTCTCATTCCTTGACCTTTCCTGAACTTCAGGTGGTTCTCATTCCAGGTATGGTTGTAGTCTCTGTTGAATAATCTTAAGTAGAATCTTGCTGGCATGTGGGATCAAAGCAATTGTGCAACAATTCTCACAGTAAGTTGCATCACCTTTCTTTAGTATTGGTATATAAACAGATCTTTTCCAGTCAGTTGGCCATGATGATGTCTTCCAAATTTCCTGGCAGAGCCTTGTAAGTATGGTAACAGCTGCATCAGATTGCTGTAATACTTTTATGGGAATACCATCAATGCCTGGTGCTTTGTTCTTTGATAAGGCTTTCAATGCTGCTTCCAATTCTTCCTTTTATCACCAATGGTTCCGGATCATAAGGTTGAAACGCCTGTTGGTCCACTTGATTTTTGTCATATAAAAACTCTGTATATTCTTTCCATCTTTTCTTGATCTTCTCAGCATCATTCAACATAGATCCTTGAGCATCTTGTAACATTCCAGTGCAAGGCTGGAATTTTTTCTTTAACTCTGGTAGTTTTAGGAAAGCCGATCTTATTCTTCCTCTAGTTTCTGCTTCTATTTCCTTGCATGTCATTGTAGTATTTATTTTATTTTTTATTTAAACGGATTTGGTATACCGCTTTCTCATGAAATCAAAGCGGTTGTCACAGCAAACAAATCAATGAAATAGGTGTTGTCAGTAGCATGCAGTGGGTGATTCGTCACAGTGTGCTGTGTGAGAAAGTGTGGTTGATTTTGATGTGAAGCTATATACATTGTGTGTTTATGATTCATATTTACAGTTACATATTTACAATGATGGCTGTATTAACTTAAATGGTTGGTTAGAGTCATTCTGTGAGGTTCTTGAAATGGTTTCTGAATAGATCGGTTTTAAGCTGCTTTCTGAATTCTTTGATGTCTTTTGTTGCTCTGAGGTGGTCAGGGAGAGAGTTCCATATGGCTGGGACTGCCAGGGTGAAAGCTCTTTTTGATGTGGCTTGGTTTGTCCTGGTGTAGTCCTTTGGGGTTCTGATGTTTGATGTTCCCTTTCTTCTTGGTCTTTTGCTATCGTCAGCTGTTATGAGCTGTTGTAGGTTGTCTGCGGATAGGTTGTTTATTATTTTGAATGTGGTTAAGAGAACTTTGTAACGGACTCGGGAGCTGATTGGTAGCCAGTGGAGGTTGTATAGTATGGGTGTGATATGTTCGTGGGTTGTACTGTCTGTTATGAGTCTTGCAGCAGTGTTTTGTGCTATTTGAAGTGGTTGTGTAGATTATTTTGGGAGTCCAAGGTAGATGTGGTTGCCGTAGTCCAGGGTGGGGGTGATGATGGCCTGGCAGACTGTTCAAAATTGCTCAGGAGCAAGGATGGGTTTGAGTCGTCTGATTGTCCTCATCTTGACATAGGCGCTCCTAGTGGTCTTCGCAATGTGGGATTGAAGGTTGAGCTCCCTGTCAAGAGTTATTCCCAGGTATTTTATTTCTTGTTTTATTGGGATGGTAGCATTGTTTAGGTCGATGGAGGGTGTGGGTGTGAATGTTTGGTCTCTTGTTATGATCAGCGCTTCAGTTTTGTTATAGTTTATTGCTAAATTGTTTTCTTGCAGCCAGGTTGTCATCTCTTCAAAGCAGTTGGCTATGTTGTTGTAGTCCGGTTTGTTTAGATTGATTGGTGTGAATATCATTATGTCGTCTGCATATATGGTGTATTGTATATTGAATTTCCTGGTGATTGTGCAGATGGGTTGTATGTAAAGGTTGAAGAGCAGAGCTGAGAGTGATGAACCTTGTGGGACACCCTGAGTGACGCTGATGGGTTGAGAGGTCTTTGATCCACATCTGACCTGGAGCTGTCTGCCCTTTAGGTATGATGTAAACCATTTCAGGGTGGTGTCGTGTAGGCCCGCTTCTTCGAGTCTTGTTAGAAGTGTTGAGTGGCATACGGTGTCGAATGCTGCGGAGATGTCCAGGAATATCATGAGTACGCCCATTTTGGAGTTGTCGATTGTTCTTAACAGACTGTCGAATAGTTGTGTCAGTAGAGTTTCAACCCCGTGGTTGGGTCTGAATCCGTGTTGGCATGGGTCGAGGGGGTGGTGTATGTCTAGATGTTGTAGTTGATGCTGGACTACTTTCTCTATGATTTTTGCCAGGAAAGGGATGCTTGAGATGGGCCTGTAGGCTGCGGGGTCTGTTTTTGGTAGGATGGTTTTCTTTGGGATCGGACATACAGTAGCTAGTTTTAGTGTGTTTGGTATTATTCCTTCTGTGAGAGAGTTTTGTAAGATCTTCCGTATTGTTTGGGTCAGTTCTGCCTTTGATGCTTTAATCCATGATACTGGGCAGGGGTCGGTGGGACCGGTGCTGGTGTTGAGGTCGGTGATGATCTTCGATAGCTGTTCCTTTGACGGGATGTTGAAGGCACCCCAGCTCTGTTCTCTTGAGGGGGCCCCGTCTATAGTGTTCTTGTTGCTGCTTTTGGGTGGTGCGGTGAATTTGTTGGTAAGGTGGTCTGCATAGGTCTGAGGATCTATTTGTTGTTCATTTCTGTTGAGGGGTTCTTTGGTGAGTTTCTTTATTACCTCGTAGAGTTCACGGGGTTTGTTGGTGGACTGTAGGATGAGGTTTGTGTGGTATTGTCTCTTTTGGCTGTTAATGAGGTTGTTGTAGTCGTTTTGTTTTGCCTGGTATTTCTTTTGAAGGGGGGTTGATTTGTTGCGTCTCCATCGTCGTTCCAGTCGTCTCAGTTCCCTTTTTGCTATGCGTATTGTGTTGGAGTACCATGGTGTGGAGCTGGGTCTTGTGGCACTGGCCTGAAGTGTTTTGAGTTGGAGAGGTTTGGCGGCAGTTGATATGTCATTCCATTCAAGGATTTGCTCTTCTATGTCTGTCGTTTTGGTGGTGAGGAGGGGTAGTGTGTCTTTTGTGAATTGTTCCTTGTTGTAGGATTTGAATCTTCTGGTAGGTGGTGGGTTCTCGTTGGGAATTCTTGTGGTTTTTGCTTGTAGTTGAATCCGTATTAGGTAATGGTCTGACCAGGGTACTGGTGTGATGTGGGGTCCTGTTATGAGGTTTTTGGTGTTTAGGCTATTTGGGGTGAAGATGAGGTCGGGGGAGTGTCCGAGCCTGTGAGTTGGTGCTTTGATCATTTGGGTAAACTGGAGGGAGTCCATGGCGTTCAGGAAGGCTTCTGCTTCACCTCTGCTGGTGGATCTTAGGTTGAAGTCTCCGAGTACTATGAGTTGTTTGTGAAGGTTGTTGACTGAACATATTGCCTCTAGAATTTCTGATGTTTCTTCCGATGTGGAGTTTGGAGCTCTGTAGGAGAGGCATATTGCTAGGTTTGCATTTTCGATGATGATTGTATTGCAGTGGGTTGTGCTCTTCGAGAGTTTGGTTTTTAGCTTTAGGCTGGTCTTTGCGATGATCAGGGCTCCACCTCCTCTTCTATGAGTGCGAGGGCAGTTGAATGCTGTGTGTGTGTCGGGGACTAGCTGGTTGAGTAGCACGTTGTCGGTTGGTGAGAGCCAGGTCTCCGTGATGCATAGTATGTCCGGTTGCTGGTCATTCAGGTGGTCTGAGATGATGTTTATCTTATTTCGTATTGATCTTGCATTGATGAGGTCTATGGCAATGCATGTGGTTTGGTTTGTGGTGGTGGGAGCGTGAGTGGAGGTATTTCTTTTGTTCTTGACTATTTTGCTGTGTTTTGAGGTTTTGTGTGTGTTGTGGGTCTGCTTGAGCTCCTGGTGAGGTATATAAGTTATGATGGGTTGGGGTAGGATCCAGTGTGTGTTGGTAGGGTTGCATGGTGGGTTTGTGTATTGTGGGATGAACTGTGTTGCCAGGAGTAGCAACGGTAGGTAACGGGTTCCAACCATCTTGTGTTACCTTTTGATGCTGTTAGGTTGATTTGCCTTGCTGTTGGGGCTTCTGTGTTTCTGGCCAGTGTTTTCCTTGTTGACGTGGGTTATCTGTGACTTCTTGTAGAGTTTGTTGCTTTTGTGTTGCTTCCTCTATTCTCTGTTCTCGCCTTTGTGCCTCGCCTAAGGGCCACGCCAAAGGGCCCTCTGGCGAGGCCCTCAGGCGCGGGCCCGCAAGGCGTGGACGCGCCCTGTTGGGAGGCTGCTTTTATGTCCCCTGTTGTTCCTACTGCGGTGCTCCCACTGCCCCAATTGGGCAGGAGCTTCTGAGCGGGAGGGCTTCCTGCTCAGGCGCTCTACCCCGATCGGGGGAGCTTCGGTGAGCTGCGGGCTGGTGAGTGGGGAAAAAGCGGCTCCCTTGGGGTTGGGAGGCTGCTTTTATGGCCCCTGTTGTTCCTCCTGCAGTGCTCCCACTGCCCCAATTGGGCAGGAGCTTCTGAGCGGGAGGGCTTCCTGCTCAGGCGCTCTACCCCGATCGGGGGAGCTTCGGTGAGCTGCGGGCTGGTGAGTGGGGAAAAAGCACTAGCACTTTTTCTTGCCCTGTCTTGCTGCATGTTGGAAATCTCTGAGTTCTGTGATTCTTTCTTTCTTCTCTGGCTTTAGCTTCTCTGCATTTCTGGGCAATTTTCAGAGTTTCTTCCAACAACCATTTTGGCCGTTTTTTTTTTTTTTACGTTTTCTAGAGATTTCTTGCTTTCTTCCAACACAGCCTTCTTGATGTCATTCCATACCATTTCTGGAGCTCTGTCATTTGCATCTAAAACAGCAAATTGATTTTGCAGCTGTCTTTAAATTCCAGTGGTAGATTCTCAAGGTTATATTTTGCTACATTCATGAGTGGCTTGCTCTTTTTCAACTTTTAGCTTGAATTTGCATACTAGCAGTTGGTGATCTGTATCATTCAGCTTCAGGTTTTGTCTTTGTTGATGTTATAGAGCTTTTCCATCGTTGACTTCCACAGATGTAGTCAATTTGATTTTTGTACAATCCATTGGGTGAAGTCCATGTGTAAGTCACCGCTTGTGTTGCTGGAAGAAGATGTTTGAGATGAATAGACCGTTGGTCTTGCAGAATTCTGTCAATCTTTCTCCAGCTGCATTTCTGTTGCCAAGTCCATATTTTCCAACCATTTTGCCTTCTTTTTTGTTGCCAACTTTTGTATTCCAGTAACCCATGACTGTCAGGATATCCTGTTTGCATGTACTGTCAATTTCAGCTTGTACTTGTTCATAGAACTCATCAATTGCATCCTCTTCTGCATCTGCTGTTGAGGCATATGCTTGAATTATAGTTGTGTTGATAGGCATTCCTCGTAGATGAATAGCGATTAAGGGTTCACTGACTACATTGTATTTCATTACAGTTCTTGCAAGTTTCTTCTTTATTATATAAATGCAACACTATTTCTTCTTTCTTTAATTTCCAGCAAAGTGCTCGATGCCAGTCCATTTCAGTTCGCTGGCATCCCAACAGATCAGGTTGTACACGTTCCATTTTATTCTTGACTACCTCCAACTACCCTTGGTTCATGCTTCGTACGTTCCATGTTCCAATATGTAAGACATCTTTACAGTTTCTGACTCTCATTTTATGCACAGCTACATCAGCAGTCACATGGGAACCACGCAAATTCAAATACAACCTCAAATAAGATACCTGGGCATTATCATTGACCAAGCTCTCACCTTTAAACATCAAATCAACAAGACCACCGGGACAATATTCCACAAAGCTAAAACTGTGCAACGCCTCCGACCCCTCCTCGAACCTCAAGACTTCAGGACAGTAATGCAAGCTATGACACTCCCTCATCTGGATTTTTGCAACATAATCTACCATGGACTACCCGCCACACAAACCAACCCCCTCCGAACTGCCTTAAATACGACGGCAAGGATTATCCAGAATGCAAAAAAGCGGGATCACATCACCCCCATCCTAAGAGACCTCCACATCCTGCCCTTCGAAGCAAGAAGCAAATATAAAGCTATCCTACTCACCCACAAGACTATCCATCAAACACAGAACACCTCACTCCACACTCTACTGTCTCGCCCAACCCACAGCAGACCAACCAGACAATCCTCCAATAACTCCATCATCGTCCCCCACAAAAGAACCAAGTCCACACAACGGACCTGCAACAGAGCCTTCGAACTTTATGCTTCATCCCTCTGGAACTCTCTGCCAACCCACATCAGGAACAACGCTGACATCATATCATTCAAAAAACAGCTGAAAACAATCCTATTCCGTGAACATCTTTGATCAAGAAAACCTACCACGGCCTCACGAACTCATGCTTAGATACTACAGAATTGTACATGTCTTTGTCCACCCCAAATCATGAATGTTGCTCCCTGGTGATGGCCCCTCCCTATAAAATATTGACCCCCCCCCCCTGTTATATGTTACACCGCTTTGTCCCGGTGAAAAGCGGTATATAAATACAGTTAAATAAATAAATGTCCGGCGGGCTTTGATCCAACCACATCATAAATGCTGACTTTACTCCGAAAAGTCTTTAGCTCCTCTCCAGTAGCTAGTTGAGTACCTTTCGACCCGGGGGTCTCATCTTCCTGCACTATAGTGCAATTTGTTTTGTTGTGGCTATCCATTGGGTTTTCATGGTAAGATACAGAAATAGATTGCTAGGCCTTTTCTCCGTGCAGTTTGTTTAGTGTTGCCGTTGTCACAGAAATGTGATCCTCCGCCGCCAACACCATCCCATTCTGCTGCTGCCTAGATGGATGGTTTGTCTTGGTCTGTCACCTCAGCTGAGATCTGTCCATCTTGGGATACCCTGCCAGTAGTTAAACTACCGATAGCTTAGCCCTCAGCATCACTGATGCACACAAGCCCTCACAGCGCGACAAGCTGCAAACCCAAGTGAGGGGATTGTGAACTAGGGACCGTATATTTTTGCCTGTCCTTGCTGTGCTGTTTTGTTTGCAAGTCAAAAGAAAAATGGGAGCTGTTTGCTTTATGAATGCTGAAGGAGTGGGATGCGTCTTAAATCAGATTATACAAGTTTGCTCCTGGTAATTAATACTACATGGAACAGCATGAATAATTTCATTTTTAAAGCACTGGATTGAACATATAAGCATAATAGGATTATGTGATAGTGGCATGTTAATTGCTGATCAAAATGTTAAATTTGTACATAGTTAATCAACTTAATTTATCCAATGCATGCTGTATATAGTAACTTGTTTCACTGTAACTGTTAATGGTTTTGTAGAGATATATATTTTTATAGTGTATCTGGATTTTCAGAAGGCCTTTGACAATGTCCCTCATGAGAGAGACTTGACAAAATTAAAAAGACATGGGATAGGAGGCAGTGTACTATTGTGGATCAGGAACTTGTTAAAAGTTAGAAAGCAGAGGGTAGGGCTAAATGGCTAATTTTCCCAATGGAGAAAGGTGAATAGTGGAGAACAATGGTTACACCATGCGAGGTTCCAAATTAGGAACCACCACTCAGGAAAAAGATACAGGCGTCATCATGGATAAGTTAAAACCCTCTACCCAGTGTGCAGCGGCTGCCAAGAAAGCAAATAGAATGCTAGGAATCATAAGGAAAGGAATGGAGAATAAAACCAAGGATATTATGCCTCTGTATTGTTATGTGTGGTGCGACCTCTGTGTGGTGCGACCTCTGTGTGGTGCGACCACACCTTGAATATTGTGTGCAGTTCTGGTCACCATATCTTAAAAAGGATATAGCGTTATTAGAAAAGGTACAGATAAGAGCCATCAAAATGGTAAAAAGGATGGAAGGATACCTCCTATGAAGAGACGCTAAAAAAGTTAGGGCTCTTCAACCTGGAAAAGAGATGGCTGAGGGGAGATAAGATAGAGGTCTATAAATTAATGAATGGGAGTGGAATGGGTAAACATAGATTGTACACGCCATCAAAATATAGAAAGACTAGGGGACATGCAATGAAGCTACAGTGTAACCTATTTAAATCCTGTTATGTATACTTGTAAATACTCTTGTAAATACTCTTGTAAATAGTTGCAGTAATGACGTCCCATGTTTTATCCAAGTTCTCTGACCTTGTTCTCTGTAAAACCTAACAGTTTGTTGTTATGGTATGTTATATTGTGAACCGCGCTGATTCTGAATAGAGCGGTATATAAGAGCCTGTAATAAATAAAAATAAATAATAAAATAAATTTAAGACTAATAAGAGAAAATATTATTTTCACTCTGTGTAATCAAACTCTGGAATTTGTTACCGGAAGATGTAATAAAAGCTGTTAGTGTTGGGTTTAAAAAAGGTTTAGATATGTTCCTGAAGGAAAGGTCCATAAACCATTATTAGAAGGGATCAGAGAAATCCGCTGTTTGCTCCAATACTGGCATTGTGGAACCTGTGCCTTTTGGGGAAACTGCTAGGTACTTGTGACCTAGATTGGCCACTGTTGGAAGCAGGCTACTGGGCTTCATGGACCTTGCTCTGAGCCAGTATGTCATTTCTTATGTTCCGATGTTGTTTCATGTACACTGCTCTGACTCTGTGAAAAATCCAGCTAAATTATAAATAGATTAGTATTTATTAAAACATGGTGCAGGAAGAATGTTCTCTGGCTAAAAGCGTTAATATAAGAGGCTCCTTATTCCAGATTATACCCATCATGGAAATAGAGCCCACTGTGATTATTTTTGTCACGGCCAAATATTGCAGCTTTTCAAAAGTAACGTCATAAATATGTAACGGGGATATGCATTACAAGAATGATGATAATCTCTATAGTATGATACAGTACACTTGCCTTTGTTTCAGAAGAGGTCACCAGAGTAGTAGTGGCACCTAACCTGTAACTTTGCAAGTTACCCTGTTATAGAGAGATGAGGGCAGAAAAAATATTTGGAAAGTCTGAGCGAAGCAGTGAAGGGGACAGGAAGAGCAAAGGCCCAGGGAAGGTAGCAAAGGCAGTAAATCAAAATGGTATGATTGTAGCCAGGGCCGTACAGAGTGTGAATTGCGCCCTGTGTGACTTGCACATCGAGCGCGCTTCTCCCCCCCCCCCCCACGACGGGAGAGAAGAGGCGCGCCCGATGTGCAAGTCGCCGGCATTCTAAGCAGATCTGTCCCTCCCTGCAGAGCAGGGAGGAACAGATCTGCTTAGCGTGCCGTGAGAAGGCTTAAGGGGCATATTTTAGTTGTCTTCCGTTGCCTGCCGCCGCTGAGAGAAGAAAAAGTGGCAGCGGCAGGCAACAGCAGACAGCTAAAATGCGCCCCTTAAGCCTTTGTGCCCTGTGCGGCCGCACCGCTCGCACAGGACTAGGCACAGTCCTGATTGTAGCTATCTTAGTGGAAGGAGAACATGCAAAGGTAGGACTGTATCGCTTAAGAGTGGAGAGAAAAAATATGTTGAGGGCAGTGGGAGGAATGGAGGAGTAACTAGTGATTTAGAGTAGCGGACTGAGAACTGGAGAAACCAGGGTTCAAATCTCCCCCAGAGGCCCCTTTCGACCCTCAAGCAAGTGACTTTACCCTCCATTGCCTTGGTACAAGCTTAGCCCTCTGGGGACAGTAGGCATGTGCATAGAAAATATTTGGAGTTATTTTCAAGTCTCTCTTGGTCTCCCCCCCCCCCCCCTCTGATTTTTGGACAGTTTTTCAGTTTGTTTCAAACATGCATTAATTGTATTTACACACAAAAATCAACTTTATTGTCTAAATTTATAGTTAACTTGTTTAATTAGTTTTTTGTCCCCTGAATTCAAAGTGTAGTAACAAAAGCACTTTCATAGGGGAGAAGGAAATGCAGTTCGCCTGGAGCAGCCAGTGAACAGCTCTGAGCTAGATCCAAATAGATATTTCAGCTTTATCATACTTTTGTCCAGTGCTCACATGAAGACTGAGAGCAACTACTAATTAATGTACAACCTTGTTAATGTAACATAATATTTTAAATAATGGTTTACATATAACTTTTCAACCTCATTTTTATTATATGTAAACTGCTCTGATTTTAAGATAGGACGGTAGATAAAAATGGATAAATAGAGATGCCAAGTCTCATTCGTTAGAAATGTGTCCCACTCATTTGAAGACTGTCACTCTCATACTCTTTGAGCCTGTTTCCTCAAGTATAAGAGTCTTGGTGCTGGTGCACTGGTCCTGATCACTGCTTTCATGAGAGAGAAGCCCAAGAGAAGAAAAATCTAGTGGCCCAGGCCAGCCATTAGGAAGAAGTCTGAGCTCACCTTCCTACATAGTGCTTCCTCCTGCACTATCCCTTTTCCCTGTACCTACAAGTGCAACTGCTGTGAAACCTATAGAAATACTTTTAGCTACTGAGTTGGGAGCAATTTTAAGCCCAGAGAGTTCACTCATCTTGCCTCTACTACATATCCTTTCAGAGGCTCCAAAGAAAAGCAAATATCGTCTTATGCAACTTTTTTCATTTGCATACCAGTACTACATTTAAATCTTTCTAGATTTATACCCTGGATGCACCACCTCAAAAAATCTCACTCTTTGGACTTCAGTTTCATTCTTTGGGGCAGGAAAGCTCACTCTTTTTTTGGATGTTTCACTCTTGGCATCTTTGAAACATATTATAGGTGTTATATTAAGTTAGTCAAATAAAACATACCTGTCACAACCTTAAGAAAGTGATCCCCTCTTCATTTGGTCAATGCAGAAACAATGCAGTTATTCTAGGTTTAAATAAGACTCGTCTTGGTCCTTAGGCTGTCTGCATATACCATTTTAGGGGAGTTAAAGTGAGTGTGGTGTAGACAGATGGGATGAGACTGTACTGATGGGTGTGAGCCATTGCCTGAGTCCTTGTGTGTCCGTTTCAAAGCATTTGGAAAACATTTGAAATTAGAATGATCAGTCTTATGTGCTTCTGAATTTTCCTTTAATGTAAGGTTGTTAAGGAAGTGATCTTCCTTTGAGAAATACTTACCTACTGCTGCTGTTCTATTGTCCTCTTTTTAATAGCTTATGGTATGTCTGTGGCGATTGATACATGAGCTTTAATTTTTGGCTTGTTTTACATGTGAAAAATGGAATTTGTAAATTATGCAGTTGCATGCACTGACAAGATCATGCAGAGGAATTTCCAGGGGTGTAGTTTAGATGGAGCTGGTGTGGAATTAGTGTAAATTTGTGTGAGGAAAATTTCATTTAATTTAAAAAGGCATTTATAGCCTGCTTCTATCTATAATCAGGATTTAAGGTAGATTACATAAAACATTACAAGTAGGAACGATACCAGTAAGCAGTACATACTTTACTAATACTAAACTTCACTAAGTCAATATTTTTAAAATACTTCATACAGTCCTCGCCAACCTGTAATTTAACACACTCAGTTACCTCGTGAGAAAAGTCAAGTTTTTAGTATTTTCCTAAGTATTCTTTGATTTCTTTCTCACTGCAGCATTTTTGGTGATTTATTCCTTTCAACTGGTGCTCTTCCTATTAGTGTCTTTTTACTCTGCAGCTAGTCAACAAGACTTCTTAGAAGGAAACTTCAATTGAATATTCATTTCGTATCTTAAAGGGTGCTTAGGAACATATTTTTTTCTACATCCTTGTTTGAGTAATTGGGGGCCTCACTTAGTGGCGTTCCCCCTCTTCGGACCCCCCCCCTGCTGGGCCCACACAGCGGTAGTATGCTTGGCAAACATACCTCAGGGTCTTTACTGGCTTGCTGTGCTGCCTTCACTCCAGGCCTGACAGCTGTTGCCTCTCGACCAAAGTCTCATGGTTTGTGAAACTTTGGCCAGGAGGCAACAGCCTGGAGTGGAGGCAGTGCGTCAAGTCAGCAAAGACATTGATATATGTTTGCCGTGTGGACCTGGCATTTCAGCACCCCTCTCCTGGCTGGCATCTGGGGCAGACCACACCTATTGCCCTCACTCCAAATAATCTTATGACTTAATTATCATTAATTTAAATGGTATTCTTTGGTCCATTGGGAGCCAGTGTAATTGTGCACAGGGATAGTTCTGATGGCCTATTTTGCTTTTCTTGTTATGAAGCTTGCAATACTGCTCTTTAGTCAAAAAGGCCATCAGAGTGGTTTGCATTAATGCAATCAATGGGGCAAGGAAGAACTTCCAGGAAGAAGAGAGGGGTGAAAGGACAGTAGCAGGAGGGAAATAAGGATCCTTAGGGTGATTTGAAGGGAAAGAAGAGAAAAGCAGGCAAAGTCCTGGCAAGCTTTCTCTGGCCAGGAACAGGTGAAGATGTATAGGAAAAAGAGGGGAAAGAGGAGGGGAGAAGTAAAAAAAAGAAAAAAGGGGGGGGGGGGGGTCATTGCTTAGAGGCCTTAGGGGAGAAAGTGGAAAAGTCAGATTTTAAGACCTCCTTGAATCGGGGGAGGGGGGGAGGATTTCTGCTGGAGGTAAAGTGGCAGAGAGTTCGAGAGAGAAGGGGCCCAGCCATGAGAGTTTTGAGATTTCAAGGCAAAGTGCACTGAAGGACCAAACCAAAGAGCCCTTAGGTGTGGGGTTAAGTGGGATTATTTATTTGTTTTTTAAGTATTTTATTTTTATGCTTCTTGGAAGAAGGAAGTTAGTAAGCCCAATATTCAGTGGTGGCAGTCAGCTAATCTAATGTAACTAGTATTATAATATTTATTTGATTTTCCAAGGAGAGGAACTTTAAATCAACTAAAGGAAATACCAAATAGGTAATCACAAAGAGACTAAACTCTATATTTACAGCCAAAAACCTAATCAACCACCCTCTAAACCTCAAGATCCGTGACTTCCTTGCTAGACAGAAATTTCTCTAACTGGAGTGGATCGACAAACATTTACAAGGATATCTCACAAAAAAAGAAGCGCCAAGAGCAAAGACACGAGATCTTAAAGCCAGAAAGGCTTTCCTGCGTGGCCCTAGACACATCTGGAAACAGTTGAATGGGGGGCCCCACAAAAGGAAACAGTTTTATTCTTGAAATATTCTTTAAATACAGAAATTTTATCACAGTCTGAAACAAAAGTTACAAGTAATGTAGCTCTGAAAGGGATAATCTCCAGGAATAAGCAGGAATGTAGTCTTCACAAATAGGTATCATCGGTACCGACGGAGCCTGGGCGGGAATGCTCCCCAGCGTCCAATAGGAACGCTTTTGGGAGCATCCCTCAGCACATGCGCGCTGCCTTCCTGCCTGTCCAACTGTCCCTCTTCAGTTTTTTGTTTTCCGCGGAGACGACAGGAAACATACCCTGTCACCGCAGAAAATTTCTTCTTTAAACTTATTTTCTTGTGGTCGCGTCTGCATCCGCTCAACACCTACCGGTACCGCTGGTTCTCTTTTCTTCTTTAAAAAAAATAAATATATACTTTCTGAACTGTTTCTCTTCAGAAACTATTTCTTTTTGGTGCTAGGTGCCATTTTGGGCATTAGGCCCCATTTTCCTGAAAAATGGAAAAACCAGCTAGTGGTTTAAAAAAAAAAAGTACTAAGTGTGGCGGTACCATTTCTGTCACCGACACCCATGACTGGTGTCTCAAATGTTTAGGCCCTGACCATTCTCCATTGGAGTGTCTCTCTTGTATGGGGATGACTAAAAGAGGAAGACAGAACGGGCTGCAAAGCTCGGTACACTCTTTTCTTTAGATGCCATGTCCATTGCATCAACGTGTTCCAGAGCCTCGTTTTCCTCCCATGGATCTCGGGTAACTAAACATAAGAGCTGGTCCTCAAAGGGTAGATCTCCTTCCAAGCATCGAGAAGCCATTGGCATTGCCCTTGAGGAAATTACACTGGCCAAACAGCCCTAGCAGGAGGCTTCGGCCTCCAAAGCACCAGCGGGGCTCCAGGATGTTCTCGAGGCCTCAACCTCAGCAGATGCTCAAGGGTTACGGCCGCTTCTACCAGTACCGACACCAAGGCATCGGCAGCGTCGATAGACCAGAGATTCCTTGCTATCGAACGCAGTCTGGCAGCTCTCCTTTCAGCTGTGGTACCGTTGACACTGCTACCGACTGTTCAACGGGCACCGGTACAGACACAGATACCCATGACGGTACCAGCACTGGAACTGATACCGGTACCGGCCCCGGTGGGAATTCTTCCCAGGCCAACTTTTTCTGGCATCGACAGATCGGTACCGGACCAACTCGGTACTGACTTTGATCGATACTGATACCATGCTTTGCATGAACATTAGGATCAGAGATACTTCAAATCCTCTGATTCAGAGGACTCTGATAATTCTGCTGGTACCAGAGTGCTTCTCCTGAAGACTCCTCTTCTCCTCAATGCTGAATGTCTCTTCCGGAGGACATGTCTTTTCAGGATTTTATTCATGATGTGGCCCGAGGCCTTTCAATCACGGTAGCTCCTGAAAAGGAACCTAGAGCAAAGGAATTGGAAATTCTCCAATACCCTAAGGCTCCCAAAGAGGCAGCCACTCTGCCCATTTATGAAATTCTTCATGATTTGATGCTTAGAATGTGGGAAACACCTTTGACCACATCTCCTCATTCTAGGAGACTCAATACCATGTATCGAGTTCCACCATTTCCTGGCTTTCAAAAGACTCAGCTGCCATAACATTCAATGGTAGTGGAGTCAGCCATGCGTAGGATGAATAGTGTAAAAACACATGCATCCAATCCTCCAGGTCATGAATGCAGGACTCTTGACGCCTTTGGGCGTCAAACATTTCAGGCCTCCATGCTTTCAGCTAGGATCAGCTCATATATTTTATATATGGGAATGTTCCTCAAAGAAGTCACAGGAGATTTGGAGCTTATGAGCCCCCTTCTCCCTGATGACAAATGACAAGACTTCCTTACTCTTGTCAAGCATGCTCAAGACGTTTCCAAGTTTGTAAATCGTGCAGCCTTTGACTGCTTTGAATGCATCAGCAGAACCTCTGCTATTGCCATTGGTGCATGTTGGATTGCCTGGCTTCAGGCATCAGACTTGTTGATTTGGGTACAGGATAAATTAGGAAACATTCCTTGCACAGGAGAAAACCTCTTTGGCAAGAATTGGCAGGAAAAGAATAACGGGATAGATGCTGACAATATCACTTTAGACAGATTGTCAAAATCTACAGCCACTCCAGCCAAAAAGAAACCCTATAAAAAACCATTTTTCAGCAAAAAGAGGAAGTTTTATCGATCCTATACCCAGCAAGGGCAAGGTCAGGGTCAAGTTGCCCAAAAGGGACAACAATCCAAACAAAAGAAGCCAAAAGGCCCGAGAGCTCAATCGGCTCCACAGGCTCAGCCCCCTCAAGGGCTTTGACTCCTTCCTAGAGAGCTTGGCCTTCCTGCCTATGAAGGGTCCAGAACCCCTAAACATTCCATTGTAGGAGAGGGGGTACAAGCTTCATTTTCACAACATGCCCCTCCTACAATCGTAAGACAGTTCAATTCCCAAATCTCTGCAGACAATCTACTGGATCAAGAAGTCTCAACACTCCCTGCCCAAGAAGCAATAGAGGAAGTACCCATTCTTTAACAGGGTGCAGGGTTCTACTCCCCCTATTTTCTTATTCCAAAGAAAACAGGAGGACACAGACCCATTCTAGACCTCAGAGAATTGAATACATATCTGTTCTGAGAAAAGTTCAAAATGATTTCTCTGGGAACTCTTCTGCCATACCTTCAAAGTCAGGATTGGCTTTGCTCTCTAGATCTAAAGGATGCATATACTCACATTCTGATCCATCTGGATCACAGGAAATTCTTACGATTCCTTTTCAAGGGAAAACACTTCCAATACAGGGTTCTTCCCTTTGGTCTGGCTTCGGCACCAAGAGTATTCACGAAATGCATGGCAGTAGTAGCTGCATTCCTGCGAACCCTAGGGATATTTGTCTTCCTTGCTTAGACGACTGGCTCATTCAAGCCCCCATGGTTGCAGAAGCCAGCTCTGCACTGTCTCACGCAATGCGAATCCTCCAATACTTGGGATTGGTAATAAACTTCCCAAAATCCCAACTTGTCCCTTCCCAGTCCCTGGAATTCATAGGAGCTTGTTTAGATACCAGACAGTCAAGGGCTTTCCTCCCACAGCCCCGATGTCTTCACATAGTGCAACTGGCGTCTCAAGCAGCAGGAAAATCCTCCCTAACTGCTCGAGAACTGCTACAATTACTGGGACATATGGCATCCACAGTTCATGTAGTCCCATATGCTCACCTCCACATGCGAGCAGCCCAGTGGACCCTATCCACACAGTGGACACAGGCCACAGGATGTCTGTCAGACAAGATATCAAACTCACAACGACTGATCTTGTCCCTACAATGGTGGCAATCACTGGAAAATCTTTTAGTGGGGTCTCCTTTCCAACAGCCCCTATTCCAGGCCACCCTAACAGATGCATCACAGATGGGTTGGGGAGCACACCTGCACCATCTCTCTACCCAAGGTACCTGGACTGCACAGGAGGCTTGTCTTCACATAAACCTCCTAGAATTAAGAGCAATCTATCTAGCTCTTCGAGTATTCCATGACCAGCTCAGCTACAAGACAGTCCTAGTCCAAACAGACAATCAAGTAGCCATGTTCTGTGTGAACAAGAAGGGTGGATCAGGCTCTCTGTCGTTATACAACAAAGCTTTACGACTATGGGCCCTCACCAGAGAGCATCAAATTTACCTTCTCGTGGTATATCTTCCAGGCATTCAAAACCTTTGGGCAGACAAACTCAGCCGAGTACTGCTGCCTCACGAATGGTGTCTCCACCTAGACCAAGTGACAAAGATATTTCAGATCTGGGGGACCCCAGACATAGACCTCTTTGCAAGTCCACTGAATGCCAAACTTCCCCGGTTCTGTTCCAGAATTCCGGCTCACAATTGCCAGGCATTGGATGCCTTCCTCTTTCACTGGGGTCAGGACTCTTCTCACCCATTCCCCTCATCCCCAAAACACTCTTCAAGCTTCAGAGAGACAGAGGTTGTATGATCCTGATAGCGCCCCAGTGGCCATGACAAACGTGGTATCCCCTGCTCCTACATCTCTCTCAAGCTGCACCTCTGGGGTTAGACTGTGCTCCAGACCTTCTCTCCCAAGAGAATGGGATGCTGTTGCACCAGAATCCCCAGTCCCTGCATCTTAGGGCCTGGTTGCTGAAAGCCTAGACCTGCAGGATCTTAACCTTTCCCAACAGGTAAGGGATATCCTTCAAGCTTCTAGAAAACCTTCCACAAGACGTTCTTACACCTTTAATCGGAAATGTTTTACTATGTGGTGTTCTCAAAAGGGCTTAAACCCCCTTGTGATACCTTTGGAATCGGTACTAGAGTACCTACTTCATTTATCAAGGTTATGCACCTAGGGAAGAACAGCCCAAACTATGGTTACACGATGCAAGGTTCCACATTAGGAACCACCACCCAGGAAAAAGATTTAGGCGTCATTGTGGATACCATGTTAAAACCCTCGGCCCAGTGTGCAGCAGCAGCCTAGAGAGCAAATAGAATGCTAGGTATGATAAGGAAAGGAATGGAAAATAAAAAAAAAGATATTATAATGCCTCTGTATCGTTCCATGGTGAGACCACACCTTGAATATTGTGTGCAATTCTGGTCGCCGTATCTTAAAAAGGATATAGCGGTTTTAGAAAAAGTTCAGAGAAGAGCCACCAAAATGGTAAAGGGGATGGAAGGATACTCCTATGAAGAAAGGCTTAAAAGGTTAGGGCTCTTTGACCTGGAAAAGAGACGGCTGAGGGGAGATATGATAGAAGTCTATAAATTAATGAACGGAGTGGAACAGGAAAATGTAGATCGATTGTTTACCTTATCAGAATATAGAAAGACCAGGGGACATGCAATGAAGCTACAGGGTAAACTATTTAAGACTAATAAAAGAAAATATTTTTTCACTCAACGTGTAATCAAACTCTGGAATTTGTTACCGGAGGATGTAGTAAAGGCTGTTAGTGTAGCTGGGTTTAAAAAAGGTTTGGACAAGTTCCTGTAGGAAAGGTCCATAAACCATTATTAAGAAGGGACCTAGGATATCAATGCTTGAACCAATACAAGCATTGTGGAACCTGTGTCCCTTGGGGAAACTGCTAGGTACATATGACCTAGATTGGCCACTGTTGGAAACAGAATACTGGGCTTGATGGACCTTGGTCTGACCCAGTATGGCATATCTTATGTTCTTATGTTCTTATGGTCTAAAGACCAATTCAGTAAGATTCCATCTTGGTGCAAGTGCAGCTTCCTATAACGCTCTAAATGGACAGCCAATTTCCTCTCATCCACTCATAGTGAGATTCATGAGAGGCCTTCTATTAACAAAGACTCCCATCAGGCCACCACCGGTGTCATGGGATTTAAATCTAGTTCTGGGACAGCTCATGAAACCGCCCTTTGAACCTTTAGCCACTACAGCTCTAATGTTTTTATCCTGGAAGGTCATCTTCCTGATTGCAATCATCTCCACACTTCGCATTAGTGAATTGCAAGCTTTAGTGACTGATCCTCCTTATACAAGGTTTCACCATGATAAGGTTGTTTTCAGAACTCATCCACATTTTATGGCAAAGGTGGTTTCGCATTTTCATTTAAATCAATCGATTTACCTTCCTTTATTGTTTCTGAGGCCTCATGCCTCTAATGCAGAAAGGAACCTTCATACTTTGGACTGGAAAAGAGCCTTGGCTTTTTACTTACAAAGAACACAGCAACATAGAAAGTCTTCTCAACTTTTTATTGCTTTTGATTCTAGTCATTTGGGACTTTCAGTCTCCAAAATAACTCTATCTAAATGGATTGCTCAATGCATATCCTTTGCTTATGAGAGTAAGAGTCTTCCTCTCCAAGGCCATGTCACAGTGCATAATGTGAGAGCCATGGTAGCCTCTATGGCTAACCTTCACTCTGTGTCTATCGATGACATCTGTCAAGCAGCCACCTGGGCTTCGGTGCACACCTTCACAGCCCACTACTGCCTAGGTAAAGCCTCCTGTCAGGATGCCTTCTTTGGCCAGGCTGTTCTTCAACATCTCTTTCAGACTTAATTCAGCTCCTACCCACCAACCCTGGTGGGATGCCAGAGATCCATGGGAGGCAGCATGGCCCACCTCACTATAGGTGGCAGCTTCCTGGGGCCATCTCCCCGGCATTTTCAGCTAGGGAGTCCCCGTATGTGAAGACTACATTTCTGCTTCTTCCTGGAGATAGCGTAGGTACTCGCCTGTAACAGGTGATCTCCGGGAACAGCAGGAATTTAGTCTTCACAACCCACCCACCTCCCCTAGGAGTTCTCTCTATCTCTCTGTCTCTTTCCTCTCTCCCTCTATCCTTTCACTCAGCTACAAACTTAACTGAAGAGGGACAGTTGGAAAGGTGGGAAGGCAGCACGCATGTGCTGAGGGATGCTCCCAAAAGCGTTCCTATTGGACGCTGGGGAGCGTTCCCGTGCAGGCTCCGTCGGTACCGACGATACCCATATGTGAAGACTAAATTCCTGCTGTTCCCGGAGATCACCTGTTACAGGTGAGTAACTACACTTTATCCTGGGTGTCCTCCAGAAATTCAGTTAAATCAAGCCCTGGAGATAACTGCTGCTGACCACCAGCAGCAGACCACCCACCAGAAATACCCGCACCAGAGAGGTAATACATCTTAGAAAGGAAAATAACATCAGCGTTAGGCAATTTTAATATCTCACGAAAATATTTCCGCAATAAAATCTCTGAAGATAACAAATGACACAAAGGAAAATTCAAAAACCTAATATTCTTAGATTTAGCAACATTCTCATATATTTCTAATTTACGATTAAGCAACATATTATCCTTCACTACAGCTAACTGACCTGCCTGCAAGGACTGAGACAATGATTCACAATTAGGTACTTGAATTCTAAGCAAATCCACCTGCTTTTTCCCCTGAACCATCCCTGCCACCACATCTTGGGTGAAAGAACAGAGCTGGGTCACCGTGGAAACTAAAGTGTGCTCAGTCTGTGTCACTACCCTCCAGACATTAGCCAAGGAGACCTGAGAATCCAGAATCTCTGAGACCTTAGCCAGAGAGGGAGTCCAAGATACAGGTGTTAAAGATCTTATCACAAGGATTGGAGCACTTTGTTCCAACGGAAGACCACTGGCGGAATTCACAGGAGTGGAACCCATAGGAGGAGGGGGCGGAGTATGATCCACGGAGCTTAAGGAAGCCCCCCCCCATAACTCTAAAGGGGAAACCGTAGCTGTGTGCACATCAGTCCCCGTCAAAGGTAACACATGTCTGTCCATAGGGCCACTCACCACAGAAGTTGGTGCTGCTGTTGTCATCACTTTTTTCTTTGGCCCCAGTATTGAATATACAGCTTGTCTGGATTTGCCGGAAGATAGCAGTGATTCAGTACTGCCTGTTTAGCTTCCTCAGAGAAAGTTAGATCACCCTTGCTGCGCCTGACTTTTGCCACGTAGCTATGAGCGGGCAGCGGCTTAATATCACTGCTGCATGGTTGTGGTTGGGTGCTGCCCCCAGAATACCATAATGCTATCTGCTTAGCATCGGGGTGTGCAGCGTTAGCACCCGTGGATATTCAGCGGCACTGTTATTACCGCTGCATATCCCGTTGAGCGGCATTTAGATGATTCACAGGTCTGCAAACCATGTAAATTCCTTTTAATATTGAGTCCAGTGTCTTTAGCTTAGGGCTTTCCCTATCAAGGGCATCTCCTATCTAGTGATTGCGAGGTATATGGTTATCTATGTCATTGTTGAATGTAATGGATGATAGAAGGTAGCGGATAATTAAGTGGAGGAGAAGGGTTGCTGGATATTGTTTATTTTATTGTTTGGGTAGTTGTGGATCGATAATAATGGGAATATGGAGTGACGAAATTGAAGTAGAAGGAAGGCATGGTTTTTGGGGGATCCCCTTAGTCTCCTGTTCACCTCCTATGTATTTCCTTCTTCCCCTAGATATATCCTTGTTCCCAGATGTCCTGTTGTCTGTCTTGACTGGACTGTAAGCTCTTACGAGCAGGGACCATCTCTTACATGTCTCTCTACAGCGCTGCATATGCCTTATAGCGCTATACAAATGATGATTAGTAGTAGGAGGAAAATATGCTGTGGGGGCTTGGAAAGGTCAATAGTCATATAAGATTTGGAAAAAGTGTAAAGGCAAGCTTGCAGGAAACTAGAGATCTAAATAGTAAAGCATCTTGGAATATGGCATTACTGAATGCACAGGAAGAAAGAAATGGCACGTATTGCACGTTGATAGTGTATTTCAAACGTTGACCTTTTATTTATTTAAAAAAATATGTATATTAAAGCATTAAAAAAGATATTAAGAATTCAGTTTTCATTATGATTTATATAAACTTTGTTATATCTAAAAGGGAGTGTTTAAAGTGAGATGTAATTGGTATTTTTGATAACAATTATCTTTGGTCTATTTCTAATGAAAACGTGGATATCTGTAGAGAGGACCTCCACAAGGCGTTCTTAATGTCCCATTCATAAGATTGTGTGTGTGTTAAGATATGATGATAGTAATGAATTGGGTTTTTTGGTTTTGTATGTGCCTCCTAAGTTACTAAGTAATGAATGAGGGGACCATGCTTCTAGCTCGCATTGAGCTACTGGAAAGGTATGAGCAGGGCCAGCGGTGCCATTAGACAAACTAGGCAGTCGACTAGAGTGCTAGTCCCTGGGGGAGGCCCATTGCCACCGCCGCCATCTCCCCTCTAGGGACAGGCAGTCGCGGCAATAGCTGCAACCAGCCCAGCCCCCCTCTGCCACCTGATGCCGACTTCTTCCCTTCCACCCACTCCCCTATACTCTTTATGGAGGGGAGGAGCAGTGGATTATAATCAGGGAAGCCAGAGTTCGAATCCTACTGCTGGCCCTTGTGATCTCGGGCAGCTCACTTAACCCTCAGTTGCCTCAGGTACAAACTTAGATTGTAAGCCCTCTGGGGATAGGAACATACTATCTCCAGGAACAAGCAGGAATGAGTCTTCACATATGGGTACGTCGGTACTGACGGAGCCTGCACGGGAATGCTCCCCAGCATCCAATCAGAAAGCTTTTGGGAGCATCCCTCGCGCCTGCACGCTGACTTCCCGCCTTTCTCACTGCCTCTCCTCAGTTTTCGTTTTTCCACGGAGCCAGCAGGACGTCGTCCTGTCACCGCAGAAACATTTTTCTTTAAAATTATATTTACTTGTTTTCTTGTGGTCGCGGCTGTGTTTCCCGCCAATACCGGTACCGCCGGTGCTTTATTCTTTTCTTTTCTAAAATTAGAGAGATTTTTTCTCCTCAGTTTTTGTCTTAATTTTTTGGGCCTACCAGGCCTCTCCAACATGGAGCCTTCTTCCCCTAAGAAGTGCCTTCACTGTGGAAACATAGTTTTCTTTTTAGACTCCAATGCTTGGTGTCTAACCTGTTTGGGTCCTGACCCTTTTTCCCCTGAACTATCAGGCTGTAGTATTGGGAGAAGACCTTCCCTTTTTCGAGTTTCCCTCGATGCCGTTTTTCCTCCTGAGGTGAGGACACCGGTTTATTCTTCTCTCCAGGATCAGGTAACCCACAAACAGTCTGTTAAGACTAGCCAATCCTTGAGTGGTAAGTCTCATGCCAAGCATGATGACGGCTCCGGCCTTGCCCTCAAGACCTCATTGGCAATAAAACCCCGGCGGGAGTCTTCGGGCTCCAAAGCATTTATGGGGTTTCAGGTTGTTCCTGGGGCTCACCCCTCACAGAACATACCTGAGCCATGCTTGGGGGTGGTATCCGCTTCGAGCGGTACCGATACCCCGGCATCGGCACCGGTGTCGAGTGTTCCACTCTTCACCAGGGATCGTCATCTGGTGTCCTCGGTACCTTCAGGGCCGATCGATACGACCCAGACTGACTTTCCTGCATCTTCGCCATGCTCGGGGTTGGTATCGGTTTCGAGCAGTACCGACACCCCGGCATCGGCACCGGTGTCGAGTGTTCCACTCTTCACCAGGAATCATCATCGGACGTCCTCGGTACCTTCGGTACCGATCGATACGACTCCGATTGACTTTCCTGTATCGGCATCGCCGATACCACCATCGACGTCGGTACCTTCTAGACATGCATCGATAGACTCACTCACTTCGATGCCGAGTCTGGAATCGATATCCAGTCTAGATAACTTGGTACCGACGCGTTTCGGAACCGACCCATATCGTTTCCGACTATGCAGTACCGAGGATATTCACCAAGCCTCTCTGGCTACCTCGGTACCGCTTCAGCAGCCCCCGATTACTGCTTTGATGACATTACCGTCTCCGGTACCGGTATCGGTATTGATGTCGATTCCTGCAGTTCCATCGGTGCCATCGATCCTTTCTATGCCTAGCTTGGAATCGATACCGGGCACTGCCGATGCAGTACTACCTGCCTCAAATCGGGACTGTCAGTATCACTGTCCATCTAGCAGGATATTTTTTCTGCACCAGTTCAGTATGTCTTCTGGTGCTCAAGCTGCTGCTTCAACCTCAGCTTACCCAGGAATAGTTCCCATTGGAGATCCTTCTTTTCAGAAATTTCTCCTTGACATGGCAACCTTTCTTGTCATTCCTATTCCTGGCTCTACTATTAACCAAGACTCTCCTGCAGAAAATGAAAATATAATGCTTCCTTTACATCATTCTTTGCAGGATGTTCTTCTGAGGATGTGGGAATCACCTTTAAGAGTTCCTTCGCCTTCTACAGACACTAATGTTCTGTATCAGGTGCCTCCCTCTCCGGGGTTTCAAAAAAAACAACTTCCACATCATTCCATGGTAGTGGAATCAGCAATGAGGAAGGTAAGAAGCAAGAAAAAGCATTCTTCTTATCCGCCAGGTCGTGCATCTAAAGCACTTGATGTCTTTGGACGTCAAACCTTCCACACTTCTATGCTGGCTTCAAGGATTATCTCATATATTTTTTATATGAGTCTGACACTTCAGGAGGTTACAGAGAAATTATCTCTTCTGTCCCCTTTTTTGTCAGAGCCTAAGGCCACTGACTATTCCTTGCTTCTTAATCATAGCAGGAATATTTCTTGGTTTCTTTCTCGTGCTTCTCTAGACTCTTTTGAGTCTGTTAGCAGGTCCTCTGCTATTGCCATTGGAGCACGTCGTAAAGCCTGGCTACAAGCTTTAGACTTGAGCAGATGGGCACAACATACACTGGGTAATTCTCCTTGTACTGGAGAATTTCTCTTCAATAGAGAGGCTTTACGTCAGGTTGCTCATTGCTCCACTGACTTCCCTGGTTCTGGAAACCATCCTAAGCCGCCTTCTTCCCCAGGAGGTAGGAAATGTCTTACCAAACCTTCTCTCCCTAAAAAAAGAAGGTTTTACTCTTCTCCTGCCCATCCTTCAGATGTACCCAAGCAAGGGACATTTCGTTCTAGTCTGAAGTCTCCAGACTCTAACCAGTCTAAGCATACTCAGCAACCATAGGTTCCTGAACGTTGCAATCTACAGTTAACTTCTTTTTAGCAGAAGTTTGTTCTTAAAACTCTACACTGTTTTTTCTTTTTTCAGTATGCTAAGCTGTTAGAATACTCTTGTCCATGGGTTACAGAATTCTCCTCTTCTTACTCTAAGAAGGGAGATTACAACTATCCCAGGATAGTTTCTGTCTCCACATGAACATCTTTTCCTTCAGCTGACTCACCATATGGTAAGTCACCTTCCAATCCCCTCTCCTCCAGGGTTTCCCCTGATTGAGTTGGTACCATACTGAAACACTTCTCTTTCTTTCCAGTGTAGACTTTTTGTTATCCTTGAATGCATGCTCTGAACAACTCATCAGACAGGCACAGGAATATCTCCGCTCCCTTTGTCTGTTTCTCTCTGTTTTTACACAGGAGAATCCCCTCTGCTGTTTTGTTCAGTTTCTGTGCAGGCAGGAGTTCCAGTGATTACTCACCTTAGTAGTCATTGCAAGCTACTTTCATCCATCTTGCTTAATACTACTCACCTCAGGTTATCTTCTAGCCATATCCTTTCCTAGGATGTGGTAACACACCTGATTTCAGTCTGTCTTCTCCTGCACAATGCTCTCTGAAATCTTCAGAGAAGCTTTCTACTATGGGCCCTTGCTACAGAGCATTGAACTTTGTCTCTGGGGGCTTTTCCATATAGTAGAAAAAGCTTATAAATCATTCCATGACATAAGGGTTCTTATACCCTCTTGTCTCTTGTTATGACACAGAAGACAAGCTTTTTTTCTGCGTGAATGTCCGAGGAGTTCCCAATCTTGCAGGAATCTACTCTTTTTTTTTTCCTTGCAGTTTGGCATTATGTTCTTCTGCTCCTCTTGGACAACGCATACTCTGTTAGTATACATGATACCCCTGTGTCCCTTTGCTGGGTCATCCTGGTATCTTCTTCTATGCGTTTTCTGTCCTTTGGTCATGTCAGAGTTCTAGAGAACTCCTGATGTGCTCTTGACAGACTACTATTATCCTCTGTTTTTCACGCAAACATACTGGTTATTTCGCTGAACTACATTCCTGCACCGCAGAAATAGATTCTCTATATATCTTTAGGTGGTTCTCACCTTCTTGTTATTAGATGAATCTTTTCCCATCACATTCACCATGTGAATGTTCTTGTGGGGCTCAGTTGCAGGCATGTATCCTCAGACTTATATCCATGTATGTATATATCCTATACATACATATTTCTGTAAGCTGTGTGGGCATAAGTCCTGCCCATCTATATATATCTATAATATATATAATGTGTCCATTGGGAGATGTCCATAGGACGCTATATATTACCTACTATCTCCCTAACTGTCTGTGCTATACAGCTTTTACCTTCTTAAGGGATCCAGACAGTCCACTTGCCTATTCTCATAGGGCTCAGTAAGTGGGAGCGCTTATACACACAATTACTGCTGTGATGTCAACAGCTTCTATTTTTGTTATAGATCTCCCTGTCTATGAAGTATCAAGCTTCAATTTCTTCCTATCTCTTACCAGCTAGGAAAGACAGTGTACACCTTCAGTATTTCTGAGTACACTTCTGTTCTCCTTGGGAATAGGGACTTTTTTCTATACCCCCTCTTCCTTTCAGGACTGGGCTAATTGTCCAGATCGGTCAGTCTTCTTCTTTTAGTCCTCAATGTTAATAACTCTACCTAAAAGAGTTTTCAGCTTTTTTCCATAAAGCTTTCCATTGAAGACCTGCCGTTCTTATCCTACCCCAGTTGACACCTGAATTTCATCCTCACTGCTGTGAAGTTACCTTGAGGATTCCGCTACTGCATCTACAGTACACTCCATCATAGTTCTACTTCCTACAATCCAGTAGGTAAGCTCTATATTGTGCTAGTTCATTAAATACTTTTAATGATACTTGATATACATTCTAAAGACTCATTTTTTCTGTAGTCTTTAGATTTGCTGTTCCTTTACAGCTCTTCTCTGTTCAACTCCTACCCTCCATCCCTCATGGGATGCCGGAGATCCAGCTAGGGAAATGCCGTCCTGTTCCAGGGATACGCATTTTATGGGATCTCCCCTGGCACCCACAGCTAGGGAGTTCCCATATGTGAAGACTCATTCCTGCTTGTTCCTGGAGATAGCACAGTTACTTACCTGTAACAGGTGATCTCTGGGAACAGCAGGAATTAGTCTTCACAACCCACCCACCTCCCCTAGGAGTTGTATCTATCTATCTTCCTTTCCTCTTTCTCCCCTTCTGTCTCAGCTATGAAACTCAACTGAGGAGAGGCAGTGAGAAAGGCGGGAAGTCAGCGCGCAGGCGCGAGGGATGCTCCCAAAAGCTTTCTGATTGGATGTTGGGGAGCATTCCCGTGCAGGCTCCGTCGGTACCGACGTACCCATATGTGAAGACTAATTCCTGCTGTTCCCAGAGATCACCTGTTACAGGTAAGTAACTGTGCTTTACCTCCATGTATCTTGTCTTAAACGTCTGAGAAAAGGTGTGAGCTAAATTCAGTCCCTAACTTATGTAGTAATGTACTCTTTCTCCTCCTTGACCCCTGGCTTTAGCACCCTTCCACTCTTGCCTTTGCCCTACCCTTCCCTCAGCAGATACTAATATTTTAAAAATTGCCTGCTTGGTATCCCTGCTGCAGCCATGGCCTTGCAGCAGTTTTGTGCCGGCGGGAGATGAGATCCCATTCAGCAACAAGTATCATTTTCACTTGCAGCGCAGCTTTGCTGTGGTCCTCTGTTGGCGGAGGATGGGGGTTCCTGCTGGCATCTACTACTGTTTTCCATCACAGCTTGTGGGAGTTCTATTTGAAACGCATAGGTTTGTTTGCACAAGCACAAAGAAAACCTATGCTCATGGACAAATGGATGGATGACTTCTTCCTAATAGGCGCTTAGGCAAAACACACACAAAAATAGCATAGTAACATAGTATATGATGACAGATAAAGACCAGTATGGTCCATATAGTTTTCCCAGCAAGGCGGTAAGAGTAGGTGCACCTGCCACTCTGTGCCGGTCACCCCTACCCGTGCCTTTGTTTAGGGGTGTACCCACAGTTCCGTGTAGGTTACCCATATTTGTTGAGATATAAGAGATCATTAAGTTTATTTTGATTTTATCCTTTTGCTATAAGGAATCCACTGTGTCTGTCCCATGCCATTTTGAATTCTGTCACTGTAATTGCCCCTCACCACTTCCATCAGGAGGGCATTCCAAGCATCCACCACCCTTTCATTGAAAAAGTATTTCCTGACGTTGCCTTTCGATTTACCCCCTTGCAGTTTCATGTTATGCTCTCTAGATTTACAGCTTCCCCGTCTTTGGAAGAGGTTTGTTTGTTCATTAATACTCTTTATTTTTTTTTTGAAACTTTTATTTTCATTTTGCAACAAACAAAGAAACAACACACCAAAAGAGACAAAACAAGTATACAATAAGGAAAAGTAAACCCATTACCCCCCACCCCGGTGCTTCTTCTCTACCCGTGTGTATCAGCGTGTGAGCGCTTCCAATTAACAGTGATTATACATCAAACGATCAAAAAGTATCCACAATACAGCATGATCATGAGACAGAGATATATACAAAGTTAGACAGTCAGATGAGAGCATTTAGCAAAATGTACATATTCATTGAACATCTTCCATTGAGACCAATAAGAAGGAGTCTGAACGGAGGAAGCGCACAGACGAGGTATTTTGTCATATTTACTGTAGAGACAGGCATGATTCCACCATTCATTGAGGCTCAGATGGGAACTAATTTCCCAGTATTACTTAATAAGGGAAACAGCAATGCCAAGCATAAAGTTCAAATACTCTTTAAATATATAATACTCTTTAAATATATATTTATATATATATAAATACTCTTTAAATATATAAAGTTTAAATACTCTTTAAATATTTAAAGGTCTGAATCATATCTCCCCTGTCCTTCCTCTCCTCCAGAGTGTACATATTTAGGTCTTCAAGTCTCTTCTCATAAGTCTTATGACACTGGCTCCAAATCATTTTGGTTGCCTTCCTCTGAACCATTTACAGTCTTTTTATATCCTTTGCGAGATATGGTCTCCAAAACTGAACACAGTATTCCAAGTGAGACCTCACAAGCAACTTGTACAGTGACATTAGTGCCTCTTCCTTTCTGCTGGTAATTCCTCTATATGCAACCCAGCATCCTTCTGGCTTTTGCCACCGTCTTGTCACACTGTTTCGCCACCTTTAGATTCTCAGAAATAATTGCACCGAGGTCATTCTGGTCAGTGCACACCAACCTCTCACCCCCTATCGCATACAGTTCCCTTGGATTTCTGCTTTCTAAGTGCATAACACTGCACTTCTTCACATTAAATCTTAACTGCCAAACATTAGACCATTCTTCCAGCTTTTGTAGATCTTTCCTGATGTTCTTCACTCCCTCAGGGGAGTCCACTCTGTTTAATTTTTTGTGTCGTCTGCAAAAAGACACTTTTCCATTCAGCAATATCACTCATAAATACATTGAACAGTACCGGTCCCAGGACCGAACCCTGTGGTACACCGCTAATCACCTTCCTTTCATCCGAGTATGTTCTGTTTACTGTCACTTTCTGTCGTCTGTCAGTCAACCAATTTCTGATCCAGTTCACCACCTTGGGACCCATCCCCAAGATGTTGAGTTTATTGATAAGACTCCTGTGAGGAACAGTATCAAAGGCTTTGCTGAAATCCAGGTAGATGACATCCATCGCATGCTCTTGATCTGATTCTCTGGTAACCCAGTCAAAGAATGCAATCAGATTTGTTTGGCAAGATCATTCTTTAGTAAAACCATGTTGCTTCGGATCATGCAACCTTTTTGTTTAGAGAGAGTCCACTATTCACTCTTTCAGGAGCGCCTCTATTATGTTTCCCACCACCGAGGTAAGGCTTATCGGCCTGTAGTTTGTCACTTCTTCCCTGTTTTCACTTTAGTGAAGAAGTATCGCATTAGCCCTTCTCCAGTCCTGTGAACTACTTCTGTTTCCAAGGATCTAGTTAAACCATACTTTAAGGGCCCTGCAAGAACCTCTCTGAGCTCTTTCAGTATCTTGGGATGTATCCCATCCGGTCCCATGGCCTTGTACATTTTCAGTTTTTCAATTTGTTCTAACACATCATCTTCTGTGAATGGTGTGGTATCTACTCCATTCCTATTTTTATTTTTGGGAATCACAGATGGTCCTTCTCCTGGATTTTCTTTAGTAAAAACAGAGTAGAAGTATTTTAGCATTTTCGCTTTTTCAATATCACTTTCCACAAATCCGTTCCCAGCACTTTTGAGTCCTGCAATTCCACCTCTGATTTTCCTCCTCTCCCAAATATACCTGAAGAAAGTTTTGTCACCACTCTTCACATCTTTAGTCATATTTTCTTCTGCCTTTGATTTTGCCGTTCTTATTTCTCTTTTTGTCTCTTAGTTTGATCCTGTATTCCTTTTTGTGTTACTCTGTTTGCGAGCTTCTGAATTTTGTGAAAGCTGTGTTTTTTGATTTTATTAGAGCAGCCACTTCTTTGGAAAACCAAATAGGTTTCTTTTTCTTCTTCTTTTCATTTACTTTCCTTACATATGTATCTTTTGCCCCTTTTATTGCCTCCTTTAGTTTAGTCCTTTGCAATTCCACTTCCCTTATCCCCTCCCATCCTGCCAACTCCTCCTTCTGGCGCTTGGCAATTTTGCTGAAGTCAGTGTTTTTGAAGTCTAGGACTTTCAGCTTGCTGTGATTGGACTGCACCTTTGCTTTTATCTCAAACTGCACTGTGTGATGATCGCTGCTGTTCACATGGGCACCCACTCGGACATTCGAACGCTATCTCCATTGGTGTGCACTAAATCCAGTATCGAGCTTTTCTTGGTTGGTTCCATTACCATTTGTCTAAGTAGTGCATCTTGGAAGGCATCCATAATTTAACTTCTTTCCAGATTTGCAGAAGGAATACTCCAATCCACATCGGGTAGATTAAAGTAGTCAAATATGATTACTTCCCCCTTTGTGGTTATCTTTGCAATATCTATAATCAATTCACTATCTATTTCTCCGGTTTGAGTTGGAGATCTGTAGACTACACCAGTATGGATGACAGTGCCATCTTCTCTTTCCAACACAGTCCACAGCGCTGCTTCTTTTCCCCACGTCCCCTGCATTTCAGTAGCTTTAATATTGGCAGCAACTACTCCTTTTCTACCCTATCTTTCCTAAATCGATTATAGCCAGCTATGGCTATATCGCATTCATGCGACTCGTTAAACCATGTTTCTGTAATGGCCACAACGTCCAAGTCCATTTCCAGCATTAGGGCTTCTAGGTCAGGAACTTTGTTGGCTAGGCTCCGAGCATTTGTGCTCATTGCCTTCCAGTATTTGTTGACTGACTTGCTTGTATTTTGCATGGATTTTGTTCTACAGACCTCTTCCCACTTGCCACTGATGTGTGGTTTAAAAGTGTGGCTGTTTCCAATGTTATGCTTTTGCTGGGAGTGACATGCATGCTAAAGTAAAATCTGTGCTAAATCTGGCATATAAAGGAACATTATGCTTAGTATGACATTTTCATTGACGAGGTATGCTAAACGTGAAAGGTTTAAAAGTGGACTACATTAGCTACCATATTTAACTTCAACAAAGTTGAAGGATGTCTGGTTGCAGCTCAGGATTCCTTCACCAAAGACCCTTTGCCTCGTGACCAGAGAGCCCCTAAAACCTCGAGTCACAAACCTAACCCTTCCCATATCCTCCGTTCACTGATATAACTACCTACTAACCCATCCCTCCATCCAGCTACTTAACCCCTCCCCCCTCAGACCTGGTAAAATGCCACTGCTGCTCCCTGTCTTCCCTGCCAGTCATTTATTTAAAAAACTGGTGCAGGTTCAGCTGAGATCATTGCTCAAAGTCCTGGCTCAGAGTCCCTCTGGCTTGGGGGACCTAGACTCCTTGCCACGTTTTTTTTATGAACTTTCCTGCACTGGGGAAGAATGGCTTATTTCCTTCATTTAAATGTGATGTGCATGGAGATGCACTAATTTCATCACCACATTTTTAATCCTTGCTTAGCATACAGTTAGGGCTGTACAGTATATACTAAGAGGCACTACCACATAGTGCATGTCGCTGCATTTTAAAGTGCAGTTATTTAACGCGGATGCCATTTTATTAAATGGGGCCTAGCTACTAATAACTCATGTTAACTGCATTACTGCGTGCTAATCTAGTAATGCACTTAGTAAGTATAGCCCTTAGGGTGCTAAAAATCGTATTCAATTATGAGTAGTTTAGCATGCAGAAACATGCATGGGGATATTTATTTTAAAAGGCATTTCTGCAGGTTTGCTCGGCGATATGTCCTATTGTAAAATAAATTGCACGCACAAAACCATATGTGTGCATTTTTATTGGTATCTTGTAGGGGGCAAATTATTGGCGCTGTTTATGGTAATTATTTAGGTTTTTAAGCATTTTTATATGAAATTTACATACTATCTTCACCAAATAGCAGGCAATTGTCATGGTAATTTTCAGAGGGAGCCTATGTCTGTAAATTGGCTTTGAAAATAAATTTAACTTTAGTATGTAACAACCTGCAGATTTATATGAGCTGTTAGAAAATTATTCTTCAAAGGTGATTCAAAAGGTTGTGTTAAGCTTAGCATGACTTAATACATTGGGTTCATAGTGTGATGTTGAAATGGGAAATTCCTGGTTCATGCGATTTTAAAGGCCTGTCAAATAATACAGGTAACATAATGTAATTTAGTTTTTATGATAAATATATTGTAAATGTGTTTTCCTGTTGGTAATGGTGCTGTTGTGCTTTTTTTATAGCACTTTATAATTATGATGCCAGAGGAGCAGATGAGCTTTCCTTACAGATTGGTGACACCGTGCACGTATTAGAAACTCATGAAGGTGAGTAATTTCTTTGACATGTTTCTTACTGTTACCCTTATGGTTTGCTGTTTTTCATTCCTACCTATTTTCACTAGAGCAGATCCGACTCCTCATGTGAAACTCTTCTTAGAGTATTTTTTTTAATGGAAGACTGTTTGCAGATTTGTTTTTCTTAAGCCCACTGTTAACATCTGCTGGGTGTTCAGGCTAGGCACAGCTGTTTTACCTAAAGATGTCTCATGGGTTACGTATTAGCCTTGCTTTGCATGAGTTCATGGTAATCCAAATCTGAATTGCATCCTAAATACTAAACATAAATTCCGCAGATCTTTGAAGCTGGAGTCAGAGTGCTTATGTATCCCGTTTCCATGTTTTATTTTTCATTGAGGAGTTTTCTAGCAGCTTAGTATAGTGCGCATATGATTTTTCTTTTTTTTTTCTTTTGCTGTCATCCTCTGATAGTAAGTTGTGTGTGTTAAAAAAAAAATATATATATATAAAAAATTAATCAACAAGAAGTTATCCTTATCCTGCTAGATCATCCCAAACTGATGGGCTATGCCACCCAACTGGCAGGTAAAGGCAGAGAATGCTGAACTTCTAGTGACGATATCCACCTGTATAAAGAGTGGTGCAGTCACGGAGCTTGCTAGTATTCTCTACCTCCTGCAAATGGTTGCAATTTGTACTGGTGTCGCACTTATACTTTGTACTCGAAGGAGGCAGGCCAAATGAAAAAGATTATGATCTGTGGCCCCGAAGGTTGAGTTTCAGCAGCTGCATGGTGGTTCTCAGGGATTAGTCTGTAGATCTTTGTTGTGATTGAGTGAGCGGAAGATTGTTCTTCCTTTCCCCTCCCCTCCTCTCTACTCCAAGGCACCGGTATAAGGGCATACCATACCTGGGTGCCAACAGCAGTGGACCTATAGGGCCCCTGCCAGGGGTGGTGAGTAAGGGCCCCTCAGGAGGTTATGTCTTTCGCCCACCCATCCTCTTCCCTCTCTCCCCCTCCCAATCCATATTTTTGCCTTTACTTTATTCTCTCTTCCTTTCCTCAGTCTGTGTTTTGTCTGCCTCAATAAAGCTGAAGAGAGAAAGAGGACTTGATTGCTCTTCTACATTTATATTTGGGTTCTGATTCATAGGTTATGTGGTATTTGTACCCTTAGCAGACATTATTAGTTGTAGGTCTCCATTCATCGAATCAACTCTGGCCAAGTGCTATCCTATGGACTCTCTTGCGAAGCTCATCAGTGCACCCCTTCAGTGTATTCTTCGTAGAGGTCACTGACAAAGGATAACTGCTAATATGCATAACCAAAACTGGTCCTACGCTAGTCTCTGCACAGGAACCTACATCATCTACTTCAGGGCCGACAACCATTGCTCTGGAATTTGTCAGCAGGCTGACTCCCTCTTCTATAGACTCTACACTTTCCTCTCTATAGTCTGTCTTTTTTTTTTTTTTTACCGTGCACACTTTTTTTTTAAAATTCCAGTCATGACATGCCGCCTTTGTTACCTCTTCACCAAGGATGCTTTCCAAACTTCTGGCAGTAACAGTGGCATATTTTCACCAGGAGAGTTTTAAAGGATTGAGAATTTTTCTCCTCTTGGATGACTGGACGTTCCCAAGTCTAAAAAAAAAAAAATAAATAAATAAGATGGACGAGTTAGACTATATAGCATTAAATGAGAGGTTAGATATGATTGGAATCTCAGAGACATGGTGGAAGGAGGACAACCAGTGGGACACACTGATACCTGGGTACAAACTATATCGTAATGATTGAGCCGATCAAATTGGTGGAGGGGTTGCGCTCTGTTAGAGAAGGCATTGAGTCAGAAAGGATTAAAGTTTTATAAGAAACAAAATTTGTGGGAGAATCTCTATGGATTGACATTCCATGTAAAAAGGGGAAGTCGATGGCAGTGGGGGTGTACTATCGACCGCCTGGCCAGAATGAACAAATGGATGATGAAATGCTCAAAGAAATCAAGGAAGCTAACAAAAGTTACAGCACAGTAATAATAATGGGTGATTTCAATTATTCCAGTATCGACTGGGTCAGTGTCATGGCAGGACATGCTAGGGAGATAAAGTTCCTAGATGAAATAAATGACTGCTTCTTGGAGCAGCTGGTTCATGAACCTACTAGAGGGGAAGCCATATTGGACATAGTCCTTAATGGAACACCAGATCTGGTGCAAGAGATAAGGGTGTTGGGGCCACTTAGCAATAGTGATCATAGCACGATTGCCTTTGATTTAATTAGTGGAGGAGGGATGGTAAGGAAATCCACCGGTACTACCTTTTAACTTTCGAAAGGGAGACTATGATAAAATGAGGAAAATAGTTAAAAAAACTAAAAGGAGCAGTTGCAAAGGTTAAAGACTTACATCAAGCTTGGCTGTTTAAAAATACTGTCTTGGAAGCCCAGACCAGCTGTATATTCCACACTTTAAAAAAGTGGAAGTAAGTCCAAAAAACTGCCAGCAAGGTTTAAAGGTGAGGTCAGAGAGGCGTCTGTTGCTTAAAAAAAAACAAAAACAAAACATCTTTCAGGAAATGGAAAAAAGAGCCAAATGACGAAAACTGGAAACGGCACAAGCACATGGTAAGTTAAATGCAAGGCACTGATAAGGCAGGCAAAGGGAGAATTTGAGAAGAAGCTTGCTGCGGAAGCAAAAACGTGTAATAAAGACTTTTTCAAGTACATTCGTAGCAAACAACCTGTGAGAGAGTCAGTTGGTCAATTAGATGATAGAGGGGTTAAAGAGGTGAAAAGCGGCGCTACGAGGCGACAAGGCGATAGCGGAAAGACTGAATGAATTCTTTGCTTGGTCTGTCTCCAGGAACAAGCAGGAATATAGTCTTCACATATGGGTACCGTCGGTACCGACGGAGCCTGTGTGGGAACGCTCCCCAGCGTCCAATAGGGAAGCTTTTGGGAGCATCCCACAGCGCCTGCGTGCTGCTCCTAACACTAAGTAACTTCATCAGTCTACCTTAATTCAAAATATGACACTTTTTTTTTCAAATTTTTTCAAAAGCTTTTTAAATGGAGAGAAAAGGCCTCAGTATTTCTATCATATTCCCTCTATATGGCAGAAACCTGCCCGAAGGGGATATGTATGTTCACCATCACCAGCCAGAAAAGCTTTACAATATAATTTTTCTTATTAACTTTAGAGACCTAATCTTTGTCAATTATATTAAAATAAAATAAGTAAACTGCATCAAAATAAAGCGTTTCCACAAAAAAGAATGAACACCATCACTTCATCACTACTCAACGGTATTAATTCTCCTGCAACAGAAAACAGCAAACCTAACTGAAGATGGCAACTAATGGCCACAAACAATTGCTCAAAAGTACTTAGCTTGTAACAGTCAGTTCTTCAGGCAGAATGATCACCCATGTTCACCCAACAAAGATTTCTGTTTCACCATTCCTGGCTTCATCAGGGGTGATTCTCACAAAATGTTTCTCAGCATTCACTTCAGCAGCAACAAACTGTCTCACTGCCATTTTTAAATCTTCAGACAGCCAATCAAGGAAAAGTAGTTGGAGTCACACAGTGTTTTATTTTAATCCAAAGGAAGAGGAAAAGAAAAAGACCACCCCCAAAAACAGTGCATTATAAAAATAAAATCTAAAAGATACTCTAATCTATTTTGTTATTTAAACCAACAGGTTCCATAGCATTTAAAAGAAAAATCCACCGCTGCTCACGCTGAAACAGAATCTTCCCACGGTCACCACCATGCAAAGAGCATGAAACGTGATCAATTGCCAAGCAGTGCAGATCTGCAAATGCATGCATATGCTGAACACAATGTTCAACCAGTGGTGCTTCTTTCCACTGTTTTAATTAACTGTATTTATGCTCTGAAAGATGCGTCTTCAAAGGTCTGGTAGTTTTCCCATATAGATTTTATCGCACAGACAGCGTATCAAATAAATAACATGATCTGATGTACATGATGTTTTGAACTTTAAAGAAAAGGTTTTGCTAGATACTGTAAATCGTACTGATCTCATCCATTATTAGGCAAAATGTACAGTGCCCACATCATGTATGTCCTCCCATACCCATCAAAGGCACCCTTGGAACAGCAGGGCAGAGAACATCTCTTAAGTTTTGACCTCTTTGATATGCAATTCTAGGACACATGTGCAAAAGTTTGAATGTACTGACAGTACCGGCCAGTGTTGCCATATCGATGTGACGATCTTTGAAGACAAGGCAGAGTACTTCAACACAAGTAAAATGTTCAGAATGGGTACTAGGCTCCACTCTAGAGGAAGGGGCCAAAAGCCATTCCCGATGATTATGGGAAGCTCGTTAATACAGTATTCCCTCTTTACCACTACTCGAGGGTAAACCCCTGTCTAGAAATTTATTTGCCATTAAAGATGCTTGCCTTTGAGACTCTTCTTTAGTAGAGCATATTTTCCATCAAAGTAACAGCAAAGAAAAAGGCAAACTATTTATTAAAGATATTGGATGGAAACTTATACTGTCACAACATATTTCTATCTGTAGGTTTTTTAGAACAACATAGTTACAAATGTATCTTCCATCTTAAATATAGATACATCTAAAAAATGTTCAATTCTTTCATCACAAACCATATCAAATTTAATCGCAGAATTACAACCATTCAGATATGAAAAAACCGTTTGAAGATCTTATTTTGTTCCTCCCCATAAAAGGAAAATGTCATCAATATAATGCTTCCACTAAATAACAAAAGACATGTATTGAGGTGGATACACATATCTGTTATCAAACCCTTGTATATAGAGTTTAGCCGGGAATGGGGGGCAAAAGTAGCCACCCATTGCCGTCCCTGAGATCTATTAAAAAAAACAATCTTTATATAGAAGAAACTTTTTCTTCAGCGCTATTTTGGCTAACTGCATTAAAAAGTCAGTTGGAACTCTGTGGGGGCGAGGTCTCCGTTCCCACACGTCTTCAAGCCATTTATAAGGTCTCATCTTGTGATACTGAGGTATAAAGTGATGCCACGTCCATCGTGACCATCCATTGGACCAGAGACACATTCTGTACCTGTTGTAAATCTGCAAAAAGGCCGCCGACTCAAACCGAAGAAATAGTGAATTGATTATAGATATTGCAAAGATAGCCACAAAGAAGGAAGTGATCATATTGGGTGGATGTGGTTTGGAGTACTCCTGCAAATCTGGAAAGAAGTAAAAAATATTGTGGATGCCTTCCAAGATGCATTTCTTAGACAAATGGTGATGAAACCGACCAGAGAAAGCTCAATGCTGGATTTAGTGCTCACCAATGGAGATAGCGTGTCGAATGTCTGGGTGGGTGCCCCTGTGAGCAGCAGTGATCATCACACGGTGTGGTTTGAGATAAAAGCCAAGGTGCAGTCCAATCATAGTAAGCTCAAAGTCCTAGACTTCAAAAACACTGACTTCAGTAAAATGGCTAAGTACTTGAAGGAGTAGTTGGCAGGGTGGGAGGAGATAAGGGAAGTGGAATTGCAATGGGTTAAACTAAAGGTGGCAATAAAAGGGGCAACAGATAAAATATGTATTCACCAGAGGCAGGTCTTGTCAGACAAATCTGATTGATTTCTTTGACTGGGTGACCAGGGAGTTAGACCGAGGGAGAGCCCTAGATGTGGTGTATTTAGATTTCAGTAAAGCCTTTGACACTGTTCCTCATGGGCGACTTATAAACAAAGTGAGCACCCTAGGGATGGACCCTAAAGTTACTGCTTGGATTAGAAATTGGTTGGGTGGCAGGCGACAAAGAGTGCAGGTAAATGTAGCTCACTCAGAGGAGAAGGATGTTACCAGTGGTGTGCCCCAGGGATCTGTCCATGGTCCGATTCTATTTAACATCTTTGTTAGTGATATAGTGGAAGGGCTGTCGGGTAAGGTTTGCCTCTTTGCGGATGATACCAAAATCTGCAATAGAGTAGAAACCCAGGAAGGTATAGATAACATGAGGGATCTAGCTACGCTTGAAGAATGGTCTAGAATTTGGCAGCTGGGATTTAATGTTAAAAAATGTAAGGTCATGCATTTGGGCTACAGCAATCCAAGGGAGCAATATAGTATAGGGGGTGAAGTACTTTTGTCCGCTAAAGAAGAGCGGGACCTAGGCGTGGTTGTGTCTGATTATCTTAAAGTAGCTAAACAGGTAGAAAAGGCAATAAAAAAGCTAGAAGGATGCTTGGGTGCATAGGGAGAGGAATGGCTAGCAGAAAAAAGGAGGTGATAGTGCCTCTGTATAAGTCTTTGGTGCGACCTCATTTGGAGTATAGTGTGCAATTCTGGAGACTGCACCTTCAAAAAGATGTGAACAGGATGGAGTCGGTGCAGAGGGTGGCTACTAAAATGGTTAGTGGTCTTCATTATAAAGCATATGAGGACAGACTTAAGTATCTTAATATGTACACCTTAGAGGAAAGGCGGGAGAGAGGTGATATGATTGAGATGTTTAAATACCCTCGTGGCATAAATGTACAGGGGGAGAGCCTCTTTCAATTGAAAGCAAGTTCTGCTACGAGGGGACATGGGATGAGGGTGAGGGGGGATAGATTCAGGAGTGATATGCAGAAATATTTATTTAAGGAAGGAGTGGTGGATCCGTGGAATAGTCTCCCAGTGGAGGCGGTAGAGATAAGGACAGTATCTGAAAGCATTGGACAAACACAGAGGATCTCTAAAGGAAAAAAGGGGACTGTTGTAGTTGTTGATATGAAAGGACAGACCAGATAGGCCATGTGCTCTTTTTCTGTCGTCATATTTCTATGTTTCTAAATAGAATTCTCCTTCATTTCCTTTTCATCACGCAGGAAGTTTTTAATTTTAGCTATCTTTAAATCTGTCCTATACTTTTTCCAGTTCTTTCACAATTTCTTAATAGTGGCTAGAAAAGTCCTCTCCCATTTTAAGCTTCTGTAAATCATTGTCCAGCTCCGATTTTTAATGCCCTGTTTTTAATTTGTGCTGTTTCAATTACAAACAATATTAAGTCCAAGGAACATTTATTAAGAACACTGTTCTACTTCTGCACAAATTGATCATCATCAAGGAACATTCCCGGTTCCCACAAAACAAGTAAACCTCTCGGTATCACCTCCCTCCTACAGTACTCTATCAAGGCCACACTGTGTAACTCTAGCCGTACAGTTTTCCTTGCCTGGCCCAAAAAAAGAATCCCAATCTAAGCTATTTGTTTCAACATTTTCCTGCAAAAGTGAAGAGGTACTCAAAATCTCCCTAGTTTGTTCAGCAATAATACCAAAAAGTATCTTTCCATGCAATGGTCATATTGGAGCGATAGCTTATGTAAACAAATCCCGGGGTGGGATTTGTTTTGTTTACTCGGTTATCTCAACCATGAAGACAAGAGATTTCTTGACTTCCTTGGACATGTTGGAAGCATATTTACATATTTCTGCCAGACAAATTTTTCTTAAGTTCCTTTTTGTTTTCTATACTGGATCTTTGTTTCTGATTTTACAGTTGTGGTCAATATTATTGGTACCCTTGCAGTTCAACCGCTTAATGTACAATATCTCCTTTAAAATAAAAAGCCTGTGAAATGACTTTGGACTGTATATGCACACACAATTTGTTTTATTGACAGAACATGCAAACAGGATATTCTGATAGTCATGGGTGAATGGAACGCAAACATTGACAACAAAGAAGAAGGCAAAGTGGTTGGAAAATATGGATTGGCAAAAGAAATGAAGGTGGAGAAAGACTGATAGAATTCTGCAAGACCAACAATCTATACATCTCAAATATCTTCTTCCAGCAACACAAGCAGTGACTGTACACATGGACTTCACCCAATGGATTGTATAAAAATCAAATTGACTACATTTGTGGAAGTCAACATTGGAAAAGCTCCATAACATCAACAAAGACAAAACCTGGAGCTGACTGTGGGTACAGATCATCAACTACTAGTATGCAAACTAAAGCTAAAGTTGAAAAAGAGCAAACCACTCATGAATGCAGCAAAATATGACCTTGAGAATATACCACTGGAATTTAAAGACTGCCTGCAAAATCGATTTGCTGCTTTAGATACAAATGACAGAGCTCCGGAAGAGTTATGGAATGACATCAAGAAGGTTGTGTTGGAAGAAAGCGAGAAGTCTCTACAAAAGGTGAAAAAGCAAAAACGGCCAAAATGGATGACGGAAGAAACTCTGAAAATTGCCCAGAAATGCAGAGAAGCTAAAGCCAGAGGAGAGACACAATTGCAGAACTCAACAAAGATTTCCAACGTGCAGCAAGACAGGACAAGGAAAGTACTACAATGACACATGCAAGGAAATGGAAGCAGAAACTATTAGAGGAAGAACAAGATCGGCTTTCCTAAAGCTACGAGAGTTAAAGAAAAAATTCCAGCCTTGAATTGGAATGTTACAAGATGCTCAAGGTTCTATGTTGAATGATGCTGAGAAGATCAAGAAAAGATGGAAAGAATACACAGAGTTTTTATATGATAAAGATCAAGTGGACCAACAGCCATTTCAACCTGTACCTTATGATCTGGAGCCATTGGTAATGATCCGGAGTCATCGGCAGATAGCGTGCTAGGTATCATAAGGAGAGGAATGGAAAATAAAACAAAAGATATTATAATGCCTCTATATTGTTCCATGGTGAGACCGCACCTTGAATATTGTGTGCAAATCTGGTCGCCGTATATTAAAAAGGATATAGCGTTATTAGAAAAGCTTCAGAGAAGAGCCACTAAAATGGTAAAGGGGATGGAAGGATACGCCTATAAAAAAACGGCTAAAAAGGTTAGGGCTCTTTAACCTGGAAAAGAGACGGCTGAGGGGAGATATGATAGAAGTCTATAAATTAATGAAAGGAGTGGAACGGGTAAACGTAGATCGATTGTTTACGTTATCAGAATATAGAAAGACTAGGGGGACATGCAATGAAGCTACAGGGTAAACTATTTAAGACTAATAAAAGAAAATATTTTTTCTCTCAACGTGTAATCAAACTCTGGAATTATTTACCAGAGGAAGTAGTAAAGGCTGTTAGTGTAGCTGGGTTTAAAAAAGGTTTGTACAAGTTCTTGGAGGAAAGGTCCATAAACCATTATTAAGAAGGGGCCCAGGATATCAATGCTTGATCCAGTACAAACATTTTGGAATCTGTGTCTTTTGGGGAAACTGCTAGGTACGTATGACCTAGATTGGCCACTGTTGGAAACAGGATACTGGGCTTGATGGACCTTGGTCTGACCCAGTATGGCATATCTTATGTTCTTATTGGTGATGAAAGAAGAAGTTGAAGCAGCATTGAAAGCCTTATCAAAGAACAAAGCACCAGGCATTGATGGCATTCCCGTAGAAGTATTCTGATGCAACTGTTACCATACTTACAAGGCTCTGCCAAGAAATTTGGAAGACAACATCATGGCCAACTGACTGGAAAAGATATGTGTTTATACCAATATTAAAGAAAGGTGATCCAACTGACTGTAGAAATTATCGCACAATTGCTCTGATCCGACATGCCAGCAAGATTCTTCTGAAGATTATTCAAAAGAGACTACAACTATACCTGGAACAAGAACTACCTGAAGTGCAAGCAGGGTTCAGGAAAGGGCGAGGAACGAGAGACGTCATCGCGGATGTGAGATGGATCCTTGAAAAGACTAAAGAATACCAAATGGATAACTATTTGTGCTTTATCGACTATAGCAAGGCTTTTGACTATGTAAACCATGAAAAACTCTGGGCCACATTAAGAAGCATGGGTATACCAGAACACCTGATCGTTCTCTTGCACAATCTGTACATTGATCAAGAAGCAACAGTTTCAACAGAACAAGGAGAAACAGAATGATTTAAAATAACAAAGGTGTAAGACAAGGCTGCATACTTTCTCCCTATCTGTTTAATTTATATGCAGAACAAATCATCAGAGAAGCAGGATTGTATGAAGACAACAGAGGTGTGAAGATTGGTGGAAAACTCATCAACAACCTTCGCTATGCTGATACCACATTACTGGCTGAAAGTGAAGATGATCTGAAACTTTTGTTTCTCATGATCAAAGAACATAATCTCAAAATGGGCCTGCACCTTAATGTAAAGAAGACAAAGATCATGACAACTGGCATAATCAACAGGTTCATTGTTGAAGGAGAAGAAATTGAAATCGTGAACAACTTTAACCTACTTGGATCAACTATCAATAAAGAAGCAACAAGCAGTCAAGAAATCAGACGACGCATTGCTCTTGGCAGAATGGCTATGAAAGACCTAGACAAGATTCTCAAGAGAAGAGATGTCTCTCTCCATACAAAGATTTGACTTGTTCAAGCCATGGTATTTTCAATAACATCATATGGATCTGAAAGCTGGACAATGAAAAAGAGAGACAGGAAGAAAATAGATGTCTTTGAATTATGGTGCTGGTGGCAAATACTGTTTACACCATGGACTGCCCGAAGAACAAACAAGTCCGTACTAGAAGAGCTTTCTTTAGAAGCTCAGATGGCAAGACTTCGACTTTCATACATTGGACACATCATGCAAAGAGAGAGATCATTAAAGAAAGACAACATGCTTGGCAAGAGAGAAGGTCGACGCAAAAGAGGAAGGCCAGCAATGAGATCGATCGATACAATAACAGCAGCTACAGGTACCAGTCTGTCGACAATGAGCTGCCTGACTGAAGACCGAACACAATTTAGGAGAACTATCCAGAGGGTCACCATGAATCGACACTGACGCGATGGCACTTAACAACAACAATGCACACACATTTGACACACAAAAGAATCAAATAAAACAAGACCAATTAATAAAGGAAATAATTGAAAATAGTAAAAAAACCCGTGACACTGCCAGGATATGATTATTGGCACCCTTGAAAACAATTTAATTCTGTTTGAACAGAAGAACCACATTCCTATTGCAGTATTCACATGACTTGAATCAACTAATGAATGATGGCTCTATTGTTCAAAATTGCCACATTCACTCCTTGTTCCATTTTTGCAGTGGTGAAGCGAGAGAGATGCCTGAGACAGTCAGAAAAGCCATTATCACCAAATATCAAACTTCAAGGGGTACCAGGCCATCTCCAAAGACCTTGAGATTCCTGTGTCTACAGTTCACAATGTTAAGAAGTTTTCTGATCATGGAACTGTGAAGAACCTCCCAGGACATGGTGGAAAGAGGAAAATTAATCCAAGAAGTCTTCAAAGGTTAGTGCGAACTGTTGGAAAAGCATCACATACAAATTCAAAGAACTTAAGGCTGACCTGGAGCAATCTGGAGTGTTGGTTTCAACCCGCACCATATGCTGTGCACTAAACAAAGAAGGACTTCAAGGACGAAGGCCAAGGAGGACCCCACTGCTCACAGACAGACATAAAAAGGCACACCTTATCTTTGCCCAAATCCATCTTGAGAAATTACAGTCCTTCTGGGAAAGTATTCTGTGGACAGATGAAACCAAACTTAAGTTCATTGACAATGCAGACCATTTACAAACAAAAAAATTTAAGTTTATAAGAAAAAAAACACCCTCCCTACAGTTAAATATGGTGGCAGTTCCATAATGTTGTGGGGCTCTTTTGCTGTCTTAGTAACTGGAGGCCTGTGAATGTATTAAAGGAATCATGAAGTAAGGGCTGCCAAGGTATTTTGGAGTGAAATGTGCTACCTAGTGTCAGAAAGCTAGGTCTGGGTCGAAGGTCATGGGACCTCTAGTAGGACAATGACCCAAAATATACATGCAAAAGTACAAAAGAATGGTTAAAAAGGAACAAATAAACTGTTTTAAATTGGCCAGCAATGAGTCCTGATCTCGGTCCAATTGAGAACCTTTGGAAAGAGCTGAAATCTGCCATTAGTAAAAGGAATCCTGGAAATATTCATGAGCTGGAACAAATTGCAGTTGAAGAGTGGGAAAAACTACCAGCAGACACATGTATGAAACTTATAGTTGGCTTCAAGAAAAGTTTGGAGGCTGTTATTATTGCTAAGGATTGTGCAACCAAATATTAATTGGTCATATTTTGTGTTTTTCCCCCTCAGAAATTACCATGTCTAAGTTGCACAGACATCATTTTTTAGTTGTTTACTTTTGAACATACTATTAAAATAGTATGATGACATGCAGTTGGAATATTTCCAATTATTTCTCAAGATATTGTATAAAACATACCTAAAATGCAGTGTTGCCAATAATGTTGACCACAACTGTAAGTACCCTTTGGACTGACTACAGCTCCCAGGAAGGTGGGTGATGGTTGTGATGGCATTTCTCCTTGAAAGGATATTGGTACACTGTACATAAATTGATCCTCCTGCTTCACCAGAAAATATGGTAAAGGAATCAATTTATTGTTTGTAGTTGCTGGTGAGAAAAGTATAACCCATACAACTGAACTCATCTGGCAGAATTTGAGAAAAGGAAATGATTAAGATTAATATAATCTTTGAATATTACATGATATAGGAGGAAACTACTGTCACATTGTACATCATAATTTAACTATCCATCATCATTTTGGTTCAGCAGCCAACATATCAAGAGCAAACATTTGGATTCACAAGTTGAGTTCAGAAGACTTGTTTAAAGAAATCTCCATTCAATCTTTTCTTCTCCCTCTGCATATCTCATTATTTGCATGCTTTCTCATAATAGATCTAAGAACAATAATGATCAGATAGTACGAGTTTGACTTACTAAGCACTTCTTCCATTCTGTGTCTATGAGAAAGGACTTTAATGCCGTAAATCCTATATATAGCAAATGGTCCTTATGAAAGCGAATAATTTTCCTCTCCCTCACTTGTTTGTTTTCTCGGCATCTTATTCCATAACCGGGTAAGGCGGACCGGCCTCCGCCACACTGCAACACCGCCCCCCACCCCTTCACCATCATAACAAAGGTAGACCACACATATATGGGAATTCAACTGGTCGCAGCTTTATTGCCATAAACCATAACATCAACAATCCAAACCTTAAATTGTATCCCCCCCGCCAGCAGAGCGAACCCTCACCAGCCATGTGAGTAGCAAAGTGATGCCGCTTCCGCTTCCGCCTTGTCCAGGCCCCGGCAAATTGCCTAGCCTCCCTCATCCGGCTTTGCCATATTAGCAGACGTCTGAGGGACCGCCCGGGCGGGGGTACCCCACCCCCGCCCTACTGCTTGGCTCCGGACCCCGGAAACCTCCGGGATCCCACCACCGGCTCCGGCCCTCACCGGCCTGAGCTGCCCCCCCCCGGCTAAGCTGCGACCAGCGCCCCTCCGGTTCAGCCTATCCTCCAAGGCCTCCTGCCAATCGTTGAGGAGCAAATCCATCCCCACCGGGGATAGATGGACCCCAGCGGCCCAATACAGGCCCGCACACTCCGCATCAGCCCAGGGGTGCAAAATTGGGCCCCCACCCTGCTCCCCCACCCATCTGCCAATTCGGCGATTGATCTTCGTTAGACCCCTCGACCCCCACCGCTGACCTTGCAAGCAGTCCTTGGATCGTTATCTGACCACAGCAAAATCATCTGACCACAGCAAAATCACACCATGAAACATCTCAAATAGCGCTGACATGTCCCGAATCACAGTCCGACTCCACTGCCGTCCCGTCCAGGACACCAGATCGTTGCCACCCAGGTGGATCACCACGGCATCCGGTGGCCCCCGCAGCCGCTCGTGGTGCCACGGCAAAGGCAAGAGCTGAATCCATCGCAGACGCTCTCACCCAGCCATGAAACGGCACCCTGAACTGGTCCAAACCAATCTTCCGCTCCACTGGGCGTGTTGCTGCTCGCCAACCGGCCCAGAACTCAAACGAGTGGCCAATCACCCAACAGCGACACGAGCCAGGAACAACTTCTGCAAAACAAACAGATCCACAGTGAGCCAGCCCCCCAGCGCCCCTACAGGCGCACATATCTCCGATACGCCCAGGAAGTATCTCCGATACGCCCAGGAAGTCCATCTTCCGATCCGCCTGATAACCCCCTCAGGTAAGCCCACCGCCGCCGCACTAGTAGCTGCTCAAATACGAAAGGAATGCGGCGCATACAACCCCGCACCAAGAACGCTACGGAAAACACCGCCCGGAAGCAGGCGCCCTCGTAGCTGGACGACACTACCTGTGGCAAAACAGCACACAAGTGTTGCAGCAACTCAGGCGTAATGGGCCGCCTGCTGTCCCTGGCCGACTGACCTGAGCGCTCCCAGCCCTGCAGTATCCAGCGCGCTACCAATCCCCCCCCCCGACCGCCCCACCCCACTGCCGTAGCAAAGAACGAGAACCCCACCAAATTCCTACTCGCCGTAGCCCGGGACACTCCTGCGGCTTTCACTGCCGCCACATACAGACCTATCCGGTGATCAGGGGGTGGTCCCCCCCCCCCCATCCACGCTCCCCCAGAACCGCACCAAGCAGACGCAGCCCAACTGGTACGACCTGCCGCATCAAGTTTGCTACCGGTTATAGCATGGAATGTAGTTGTTCACTACTCTTACCACCGCTGCGTTGTCGCAGCACCATACGAGCCTAGGATTGCGAACCCTGTCCGGCCAGACCTCCAACACACCAGTAGCAGTAACAACTCCAAGAAGGTTATATTGGCCGTGAGACCATCTGCCTTCCAAGAATCCGGCCCCCCCCCCCCCCGCCGCACACCATGAGCCGCCAAAGTACCCCAAGCCCAACCATCCGGCCATGTCGGTAAACAAGTGCAGGTCCCGACTGGAGATCTCCCGATCTTGGAGCACCGTAGTGCCATTGAACTCCTGCAAGACTCATCCCAGATGGCTAGATCGGCCCGAATACTCTGCGACCCTCAGACAATGATGCGGTCTGGAGATACCTGCCGTAGCGGCTGCCAAACGCCTCATAAACGCCCCCTAGGGATAGCTCTACAGGCAAAATTCAGGGACCCGATTAATGCCTGCATCTCCTGCGATGTCATCCTTCTAGAACCCAAGGCGTTCGCCACCAGAACCCGGAGCCTCTGGATCCTACCCACCGGCAGGCGCACCACTAACTCCCTAGAATCCAGCTCGATCCCTAAAAAGGTTAACCGAGTCGTGGGGCCCTCCGTCTTCCCCCCGCCAACGGAACTCCCCACTCCCCCGCCATCTGCACGAGCCCGTCCAACGCAGTGCACTGCCCAGTCCGCGCCTCCCCCACTACCAGAAAATCATCCAGTCCCGGTCTACCAATGCCCAATGCAGGAATGTACTAAACCGTTCAAAGTGCGCACAAGAGATAAAACACCCCATAGGCATATACCTATCGAAGTAATAACTACCCTCGAAGCAAAACCCCAACAACGGGAATGCCGAAGGGTGCACCGGCAATAGCCGAAAAGCCGATTCAATGACCGCCCGCACCCCAGCACCAACTCAACCGCCTCGTCGAAGGAAGCATACCGCACTTCGCACAACTCCTTGGGGATATGATCAGTCACCGAACCCCCGATAGGGTTGGACAAGTTATGGATCCACCGGTATTTTCCTGGCTCCCCGGGAAGGGCGGCTCCCCGAAAGGGCCCGCTACCCTTCCCAACCCGATCTCCACTGCTAGCTTATCCCGGACCACACTGGCAAAACGCCGCACCGACAGGGCATTCCGGACACTGAGAGGCCTCCAGGATGGAGTCCGCATACGCCAGCAGCATCCCGTACTGGTCATGATGCGCCCTCCCCCACAAACTAGCCAGCCACAGAAATGCCCGCGCCCAATTCATTACGTTGCGCGCCACCTTCCGCACCATACCTGCCATCTCATCCGCCTTCCGCTTCTTCCTATTGTCCCCAAAACGCTTTCGACCCTCCAGTAACCGAAAGATATCAACATAGCGCCTCTCATTAATTTTTCACCGCAGCTTCCTCGACTCGCCTTCCCACAACTCCAAGAACGCTACCACCGATGACGCTGCCCCCGCCAAATCAACCAACCCAGCCTCGCCCCCGCCGCCCTCGCCCCTCGCCCCTGCTCCCATCCGACCCAGACGAAAACGACAACAACACCGAGGACGTAGACGACCAGGAACCCGAAGCCCAATGCCGACGGCCCGCACGCCGCCGCTTCCTGGCCGCCTTCCCCTCCCTTTCCCCCCTCCCCTCCCTTTCCCCCTGCCGGGATTCCCCCGAAGACCCCGCCCCCTCAGACTCACCTGCCGCAGCCGTCGCCTGCCCAGGCACCGCTCCTGCCTCTGACCGATCCTGCTCCATGCTCCTCGAGCCCTGTCCCGGTTCTGCTGACCCAGCTGCAGGCGTGCTCTCCTCCCTGCTCTGCGCTTCGCCAGCCCTTGTCGGCGGACTCTCCTGCCTCGGGGTCCTGGTGAACTGCCATCCCGAAGTGTCCTGTGGGGAGAAAAAAGGAAAAGACGCCGCAGCACCCGCCCCGCCCATAAGGGCCTTGCCCCCCACCCTGCCAAAGTTCCCAACCAGGGGAGCCGCCTCCCCCTATCCACCCCAGCCCGCCCGCCGGGGTTTTTTTTTTTTTTTTTTGGTATTGAATAAGCTATTTAATATGACAATTAGCTTGACAATAAGTCAGTGACATTACAATAGAACAATAAGTTAGTGATATTTACCATAGTGCAGGCCCTAAATGAAAGCACACGCTATTGCATTTATGAATGCGCTGATAGAACGGCAACCACCTAACACGCAAGTGCCTATTTAGGTGCATCCTTTAAAATAGGGACTTATGCACGTAAATGGTGTACATCTTTAGGCGGTTCCCCTAGGAATACAGCCCCATAACTTTTAATAAGTTTAAAATTGTAACAGTGCCCTTGCTACTGCATATTGGCCTCATTGTCCTTTGTGATTTGTCTTATGACACTCTAATGCATGCAAACTGTCACAGATGTCTAGAGCAAGCGTGTAAGAGACCCGCAGCTATAGAATTAGGCCTCCTGTCATATATGTGCAATCAGTTCAGGCCATTGTGTCCCAATAACAGCAGAATATGTCTGTGTTCAGTCTTAAACCTAGGAACATAGTATAAGATGGCAGATAAAGGCCAGTATGCTCCATCTAGTCTGCCCAGTAAGGTGGCCAGAGTGGTTGCACCCACTCCTCCGTGCTAGTCATCCCTTCCATGCCCTTGTTTAGGGCTATACCCAAACTCTGTGCAGGTCATCCCTCTCCAATACCCTTGTTTAGGGTTGTACTCACCCCCGCTGCTTGTTGAAGTATAAAAGATATTTGAGCTTATTGATTTTGTCCTCTCACTATAAAGGGACCCCCTGTGTCCGTCCCATGCCACCCCGAATTCCGCCACTGCACCTGCCCCCACCACCTCCATCGGGAGGGCACTCCAAGCATCCACCACCCCCCTAGCGAAAAGCATCTTCCGATGTTGTCTTCAAAGTTACTTCCCTGCACTTCATTTTTGCCCTCTAGTTTTGCTGTTACCCCATCTTTGAAAAGGAAAAAGAGAGCAAGTTTTTTCCCTGTTAGAGGTGAGACTCGCATGCCATCTAGTCTCGCCGTGACCCACACAGGAGACGAAAGCCCATTCACACGCGCCAAAAGCTGCACCCCTGCACCTGCAAAGTTGAAGGCACATCTCGCACCAGTCCTCCCTCTCCGCAAATGGCCAAACACCAGGCAGCGACAGCAGAATTGCAACCAGCATCCGTGGCCAGCCCTGGAAGACACCTCAAAAATGCACTCGTCAAGATCAACTCTCCCCCCACCATTCACCGCCGGCCGCTCACACGCCCCGGGGGGGGGGGGGGCCACGCAGTCTCGCCATTACCATGGGAAATAACATACAGTAACTGTTAGTACATGGTTATAGTAACCATTACCATGCTAGGAAGATGCTGGGAACACCCCAACAGTTTATACACAGGCTCTACACTTACCGCACATTAATCTGAGCACTTTCCACGCGGTAAGTGCAAAACGACATTACGTCCGGCACCTCCGGCCACTTCGAGGCAAAGGCCGGAGGACACCGCAATGCCCCCCTTACTCCCCCGCCGAAACTCCTCTACTCCTCCCTTTGGCTCCCGCGCCCTGCCATGTGCCGCGGGAACCAATGGGAGCCCTCTACGCGCCGCGGGCCTTACCCGCGACCGTGTAGCCATGCGCCGGGCACGCGGCCGGCCGTCCCCCCCGGTTAACGCCGGCCGTTCGCACGCCCCGGGGGGGGGGCCACGCGGCCTCGCCATTCTCAATTTTTGCATTTTTCCTTCCCTCTCCTCTCAAGTATCCATTCATTCAATCCTGCTTGTTTATTTTAAAAGTTTGTTTTATACGTGAGCATTCTCCATACCCACTTTCATGACTTTGATTTGAATCATTTTCCAGATCAAGCATAACAATTTTTGCAAGCTTCATACGGAAGTAGAATTGTCCATCGAGCCCAGTATTCTGTCCTTGACAGTCACTAATTTTGAAAGTCCCCACAGATCCAAAATGGAGTTAGCCGTTCCATTCTCTCTTGCAAGCCCTAAGCCTACATAGCTTATTTATTTAACGTTTTTATATACCGCCCCTATACATAGAACAATTGAAACATTTTACAATGAACAAGATAACTTATGTACAGTTAGCGTATGTAACTATCTTACAGAAACTATATACATTGAGTACAATCTTGCAGGAAGGGTTAGTGTTCATAATGACCAAGAGAATTTGGGTGTGTCTGTGTATCTGAGGGTTGGGCAGTATTATGGCAGCTTCCATAATTCTCAATGAACAAGTATGTCTTTAGTTCTTTTCTGAACTGGAGGAGATCTTTCACAGCTCTAAGGTTGTCAGGGAGGGCATTCCATATTGTAGGGGCAACATAGGAAAAGGCTCTGGAGCTGGGGTTTGTATTATAGATGTGTTTTGGTATAATTATAAGTTTTGTGAGCAAGTTCTTTGAAGTCTAGATTCCGTAGGTGATATGAGGGAAGACAGGGGAGTTTAGGATATTTTGTTATGGTGCTTAATATGATCATCAGGTATTTGTATTTCATCCTTGCTCCAACTGGTAACCAGTGGAGGTTGTAGAGTATTGGGGAGATGTGATCAGTGCGGTGAGCCTTATATAGGATGCGTGCTGCTTGGTTCTGGGGTAGTTGGAACTGGTAAATGGATTTCTTAGGGAGGCCTAGTAGGATACTGTTGCAGTAATCAATGTGTGGTGTTATGAGTGCTTGTAGGATTGATCTAAAATCATGTTCTTCGAAGAAGGCCTTAGCTGTTGGATCATGCGTAGTTTGAAATATACAGTTTTTGTGATTGATTTTGTATGGGAGATCATGTTTAGTGATTGGTCTAGGATTATACCGAGGTATTTTACATCCTCCTTGATTTCAAGTTCTATATCTTCTAACTGGATTATGCTAGGTGGTGTAAAATTTGGATTTCTATAGACAGATTACTTCTGGTTTTTTATAGTTGATTTTCAGGTTGTATGAAGTAAGCCAGACTGTTATATCACTCAGGCTGATGATTATCTGTGAGCAGTCTGGGTTAGAATTGTCTACGGGATGATAATCATTATATCATCCGCGTAGAAATGATACTGTATTTTATGTTTCCTAAAGTTGTTGCAAATTGGCTGTATATACAGGTTGAACAGTAGGGTGGATAAGGAGCCGCCTTGGGGGATACCTTGTCTTTGTTTGAAAATGGTAGAAGATATCTGGCCAATCTGGACCTGTTGAGAGCGGTTTGACAGGTAGGCCTGCAAGCCTATCTGTTTTAGCCTCTTGATAAATGTTTGGTGGTTAATGCTATCAAATTTTGAAGCGATGTCTATGAAAATGAGTATGAATGCTTGTCTGGCTTAGTTCAAACCACGTATAAGTTTGTCTAAGAGAGATAGCATCAGGGTCTCAACACTGTGCTAATAATGACTAGACCTGTCCTTCAGATACTTGTAATATTTGTTAAACTAAGCTATACTACTAGATTTAATCACATTCTTTGTCAACAAATTCCACAGTTTGTGTGTCGACTGAAATTATTTTTTAAATTTCTTTTAAATTCTGCCACCAGTTAGTTTAATGGAGTGCCCCTAGTCCTGTTAATATTTAAAATGTTAAATAACTTCCCCCTATCAACTTGTTCCATGTTCCTCTTATATCCCATCATTTTGCATACCCCAGTAACCAACTTAACTTCATTAACATCTCTCCATTTCCACTAGTAACAGAATTTGAATATCATCAGCGAATAAGTGATATCTAAAACCCAACCTAACTAGAATTTTACATAAGGGAGCCATAAAAATATTGAACAGTGTGGGAGAAGAACTGATCTTTGTGCTATCCAAGAAGGCAATGACCGCTCTCCCAAACAATTGTTCCCAACAATCACATGTTGAAGTACTGAGACTTTAAGACCCCAGATCTTTAGCTGATAAATTAACAAAGACTGTTGGGCTGTCAAAAGCTGATGAGAAATCTAAATATACCTTCACAACATTTAAACCTTGATGCATTCCAAAATCTTTATTTCCTTAGCTTCAATTATAGCCTTAGACTGCTGGCAAACTTGGTTGGTGCACATTTAGAGTCAGGTTTATTAAAGTGCACCACTGCATTAGCATGTGCTATTAGTAAACGTCCCATTGCAGAAAATGAGATCGGCATAAAATAATGCACATACGTTTATCAAAGTGCATTGCCATGAATTAATCGGTACATATCTGCAAGTTTTAAGCATTATATAGCAATGGATAAATATGATCCTTTTTCACCACGTTCATTACATTTCACATACAATTTCTGGAAGAAGTTTTGCATGGTTTAGAGAGGCCCTTTTATTTTTATGGTAAATTTTTACAGTTGGTCTGTAGATCTTAAGCTGATAAAACTATACAACCTTCGCATGAACCAACAGAAAATTATATCCCCCAAGTACAGGATTCTTTTTTCAATTCTGTTGTAAACCAATATACAGACCCAGCATAGCTGGGTTTTAAAAAAAAAGGTTTAGACAAATTATTGGAAGAAATGTCCACAAACCATTAAGATAGACTTAGAGAAATCCAGTGTTTATCCCTGGGGTTAAGTATCATGGGATCTAGCTACATTTTGGGATCTTGGCAGGTACTTGTGACCTGGGTTTGTGATTTTGAAAATAGATACTGAGCTGAATGGAACTTTACTCTGACCCAGTATGGGATTTATGTAAGTATGTGATTATAATGGTGCAAATTAAAAAAAAATATCAGTTAGCTGGGAGTACAGTATATAATTCTCCATGGGTTTTTTTCCCCTTCTGTAGGCATGAATTAAGTAGGCTTTTTTTTATTTTCTGAAAGCAAATCAATATAGCTATAGTGATGTCAGTTGAAATGTTTTTAGGCCTTCTATGAAGCACTCCTCCATACTTAATGGTTAGTTACAGTAAATGGTTTTTTTCTAGAAGTTTGATGCGAGAGAGTGTAGCTTAATAAGTTATGATGAATCTTGCACTTTTCCGGTGAATACTACTTTGCAATATGCTAATTTCTCTCTCTTTAGAGACTCGAAAGAGTTCTGTTATGATACACAGAGCAAATAGAAATATATATAGAAAATATCTTTCAGTACTGTAGTTGCAAGTAAGTCCACCCACCACAGCCTTTTTTAGGCGAATGTGATCTAGACGTGGATGATGGAGATCAATAAATTGCTACCTGAACGGGCCAGTTTCTGGAGAGTTTCGGTTCCCTCCTTTACCAGTTTCGAAAAGGGGATTATATTTGTGGCCTTTGCCTTGCTCTCTACAAATACCTATCAACATCATCCACTTTCTCAACTGCATGAACTTGCAGGAACAAAACATTTTGTTAAACCTTTGCTCGGATTTATTCTTAGTGGAACTTTTTCTTGTTGAGGTTTATGGATTGCAGTGAGCATCCTGAGGTTTCGATAAGCATGACAGAGTAAACAGGAGAAATAACTTGCATAGTGCCAGATAATCCAGAAAAGAATGCCCAGACAGGCTTCTGCATCCGGATGCTTAGAATGTGAGTCAGGCTGATCTGACCCTCCTGTGAAACACATTTGTTAATTTTCATATTGCTCACTTTTGGAAACAGGAGACTGGGCTTCATTGACCTTTGGTCTGACCCAGTATGGCAAGTCTGTTCTTTGTTCTTGTGTTTTAAACTTAAATATTTACTTTACATACAATAGTATTTTTCTCTATATTGTGCCATTTTGCAATTATCTTATTTATGCACAGAAATATTTAAATTGTTTAATTTGTTCACTATCATAATAGCTTACACATCTTTGAAAGGTCTGTATGTTTTAGCTGAAGTATCCAGTGATTTAAAAGTGAATTTAATTACTGTATAGACAGGAAAAACTGTGTTTGAGGAGAAAAGCTAATGTATCTCAGCTAAATGTGTCGTAAGTTATATACTAAACAGTATCTTTCATGTGTTTTTCTAGGTTGGTACAGAGGATATACTTTAAGAAAAAAGTCTAAAAAGGTAAATATTTTCTTTAGTAGAAGTTTTCCCATTAAAACAAATGCTGTAATTGAATTTATTTATATTGGAACATTACTTCTTTGGTCTTTAAGAGGGCAGTGTTCAAAGCCATTTAGCTGGATAAATAGACCTGTCTGAAATTGCTGCTCTCTGTTAGCCAAAAATTATATATTGGTTTCCACAGTGTGTACACTTTTAGTAAGATTGAAGTGAGGCATTCCTGGGGTTAGGAAACAATGTGTGTGATTTTGCAAATCAGTGTGCATTATTTTTCAAATAAAGTTTGCTGCACACAAATTGCAGGTACATAGTCTGCAGGTACTTCTAGCCTGCGGACCTTGTAGACAGATTTCAAAGGGAAAGTACCAGCATAGTTTTTCCTTTGTACTTCATTCATCCATTCTTGATTACCCGCCTTTTTTTTTCCGTCTGAAACCACAGAGTGGATTACAATCCAGTCGCAACAAATCCTAACAGTACAGTGAAGCGAAAAATCAATAAATAATAAAATCAATATAACTTACATGGCATTATAGTATATGGTATCACACTTTTCACATTATGCTGTTTAAATCAATACAATTCAAAATGTATTAAAATGAGTGACTGATCTTCACAACACACACTGCACTTTCAGTGTGAAGCAACAATTAATGAGATATTCAAAGAGTAATTAAAAAATCAAGTCTTGATTGCCTAGCTCTTTACAGCCCTTGATTAAATACTTGGTGGAAACCTCTCTTTCAGCATCAACAGCCATGAATTGTTTAAGATAATGTTAATAGATCTTGTATAGTGGTATGGTGAGGGTTTTTTCCTCATTGTTTTGGATAGAATAGCTTAAGCTTTGAGGTTGGAGATAGTTTGTGGACTGTAGTCTTTAAGTCTTGCTACAGATTTTCTATTGGATTCAGGTCTGAGCACTCCCCTTTTCTCTTGATGAATAAGTCTACTGTTGCTTTGTATTGTCCTTATTGTTCTCCCCAGTCCTAGGTCTACAGCAAACTGGAACAGGTTTTTCTCTGAAACGTACCTGTGCTTTGCACCATCCATCTTTTCCTCGATCTGGGATAAACACAGAGGATCCCTCAAAAGGCAAGAGGATAGAATTCAAGTAGAGAGCATTTCCACCAAAAGACAGATGACTTTTTGCACAACATAAAGTGTATGGGAGAGGGGAGGAGGTGGGTAGACTTCATGGAATCACATTTACAGCCTGGAGGAGTAGCCTAATGGTTAGAGCAGTGGGCTAGAACCGGGGAAGCCAGGGCTCAAATCCAACTGTGGCTCCTTGGGCAAGTCATTTAACCCTCCTTTGCCTCAGGTACACACTAAGACTGTAAGCCCTCCACGGACAGAAAAATACCCACTGTACCTGAATATAGCTCACCTTTAACCTCTTAGAAATGGCCTGAGCTAAATCCTATTGCAGTTCTCCTTTCCCTGCTGCTGGAAAGCATCCCCACAGCAACATAATGCCACCACTATGCTTTTACTATTAGAATGACTTAGAAAGGTGATGTGCTGTGTTTGATCTCAACATCAAGCAATATGTCAAGCAAACATGTCCACCCTGGTTTCACCAGACCACAAAAGCTTCACCCGTATAAGTGGAAGTGTCTCTTGAGTGTTTCCTTGTAAATTCTCTGCAGCATATCATATGGCTTTTCTTTAGCCATCTCCAGGAACAAGCAGGAATGTAGTCTTCACATATGGGTATCCTCAGTACCGATGGAGCCTGCGCAGGAACGCTCCCCAGCGTCCACTAGGAACGCTTTTGGGAGCATCCCTCAGCACATGCGCGCTGCCTTCCCGCCTTTCCAACTGTCCCTCTTCAGTTCTTCGTTTTCCGTGGAGCCGACAGGATCTATTCCCTGTCACCGCAGAAAATTCCGTCTTTAAATTTCTTTTCTTGTGGTCGCGTTTGCCTACTGCACGATGCCTACCCGTACCAACGGTTCTTTTCTTTTCTTTCTTTCAAAAAAAAAAAAAGGTAGGCTTTAGACTGTTTCTTTTCCAAAACTTTTCTCTTTGGTGCTAGGCGCCATTTTGGGTACTATGCCCCATAATCCTAAAACATGGAAAAGTCAACTAGTGGTTTTAAAAAATGTACGAAGTGTGGCGGTACCATTTCCGTCACTGACACCCATGATTGGTGTCTGAAATGTTTAGGACCTGAACATTCTCCAACTGAATGTCTCGCCTGTATGGGGATGACTAAAAGAGGAAGACAAAACCGGGCTGCAAAGCTCGGTACCCTCTCTCTTTCGGATGCCAGATCCATTGCATCGACATCTTCAAGATCCTCCTCTTCCTCCCATGGATCTCAGGTAACTAAACATAAAAGCCAGTCCTCAAAGGGTAGCTCTCCTGCTAAGCATCGAGAGGCCATTGGCATTGCTTTTGAGGGAACCATACCGGCAAAACAGCCCCGGCGGGAGGCTTCGGCTTCGAAAGCATCGATGGGGCTTCAGGAGGTTCTCGAGGCCTCAACCTCGCAAGAACTACCTGTGCCATGCTCAGGGGTTCCGGCCGTTCTTACTGGTACCGACACCCAAGCATCGGCAGCGTCGATAGACCAGAGGTTCCTTGCTATCGAGCGCAGCATCGCAGCTCTTCTTTTCGGGTTCGTAGAAATGCACCTACTACTGCCATGCATTTTGTGACTCTTCTGCCGTACCTTCAAAGCCAGGATTGGCTTTGCTCTCTAGACTTAAAGGATGCATACACTCACATTCTCATCCATCCAGATCACAGGAAATTCTTACGATTCCTTTTCAGGGGAAAACATTTCCAGTACAGGGTTCTTCCCTTTGGTCTGGCTTCAGCACCAAGAGTATTCACGAAATGCATGGCAGTAGTAGCTGCATTTCTACGAACCCTGTGGAATTTCCTCTTCCATTACTTAGAAGACTGGCTCATTCGAGCCCCTACAGTTGCAGAGGCCAGCACTGCACTGTCCCATACAATGCGAATCCTCCAATACTTGGGATTGGTAATAAACTTCCCAAAATCTCAACTAGTTCCTTCACAATGCTTAGAATTTATAGGAGCCTGTCTAGATACCAGACAGGCAAGGGCTTTCCTTCCACAAGCCCGGTGTCTTCACATAATGCAACTAGCTTCTCAAGCAGCAGGCAAATCCTCCCTCACTGCTCGAGAGCTACTGCAATTACTGGGACATATGGCATCCACAGTTCATGTAGTCCCATATGCTCGCCTCCACATGCGAGCAGCTCAGTGGACTCTTTCCACACAGTAGACACAGGCTACGGGTCATTTGTCAGACAAAATAATAATCTCTCAATGACTAGTTTTGTCCCTCCAATGGTGGCAATCACTAGAAAATCTGACAGTGGGGTCTCCTTTCCATCAACCCCTCTTTCAGGCCACCCTAACAGATGCATCACAGGTGGGTTGGGGAGCACACCTGAATCATCTCTCTACCCAGGGTACCTGGACTCCACAAGAGGTTGGTTTGCAAATAAACCTCCTGGAATTAAGAGCAATATATTTAGCTCTTCGAGTATTCCACGCCCAGCTCAGCTACAAGACAGTCCTAGTCCAGACGGACAATCAAGTAGCCATGTTCTATGTGAACAAGCAGGGCGGAACAGGCTCTCTGTCGTTATGCAACGAAGTTTTACGACTGTGGGCCTTCGCCAGAGAGCATCAAATTCACCTTCTAGTGGTATATCTTCCAGGCATTCAAAACCTTTGGGAAGACAAACTGTCGAGTGCTGTTGCCTCACGAGTGGTCCCTCCACCTAGACCAGGTGGCAAGGATATTTCATCTCTGGGGCACTCCAGACATAGACCTCTTTGCAAGTCCACTGAATGCCAAACTTCCCCAGTTCTGTTCCAGGATTCCGGCACACAACTGTCAGGCAAGGGATGCCTTCCTCCTTCACTGGAGTCAGGACTTCCTTTATGCCTTCCCACCCATTCCCCTCATCCCCAAAACACTCTTCAAGCTTCAGAGAGACAGGGGTCGCATGATTCTCATAGCACCTCAATGGCCACGCCAAACGTGGTATTCCCTGCTTCTACATCGCTTTCAAGCGGCACCTCTGGAGTTAGGGCATGCTCCAGATCTCCTTTCCCAGGAGAACGGGATGCTATAGCACCCGAATTCCCAGTCCCTGCACCTCACGGCCTGGTTGCTGAAGTCTTAGACCTCCAGGATATCAACCTGTCCCAACTGGTAAAAGATATCCTTCAGGCTTCTAGGAAACTTTCCAGAAGAAGATCTTATGCCCTCAAGTGGAAAGGTTTTACTATATGGTGCTCCAAGAAGGGATTAAACCACCTGGTCATACCCTTAGAATCGATACTAGGGTATCTAATTCACTTATTGAATTCTGGTCTAAAGACCAATTTGGTAAGAGTCCATCTTAGTGCAATTGCAGCTTCTTATAAGCCTCTAAATGGACAATCAATTTCCTCTTATCCACGCCTATCAAGATTCATGAGAGGCCTTTTAACTAAACTTCCCATCAGGCCACCATCGGTGGCATGGGATCTAAATCTAGTTCTCGGGCAGCTCATGAAGCCACCTTTTGAACCTTTGGCTACTACAGCCCTTAGGTTTTTGCCCCTAAAGGTCATCTTCCTAATTGCAATCACCTCTGCCCGTCGCATTAGTGAATTGCAAGATTTAGTGGCTGATCCTCCTTATACTAGGTTTCATCATAAGGTTGTTCTTCGAACTCACTCACACTTTATGCCAAATGTGGTTTCGCCTTTTCGTTTAAGTCAATCAATTTATCTTCCTGTATTTTTTCCGAAGCCTCATGCCTCTAATGCAGAAAGAAACCTTCATACTTTGGATTGTAAAAGGGCCTTAGCCTTTTACATACAAAGAACACAGCAACATAGAAAGTCCTCACAACTTTTTATAGCTTTTGACCCTAGTCATTTGGGACTTCCAGTCTCCAAAAGAACTTTATCAAAATAGATTGCCCAATGCATATCCTTTGCTTATGAGAGTAAGGGTTTTCCTCTTCAGGACCATGTCACAGCTCATAATGTGAGAGCCATGGCAGCTTCTATGGCTAATCTCCACTCTGTGTCTATCAATGACATTTGTCGAGCAGCCACCTGGGCTTCGGTACACACCTTCACAGACCACTACTGCCTGGATAAAGCCTCCCGTCGGGATGCCTTCTTTGGCCAAGCTGTTCTTCAAAGTCTCTTTCAGACCTAATTCAACTCCTACCCACCAACCCTGGTGGAATGCCAGAGATCCATGAGAGGAAGGATGCCTACCTTTTTTAGGGTGGCACCTTCCTGGGGCTATCTCCCTGGCATCTTCAGCTAGGGAGTCCCCATATGTGAAGACTACATTCCTGCTTGTTCCTGGAGATAGTGTAGTTACTCACCTGTAACAGGTGATCTCTGGGAACAGCAGGAATTTAGTCTTCACAACCCACCCACCTACCCTAGGAGTTGTCTGTCTCTTTGTCTCTTTCCTCTCTCCCTCTATCCTTTCACTCAGTTACAAACTTAACTGAAGAGGGACAGTTGGAAAGGCAGGAAGGCAGCGTGCATGTGCTGAGGGATACTCCCAAAAGTGTTCCTATTGGACGCTGGAGAGCGTTTCCGCACAGGCTCCGACGATACCCATATGTGAAGACTAAATTCCTACTGTTCCCGGAGATCACCTGTTATAGGTGAGTAACTACGCTTTTTAGCCACCCTCCCACATAAGTTGTGTTTTCCAGGTAATCTTGGAATTGTTGAGGAGTCAACATTTTCCACAGTTTCAGCCAGAGACACCAGTAGTTCTTCCAGAGTTATCTTAGGGCTCACTGACCTTTCCTCAGCAATTTCCTTAAACTATGGCCCTGACTTTGGATGCACTGTATAATCAAGTCAATGCCTTTGTAGTGCCAAATTGTTTCTATTCTATCATGCTGGACCTGGCAGTGCCCCAGGGGATTTTCAAACACATGGAAATGATCTTCACCCTATAGCCTTCTTCCAGTAAGTACTTTTGAGTAACTTTACGTCTGAGATCTTTCAGAAGCTCCATGTATGGCATATTTAGACCTTTGCTTCATGTGGATTCGTCATCCTGGAGTATTGCTGATGCGAATTGGACATAGGTGGGCTCTATTTTTTCTGGGAAAAACAGGAAGTCAGTCCTCACATATGAGTGACGTCGGCGCCGATGAATCTCCGCGGAAGCATCTCCCCAGCTTTCAAAGAAAGCCTTTGAGAGCTGCCACCACACATGTGTGGTCCCATTCCCGCCCAAGGGTGCTGTCTTGCTCAGTCTCCTTTTTTCCAGGGAGCCCAACGAATGTGTGTCTGATTTCCCTGGAAAAGTTGATTATTTTCTCAGTAAAGTGTTATTTTATTTTCTCCGGTTGTGACCGGTTCCTTTCCCACCTCTGAGCTCGCTTGCCCCAGCATCGCATCTTGGACCTGTTTTTGCTTTCCCCTGGCACAGCTTCGTGCCTTTTTTCCACCTACTGGTCACTCCTCGGGTCTTTGACCTCACCGGGGTACTTTTTTCTCTGATGGCCAGCAGCTTTAAAAAATGTGATTGGTACACTAAGGATATGTCCCTCACCGACACACACGATTGGTGCATCCGGTGTCTTGGGACTGACTGTGACTCGGAGGCCTGCAGCCTTTGCAGAAAGATGTTCACTAATGCCATCAAACTCTGTCAGCAGAAGCACAACGAGATCTTTAAAATGGTCAGAGTCTGCCCAGAGTTCCTGGTGACAGCACGCTCGAGGGCCCCATCCAAATCCCGCATAGTGATCCCTCGGCTACCGACCAGGCTACAGGGCCTCAGACAAGGGTTCCCCGGAGCAGGAAAAGAAGAAGAAAAAATTCCCAAGGAATTCCTCTCGGGTCTCGAACAAGGCGGGCAAGCCCTGCGCTAGGTTCCGCAGTCCGCGCAGAGGATCCAAGGAGTCTGAGCAGGAGCAGCCGGTCAAGGTACCCCAGAAGGATTCGGAGGCCTCTGATAGGCATTGGACACCCGAGGCCATCCTAGTAAAGGACTCCCTCTCCTCGCTGACGCTGGACCCGGTAGCCCTGGAATCTGGGTTGAAGGCTGCAACACCTCCTGAGTGGGAAACCAGGATGGTGGCCTTGGAGCGCAGTTTGTCTGCCTTCCTTGCCACGCAGCAGGTGCCAATGCCTGGCTCCACCAGTGCATCTGCCCAGGCCACCGAGACCTCGACATTGAAGACTTCCTTGGTTGCTGAGCAGATCCTCATGAGCCCGCCACCTTGAGTCGATCCTCGGCAGAGGTCTCAATCAATGTCCTGCTCCTCGGGAGTGAGATCCTCACCGGCGAGTGCTCGCGCTCCAGCCCCAGCCACAAAGCTGCCATAGTCCATCGGTCCCCCAATCCAGTCCTGCCCTGCAGGCCTTGCCCGCCTTCAAATCCTCGACGAACTACTCTGACTGGGAGTCCGAGGGCACAATTTCACCAGACACCCGCAAACACTGTAAAGTCCTGTCGGACCCGTCCCCTCCGGTGACTTGACATCGGTCACCACCCAAGGAGACCTCATTCCTCGACTTTGTGGAGGACATGGCCAGGGCACTGGCCATCTCCATGGAGTCTGAGGAGGATCCTCGCATGGAGGAACTAAAGATTCTCCAATACGATTCCTCGCCAAAGGAGGCACTGATAGTTCCAGTCTCCGACATCTCGAGAGACTTCTTCACATGTGGGAGACACCGGTGTCGGTGCCCATAGTCAGCCATTGACTTGATGTGATGTACCAAGTCTGATGAGGCCTCTGCTTCAGGAAGCTGCAGTTGCCACATTACTCCATCGTAGTGGAGTCGGCCATATGTCGGCTCAAAAGCCAGAAGATGCATTCTTCGGTGCCCCGGGCAGGGAGACCCATACCCTCGATACCCTCAGTAGGTTTGATGCTTGCCTGTGAGATCCAAGCGTACGAGCTGTATATAGGCATGTACCTTTGGGGCTTGATGAAGGAGCTTACTGGGTTCTCCACTGGCCTCAGGGATGATTACTTCCAGTGATTTTGGAACCTGACCAAGGGCATCGGGGAGTACTCAAAGTATCTGACTGGGGTGGCTATGATGGCTTTGAGTCAACAGTGAGGATAGCTGCTGTGGGCAATGGTGTCCGGCACCTGGCGTGGCTGCAGGCTTCGGATCTAGAGCAATGGGTGCAGGACCAGCTCATCGATGTCCTATGACAAGGAGAAAATCTCTTTGGCAAAACCCATGGCAGAGAGAGCAGTGTAGATAGTCTGAGTTCCTTACAAGGGCTCTACTCTCCAAGAAGACTGCTACCCTCCTCAAGAGGAAAAGCATGAGGAAAAGCCTCCCTACCCAAGGAAGGATCAGGCTTACCCGGGCATACCCGCAGTATTGGGCTCCTCCAACCCCTCAGCAGGGCCACCATGCCAAAGGAGAGCAGGTCAGGGCCCCTGCAAGCAGAAGAGCCCCAAGCTTCCAGCTCCAGCACAGCCTGGGGGGAGCTTTTGACTCATGGGGCATAGTCTCTCCACTCTCAGGTCATCAGCTGCCACAGGGGGCATCTTGATCCACTTTGCCCACTGCTGGTCTGCCATCACCACTGACGCTTGAGCAGGTCGTCAGAGAAGGCTACCTTCTCCACCTGGACCAGACACCTCCCCTAGTCTTCTCAGAAGAGTTCTCTCGGACTCCCCTGTACCGTGCCCTGCTACTGCAGGAACTTGCAGGTCTTCTCACAGACAAAGCTGTGGAACCAGTGCCCCATCACCTAAGGAGCAAGGGGTTCTACTCATGGTACTTCCTAGTCCCAAAACGTACTGGGGGCCTAAGGCCCATCCTAGACCTGCAAAACCTGAACAAGTTCCTGGTATGGGAGAAATTCAAGACGCTGTCCCTTGGAACATGTATTTATTTATTTAATTTATTTAACTAAGCTTATATACCACTTTTCTACCAGTCAAAGCGGTGTACATTCAGGTACTGTATGTATATTTTTCCCTTGTCCCGGAAGGGCTCACAATCTGTTTCTGTACCTGAGGCAACAAAGGGTTAAAGTGACTTCTCCAAGGCCACAAGGAGCACCTGTGGGACTGGAAACCCCAGCCCTTCCGGCCCAAGGTTTCTGTCCTCTAGCGGGATTCGAACCCCTCTAGCCTGAGGTAACTGGCTATGCTTCTTGGATCTGAAGGATGCATATACCCACATCCTCATTCATCCCAGCCGCAGGCAGTACCTAAGATTCATGGTCGGGGGTGACCACTACCAGTACAGGGTGCTACCCTTCGGTCTAGTCTCCTTACGCAGAATCTTTACCAAATGCCTAGCAGTGGTGGTGGCCTTGCTCCATCTCCAGGGTGCCATTGTCTTCCCCTTTCTGGATGAATGGCTCATAAAGGGGGACACAGCTGCAGAGATGCAGCAGGCCATGTCCTGCAACACCTGAGGTTCATGATAAACCACCCCAAGTCCCACCTGACCCATTCACAGGGTCTGGAGTTCATAGGGGCTTGACTAGACACTCTTCAGGCCAAGGCCTTTCTCCCCCTAGAAAGAGCAAGTCGCCTTGTAGCTTTGGCCACAGAGGCACAGTGCCACCACTCTGTGTGGGCTCGCTCCCTGCTCCATCTATTTGGCCACATGACATCGATGGTCCATGTTGTCCCTGATGCCCACCTTCATATGAGGACAGCTCAGTGGGGCCTTTGCTCCCAGTGGACACAGGCCATGGGCCGGCTTTGGGACAGTGTCTGTGTGACCCACTCGCTAGCAGAGTCGCTCAGTTGGTGGAAAAATCACACAGCACCAACAAGCAGGCATGCCTTTCCAGAACCCAGCAGGTCCTCACCATAGACGCCTCCTTGCTAGGGTGGGGGGCCCATCGCGGGAGTTTCCACACGCAGGGCTACTGGTCCAGGGTGGTGGAGAACCAGCGCTGGAGCTCAGAGCCTTATTCCTGGTGCTCAAAGCATTCCCCAAATGTGTACAGCAATAGTCGGTGCTGGTCCAGATGGACAACCAGGTTGCAATGTTCTACCTGAACAAGCAGGGAGGCACCCTTTGTTCTACCTGAACAAGCAGGGTCTTGCACCCTTTGTCAGGAGGCAGTAGTCATCTGCTCGTATGCCCCTTGTCAAGGAATGCTCTTGAGGGTGGTGTACCTGCCGGGCCAGGACAGTGCCCTGGTGGACAGACTGAGCATGGTCCTACAGCTGCTCAAATGGTGGCTAGACCCTAGCACAGCCCAATGGCTCTTCCGCCTCTGGGGCAACCCACAAGTGGACCTCTTTGCCAGTCTGGCCAATGCTCAGCTGCATCGCTATTGCTCTCGCCAGCCTCACCCATCCTGGGTGGCAGCAGATGCTTTCCTCTTCCTGTGGTCGGAAGGCCTCCTGTATGCCTTCTAGACCACGCCAACGGTTCCCAAGACCCTCTGGGACAAGGCATCACTGATCCTGGTGGCCCAAGCAGCCTTTGTTCCCGTTGCTGCTCTGCCTATCGATGGAGCTCCCGGTCCCTCTGGGGAATGCCCCGGGATTACTGACTCAGGGATGGCTCCTTCCTTCATTCCAACCTTGGGTCTCTGGTGCTAACAGCATGGTTGTTGAACGGGTATCCCTGGCTCCCTTCAACCTCCCAAGGGAGGTGGAGGGAGGTCTTCCTAGCTTCTCGTAAGACCTCCATGAGGCAGGCCTACGCCTTCAAGTGGCACAGATTCTCGGTGTGGTGTACAGAGCAATGAGTCAACCCATTCTGCTCGCTGCAGATGGTGCTGCAGTACCTGCTTCATCTCTCGCAGACTGGACTCAAGTTCAAATCCGTCAGGGTGCACTCAAGTTCCCCTTTAGCGCAACACCACCTCATCGAGTGCAAGCCCCTCTCTATGGATCCCCTTGTTACCCGGTTTTTACAGGGCCTCCTGCTCTCTAAGCCCCCCATCTGTCCCCCTCCAGTGGAATGGGATTTTAATGTATTATTGTCACAGCTCTCTGGGCCGCCATTCGAACCCCAGGCTTTCATGGCATTTATGGTACTACTTATTGAAGGTTGTCTTCCGGGTGGTACTTGCATCTGCTCGCAAGGTCAGTAAGCTTCAGGCCTTGGTGGTAGAGCCATCCTGCACCAGGTTCTATAAGAACAGGGTCATGCTTCACACGCACCCTAAATTCCTTCCGAAGGTGGTGTCCTCATTTCACCTCAATCAGGAGGTGGTTCTTACCCACCTTCTTTCCACATCCTCACACCAAAAGGACGGTGGCTGTCCTCTATACCTTGGATTGAAAGAGGGCCCTGTCCTTCTACTTGCAGCGTACCCAGGGCCACTGCAAAGCTTTGTCAGCTTTTCGTCTCATATGAATGACCTCAGTTGGCTGGGGGAGGCAGTAGGCAAGGTGGACCGGGTCCGCTACCAAGCTGACCCTGTCCACCTTGGTAGCGGACTGCATTGCCCTTGCCTACGAGCAGGCAGGGCTCCCTGACACACAGCATCAGGGCTATGGTGAACTCTGTTGCAAACTTGTGCCCTGTCCCCATGACAAACATCTGCTGGGCTGCCACCTGGTCCTCAGTCCACACCTTCGCAGTTCACTACTGCCTGGAGAGGGACTCCCGATGGGATAGCACCTTCGACTAGGCCGTACCCTTTAACCGTTCTTGTTCAGGCTACCGGAGTGATGGTTCTCCCTGGACACTGGGGCTTTTCAGAATCTGTCCTTCGGACTCGCATGCTGCTGCTCATGGCTTCACCATGGTTTTCTACAGGTTTGCAGTAGCCTGTAGCTAGTGAGTCCCATATGTGAGGACTGACTTCCTGCTTGTTCCCAGAGAAGGTTTAGTTACTCACCTGTACCAGGTGTTCTCTGGGGACAGCAGGAATCAGTCCTCACAACCCTCCCTCCCTCCCCGTGGAGTTGCTGTATTTTACCATCTTTTTTGTCGGCTCTAGCTATGTGATCTGACTGAGCAAGATGGCAGCCTTGGGCTGGAAGAGGACCACGCATGCTTCGTGGCATCTCCCAAAGGCTTTCTTTGAAAGCTAGGGAGATGCTTCTGTGGGGCTGTGTCGTCACACCCATATGTGAAGACTGATTCCTGCTGTTCCTGGAGAACACCTGTTACAGGTGAGTAACTGCACTTAACCATTATGGACCTTTTCTGGGAAATTTTTGGAACTAGCGCTAATTTTGGATTTGGTCTGACAAAGGGTGTGAAGACGTTCATCAGAGCTTTTTATTTTTATTCTTAATTACTTTATTTCTTTTATTATTTCACATTGAATGTATAGATAGGTGTAAAAACTCCTTTAATACATTTTAAATTATAGGATATGAGTGGTGGTGTTAAGTGCCGTCGAGTCTCAGTCAACTCATGGCGACCCTCTGGATAGCTATCCTAAATTGTGTTCGGTCTTGGGTCAGGCGGCTTGACAGACTGGTACCCGTAGCAGCTGTTATTGTATCGATCCATCTCATTGCTGGCCTTCCTCTTTTGCGCTGACCTTCTATCTTGCCAAGCATGATGTCTTTCTCTAATGATCTCTCTCTTCGCATGATTTGTCCAAAGTATGAAAGTCGAAGTCTTGTCATCTGAGCTTCTAAAGAAAGCTTATGTTTGATCTCCTCTAGTACCGACTGGTTTGTTCTTCGGGCTGTCCATGGTATACACGGTATTCGCCGCCAGCACCATAATTCAAAGGCATCAATTTTCTTCCTGTCTATATTTTCACTGTCCAGCTTTCACACCTATATGATGTTATTGAAAATACCATGGCTTGAACAAGTCGAATCTTTGTATGGAGAGAGACATCTCTGCTCTTGAGGATCTTATCTAGGTCTTTCATAGCCATTCTGCCAAGAGCAATGCGTCGTCTGATTTCTTGACTGCTTTTTGCTTCTTTATTGATAGTTGATCCAAGTAGGTTAAAGTTGTTCACGATTTCAATTTCTTCTCCTTCAACGATGAACCTGTTGGTTATGCCAGTTGCCATGATCTTTGTCTTCTTTACATTAAGGTGCAGGCCCATTTTGAGACTGTTCTTTGATTGTGAGAAGCAAATGTTTCAGATCATCTTCACTTTCAGCCAGTAATGTGGTATCATCAGCATAGCGAAGTTTGTTGATGAGTCTTCCACCAATCTTCACACCTCTGTCTTCATACAATCCTGCTTATCTGACGATTTGTTCTGACATATAAATTAAACAGGTAGGGGGAAATTATGCAGCCTTGTCTTACACCTTTGCTTATTTTAAACCATTCTCCTTATTCCGTTCGAACTGTTGCTTCTTGATCAATATACAGATTGTGCAAGAGTACGATCAGGTGTTCTGTTATACCCATGCTTCTTAATGTGGCCTAGAGTTTCTCATGGTTTACACAGTCAAAAGCCTTGCTATAGTCGATAAAGCACAAACAGATATCCTCTTGGTATTCTTTAGTCTTTTCAAGGATCCATCTCACATCCGCAATGATGTCTCTCGTTGCTTGCACTTCAGGTACTTCTTGTTCCAGGTATGGTTGTAGTCTCTTTTGAATAATCTTCAGTAGAATCTTGCTGGCATGTGGGATCAGAGCGATTGTGCGATAATTTCCACAGTCAGTTGGATCACCTTTCTTTAGTATTGGTATAAACACAAATCTTTTCCAGTCAGTTGGCCATGATATTGTCTTCCATATTTTTTGGCAGAGCCTTGTAAGTACGGTAACAGCTGCATCAGATTGCTGTAATACTTCTTTGGGAATGCTATCAATGCCTGGTGCTTTGTTCTTTGATAAGGCTTTCAATGCTGCTTTAACTTCTTCTTTCATCACCAATGGTTCCTGATCATAAGGTACAGGTTGAAACGGCTGTTGGTCCACTTGATCGTTATCATATAAAAACTCTGTATATTCCATCCACCTTTTCTTGATCTTCTCAGCATCATTCAACATAGAACCTTGAGCATCTTGTAACATTCCAATTTGAGGCTGGAACTTTTTCTTTAACTCTCGTAGCTTTAGGAAAGCCAATCTTGTTCTTTCTCTAATTGTTTCAGCTTCTATTTCCTTGCATGCGTCATTGTAGTTCTTTTCCTTGTCTTGTTTTGCTGCACGTTGGAAATCTCTGAGTTCTGTTATTGTCTTTCTTTCTCCTCTGGCTTTAGCTTCTCTGCGTTTCTGGGCAATTTTCAGAGTTTCTTCCGTCATCCATTTTGGACGTTTTTTGCTTTTTCACCTTTTGTAGAGACTTCTCGCTTTCTTCCAACACAACCTTCTTGATGTCATTCCATAACGTTTCTGGAGCTCTGTCATTTGTATCTAAAGCAGCAAATCGATTTTGCAGGCAGTCTTTAAATTCCAGTGGTATATTCTCAAGGTCATATTTTGCTGCATTCATGAGTGGTTTTCTCTTTTTCAACTTTAGCTTGAGTTTGCATACTAGTAGTTGATGATCTGTACCACAGTCAGCTCCAGGTTTTGTCTTTGTTGATGTTATAGAATGTTTCCATCGTTGACTTCCACAGATGTAGTCAATTTGATTTTTATACAATCTATTGCGTGAAGTCCATGTGTACAGTTGCCGCTTGTGTTGATGGAAGAAGGTGTTTGAGATGAATAGATCGTTGGTCTTGCAGAATTCTATCAGTCTTTCTCCAGCTTTATTTCTGTTGCCAAGTCTATATTTTCCAACTACTTTGCCTTCTTTTTTGCCAACTTTTGCGTTCCAGTCACCCATGACTATCAGGATGCATGTTCTGTCAATTTCTGCTTGTACTTGTTCATAGAACTCTTCAATTTCATTCTCTTCTGCAGCTGTTGTTGGGGCATATACTTGAATTATAGTTGTGTTGATAGGCGTTCCTCGTAGACGAATAGAGATTAAGTGTTCGCTGACTGCATTGTATTTCATTATAGTTCTTGCAAGTTTCTTCTTTATTATAAATGCAACACCATTTCTTCTTTGTCTTTCATGTCCAGCATAGTAGACCATGTGATCATCTGATGCAAAGTGCCCAATACCAGTCCAGTTCGCTGACACCCAACAGATCAAGTTGTACACGTTCCATTTCATTCTTGACCACCTCCAACTTCCCTTGGTTCATGCTTCGTACGTTCCATGTTTCAATGCATAAGACATCTTTACAGCTTCTGACTCTTATTTCATGCGCAGCTACATCAGCAGTCAGACGTCCTGAGGGCTTTGATCCAACCACATCATAAATGCTGGCTTTACTCTGAGAAGTCTTCCTCTTCCCCAGTAGCTAGTTGAGTGCCTTCCTACCTGGGGGTCTCATCTTCCAGCAGTATAGCACAATTTGTTTTGTTGTAACTATCCATTGGGTTTTCATGGCAAGATACAGAAGTAGATTGCCAGGCCTTTCTTCCGTGCAGTTTAAGTTTGGTGGTGTTGCCGTTGTCACAGAAATGTGATCCCCCGCCGTCAACACTATCCCATTCTGCTGCTGCCCAGATGGATGGTTTGTCTTGGTCTGGCACCTCAGCTGAGACCTGTCCATCTTGGGAGACCCTGCCAGTAGTTAAACTACCGATAGTTTAACTCTCAGCATCACTGATGCACAGAAGCCCTCACGGCACGACAAGCTGCAAACCAAGTGAGGGAGGATATATGAGTATGTTGTATTTATTGTAGTAACCAAAAAATACATAATGCAAAAAATATTATGAAATGAAATACAAATATAAAAAACTACTAATACATTCACCATATGCAAAATACATATTTTAAAAATCAATACTCACTAGTGTGTATCAATATTACTTTATTAACACTAGAAGCCCCAAAGTGCGTCTATTTATTTATTTATACAGCTTTTATATACCGCTGCTTCCAAGGATCAGCAGCGGTTTACATTACAACAAAAATCAAACAGATACATAGAACTTTAGGAACTATATTACATGATAACAGGAAATATATAGAACAATATTCCAATATTACAATATAACAAGAACATTATTGAACTATATTACATTAAAACTGTATAACAGGTATAAGAGTGAGCTTAAACCTATTATAGGAGTTTATGTTGATTTTTATACATATGTGTGAAGAATCATTATAATGTTAGTTATCACTTACAGTTGACGTTGTTCCAGTTGTATATATATATTTGGATGGGGTAAGTAAATTCAATTTATGGTGGTTGGGAAGCTATACTTGTTTCTCCATTGGTGTAGTGTTGTCTGAATAGATGAGTTTTTAGGTCTTTTCTGAATGTTTGCAGATCTTTCATTTCTCTTAATTGATCCGGGAGATTGTTCCACAGTATTGGAGCTACTAGCGAAAAGGCACTGTTACTTGTAGAGTGTTTTGTTTTCCTTATTAGATCTGGGACTGCTAATGTGTTAAGGTTTTTTCTCCGTCTTATCCTATTTTCGAGTGGGCTGTGAAGAAGAGTAGCTAAGTATGATGGGGCAAGGTTATTAATTAATTTGAAAGTTGTTAACAGTATTTTGTATTGGATCCTACTGAATAAGGGTAACCAGTGTAGTGTGTATAGAATAGGGGTAATATGGTCAGATAGTTTGGCTTTAAATATAACTCTTGCTGTTTCATTTTGGGCCATTTGCAGGATTTTGGTGTTCTGACGCAATGAATCTTCGAAGTTGCATACCAGCACCACTGCTAGAACCATGTCAGTCATGTGCCATGACTGTCAGCAAGGTCAAGATGTTCAAATATGTGCATCGAAAATTGACAGATGCACCACCTAGCGGGAAAATGAATTTATACCTAGAAGCCCCAAAGTACGTCAACTGATGCACTCAATTGTCTTGGATGCATCAATTGACGTACTTTGGGGTTTCTAGGTATAAATTCATGTTCCCACTAGGTGGCACATCTCAATCACTGTTTACAGTTTTACTCTGACATTACGAGCAATAAACACACGATGGCGTCATGTAATGGTCACATACTGCATGTAGTTAACAAATAAGTAACTTCACATTAATTCACATCTGCATTTCATGCTAAACGCAGTCGTCGTGATAATGCATCAATTGTCGCACTTTGGGGTTTCTAGGTAAAATTCCTTTTGGGGCTTCTAGTGTTAAATTGAAATGTATTATTTAGTTCAACCCCCTGATCGTCCCATTGTTTCAGGGATAGGTTCTGTTTTGGAACCATTATCACAATATATGGACTCATTTTTGTGTCCCTGGTACGACAGGCATTCTCATATATCAAAGATTCGGGAGATGTGTTATCATATTTGGACGCGTGGAGTGATGAAGGAGCATTGTATATATTGGTTACTATGGATATTTCAGCTTTGGATTCAAATATACCTCAGATTAAAGGTTTAGAGATTACCATGCATTATATGTCCAGTTTGCATTTCTCTTTGGTAAGGTCTGCGTTTTTTCATCGATTGTTAACAATAATTCTATGTAGGAATTATTTTGAATATCAGGGCAATTATTACCATCAAGTAGAGGGAGTCTCCATGGATGCAACAGTGGCCCCTTCTGTGGCTGGATTGTATGTGCGATATTTTGAGAAAGAAATTGTCTTGAAATCTTCCTATTGGCCCTTTGTGGTGAAATGGGTAAGATTTATTGATATTTTTTCATTTGGAAAGGTTCAGACAGTTGTTTCAGAGAACTTTTTGTGTTGGTTAAATAATCAAGATACTCAATTACAGTTTACTCCAGAAATTTCGTACACAGATGTTTATTTTTTAGACATTAGAATTATGTTAGATAATACTGGATTTCATACGGATATTTTTTCAAAACCTACAGACAGGAACAGTCTATTGGATTACAATAGTTTTCATCCACGACATGTATGGGATAATATACCATTTGGACAAGTCCTGTGGTTGCCAAGTTATGTTCCTCTCATGAGGAATATATTGTACAGTCGAATAGTATGAAAAAGAAATTTAATGAACATGGATATCCTACTCGAATTATTCATAGGGCATATAAATGGGCATTTCATGTGCATCGAGAAAAAGGTTTTCCTTCAGGGCACAAAAAAAGTCTGAACCAACATTGACCTGTGTTTTACCATTCTGAACTCAAGCCTGTTATGTTAGGGATTTGATTTTCTCTCATTGGAATATATTGGGAGTCCATCCTGCTTTTAAAATACCTCCTGTTTTTTCATTTAGAAGGGGTAGAAATTTAAGAGATATGTTGGTACATTCATGTTCACAACAAGATTTGGCTTTAAGTTCACAAGCAGGGGGACATTGTAAATGTAACCGATGTATGGTATGTGCAGTTACATTGGCGATGCAATCTTTTACACGTCCTTCTTTAGGGTTTACTTACCAGTTACGGGGCAATACAAATTGCCTGACTAGGGGAGTAATTTATGTGATCCTGTGTCCTTGTTTGTTGTATATTGGCCAGACTTCTCGGCCATTTAAAACGCGTATCATTGAACGCTTATCGGCTATCCATCGTGGTGTGGATTTGTTCTATTGCAAGTTAGGGGTGGTGAGGGTGGCAATTTTCAACAGCTACTATGCCGTAAGGAACAACAATTTATCGTTGGAAGAGTGTAGAACTACAAGGGTTAAATTCCCAAATTGAGTGGCATTGGTTTTACTGATCTGTCATTGGATAGTACTTGTATATAACAGCGCATGCGTTAGCATTTTTTAGTGAGGCTATTTCGTCAAACAGAATTACACATTACAAAAGTGGTGGCTTGTCAAAGGTTAGTTTTTCGTTGGTTTAAGTCTTTGTGTGTGTTGAATGATTCCGTTTTTTTGTATGTTTCTGTAAATTTGGTCTGCAATTTTGTTCTATCTGTATAGTCAGGAAGTCCCTGAAGAAGCTGTTTTATCGGCGAAACTGTTATTCATTCGGGGTTTTGTGTGGCTTGGATATATGGATGTTACAAGCGGGAGTTTGAAGCTCCATTGATGTGGTCCACTAGCGCCCATTAGATTGGGGCTTGATTGTTCGAGAATCATATATTTACAGTTTTGGGGATAAAAGTTAAGAGTCCCTACAGGTATAGTAAGAAAAAGAACTTTTTGAAGGTACGATGTGATATCTTTTCAATGGGGATTATTTTAATGAATTTTGTATTTATTTTTAGTAGGGCTTTATATAGCAGCATGTCCAAACTGTTGATAAAAGGAAACTAGAGTGTGGAGATTCTGTGATCACATCGTATGGGCGGGAACATCAGTTTGATGCCTCCAAGCACAACAGCTAATTGGGTTACAGCAATTACAATGGCAGTTTTGTAGCCATAATTTGCCTCAATATACATTTTTGTTTTGTTTAACAGTTGGAGGTGATGTAAAAAGAAATGAATCAGGAATTGGGGATATGTGCGTCACTTACCATCTGATATAGAAAGAGTATATGTGTTTGTAGTGCGAGTTGATGAGGTTTATGAGATATAGAGGGTTATGAAATTTACAATTGAGATTATGAAATGTATGAATAGAACAAATCATCACAGAATAGTCTATGAAATGTTTGTAAAGATGTAGTAGTGTATGATATATAGTTTATTGTGATAAATTATATTGGGGACATTATAAGTATTATATGTAATAGAGATTTTATACATTTGATACCAGGTTTTAAAGAATCAATGGGTTCTACAGGATGAGATATATATTAAAAATTGATAAATCATATGTGTAATTTAAGATAATACATTTCAATTTAATAAAGTAATATTGATGCACATTAGTGAGTGATTTTTGAAATATGTATTTTGTATATTAGTAGTTTTTAATATTTCATTTCATAATTTTTGCATTGTGTATTTTTTGGTGTATGTATGGTTTGCAAATTAGTGGTGTAATTATAATACTGCATTTATTGTAGTTGCAGAAGTGAATGGGACTAGAAATTCTGAAGCTGAGTAGTTAAGAGATGTCGTCTGTTGTAAAGCGATTTGTCTCCATCTTATTTTATAGTTCATTGTAACTGCTTTAATGTAATTATTGGGAAGGCAAAACATCAAGTTTTAATAAACATACATGTATGTTTTAGCCAGCTGAATGTGGAAAATGTACAAGGGTGGGAGAACTTTTACAAGTAATCAATTTGGTAATCCACTGGAAAGTAAATATAAGCAGGCTGTTAGTCGGGCCTGAGACCAACGCACGGTATTAGGAAAATCAATTTCAGTAATGATAGGATATGTTTACTAAACCACCTTACTCGGTAGCATGGGGTTTAGCGTACAGTTTGGTCATCCTGCCAAAAAGTAACATAGGCCTTAGTACTAAAAATACCACGCTACCTTGTTAGTGTGTGTTGGAGTGGAGACTGGGTGAGATAAGAAAATAAGATATGCCATACTGGGTCAGACCAAGGTCCATCAAGTCCAGTATCCTTTTCCAACAGTGGCTAATCTAGGTTACAAGTATCTAGCAATTTCCCCAAAAGAGACAGGTTCCAAAATGCTTGTACTGGGGCAAGCAGTGGATTTCGTGGTTCCCCTTTAAAAATGGTTTATGGACATGGTTTAATGGTTTAATAATGGTTTATGGTTTATTAGTGGAGGAGTAGCCTAATGGTTAAGAACATTGGTTTGGGAACCCAGAGATCAGGGTTTGATTCCCACTAGCACTCCTTGTGGCCTTGGGCAAGTCACTTAACTTGGACTCTCTGTTGTCTAGGGGAATATGGCTACTATCCCAGCCCAAAGTTCGGTGAGTTATTCTGGCAATGAGCCACGAAAGAAGTCTGGTCTGCAGATATATATATATTAGACTTTATTATAGGCAACCAAATAGAAAAATATACACACACATATGGCTAATTAGAAATATGAGGTAGCAATTTGTTATAGAACAGATATACATTTGCACAACGTAATAAATCACAGATTAGTAACCAGACGTCACTGATTCGCTCTGCACTGAGGAAAAGCAAGAAATATATTGCTAAACCCCTTTGCCCATCCAGGAGAGGAGAGATAAGCCAGTACCTTAGCTCCGTCGGCACTCAGAAGCAGCTTCTAGCTAGTGCGGGCTCTAGCCTCGTCAGGCGAGCCGCAGTAAGTCCGAACCGGAGGTATCTGTGAAAGTCTTATCTCAGACCTGTGGAGGACGGCCTAGCCCACACGTAGGGGCCGTCTGGCGGAAGGCTCAGGGCGCAGGAATCAGGTACGTAGTGCACAGCAGAGAGGAACCGGTGCAGGAGTCTGTATGAACAGGTGGGAAAAGCCCCAACTCTTTCTCTCTCACTACTAACTAACTAAAGTTTCCAGCGCAGAATGCATTATTCCAGCGCAGAATGCATTATTCTGTGTGAAAATCCTCCGATGATTGGTGGGCACCAGGCAGTCTGAGGTGTTCTCAGCGAATCAGGAGGTAGATGATGAGCAGCTTCTTGCAAACAAAGGAGCTATAGTGAAAAGTCAGGCAGAGGCAACAGTATGTAACTTCTGGGCATGTACCAGTGTCCAAGGCCAGCCACGGACAATAGCTTCTGTATGCACACTTAGAAACGCTGCTCCAGCAGTTGCTTGAAGGCCGTTTGTAGCTGAACACAGCAAAAGTGAAGTGAAGAATCCATCTTGTCTGTGCAGTTTGGTTCAGGCCTGAGTTGCTGAGCAGGCCGGAGATTTGCATGTAGAATTGCAGGGGTACCAGCCCTACAGTTATCAATGTCCCTGTTTAATTAGGACAGACTAGATAGGCCATGTGGTCTTTTTCTGTAGGACAGACTAGATAGGCCATGTGGTCTTTTTCTGTCATCATGTTTCTATGTTTCTATAAAGGTAAAAAGTGGACTGTTGTAGTTGTTATGGAAGGACAGACTAGATAGGCCATGTGGTCTTTTTCTGTCATCATGTTTCTATGTTTCTAATGTACTTTACCAAGTTTGAGTTTCAATGTAAACCGCTTTGATTGAAATAAAGCGGTATATAAAACCTGTTAAATAAATGGACCTTTCCTTCACGAACGTATCTAAACTTTTTTTAAACCCAACAACACTAACAGCTTTTACTACATCCTCCGTTAACGAATTCTAGAGTTTGATTACGCATTGAGTGAAAAAATATTTTCTCTTATTAAATAGGTTACACTGTAGCTTTATTGCATGTCCCCTAGTCTTTCCATATTCTGATGGCATAAACAATCGATCTACATTCCACTCCATTCATTATAGACCTCTATCACATCTCCCCTTAGCCATCTCTTTTCCAGTTTGAAGAGCCCTAACTTTTTTAGACTGTCCTTAAAGGGGTATCCTTCCATCCCCTTTACCATTTTGGTGGCTCCTCTCTGTACCTTTTCTAATTATGCTATATCCTTTTTAAGATATGGCAACCAGAATTACAGACAATATTTGAGGTGCAGTCGTCCTATAGAATGATACAGAAGGCATTATAATATCCTTTGTTTTATTTTCCATTCATTTCCTTATCATTCCTAGCATTCTATTTGCTTTCTTGGCTGTCACTGCACACTGGGCGGAGGGTTTCAATATGTTATCCACGATGCCACCTAAATCTTTTTCCTGGGTGGTGGTTCCTAATATGGAACCTTGCATCGTGTAACCATAATTGGATTTGTTCTTTCCTAGGTACATAACCTTGCACTTGTCCACATTTAAATTTCATCTGCCATTTGAACATCCAGTCTTCCAGTTTATCAAGGTCCTCTTGCAAAATTGTATAAATCTCTTGTGTGTTAAGAATTTTGAATAATTTTGTCTCATCTGCAAATTTGATTACCTCATTCGTTATTCCCATTTCTAAGTCATTTACGGATATGTTAAAAAGCAGCAGACCCAGCACAGGTCCCTGGGGTACTCCACTATTCACCTTTTTCCATTGGGGAAAATTGGCTATTTAGCCCTACCCTCTGCTTTCTATCTTTTAACTAGTTCCTGATCAACAATAGTACACTGCCTCCTCTCCCATTACTTTTTAATTTTGCCAAGTCTCTCTCTTGAGGGACTTTATCAAAGGCTTTCTGAAAATCCAGATACACTATATCAACCGACTCGCCTTTACCTGTTTATTCACACCTTCAAAAAGACAGACCTTCCTTGGCTAAAGCCATGTTGGCCGATTCCCATCAAGTCATGATTATCTCTACATGTTCAGTAATTGTGTTCTTTATAATGGTTTCTACCATTTTTCCCAGTGCTGACATCAGGCTCATCGGTCTGTAGTTTTCCGGATCACTACTGGAACCCTTTTTAAAAATTGATGTTACATCGGCCTTCCTTTAATCTTCAGGTATTACAGATGATTTTAATGATAGTTCACAGATTAGTAATAGCAGGTCTGCAATCTCATATTTCAGTTCTTTCAACACCCTTGGATGTATACCCTCCGGTCCAGGTGATTTGCTACTCTTCAGTTTATCAATTACTTGTAATACATCTTCCCGGTGAATCGTTATTTCTTTTAGTTTTTCTGCGGCATCACCTTTAAATACCATTTCAGTCATGGGTAACATCCCTACATCTTCCTCAGTAAAGACTGAAGCAAAGAATTCATTCAGTCTCTCTGCTATGGCCTTGTCCCCTCTTAGTTCCCCTTTTACCCCTCTATCATCTAATGGTCACAGGTTTTTTGTTACGAATGTACTTGAAAAAATCTTTATTTTGTGTGTTTGCTTCCACAGCAAGCTTCTTCTCAAATTCTCTTTGCCTGCCTTATCAATGTCTTGCATTTAACTTGCCAGTGCTTATGTGGTTTCCAGTTTTTGTCATTTGACTCTTTTTTCCCATTTCCTGAAAGATACTTTTATGGCAACAGCTTCTCTGACCTCACCTTTAAACCATGCTGGCAGTTTTTTGGACTTCCTTGCACATTTCTTAAAGTGTGGAATATAGGTGGTCTGAGCTTCCAATATACTATTTTTATACACCACCAGTGCTTGATTAAATCTTTAACATTTGCAACTGCTCCTTGTTCTTTCTGAACTATTTTCCTCATTTTATCATAGTCTCCCTTTTGAAAATTCCTTGCTGTCCTTTTATTAAATCAAACGTTTATCATGCTATGATCACTATTGCCAAGTAGTTCCAACACCCTTATCTCTTGCACCAGATCTTGTGTTCTACTAAGTCCAAAATGGCTTCCCTTATTGGTTCATGAACAAGTTGCTCCAAGAAGCAGTCATTTATTTCATCTAGAAACTTTATCTCCCTAGCATGTTGTGCCATGACACTGACCCAGTCGATATCTGGTAATTGAAATCATCCATTTTATTACTGTTCTGTAACTTTTGTTGGCTTCCCTGATTTCTTTGAGCATTTCATCATCCATTTGTTCATTTTGGCCAGGCGATCGATAGTACATCCCAACTGCCATTGCTTTCCCCTTCCCCTTATTACATGGAATTTCATTCCATAGAGATTTTACAGTGTGTTTTGTTTCCTGCAAAACTTTAATCCTTTGTGACTCAATGCCCTCTCTAACATAGAGTGCAATCCCTCCACCAATTTGATCTGCTCTATCATTACAATATAGCTTGGACCCAGGTATCAGTGTCCCATTGGTTGTCATCCCTCCACCATGTCTCTGAGATGCCAGTCATATCTAACCTCTCATTTAGTGCTAGATATTCTAACTCTCCCATCTTATTTTTTAGACTTATATATAAGCATTTTAGAGGTTGTATTTTATTCATATTAATCTGGTTATCTGTAGGCAGAGGTAATTTGGAATCTTTAAGCTCTGTCTGCTCTGTACTTAAGGGCATTTGAGTTACTTTTGACTTTATTAGAACCTCTGTTGATAAGTCCTAATTTCAATCTTTTGCTAGTATCCTTCAAGGATACATTTTTTTCAAACCGTGCACTCTTGGGTGACTGTCGGCTTTCCCCTATTATCTAGTTTAAAAGCTGTTCTGTCTCCTTTTTAAAGGTTAATGACAGCAGCCTGGTTCCATCCTGTTTAAAGGTAGAGCCCATTCCTTCGGAAAAGCTCTTCCATTCCCCAGAATGTTGCCCAATTCCTAACAAATCCAAAACCCTCTCCTTGCACCATCGTCTCATCCATGCATTGAGACTCCGGAGCTCTGCCTGACTTTTGGGTCCTTTCAGAGAATGCTACCCTGGAAGTTCTGGATTTAATCTTCCTACCTAAAAGCCTTAATTTGGCCTCCAGAACCTCCCTACCACATTTTCCTATGTCATTGGTACCAACATGTACCAAGACAGCACTATCTAAGACCTTGTCTAGGTGGCGCATGAGGTCTGCTACCTTTGCACAGGCAGGCATGTTACCAGATGATCCTCACATCCACCAGCCACCCAGCTATCTATATGCCTAATGATCGAATCACAAACTGTAAAGGCTGTCCTAATCGATTACTTCACTCGTGGGCACATGGCCCTGGAGAAACCTCCTTGGTGTGAGAGAGTTTTACATCACCTGGAGGATAGGTCCTAGCTACAGGATCACTTTCTGCCACTCTAGGGTGATGCTGTCCTGCTATCTGACCCCTCTCCATGGCATCAGGGATGCTGCCAGACTGGAGGTGGATCTTCAATACTGCATCCTCTGTAGGCCTCATCTATATACCTTATGTCCTCCAAGTCTGCTACTCTGGCCTCCAGAGATTGGACTTGTTCCCTGAGAGCAAAGAGCTCCTTGCACCTAGTGCACACACAAGACCCCTCACCAACTGGGAGAAAATCATACATGTGACACTCAATGCAAAAGACTGGAAAGCCTTCATCTCGCTGCTGGACTGCTGTCTGCATATTAGTTTTAAGGTTGTGTTTAGATATTTAAATTGTTTACTTAGGTTTTGCTGGGGCTACTTATACTAATAAAATTATACCTAATATGGACAAGGGCAGATTGCAGGCAATGCTGGTGCATCACATATACCCTGGGCATTAGTGGCTTGCGTTAAGCATGCTTGACACTTGTAGCACTTGATGCTACCTCAGTGTCTGGCATTAAGTGCATCTGTGTGCCAGCTTGTGCATGCTGCGCCTTAGTCCTTTGTTCTCTCTAGGGGGACAGATGCATATGCTCTTGGCAGTGTTGGCCCCTATTCTGAAAATATTCAAACACCTACAATCTTTGCAGGTGTTTGAGCTTTGCAGGCTATTTAAATTGCTCCCAAAAAGACTAGAAATTGCTGTAAGACCACTGAAGATACCACCTCCTTTGTTCTTTTGTTCTGTTAAATAATGTAGTATCCATAAAAGACTTATTACATTCTGGTAATTGCACACAGTAGACACCTTGCTTCATCTTTTATAGTTGGTAGCCAAACCACAGTATTGCCTTATAGAGGCTATTTTGATTTTGAACTTATCTTTAAAATTGTCTTTGAAAAGTAGTTTACAGAATTGCTTTGTATAAAGGCAAGTGAGTCAGAAGGATCACCCCACAATGGTTTAATTTTAAATTTAGTAACAGAGATGGTAAACAAAATCAGACACACTAGGTTTGCTTTCCTGTATTTTACAACCATTTTGAATGTATTCCATTTCAGGAATATTGTAAAATGCTCGTATATGGTTAAACTTCTGTTTTTAGATTGCAGTTCACTTGTATTTGTTTGCTCCATTTTAAAGAAAGTAATTACATAGCTTGGTAATGTGGTGAGCTCCTCCCGTTTGTTCACCAATCTTGCAGTTTGTTTTTCATTCTTATAATTTTCAATAACTCTGCTTCTCTTTTTCTGGCACGCTCTGAAGATTATTAAGAAGCGTATAGCAGGAAACCTAGTATTGTGCAAAACCAAGATTACGAAATTTAAGGTGGCGCTTTTCCAGCCACAAGGGAGCTACTGTTTACATTTATTCGGCAAGTAACAGCACGCCTTTATCGGATGTCCCAAAGATCCACACAGCTTTAGAGCCCGATGTTGTAACTCACGATATTTCCTATGGGCTAGTAGCTTGTGCATACAAAAATTTGGTATTGATTCAAATATGTTCTATAGCAAACTTCCACGTGAAACTAACTTATAGGGAAATTGGCAAAGGAAGATAACGCCTCATTGAGAGGTACAGTTGTGTGGAAAAGCTTAGACTCCCCTGGTCAAAATGTATATTTTAATGAATCCATAAGTGAAAGGAAGGTGAAGCATTCTTGTATAGTATAAAGTATCTACTGATAACTTTCAAACTATACAATAAGATCGCTCCCTCATGCCTTTCCTCTCTTATTACCCCTAGTGACCCTATTAGATCCAGAAGAACGTGCACCCAGAATATCCTCTCAATTCCAGCCCATTTTCATAACACAATCAAAACTACAAGTTCAAGAGTGTTCTTGTTTGTAGCCCCTATTCTCTGTAACACTCTCCCAGACAACCTAAGACTAATAAAAGATCTACAGACTTTTTTAGAAAAGAGCTCAAAATGTTTCTCTTCATTCAACACTTTAACCTCAACACTTCTATTACTCCCCCTCAAACACCATGATCCCCCCCCCCACACTTCTCTCCATTATATACTGGAGAAATACAAATACAATAAATGCATACCCTCCTGAACCTCTTTCTTACTTGATATAGCTTAATTAGATAATTACTCTTCTCCCTCCCCCAAACCTTTCTCTTTATGAAACTCCATTTAATATATTTCTCCCTTATCCCCTTCCCTTCCCTATACTATAAATAGCTCTGCCTCAGCATCCACTATTCTGCTGTATATGTGACAGCTGATTTATAGATAGTACCTTGTAATATAGTTTGCTATGTTCTATGTTCTTTGATCACTGGAAGGGGCGGTATATAAAAACGTAAAAAAACCCAACAAAACAAAACACATAAATTCTCTGCATGCTAAATAGTTAACATGACATCGTTCTGTAAATTTGAATGTGTTATTAAATATTTATTTGCAGACTTTTTAATAGATTGAGTAAGAGAAAATAGTGAATATGTAGGTACAGAAATTTGGATACCCTTCCTGTCAGTACTTGGTGACACCTCCTTTGGCAGAAATTTTGTTTTCTTGTTTTAGGTTTTTTTTCCCACCTTTCCTCACAGAATCCTTCTAGCTGAGAAATATTATTAAACTTCCTTGCATGCACTGTGTGTTCAATATCTCCCCATATATGTTCAATAATAATCAAGTCTGGGGACTGAGAAGATCCTTCCAAAACCTTCATCTTTCTTTCGTGGAAGGGCTTCATGGTTAATTTTGAATATGTGCTTTGGATTATAGTCTTTCTGACATATCCAGCCTCTTCTCACCTTCATTTTCTATGCAACAGTAACATCTAGGACATGTTGATGTTTAGTTTAATCTGTTCTTCCTTCTGCTCAGGGCTGGCCCAATCACTGGCAAACTAGGCAGCAAAGAGCAGGATATTCAAAGCTAAACAATAGATTTTGACAGCCCTGGGAGGGGGGTGGGGGTGGTTGAGGGGTATAAGCTTAAGATGTGGCTAGGGTGCCGACACCTTGAACCATCTCTGGGTCTAGCTCTGCTTCAATCTCAGGGTCCGGCCCTGCTTCCATCTGAACCATATGGCAGCCTGTGCCACGGGCTGCCTTAAAGCCCCAAAGCATAACAAATCTACACTTAATGGTTAGCAAGAAGTTGTTCAAATGTATCTCCAGGAACAAGCAGGAATGAGTCTTCACATAGGGGTACGTCGGTACCGACGGAGCCTGCACGGGAATGCTCCCCAGCATCCAATCAGAAAGCTTTTGGGAGCATCCCTCGTGCCTGCGCGGTGACTTCCCGCCTTTCCCACTGCCTCTCTTCAGTTTTCGTTTTTCTGTGGAGCCAACAGGATGTCGTCCTGTCACCGCAGAAACTTTTTTCTTTAAAAATCCTTATTTTTCTTATTTTCTTGTGGTCGCGGCTGTTTTTCCCGCCGATACCGGTACCGCCGGTGCTTTATTTTCTTTTTCAAACTTAGAGAAATATTTCTCTTCAGTTTTTGTTTAACTTTTTTGGGCCTACCAGGCCTTTTCCAACATGGAGCCGCCTTCTCCTAAGAAGTGCCTTCACTGTGGAAAATTATTTTTCTTTTTAGACTCCAATTCTTGGTGTCTAACCTGTTTGGGTCTTGACCCTTTTTCCCCTGATTCCTCAGGCTATTTTGTTGGGAGAAGACCTTCCCTTTTTCGAGTTTCCCTCGATGCCGTTTTTCCTCCTGAAGAGAGGATACCGGTTTATTCTTCTCTCCAGGATCAGGTAACCCACAAACAGTCTGTCAAGACTAACCAATTCTTGAAGGGTAAGTCTCATGCCCAGCATGATGACGGCTCCGGCCTTACCCTCAAGACCTCTTTGGCAATAAAACCTCGGCGGGAGTCTTCGGGCTCCAAAGCACTTACGGGGTTTCAGGTTGTTCCTGGGGCTCACCCCTCACAGAACATACCTGGGCCGTGCCAGGGGGTGGCATCCGCTTCGAGCGGTACCGATAACCCGGCATCGGCATCGGTGTCGAGTGCTGCACTCTTCACCAGGGATCGTCATCGAGCATCCTCGCTACCTTTGGGTCCGAGCGATACGACTCAAATTGACTTTCCTATATCCCAACCATGCTCGGGGTTGGTACCGGCTTCGAGCGGTACCGATAACCCGGCATCGGTGTCGAGTGTTCCACTCTTCACCTGGGATCGTCATCTGGTATCCTCGGTACCTTCGGGGCTGATCGATACGACCCAGATTGACTGTCCTATACCTTCGCCATGCTCAGGGTTGGTATCGGCTTTGAGTGGTACCGATACCCCGACATCGGCGCCGGTGTCGAGTGTTCCTCTCTTCACCGGGCATCGTCTTCGGACGTCCTCGGTACCTTCGATACCGATCGATACAACTTCAATTAACCTTCCTGTATTGGCATCGCCGATACCACAAACAACATCGGTACTTTCTAGACATGTATCGATGGACTCGCTCGCTTCAATGCCGTGTCTGGAATCGATATCCAGTCTAGATGATTTCATACCGACGCGCTTCGGAACCGATCCTTATCGTTTCCGGCTTCACAGTACCGAGGATATTCATCAAGGCTCTTGGCTTACCTTGGTACTGCTTCAGCAGCCCCCGAATACTGCTTCGATGACATTATTGTCCCCGATACCGATACCGGTGTCGGGGTCGATTCCTGCAGTTCCATCGGTGCCATCGATCCTTTCTATGCCTAGTTTGGAATCGATACCAGGCACTCACGATGCAGTACTAACTGCTTCAAATCAGAACTCTCAGGATCACTGTCCATTGAGCAGGATTCTTTTTCTGCACCAGTCTCCTATCTCTTCTGGTGCTCAAGCTGCTCCTTCAACCTCAGCTTGCCCAGGATTAGTTCCTATTGGAAATCCTTCTTTTCAGAACTTTCTCCTTGACATGGCAACCTTTCTTGCCATTCCTATTCCTGGTTTTTCTCTTGACCAAGATCCTGTAGAAAAGGAAAATATAATGCTTCCTTTACATCATTCTTTACAGGATCTTCTTCTGAGGATATGGGAATCACCTATGAGGGTTCCCTTACCTTCTACAGCCATGGACATTCTGTATCAGGTACCTCCCTCTCCAGGGTTTCAGAAAAACCAACTTCCACATCATTCCATGGTAGTGGAATCAGCATTGAGAAAGGTAAGAAGTAAGAAGAAGCATTCTTCTTATCCGCCAGGTCGTGCATCTAAAGCACTTGATGCCTTTGGACGTCAAACCTTCCAAACTTCTATGCTGGCTTCAAGAATTATTTCATATATTTTCTATATGAGTCTGACACTTCAGGAGGTCACAGAGAAATTATCTCTCTTGTCTCCTTTTTTGTCAGAACCTAAGGCCTCTGACTATTCCTTGCTGCTTAATCATAGCAGGAATATCTCTTGGTTCCTTTCTCGTGCTTCTCTAGACTCTTTTGAGTCTGTCAGCAGATCCTCTGCTATTGCCATTGGAGCACGTCGTACAGCCTGGCTGCAAGCTTCAGACTTGAGAAGATGGGCACAACATACACTGGGCAATTCTCCTTGTACTGGAGAAAATCTCTTCAATAAAGAGGCTTTACGTCAGGTTGCTCATTGCTCCACTGACTTTCCTAGTTCTGGAAACCGTCCTAAGCCGCCTTTTTCCCCAGGACGTAAGAAATATCCTGCCAAGCCTTCTTTTCCTAAGAAAAGAAAGTTTCACCCTTCTCCTGCCCATCTTCCAGATGTACCCAAACAAGGGACATCTCATCCTAGTCTGAAGTCTCCAGATCCTAACCAGGCTAATCATTGCCAGCAACCATAGGTTCCTGTAAGTTGCAATTCTACAGTTAACTTCTTACCAGAAGTTGTTCTTCAAACTCTACACTGTTTTTTCTTTTCAGTATGCTAAGCTGTTAGGATATTTTTGTCCATGGGTTACAGAATTCTCCTTCTTTTTATCATAAAGGGAGATTACAATTATCCCATGATAGTTTCTGTCCCCACATGGACATTTTTTCCTTCAGCTGACTTACCATATGGTACGTCACCTACCAACCCCACTCTTTCAGGCTTTCCCCTGCTCGAGTTGGTACCATACTGAAACACTTCTCTTCTTTCCAGTGTAGATTTCCTACTATCCTTCAATGCACTGAACAACCCATCAGACAGGGACGGAAATATCCCCGCTCCCTCTGTCTGTTTTTCTCCCTGTTTTTATACAGGGGGATCCCCCCCCCTTTTTTTTTTTTTTTCTTTGTTCAGTTGCTGCACATACAGAAGTTCCAGTGTTTACTTTAAAGTTTCTTGCAAGCTACTTTCATTATCTTGCATAATACTACTCATTGCAGGTTATCTTCTTCTAGCCATATCCTTGCCTAGGATGTGGCAGCACTTCTGACTGCTGTCAGTTATCTCATAATTTTCCTGCACAATGCTCTCTGCAATCTTCAGAGAAGCTTTCTACTATGGGCCCTTGCTGTAGAGCATTCATCTTTGTCTCTGAGGGTTTTTTTCCATATAATAGAAAAAGCTTATATAGTCATTCCATGGCTATGTAGGTTCTTTCTACCCTCTGTCTCCTATTGTGATACAGAAGACAAGCTTTTTCTGCGTGAACGTCCATGGAGTTCCCAATCTGGCAGGAATTTACCCCTTTTTTTCCTTGCAGCTTGGTATTTTTTTCTACTCCACTGGACAACGCATTCTCTCTTACTATACATGATACCTCTGAGTCCCTTAACTGGGTCATCCAGGTATCTTAGTTCATGCGTTTCCTTGTCTTTTGGACATGTCAGAGTCCTCCAGTACTCCTGACATGTTCTTACCAGACTGCTATTATCCTCTGTTTTTCACGCAACCATACTGGTTATCCACTAAAATGCATTCCTGCACCACGGAAATAGATTCTCTATATATCTTCAGGTGGTTTTACCCCCTTATTATCAGATGAATCTTTTCCCTTCACACTTCCCATGTGAATGTTTTTGTGGGGCTCCGTTGCAGGCATATATCCTCAGACTTATAACCATACATGTTTTTATAATCTGTGTGGGCATAAGCCATGCCCATCTATATATATATAGATATGTATGTATCTTCATGTTCCTTATTGTCACTCCAGTCCAGTCCCTTTACTTCTGGGTTATGCAACCCTTCCAGCAGCTTGGAGGCTGAGCCCAACCTTTTTGGAGGTGGAGCGGTATAAATACCACTGGGACCACCCACCAACTCCAGTATTCTCAGCCTCCAAGCAGCTGGAGGGTTCCGTAAGCCTAGGGCTTACTGGAGTCCTACCTTTATTTAATACTTTTATTTAATACTTTTATTTCCTCTAATTTACTTACATTTATTTCTGTGTTTGGAGTTAATTTTTTTTGCTGCGCCTTTAAATTCTGCCTGCTCTCTTCTCCCTCTCCCCCCCCTCCCCTCCTGATCGGGCCGGGTAGCGGAGGGGAGCGGCGGCCTGCAGCGTCAAGGAGGACATCTGCTCTCTTCTGCTCCAGACAAGAACAGCCGGGTCATAAGAAGAACCCCGCAGCCATTCCCTGCCTCGCGCCGAAGCCCTCCGGGTGGCTGAGCGCCGGAGGCAAGACCGCCATTCGGGGTCTACCGCCGATCCCGTCCCGGGGCTGACGGACGCGGCGGCGAGGACCGGCCTTCCCGACATCGCGGGGGAGCTGCTAAAGCGGCGAGTTGCAGAGACTCAGCTCAGAACTGCACTTGAAGTACGGCACGGCCCGATGGCTAACCTCGCGGTCCCCCGATCTGGCTCCACGTGGTGAGGCCTACCACATGTAGAGCCTGCGGGCCAGGATCACCGAGCAGGGCACAGGATCCAGTTGCAGCATTTTAAACGCAAGTACCTCCGTTGGAGGAAAAGGAGCTAAACTTAACTTTTAATTTTAATTTTAATTTTGAATCTGTTACTTTTGTTTCATTTTGAACTGATTTGCTTTCCTTTGTGCCCAAGCTAAGGGGCTGGTTGGTTTCCCCTCCAAGAGGAGGAGGACAGGGAGAAGTATATTGAATTTTTATATTGAATTTTATATTTACAGGGGGAAATCCCCAGACCTAGGGCATGGCAACCAAGCCATGCTGCCCCTCCTGCGGAACACTCAGGGGCACCTCCGCAGAGGCAGGAATCTGCAGGAGCGGCCTCGGTTGAGCAGGAAATTAATCTGGCTGTATCTCTCCCTCCTCAGGGGCCAGGAGACCTCCTAGGAGGGGAGGGAGGGTCACAGGTACCTCCTGCTACGTCCTCGGACATACCTTCTCCTTCCCTACCCCCCTCCCCCCTCCCTGCGGGGGAAGGAGGGTCCGGGGGTTTTTTCTCCCCGGACTTCATACTCTTACTGCACAAGGCCTATTGCTTGCGGAAGCAGGGCTTAGGGGCAGTTGAGGCCGGACCGTCAAGGGAAGAAAAACCAGCCAGGCTCTTGGGGGCAGGCAATCCAGAATCCGGCATGCCAACGAAGCGCCCCCGACTGAGTGAGGAGGAGCCCCTTGCGACCCTCTCACAGGGTACTCCGGAGGAGACTTACTCGGACAAGGACTTGGACGAAGAGGAGGAGGAGCTGGAAGAAGGAGAGATCCCAGAGGAAGACCAATCCAGGATCATCAGAGTCTTTCGTCGGGAGGCGCTCCCGGCATTAATTAATGAGTCCCTAAAGGTGCTCAATGTGGCCTCTGATACACCAGTTGAGGAAGAGGCATTGGAGGACCCATTGATCCAGGCATTAGGAGATCCCAGAAAGTCTTTCCGGTCCACAGAGTGGTACGTCAGATGATCCAGGAAGAATGGGACCAGCCGGAATCTAGCCTAAGGGGGACCCGCTCCAAGCTGCGCCTATATCCCCTCCCAGAGGCAGACAAGGAGCTGTTGAAGTCCCCCAGAGTGGATGCAGCGGTATCAGCAGTCACTAAGAAGACTACTATCCCAGTTGAAGGCAGCACGGCCTTAAGGGATTCTCAGGACAGAAAATTGGATACGCTCCTGAAACAAACATTTGACGTAAGCGCTCTCGCCTTACAGGCCTCCATCTCGGGAGCTTGGGTAGCTCGGGCCTGCTTAAGGTGGTCACAGCAACTTCAGGCAGCGGAGGTTACCGCGGTTGACGCTCGGCCCAACGCCGCTAGGTTGGAATCCGGAACAGCCTACTTGGCGGATAGTCAGTATGACCTCATCAGAAGCCTGGCCAAAAACATGGCCTCGATGGTCGCAGCCAGACGTTATTTGTGGTTACGAAATTGGGCAGCGGATGCCTCTTCAAAGGCACGCCTGAGTCGACTCCCCTTTAAGGGGAAGCTGCTGTTTGTGGAGGATTTAGAGAAGCTGGTAAAGGACCTTGGCGAGTCCAAAGGAGGCAGGCTACCAGAAGACAGACCGAAACAAAGTCATCCTCTGCCCCCGAATTGCACCCAGCCCAGGGACTCTCGGAGGTTTCGCCCTGCCAGATCCAACCCCCCTTCCAGGGGACGCTTCCCCGCCAGGAGTCAAGGTTTCCGGGAGTTTTGGGGAGCAGGTCGCGGTTTTGGGGCCGCCTCCTTCTCCTCGGCCCCTAGAAAACACACATGAAGTGACAGGGGGCCAGGGGGAAGAGTGGCCAGTGGGAGGTCGCTTAAGGCAGTTCCTTCCCGCCTGGTCCCGGGTCACTTCGGATCAATGGGTACTGGAGGTGATCAGAGAGGGCTACGCTCTCAAATTCACAAAGCAAGTACCTCCAGCATTCATTCAATCTCCCAGCGGATCTCCTGCAAAGAGGTCAGCGATAGAGACAACCCTCGCACGGCTAATTGCACTCGGGGCAGTGGTCCCGGTACCACCAGACCAGTTCGGATCGGGTCGTTACTCGATTTACTTCGTAGTGCCAAAGAAAGAGGGGTCCTTTCGGCCAATCCTGGATTTAAAACGGGTCAACCGCTGTCTCAGGGTACCACATTTCCTCATGGAGACCCTACGATCAGTCATCGCAGCAGTAAGGGGCGGAGAGTTCCTGACGTCCCTCGACTTGACAGAAGCCTACCTGCATATTCCAGTCAGGAAGTCCCATCAACAGTTCCTAAGATTTGCTGTGCCGGGGGGGCCACTTTCAATTCCAGGCTCTTCCCTTCGGCCTAGCGACGGCCCCACGGACCTTCACCAAGGTGATGGTGGTAGTAGCGGCCTTCCTCCGGAAGGAGGGAATACTAGTACACCCGTACCTAGATGACTGGCTGATCCGGGCAAAGTCGGAAGCAGAAAGTCGCTCTGCGACGAACAGAGTAATGCAGGTCCTAGAGGAGTTGGGGTGGGTCATCAACCGAGCGAAGAGCAGGATGACTCCCTCCCAGGACCTCAAATATCTCGGTGCAAGATTAGACACCGGAAGAGGCAGTGTGTTCCTGTCTCGAACGCGATCAAGGGACTTAAAACTGCTAGTCGCGCAGTTTCTGAGCAGACGAAACCCCTCAGCATGGCATTATCTTCAGGTGCTGGGCACGATGGCGGCAGCGATAGAGGTGTAGTGCCTTGGGCCAGGGCCCACATGAGACCATTACAGCGTGCTCTATTGCGTCGGTGGTCCCCGCAACTCCATCCCCTCTCAACACAGTTACCGTGTGCTCCGAGGACCAAACGGGCCCTTCGCTGGTGGCAGTGCACAAGGAATCTGGAACGTGGGATGCCTCTCGAGCCTCATCTCTGGGTACTGTTGACAACGGATGCCAGTCTGTCAGGCTGGGGGGCTCACTGCGAGGACCAGTTTGTCCAGGGCTGCTGGTCTCCGTTGGAATCTCAATGGCCCATCAACAGACTGGAATTGCGGGCCGTCACCCTAGCGCTCAGAGCGCTCGAGCCTCTAGTACTGAGAAGGGCAATTCGCGTTCTCTCCGACAACGTCACCACGGTAGCTTACATCAACCACCAGGGCGGCACCAGCAGCCCCACCTTGGAGAAGTAGGCGGATGTTCTCTTCCAGTGGGCGGAGCTCCGCCTGGAAGCGCTTTCGGCACAACACGTGGCAGGCACGGACAATCTCACGGCCGATTACCTCAGCAGGCACAGGATAGACCACGGAGAGTGGGAGCTGGAGAAGGAGACCTTCGACCAGATAGTGACCCGCTGGGGACTCCCAGTCATGGATCTCATGGCAAGTTTCTCGTCAGCCAAGGTGGACCGGTTCTTCAGTCGGCGGAAGGAAAGAATGTCCGAAGGCCTGGATGCCTTGTCTCAAAAGTGGCTGGCGGAGGGCCTCCTCTACGTGTTCCCCCCTTGGGTCCTCATCGGAAAGGTTCTCCAGCGGGTGGAGTCTCACCAGGGACTTGTGATCCTCATCGCCCCGTATTGGCCGCGTCGCCCTTGGTATGCGGATCTGGTGAGGTTGCTAGCCGACCAGCCTTGGCGGCTCCCCTGCAAAAGGGGCCTGCTCAGGCAAGGTCCGGTGCTGATGCCTCACGTGGATCGATTCTCGCTTACGGCCTGGCTATTGAAAGGGCGCGTCTCTTGAAGCAAGGTTATTCGGGAGCGGTAATCTCAACGCTGTTGAATGCGAAGAAACGCTCGACCTGTTTGTCCTATGTAAGGGTCTGGCGCATCTTTGAAGCGTGGTGTGCGGAACACCAAAGGAAACCCCTTTCGGCCTCAGTCCCTGAGGTCCTGGAATTCTTGCAAGCCAGTTTTGACAAGGGCCTGGTGCACAGCTCCTTACGAGTCCAACTAGCCGCCATCGCTTGCTATAGAGGTAAGGTCCGCGGCAAGCCCCTAAGGGCCCACGCGGACGTCTCCAGATTCCTGAGGGCAGTCAGACGCCTGCGTCCGCAACGGAGGTCGGTGATCCCCCCCCCCTTGGGTTCTCAATCTTGTACTAAATGCAATGGTCGGGGAGCCCTTTGAACCGGCAAAGAAGGCCTCCCTGAAGGACTTAACCCTCAAGACAGTCTTTCTGGTCGCTATCTGCTCGGCCAGGCGAGTCTCCGAATTGCAAGCGCTGTCCTCCCAACCTCCTTTCCTATCCTTTCTCAGGGACAAGGTGGTCCTACGGACAGTACCTTCCTTCCTGCCCAAGGTTATCTCTCCATTTCATTTGAACCAGACTGTTACCCTCCCGGCCTGCCCGGCCGAAGACCCTGAAGGTAGAGATAGTAAGCTACGATTGCTAGATGTCCAGAGAATTTTAAAGCGATACCTCTCCCGCACAGCTCCTTTCCGGAAATCCGAACGACTGTTCGTCCAGTTCGGAGGCCCGCACAAAGGGGAGGCGGCAGCCAAGGCCTCCATCTCCAGGTGGATCAGAGAAGCGATTGCCTCCGCCTACATCCTAAAAGGGAAGCAGGTCCCAGTGGGACTACGGGCGCACTCTACCCGGGCTCAGGCCACCTCGTGGGCAGAGTTCAGTCTAGTCCCCCCTTTGGATATTTGTAGAGCGGCGACTTGGTCCTCGCTGCATACCTTCACAAAACACTATAGGCTGGACGCACAGAGCGCAGCGGACGCGCGGTTTGGTCTGGCGGTTCTTCAGTCCGGTTTGCCGGATCCCTCCCAGAGTTGAACTGCTCTGATACATCCCAGAAGTAAAGGGACTGGACTGGAGTGACGATAAGGAAGAAGTAATTAGATCTTAGCTGCTAATTATTGTTCCTGAAGGAACGACAGTCCAGTCCCTGATCCCACCCGGCTCGGCTGGACTTGAAGACCTATCAGTCGAGGGCGGAGCGGCGGACCGAGCGGAGATCCAGGTCTGGGTGAAGGAGAGCAGAAGAAAGTCGCCTCTGTCAGTCTCGGGCATACCGCCTCCCTCCGTTGCCCTTCCTCCTCCTTGTTCCTATTTCCCATTTCCTAAAAAAAAAAAAAATGGGGTTCTTTGCTGGGCGGTTCGTTAATCATCCCCTAGGGGAGTTAGTTTTTAGTTTACTGTTTGGTCATAGAGATTGCTATAGTTTGCTTTGTCATTCGAATAGTGGAGTTGGTGTGTGGTCCCAGTGGTATTTATACCGCTCCACCTCCAAAAAGGTTGGGCTCAGCCTCCAAGCTGCTGGAAGGGTTGCGTAACCCAGAAGTAAAGGGACTGGACTGTCGTTCCTTCAGGAACAATAATTAGCAGGTAAGATCTAATTACTTCTTATAGGTTTAAAAAAAATATATATATATATATAGTGTCTACGTACTATTGGGAGATGTCCATAGGACGCTAAGTATTACCTTCTACCTCCCTAACTGTCTGTGCTATAAAGCCTTTACCTTCTTAAGGGTCCAGACAGTCAACCTGCCTTTTTTCATATGGCTCAGTAACTGGGAGCGGTTATACTCACAATTGCTGCTGTGACGTTAACAGCTTCTATTTTTGTTATAGATCTCCCTATCTATGAAGTATCAAACTTCTATGTCTTCCTAGCTCTTACCAGCTAGGAAAGACAGTGTACATCTTCAGTATTTATGAGTACACTTCTGTTTTCCTTGGGAATAGGGGTTTTTTCCATACCCTCTCTTCCTTTCCGGACTGGGCTAATTCTCCAGATCGGTCAGTCGTCGTCTTTTAGTCCTCAATGATAATAACTCTGTACCTAAAAGAGTTCTCAGCTTTTTCCCATAAAGCTTTCCATTGAAGACCTGCCGTTCTTCTCCTGCCCCAGTTGACATCTGGGTCACCTGCCCATTCCAGATTTGGAACTTCATCCTCACTGCTGTGAAGTTACCTTGAAGATTCCCCTACTGCATCTACAGTACACTCCATCACAGTTCTACTTCCTACAATCCAGTAGGTAAGTCCTATGTTCTACTGGTTCATTAAATATTTTAATGATACTTGACATACATTCTAAAGACTCATCTCTCCTGTAGTCTTTAGATTTGCTGTTCCTTGCAGCTCTTCTCTATTCAACTCCTACCCCCCATCCCTCAGGGGATGCAGGGGATCCAGGTTTGGAAAATGCCATCCTGTCCAGGGATACGCATTTTAGGGATTCTCCCCTGGCAGCCACAGCTAGGGAGTCCCCATATGTGAAGACTCATTCCTGCTTGTTCCTGGAGATAGCACAGTTACTTACCTGTAACAGGTGATCTCTGGGAACAGCAGGAATTAGTCTTCACAACCCACCCACCTCGCCTAGGAGTTGTATCTATCTATTTCCTTTCCTCTGTCTCTCCTTTCTGTCTCAGCTATGAAACTCAACTGAAGAGAGGCAGTGGGAAAGGCGGGAAGTCACCGCGCAGGCGCGAGGGATGCTCCCAAAAGCTTTCTGATTGGATGCTGGGGAGCATTCCCATGCAGGCTCCGTCGGTACCGACGTACCCATATGTGAAGACTAATTCCTACTGTTCCCAGAGATCACCTGTTACAGGTAAGTAACTGTGCTTTGTGGTTGAACAGATACATTTTCCTTTCATGAGTCCAAAGCACTTTATTTCAATTCATGGAGTGGAGGAATAACCTAATGTTTAGAGCAGTAGGCTGAGAAATGGGGAAGGTAGGTTTAAATCCCACTTAACTCTCCATTGCCTCAGGTACAAACTTATTTATTTATTTAAAAGGATTTAATATGCCGTTTTATCTTGAAACCAAAGCGGTTAACACGTCAAACAAATCATGAGGCAGTGTGTGTGGGCGAATACATGCAGTGATTAAATCGACATAGGGTGTGTGAGTGTAATGTGTGAATGATTACATGGTGAGCTATATACATTGTGAGCTAAATACAGGAACTATATGCAAGTTGCAGGGGGGGGGATGCAGAGGGGTCATGCAGAGGCGGGCGTAGACTGAGTAGTTGGGTCACATGAAGGCCTTATAGTGTTCTATGAAGAGCGTAGTTTTGAGCATCTTCCTGAAGTCCTTGAGATCTACAGTTGATCTCAGGTCATCGGGGAGTGAGTTCCATAGAATGGGTGCCGCCAGGGATAGTGCTGCTCTTGAGGTGTCTTGTCTTGTTCTAGCGAATGCTCTGGGGGTGGTGATGGTGTCTGAGGTTCCTCTTCTACTGGGTCTGGTGCCTTGGTTAGCTCTGATGAAGGGCTGCAGACTATTCGCTGAGAGGTTCTGTTTTATTTAGAATATGTTTAGTAGTGCCTTGTATCTGATGCGGGAGCTGATTGGGAGCCAATGGAGGTGGCTGAGAATGGGGGTAATGTGATCGTGCCTTCAGGTGCCCGTTATTATGCGGGCGGCAGTGTTCTGCGCTATTTGTAATGGTCGGAGTGCTTGTTTTGAGAGCCCAAGGTAAATGGGGTTGCAGTAGTCCAATGTGGGACTACTTGACAGACAGTGCGGAAATGATCCTGTGAGAGAATGGGTTTGAGGTGTCTGATGGTTCTCATTTTGAGGTATGTGTTCCTGGTGGTTCTGGCAATGTGAGACTGTAGGTTCAAGTCTTTGTTGAGAGTCACTCCGAGGTACTTTACTTCGGGCTTTATTGGTATTGTGATGTCGTTCAGCTTAATGGTGGGTGTGGGGTGAAGGTGGAGTTTCTGGTGATGAGTAGCGCTTCTGTTTTGTTGTAGTTTATGGACAAGTTGTTTTCTAGAAGCCAGCTTGACATTTGTTGAAGACAATTGACAATGTTAGAGTAGTCTGTGCTGTCAATGTTGATAGGGGTGTATATCATGATGGCATCGGCGTAGATGGTGTATTGTATCTTGTGGTTCTTGATGAATGAGCAGATGGGTTGTATGTACAGGTTGAATAACAGGGCAGAGAGGGATGAGCCTTGTGGGACGCCCTGGGTGGCTCTCAGACTTGTAAGCTCTCCAGGGACAGGAAAATACACACAGTTATATGAATGCAACTTACCTTGAACTTCTGAGAAAAAGGCATGAGCTAAATCCAATAAATAATTAATGGCGTTGGTAGTGAGGTCATTAAAAAAGGTTTTTCTGCCAATTCTCCCATGCAGATCTTTGTGGAAGCAATGCTGTACTGTCAACCCTAGGAAACCTGCTTCAGGGTCTATTAAAGTTTTCATCAGATTATTTTCAGTGTATTATGTAGTATATTACATAGGACTGGAGGAGAATTCTAGAGGTTAGAGCAGCAGGTAGAGAACCAGGGAAGCCAAGGTTCAATCCTGTGACAGTCTGACCGTGTGCATTAATGCATGTTCCATATCGTCCTGCTAGGCCAGTCCAGACAAGTGGGTTGTGTTCCCCTACCAGCAGATTGGTGGCGACAAAGAACCAATGAAAAACCCAGGTTTCAATGACATCACTCCCATGCCTCTATTCGCTTCAGCCACCAGATGTCCCTTCAGTATTTTTTTGTCTCCAGCAGATGATGGATGGATTTTCTCCTCTCTGAAGAAAATCTGAGGATTGAGAGGAAAAGATTGATTAAATGCTAGTGAATGACCACATTGAGGGTGACTCTCTCACTTGAGTGTGACGTAGAAGGCTCCAATAAACTTCAGTTTATGTGGTAGCCATAGGAGGAGAGAAAATTGGTTCAGCTCCACACTCTTATCATAAGAGCCTGTTGAGCAGCCAGAAATTGGAAGTATTTGGCAGGATCAGGATGCGTGCAGCAGCCTCACATAAACTCAGTGCCCCCTCCCTCCCTCCTCTGTTCCCCCGTGCTCTCTCCTGAAGATTGCACAGGGCTCTCAGATGGATCTGCCTGTCAGCCACCTTAAATGCAGTTCTGCAAAGCCAGTAAAACAATGTCAGGGGAATAGTTAAGCCCGGCGTAGATTCTCTGCCTGGGGCTCTCAGGGGGCGAGTACCAAGGTTTGACCCTGTCATTGTTCTTATTGAGGGCTCCCAATTCCGTTTAGTTAGGATGCAATTCAGGATGGATTGCTGGTGACCGTTGGAGCCTTTTGACTATCTGGCAAGTGAGGGGCATCATCTCCAGATTCTGGACTCCTCCTTGCATGGCAGTTTCTGAGTTGTCCCTGGGGGATCTGCTTCCCCTCCTTTAGCTGGGGAATGTAGTTACTCTGGCCTTACCTGTCTCAGGGCAGGAGGTGACGGATGGCGCTGTGGATAAGGATATCCAGCTGTCTGGAGGGTCGATAACTATTAGAGCCGCTTATCATTCTGTAGGGGGGTCTGAAGCATCTGTGCCTCCTGTTGGGGGGGGGGGGTCTTTTCCAAGAGGAGAACTCCCAGAATCTGGATTGTCCTCCCTTGGATTATTTTCCTTTTTGCAGCTGACTGTGTCCTTCTGGCATGGAAATTTGGACCCTGCGGCCTCTGGGTGCAGTTTCATGTTGGGCAGGCTGAGAGTGGAGGTCCTCTTTGATTATCTTTGGCTAAGCATCCTTGGTGAGGGGAGCCCCTTGGAGATGGGAAGCAGCTGGCAGCTCTCCAAGATTTTGACTATGGCTTGCAGTCAGATGGCTTGATACTGGGCTCTGATGTGGATGAAGAAGTACTCTCGTCTTTAGAAGACTGCGAAGAGGCCAGGGTGATCTGCCTATCCCAAAAGGAGGAGCTGGCAGGATGGATTGCCAGGGTTTCATCCACATTGAACTTGACGGATACTTCCGGCATGGAGCAAGAGCCGAAGGTGCACCCGCTCATTAAAGGAGTGTGGAAATCCACTACTCTATTCCTGTTACCAGATATGATCAAGGATATAAGAACATGAAAACATAGGAAATGCCATACTGGGTCAGACCAAGCTCCATCAAGCCCAGTATCCTGCTTCCAACAGTGGCCAGTCCAGGTCACAAGTATCTGTCAGGTTCCCAAAAAGGCAAACAGGTTCTACAATGCTTGTCCTGGGGCAAGCATGGATTTCCTGGGTCCTCTATAATAATGGTTTATGGACCTTTCCTCCAGGAACTTGACCAAACCATTCTTAAACCCAGCTATTCTAACTGCTTTTACTACATCTTCCAGTAATGTATTTGAGTTTGATTACGTGTTGAGTGAATCTTATTAGTCTTAAATGGGTTACATTGTAACTTCGTTGTGTGTCCCCTAGTCTTTCTACTTTTTGATGATGTAAAGTGATCTATGTTTGCCCATTCTACTCATAAGAATATAAGAAATGTCATACTGGGTCAGACCAAGGTCCATCAAGCCCAGTATCCAGTTTCCAACAGTGGCCAATCTAGGTTACAAGTACCTAGCAGTTTCCCAAAAAGAGACACAGATTTCATAATGCTTGTATTGAGGCAAGCAGTGAATTACCTGGGTCCTCTTTAATAATGGTTTATAGACCTTTCATCCAGGAACTTGTCCAAGCCTTTTTTTAAACCCAGCAGTACTAACGACTTTTACTACATCCTCCGGTAACAGATTTCAGAGTTTGATTACGCGTTGAGTGAAAAAATATTTTCTCTAATTAAATAGGTTATACTGTAGCTTCATTACATTACATGTCCCCTAGTCTTTTCTACTTTTTGATGGCATAAACAATCAATCTACATTTATCCATTCTACTCCATTCATTAATTTATAGACCTCTATTAAATCTCCCCTCGGTTGTCTCTTTTCCAGGTTGAAAAGCCCTAACATTTTAAGCCTCTCCTCATAGGGGTATCCTTCCATCCCCTTTACCATTTTGGTGGCTCTTCTCTGTACCTTTTCTAATTTCGCTTTATCCTTTTTAAGATACGGTGACCAGAACTACACACAATATTCAATGTGCGATCGCACCATGAAACGATACAGAGGCGTTGTAATATCCTTTGTCTTACTTTCCATTCCTTTCCTTATGATTTCTAGCATTTTATTTGCCTTCTTGGCCACTGCTGCACACTGGGCAGAGGGTTTCAATGTGCTATGTTAATATTTATTAAAACTTTTGATATACTGCCCCTGTTACATCGGGGCGGGTTACAATACAAATAAAAGATAAATCAGAAAGGAAAAGGAAATTACAATCAATATAAAGTAAGAGAGGAAAAAACTAAATAATAAAATTCAGTAGAGGTAGGGAGTGGGGAATTGGGAAATCAGGGGGGGGGGGAGATTAAAGGCAGAGGAGAAGAGGTGGGTCTTTAGGAGGAAGTGAAACTTGGGGTAAGACTCTTCTAATCGAAGGGCGGTGGGCAGAGAGTTCCACAGGGAGGGACCGGGGTAAAATAAAGCTGTCTGGTTGATTGAAGGTGAGCCTGTGAGGGGGAGGGAAGATAGAGACGGTTAATGTGGACAGAGCAGAGACTACGAGTAGGTGTATGGAATGTAAGTAAGTCAACTAAGTACTGAGGTCTGTGTGAGTAAATGGCATTGTATACCAAAGTGAGGATCTTGAACTGTATTCGGAAATTTATCGGTAGCCAATGGAGATACTGTAGAATTGGAGTGATATGATCCTGAGAAGAGGCATGAGATACCATCCGGGCTGCAGTATTTTGTAATAACTGTAATCGGTGACATTGATATTGAGGAATACCGGCACATGGAGTTACAGAAATGAAGTCTAGTGATGACCAGTGAGAGGAGAAGAGTGATCAAAGCCTGAGGGGAGAGAAATGGTCTAATGGTGCGAATACACCGGAGACAGAAAAAGTAGCGCCGGGAAACTTGGGAAATGTGATCATTGAATGAAAGAGTACTGTCAAGGAGGATGCCAAGATAACTGAGCTTAGACACCAGAGCGATTGGGACACCTGAAAAAGAAGGGGCAAGCGATGGGCAAGTAGAGCTATGAGAGAGCCAAATAGCGGCTGTTTTGGAGATGTTAAGGATGAGACAGTTTTTGGAAAGCCATGTAGAGACCAAGGATAGACATTCATTGAGAGGGGTAATGTCCCGATGAGAGGAGGAGGTGTGGTGTAATAGAAAAATGTCATTGATGACGCCTAAATCTTTTTCCTGGGTAGTGGTTCCTAATGTGGAATCTTGCAGTATGTAACCATAGCCTGGGTTGTTCTTTCCTAGGTGCATAACTTTGCACTTGTCCACATTAAATTTCGTCTGCCATTTGAACGTCCAGTCTTCCGATTTGTCAATGTCCTCTTGCAATTTTTCACAACTCTCTTGGATTTTAACAACTTTGAATAATTTTGTGTCATCTGCAAATTTGACTACCTCACTTGTGTTCCCATTTTTAGGTCATTTACGAATATGTTAAAAAGCAGTAGACCCAGCACAGATCCCTGTGGTACTCCATTATTCACCTTTCTCCGTTGTGAAAATTGGCCATTCAGCCCTACCCTCTGCTTTTTATCTTTTAACCAGTTCTTGATTCACAATAGTACACTGCCTTCTATCCCATGACTTTTTAACTTCGCCAAGAGTCCCTTATGAGGGACCTTGTCAAAGACTTTCTGAAAATCCAGATATGCTGTATCGACCAGCTCACCTTTGTCTATCTGTTTATTCACACCTTTAAAAAGATATAACAGTTTAGTAAGACAGGACCATGTTGGTTTTCTCCCATTGAATCATGACTATCTACATTTTCAGTAATTTTGTTCTTTATAATGGTTTCTATTATTTTTGCCCGGTACTGATGTCAGGCTCACTGGCCTGTAGATTACCTGATTGCCCCTGGAACCCTTTTTAAAAATTGGCATTACATTGGCTATTTGCCAGTCGTCTGGTACTACAAATGATTTACCCCATTTATTAATTTATAGACCTCTATGATATTTCCCGTTAGCTGTCTCTTTTCCAAGTTGAAAAGCCCTGACCTTTTAAGTCTTTCCTCTCCTTCCATCACCTTACCATTTCCTTTACCATTTTGATGGCTCTTCTCTGTATCTTTTTTAATTCCGCTGTATCCTTTTTAAGATATGGCAACCAGAATTGCACACAGTTTTCAATGTGCGGTCGCACCATGGAATGATAAGAGGCATTATAATATCCTTGGTTTTATTCTCCATTCCTTTACTTAGGATTCTTAGAATTCTATTTGCTTTCTTGGCCACCGCCACACACTGGGCAGAGGGTGTCAACGTATTATCCACAATGATGCCTAAATCTTTTTCCTGGGTGTTGGTTTCTAAGGTGGAACCTTGCATCGTGTAACTGTAATTTAGGTTGTTCTTTCCTAGGTACATAACTTTGCACTTGTCCACATTAAATTTCGGCTTCTGGTTTATCAATGTCCTCTTGCAATTTTTCACAATCCTTGTGTTTTAACAACTTTGAATAATTTTGTGTTATCTGCAAATTTGATCTGGTCAGAGTGGGACTCTCCCTGACTCCCTGCCTAAAGTGTTAATGGTGTGTAAGAAGATCTACGCTCTTTCGAAGGAGTGTGTTGAGTGGTTTGCTGTTTCAGAGTAAGATGCCCAGGTTGTGGCAGTTACCAGATGGACCACCATTCCTTTGGAAGATGGATCGACCTTCAAGGATCTTCTGGACCATAAGGTAGATTCATTGTTGAAGAGCTAGTTCGTCGTCGTGGCTGCTATTCTGCAAATGGTGGTATGTACTAGCCTGCCGTCTTGAGCCCTGCTCCAGTGGATTCAGTCTCTTTTGCCTATTGATACTACCCCTTTTCTGGAGTCTGCTATGGCCTTCCTTTCTGATGCCATGTATAACCTGGTGGCCAGGGATGGTGCCCTGACGACTGTGTTGGATTTCGCTCTGGCAATAGGCATATACGCCATGTATTTTGTGGTGCCCAATAAGGGGGTGTTTTTCCTGCCCATTCTGGACTTCAAGGGGATCAACGAGCACTTACGTATCTTGTACTTCTGGATGGAAAGTTTGTGCTTCGTGATTAAAGTAGTGCTTGATGCTGTTAGTCTTGTTCACAATCTTGAGCTCCAGTGTTGATTCCTTCTCAGGGCTGACCCCAGAGCTGGTTCAGGTTGTTGGTACTCTAGGAAAACCTTAAGCCCTATGCACCCCCTGACTGTGAGAATCTATTGTTTAGCTTTGAATGGCCTGCTCTTTGCTGCCGCTTCCTTCCTTAAAAAAAAAAAAAAGCTTCTGCCATAGGTAACCACCTAATTTTCTTAATGGTTGGGCCGGCCCTGTATCTTCTGTTTCAGTTATCCGAAATGAGAGCACTTGCAAAGCACAAGGTGTACAGTTCTGGGGCAAGGTGATTCACGGTAAAAACAGACCTTATTGGAGTACGCACTGTTACACAAAGAAGCTATCCTATACAACGGTGTTTTTGTTAAGCCTTCATCTAGGGTAGTGACTTTGAATACAAATGTAAAAATAAAAACAAACATAAATAGTCTGATAATATACAAAATAAAAAGGAATCAAAAATTTCTAAAAACAATGATTATAAAACAATAAAAACTTCTAAAAGCCAAAAAACAATATTCAGAACAAATGTGCATAGGTAAAACAATAAAAGCAAAAGAAAACAGTGGTAACAGTAACAAAGTCCAAATTAAGTAACTCGATGCATACTACAGATAGTATCTGCAAGAATTTTAAATGTTACAATATTATGTGATCTAATTTAATTTATTTTTCATGCCTCCAATCTTATTTTTTTTAAAATTTCTAATTTTTATTATTTTTCAAACATTTACACATGTTACAGGCCATTACTTTTCTTTTAACACCTCTTTATTATTTTTCATGCCCCCAGTCTTATCCTATTTTACTTTCTTATTATTTTTTAGGTATGTCAGGCTTGGCTGTTTGAACCAAGTGTAGTTACACGTCTTCCTGTAGATTTTTCTAACCTATCTTAATAAAGATTTTCAATGCCAGGTTTTTATGTTCTAATTTGTTTTCTCTACCATGGGCTCATCTTATATCAAAATTTTATTTATTTGTTACATTTTTCTATACCGCCCCTTCCAGAGATCAGGGGCAGTTTACAGGGAACCAAAACATATTACATGGAACAGGAGGTAACTTTTTACATAACTTGATATGAAGCATTTTCAAAAAAGGATTGTAACTGTGTGCAGGCTAACTATATACAGGTGTTCTAATGTTTGGGTGTGCAAGGTTAGGGTCTGTGTAGTCTTTGAGTCATCCCTTAACATTGGTTGTATTAGGTAATGTGCTAGTGTGTCAGGGACGCTTGTGAGTTTGGGTGTCTTGTCCGTAGTATGTGGTGAAGAGGTACATTTTGAGCTGTTTTCTGAACTCTTGGAGTTTTGTATACAACACCTGTATACAAAATAAGTGTCTGATAGAGACCTGCTGATGTAAGTGTCATGGTTCAACAGCATTTTAAATTAGAAGAAATGTACTGTTTCTGTTATATTTTTTACGGCAGTAGTTTTCATTTATTAAAATTTAGCCCCATAGGTGCTATATGCCAGTATTGACATTCAATGTTTTTCTAGCCATGAAACATATACTACATAGGTTTTGTATTTTGTCCTCTGAGATCCCTGTTATTTTTTTCCATGGTCTTACCATGTTTGTTTGTTCAGATACTTGATGTACCACCCCCTATTACATCGGGGAGGTTTACAACATTACAAAACAGAAGAAATAGAAAAGAAAAGGAACTACAATTTATATATAGGAAAGAGGGGGAAAGAAAAGAAAATTAATTCATTCAAACATACTTAGAGAGGTAGGCAGAGCGACGGATTGGGGGGTCATTGGGGAAGGTTGAAGGCAGAAGAAAAGAGGTGAGTTTTCAGAAGAGAACGGAGCTTAAGGTAGGACTCCTCTAAATGCAGAGCAGTGGGAAGGGAGTTCCATAGGGAAGGGCAAAGGTAAAAGAAGGCTGATTGTCAGGTGGATTGTAGGTGATTGTGGGTTGGGGATGGAAGGTGGAGGTGGTTGACGTGACCGAGCGGAGACTGCGGGAAGGGCTGTGAAACACCAGATCAGCTAGATACTGGGGTCTACGAGTGTAAATAGCTTGGTGCACCAGTATGAGGACCTTGAATCTTATCTGGAAATTCAACGGAAGCCAGTGGAGATGGTGAAGGATAGGAGTGATATGATCCCAGGAAGAAGCATGAGATATTAGCCAGGCTGCAGTATTCTGTATTAACTGCAGTCAGTACCTTTGATATTTGGGGACACCGGTGAGTACCAAGTTACAGAAATCCAATCTAGAAGTAACTAAAGAGAGAAGAAGCGTGGCGAGGGCCTGTGGAGAGAGAAATGGTCTGATAGCGCAAACGCGTTGGAGATAGAAGGAGCGCCGAGACACCTGGGAAATGTGATCATTAAATGAGATTGTTATCAAGCAGTACACCCAAATAACGAAGCTTGGGTACTAGGGTGATTGGAACACCTAAGAAAGAGGGAGCCAGGGATGGACAGAACCGTGTGGAAGCCAGATGGCAGTCTTGGTGACGTTGAGAATAAGACAATTGGTAGAAAGCCAGGCAGAGATCACTGATAAACAAGTATTAAGGGGGTGATATCTGGATGAGCAGAGGAAGTGTGATGTAAGAGAAAAATATCGTTGGCGTAGTAATAAGCCGATAAGCCTGATTGCTGAACCAAGAGAGCTAAGGGAGCAAGAAAAACATTGAATAATAGGGGTGATAGGACAGAGCCCTGAGGAACACCGCAAGGAAGAGGGTAGTGGTCAGAGGTAGAAGATCTGGAGGTAACAGCGAAGGACCTAGAATATAGAAAGGAGTGAAACCATTGATAAACAGTGCCCCGGAGACCCGCATACCGTAGTCTAGAAAGTAGGAGTGAGTGGTCTACAAGATTAAAGGCTGCAGATAAATCTAGACACCGCTACCGAAAAATCACCACGATCGTGTGAGGAGTGTATTTCATTCAAAACAGCAGACATGATGGACTCTATGCTGTGGTCTGGCCGAAATCTGGACTGACGAGGGTGGAGAAAGTGTGTTGAGTCGGTGATGAGAAAGTTGAGAGAGAGCAGCTTTTTCCAGGAGTTTCGAGGAAAAGGCAGATTTGAAACTGGTCGATAATGTGCTGGAATAAGGGGATACAGGGGTGGGTTCTTCAAAAGGGCATGAACCAGGGCATGTTTCCAAGGGAGAGGAAAAATCCCGGTGGTGAGGTTGGAATTGTTATGGTAAGCATTGGTGAGAGCAAGCCAAGAGAAGGTTCGGACAGCCAGGGGGATGGTATGGGGTCTAGTGAGAGGTGGTCTTGTGTGTTGTAGAGACTAGTTTAATAAGTTCTGAGGAAGTGAGAGAGTAAAAATTAGCCCAAGAGTGGGACAGAGGAGAAGGTGGGGGGGGGGGGGAGGCGAGACCGGAGGAGGGGAAGTCAGTGGTTGGGGAGAAAGAGGAAGAGAGGAGCGCAGGCCCTGAGTTTTAGTGAAGAAAAAGGAGGCTAGCTGGGATGAATCATGAGCCAAAGAGGAACCAGAGATACCAGAGGAGGGATGTGACTGCAAGCTGGAGAGAACCTGGAGAGTAGAAAATAACTGACGAGATCTATTCGGGGCTGAGGCAGTGGCCTCTGAGTAAAAGGTGCGCTTGGCCTGATGGATACTAGAGTGGTATTGATGGCAGGATTTAAAGTGTTGATAGGCAGCCGGTGATCGAGCTTTCCTCCAGAGATGTTCCGCCCTGCAGAGGTGAGAGCGCTGTTGCCGAAGACCAGCGTGGAACCAGGGCCGATGGACAGTATGATAAAGCCGACCAGGTTGCAGTGGTGCAACTTGATCCAAAGCATTGGAGAGTTCAGAGTTCCATAAGGTCCATTTGTCTTCTTTCAGTTCTTTCAGAAATATTGATTTGGATTTGTGGTGTGTCCTGCAGTACATCCACACCCGTGTTTCAGTTTGTAATTGGATTCCCCGCCAAAAATCTTTTGAGTATAGTTTATGGATCAATTAGTTCCTTTCACATGTGCCTCTTTCTTCAGCTTTTTAGCTGCTTTGAGTTTCTTACTGGATTTTATTACTTTTTTTAATTTCCGATTTTCATTTAATAGTTACATTCATGCATCTGTTTTATATGTACACCTTATATTAATATGGTGGCCCAATTTTGTTCCCTTCTCTCTTCTGTTGTCACCCACCTACTCACTCTCTTAGGCGGAAGCCTAGGGAGCTTCGGTGGGGCCTCTTCTTAATATAGCTGGGGCTGTATAATGCCCCCTGGGATCTGTAGTCCCACTAGCCAATCAAAAAGGTAGTTGTGATCGAGAAGCCAGGCTTTTCAAAAGAGGTATTTTATTATCCCTTCCGGGTGAACTTTTGCATATAAGAATCAAAAGAAACAGACCATATTTTCTGGTACAAAAGAAAATGAACTACTGTGAACAAAAAGTGCTTATCTTCAGCCAATCCAAAAAGGTAAGACAGTCCTTGTTATTTACACCAGCAATATCACAGAAACCGTTTCCCTAAACGGCTTTCTTTCTTTACACAGCTTAGCATAAAGAGGAAATGTTATCAGAAAACATTAGTGCACATTCCATTTGGCATTCCTCAGGGCTTTCCCCACAAAAGTCACACTCCATTTCTTCACAGCTTTCCCTGTAGCTATCTTCAGAGTGGTTGTACTTTATATCATTGTTGTAAAAACTCTCCTCTCCAAAAAGGCTTCTCTCCCCCTCTCTATCAAAGTGAACTGGGAGGCTACCGTAGTTAGTGGAGTTTTCCTCTAGAGGGCCATACCCTCCTGGCTGTGTGAATGGGAAACTCTCTCTTTCAAAGTTCCCTCTATTACAGGAAATAAGCCTGTCCTTTGGCTCGGTTCCCCTGGAGCTTTCTGAGCAAGGAAAGTTAGCGTGGCCTTTTCTACAAACAAGCCTTCTAGTCCCTCTTGCTGCACGCTGCTCTCTGGGCAAGTAAGTATCCCTTTTATCACATTTATTGCTTTCCCGGTACCTGTTCTCAGGAAACCTTCTTCTTACAGGTTCCTTCCAGCTGTCAGCCTGAATACCTTTGTGGCCCCGACCACCTGGTTCCTCCTCCGGGCTTTCTAGCACCCTATAACCAGCTTCTGGTATTCTCTTAGCTCTCTCCTCTGGAACTCTGTTTAAACCTCCGTGTGAAGTTTTTCCCTTGGTTTCCAAAGCAGCTCTGCCGTACTCATGCTCAGCCCTCCTGGAATCCTGGTTAGCTCTCCTAGGATCCTGGTTAGCTCCCTTACTGAGAAACTCTGAGTGATTTTTATCTGCGTCACTCCTAAAGTTCTGGTGAGCCTGCCCTGCTCTCTGCTGCATCTCATCACCTAATAGGCTATGATGTAACCCCTTGCTAGGGCGTGCTCTTACACCTGGTGCTTTTGTTTTTACTGGTTGCTCATAGCAACCCTGATCCATGTGCTCTGAGCTGTCACTTTTAAACCTGCTCAGCACTGTTTTTCCTATTTTCCTAGGTAGATTCTGATCTACCCCATGACACTGTTTGATTATATTGATAACATGATTTCTTATTGATTTTCTATAATTCAAAACAATTTACACATTCATTTGGGCTTTGTTACTGTTACTTTTCTGTCTTGTTTTGCTTTTATTATTTTACCTATACACGTTTGTTCCGAAAAGACTCGGGGAGAGAAGCTGTGTATTTGTACATAATGTATATAGTTTGCACTGTTCTATACTGTTCTGTATTAACACTGGTTGTTTATCTTATTGCTTTTGGTCACATGATGTTATATGTAAAACAAACTCCGATTTAACTGTTGTTTATTGGGAACTGCAACTGAACTATGGAAGATGCGGTATATAAATCATTGTTAAATAAATAAATAAGCTCAGGCCCATTGTTAACGCATTGTTAACAGAGGTCCTACCTGCTCATGGTAAGGGGGCAGAAAGGCATAACAATCTTTAATATATGGCTCCAAACCTGGTGCAAACAAGGAGGATTTAGATATATTGGTGACTGGGGAAACAGATGGATCAACAAGAGACTCTACTGTGCTGATGGACAAAAGGATCCTAAGTGAAAAATTCAGGCAGTATGTGGACAGGCATTTAAACTAGGGAAAGGGCATGACGGTTGGAGGAGGACAAACTCAGGACATCACTCACAGCAAAAGCAAAATGACATTGGAAACAAATACACTTTTAAACCACACATCAATGGCAAGTGGGAAGGGATGTGTAGAACAAAATCCATGCAAAACACAGGCAAAGCCAGTCAATGACTGCTGGAAAGCAGTGAGCACAAATGCTCGAAGCCTAGCCAGCGAAGTTCCTGATCTGGAAGCCCTAATTTTGGAAATGGATTTGAACATTGTGGCCATTACAGAAACATGGTTTAACGAGTCGCATGAATGGGATATAGCCATGGCTGGCTATAATCTATTTAGAAGAGAGAGAGGGGGTAGAAAAGGAGGAGGAGTAGCCTTATATGTCAAAAGCAGTATTAAAACTGATGAAATGCAGGGGATGTGGGGAAAAGAAGAAGCACTATGGATTGTGTTGGAAAGAGGAGATGGCACTGTCATCCATAGTGGTATTGTCTACAGGCCTCCAACTCAAACTGAAGAAATGGATAGTGAATTGATTACTGATATTGCAAAGATAGCCATGAAGAGGGAAGTGATCGTATTGGGTGACTTTAATCTACCCAATATGGATTGGATTATTCTTTCTGGAAAAGTAAAAAGAAAATTGTGGATGCCTTCCAAGATGCATTACTTAGACACAGTGATGGAACTGACCAGGGAGAGCTTGGTGCTGGATTTACTGCTCACCAATGGAGATAGCATGTTGAATATCTGTGTGGGGGCCCATGTGAGCAGCAGCGGTCATCATAGGGTGTGGTTTGAAATAAAAGCCAAGGTAGAATCCAATCACAGCAAACTCAAAAACACTGACTTCAATAAAATGGTCAAGTACCTGAAGGAGGATATGGCAGGGTGGAAGGGGATAAGGGAAGTAGAATTGCAATGGGATAAACTAAAGGAGACAATAAAAGGGGCAACAGATATCTATGTAAGGAAAGTAAATAAAAACAAGAGGAAAAGGAAACCTATTTGGTTCTCCAAAGAAGTGGTTGCACAAATAAAGGCAAAAAACAGCTTTCACAAAATTCAAAAGTTTGCAAACAGAGGAACACAGAAAAGAATACAAGATCAAACTAGAAGAGATAAAAAGAGAAATAAGGATAGCAAAATCAAAGGCAGAAGAAAAGATGGCTAAAGACATGAAGTGTGGTGACAACTTTTTTCAGGTATATTCGGGAGAGGAGGAAAATCAGAGGTGGAATTGCAGGACTCAAAAAGTGCTGAGAACGGATTTGTGGAAAGTGACATTGAAAAAACGAAAATGCTTAACATAGTAACATAGTAAATGACGGCAGATAAAGACCAGTATGGCCCATCTAGTCTGCCCAGTAAGATGGCAAGAGTAGGTTCTCCATGCAGGCCACCCCTCCCCATGTCTTTGTTTAGGGTGAACCCACCACTCCGTGTAGGACACCCCTGTTTGTTTAGAATTTAGATAGTTAAGTTTATTTTGATTTTCTCCTGTTGCTGTAAAGGGATCCACTGTGTCTGTCCCATGACATTTGAATTCTGTCACTGTATTTGCCCCCACCACTTCCATCGGGAGGGCATTCCAAGCATCCACCACCCTTTCAGTGAAAAAGTATGTCCTGACATTGCCTTTCAATTTACCCCCTTGCAGCTTCATGTTATGCCCTCTAGTTTTACAGCTTCCCCGTCTTTGGAAGTGGTTTGTTCATTATTTCTCTTTAAGTCAGCGGTTCTCAACCTGTGGGTCGCGACCCCCATGGGGGTCGCCACAGGATTTAGCAGGGGTCGCCTCGTCTCCACCAAGTTAAATTTTTTTTTTTTTTTAAACATGTACAAATTGCTGCTGCTGCCAAGTCTGCTTCTCGGCAGCGGAAAACTCACCCCATTCCTTCTGATGCAGCCGCGGCTCCCTGCCTCTTAGGGAACCGTGGCTGTGCCGGTAAAATCGTTGCGGAGCCTCCCTGTCTCTTGACAGGCTCCATGCAGCATTGTCCCGCCTCCAAAGGAAGTGGTAAAGAACTTTCTTTGGAGGCGGGACAATGCTGCATGGAGCCCGTCGAGAGACAGTGAGGCTCTGCAACGATTTTACCGGCACAGCCACGGTTCCCTAAGAGGCAGGGAGCCGCGGCTGCATTAGAAGGGAGGCAGACATGGGGAGAGGTGATGAGGGGGCAGGGAACCTGCAACATGGCTGACATTGACAGGGGGGGCTGACATGGATGGATGGAGGGGGGCTGACAATTGGGGGAGGGAGCTGATATGGATGGATGGATGGAGGGAGGGGGCTGATATGGATGGATGGAGGGACGGAGAGGGGCTGACATGGATGGGTGGCTGACATGGAGGGAGGGAGCTGATATGGATGGATGGAGGGGGGGCTGACATGGGCAGAGGGAGGGAGGGAGGGGGCTGATATGGATGGAGGGAGGGGGGCTGACATGGACAAAGGGGAGAGACAAGGGGACATACTGGACAGACAGGATAAATGCTGGACAGAGGCGAGAGACAGTGCGGGTTAGGATTATAATGGGCTGATGGGGGAGCTAGCACTGGTAATGGGCAGATGGGGGGGGGCAAGGACTGGTAATGGGTTGATTAGGGAAGGCTAGGACTGGGAATGGACTGATCAAGGGGGGTTGGGACTGGTAATGGGCTGATTAGGGGAGCCTAGCACTGGTAATGGGGTTGAGGGGGGGGGGACTAGCACTGGAAATGAGCTGATTAGGGGAGGCTAGGATTGGTAATGGACTGATGGGGTGGGGTAGGACTGGTAATGGACTGATGGGAGGCTAGCATTGGAAATGAGCTGATCGGGGGGGGGGGGGGGCAATGACTGGAAATGAGCTGATTAGTGGAGGCTAGGACTGGTAATGAGCTGATGGGAGTAGGACTGGTATTGGGCTGATTAGGGGAGGCTAGCACTGGTAATGGGGTTGAGGGGGGATTAGCACTAGAAGTGAGCTGATTGGGGGGCTTTGATTGGGAATGGGCTGATTGTGTGGAGGGGAGGATAAAGCTGCTGGCCCTGGAAGAAAACTGGGGGCTAAGGCTACAAATGGGCTGATACGAGGGGATGAGAGAATGGAACTGGAAGGGAGTGGATCTGAGAGGGGCTGCCATGGTATTTGTACTTGAAGGGACTGGTCATTGGGGAAGGAGGGGGACTGGAAGGGAATGGACACCAGTGGCAGTCATGGGAATGCAAGTTGACATTGGCAGTACTGGGAGTGAGAACTGGAAAGGGGCTGATACTGGGGAGGGGTTACTGGGACTGGAAATAGGCTGATGGAAAGAAATGAAGAAAATGAAAGAAGAGATAAGAAATGGCAGATGGACCATAGACCACAGAAAGAGAGCTAAGAGAAGACACGAAAGCAGAAGCCTCAGATCAGGACCAGCATGATCAGAGAATAAATTGGTCAGACAACAAAGGTAGAAAAAATAATTTTATTTCATATTAGTGATTTGACTACAAAATCATAATAATTTTGAAATCAAATATTGTTAGTTGTTGTTGTGATTAATTATTGTGGTTTAAATAAGTACATTTTATAAATAAAAACATATTGCAAAGGCCTATAATAATAATTCAACAAATGATTACAGTGACAATGCATTAACGGTAAAGGAAGAGAGATGCATTTGATTTTATCATTGGGGGTCACCACAAGTTGACCAATGGTAAAAGGGGTCACAGTACAAAAAAGGTTGAGAACCACTGCTTTAAGTGTTTAAAGGTCTGAATCATATCTCCCTTATCCCTCCTCTACTCCAGAGTGTACATATTTAGGTCTTCAAGTTTCTTCTCATAAGGGCTTCTGACGCAGGCTCCAAATCATTTTGGTCACCAAATAGTTCTGCTCTGTTTTTTTACTAGAGAAAATCCTGGAGAAAGACCACCTGTGATTGACAAATATACAAATGGGAATGAAGTAGATACCACACCATTCACAGAAGATGATGTGCTAGAGCAGCTTGCAAGTGGCCAAGGCCATGGGACCGGATGGGATATATCCCAGGATACTGAAAGAGCTCAGAGAGGTTTATGCAGGGCCATTAAAGGATTTTTTTAATAGATCTTTGGAGACGGGAGAAGTTCCACAGGACTGGAGAAGGGCTGATGTGGTACCTCTTCACAAAAGTGGTAACAGTAGAGTGACAAACTACAGGCCAGTAAACCTTACCTCAGTGGTGGGAAAAGTAATGAAAGCGCTCCTGAAAGAATGACTAGTGGACTTCCTCGAAACCAACAGATTATATGATCTGAGACAACATGATTTTACCAAAGGATGATCTTGCCAAACAAATCTGATTGCGTTCTTTGACTGGGTGACCAGAGAGCTAGATCAAGGGCAAGTGATGGATGTGATCAACCTAGATTTCAGCAAAGCCTTTTATGCTGTTCCTCATAGGAGTATTATCAATAAACTAAACAGCTCGGGGATGGATCCCAAGGTGGTGAACTGGATCAGAAATTGGTTGACTGATAGACAGAAGGTGACTGTAAATGGAACTCACTCAGATAAAAGGAAGGTGATTAGCGGGGTGCCCCCAGGGTTCAGTCCTGGTACTGTTCAATGTATTTGTGAGTTATATTGCTGAAGGACCGAATGGGAAAAGTCTGTCTTTTTGCAGATGACATGAAAATTTGCAACAGAGTGTACTCCCCCTGAAAGAGTGTATAACATGAGGAAAGATCTACAAAAGCTGGAAGAATGGTCTAATGCTTGGCAGTTAAGATTTAATGCGAAGTGCACGGTCATGCATTTGGGAAGCAGAAATCCAAGGGATTTGTATGCGATAGGGGGTGAGAGGTTGGTGTGCATGGACAAGGAGGTGGACCTTGGAGTGATTGTTTCTGAGGATCTCAAGGTGGCAATACGGTGTGACAAAGCAGTGGCAAAAGCCAGAAGGATACTGGGTTGCATACAGAGAGGAATTACCAGCAGAAAGGAAGAAGTGCTAATGCCACTGTACAAGTCGCTAGTGAGGCCTCACTTGGAATATTATGTTCAGTTTTGGAGACCATATCTCGCAAAGGGTATAAAAAGACTGGAAACGGTTCAGAGGAAAGTGACTAAAATGATTTGGAGCCTACGTCGGAAGACTTATGAGAAGAGACTTGAAGACCTAAATATGTATACTCTGGCGGAGAGGAGGGACGGGCGAGATATGATTCAGACCTTTAAACACTTGAAAAGTATTAATGAACAAACACATCTCTTCCAAAGATAGTCACGTTGTAAAACTAGAGGGCATAACATGAAGCTGTAAGGGGGGTAAACTGAAAGGCAATGTTAGGAAATACTTTTTCACTGAAAGGGTGGTAGATGCTTGGAAGTGGTGGGGTAAATACAGTGACAGAATTCAAAATGGAATGGGACAGACACACTGGATCCCGTTATAGCAACAGGATAAAATCAAAATAAACATAACTATCTCTTATATCTCAGTAAATAGGGGTGACCTAAACGGAGCTGTGGGTACACCCGTAAACAAAAACATGGGTAGTAGTGACCTGCACAAAGCAGCAGGTGCACCTACTCTTGTCGTCTTGCAGGGCTGACTAGATGGACCAGACTAGTCTTTATCTGCCGTCATATACTATGTTACTATATTATTCTGCTCTTAGAAATTTTTATTGTTTTATAATCATTGTTTTTAGAAATTTTTGATTGTTTTTCATTTTGTTAAATTATCAGATTATTTAAGTGTATGTTTATTTTACTGTTTTACATATGTTTTTATTTTTACATTTGTGTTCAAGGTCACTCCACCTGATGAAGGCTTAGCCAAAAGACTGCCGTGTAGGGTACCTTGTTTGTGTAATAGTGTGTATGCCAATAAAGTCTGTTTTTACTGTTGAGACACCTCGCTCCAGACTTGTGTACCTTCTGTTTCAATGACTGTGTCTTTGGCAAAAAAGCCAGCTTGAAATACTTTGCAGCATGCCAGTGTGTTCTAAAGTTGTGGCCAATGGAAATCCACATGAGGCATTTTCTTTTCTGAGCTTTAAAACAGGCGTTTCAAACTGCAGTCCTGGTGCACCCACAAACCAGCCTGGTTTTGAGGATATCCCTAATGAATATTCATGAGCAAGATCTGCGTGCACTGCCCCCATTGTATGTAAATATATCATACTTATTTCCCCCCCTAAACCTTCCTGTTCCCTTCCTTCTTTTTCAATCTCTATTGAAAATACTCTTCTTTCACCGGTTTCATCAGCCCGTAACCTTGGTGTCATTTTTGATTCCTCCCTTTCCTTCTCCTCACATATACAACAAACTGCCAAGACCTGTCACTTCTTTCTCTATAGCACGTACAAGATTCGCCCCTTCCTCTCTGACACTGCTAGAACACTTGTCCACTCTTTAGCAACTTCTCGTCTTGACTATGGAAACCTCCCATTTGCTTGTCTCCCTTTGAATCATCTCTCTCCCCTTCAATCTGTTCAAAAGTCTGCTGCGTGACTAATTTTTCACCAGCCTCATCTTGCTCATATAAACCCCTCTTCTGAAAGCACTTCTTTAACTTCCCTTCCACATCCACATCCAATTCAAACTTCTCCTTCTAAACTTTAAGTGAATTCTCTCTGCTGCTCCTCCCTATCTCTTCTCTCTCCTTTCCCTATACACCCCTTCTTGCGAACTTCGTTCTTCTACTGGCTTGCTCCTTTCTTTGCCTTTTTCTACCACTGCTAACTCCAGACTTCGGTCCTTTCACCTCACTACTCCTTATTCTTGGAATAAACTTCTTGAGCCTGTGTGTCAAGCTTCATCCCTGCCCCTTTTCAGATCTAAGCTAAAGGCTCACCACTTTAAGGCTGCCTTTGGATCCTGATCCCTTGTTCCTTATGTCTCCTTACCCTTCCCTATTCTATCCTCATTCTCACTTTTGTCTAGTTTGTCTGATTAGATAGTCCCTACTCATCAGAGTTTATAATCTTTATCTTTGTACAGCGCTGCGCATACCTAGTAGCACTTCATAAATGTTTAATATTATTATTAAGTTGTTATGACCATACACCAAAGAAGAAATGCACACAGGAAGCAACACAAGCCTCTCCTCTGGAGATTAGATCCTTTATCCATCAGTAGTCCTTTTCTCTTCCCTATCTGCCATTTTGACAAGCAAAATTGCATTTGCAAAGCTGTTTCAACTTTGTACATCAGCCGCCTAGTGAGATGCAGACATTTCCCCGTTATTATGGAACTCATTGTCAATACAATCTACACTTTTTGATGAGTCTTGAACCTTATTTTTTTTAGATTAGCTTTTCCTGATTACATTCTTTTGTATTTTAGTGATATCTTTTCTATGTATCACATTTTTGGTGTCCTAGAGAAAGATCAGGATCTAGGTTTTTATTGCAGGGTTTGTTTTTTGAATTATTGCAAGATTTCTTTATTATATTTGCGTTCATTTATATTTTTTATTATAATCTATTATATTTTTGATTGTTCCTTGATTTGGGTATATTTTTAATCTGAAAAGGTAAGTCATAAGAGAACTGAAGTAGAGGGGAAGTTCAAAGGGAACATAAGAAAATACGTTTTCACAAAGCTCAGTGATGGTCCTTTAGAACATTCTTCCAGTGGCGACAATAACAGCCAAAACTGAGACAGAATTCAAGTATGAATCACAGATTGAGAAGCCTTACTGGCAGTCAAGGGGATGAGAATACAAGAAATTCAGTTTAACCTAAGATATTCAGGGCTGGCTCAAGGGTATCCGTTATCCTGGGCAAACCTTCAACAACAGTTCTCCCCCCCCCCCACTTCATCTTCATGTAGTCCAACATCTCCCCTTCCCTACTGCCCTCCAGGTTTTCAGTGTCTTTCTCCTTCCCCCTTCTTCCTCATGTTACCTGCTGCGCATAGCTCCGTCTTGTGCCCCAATAAAATCAGCCTGCACCAAAAATGAAAGCAGCACAGTAGCATGCCATTCAGCATCATACATGTGCTCAGCGCTTACTGGCCCTGTATCATCCAATGCAAACTTCCTGTCAAAGGGCAGGAGTGGTTGGTCTTGAGTGCTTGCCTGTGGGTGTTCAGAGACCTGCTGCCACACTGATGTGGCGTCTTCCTGGCTCTCTCTGAACTCTGTTTCTCTCCCCCCTCTCAAGGTCTGCTGCCCTGTCCCCCCTAGTAGACGGGCTGGCCCTGATGACAGTACACTAGACAGATGGGCAAACTCTATGAACCAAGTGGTCCAAGGGCTGATGGCATCCGTGTCATGCAATCAACTAATTAATTTTTAAGAAAGCAATTATTTATATATACATTGTACAATAGCTCACTTTATAGTATAGCTCACAATATATATAGTGCACCTTTTCCAAAAACATTTAATCATATATTTACAAACTATGTATATATTATCACAGATTTTTTCACTATTACTAATTTTCTCTCTTGTTAAACCGCTTTGATTGTATGATAAGGCGGTATAAAAATCCAATTAAATAAATAAATAAATAAATAGTTCATAATTTGGAAATGGAATTTGAAGCTATTTTGAAGGCAGTGCTTTCTGTAATTCTAACATTTTCTTCTTTTCGGTGTGTTTGATGATAAGAACAGGTGAATAGAGAATGAAAGCTATGGGATGTGCAATCTGCTGCAACATAATTTCATATAGATTTTTGATAACAAAAGCTTTCCAGATATCTTATTGATAAATCACTATTAATGGATTTTTTAACAAGGCATTAAAGAGAGGGCCATAAGCCCCCCCCAACCTGATTTTCAGTACAATTCTTGTGGTTTGTCAATATATCGATTATACAGTAAATCCACAAAACGTGCACACACTAGTTACAGATAATTCCCTAGCTGGGATGAATTGCATTTTGAATTATTCACGTATTTCATTTTCTTGGCTGTTATTTCAATTGGGTAAGCTATTGATGAAATTGTACTGCTTTCTTATTGGTTGCTATTTGTACTGGCAACTAATATCTATTGCATGGGCAGGGCTAGATTAAGGCACTGGCAAACTGGAAACATACTTAGGGTGCAAAGTCAAGGGGGGGAGTCGGGCTTTGTTCATGATTCTGATGATTTACTTTGGAAGCTAGAAAGGATGGCTGACATGTCGAGACATTTTTCAGAATTTAAAATCTCGATATGCAGATCTCCAATCCTCACCTCCTAGTGAGTAAGCCTGTCCTTTTTGCTTCCAGTGTAACTAGCAGCAGACTGTAGGTAGGATCCAGCTAGTGAGAAGCCTGTGGGAGCGAAGTACTGGAATGCTCCTCTAGTGATAGGAGATGAGCAGAGGAAAGTTCCTGTGCTCTATTAAGTTTCATTTCTGCCTTTGGTGGGAGATGGGAAAGAAGCAAAGCCTCATCTGTTTCCATCCCTTAAAAAAAAAATGCCTCAATGCATTTCTCTAGGAAAAGTGGTTCAAACAGCTGGAACATATCATCACTGATTCATAGTAACAGCGATTAGACTTCCACCTGCGAAACAGCCCTTCCCCTCTCATTTCCACTCCTGATCATACACAGAAAACAAACAGATATAAATACACACACACACACACACACACACATACATGTTCACAAGCACACACACATATGCAGTGGCATACAAACAAAGACAGATGCACACACCAAAAGCCCTGTTAAACACAAAATGCACATATAACCCTGAGACAATGCAGATGCAAACAGATGGGTTTTGCTAAGCAAACAGACACACACACACGGAAAGAATTCCATGAGTCATGTTATGTATGACACTAAAGAGCAGAAGACCATAAATATCCCAAACACCTGATCTATATTACAATTCATATGGGTTGTCAATAGGCAGATAAAGGTGAGCCGGTTGATACAGTGTAACTTGATTTTTCAGAAAGCCTTAATGAAAGTCCATGATGAGACACTCTTGGGGGAATTAAAGTCATGGGATAGGAGGCAATCACAAAACTGGGGACTAGAGTATAATAAGATACACATAATGAACAAGAGAGTGAAGGTCATTAGTATCCAAAAGCAGCCTCCGGTTTTTAGCCTGGATTTGAATAGTGCTATAGAAAGGAGCCTGATATACTGACTCGGGTGGTTTGTTTCAGGCATATGGAGCAACAAGGTGGAAGTCTGGAGTTGGAAGTGGTAGAGAAGGGCATCCCCACCCCCCTACAGCATATCTATGAAGCAATAGCCAGCCTGGAAATTGAACCCTGATCTGCTTCATCATACTACCAACAAGCTATCAGGCCTTTCCTGTGTGATCTCACATTTAGCATAAACTTTATGTAGCAGATAAACATGCAAATAAAATGTTTTAAGAAAAGCCTTTGCTATTCGGTACAATGAACTTTGTTGTTTAGTAGACAAAGCTGAAAAACTCAGTCTTAGCATGTATAGTTTTCCGCATGTACTGTATATTGTACTCATATTTACTCCGCAAATTGCTTTCTTAAAGGGCATATTTCCTGCTTCATATATACACCTGAAAGAAGCAACAGTTGAAGGCAAAGGGTGAGTTAAGGTTGAAATTATTTTTAGTAAATAAATAAGTTGTTAGTTTCAAGACACAGCAAATCATGTAATGGTCCCCATAGACTAATAATATGGTATTCTGTAAATGTTTTTATTGGAAGTTTTTTAATTGTGCAATGGGCTTTATTTGAACTATAAATTCTGCTTAGTAATAATGAACCCTTTTCTGTTCAACCTGCTCTCTCCTCTTGGGAAATAATGAGGCCTCTGAACCACATCTCTGTCTTTAACTAGGAAGCTTCTAGCTTCAAAATTTCATTTGTTAGCAGATGGTTCAAAATGTTGGGGGTAGGGGGAGGAATTGAATTTTGATACTAATCATTTTACTTTGAAACTTGAACCCAGCTTGTATTGCATTGTATCCTACCTCCATTAAAAGGATGGAGAACCAAAAATAGCAAATAAAGAACTAGCTGTAATTGCAGAAGCAAATACACAGAAATGTTTTCTCTTTGCATGTTGCTTTGTCTTTACAATCAGTTAAATATGCAAATTATAAAATTACTAATCATATGATTACTGCATAATGACACCTCTTTGGTTGATTACAAAATTGCTTTTCCAGGTTGTTTTAACATGCTAAAATGCCTGCTAGTTGATTTATGCTCAGATGATGAATAATATATTAAAAAAGACTTCAGTAGGTTGTGTGAATTGTGGTTACTTACAAGACAACTTTTCCAATATGGCATTTTTATCTTATACTTGGGGGGAAAAAGGCTTTGTGCTGCAGAGGTATATTATCTGTTCTTGGGTAGCTCCATGGATCCCCTTGGACCAGTACTTTAAAACCACACACACAGTCAGCAGTGAGTGCTGACCACATAAGTAAGCTTTTTGAATTTGGAGGGCTGTGGAACCTGTAAATAATGTCTGCCCTGGTCGCTAAACAACTCGAATGTATGCATTTTATAAGATTGAGATTTGTGGAGGGCTGGAGCAGATATGAAAAGTTATATGGAACGCAGCAAAATGAATCCACTCTCTATATAACTTATATGTTTAAGCAGCAGTGGCCAAATAGCAGGTCTAAATGGATAAAGTTTATATGTGTTTGTTCAGTGGTAACATTTATCTGTTTACCTTCACAGAGCATCTATATGCTCTGTGAAGGTAACATAGTAACATAGTATATGATGGCAGATAAAGACCATCATGGTCCATCTAGTCTGCCCAGCAAGGTGGCAAGAGTAGGTGTACCTGCTGCTCCATGCAGGTCACTCCTCCCCATGCCTTTTTTAAAAATAACTTTATTAATTAACCACCAATAAACATCAATAAACATTGTACATTCAATCTCCGAGTGGGGTGAACTCTGATCCCCATCTTGAGAAAAAACACAGATACAGGTGGGTTATAACACTATCTCCAGGAACAAGCAGGAATGAGACTTCACATATGGGTACGTCGGTACCGACGGAGTCTCGCGGGAACGCTTCCCAGCTTCCAATCAGAAAGCTTTTGGAAGCATTCCACCACGCCTGCGTGCTGCCTTCCCGCCCTTCCCAACTGTCTCTCCTCAGTTTTTGTTTTTCCGCGGAGCCGGCAGGACATCCTCCTGTTACCTCAGAAAAATTTTCTTTAATTCTTTTGTTTTCTTGTGGTTGCGGCTGTCTCCCCGACTCCACCGGTCCGCCAGTGTTTTCTTTATTCTTTTTCTTGAATCCAGGGATTTTTTCCCTCAGTTTTTTGTACTTAATTTTTTGGGGCCTTCTAGGCCTCTCTATCATGGAACCGCCAACCTCTTTCCCTAAGAAATGTCTAAGCTGTGGCGGTACAATTTTATTTTTAGACGCCAAAAACTGGTGTTTAACCTGTTTGGGTCCTGACCGTTTTCCTCCGGAGCCATTAGGCTACAGTATTGGGAGAAGAGATTTTCCATTTCGAGTTTCCCTCGATACCGGGTTCCTTTCCAGTGTCAGTGCACCGACCGTTTCTTCTCCACAGGATCAGGTAACCCACAAACAGTCTGTTAAGACTAGCCAACCCTCGAGTGGTAGGTCTCATGCACAGCATGATGACGGCTCCGGCCTTGCCCTCGAGGGTCCATTGGCTTCAAAACCCCGGCGGGAGTCTTCGGCCTCTAAAGCCTATGAGGGGTTTCGGGTTGTTCCTGGGGCTCACCCCTCACAGAACATACCTGAGCCATGCTCCGTGGTGGCATCCGCTTCGAGCGGTACCGATACCCCGGCATCGGCACTGGTGTTGGACGATACATTCCTCACCAGGGATCGTCATCTGGCTTTCTCGGTACCTTCGGGACCGGTGGATACGCTCCAGATTGACTTTCCAGTATCGGCATCAACGCTGATACTACCACCGACGTCGGTACCCTCTAGACATGCATCAATAGACTCGCTTCCTTCGATGCCGAGTCTGGAATCGATCTCTAGTCTGGAAGACTGGGTACCAACACGTCAAGGTACTTACCGGTACCGGATGCTCGGTACTGAGGGTGATTACCAAAGGCATTCGGTTACTTCGGTACCGATTGAGCAGCCACCGATGACTGCTCCAATGTCGGTGTCGCCTTCGATTCCGACACCGATACCGACACCGGTAGTGCTACCGGTATCCGCAGTAACATCAGGGCCAGCTCCCTCCATGCTTTTTTCACCAGGTTCGCTCCTTTCTATACCAAGTCTGGAGTCGATACCTGGCATGGACGATGCAGTACTGCCTGTCACAGGTCCTGACCTCCAGTACCAGCATCCATCCCTTAAGGTTCCTGTTTTGCACCGCGCAGGATCTTATATTCCTATATACTCAGGTAGATCCTCCGGTGCCCAGGCTAGTTCTTCAAGTCTAGCCTGTCCAGGGAAGGTTCTCTTTGGAGATCCTCCTTTTCAGAAGTTCCTCCTGGATATGGCGAGATCTCTTGCCATTCCTATCCCTGGCTATGATCCTGCACAAGGCTCTGTTTCCACTGAAGCAAAGGAAGACGTAATGCTTCCTTTGCATCATTCCTTGCAGGATCTTCTTCTAAGGATGTGGGAAGCACCTTTAAAGGTACCCTCACCTTCTAGAGCAACTGATCTCCTGTATCAGGTGCCCCCCTCTCCAGGGTTTCAAAAGACTCAACTTCCCCATCACTCCATTGTAGTGGAATCAGCAATGAGGAAGGTAAAAGGTAAGAAGAAGAAGCACTCTTCTTACCCACCAGGTCGTGAGTCTAGGACACTAGATGCCTTTGAACGTCAATCCTTCCAGACATCCATGCTGTCAGCAAGGATTCTCTTATATTTTTTATATGAGTCTATCTCTTCAGGAGGTCACAAAGAAATTATGTCTTTTGACTCCTTTTCTTTCAGAGCCCAAGACTGCAGACTATTCCTTACTACTTAGTCATATTCAGAATATCTCTTGGTTTCTTACTCGTGCTTCCCTAGACTCTTTTGAGTCTATTAGCAGAACTTCTGCTATAGCCATAGGGGCACGACGTAGAGCCCGGCTCCAAGCTTCAGACTTAGACAAATGGGCACAACAAAGACTGGGTAATACTCCTTGTACTGGAGAAAATCTCTTCAATAAGGAGTCTTTACATCAGGTTGCTCAGTGCTCCACTGACTTCCCTGTTCCTGAAGGTACCTACCCTGCCCTGTCAAACCTTCTTTCCCTATGAGGAGGTTTTACTCTTCCCCTGCCCATCATACAGATGTACCCAAGCAAGGGAACCTTCGCCCTGGTCTGAAGAATCGAAACTCTCGCCAGACTAAACAAACCCAGCAACCATAGGGTTCTGATTAATCTCTTTTCTTCCTCTGCAGTTTAGAACCTATAGTTGGCTTTTTCTCAGCAGAAGTTTCCACTATTTTCTTTCTAAACTTTACACATGGCATCCAGTTCTCCTAGATATACTGAGCTGTCAGGATATTCATGTTATGGGTCACTGCTTTCTCCTCCTCTTCCTGCTAGGAAGAGGGATTTAACAACTATCACATGATAGTTTCTGTACCAACATGAATTCTTTCCTTCTACAGACTTACCACAGGGTAAGTCATCTTTCAGCTCTTATTTCTCTACCATCTTATCCAGTTTTTCCCCTGTAAGAGTGGTACCTTTGCACTGGAGGGCTTCTCCTTCAGCCTTTCTAGTCCTTCCATTCTAGTGTGGAGTTTTTTCTCTCGAATAAACTGTTTTTTGCTTGGGCAGCTCATCAGACAAGGAGAGACCTTTCTTACTCTTGTTCTGTCTGTTCTTTCTGTTTTACACAGAAAGATTCTCTCTGCTGTCTTATTAGAAGCTGCCCATGCAGGAGCTTTAGTGATTGGACGACTGGTACTTTTCCACAAGTATACACAGTTGTCCTCCACCACTTCTATCTGGCCCTAGTAGTGATTCCAAGACATTGCATACATCTTTCTTGGGCAATCCTTATCACTACAGGCTTATCACACTATCTTCTATCCTCGCCATCTCCAATTCTTTGGGTTTGGCAGCATAGTTGACGTGGCTGCTGGCTTTTCCAAAAGCCAGTTCTATCTCCCAATTCTCCTGCATAATGCTCTCTGCAATTCAAAGAGAAGCTTTCCACTATGGGTCCTTGCTAGAGAGCATGGGTTTTTTTCTCAAATAGCTATCCTACATGGTTGAAAAAAGGCTTCCTCAGTCATGCCCCCCATGACTGTGAGGGTTTTTCATACCCTACTTTTCCTTTTCAAACAAAGGACATAAGCCTTGTCTACGTGAAAGCCTAAAGAGTAGCCAATTCCTACAGGGAATATGCTCTTTTCTCCTTGCAGCTTGTCCTCCTGGTATCCTACTCCTTCAGGGACAGCACATATTTCACTGAAGTATGCATGATACCCTTTTTGTTCCCCCAAGTGGATCAATCTGGTATCTCTTCCTTATGCGTTCTCTGTCCCTTTACCAGGCTAGAGTTCTACAAGATTCAGGACTTGCTGCTTACTGACTGTTTTTTCACGTCACCATCCTGCTATTTCACTGGACAGCATTCCCTTCATAACCAGGGGGAATAGATTCTCAAGTAGGTTCTTTCCTCTTATCAGATGAAGCTTTCCTCTTCACATCTCTCATGTGAATGTACTTATAGACATATCTCTGCTTAACTGCAGACTTTTATCATTGACCTATGTATTCATCTATACATATATATATATTTGTATATATATATACATCTCTATAGATATATGTCTGTCAGCTGTGTGTGCATATGTTATGCCCTTCTAAATCTCACTATAGATATATATATCCTATATATCTATCTATCTATATGTATATACATATCTCTCTCTCTCTACATATATATATATGTGTGTATATATGTATATATGTATGTGTGTATATATGTATATATGTATGTGTGTATATGTGTATATATGTATGTGTGTATGTGTGTATATATGTATGTGTGTATGTGTGTATATATGTATGTGTCTCTGCCGAGATACTTATTATAGGTGGATATGTATTCACATACTTATCTATCTGACTGTCTATGCTCATATAGGTTTTTACTCTCCTATATGTTCCAAACAGTGGGCTACCCATGTCCATGCTGTTCCACAGCATGTTTGGGGTGCTACACACACAACCACTCCTGTGGTACTGACAGCCCTATCATAACCCTAAGGGTTAGGTATTCCTGAAGCTCCATGCTCCAATATCTTTCCTACCTCTCACCAGTTCGGAAAGACATGGCGGATCTTCAGTACATCTGAGGTTCCAAATCCTCAGACACCTATCCTTTCTCTGGGAATATGGGGTTTCTTTCCGTACCCCTTCTTCCCTCTGGGACTAGGTCAGTTTGTCCAAATCGGTCAGTCTTCCACTTTTGCTCCTAAGTCTGAATAACTCTACAGCCAAAAGAGTTTGCAGCTTTTTCCATAAAGCTTCCCACTGAAGGCCTGCCGTTTTTGTACTACCCCAGTTCATTCCTGGTGTCACCTTTTCTCTTCCAGATTCTGACCTTCACCTTCACTCAGTGAGGTCACCTTGAAGATTCTTCTACTGGATCCCCAGTAGATTCCATGAACCTCTCTACTTCCTGCATTCTAATAGGTGAGGTTCATATTGTAATTGTTCTGTTCCAAAAAAACCAGGAATAACATTGCCGTGGGCGGAGCTTGTGTAGTATGCACTTCTGCCGCTAGGCGTGTATAGTGCAACTCATCGTCAGTTCAGTGCCGCCTGTGTTGTCGACCTGGCTTGTTCTGTTCAACTGCAGTGATTGTTTTTGCTAGCGCTGTTTTGTTCTTGTTTCTTTTTTTATGATGACAAGTTTAAGTGAACAATGTGCAGCTGTGAAATTTTGTTTTCTACTCGGTAAAAATGCTGCTGAAACTGTTTTAATGTTGAAAACAGCTTATCAAGATGATGCTATGGGAAAAAGTCAAGTGTACCAGTGGTTTGCTTGGTTTAAAAATGGTGACATGTCGATTGATGACAAACCTCGTTCTGGGCGTCCATCAACTGCCCGAATCGACGAAAATATTGAAAAAATTAGAGAGCTTGTGCTCACAGACCGTCGACAGACAATTGATCAACTGTCAGAGATTAATGGGTTATCTTGGAGCTCGGTTCAGCAAATTTTAACGGAAGGTTTGGGAATGAAAAGGGTTGCTGCCAAGTTTGTTCCTCGGGTTCTGACTGACAATCAAAAGGAACATCGAGTTGAAACATGTCGTGTTTTGAAACAACAGCTTGAAACTGATAGATTTTCTGTCAAAGGTCATTACAGGTGATGAGTCATGGTGCTATGGTTATGACCCAGAAACAAAGCAACAGTCAAGCCAATGGAAGACGTCATCGTCACCCCGTCCAAAAAAATGTCGTCAAGTCAAATCAAACATCAAAACAATGCTGATTTGCTTTTTTGATGCCAAGGGGGTAGTTCATTCAGAGTTTGTTCCCCCAGGTCAGACGGTCAATAAAACCTTTTATTTGGAAGTTTTAAGAAGATTGCGCAACAGTGTTCGTCAAAAAATACCCGATTTGTGGCAGACAGGAGACTGGTTCTTCCACCACGACAACGCACCTGCACACACAGCCATCTCTGTTAGACAGTTTTTGGCTAAAAATGGCATGGTTCTGCTGCCCCACGTACCTTACTCGCCTGACCTGGCTCCGTGCGACTTTTTCTTATTTCCACGCATGAAAAGGGGCATGAAAGGACACCGATTTGACAACATTGAAGAAGTGAAGAAAAAAAGGAGGGAGGAGCTGTCAGCCGTTTCTAAAGATGTCTACAAAAAATGTTTCGAACAGTGGAAGCACCGGTGGGACAAATGTATCAGTTGTAATGGAGAGTATTTTGAAGGGGATAAGGTTGTTTTGTAAAGAATTTGAAATAAATAGCTTTTAAAAAATAATTCCTGTTTTTCTGGGTATATACAAGGACTCCCTGCCTGTAGTCCTCTCTTAGGTTAGCTGTTTTTTTTTTTTTACAGCTCATTTCCATCTCAACTCCTACCCTCCATCCTCAGGATGCCTGGCCATTTGAGGTGTAGCATGTTTTCAAATCCCAACATGCTAGGGCTCCAGGCATCTTAGCTTGGGAGTCCCCATATGTGAAGACTCATTCCTGCTTGTTCCTGGAGATAGCACAGTTACTTACCTGTAACAGGTGATCTCTGGGAACACCAGGAATAAGTCTTCACAACCCACCCACCTCCCCTAGGAGTTGTTTCTCTCTATCTATCTTTTATTCCTATCTCTCTCTCTTTGTCTCAGCTTTAAAACTTAACTGAGGAGAGACAGTTGGGAAGGGCGGGAAGGCAGCACGCAGGCGTGGTGGGATGCTTCCAAAAGCTTTCTGATTGGAAGCTGGGAAGCGTTCCCGCGCAGACTCCGTCGGTACCGACGTACCCATATGTGAAGACTTATTCCTGCTGTTCCCAGAGATCACCTGTTACAGGTAAGTAACTGTGCTTTATCCCATTCCCCCTCCCCCCCTCCCTCCCACCAACCCTCCCCCCTCCCCCCTCGATCACACTCCCCGCTAAATTACTAATTCCCTTCATGTCTCTTTGTCTTCTCTCCTTTCCGACTCTCTCCCACAACCACTACCGCTCCCTCCATCAGCTACCTACATGTAAAATTTCATTGCGACAATGAGCCCCTAGGTTTTGAATGTAAGGATCCCATACAAGCAAAAAGGCTGTCCAGCGTTTGACACTGCCCCGCGCTCTCCACCGCTCTACTAACATCAATTGATGAAAGCAATTGTGCCATTCCCCAAATGTAGGTGGATTTTGCTCCCTCCGTTTGCGAAGGATTGGACCCTTACCTACCATGCAGGCCTTGCGCATCAATAAGCATTCCCCTTTCCCTTTAGGTCGGGAGGGCCAATCCGATCCAATACCACAAAGGAGCTGGTCCATTTCAATCTCTGCTGCAACAGCCCACTTAAAGGTACATATCTTAGCCCAATAAGACTGAAGAGATGGACATCCCCACCACATATGCATCAAGTTTGCCATAGGCTCCAAACATTGCGGACATCGACCATCAGAGGTTATGTGACTATGCAGCGCCCGTCTGGATGAAAAGTTGGCCCTGGTTAGACACTTGAATTGCACCTCCCTCCAACGCGCACCTTCTGCAATCTCAACTATCCGTCTTAAGGCCTTACGAATAGTACCTGGAGGCACCTCCCACCCCAACTCCACCCCCCAGGCTGCCTCCGCTCCCTGATAGTCTGGTGTAGTCCTGAAGCGATCCAGTCGTGATTTCAGCGTTGCTATGGAAGGCGGATTGTCCCCTCCCAAGTCAAAGAATTCCAAGATCTGCACCGATCATTCTATTAGCAGCGCATCTCTGGGCAAGGAGGACACGTAATGGGAAACCTGCATAAACGCAAAATAGTGCTTTGAAGTCAAATCATATTCCCGACGCAAGGACAGAAACGATTTACATTTCCCCATGGGGTCCACCAAGTGTCCTACATTCCTTATGCCGCGATCTCTCCAGTTTCGGAACATCACTGTCTCTGATCCAGGAGTAAAGTTTTTATATTCCCTTGTATTGGTATCCAGCTTGATACCTTCCACGGCGTGTTCCAGTACGCATTAAGCTGCCTCCATGTTCTCTTGGCCGAGCCGAGCAAGACACTCTGCACAATGCTTTTTGGTAAATCCTGGTTCTCCACATGCAAGACCCCTAGCAGTGACTGAGGGGTCACAAGTCCCTCTTCTAAGGCCCTAGGCGTGTAAACGTCCATCCCACCCAACCAGTCCCCGATATGTCTGGCCTGGCAGGCCAGGGCATAGATTCCTAAATCCGGGAGCCCCATCCCCCCTCCCTCCATTTCCCCATTAAACGAGGTAGTGGGATACGTGCTCTGGCCCCTTCCCACAGGAATGCCCGTATTACTGTTTCTAGGCGCCATAAGTCCCTACGTAGCAACCAGACCAGCAAAGTCTGCATCCAATACAGTATCCGCGGTAAAACCACCATCTTAACCGCTGCCACTCTCTCTGATAGGGAAAGCGGGAGGGGTCCCCACGCCTTCAGCTGAGTCTGCAAACGAATCAAGACCCGTTCCAAGTTGCACGCATACAACTCCCGCGGCTGACCAGTCAAAATAATACCCAAGTATATGAAGTTATTCTCTGCCCATTTAAGAGGGAACACATCCTCCCAACACCTCTGCAGCTGCCCCGATACATCTAGAGCCTTCGATTTATCCTTATTTATACACAACCCCACAAAGAGGCCAAACCTCGTGAACTCCTCCAACAACCGAGGCAGGGATTGCTTAGGGGAAAGCAGATGCACCAAGAGGTCATCCGCGAAGGCCAACAACTTAAACTCTTGTGAGCCAATACGAACCCCTTGTATCTCTCGAGAGGTCTCTATTTTCCTGATCAAAGGATCCAGAGATAAAACGAACAGTAAAGGAGAAAGGAGGCAGCCCCGTCTCCTACCACGTGCCAAAGAGAGCCGCCGAGAGCACCCCATTGCAGAGTACCCCGGTGGTCCTCGAGAAGTAGATCTCCTTCTAAGCATTGAGCTGCCTCTGGCATTGCCCTCGAACATTATGGCAATACAGTCCCGGCGGGAGTCTTCGGGCTCCAAAGCATTATCGGGGCTTCAGGTTGTTTCCGAGGTTTTTACCTCCATGTACATACCTGTGCCATGCTCGGTGGATCTGGCTGCTTCGAGCAGTACCGATACCCCGGCATCAGCTATGGTGATGGATGAAAGACTCCTCGCCATTGAACTTGGTCTAGCGAATCTCTCAGCTACTTCGGTACCGCTAGAGTCGCTGCAGACCGTTCCCCGAATGCCGGTGTCGGCATCGGTGCCGGTGCCGGTATCAGCATCGATGCCACTATGGGCATCGCTACCGGTGCTGGCATTGCCATTGGCATTGCTACCGGTACCGTCGATGTCTCCTTTGACGGGCTGGCTTCCTCCGATGCCGAGCCTGGAATTGCTCTCAAGCATAGAGGATTCTATGCTTGAGCCGAGTCGGTACCGACCTCGAGTGGTACCGAAGACATCTTTTTAAAGAAAATCCGGTACTTCATCCTTTCAAGTCTTCCGATTCCGATAACTGGGATGAATCCATGGGTACCACAGCTGAACTTTCATCAATTCTAGTTTTTACCCCTCAATTTGAAGGGTACCCCTCAGAAGAGATTTCCTTTCAGGTTTTTGTGCTTGATTTGGCAAAGCTACTTGCCATTTCCATACCTCAGAAAGAGTCTATACCAGGGGATTCAGGAACTCTGCAATACCCCTGGGTTTCAAAGGAGATGTTTATGCTTCCTGTACATCAGATCTTACAGGATCTATTATTAGAAGTTCTACCTGTTCTTGGTAAGGGGACAAAAAGGCTGCATCGCATTAACAACTTTAATACATGGCTCCAGACCTGGTGCAAACAAGAAGGATTCAGATTTATTGGCAACTGGGACAATAGATGGACCAACAAGAGACTATACTGTGCTGATGGACTACATCTCTCTGTCGCAGGGAAAAGAAACCTAAGTGAAAAATTCAGGCAGTATGTGGATATGCATTTAAACTAGGAAAAGGGGGTGACGGATGTGGAAGGTCAACATCTGTATGCCACCCCCTGCAAAAGCAGAACAACATCAGAAACAGCCATACTCTTAAACCACACATCAAAAACAAGTGGGAAGAAATGGGCAGAATAAAATCAATGCAAAATACACACAAGCCAGGTAAATGCTGGAAAGCAATGAACACAAATGCTCGAAGCTTAGCCAAAAAAATTCCAGACCTAGAAGCCCTAATGGTGGAAACGGATTTGGACATCGTGGCCGTTACGGAAACATGGTTTAATGAATCGCATGATTGGGATATAGCCATAGCTGGCTATACTCTATTCAGAAGAGACAGAGAAAATGGAAAAGGAGGAGGAGTAGCCTTGTATGTCAAAAGCAGTATTAAAGCTACTGAAATGCAGGGAACATGGGGAAAAGAAGAAGCGCTCTGGATTGCGTTGGAAAGAGGAGATGGCACTGTCATCCATATTGCTGTAGTCTACAGACCTCCGACTCAAATTGAAGAGAGAGATAACGAATTGATTATAGATATTGCCAAGATAGCAGCAAAGGGGGAAGCGATCATATTAGGTGACTTTAATCTACCTGATGTGGATTGGATTACTCCTTCTGCACATCTGGAAAGAAGCAAAAAAATTGTGGATGCTCTCCAAGATGCATTACTTAGACAAATGGTGATGGAACCAACCAGGGAAAGCTCAACGCTGGATGTAGTGCTTACCAACAGTGACAACGTGTCGAATGTCTGCGTGAGTGCCCCTGTGAGCAACAGCGACCATCACACGGTGTGGTTTGAGATAAAAGCCATGGTACAGGCCAATCATAGCAAGCTCAAAGTCCTAAACTTCAAAAACAATAAAATGGCCGAGTACTTAAAGGAGGAGATGACGGGGTGGAAGAAGATAAGGGAAGTGGAATTGCAATGGACTAAACTAAAGGCGGCAATAAAAGGGGCAACAGATAAATATGTAAGAAAAATAAATAAAAACAAGAGGAGAAGGAAACCTATTTGGTTTTCAAAAGAGGGGGCTGCGCAAATAAAGGCAAAAAACACAGCTTTTTCAAAATTCAAAAGCTTGCAAACAGAAGAACACAGAAATGAATACAGGATCCAACTCAAAGAGTCTAAAAGAGTAATAAGGATAGCAAAATCAAAGGCAGAAGAAAAAATGGCTAAAGATGTTAAGGGTGGCAACAAACCTTTCTTCAGGTATATTCAGGAAAGGAAGAAGATCAGAGTTGGAATTGCAGGACTCAGAAGTGCTGGGAAAGGACTTGTGGAAAATGACACTGAAAAAGCGAAATTGCTAAACAAATACTTCTGCTCTGTTTTTACTAAAGAAGATCCTGGAGATGGACCAGCTGTGACTCTCAAATATAAAAATAGGACTGAAGTAGATACCACACCATTCACAGAAGATGAGGTGTTAGAACAACTTGCTAAACTGAAAGTGGACAAAGCCATGGGACCAGATGGGATACATCCCAGGATACTGAAAGAGCTCAGAGAGGTTCTTGCAGGACCGTTAAAGGATGTCTTCAACAGATCCTTGGAAACAGGAGTGGTTCCTCAGGACTGGAGAATGGCTAATGTTGTACCTCTACACAAAAGTGGTGACAGGGAAGAAGTGTCAAATTACAGGCCCGTGAGCCTTACCTCGGTGGCAGGAAAAGTAATGGAGGCGCTCCTGAAAGAGCGAATAGTGAACTTTCTCAAAACCAACAGGTTGCAAGATCCCAGGCAACATGGTTTTACCGAAGGACGGTCTTGCCAAACAAATCTGATTGAGTTCTTTGATTGGGTGACCAAGGAACTAGATCTGGGGCATGCAATGGATGTCATCTATCTGGATTTCAGCAAAGCCTTTGATACTGTTCCTCATAGGAGGCTTGTCAATAAACTCAGTAGCTTGGGGATGGGTCCCAAGATAGTAAACTGGATTAGAAATTGGTTGACTGACAGACAACAGAGGGTGATGGTACATGGAGCTCACTCGGATGAGAGGAAGGTGATTAGCGGGGTGCCTCAGGGTTCGGTCCTGGGCCCGGCACTGTTCAATATATTTGTGAGTGATATTGCTGAAGGACTGAATGGAAAGGTCTGTCTTTTTGCAGATGACACAAAAATTTGCAACAGAGTGGACTCCCCAGAGGGGAGTGGATAACATGAGGAAAGATCTACAAAAGCTGGAAGACTGGTCTAATGCTTGGCAACTATGATTTAATGTGAAAAAGTGCAGTGTCATGCACTTGGGTAGCAGAAATCCAAGGGAAAAGTACACAATAGGGGGTGAGAGGTTGGTATGCACGGCTCAGGAGAAAGACCTTGGTGTGATTATCTCTGATGATCTCAAGGTGGCAAAACAGTGCGACAAGGCGGTGGCAAAAGCCAGGAGGAGGATGTTGGGCTGCATTCAAAGAGGGATTACCAGCAGAAAGGAAGAGGTACTTATGCCACTGTACAAGTCACTGGTGAGGCCTCACTTGGAATACTGTGTTCAGTTTTGGAGGCCATATCTTGCAAAAGATGTAAAAAGACTGGAAACTGTTCAGAGAAAGGCGACCAAAATGATTTGGAGCCTGCGTCAGAAGCCTTATGAGGAGAGACTTGAAGACCTAAATATGTACACTTTGGAGGAGAGGAGGGACAGGGGAGATATGATTCAGACCTTTAAATACTTAAAGAGAAATGATGAACAAACAAACCTCTTCCAAAGACGGGGAAGCTGTAAAACTAGAGGGCATAACATGAAGCTGCAAGGTGGTAAATTGAAAGGCAATGTCAGGAAATATTTCTTCACTGAAAGGGTGGTGGATGCTTGGAATGCCCTTCCGATGGAAGTGGTGAGGGCAAACATGGTGATGGAATTCAAAACGGCACGGGACAAACACAGTGGATCCCTTTACAGCAACAGGATAAAAGCAAAATAAACAGTACCATCTAACTTCTGAACTATCTAGCATCTGAACAAATAAGGGTGTCCTACATGGAGTGGTGGGTTCACCCCTAAACAGAAACAAAAACATGGGGAGGGGTGGCCTGCACAGAGCGACAGGTGCACCTACTCTTGCCATCTTGCTGGGCAGACTAGATGGACCATGCTGGTCTTTATCTGCCGTCACTTACTATGTTACTGTGTTACTATATTAAGAATGTGGGAAACCCCCTTAATGGTATCCCCACATTCTCAAAGACTTGACACTATGTATAAAGTGCCACCTTCTCCAGGTTTTCAAAAGACTCAACTTCCTCATCATTCTATAGTAGTAGAATCAGCAATGAGGCGCATTAAGAGTGCAAAAAAGCATTCTTCTTACCCGCCAGGTCGTGAGTCTAGAACCTTAGATGCTTTTGGGCGTTGATGCTTTCAAGCATCCATGCTTTCAGCAAGAATTCTCATATATTTTCTATATGGGATTCTCTCTTGAAGAGGTTACAAAAAACTTAAAGCTTTTGAACCCTTATCTTCAAGAACATAAAAGAGCAGACTATTTATTATTAGTCAAACATGCTCAAAATATCTCTAAATTCCTTAATCGTGCTTCCTTGGACTGCTTTGAGTCTATTAGTAGAACTTCTGCTATAGCCATAGGAGCATGACGTATTGCCTGGCTCCAAGCTTCAGACTTGGATAAATGGGTACAAGTAAAGCTGGGAAATAGTCCTTGTACTGGAGAGAATCTCTTCAACAAGGATTGGCTATTTCAAGCAAGTCAGTTAGACACTGATAAGCCTACTGTCAGAGGACTGTCAAAAATTTCCTCTATCTCAGCTATTAAAAGATCTTCTAGAAGACTTTATTCCCCTAGGGGAAAAAGGTTTTATCCATCTTCTGCCCATCACGCAGATGTTTCCCAGACAGGGCAACATTAAACCAGACTAAGAAAAAACCAAAACCTCAACAGATTCAGCAGACCCAGTAACTGCAGGGTTTCTGATATTTTATTTGCCTAGTCTTTCATTCTTTCTGTATGAAATTCAGAACTTATAAACCTGCCTTTTTATCAAAACAGGCATTTGAATTTGATTCATCCAGACTGAGTCAACTCTTTACCTCTGGACATGAATCTCTTGTTACAAAAGAAATCCACTCTCCTAGCTCCAAGAGCTATTGAGATCAATCATACTCTAAAGGTAACAAGCTTCTGCTCCCCCTGTTGTTAAAAAAAAAAAAAAAAAAAAAAAAAAAAAGGGGGGGGGGGGGGTGAACGGCAGGAAACTTAGCAACAAGGTGAACTATATCCTTCACCTTTTTACAGTTACCTGTAAGAGGATGTCTCATAGTTTAAACTGCAAAGTACTCTAACTATTCATCTACAAGGACGTAGCAAATTGTAGGTCCTTTCAACTCTGTATTGTTTTCTATCCCTTTCATTTGGGACATTTAGTCTCCAAGGGGAACATTATTCAACTGGAGAGCTTTTTCACTAAAGCTGTAGGAATTTCTTCCATTCCTACTTCACTAAGTCTCTCCAATACAGAGTTTTCCCTCTTGGGGTTCTTTTTTGCACTACGGTTGTTACCAAATGCACAATAGCATTCTCGGAATCCCTACCAGGGTTATTCTGTTCATCAGAGCACAGTCAGCTCAAAAGGCTTAGGAAACCCTATATTAAGAAAAGCGGGGGAAAAAACCCACCATGTGGGTTATACCAGCTCGCTTCAACATACAGCTCACACGGGTTTCTGCTTAATCTATGCTGCCTGCGTATCTTTGAGCTGATCTTTTAAATACTTCTTTTTAAGACAGCTTATTAGACAAAATTTTAGTATTACCACTCTTAATTTTGTCTGTACACTATAGGACCTGTTGGTTTTTCTGCTGTCTTAATAACAAATGGCCAAAGAGAGGGTCTAGATTTCAGCTTGAACAGAATACATTCGGTTGCACACTGGCAGTCAAACAGCCAGGTCTCACCTAAGCAACCTACAACATGCTCTCTCAAGATGGCCACTATCCCGGTGGAGGGTAGTGCTGCTCTTAAAATGTTCAGGATAGGAAGCTTGATACCCTATTGAAGCAAGCTTTTGATGTCAGTGTGCTATCGCTCCAGGCCTCGGCTTGTGCGGCCTTGGTGGCGCAGGGTCTACCGGATGCGACGGAACCGGGTAAGACTGGAATCGGGCATGGCTTACCTGGTGGATACTTTTTATGATTTGGTACGAATGCTTTCGAATGCCATGGGGTTGATTGTGGCAGCGCACAGTTATCTCTGGCTCCAGAATTGGTCAGCGGACGTATCCTCTAAGACCCGGTTGAGTAAGTTGCCCTTCAAAGGAAAGCAGTTGTTTGGAGAGGATCTCGATAAACTGGTTAAGGACTTGGAGGAGTCCAAAGGGGGTTGACTCCCGGAGGATAAGCCAAAGCAGGGTAGAGTTCCAGGGCCGATGAGGGGCCAGTCCCGGGAGTTCAGGCGTTTTCGGTCGGTGAGGTTTTCACCGTTCCAGAGGAGCTATTTTACTTCTAGGAATCAGTCCTTTTGGGGGTTTCGGGGCATGGGCAGAGGATATTACGGAACCGCTGCTTCTGCCCCAAATCGGCGAAAGCAACAATGAAGTGAGGGGGACCCAGGCAGGGGTGCCTCCCGTAGGAGGACGATTAAGGGAGTTTTACCATGCCTGGGTCCGAGTCACAGCGGATCAGTGGGTTCTGCGAGTAATTCGAGAGGGCTACGCGCTCGAGTTCTCCAAGCCTCTGGCGCTGGCCTTCATTCGGTCCCCATGTCGGGCAAGGGCCAAGGAGGAGGGCGTACACTCAACGCTACAATGCCTTTTACGATTGAGGGCCATAGCCCCGGTACCCGCAGACTACTGCGGTGCAGGTCGATATGCCATATACTTCATTGTGCCAAAGAAAGAGGGTTCCTTTCGGCCTATTCTCGATCTCAAATGGGTAAACAGGTGTCTGCGCGTTCCTCGTTTGCATATGGAGACACTTCGGTCAGTGATGGTGGCGGTCAGAGCAGGAGAGTTTTTGACCTCCCTGGACCTCATGGAAGCGTACTTTCACGTCCCTATTCATCCGGATTACCATCAGTTTCTGCGATTTGCAGTCCCAATGGGTCACTTTCCGTTTCAGGCACTCCCTTTCGGTCTCGTGATAGCTCCGTGCGTTTTCACCAAGGTAATGGTGGTAGCAGCGGCCGCGTTGAGGTGCGAGGGTATTCTTGTTCACCCTTATCTGGACGATTGGCTTATCCAATCAAAGTCCAAGGCAGAAAGTATCCAAGTAACAAAACGTGTAGTGGGCTTCCTGTCCGAGTTAGGCTGGGTGATCAATGCAGGCAAGAGTCACCTGACACCGTCCCAGGATCTCGAGCACCTGGGGGCGCGATTCGACACCCGGGTGTCTTGGGTGTTTCTTCCTCGGAGGAGAGTGTAAGCTCTTCAGCGATTGGTAAGACAGTTTCTATGCATGACGAAGCCAACGGCTCGGCATTACCTACAGCTTTTGGGCACCATGGCAGCAAAGATCGATCTGGTTCCCTGGGCAAGGGCACACATGAGACCCTTAGAGAGGTCTCTGCTGTGCAGGTGGTCCCATCAACATCAGTCTCTAGGTCACCGACTAGTCTGCCCCAGGGAGGTACAGAAGATGCTCCAGTGGTGGCTGAGCAAAGCGAACCTGGCGGTCGGGGTTCCCCTGGAATCTCCGGACTGGGTGCCTCTGACGATGGACACCAGTCTGTCCGGCTGGGGGGCCCACTGCGAGGGGCAAGTAGCGCAGGGTTCCTGGACGATGGAGGAGCAGTTGTGGTCCATAAATTGTCCGGAAATGAGGGCGGTCCGGAACACTCTACAGGAATTTTTGCCGTGCGTGCGGGCTTTTTCTGACAACGCCACCACGGTGGCATACATCAACAGACAGGGCGGCGCAGGAAGTGCGAGTTTGGAAGCAGAGGCAGAGAAGCTGATGTCTTGGGCCGAGCTACATCTCCCAGCAATTTCGGCTGCGCACGTGGCCGGAACAGAGAACGTTGTGGCCAATTTTCTCAGTCGAGTGCTTTTGGACCCGGGCGAGTGGCAGTTGAACGCCGAGGTTTTCGCGCAGATTGTGCGTCCCTGGGGGAGCTGGTCATGGATCTTATGGCGACCTTTGTGTTGGCAAAGGCCAATTGTTTTTTCAGTTGTCGAAGGGAATGAATGCAGGAGGGACTGGGCGCGCTAGTTCAGCAGTGGCTGAAAAACAGTCTCCTGTATGTCTTTCCTCTGTGGGCACTCATCGGTCGGGTGATTCAATGGGTGGTGGCACACAGGGGACTGGTGATTCTCATTGCCCCAGATTGACCTCAGAGGCCGTGGTATGCGGATCTCGTGCTTCTCACAGTGGCCGAACCATTGTAGCTGCCCGTCCGACAAGACCTTTTGCTGCAGGGACCGATTCTGATGCCGCAGGTGGATCGCTTATGGCATGGCTATTGAAAGGGCAAGGTTGAGAAAATGGGGTTTCTCTGCGCAGGTGATCTCCACGCTTCTGAGGGCCACTGTTCCCTCTAAGCTGTGCGCGTGTGCGCGCGCACACACCTCGCCGAGAGAGCGCACATACTTTACAACAGAGCGCACAAAAATTACAGCTCTGATTCTGATAGAAAACAACAGACGTCTTAAAATTTAAAAGTTATGATTGTAATTACTAGAAATTTCCCGCTTCATTTAGTAATAGTCTATTTTCATTTAATTTGATTAGAATCAATGTGGTGTACATACTGTATTCTGACGTGTAGTCAAATTTTAAAGTATATAACTCAGAGTGTCATTATGTGGCGCACAAAAATGTAACCTTCCTTCAAAAGCTGCACACAGCTGATATTTTATGCGCACACAGCCTACAGAAAATTAGAGGGAACATTGCTGAGGGCCCGTAGAAGGTCTACCTCATTGGCATATATTCGGGTGTGGCAAATTTTTGAGGGCTGGTGTGGTCAGAGGGAGGGTTGTCATCTGTCGTCCTCGGTGCCGGTTATGCTAGATTTCTTACAGGTGGGCCTGGAAAAAGATTTAGTGTGGAATTCCCTGAGGGTTCAGGTGGCGGCCTTGGCCTGTTATTGGGGCAGGATTCACGGAGACTCCTTGGGGAAGCAGCTGGAGGTGCTATGATTCCTGAGGACGGTAAAACAGTTACACTCTCCTCATAGGCATTTGGTTCCTCCTTGGGATCTCAATGTCGTTCTTTCGGTGCTCGTGGGGAATCCTTTTGAGCCATTGGCTTCTTGTACTCTAAAGGATTTGACATTGAAAACGGTGTTTCTGGTGGCAATTTGTTCGGCAAGGAGGATTTCTGAGCCGCGGGCTTTATCGTTTAAGGAACCTTTTCTGTTTTTTTTCTAAGGAGAAAGTAGTTTTGCGGATGGTTCCATCCTTTTTGCCTAAGGTGCTTTCACCTTTTCATTTGAGTCAGCCGGTTGTGTTGCCAGTGCTAACAGGCTTGACAGCAGAGCCGCAGCTTCGATTTCTAGATCTCAGGCAGCTTTTGAAGCGCTATTTGAAGAGAACAGCTTCTTTTCGCAAATCCGAGCTTTTGTTCATTTTGTTTGGGGATATTTGTAAGGCGGATATTTGTAAGGCGGTCACCTGGTCCTCGTTGAATACTTTTGTGAAGCATCATCGCTTGGATGTGCAGGCGAGGGAGGATTCGAAGTTTGGCTCAGTGGTTATTCAGGCCGGGCTCGCAGGTCCCTCCCATAATTAGGGGGCTCTGTTACATCCCTATGGTACGGGACTAGACTGGAGGGACGATAAGGAAGGTGAAATTAGGCCTTACCTGCTAATTGGCTTTCCTTAAGGAACTCCAGTCTAGTCCCGGAACCCTCCCTTCTGTGGTTCTGTAGCTCTCAGAGTTAGCGATCCCGGTCCTTAATCCTTTGAAGGCCTACTTTAAAATTTTAATCCACATTCTGCAGCCGGGTTAATTTTTGCATATTTCAGGAAAATTGTACCCGTCTTATTCAATATGTTCTAATAGTGATTTTCCTTCTGCTATGGTCATGTATTATATACCATTTGATAGGAATATTTAGTCAGAATTTTGGATCCCGAGAGTTTTGGGCTCAGTAAGGAGTGTTATCATGATATAGGAGCGGGGTCTGTTTTTCTTTTGTTTTGTTCCCACCATCGGCGAGTGCTGGGTATGGTGGGAGTTTATGGTGTTTTGTTGTTCGGAAGTTGGTTTTTTTTTTTTTTTTTTTTTTTTTTTTTTACTTTTACCTTACATGGTTGACAGAAAAGGAGAAATGAAGTTATAAACAATAAATAAATGGATTAATATTAATTGGATAACGGAAGAGGGGAATAGAAGTAGGATAGAGCAGGATTGGTTTTCTGAAGGTTACTTCTTATTTGTTGCTCTTGTGAGTCTGCTTTGTCAATAGGTTACTGGAGGGCTGGGGGCGGTGCCAGCTGCCTAGGTTTCCTGATGTCATCAAAGTTGTGACATGCTCAGTCTCCCAAGCTGCTGGAAGAGGTGCACAACCCTATGGTACGGGACTAGAGTGGTTCCTTAAGGAAAGCCAATTAGTAGGTAAGGCCTAATTTCACCGTACCTGTTAACCTTGAATGATAGGGGCTACAGCATCTCTCCTCTTGTGAAGCCAAAAGATCTGTTATGGAAAACATTTTGTGAGTTTCAGATAGCAGAATTTTAAACCCAAATTTTGGCGCCACTTAAATAAAGTGTGTTCAGCAGTTGATGCATTTATTTAGCCATGTTTATATACTGCTTTTCACTGGGTCAAAGTGCATGTGTTAGGTTACACTGTTAGTATATAAGTGTAGCAGCTGATCTCCAGGAACAAGCAGGAATGTAGTCTTCACATATGAGTATTGTCGGTACCGATGGAGCCTTGCGGGAACGCTCCCCAGCATCCAATAGGAACACTTTTGGGAGCATCCCTCAGCACATGCGTGCTGCCTTCCCGCCTTTCCAACTGTCCCTCTTCAGTTCTTCGTTTTCTGCGGAGCCGGCAGGATCCATACCCTGTCACCGCAGAAAATTCCATCTTTAAAATTGTTTTCTTGTGGTTGCGTTTGCCTCCGCACGACGCTTACCGGTACCGCTGGTTCTTTTCTTTTCTTTTCCAAAAAAACCCCCAACCTTATACTTTGAACTGTTTCTCTTCAGAAACTTTTCTTTTTTGGTGCTAAACGCCATTTTGGGCACTAGGCCCCATATTCCTAAAACATGGAAAAACCAACTTGTGGTTTAAAAAAAAAAAAAAAAAGGACTAAGTGTGGCGGTACCATTTCAGTCACTGACACCCATGATTGGTGTCTTAAATGTTTAGGGCCTGAACATTCTCCATCTGAATGTCTCTCCTGTATGGGGATGACTAAAAGAGGAAGACAGAACAGGGCTGCAAAGCTCGGTACCCTCTTTTCTTCGGATGCCAGATCCATTGCATCGACACCTTCAAGGGCCTACTCTTCCTCCCATGGATCTCAGGTAACTAAACATAAAAGCTGGTCCTCAAAGGGTAGCTCTCCTGCTGAGCATCGAAAAGCCATTGGCATTGCCCTTGAGGGAACCACACCGGCAAAGCAGCCCCGGCGGGAGGCTTCAGCTTCCAGAGCATCAATGAGGCTCCAGGATGTTCTCGCGGCCTCGACTTCGCAAGAACTACCTGTGCCATGCTCAGGGGTCCCAGCCATTTTCACTGGTACCGACACCCAGGCATCGGCAACGTCGATAGACCAGAGGTTCCTCGCTATCGAACGCAGCATTGCAGCTCTTCTCTCAACTGAGGTACTGTTGGTCCAACGGGCACCAGTATCGATACCGATGCTGGTACCTACACCGGTGCAAACACTGGTACCGGTACCGACGGTACCGGCCCTGGTGGGAATTCTTCCCACGTCATCCTTGTCTGGAATCGACAGATCGGTACCGGATCAACTCGGTACCGACTTCGATCAATACCGGGACAATGCTTTGCAGGAGCATTGTGGTTAGGAATACTTTGACGACTCCAATTCAGAAGACTCTGACAATTCTGCGGGTACTAGAGGGTTTCTCCCAGAAGATCCCTCTTCTCCCCAACGCAGAATGTCACCTCCAGAGGACATATCTTTTCAGGATTTTATTCGTGATATGGCCAAGGGCCTTTCAATCATGGTGGCTCCTGAAGAGGAGCCCAGGGCAAAGGAATTGGAGATTCTCCAATATCCTAAAGCTCCAAAGGAGACAGCCACTCTGCCCATCCATGAAATTCTGCATATCCTGATGCTCAGAATGTGGGAGACACCTCTGACTACATCTCCTCATTCTAGGAGACTTGATACTATGTATCGAGTTCCGCCATGTATTGGATTTCAAAAGACTCAGCTGCCACACCATTCAATGGTGGTGGAGTCAGCCATGTGTAGGATGAAAAGTGCAAGAAGGCATGCATCCAATCCCCCAGGTCGTGAATGCAGGACTCTGGATGCTTTTGGGCGCCAAACTTTTCAGGCTTCCATGCTTTCAGCTAGGATCAGTTCATATATACTATATATGGGAATGTTCCTCAAGGAAGTTACAGGAGACTTGGAGCTTATGAGCCCATTTCTCCCAGATGACAAGAGACAAGACTTTCTTGCTCTAGTTAAGCATACTCAAGATGTTTCCAAGTTTGTGAATCGTGCAGCCTTTGACTGCTTTGAATGCATCAGCAGAACCTCTGCTATTGCCATTGGCACACGACAGATTGCCTGGCTTCAGGCATGAGACTTGGAGACTTGGGTACAGGACAAGTTAGGCAACATTCCTTGCACCAGAAAGAATCTCTTTGGCAAGAACTGGCAGGAAAAGGCTAACGAGTTAGATTCTGAGAATACTACTCTAGATAGATTGTCAATCTACAGCCACGCCAGCCAAAAAAGAAGCCTTATAAAAAACCCTCTTTCAGCAAAAAGAGGAAATTTTATCCTTCCTATACCCAGCAGAATCAGACGCAGGGTCAGGTTGCCCAAAAGGGACAAACTAGACAGCAAAAGAAGCCAAAAGGGCCAAGAGCCCAACCAGCTCCGCAGGTTCAGCCCCCTCAAGGGCTTTGAATCCTTCCTAGAGAGCTTAGCCTTCCTGCCTCTGAGGGGGTCCCCAACCCCTCAATATCCCAGGCAATTATGCCACTTTGCCAACAGATGGCATCAAATAATAGCAGAAGATTGGACTTTGTCCATTGTAGGAGAAGGGTACAAGCTTCATTTTCACAGCATGCTCCCTCCTACAATTCTAAAGCAATTCAATTCTCAATCCTCCGCAGACGATCTGCTAGATCACGAGGTCTTAACACTTCTTGCTCAAGGGGCAATAGAGGAGGTACCCATTCTTCAATGGGGTGCAGGGTTCTACTCCCCCCTATTTTCTTATTCCAAAGAAAACAGTAGGACACAGACCCATTTTAGACCTCAGAGAATTGAACAAATACCTGTTTCGAGAGAAGTTCAAAATGATTTCTCTAGGAACTCTTCTGCCATAACTTCAAAGCCAGGATTGGCTGTGCTCTCTAGACTTAAACGATGCATACACTCACATTCTGATCCATCCAGATCACAGGAAATTCTTACAATTCCTTTTCGGGGGAAAACATTTCCAGTACAGGGTTCTTCCCTTTGGTCTGGCTTCAACACCAAGGGTATTCACAAAATGCATGGCAGTAGTAGCTGCATTTCTGCGAACCCTGGGGATATTCGTCTTCCCCTTACTTAGACGACTGGCTCATTCGAGCCCCTACAGTTGCAGAGGCCGGCACTGTACTGTCTCGCACAATGCGAATCCCCCAATACTTGTGGTTGGTAATAAACTTCCCAAAATCCCAACTCGTTCCTTCCCAATGCCTGGAATTCATAGGGGCCTGTCTATATCCCAGACAGGCAAAGGCTTTCCTTCCACAGGCCCGGTGTCTTCGCATAATGCAACTAGCTTCTCAAGCAGCGGGGAAATCCTCCCTAACTGCTTGGGAGCTACTACAGTTTCTGGGACATATGGCATCCACAGTTCATGTAGTCCCATATGCTCGCCTCCACATGCGAGCAGCTCAGTGGACCCTATCCACACAGTGGACACAGGCCACAGGTCATTTATCAGACAAAATATTAAACTCTCAATGACTACTTTTGTCTCTCCAATGGTGGCAATCATTAGAAAATCTGACGATGGGGTCTCCTTTTCATCAACCCCTCTTTCAGGCCACCCTAACAGATGGAGCACACCTGAATCATCTCTCTACCCAGGGCACCTGGACTCCACAGGAGGCTGGTCTACACATAAACCTCCTGGAATTAAGAGCAATCTATTTAGCTCTTTGAGTATTCCACGCCCAGCTTGCTACAAGACAGTCCTAGTCCACACGGACAATCAAGGAGCCAGGTTCTATGTGAACAAGCAGGGCAGGACAGGCTCTGTCGTTATGCAACAAAGCTTTATGACTGTGGGCCCTCGCCAGAGAGCATCAAATTCACCTTCTAGTGGTATATCTTCCAGACATCCAAAACCTTTGGGCAGACAAACTCAGTCGCGTACTGCTGCCTCATGAGTGGTCCCTCCACCTAGACCAGGTGGCAAAGATATTTCATCTCTGGGGCACTCCAGACAAAGACCTCTTTGCAAGTCCACTGAATGCCAAACTTCCCCGGTTCTGTTCCAGGATTCTGGCTCACAATTGTCAGGCAAGGGATGCCTTCCTCCTTTACTGGGGTCAGGACTTCCTTTATGCCTTCCCACCCATTCCCCTCATCCCCAAAAAACTCTTCAAGCTTCACAGAGACAGGGGTCGCATGATTCTCATAGCGCCACGATGGCCACACTAAGCGTGGTATCCCCTGCTTCTACATCTCTCTCAAGCGGCACCTCTAGAGTTAGGGAATGCTCCAGATCTCCTTTCCCAAGAGGACCGGACGCTATGGCACACAAATTCCCAGTCCCTGCATCTCACAGCCTTGTTGCTGAAGGCTTAGACCTCCTGGATTTTAACCTGTCCCAACAGGTAAAGGATATCCTTCAGGCTTCTAGAAAACTTTCCACAAGAAGATCTTATACCTTCAAGTTGGAATGTTTTACAATATGGTGCTTCAAGAAGGGATTAAACCCCCTTGTCATACCTTTAGAATTGATACTACAGTATCTCCTTCACTTATCGAATTCCGGTCTAAAGACCAATTCGGTAAGAGTCCATCTTAGTGCAATTGCAGCTTCTTATAAGCCTCTGAATGGACAACCAATTTCCTCTCATCCACTCATATCCAGATTTATGAGAGGTCTTCTATTAACCAAACCTCCCATTAAGCCACCACCGGTGGCATGGAATCTAAATCTAGTTCTCGGGCAGCTCATGAAGCCGCCTTTTGAGCCTTTAGCCACTACAACCCTTACGTTTTTGACCTGGAAGGTCATCTTTCTAATTGCAATCACCTCTGCACGTCGCATTAGTGAACTGCAAGCTTTAGTGGCTGATCCTCCTTATACTAGATTTCATCATGATAAGGTTGTTCTTAGAACTCATCCACACTTTATGCCAAAGGTGGTTTTGCCTTTTCATTTAAATCAATCAATTTATCTTCCTGTATTTTTTTTAGAGGCCTCACGCCTCGAATGCAGAAAGAAACCTTCATACTTTGGATTGTAAAAGAGCCTTAGCTTTTACCTACAGAGAACACAGCAACATAGAAAGTCCTCACAACTTTTTATAGCTTTTGACCCTAGTCATTTGGGACTTCCAGTCTCCTAGAGAACTTTATCTAAACGGATTGCCCAATGCATATCCTTTGCTTATGAGAGTAAGAGTCTTCCTCTTCAAGGCCATGTTACAGCTCATAACATGAGAGCCATGGCAACCTCCATGGCTAATCTCCACTCTGTGTCTATCGATGACATTTGTCGAGCAGCCACCTGGGCTTCGGTACACACCTTCACAGCCCACTACTGCCTGGATAAAGCCTCCCATCGGGATGTCTTCTTTGGCCAAGCTGTTCTTTAAAATCTCTTTCAGACCTAATTCAACTCCTACCCACCAACCCTGGTGGAATGTCAGAGATCCATGGGAGGAAGGAATCACACCTTGCTAGGGTGGCACTTTCCTGGGGCTATCTCCCTGGCATCTTCAGCTAGGGAGTCCCCATATCTGAAGACTACATTCCTGCTTGTTCCCAGAGATAGCGTAGTTACTCACCTGTAACAGGTGATCTCCGGGAACGGCAGGAATTTAGTCTTCACAACCCACCCAGCTCCCCTAGGAGTTGTCTCTATCTCTTTGTCTCTTTCTTCTCTCCCTCTACCCTTTCACTCAGCTGCAAACTTAACTGAAGAGGGACAGTTGGAAAGGCGGGAAGGCAGCGCGCATGTGCTGAAGGATGCTCCCAAAAGCATTCCTATTGGACGCTGGGGAGCGTTCCCTCGCAGGCTCCGTCGGTACCAAAGATACCCATATGTGAAGACTAAATTCCTGCTGTTCCCGGAGATCACCTTTTACAGGTGAGTAACTACGCTTTACCGTGCAGATAAGAGAGCATACTAAATTGCATGCTATCTGCTTGCTGTGTTATGTGTGGACTTGGGTGGGTTATAGGATGAGTGTGTGGATGCATATTGAGTTAGAACACAATACCTCACTGCATACTAACCCCAGTCCTTCCGGTCCAAGGTTGCTGTCCTCTAGGGGGTTCAAATCCCACTAGAGGACAGCAACCTTGGACCAGAAGGACTGGGGTTTCTAGTCCCACAGGTACTCCTTGTGGTCTTGGGCAAGCCACTTATCCCTCCATAGCCCATGTTCCCTGTAAAATAGTTATCTCCAAGTTATAATGCCCTGTTCAATGTAATTTCAGCTTGTTTAATGTAAACCGCACTGATGCAGAATAGCGCGGTATATAAGAGAATGTAAATAAATAAATAAAATAAAATAACTCTCAGCCTGCTGATGTGAAGAGGCATTAAGTGCAACTGCTGTATTGGCAAACAGTTACCACAGCCCACTGCATAAGCCCACCCTCTGTTCTTTCTATTCTTCATCCTTACCCCTTTCCACTTCCTCTGAGGCTCCAGACCACTCAACCCCTAATCTGCATCCCAACCTCTCCTCGATGGTATTTAATGGGGGAGGGGGAAGAAATGATCCCTGGAAACTCCTAGTCTGTCACCAGCCTGCTTGCAAAATAGCAGTTCAGACCTCCAGTGATAGTCTGACACAAACAGCAGTACTATGAGACTATCTCCAGGAAAAAGTAGGAATGTATTCTTCATATATGGGTGACATTGGTACCGACAGAGCCCGCATGGGAACGCTCCCCAGTGTCCAATAGAAAAGCCTTTGGGAACACTCCACTGCACCTGCATAGCTGCCTTCCTGCCTTCCCAACTCCCCCTCTTCAGTTCTTCGTTTTCTGCGGAGCCAGCAGGAACTAAATCCTGTCATCGCAGAAAATTCTCTTTTTTGTTTATTCTGGTTAGCGTCTGCCTTCCCGTCGATGCTGGCACAGTCTTGACACCACCGGTTCTCTTATTCTTTTTTTTTTTATCTCTTCTTTTACTAGTTAAAAAAGCAAAAAAACAAAAACAAAAAACCTTCAGGCACATTGATGCCATCTTAGGCCTTTAGCCTACCATACTGTCTACTGACTGTGTGGAGAAACTGACCAGTGGTTTCAAAAAATGTTCGAAATGTGACAGTACCATCTTGGCAACTGACACACATGGCTGGTGCTTGAAATGCCTTGGGCCCGACCACCAGCCAACAGAATGTTTCACTTTGTAAAAAGATGACAAAGAGAGGCCTGCAGAACCAGGCTTTTAAGTTTGGAACTCTCTTTGCTTCGGGTGCCATATTTTTGGCATCGGTGTCAATAGCCTCATCCTCCTCACATGGATCTCAGGTATCGAAAGTGTCCAAGCACAAGTCTTCATCGAAGACAGAAAATTCCTCCAGAGGTAGATCTCGTTCCAGCATTGAGATGCCTCGGGCATTGCCTTGGAGGTGGATAGGCCTGCCAAACAGCCCCAGCAGGAGGACTTGCCCTCCAAAGCCATTGAGGGGCTCCAGAATGCTCCTGAAGCCTCGACTTCAGGAGAGCTACTGGTGTCATGCTCTGGGATGGTGGGGCAAGTATCCATCACTGATACCCAAGCATTGGCGACCTCTATAGATCAGCCTATACTGGACATCGAGTGGATCTTGGCAGCTCTATTGGCAGCTTCAGTTGCATCAAACCGTTGCCCTCAGGAACCGGGCCATCGATATTGGTGCAGGTACCAGCACAGACATCGACACCAGTGCAAGATGTGTCAGGATACATAGCACTGTCATCACTGCCACACATGCCTTCCCTCAAATCCATCACAGATACCGGGACTCAACCCAAATGGATCCCGAGCTAGATACCATCACGCATCGGTATCTGCATCTGGCAGAAGGCGAGCACCATTCCCACTGATACTTTGAGTCTTCAGATTCCGACTCCCCTGTTTCGGATGAGGAGTCACTCGACTCCTGGGGGCCCCGAGGTCTACCTTCAGAGCCCCCCTGCCTCCAGAATGACATACATCACCTCCTGAGGACATGTCCTTCCAAGATTTCATTTGTGACCTCGCTAGGGGTCTCTCCATAACAGTGACATCTGAGAAAGAGCCCATGGCAGAGGAATTGGAGCTCATCCAATACCCAACAGCTCCCAGGGAGGCGGCCACTTTGCCGGTGCACTGCATCCCCCATGATCTGATGCTCCTGATGTGGGAGACTCCCCTCACAATCTCACGTCAGAGCACAAAGGGTCATAGTCAGAACGGACAATCAGGTGGCAATGTTCTATGTGAACAAGCATGGCGGAACAGGCTCTTGGCCCCTCTGAAAGAAGGCTCTTCATATGTGATCCTTTGCCATTTCTCATAAAATACACCTCCAAACGGTGTATCTCCCAGGGGAGCTCAATGTCTTGGCAGACCAGCTGAGTCTGTTCCTTCTTCCCCACGAATGGTCTTTCCATCTGGACACAACGTCCTACATTTTTTAGACCTGAGGAACACCAGACATAGATCTGTTTGCCACACAGCAGAATGCCAAACTTCCCTGCATCTGCACCAGGATTCAGACGTCCAGCAGCAGGTGGATGCCTTCCATCTACATTGGGGTCAGAGTCTCCATTATGCTTTCCCTCCCATACCCGTCATTCCCAAGATGCTTTTCAAGCTACAGACCGGCAAGGGCTTCATGATTCTCATAGCCTCTCACTGGCCATGCCAACCGTGGTTCCCCCTGCTGCTACATCTGACTCACTCAGCCTCTACAATTGGGATCTGCACCTGATTCCCTCTCCCAGGAAGATGGGACACTTCTTTATCCAAATCCATGGTCTCTGTCTTACAGCTTGGCTGCTGAGAGCATAGCTTTACAAGAATTTAACCTCACTCAAGAGGTTGAAGAGATCCTTTTGGCCTACAGGAAGCCCTCCACCAGATGTTCCTATGCTTTCTAGAGGTGCAGCTTCTCAGTTTGGTGTTCAGAAGAATTTCAATCCCTTCTCTGCTCCCGTGGAGGCACTTCTCCAGTATCTCGTCCACCTGTCCTCAACAGGTCTCAAGACCAACTCAGTGAGAGTTCACCTTGGTGCCATTTCATCATGGTTTGCATGGACAGCCCATCTCCTCACAACCACTAGTAGCGTGCTTTGAGGGGGCTCTTGCTGACCAAGCCACCCATTAAGCCACCTCCAGTTGCTTGGGATCTCAATATTGTAGCACAGCTTCTTAAGCTGCCCTTTGAACCATTGGCTACAACCCCACTAAAGTTTCTTTCATGGAAGGTTATCTTCCTTATAGCAGTCACTTCAGCTAGACACATTAGGGTGGCAGACCCACCCTATACTAAGTTCCACCATGACAAGGTTTTATTTATTTATTTAACAAGGTTTTTTTATACCGTCTTATCTTGTATTCAAAGCGGATTACATTGAACAATCAAAACAGAACGTTACATAGAACGGGGAGCTAAACTGGGATGTTAACAGGGTCAAACAAAACAATGTAATTTAAGTTACATTGTAAAGTTACATCAAAACTGAATGCTATGTTGTGATAGGGTGCTTGGAAGGATGAAGGGACAGTAGGGGGTAAGAGAGGGGAGGAGGATTGTGTATGCATTTTATTAACCCTGGGTGCTATCAGGGTGGTGTCCATAGTGTTCAGTAAAGAAGAATATTTTTATGGCTTTCCTGAAGTCCCATAGCTTGTTGATAGTCCTTATGTTCTCTGGGAGTGAGTTCCAGAGTGATGGTGCATATATTGAAAAGGCTCTGTGACAGGTTGCTTGTTTTGCTTTGATTTTAATCTTGGGTATTAGTAATAGGTCTTTATTGTGTATCCATTTTGCTCTGTTTTCTGGATCTTTGCTTATTAGATCTTGGAGGATAAGTGATAATTGATGAGTGATTTTAAAGACCACGAGTAGTACCTTGTATTTGGACCTGGTAGTTATGGGCAGCCAAATGGAGTTGTTTCAAGGTTGGAGTTATGTGGTTGGTTCTTATTATCTCCAGGAACAAGCAGGAATGAGTCTTCACATATGGGTACGTCGGTACCGACGGAGCCTGCGTGGGAACGCTCCCCAGCGTCCAAAAAGAAAGCCTTTGGGAGCATCCCACATGCATGCGCTGCCTTACCGCCTAAACACTTCCCTCTCATCAGTTTTCTGTTTTTCACGGAGCCGGCAGGACGTATTCCTGTCACTGCAGAAAATTCTTCTTTTTATTCTTACTTTTTTGTGGTCGCGTCTGCCTTCCCTCGACGCCACCGGTACCGCTGGTGCTTTTCTATAATTTCTTCTTTTCGACAGAAATTTTTTCCTGTTAGTGTCTGACAGTTTCTAGGTCACTAGGCCTCCTTTTTACGTTATGGAAAAGCCAGCCACTACCCTTAAGAGATGCTCTAAGTGTGGCGGTACAAATATTTTTTTAGACACCCATACTTGGTGTCTAAAATGTTTGGGTCCTGACCATTGCTCACTGGAGTGTCTTTCCTGCTGGAGTTCAAACAGAAGAAATCTTCAGAATCGAGCACAGCTCGATACCCGGTTCACATCGCACTCGATGTTACCAGCTAGAATATCTCCACAGAATCAGGTAACCAAACAAAAGTCTGTAAAGACTAGCCAGTCCTCGAGTGGTAGATCTCCTTTCCAGTATCGAGATTGCTCCGGCTTTGCCCTCGAGGACAATTTGGCAATAAAGCCCCAGCAGGAGTCTTCGGGCTCCAAAGCATTAACGGGGCTTCAGGTAGTTCCCAGGGTTCTCACCTCGGTGAACATACCTGAGCCATGCTCGGTGGTTGTGGCCGCTTCGAGCGGTACCGACACCCCGGCATCTGCTAGGGTGATAGATGAAACACTCCTCACCAATGAACGTAGTCTAGCACTCTCGGTTACTTCGGTACCATTAGAGTGGCTGAAGACCGTTCCTCCAGTATCGGTATCGCCTTCGGTACCGGTACCAGTATTGACATCGGTGTTGGTACCATCCATGCTTGCTTCGACAGACTCGGTTCCTTCGATGCCGAGCCTGGAATCGATCCCTAGCATGGATGATTCGGTACCGACTTCGGGTGGTACCGAAGACATTGATTTAGGGAAAACCCGATGCTTCATCCTTTCAAGTCTTCCAATACCGATGACTGGGATGAGCCCATCGGTACCAAGGCTGAATCTTTAACAAGTCTAGCCTTTACCCCTCATTTTAGAGGGTCCTCCTCAGGGGAGATTTCTTTTCAAGCTTTTCTGCTTGATATGGCGAGGTTACTTGCCATTTCTATACCTGGTGAAGAATCCTTACCAGTGGATTCAGAGACCCTGCAATCCCCCTGGTTGCCAAAGGAGCTAATCATGCTTCCTTTGCATCAGATCTTACAAGATCTACTTTTAAAGATGTGGGAAACTCCTTTAACGGCATCACCACATTCTGAGACACTTGAAACTAGGTACAAAGTGCCACCTTCTCCAGGTTTTCAAAAGACTCAACTTCCTCATCATTCTATTGTTGTAGAATCATCAATGAGGCGTATTAAGAGTGCAAAGTAGCACTCCTCTTATCCGCCAGGTCGTGAGTCTAGGACTTTAGATGCCTTTGGACGTCGATGCTTCCAGGCATCCATGCTTTCAGCAAGAATTATCTCATATATTTTCTATATGGGATTGTCTCTTGAAGAGGTCACAAAGAGCTTAAAGCTTTTGAACCCTTTTCTTCAAGAGCATAAGAGAGAAGACTATTTCTTACTAGTCAATCATGCTTAAAATATCTCTAGGTTCCTTAATCGTGCTTCCCTAGACTGTTTTGAGTCTATTAGCAGAACTTCTGCTATAGCCATAGGAGCACGACACCTGACCTGGCTCCAAGCTTTAGACTTGGACAGATGGGTACAAGAAAGGCTGGGAAATACTCCTTGTACTGGTGAAAATCTCTTTAACAGGGATGCTTTATTTCAAGCTACCCAGTTAAACACTGATGCTCTTACTGTCAGAGGATTGTCAAAACTTTCCTCTATCCCAGCTAATAAAAACTCTCCTAAAAAGCTTTATCCCCTTAGGGGAAAAAAGTTTTATTCATCTCCTACCCATCATGCAGATGTTTCCAAGGACAGGCAATATCAAACCAGGCTAAGAAAATCAAGACCAGCGGCCTCAGCAAGCCCAGCAGTCGCAGGGTTTCTGATATTTCTATTCTCTGTTTTCTGTGTGAGGTTTAGAACCTCTGAGCCTACTTCTTTTTAACAGAAGCATCTAAGGTTCATCTCATCCATGCTGAGATACCAGTCATACATTGACTCAATCCTCGACTCTGGGCATGAATCTTACTACAAGGGAAATCTATCTTTTTTAGCTCCAAGAGCTATTGAGGACCATCATACCCTAGAGATAACAGGTTTCTCCTTTTAAAAGAAAGGGAGAACTAACAACTAACAACAAGGTGAGCTATACCCTTCACCGTGACAGTTTTTCTGTACAAGGATACCTTATACTTTTAACCGCAAGGGGACCCTACCTCTTCAAAGACTTAACAAATTGTAAGTCCTCTCAACTCTGTATTACTTTCTATCCCTCTTAGGCCAGACTTTCTCTCTAAGAGTACTACTAATCAACTGGAGGGCTTATTCTCTAAGCCCATAGGATTTTTCTTCAATACCTACTCCAGTGGGTAGTTTCCATACAGAGTTTTCTTTCCCTTTGTGGTTCATCTTCTTCTCTATCTATATCAGATACTTCTTTAAGGCAGCTTATCAGACAGAAATTGAGTATTACCACTCCAAATTATGTCTGTCGGTCCTCTCCAACCTATAGGACCTACTTTTTCTGCTGCCTTAATAACAGATAACTCCAAGAGAGGTTACACTTTATTGTTGCAGGCATCAGGCCTGTCTACTATTCTTAGTCATCTTCATTTCTTTTTGGCTCCAACAGAATAGATTAGGTTGCACACTGGCAATTAAACAGCCAGATCTAACCAACCTACAACATGCTGTCTGCCATTATATAAGGAAGCTCTGCAACTATGGGCCTTGCCAGAGAGCCTAAGAGCTACTCCTAGCAGGTAGCTTCCAGATGGTTAAAAGGGCTTCAGCTGGTAGACTCTGCCCAGTCATGCTCCTACATGACTTGTTTGTTCCTACTTTTACCATCTTCCTTAAAAATTTTCTTTTAAGAAAAACTAACCAGGGCTTAGACCACGCGAAGGCGTAAAAAATTACACAATTTCCTGGGTTGTTCCACATTTCACTGGAACTCCTACAACAGGGATACATTCTTTTCACTGCAGTCGGTCCTTAATTACTACTTTCCTTCTAATTCCCTATACTTCATTGTAGCTTATAATAAATAAAAAAGATGCATGATACTCATATTGCCCTCATGGAGGGGCAAACATGGTATCTCCTTATATTGCGTCTTTTTTTCCAGCTACTACCTGAAGTTATAGAAGGATCCAGACTTGCTGTCAAGACTAAGGATCTCCTCTGCACTCCTTCGCGTATGTCTCCAGATCTGGTTATTCAGGACCTAGATCTTTTAAAGAAATCTAGTCCTCTCCTTGTAAGTGAAGAACATAATACCAGTTTCGACGAAACTTTCCCTATAGTTCTTCCATTTTTAACCAAGCAGAGATTCTCCATCAATATTCTCAAGTAGGTCTTAATCCTTCTTGTTATTGTCAATCTCTATACAATATCTGACTATGAAAGATTTGTTTACTGTCCATATTAATGCTGTCCCAGCATATCATAAAACTTAATGGACAACCAATTTCTCTGGTAAATTGGGAAATACCTTCTTACCGTAACCTTTTCGGTTACGTCACATCTGAAGCTCTTCATGTAAAGTCATTATCGTAAGTGACATCACTTATGAAAGATTTTTTACTGATATTCAAGAAGTTGGAGGCCCAACGCCTAATACAAATAACTGTCTTTCCTTTGGATAAAAAGGGTCTTAAAGACCTACCCCTTTTTTCTGTAAGGGGTATTTCTACCTTGTCATCCAAACCAGTCAGATTTATCTCCACTCTTTCCTAGAGCCTTATTCTGCTCCAAGGACAAAGAGTTCAAACTTGGAGTTTACAGAAGCTTTACCTAGTTCTCTAAAGTCCAAACCCATTAAACGTCCCCACTTCTTATTCTGGGGTTAGTTCTAGCCATTAAGAATTCTTATCTCTTCCTGTTGCAAAATTTATTTTTCCTGTACTTCACAGTGAGGGAATTTCTTTGAGGATAATATACTGTCTCTCAATTACAGACCCATATTGGCCTCAGCAAATGCTTTTGCAATATTTTGAGTAAGATCCACATTAGAAAATTGGGATTCAATTTTTTCTAACAATTATGATCTACACAAGGGCCCCCCTCTGGATACCTTGTTTAGTCAAGCTGTTCCACAGCACCCTTTTTTCTTTTCTAATTCAACTCCTACCCTCCATCCCTTAGATGCCTGGGGTTCTAAAGGATAAGCATTGCCCATCCATCGGATTTGCAACATGCTGGGGGCCTCCTCCAGGCATCTTAGCTTGGGAGTCCCCATATGTGAAGACTCATTCCTGCTTGTTCCTGGAGATAGCACAGTTACTTACCTGTAACAGGTGATCTCTGGGAACAGCAGGAATAAGTCTTCACAACCCACCCACCCAACTAGGAGTTGCTCTCTTTTTCTCTCTCTCTCTTTCTGAATTGTCTACTTCCCTCCTTTGGTCTCAGCTACAAACCCAACTGATGAGAGGGAAGTGTTTAGGCAGGAAGGCAGCAAGCATGTGTGTGGGATGCTCCCAAAGGCTTTCTTTTTGGACGTTGGGGAGCATTCCCACGCAGGCTCCGTCGGTACCGACGTACCCATATGTGAAGACTTATTCCTGCTGTTCCCAGAGATCACCTGTTACAGGTAAGTAACTGTGCTATGCCAGCTATTATTCTTACAGCCGTGTTTTGTACTAATTGAATAGGATAGGTGGTTTATATCGGTAGCCCTGGTAGATGATATTACAGTAGTCCAGCATGGGCATTATCTTAGCTTGGCAAACTTTGCGGACGTTTTGGAGTTAAGTAGTGGTTTGAGCTTTTTTAGTTTTCTTAATTTATGATGGGCAGCTTTAGGTTGTCCTTGGGACTCACCCGCATTTCATGCCAAAGGTGGTGTTTCCTTTCCATTTGAATCAGTTAGTTTACCTTCCTGTATTCTTTCCTAGACCACATGCGGCTAGAGCAGAATTAATTTTAATTTAATTTAATTAATTTAATTTAATTAGCGAGTTTTTATATACCGCATCTTCCATTGATCAGTTGCGGTTCACATGGAACAACAGTAAACAGGCAAAGCTGCTTTTACAGATAACATTGTGAAACTACAAAGAAATTCAATTTTACAATTAACAGTTGTAAACTATATACAAAGAACCAGGTTTTAACTATTTACAGGTATGTATGTTTTTGAGATCATCGGTTTGGGGTTTTCTCATTTATTCCAGAAGCAACCCTGCATACACTTGACTGCAAGTGGGTGTTGGCTTTTTATCTGCAGAGAACTCAGGATCACCGTAAAACCATGCAGTTCATTTCCTTTAGTCCTAGTCACCGGGGGTCTCCAGGTATCCAAACTTATGCTCTCCAGATGGATAGCGGACTGCATTTCATTCACTTATGACAAAATAAGACTCTCTCTGGAAGGGAATGTCACTGCTCATAATGTTCATTGCTATCTCCATGACAAACTTTTGCTCCGTAGCCATTGACGAAATTTGCAAGGCAACAACTTTCTTCTGTCCATATTTTTGCTACCCATTATTGTCTAGGACAAGGACTCCCACCGGGATGCCATGTTTGGTCAGGCAGTTCTCCAGCACCTCTTCAGGCTTAGGGGGCAACTCCTACCATCCGTCCCAGACTGACATTACAAGACATCCATGAGGGATCCATGACTTCTTGAGGCCTACTCTGAGGCGAACCTTCACTGGTTCTGAGGTCACTTCATCTGGCATCTGGGAGCTAGGGATTCCCATATGTGAAGACTACATTCCTGCTAGTTCCTGGAGATAGCATAGTTACTCACCTGTAACAGGTGATCTCTGGGAACAGCAGGAATTTAGTCTTCACAACCCACCTTCCTTCCCTAGGAGTTGTAGAGTTTTTTCTCCCTTACTCTCCTTTTTCTTATGTACAAACTCAATTGAAGGGGGGAGGTGTGGGAAGGCGGAAAGGCAGCTACACAGGTGCAATGGAGTGCTCCCAAAGGCTTTCCTATCGGATGATGGGGAGCGTTCCCATGCAGGCTCGGTCGATATCGATGTCACCCATATGTGAAGACTAAATTCCTGCTGTTCCTGAAGATCACCTGTTACGGTGAGTAACTATGCTTTTTTTGCTGCATGACCCTTAGCGGTAGCACCATGAGACTACTGCTGGGGGTCAGAGCTGCCATTTTGTACCCATGCCACTTAATGCGCAGTAAGTGCAAAACCTTTACACACTTTAGTAAACAGACCTCTTAATTTCTTCCTGTCTCTTAAAGAGCACGTACACTAAACTACTGTTTCACAAATCTCAACCTGTTTCATAAACTGTAAACATGTTTTAGAACTGGCAGTTACGTTTCCTAGGATTGTAGATATATTTCCTTGGTTTTCTTTCCCACCTTTGCAAATTATAGAGAATGTGCCTTTGGGTCAAAAAATCAACTGGGGCCATGGCTGCTGCTTGGAATACTCAACATAACAGCAACATGGATCCAGAGTCTCGGAAGTGGGTTGCGAGAGTGCTGCTTCTCTCCTTGACTGCAGAATCCTGAGAGAACTGCTGCCATGGTGGATTGTGAATGGAGCACTAGTCACACTTATTGGTGGTGGTCTGCACCCACTTCACTCCCACCCAACAGTACCATCACTCCATGGCACTCGTTTTCCCAAATCAGTTTAGAACAGCTTGACAAAATCATTATGGCCATTAACACCACCACATCCCCAACCGACCCATTTCCTGCCAGTTGGTTAATGACCCGAACAGAAATGGCACCATACATCTCAAAATATTCAACCTTTCACTCTCCTGTGGGCATATACCTGTAACATTTATTTTATTTATTTATTTATTTATTACATTCTCTTATATACCGCGCTATTCTGCATCAGTGCGGTTTACATTGAACAAACTGATATTACATTGAACAGGGCATTATAACTTGGAGATAACTATTTTACAGGGAACATGGGCTATGGAGGGTTAAGTGGCTTGCCCAAGACCACAAGGAGCACCTATGGGACTAGAAACCCCAGTCCTTCCGGACCAAGGTTGCTGTCCTCTAGTGGGATTTGAACCCCCGACCTTCCGGCCTGAAGTACCTTGCCCCAACCACTAGGCCACTCCTCCACTCCATTAAAGGGAGCTTTGATTAGACCAATCCTTAAACAGAGCTCATTAGATAAAACCAACCCCAAGTAATGTCCTATCCTATTTCATGCCTAGCATTTATGGTAAAAATAATTGAGAAGATAGTCTAAAATAAATTACAAGATCATTTTAGATACTCATGCCCCCCTAGACAATATCACGGAGTGAAAACACTCCTACTGGCCTTGTTTGATAACCTTATTAAAGGAATAGCAGATACCAAGCAAGCCTTTATACTGATCTTCCTCAATATAGCTGCAGCATTTGACTCCCTTAACCACTCCATCTTATTATCAATTACTGAAACAGCTCTGGATTGGTGGCTAATACCCTTCAATGGTTCGAATCTTATCTAACAAATCACACCCAGCAAGTAAAAATTGAACAAACCAGCTCCTGCACATATAGCCAGCAGCAAGATATCCCCCAGGGCTCATCGTCGTCTGCCTTGCTGTTTAACATTTACCTTCAGCCAATCTGTAAATTTTTTCAGAAGCACAAGGCGCACTACCACGTTTACGCAGATGTATTTCCCAATCAAAACAGACAACCCTGAAATTCAGCAAATAATAACATGCTTTAATGAAGCCTCACTATGCCAAAATAAAATTCAATAAAACTGAAGTTCTCTTTATCATTAAAAACAAAGAATTCGCACCCCCACCTGAAATTCAAGCTGCTGGAAGAGGTGCACTACCCAGAGGTACAGGACTGGACTAGAGTTCCTCAAGGAACAACAATTAGCAGGTAATTCTAATTTCGTCTTTGTTACCAGTAATAATTTTTTGGGTAAAATCTGAGTCATTTTCAATGCATTCCAACTCCCTGGCTGCAGATAGTCTACACTAGTCAGCAAATTTTTACAAAAGTCATGTTTCTGAAATAAAAATAGTCATTTCTTATCAAATTTTTTTTATTTTTATATTTATGCAATTTTACAAACAAAATCAAGCAAAGCTTGTACAGAAATACCACTGCGTATGAAACATAAGAAATAGGAAATACAAACAACAAAGAAATTTTTTTTTTTACCACAGAAGTATGTTAGCCCACTAAACAGAGGGGTGTAAAGAAACCGGACACACGAGGCTAGGTACAACCTCGCTCTAAAAGAAGGAAACAAAAATTATCAATATATCAAGAGGGAGGCGCGGGCCAGAGCACATTTACAAAACAACGATCAGTATCATTAAGGTGATGAAGTCAGCAAATGAGATGAAATAAACAGGGATAAATCCTCTGGCTGAAAAAAAGCATACTTATGCTCCCTAAAATACACTAAACATTTACAAGGAAATCGAAGCAACATTGTAGCACCAATACGAACTACCCCAGGTTTCAAAAGTAAAAAGGCTTTCCGCCTCTTTTGCGTCTCTCTGGAAACATCGGGGTACATAACAATTTTCTTCCCCATAAATAATGCTGTACGTTTTTTAAAGTACAACTTTAATAGCCAATCTCTGTCAGAGGAAATTGCGAATGTAACTAACAAGGTGGAAACTTTTATATCAGCTTCTTTAGTAAAGCGGACACCTCAAAAGTGTCTACTGTTAAAGGCCCCAATTCCGTTTGAGCCCCACGTTTACCAGAGGGCAAAAGATATGTCTTCACAACCGGTGGAGTTAAATCAGAAGGTACTAATAATCTTATCAATTTTTATATGCTGAACACAAATATGACAATGAAATTGAAAAGTTAGCTCTAGTTTTTTTGTAATCTACAATAATTGTTTACATCACAAAATGCATGTCAATAGTAAATATAATAGGCCTTTGGTTAATACCTGTAAAAAAAAAAATCATAGACTACTACTTAGATTTTTTCATCTCTCTCTTGTTCAGCTGTTCGGGAACTTATCTGGGGAGTATCCAGCAGTAGTTAGCCAGCATTGTAGTGGACCATTTTCCCTGTATCTTTGCTCCATCGTTGCGATATCCTGGTGAAAACGTTCGCCCTGTTCATCACTAAGCATACCACAGTTGTCAGGAAAGAAATTGAGATGGGAATCAAGGAAATGGATCTTTAGAGACATATCGCAGCCAAGTTTCTGATACTGCATCCTTGTAGTTTTCTGCCCTAACATTCCCGAGAAAGTTTGTTGACACTAGGCGAAAAGCATTCCATGCTGCTTTCGCATCACCCTGCAGCAAGTTATTGAACCGGTCATCTTTGAAGAGCTCTCGAATCTGAGGACCCACAAAAACTCCCTCTTTAATCTTTGCTTTGCTGAGTCGAGGGAATTTTTCATGCAGGTATTGGAAAGATGGCGAAGTGTGGTCCATGGCTTTCACGAAGTTTTTCATCAAACCTAGTTTGATGTGAAGGGATGGTAGCAGGATTTTGTGACCCTCAACCAGAGCTGGGTGCTGGATATTCTTCTGTCCAACTGTTGCATTTTGTCTGCGATTCCATTCCTTTCGCAAGTAGTGCCAATCCCTTGCTCGGCTATCCCACTCACATAAGAAACACATGTATTTTATATATCCCTGCTGCAGTCCCATTAAAAGGGCAACTACCTTCAAGTCACCACAGAGGTGCCAGCTGTACTTGTTATAGTTAATGGAAGTCAGTAGATGCTTTAAGTTATCGTATGTCTCTTTCATGTGGATGGCATGCGCTACTGGAATAGATGGAAGATGGTTTCCATTGTTCAAAGCACAGCCTTCAGACTCGGTTTCAAAGAGTCTAAAGTCTCCAGTCTTGTGGGTCATGAGTGATTTTTAAGGCATTCATTTGGCTTTCAATATCGGAACAGAATACCAGATTACTTTCCTTTTGGAAGAAAGGCTCCAACTGCTGGTGGCGCTTTTGATACGAAGTAATGTTGACATCTTCTAGAGGATTCCATTGTTGGAGTCTTGATCCTAGAAATTCTGCCTTGTTCTTGGATAAGTCCAAATCATGAACCAGGTCATTTAGTTCTTCCTGTGTTATTCTGTGTTGTGTTGATATGCATCCCAGTGAAAATCTGGGTCACTGCATGCTGACGGACCAGGAGAAGAACAGGTCGGCTCACCCTTGTCCTCATCAGATGAATCAAGAGAATATTCTGATGTTCTGGAATAGGAAGTTCCTCACCATGTGGAACTGGTCTCAATGCAGACTGAATGTTTGGGTAGACTATGCTTGACTTCTTTTGCTTCGTTATTCTGCTGGAAAGAGGAGGAACCAAGCAGAAGTAACAGTCATTTATGTGGTTGCTTGGCTCTCTCCACACCATGGGGACTGCAAATGGCATTGATGGTCTTTTGCAATTCAACCACTGTGAAAGCTGTGTTGTACATGTAGCGCAGCATATATGCGGGGCCCAAAGCTCTTCTTGGTCACCAATCTTGCATCCGAAGTAAAGATGATATGCCTTCTTCAGTTGAGAAGTGATACTTTTCTTCTGGTTGGCAAATGCCACTTCCCCACAAATGTAGCAGAAATTGTCAATGGTATTAACGCACTTTCGCGGCATTACTGTTCTGTATTGTACCTAAATGGCTAAAATTATATGATTTAATAAAAGTTACATGTAACAGTAGCTTAAACTGTCTTGCACACAGTCTGAAATATTTTAAATGCTCAACATTTCCGACTGCATATAGTACACTGCTGACGTCAGATGGCTTCAGCAGCCCTCTGGCAGTAGTATTGCATTGCATCAGAAAATGATGCAATCAACTCTGGATGATGTGTGCATGCTGGTATTATGCAATGTGATGCAATATTACATCATTCAAGGCTTATTTGGGATGTTGATGTCCTACTGGATAAATTTACATGATGAAATGTCAAAAATGAATTACATGCAATATCTTCAAAACGAGAGCCAATAAAATTTTGTTAATGTTATATTCGTGTTCAGCTCACCAAGATACTACAGATTAGAGCCTTTTAAAGTCAGTAACGATTTCAATGTTGACCAGTGCTATCTTTTTGGACAAGAGGCAAGAGTTTCAGCACAAATTTTGCAGACGTATCTCATCCCCAAATTGACTGTAAGAATGGATTACCGACACAAAACTGATGATCATGTCCTCAGCAAGCTCCCTGATGGTCAATTGATGATTCGAGCGAATTACAGCATGGCCTTTCAGAACGTTCGTCACTTTCAACACTTTGGCAGCCCTCTTGGAAACGTTTGTACCAGTCATAAACTCGAGCATGACTTATGCATTCATCGCCATACACTTGCTGTAACTTATTATAAGTCTCTTTGCACAAATCTCCAAGTTTCTGGCAGAATTTAATGCAAATTTACTGTTCAATTTTTTTCACTAATCCTAATCTGATGAACTGCTTTTACATGATGCCAAACATCATGTGATTAAAAAAAAGTACAGATGTGCTGCAGTCACACTACACTCTGCACATGCAGAGTACATAATTAGCATGGTAGGAACATAAGAACATAAGATATGCCATACTGGGTCAGACCAAGGTCCATCAAGCCCAGTATCCTGTTTCCAACAGTGGCCAATCTAGGTCATACATACCTAGCAGTTTCCCCAAAAGACATAGGTTCCGCAATGCTTGTACTGGGTCAAGCATTGATATCCTGGGTCCCTTCTTAATAATGGTTTATGGACCTTTCCTCCAGGAACTTGTCCAAATCTTTTCTAAACCCAGCTACACTAACAGCCTTTACTACATCCTCCGGTAACAAATTCCAGAGTTTGATTACACGTTGAGTGAAAAAATATTTTCTTTTATTAGTCTTAAATAGTTTACCCTGTAGCTTCATTGCATGTCCCCTAGTCTTTCTATATTCTGATAACGTAAACAGTCGATCTACGTTTACCCGTTCCACTCCTTTCATTAATTTATAGACTTCTATCATATCTCCCCTCAGTCATCTCTTTTCCAGGTTAAAGAGCCCTAACCTTTTTAGCCTTTCTTCATAGGAGTATCCTTCCATCCCCTTTACCATTTTGGTGGCTCTTCTCTGAACCTTTTCTAATAACGCTATATCCATTTTAAGATACGGTGACCAGAATTGCACACAATATTCAAGGAGCGGTCTCACCATGGAACGATATAGAGGCATTATAATATCTTTTGTTTTGTTTTCCATTCCTTTCCTTATGATACCTAGCATTCTATTTGCTCTCTTGGCCGCCGCTGCACACTGGGCTGAGGGTTTTAACATGTTATCCACAATGACGCCTAAATCTTTTTCCTGGGTGGTGGTTCCTAATGTGGAACCTTGCATCGTGTAACCATAGTTTAGGTTGTTCTTCCCTAGGTGCATAACTTTGCACTTGAACACATTAAATTTCATCTGCCATTTTGATGCCCAGTCTTCCAATTTATCAAGATCCTCTTGCAATTTTCCACAATTCTCTTGGGTTTTAACAACTTTAAATAGTTTTGTGTCATCTGCAAATTTGATAACCTCACTCGTTATTCCACTTTCCAGGTAATTTATGAATATGTTAAAAAGCAGCGGACCCAGCACAGATCCCTGCGGTACACCACTATTCACCTTTCTCCATTGGGCAAATTGGCCATTTAGCCCAACTCTCTGCTTTCTATCTTTTAACCAGTTCCTGATCCACAGTAGTACACTGCCTCCTATCCCATGACTCTTTAGTTTTGCCAAAAGTCTCTGATGAGGGACCTTGTCAAAGGCTTTCTGAAAGTCCAAATACACTATATCAACCGACTCACCTTTGTCCACCTGTTTATTCACACCTTCAAAAAAACATAACAGATTAGTAAGACAGGATCTTCCTTGTCTAAAGCCATGTTGGCTGTCTCCCATTAGGCCATGACTATCTACATGCTGAGTAATTTTATTCTTTATGATGGTTTCTAACATTTTACCCGGTACTGACGTGAGGCTCACCGGTCTTTAGTTTCCCGGACCACCCCTGGAACCCTTTTTAAAAATTGGTATTACATTGGCGATCCTCCAGTCTTCAGGTGTTACAGATGATTTTAATGATAGTTCACAGATTACTAATAGCAGTTCTGCAATCTCATATTTCAGTTCTTTCAACACCCTTGGATGTATATCATCTGGCCCAGGTGATTTGCTACTCTTCAGTTTATCTAATAGTTGTAATACATCTTCCCGATGTATCGATATTTCCTTCAATTCTTCCGCACCTTTAAATACCACTTCAGTCATGGGTAACATCCCTACATCTTCCTCAGTAAAGACCGAAGCAAAGAATTCATTCAGTCTCTCCGCTATTGCCTTGTCGCCTCTTAGTGACCCTTTAACTCCTCTATCATCTAATGGACCAACTGACTCTCTCACAGGTTTTTTGCTACGAATGTACTTGAAAAAATCTTTATTTTGCGTTTTTGCTTCCGCAGCAAGCTTCTTCCTCAAATTTTCCCTTTGCCTGCTTTATCAACGCCTTGCATTTGACTTGCCAGTGCTTGTGCTGTTTCAAGCCCTAAAACAATGTATTGAAGACTATGGAATAACAAATAACTCTGTATTATAGTTTAATTCTGTTCCTTTGTACATAGTTCAATATTTGTTAATTGTTAAATGCAAGTTCCAATTTGTTATATGTAAAAACAGCTCTCCCTGTTTACTGTTGTTCCATGTAAACCGCATCTGATCAATGGAAGGAGCGGTATATAAAAATCTGTTAAATTAAATTAAAGTTTGGCTCTTTTTTCCATTTCCTGAAAGATGCTTTTTTGGCAACAGCCTCTCTGACCTCACCTTTAAACCATGCTGGCAGTTTTTTGGACTTCCTTGCACTTTTCTTAAAGCGTGGAATAAAGCTGATTTGGGCTTCCAAGATAGTATTTTTCAACAACACCCAAGCTTGATGTAAGTCTTTAACCTTTGCAACCGCTCCTTTTAGTTTTTTCTTAACTATTTTCCTCATTTTATCATAGTCTCCCTTTTGAAAGGTAAAAGGTAGTACTGTGGATTTCCTTACTATCCCTCCTCCACTAATTAAATCAAAGGCGTGTGGAGTGGAGGAGTGGCCTAGTGGTTGGGGCAAGGTACTTCAGGCCAGAAGGTCGGGGGTTCAAATCCCACTAGAGGACAGCAACCTTGGGCCGGAAGCACTGGGGTTTCTAGTCCCACAGGTGCTCCTTGTGGTCTTGGGCAAGCCACTTAACCCTCCATAGCCCATGTTCCCTGTAAAATAGTTCTCTGTGTGCTGTGCTTTCCTGTCTAATCAATGTGTTTATACCTCAAAAATTTCCTGTCATGATTTGACAATTTCCAATCTGTAATCAAACCGCTGCTGATCGCTGGAAGTAGCGGTATACAAATGTATACTAAATAAAATAAATAAATAAAAGGCGATCATGCTGTGATCACTATTGTCAAGTGGCCCCAACACCCTTATCTTTTGCACTAGATCTGGTGTTCCACTAAGGACTAGGTCTAATATTGCTTCCCCTCTGGTCGTTTCATGAACCAGCTGCTTCAAGAAGCAGTCATATATTTCATCTAGGGACTTTATCTCCCTAGCATGTCCTGCCGTGACACTGACCCAGTTGATACCGGAGTAATTGAAATCACCCATTATTATTACTGTGCTGTAACTTTTGTTAGCTTCCTTGATTTCTTTGAGCATTTCATCATCCATTTGTTTATTCTGGCCAGGTGGTCGATAGAACACCCCCACTGCCATCGCCTTCCCCTTTTTACATAGAATTTCAATCCATAGAGATTCTACAGCAAATTTTGTTTCCTGAAAAACTTTAATCCTTTCTGACTCAATGCCCTCTCTAACATAGAGCGCAACCCCTCCACCAATTTGATCAGCTCTATCATTACGATGTAGTTTGTACCCAGGTATCACAGTGTCCCACTGGTTGTCCTCCTTCCACCATGTCTCTGATATTCCAATCATATCTAACCTCTCATTTAGTGCTATATATTCTAACTCTCCTATCTTATTTTTTAGACTTCTAACATTTGCATACAAGCATTTTAGAGACTGTATTTTATTCATATTAATTTGGCTATTGGTAGACATGGATAATTTGGGATCTTTAAGCTCTGTCTGCTCCATACTTGAGGGCGTTTGGTCTACTTTACTCTTTTTTGGAACCTCTCTGCTTTTGGTAGTATCCTTCAAGGATACATTCTTCCGAACCATGCGCTCTTGGGCGACTGTCGGCTTTCCCCTATTATCTAGTTTAAAAGCTGCTCTATCTCCTTTTTAAAGGTTAATGCCAGCAGCCTGGTTCCATCCCTTCGGAAGAGCCCCTCCTTTCGGAAGAGCCCCTCCTTTCCCCAGAATGTTCCCCACTTCCTAACAAATCCAAAACCCTCATCTCTGCACCATTGTTTCATCCACGCATTGAGACTCCGGAGCTCTGCCTGCCTTTTGGGTCCTGCACGTGGAACAGGAAGCATTTCGGAGAACGCTACCCTGGAAGTTCTGTATTTCAACTTCCTACCTAAAAGTCTAAATTTAGCCTCCAGAACCTCCCACCACATTTTCCTATGTCATTGGTACCGACATGTACCAAGACAGCAGACTCCTTCCCAGCACTATCTGAGACCTTATCTAGGTGGCGCGAGAGGTCCGCTACCTTCGCACCAGGCAGGCATTTTAACAGGCGATCCTCACGTCCACCAGCCACCCAGCTATCTACATGCCTAATGATCGAATCACCAACTATAACGGCTGTCCTAACCCTTCCCTAATGGGCACATGGCCCTGGAGAAACTTCCTCGGTGCAAAAGGGTTTGTAGTGCGATGTTTTGTATTATAGCTACACAACAAGTCTCAATACTTTTTGATCACACCTCGTACGTTAGGACTGATTCAAATGATTAGCTGTATAAGACTTTGTTATGTATCATAACACTAGCTTGTTTTAATCCAAGTTCAGAGTACACCACACTAGTTCTATGTAAGACTACGTTTTTAAGTTCATGTTAACTGTTAAATGTAAAACGTTTTCATTTAAGATAATAAAGCAGTATATAAAACATGTTGAATAAATAAATAAAGCAGGGTAACTGAGTAAAGATGCACAACCTGGAAAAGAGCTTTGATTACTAAGAAGCTTGGAGGACTCAAACTGAAACCTAGACTGAGTTTTTTTCATTTTAAGCTAGCTTTATATAGTTTTCTGTAATGATAAACAATCTAATTGAAAGATAGAATAGGATTTAAAGTCTCTAAGATGAGTTAATAAATGTGGTTTAATTGGAGGCAGGGGCTACTTTTTTATTCTGCAAAGCTGCAAGAACTTTGGTGTTTGAGATGAGAAGTAAGATGTTTCTGAGATTGCTAAAGACAAACACATTATTTTCTAGATATCAGTTGACTGATTTTAATATATACTATTAAATTTTGAAATTTCAGACAAAATGAAACAGTTGTACCAAGTGAAGTTCCATTGGTGCAGGAAGTTACTACAACACTTCGGGAATGGTCCTCAATCTGGCGACAGTTGTACATTGTAAGTAGATTTAGTTAAAATTCTAATGTAGGAGTGTGATAGTACAGTATATATGGTAAAAGCTTTCAGTATTTCTGTGTAATATATCTGGAAGGGGGAGGAGGAGGACAGTTTGATAGACAAGAGCACTGGATTGAAAATCTGAGGAGTCAGGGTTCTAATTCCTGCATTTTTCCCACTGATACTCCTTATGACCTTGGATAAATCACTTGGTTTGCAGCTTGTCGTGCTGTGAGGGCTTGTGTGCATCAGTGATGCTGAGAGCTAAACTATCGGTAGTTTAACTACTGGTAGGGTCTCCCAAGATGGACAGGTCTCAGCTGAGGTGCCAGACCAAGACAAACCACCCATCTGGGCAGCAGCAGAAGAATGGGATAGTGTTGATGGCAGAGGATCACATTTCTGTGACAATGGCAACAACACCAAACTTAAATTGTGCAGAAGAAAGGCCTGGCAATCTACTTCTGTATCTTGCCATGAAAACCCAATGGATAGTTACAGCAAAACAAATTGTGCTGTAGTGCTGGAAGATGAGACACCCAGGTCAGAAGGCACTCAACTAACTACTGGGGAAGAGCTGAAGACTTTTCAGAGTAAAGCCAGCATTTATGATGTGGTTGGATCAAAGCCCCCGGGATGTCTGACTGCTGATATAGCTGCGCATGAAATGAGTCAGAAGCTGTAAAGATGTCTTACACATTGGAACATGGAATGTATGAAGCATGAACCAAGGGAAGTTGGAGGTGGTCAAGAGTGATATGAAACGTGTACAACTTGATCTGTTGGGTGTCAGCGAACTGAAATGGACTGGCATCGGGCACTTTGTAACAGATGATCTCATGGTCTACTATGCTGGAAATGAAAGACAAAGAAGAAATGGTGTTGCATTTATAATAAAGAAGAAACTTGCAAGAACTGTAATGAAATACAATGCAGTCAGCGAACGCTTAATCTCTATTTGTCTACAAGGAATGCCTATCAACACAACTATAATTCAAGTATATGCCCAACAACAGCTGCAGAAGAGAATGAAATTGAAGAGTTCTATGAACAAGTACAAGCTGAAATTGACAGAACATGTAAACAGGATATCCTGATAGTCATGGGTGACTGGAACGCAAAAGTTGGCAACAAAGAAGAAGGCAAAGTAGTTGGAAAATAAGGACTTGGCAACAGAAATAAAGCTGGAGAAAGACTGATAGAATTCTGCAAGACCAATGATCTATTCATCTCAAACATCTTCTTCCAGCAACACAAGCGGCGACTGTACACATGGACTTCACCCAATGGATTTTATAAAAATCAAATTGACTACATATGTGGAAGTCAACGATGGAAAAGCTGTATAACATCAACAAAGACAAAACCCGGAGCTGACTGTGGTACAGATCATCAACTACTTGTATGCAAACTCATGCTAAAGTTGAAAAAAAGCAAGCCACTCATGAATGCAGCAAAATATGACTTGAGAATATACCACTGGAATTTAAAGACTGCCTCCAAAATCAATTTGCTGCTTTAGATACAAATGACAGAGCTCCAGAAGAGTTATGGAATGACATCATGAAGGTTGTGTTGGAAGAAAGCGAGAAGTCTCTACAAAAGGTGAAAAAGAAAAAAACAGCCAAAATGGATAACGGAAGAAACTCTGAAAATTGCCCAGAAATGCAGAGAAGCTAAAGCCAGAGGAGAAAGAAAGACAATCACAGAACTCAAGAGAGATTTCCAACGTGCAGCAAGACAGGACAAGGAAAAATACTACAATGGCGCATGCAAGGAAATAGAAGCAGAAACTATTAGAGGAAGAACAAGATCGGCTTTCCTAAACCTACAAGAGTTAAAGAAAAAGTTCCAGCCTCGAATTGGAATGTAAGAAGATGCTCAAGGTTCTATGTTGAATGATGCTGAGAAGATCAAGAAAAGGTGGAAGGAATATACAGAGTTTTTATATGATAAAGATCAAGTGGACAAACAGCCGTTTCAACCTGTACCTTATGATCGGGAACCATTGGTGATGAAAGAAGAAGTTGAAGCAGCATTGAAAGCCTTATCAAAGAACAAAGCACCAGACATTGATAGCATTCCCATAGAAGTATTACAGCAATCTGATGCAGCTGTTACCGTACTCACAAGGTTCTGCAAAGAAATGTGGAAGACAACATCATGGCCAACTAACTGGAAAAGATCTGTGTTTATACCAATACTAAAGAAAGGTGATCCAACTGACTGTGGAAATTATCGCACAATCGCTCTGATCCCACATGCCAGCAAGATTCTACTGAAGATTATTCAAAAGAGACTACAACCATACCTGGAACAAGAACTACCTGAAGTGCAAGCAGGGTTCAGGAAAAGGCGAGGAACGAGAGACATCACAGATGTGAGATGGCTCCTTGAAAAGACTAAAGAATACCAAAAGGATATCTATTTGTGCTTTATCGACTATAGCAAGGCTTTTGACTGTGTGTAAACCATGAGAAACTCTGTGCCACATTAAGAAGCATGGGTATACCAGAACACCTGATCGTACTCTTGCGCAATCTGTACATTGATCGAGAAGCAAGAGTTCGAACGGAACAAGGAGAAACAGAATGGTTTAAAATAAGCAAAGGTGTAAGACAAGGCTGCATACTTTCCCCCTACCTGTTTAATTTATATGCAAAACAAATCATCAGAAAAGCAGGATTGTATGAAGACAACAAAGGTGTGAAGACTGGTGGAAGATTCATCAGCAACCTTCGCTATTCTGATGATACCACATTACTGGCTGAAAGTGAAGATGATCTGAAACATTTGCTTCTCACAATCAAAGAACATAGTCTCAAAATGGGCCTGCATCTTAATGTAAAGAAGACAAAGATCATGACAACTGGCATAATCAACAGGTTCATCGTTGAAGGAGAAGGAATTGAAATTGTGAACAACTTTAACCTACTTGGATCAACTATCAATAAAAAGCAACAAGCAGTCAAGAAATCAGATGACGCATTGCTCTTGGCAGAATGGCTATGAAAGACCTAGATAAGATTCTCAAGAGCAGAGATGTCTCTCTCCATACAAAGATTTGACTTGTTCAAGCCATGATATTTTTAATAACATCATATGGATGTGAAAGCTGGACAGTGAAAAAGATAGACAGGAAGAAAATTGATGCCTTTGAATTATGGTGCTGGCGGCGAATACTGTGTATACCATGGACTGCCCGAAGAACAAACCAGTCGGTACTAGAGGAGATCAAACCTAAGCTTTCTTTAGAAGCTCAGATGACAAGACTTCGACTTTCATACTTTGGACACATCATGCGAAGAGAGAGATCATTAGAGAAAGACATCATGCTTGTCAAGATAGAAGGTCAACACAAAAGAGGAAGGCCAGCAATGAGATGGATCGATACAATAACAGCAGCTACGGGTACCAGTCTGTGAACAATGAGCCGACTGACTGAAGACTGAACACAATTTAAGATAGCTATCCAGAGGGTTGCCATGAGTCGACTTAGACTCGACGGCACTTAACAACAACAACAACAATAATCTATTGCATCAGGTATGGTTTAATTGTAAGCCCTCTTCTACCTGAATTATAGCTTGAGCTTGGATTTGGAAAGGGAAAGAAACTAAATCTAAGCTACAAATGTTATCTTCCCTTGATAAGCAGTGACTGATTTTCCACACAGAGCAATCTGATGTCTTGTCAGTAGTCCTACAGATAAACCTATCATCAAACTTCACACTCACATTACAATTATCCTGCTCCTTCCATAAAAAGAAATCTGATGTAGCTCCACCAATATTCCACCAATTTGCTACCTCAAATCACAAACCTCTGATTGTCCTGAATTATGGTCCTTATGATGTTAGCAGAAGATGCACCCTGTTGCTTTTGATGATATCACAAGAAATGGATCCCCTATCACTTTTTGATGACATCAGCGGAAACTGGCTTTCAGACTCCAGAAGCTCAAGTTACTGCTCCTGGATAATGCATGACATTGCAGGGAATCTACGCCCACCCAATCTGTGCATGCTGCAAATCACTAATGGTGAGAAATCTCCTTGCCTCTTCTATCCTTTACTCTTTTGCTTCTTAGGAGAACTCTTTTTAAGAAAATGTGCATACACACCTAATCTGTGTCTCGGGTGTCAGAATGAAGTCTGACCATAGCCAGTGTAGTAAACGAAGAATGAGAATGCGTCTTGCATGGGTTGTAGGTTTAAAAATGAAGGACTGTCCTTGCAGTGATGAAAGCCTTTGGGAGAAATATTTAATCTAAGTTCTACACCTGAAAAAAATGAAGATTTTGTTAAAACAACAACAAAAATAAAGAAAAGAGAAGTTCATTATTTTTTTGTGAGTAGTAATGAGTTTAAAGGGTGTTAATGGAGAGGTTTTATCAGTACTCTAAAATCCAAAATGTGGTGATACCTTTCAGCAAACAGTCCTTTTCAGAATAAAGGTCACCAGCATATATTTCGCGAAACAGTCACTGCAGTATGGGGAGGCCTGGTCAGAAATGGTGGCAGCAGTGCGGCAAACTTACTTTAATTATGTTTTCCATGCCGCACTGCTCCACTCTTGTAAGTCTGCCATGAGCCCTGCAGGTGTTCCTCGCTGTGCCGAAGTTTTGTAAATAACAACCGCCCCCTCCCCCCAAATATTTCAGCCTGGCGAACTTACAAGTGTGGAGCAGTGCAGGAAACATGATAGTTTGCCACGCTGCTGCTGCCGCTGCCGCATTAAGAGGGAGCCGTATGTGGGGAACACCATGGCCGCGACAATGGGGAGCCCTCAGCAGAATTTTGCTTGGGGACCTCACTGATCAGGGTGTAGTGCAGACTTTTGTACATAGCTTTAAATTGTAGTTTCATGGAATGGAATGGCCTAGATCTGCTAGTGTGACATAACCTCTGTAGATGTCACACCAGATCTCTCTCTTTACATCCCTCCTTGGAAAAACTGCTCATCAGGCAAATCCCTTTTATCTGCGCCTCTCTCTTTCGATGCCAACTCCATACTTTATTCATTCTACCTTGCTGTACTGTATACTTGGCAAAGACTACCCGAGTTGGTACGTCAGGCTCAATCTCTGGTTTTCTTCAAATCCAGGCTAAAAACCCACCTCTTCAAGGGCTGCATTTGGATCCTGGCCCCCTTATTCTCTGTGCACTATAATCATTTTCCCTTAGTCCCTGCTCAAAAGAGCTCTCACTATCCAAAACAGACAAATGCAGCAAACGGAATAGTACTATCTCGTACATGTACAGCTGCATATGCCTTATAACACTATACAAATGAAAAGTATTAGATTTGTAAAACAGTCTATACCTATAACATCAAACATGAACCTGCCAAGATCTTTTAAAAAAGAAAAACAGAGATAGACATTCAAACCAAAGGGAAATTTTGAAAATGGTTATGAATAAACATGGACTAATAAAAAGATATTTAGGACCAGCTCCATTACCAATGCAATGGCTGCCATCTCTTTTCTCTGGTCACATCGGGCCTTCCTCCATCAGAGTTTGCTTTCTCGGTACTCCTCCTTGACGCAAGTAAGGTATTTAACTCCACGCTTGTCTCTCCCTAAGTATCAGACCTGCCCCATTCGGCAAGCCCCCTCCTGGGAGGCCTCAGGGTGACCCTGATTGACTGTAGATCACTTAAGTCCAAAGCTTATCTTGTTTTGTATACTATTCTGTCTCAAAACGTGGACATTCTCTATCTAACTGAAACATGGCTTAAAGTCTGTGATGAACCTTACATTCACCGCTGCCTGCCTCCCAACTGTTCTGCCTTATCAGCTCCCCGCCCCATGCATGTAGGGGGAGGAGTGGCCCTGCTTTTCTAGAACTCCCTCCCTCTCACTGAATTCTTAGGAGATCCCTGGGCTGGACCAGAAAATTTTAATATTAAGGTGGGCACTTTCTGCCCTTTCCACCTTCTCCTTACATATTGTGCACTCTCTCTCAGCTGAGCACAATGGCACACCACCTTTCAGCGTTTCTTGACCTAACAGTGGCATGAGTCCCAGAGCATCGAGTCAGGCACTGCGCGCCACAGGCCTTGGGCGAGCCCCCTTCACCAATCGAGGTCCCAGTCTCGATCCTCGGGTGTCGGGTCCTCCCCGGCCAGTTCATAGAAGTCTGATCTGAGATCCACAGTGGGTACCCAGTTCCTTGGGGCTGACCTTGAGGCGCAGGAGTCCCGAGCCTTGGAGTCCTTGACGCCCTCTGGCTCTGATTGGGAGACTGACGTTGAGGTCTTTCCCGAGACCTCTCAACACAGAGACGTCCCTTTGGAGCAGTCTCCCCCGGAGCTCCAGTGCCATTCCCTTCCCGAGGACGTGGCTTTCCATGATTTTGGGCCCTTTCAGTCCCGACTGAATCAGAGGAGGATCTGTGCACCGATGAACTGGAGTTCCTCCAGTATGAGTCCTCCGCCAATGGAGACTCACGGTGCCAGTACAGTCCATCATCAAGTGGCTGCTCCTGCGGATGTGGGGGACCCCGGCCTCGGTGCTGGTGGTCAGCCGATGTCTCGATACCATCTACTGCGTCAAGAAGGGCCCGGGTTTCCAAAAATCCCAACTCCTTCATAAATCCAGGGGCATGGAGTCCACCATTAAAAAGCTTAAAAGCCAGAATTACTCTTCTGTTTGCATGGGCAGAAAGCCCTGAGCCCTTTATGCCCTCGGGCACAAATGCTTCCAGGGATCCATGCTGGGTTGTCTGATAGAAACATAGAAATATAGAAATATGATGACAGAAAAAGACCACATGGCCTATCTAGTCTGTCCTTCCATAACTACAACAGCCCCCTTTTTACCTTTAGAGATCCTCTGTTTGTCCCATGCTTTTTTGAATTCAGTTACTGTCCTCATCTCTACCACCGACGACACCAACAAGCAGCAAATGTTCTCTGGACTTGATGATATTATTAATCACCACGGCAAATAAAAAATCTGAATTGTATAAGAGAATTAGACGAGAAATTAGGAGGATTAAAAAAATGTGATAGTGAATTTGAAACAGTATACGCGGATTTTAATAAAAACATGTCACAGTTTCAAAAAGAAATAAAGGGGAAGAAGATGGAGAAATTTAGGAGGGATGAGGAGGACTATAGGGTGGGATATGTGTACCATTGGTGCAAAAAGGTTGAGAATGACAGGTTATGGATTAAGAGGAGATCTACCTTTTTCGACCGAAAAGATAGTGCATCTGATGAGGTTGGCATGTCCCCAGATAAAGACAAAGATAAAGAAAATTCTTATGAACACAAGAAAAAAAGGAGCAGGAGTGAATCAATAGGGAATCAGGATGCCTTGGCACCCTTATTTCCAACTCGTAAAGATAATCTAGAACCACCCATAGGAAAAGAGAAGAAAAATAATTTTTTCAATATGGATCGTCTGTGGAAGGGGGGTGGGAGAAGCACTTCTCGATCCAGGCTTCCATCGGAACCCGAACAACAAAAGAACCATTACAAAGCACAATATGGCGAACACAAAACTTTTCAGTGCAGAGATCGAGGACGGGGTCGGGGAAGATGGAGGGGGAGGGGCCAATAGATGGGAGGACGGTCACACGAAAGGGAATATTAGAATGCAATAATGTAATTAATATTTCTGAATATAACCTTACGACCGAAGAAATTTCTGTTTTAAATAAGGGATTATTGTTTGTACCCGTTAAGGAGATACGATCCGTTTCAGACCCAGATTGATTTGTATAAGTTTTTTAGAAATATTCGTATACGCCATTTTTTTAATGAGCAATTAAAAAATCCTAGTGATATTTCTATAGTTAGCAGACCATCCACTTGGGTTCCTCCTCCGAAAACCGACCCCCTCATTGAGGCTTTTGAGAAAGTTGTTCTGCAAAAAGTTGGACAGATTCGTGAAAATCGGTTACCATTTCAGAATCTCACTTTTCCTGAAAGACGGGCTTTGAGAGCATTACAGACAAACAGTAGAATCATTATTAAACCAGCAGATAAGGGGGGTGCTGTGGTGGTCATGGACAAAAATAAATATTTAGCTGAAATCACTAGACAACTCAATGACAAGAATTTTTATTTACGTCTTGATGGAGATCCCACAGACTCTTTGAAATGCACTATAGATAACATAGTGATCAGTGCCTTTGAAACGGGACATATTACAAAAAAAGAGAGAGAATTTTTGATTGTTGACAAACCAGTGATGCCCACAATTTATGTGATCCCCAAGATCCATAAATCACTTATAGACCCCCTGGGTCGACCCATTGTTTCCGCTATAGGGTCTCTTTTAGAACCCATTTCTCAAATGATGGCTGTTCTTTTAAGACCCCATGTTTTACGTATGTGGTCCTATGTCCGTGATTCCTCACACGTCATTGATATTCTCTCAACATTCAAGGAATTGAGTTCAGAAGTTTTATTAGTCACTTTGGATGTTGAAGCACTGTATACCAATATTCCACAGTCTGAGGCAATGAACATCATTGAGGAGTACCTAATAAATAGGACTGAATATACACGTATTTCCACCTCCTTTCTTTTAATTTTGGCAGAGATAGCGTTACATAATAATTTCTTTTGTTTTAGAGACATACATTATCAACAAATTAAGGGGGTAGCAATGGGGTCATCCATGGCACCAGACATTGCCAATTTATATATGCATAAATTTGAAAACACCTTTCTTAAAACTCACCCTTTTGAATCTCAGATAAAACTGTGGATCAGATATATTGATGACATTTTTATTATATGGGACAGTTCCATGGAAGCTTTGTCCGCATTTAATTTATGGATAAATGATTTGGATCATAACTTACGTTTTCAAATTACATACGACCCGGTGCAAATCCCATATTTAGATTTAGTTATTCAGAGAGAAGGAAAGGGATTTATCACAAAATTGTATAGAAAGCCAACTGACAGGAATCAGTTGCTTCATTACCAAAGTTTTCATAACCCTGCATTAAGGAATAATTTGCCTGTCGGACAATTTCTTAGGGTCAGGAGGAACTGTACCACAGATGGCGATTTTGAATCACAGGCTAAAGACCTTAAAGAAAGGTTTGAAGCACGCCAGTATCCTCGTCAATATATCAATAAGGCCTACTCTAGAGCATGCAATTACAACCGAGAGGAGGCAGAAAAATCAGATGATAAGAGCAAAGGGGACAGTAAAATAGTTTGTCCGCTACTATATTCATTACAATCCCAACGGATTGTTAATATTTTAAAAAGAGAATGGCATTTAATTCAAGCGATTTCAGGATGCTCAGATCATGGTAGCACATAAACGTAACCTCAATCTTCGTAATTTGTTGGTACCCTCCGCCTTCACTGAAAAGAAATCTCTTTCAGTCCACAAGGGACAATACCAATGTGGTCATTGTTCCATTTGTTTAAATGTTTTACCTGTAAGGAAGGTTTTTGTACATCCAGTAACACAGCAATCATTTCACATTGCTGATTTTTCTAATTGATACCACACATGTCATTTACATTATACAATGTCCATGTAGTCTCCTATATGTAGGTAAAACCAAACGAAGTATCCGCGTACGAATAGTGGAACATAAAAGCTGCATTAAGAGACAATTAACAGATAAACCGTTGGTACAACACTGGATAGACCAAGCACACAAAATGTCGGATCTAAAATTTTTTGTCTCAAAAAAGTGAGATTAAACTGGAGAGGTGGAAATATAGAGAAAACCATGCTCCAGATAGAACAAAAATATATTTTTACTCTTAATACCCTTACACCAAATGGCCTGAATGCAGAACGTGATTTCTCTGTTTTTTTTTTTATAAAGATGACCCTTTTGGTGTATAGTTTTCAACATCAGGATCACTTATAGTTCAGTCTGCCTTTTAATTTACAGTATGTTATTAATTAGGCTTTTAAAGGTTCCTTTATTTTTATTTTTTATTTTTTACCTTTTATTCTTGAGCATATATTTATTGGGTCCTTTGTTTTTATTCATCTCATGTATTTATTCGGTTATTTATTCATTCATTTATCAATATAACAGATTCACAATCAAGCCCAGGTGCGTGTCAAGGTGTAAATTGGGGGGTTTATTGTGGTCTCAGTTGGTGCAAGAGTTAATAGAATGTATAGTTTTGATTGCCTATGGGTTGTCAATTTTAGTCGTGTTTGTTCCCCATGGTTTACTTTAATAGGATCCCTCATTGTTATACTTGTACTTGCACTTTAGGTCCCTTAAATGTTTTTCCTTGATGGCCCCCTTTGGTGTACATATTGTTAGGTGAGTTACAACATAATTGTGCTCTTTTTCCTGTGAGCATTTGCTGGCGGTTTGAATGTCAGCATGTGCACACCTGGTTCCTTTTAGTTCACCTGTATATACCATGCTAATGGTTCACAGATATATTTTGTGATCCTTTTTCGGTGAGCGCTTGCTGGCGGTTCGTATATCGACATGTATACGATAATTTTAAATGGGTATAGTATCACCGAGGTATTTATTTTCCTCTATGGTTCCAAGGGCAGTGTCTATCAGGGACACAAGGGTTTACTATACGGTGCCATAATCATCATTTTTCTTTTTTTAAGGTTGTTTAAACACACATTCATTTTTGTTCTTGCTGACGGGTTAAATGCCCACACGCATGCGCAAAATTTTTTTTAACTAAACACGAAGCTGTAGCACCGATGCTGCCTTCAAAATTCTTGAATTATTAGTTTTGGTTTTTTTTTAAAGATGTAAGGTGTCCTCCCCCCTTTTTTCACACTTTTAGTTCGAATGATCTATTTTTCAAGTTTGTCTAATTTACATATTCATCCAGCGTGCTTAGTGGAGGGTTAAAAGCCTACACGCATGCGCTAGCGTTTTTTAGTCAAGCACGGTGCCGCTGAGCTATCGATGCTGCCTTCAAGGTTCTCGAATTAATAGCTGTTTAAGGATGTGAGTTGATATTATATTGTGTTAAATTTACACTTCACAGGCATATTAAAAGGATCCTTTAGAACATTAGTTTAAATCCTTTCCGAGTCATGTATTCCTTTGATGGTAGTGAAAGGCATGGTTTACAATCTAGAGAAATCCCTAGGTGAAGATCCCGCAAGCGCGGGTTTTATATCATAGAAAGACTTGCTATAGTAATAGTTGTTTTGGTTTTTGATCAGTATGCACGTCGATAATTTTAGATAATTTGTTTGCTAGGATGATCTTTCTCGCACGGGACAATCCGTATAATTGAAACGCTAACTCACGAGGCATCCGATGTTACTATGAGAGCATGGTGGTCTCTCGGTTATGGATAGGTTTTTCAAAAAATCCCTCAGTTTATAAAAATTATGCCTACCCGCATGACGGTTTATAAATTGACTCATGATTATGGTGTCTCATTGGTCATAGACCTTTTTAGAAGAGTGTCTAGTTCCTAGAAGAAAGTAATACTAGGAGTTAATGGTAGTTTTAAAGCTCAATAGGCTCTAATGGTCTGAAGGAAACAATAAATCTTTTGTATAACATTTGTTTCTTTTTTTAAAAAAATTTCTTTATCCCTTTTTGCAGTTTACAAGTTTGTTTCAATTTCAGTGGATACATTAAACACAATGGTATACCCCTTATAAAGGTGTTCAGGTAAAATCAATTGACTCCTGCTCCTTTTTTGTCCTCCTCCTCCTTGAGTTTCTCCTGGTTTTTCTCCTTTTTTCTCCATGTTTTATTTCTCTGTTTTATATTGATATGTTTGAATGTCCTACTGATTTTATTCATGTGGTGTGGATAATATTTACTATGTGTTTCATTTGTTTTGTTACATTATGATTACTACATAATTAATTTTCGTTTGTCATTAATGTTTCACACACATTATGCATGTTTCAGTTTTTAGAGGGAGCTTTTTGATTCTAATTTTAATCTTCAATGAAGTTTCTAGTTTTATTTTATGGTTTTTAATGTATTTGAGTGCGATATCTTTTATTTATTTATTTATTATTTATATTTCTTATATACCACACTATTTGCAATCAGCGCGGTTCACATGGAACAGAAACATCCGACAACTTTTATTCTTTGATTCATATTTATAGGCTTAAGAATAATATTTGTGTTTTACATGTTTTAAGCTTATTATTTAATGATTCATTTATTTACTACTTTTTATCGCGTTCCTTATGATGTCACATGCAATGTAATTAGTTTAATTGTGTTTAAGTGTTTTATTTGATTTGTGTTTTAATTTATTTATAATGTGTTTTTAGTATAAGGTGAGCCAACCCCTGAAGAAGATTTTATCGAAACACGGCCTGTTTCGGGTCAGGTCTCCCTTTTTTATATATGGAACAATAAAGCTTTGGTGAGAACCTACACCTGCCTATGTTTTTTTGTACTGTCTGCTCATCTCTACCACCTCCATTGGGAGACTATTCCACGGATCCGCTACTCTTTCCGTAAAGAAATATTTCCGTATATCACTCCTGAATCTATCTCCCTTCACCCTCATCCCATGTCCCCTCGTAGCAGAACTTGCTTTCAATTGAAAGAGGCTCTCTCCCTAAACATTTATGCCACAGAGGTATTTAAACATCTCAATCATATCACCTCTATCCCGCCTATCTCCAGGAACAAGCAGGAATGAGTCTTCACATATGGGTACGTCGGTACCGATGGAGCCTGCGCGGGAACGCTCCCCAGCTTCCCAAAAAGGAAAGCTTTTGGGGACATCCCACAGCGCCTGCGCGCTGCCTTTCCGCCTTTCCTAACCAGCTCTCCTCAGTTCGAGTTTAAAGCTGAGACAATAGAGAGAGAGAGGAAAGGAAAGATAGAAAAGAGGTACAACTCCTAGGGGAGGTGGGAGGGTTGTGAAGACTTATTCCTGCTGTTCCCAGAGATCACCTGTTACAGGTAAGTAACACTGCTTTCCTCTAAGGTGTACATATTAAGATCCCTCAGTCTGTCCTCATATGCTTTATAATGAAGACCACTAATCATTTTAGTAGCCACCCTCTGCACCGACTCCATCCTTTTCACATCCTTTTGAAGGTGCGGTCTCCAGAATTGCACACTATACTCCAAATGAGGTCGCACCAAAGACTTATACAGAGGCATTACCACCTCCTTTTTTCTGCTAGCCATTCCTCTCCGTATGCACCCAAGCATCCTTCTAGCTTTTGCCGTCGCCTTTTCTACCTGTTTAGCTACTTTAAGATCATCAGACACAACCACGCCTAGGTCCCGCTCTTCTTTAGTGGACAAAAGTACTTCACCCCCTATACTATATTGCTCCCTTGGATTGTTGCAGCCCAAATGCATGACCTTACATTTTTTAGCATTAAATCCCAGCTGCCAAATTCTAGATCATTCTTCGTTTAGCTAGATCCCTCCTCATGTTATCTACACCTTCCTGGGTGTCTACTCTATTGCAGATTTTGGTATCATCCGCAAAGAGACAAACCTTACCTGAAAGCCCGTCCGCTATATCACTAACAAAGATGTTAAAAAGAATCAGACCAAGGACAGAAGCCTGGGGCACACCACTGATAACATCCTTCTCCTCATTGTGAGCTCCATTTACTTGTACTCTTTGTTGCCTCCCACCCAACCAATTTCTAACCCAAGCAGTAACTTTAGGGTCCATCCCTAGGGTGCTCAGTTTGTTTATAAGTCACCTGTGAGGAACAGTGTCAAAGGTTTTACTGAAATCTAAATACACCACATCTAGGGCTCTCCCTCGGTCCAACTCCCTGGTCACCCAGTCAAAGAACTCAATCAGATTTGTCTGACAAGACCTGCCTCTGGTGAATCCATGCTGCCTCGGATCCTGTAATCCGCAGGACTCCAGAAACCTCACTATTTTCTCTTTCAGCAGCGTTTCCGATAATTTACTCACCACCGAAGTTAAACTAACTGGCCTGTAGTTTTTAACCACATCCTGACTTCCGCTTTTGTGTAAAGGCACCACATGAGCCTCTCTCCAGGGCCTATGAATTACACGTAGGCATGTACTTCAAGAGCCTCATCTAAGAGTTGGTGGGCTTCTCTGCAGGCCTTGCTGGGGAACCCCTCCAGAGGTTCCAAGCCCTGAGAGCTGAGATCCGGGACTGTTCAAAGTTCCTATCCTGCGCAGCCTACGTCGACTTTGAATCTGCAGCCCGGGTAGCAGCAGCGGGCATTGGGGCCTGGTGCCAAGACTGGTTGCAGACCTCTGACTTTGAGCAATGGGTGCAAGGGAAATTGCTCCATGTCCCTTGCACCGGGGAAAAACTTTGTTTGGCAAGCCCATGGACGACAAAGTGGCCGAGATAGAAGCAGAGATCGTGACTAGTCAAAGGCTCTGGAGGAAAACCTCGACCCTTCCCCGAAAGAAACAGTCAGGAAAAAGACCACTTTTCCTTAGGAAAAAGTAGTCTTTTCATTAGGACCATTACCGACCCAACTCGGAGCAACAGCAACAGGGCCCCCAGCCCAAGAACCAGGGTCATGGGCAGAGGAAGCCAAAGGCTCAGAAGCCTCAGCCACCAGATCCCACTCAGCTTGGGGGGAACTTTTGACTCTCTTGGAGGGCCTCCTTCCCCCCTGGGCAGGGTCTCCTCCTCCTCCCCCCCCCCCGGGTGCTCTTCACCCATAGGCAGGCGGTGGTCTTCACGAACCAGTAGGTCCTACAGGTGGTAAAAGAGGTCTATCTCCTCAGGTTCCAGCAAACACCTCCAGGGTTCTTCCCAGGAGAACTGGTGCAGCCTCTCCTTTGCCAGACCTTGCTCCTCTCAGAGCTCGTATATGGGCGGTAGAGCCTGTACCCAGGCATTTGTGGGGAAAAGGTATCTACTCCAGTTATTTCCTTGTTCCCAGAAGAATTGGGGAACTCAGGCCCATTCTACACCCATGAAACCTGGGTAAGTTTCTGGTGAGGGAAAAGTTCAAAATGCTCTCCCTTGGAACTCTGCTGTCCTACCTCCATTAGGGAGATTGACTGTGCTCTTTACAGCTAAAGGATGCATATAACCACATCCTTATCCACTCCTCCCACAGACAGGTTTGTGGTGGGAGGAGAGCACTAGCAGTACAGGGTACTTCCATTTGACCTGGCCTCCTCACCAAGAGTCTTTTCAAAATGCCTGGCAATCGTGGCCACCCACATGCACCTACAAAGGGGCCTTTGTCTTACCCTATCTGGACGACTGGCTCATCAGAGGCAGCACGGCCCCCGAGGCCAGCATGGCCACAGGATGAACTATCTGCCTCCTGCAGCAGCATCTAGGGTTTGTCATCAACTACCCCAAATCCCACCTCTCTCCAGCCCAGAACTTGGAGTTCATAGGTGCCCAGCTGGACACATTACAGGTCAAGACTTTCCTTCCAAAGGAAGAGGCACATCAACTCATACAGATGACGGAAGAGGTGCAGACTCACCAGTTAGTACCAGCTTGCCGCCTTCTCTGTCTACTGGGCCACATGGCCTCAATAGTCCACGTGGCACCCCTAGCCGCTTGCACATGTGGGCAGCCCAGTGGTGCCTGCACTCCTAGTGGCCCCAGACCCACGAGAAGGTTGCGCGACAGGGTCAAGGTCATTCGCCAGCTGGCAGACTTTCTCAACTGGTGGCAGTCCCTACGCCACCTCCAAACAGGGATGCCTTTCCAGGCACCCACTCCACAGAGGGTCCTGACAAAGGACACTTCCCTTCTAGGTTGAGGGGCACACTGCAGAGATCTCTGCATTCAAGGTAGCTGGTCGCAGGAGGAGTCTGTCCTGCAGATCAGCCTCCTGGAACTCAGGGCCATCTTCCTGGCCTTGTGAGCACTCTGCCACCTCCTGTGCAACAGCCCTGTGCTGATCCAGATGGACAACCAGGTCGCCATGTTTTACATAAACAAGCAGGGTGGCACACGTTTGTACTCCCTGCGCCAGGAAGTGATAGCTCTCTTCTTCTTTGTGATGCGCCACAGAATGCTCCTACAAGCAGTATACCTTCCAGGTTATGACAATTGCTTAGCAGACACTCAGCAGAGTCCTACAGCCACACGAATGGCATCTGAACCACAGGGTGGTGCAAAGACTCTTCCGGCTCTGGGGCAGGCCCATGATGGACCTGTTCATTTCCCCGGACAATACGCAGCTGCCCAGCTTCTGCTCACGCCAACTGCACCCGGGGAAGGTGGCAGCAGATGCCTTCCTGATCCCATGATCCAAGGGCCTCCTCTACGCCTTCCCGCTGACACCGTTGGTGGCCAAGAGCACATTCAAGATCCAGAGCAAGCAGGCATCAGTGATTCTGATCACCCCAAGATAGGCCTGGAAACCCTGGTTCCCTCTGCTGCTCTCCTTGTTGGTGGCACTCCCAGTCCTGCTGTCTGGATCCGGACCTCCTGTCGCAGGAGGAGGGCTCCCTCCTGCACTCCAACCTGGAGTCGCTAGCATTGACGGCGTGGCTGCTGAAAGGGTAGCCTTGGCTCTTTTCAATCTTTCGGGGGAGGTCAAGGAAATCCTGCTGGCCTCCCGAAAACCCTCCACCAGATGAGCGTATGCCTTCAAATGGAGAAGATTCTCCGTCTGGTGCGCAGAGAGAGAAGAGAGCCCTTTCTCCTGCTGCATGCAACTAGTGCTATAGTACTTCACCTCTTGCACACCAGCCTGAAGTCTAATTCGGTGAGGGTACACTTGAGTGCTATAGCCACTCACCATCGCCCTGTAGAAGAGAAATCCCTCTCAAACCAACCCCTGGTTTCCAGGTTCCTCCAGGGCCTCTTGCTATCGAAGTTCTCTCGGCGGCGGAATGGGACCTTAATGTGGTACTCTCCAAACTTACCTGACCACCATTCAAGCCTCTGGCCACCTGCCATTTGAGATACCTCTCCTGGAAAGTGGTTTTTCTGGTGGCCATCACATCTGCTCGGAGAGTGAGAAATTTCCAGGCCTTGGTGGCGGATCTACCATATACAAGGTTCTAAAAAAACAGGATAATGCTCTGCATACACCCCAAATTCCTCCCCAAGGTGATATCTCCCTTCCACCTCAACCAGGAGGTGGTCCTTCCCACCTTTTTCCCATGGCCCCATGCCAGCAGAGAGGAACTCATATTGCATACGCTAGACTGTAAATGGGCCCTGTCTTCTACTTGCAATGGACCCAGGCCCATTGCAAACTCCTCAGCTCTTTGTATCATATGACCCCAGTAAACTGGGTCTCCCGGTAACGAAGCAACCTCTGTCCACTTGGGTGGCAGACTGCATTGCCCTTGCTTATGAGCAAGTGGACCTCTTCCTTGAGCAACGGATTACCGCACATCACGTGCAGGTTATGGCCATGTCATTAGCCAACCTTCGCTCAGTGCCAGTGACGGAAATCTGCAAGACTGCCACATGGTCTTCAATTCATACGTTTCTAGCTTATTACTGCCTGGAGAGTAGATCCCCCAGGGACAGTGCCTTTGGGCAGACAATACTCCATAATATTTTCAGGGTGTAGGCAACTCCTGCCCTCCAACCCTTCTGTGTTCAGGCTACCAGAGTGATAGTGTCACTGGATGCTAGGGCCTTGCAGAATCTCTCTGAGACTCACCTTCTGCAACTTACAACTATCCTCTGGGTTGCCGGTAATGCTGTCATGGTTCGGTCCTCGGCAGCCTGGAACTAGGGAGTCCCATATTTGAGGAATGACTTCCTGCTTGTTCCTGGAGAAAGCGTAGTTAATCACTTGTAACAGGTGTTCTCCAGGGACAGCAGGAATTGGTCCTCACAACCCTCCCTCCTCCTCTTGGAGTTGCCTCCCTACATTTTTAAGTCCTTTTTTGCTATGTCATCTGACTGAGCAAGATGGTACCCTTGGGCGGGAAGGGGACCACACATGTGTGGTAGCATTCCCAAAGACTTTCCGTGAAAGCTGGGGAAATGATCCAGACAGGCTCCTTCGGCGTCTATGTCACCCATATGTGAGGACTGATTCCTGCTGTCCCTGGAGAATTCCTGTTACAAGTGAGTAACTACACTTTACCTGCAGAGATTGTGGGCACAGACATACATACCAAGCAAAGATTAATTTTCGAAAGTATGATGCCTACTTATGCATTTTTACAGGATTGTTGTGGAAGGGGCAACGTTTCAGTGTTCATGATTTCTGAGTTTAATTATCAAAACGCAGGAGAAGGGGATGTGTAAGGCTGAAGGTTTGCCTAGGGTGCCCATTAATCTTGCACTGGCCGTGGTCTTAATGTAGTAATGTACTGTAATAAACCTAGCCCTTAATTATGTGCTGCATTATTTCTCCTTGACTGGAATGATGTGTTCATTTTTTTCCTACCAATTTTCTCTTGCAGTATAAAAATAATTTGTCGATTTTAGGGAACGTTATTTGTTAATAAAAATGTTTCCCCTGACTTAATGCATAGATTACATAGTAGTCAGTTTATTTTTATTTTATTTATTTTTTACTTTTCTATTGCTTCTCTTTCCGACTCCATAAGGCAGTTGTCTGAGTTTATTCCCTGACAGCAGCTGGAAGGGAGGTTTCTTAGGAGGCTGAACATTTCAGTAACCTAAAGGGATGCTCTACTAAGCCATGTTAGATATTAATGCAGCAATTAGCATGTGCTGACTGTTAGCATGGACATTGCTTAACTGGTAATATAGTACCTGCCACGTTAACAACTAATGTGGAATGCAGCAGTGAATGGTTGGGGATTATGCTTAGTGTTAACGTGTTACAGTTACTGCCACCTGAATAGATATAGCTAACTCTGTCATGTTATCTGCAGTGCAGTTACTGCATGTTTATCTTGGCAATTAATGCACAGTAATGACAAAATCTTACAGCAGCTTTGTAAAAAGGCCTCTTGGTGCCAGTAGGAAATAGTTATGGGATGTGAGCATACCACTCCTACAACATACCAAAGCGTTTCTTCTTAGTATGGGTTTAAAGGAACACCAAGTGCAGAGATCTCAAGCCACTGCCAAGAAAAATGGCGGGTTTGGCTCATGTGGAATTTTATGTAAATGTGAATATCTACATTAAACTTCCAGGAATTTTTAAGTAGTTCACTCACTAAAACTGTTGAACTTATGTGTCTCTCTTTTTTAAATTAGCAAGATAGTAGAGAGATGTTTCATCGTGTACGAAATATGATCTATGATCTTGTAGAATGGAGATCACAAATCCTTTCTGGCACGCTACCGCAGGATGAACTCAATGAACTGAAAAAGAAGATTACTGCCAAAATCGATTATGGGAACAGGTTTGTTTAATCCTTTACAAAATTTTTTCGGAAAACCATATTTGGATAATAAACTTTGACCTTTGTCATAGAACACATGCATATGTTTACTGCTAAACAGTTACCGCATTTTGCCAAAGTTCAGCTTGTTCAGTTGTAGAAATCTCATGATTGATGTAGCAATATACATGTCTGGTCATTACATAAACTATGAACCCCATCCAGCCTTCTTAGTTTGTCCTAATACATTCCATTGACCCCAGTTATTTTCTGGTGTTCCTTTTCATTTGTTTACAAACAGGGATCCTCTGTGCTCATCTTGGTTATTGTTTTGCCACCACCATCTTCCACCTTTTATATGAAGAAATATTTTTTATGATTTTACGAGTACATCTGAGTCTGCCTCCTCATGAGTCTTTGTTCTAAAACTTAATTTCATCTGAAAAAAGTGTTGCATTTGTGCATTACTTGTACCTTTGAGGTATTTAAATGTCTGTCATATCTGGCCTCATTCTCCTTCCCATGTAGGGTGTATATATTTTAGTATTTTAAGTTTCATTTTATAGGACCTTTAACGCAAACACTATATCATTTTGGTAGCTTTTTGCTGAACTTCCTCTATTCTTTCTGTATCCTTTTAAGAGGTATAGCTTCCAGAATTGGATGCAGTACTCCAAGAGTGAAGTCTTACTGATGACTTGCACAGCAGCACTATCGCCACCTATTTTTCAACTAGTGAAGGCTCTTCCTATGCGCCCTAACATTCTGTTGGCTCCGGCCACTGCTCTGTCACACTCTTTGGTTACATTGAGATCATCGGATATGTTCATCCCAGTATCTGTTTTACTTGTTGTGCATAGTATCTCACCCCTTGTGACATTCTGCTCCCTCAGATTTCTGCCCCTTAAATGCATGAGCTTGTAATATTTTGCTTAGAAACTTAGCTGCCAAATACTTAACAACTTAATGAAATTTCTTGAAATTAACTATGTCAGAGGTAGCCATTCTGTTGCAGATCTTAGTATTTATTACCTGCAAAAGAAGACAATCCTTTCCCTAGCTGCAGAGTGGAGGTAAGCACTGAAGCTGTACATTAGATTGGGGGGGGGAATGACTGTACTCTGAGGAAAGGCTAAAGAGGTCAAAGCTCTTTAGCTTGGAGAACAGATGGCTGAGGGGAGATGATAGAGATGTATAAAATCCTGAATGGAGTGAAATAGGTAAATGTGAATCGATGGTTTACTCTTTCAAAAGTACAAAGAATAGGGCACACTCCTCCATAAAGTTACAAAATAGTATATTTCAAACAAATAGGAGAAAATATTTTTTATCTCAACCTATAATTAAGCTTTGGAACTTTTTGAGGGAGGATGTGGTAAAAGCAGATAGTATAGCTCAGTTTAAAAATGGTTTGAACAAATTACTGCAGAAAAAGTTCATACGCTGTTATTAAGGTAGGTCGAGAGAAAGCCACTACTTGTCCCTGGGGTTAAGTAGCATAAAACTGGCTACTTTTGGGATAATTCCCCAAGTACTTGTGAAATGGATTGGCTTCTATTGGAAACAGGACACTGGGCTCAGTGTACCTTTTGGTCTGACCCATATAGCAGTTCTTATGCTATTATCTTTCTCCACACAAAGTACAGAATGACACTTGGCACTGACAGTTCTATTAGTAATGCTGTTCTTGTGTTTTATTTTTCTTCTCCTTCCGCAGTACAATGTGTGCCTTAGAGTCAGTGCTGACTCCTGGTGGCCCAGCAGCTTCTGGGTTTTCTTGGCAGTATTACTGGAAGTAGTTTGCCAGGCCTTTCTTTCGAGGCAATGGAGGGTTAAGTGACTTGCCCAGGGCCACAAGAAGTACTAATGGGAATTGAACCCTGGTCTCTTGGTTCCTAGCCAGTGGTCTAACCACTAGGCAGCTACTCCACTATTTTGTCTACTATTACTATTACTACTTATCATTTGTATAGTTCTGCAAGGCATATGCAGTGCTGTATTTATGCACATAAGAAACAAACCCTTCTCAATAGGGTTTGCAATCTATGCAAGATTGCAACATAACAAACAGGAGAGTGGGGATGGTTCCCTCCTTTCTTTGCATGTGCACCAACTTTGTTTGCCACCCTCATCAAAGGCCCATCTTGACAGTACTCGAAACTCTGCCTTCTTTTTCCTAGGCTCCTCACTATGGAATTCTCTTCCAGTGACTTTACGTCTTGAATCATCCTTTCCTAAATTTAAAATAGCGCTCAAAACATCTTTCAACAAACTTTCAACCTAACCCCTGATATCACCTAAAAGATAATGACCCTGGACATTCCAACAAGCTGCAGACCTGGAACACTTGGAACTTCTGCATCCCCCTCTCCCCATTTTCCCTCTCTTAATGTGCCTGACTCTCTACTCTACTTATATTAACTGGAGTTCCTGTTCGGTAATCCAGTTTAGTCCTCCACAATCGGGTAGTGCCCCTCCTCCTGCAGCCGGGAGACTGGACCAATCAAATCTTCTGTAGTATATATACAGCCGGAGCTCCCAGAAGTCCCCAGTGTGTCCAGTCTCCCTGCAGCTGGAGGACTTCTGTGCCCCTGCTGGGCACACTAAGTGACACTTGAAGGAGCAACACTAGTTAGTTAGTTAGTCTTTTGGGGTTTATTTCTGGTCCTTTATGTTCTATTTCCTTTGCTAAGGTAGCTGTATATTTAAAAAAAAAAAAAAAAAAGAGACACAGGGGACTTTCTGTGTAAAGCCAGACCTGCCTTGGGCTCCTGCCTTCCTGCCTGGGAATCTCTGAAGCCTGTGTTGAGCTCTCCCCAAGGCTGTTCGGGGAAGAGCCATACCGGCTGCAACATTGCCTGTCACTTGGAGAAGTGGGCTGAGTTCCTTGCTGTTCCCAGAGCTGGTAGGAATTTTCCTTGTTTTAATCTTTCAGCTCTCTGTTCTTTGCTTGGGCAGAGGCTCTGTCGGCTCCCCTGGCTTCCAAATTGCACTTTTTCCTGCCTTTTTTCGCTTGCCCTGTATTAGAGGGTCGTTTTCTTTCTTTTCCATATTATTTGGGTACCTTTGTATTTTTGCGCCGTTTTTTACCGCGGGTGAAAAAGTGCGGCGGCCATTTTGGATTTTTAAAGTGTGCTTTTTAAGGGCACTTTTTAACACTTGCGCACGGGTTCCCCTGGTGTTTTTGGGGTTTCTTTTGCTGGCGATTTTGCTCAGGGCACCCCTAGGATTCTGGGAGTATTTTGTTTACTGTAAAAAAAAAAAAAAAAAAAGGTTTTAAATTTAATACTGTGCTGAATTGAATAAGGTTAGTCCCCTTGGTGTGGGCTTCCCTGTTCCTGTTGCCTTATTTTTCCCTGAGAGCAGGTGGCCTTGGCATGGCTGCCAAACCTCAGTGTGTAATTTGTGGCTCCCGCAGAGGTACAATGACTGACTCTGGAATCTGTAAGAGCTGTGCTGCAGTTTCTTCTGAACTGGAGCTGCCTATTGAAATTAAGGAACAGCATGTGCCCGGGGACCCTTCTCTTTCGGGGGACAGTGTCCCTTCACCGAGCATCCTTCCTTCTGGTCTGGGCCCGGCGTCTAATACGTCGGTCCCTGAGCTCCAGCAGGCGGCTATGGTAGCGTCGCCTATAGACTTTTCCCCGGATTTTGTTCTTCTCATGCATCAGGCCTTCCGCTTAAGCCGGTCTGGTCATTTGCCGGAGGCTTGGCCCGCCTCTCTCCCCCCAGCATGCCGGGGGGGGTTCAGCGGTCTTCCCAACCCGCTGTCAAGCGGCCCAGGTTGGGGGACCAGGATCAGGACGCCCTTTGCCTCCCGGATTCCGAGGCTGAGGGGGATCCGGATATTGAGGCGGAGGAGTTAGAAGACGGAGAGCTTCCAGAACTGGAAGATCAGGCTCGCATCATTCGGGTGTTTCGAAGGGACGAGCTGGTACCTTTGGTCACGGAGTCTCTCCAAGCACTTAACCTCTCTGCGGTGCGGCCGCTGGAGGAGGAGGGTCTCGAGGATCCTCTCATTCAGGCGGTCAGGGATGCCCAGGTAGTTTTTCCTGTGCACCGAGTAGTTGAGCAGATGATCCATGCGGAATGGGAGCAACCGGAATCCGCTTTGAAAGGGATTCGGACCATGAATCGTCTTTACCCCCTTGCAGACAAGGACAGGGACTTGTTTAAGTCTCCACGGGTGGATGCTGCCGTTTCGGCAGTGACTAAGAAAACCACCATCCCGGTTGAAGGGGCCGCGGCCCTGAGGGATGTTCAGGACAAAAAGGTTGCTAATTTGTTGAAGCAAGCCTTCGAGACCAACGCCTTATCGTTACAAGCTTCTTTTTTTTTTTTTTTTTTTTTTTTTTAGTCTTTATTTTCGTTTTATAACAACAAAGGAAAGGAAGACATACAGCAAAAGACAGATACATACATAGAATGAGATACATACACCAAAGTAAACCCCAACCACCCCCCTCCCCCCTGCTTCTTCTCTAGAATACTAATCCTTCCCGAAACGGGCATGTATTGACATTATTGTGTTACAAAGCCAAACGGTGATCTGAAACATGATGAATGTACATTAAACAGACATGTCAAAGCAATGAGCAGATTGTACATAATTATTAAGCATCTGCCATTTAGACAAGCGAGAGTGAGTTTGGGTATGGGGAATAGCTCTCCGAGATATCTGCTCATATTTACTATAGAGGCAGACAAGGTTCCACCATTCATTAACAGTAAGTCGAGAGCTATCCTTCCAATTCCTCGTGATTAAACAAATAGCTATACCCAGCAGGAAATCAAGGAGAAAGCGACCCTTCTTAGGAAGAGAGGGGACCTCCGCCGCTGAGCGGAGTCCCACAATCTTCCAAGAGAGAGGCTCATGGAGGTGTAAGATAGATTGAATACGACCCCAGACCCGTCCCCAGTAAACCTGTAGTTGAGGACATTCATAAATAACATGAGCAAGGGTTCCCACAGCAGCGTGACAAGACCAACACTGGTCCCTAGCGGTTGTGTGCCATTTGGCTATTTTTTCTGGAGTATAAAAGCATCTATGTGCAAAAAAGAAGAGAGTTTGAGTAACTGAGGCGGATCGGGAAACCCGCACTACTTTGCTCCAGAAAAAGCTCCATTGCACAGGGGTTAAAGTGGTTTGCAGTTCGCGCTCCCAGGCCTGTTGAGCTCTACAAGTAGCAGTATCTGTACCCTGACATAATAGTTTATAAAAGTTAGAGGCTACCCCAGGTGTTACTACTAATAGAGTGAATTAGGTCTAACAGCCCGTCCTCAGTAGAGACAGAAGGTGGCAGGATTCGAGCGCTTTTGAGGCAGTGTTGGAGCTGCATCAATTGAAAGTAATGTTTCGCTGGCAACGCGAATTCCTTTTGTAAATCAGAAAAGGTTTTCCAACGAGCTGCAGAGAAGAGCTGTTGGGGTGTCCAGATCCCCCTGGAGTACCAGGGTTTCCATGCTATCGTTCTATTTAGGACTTGAATTCTAGGGTTATTCCACAGCGGGAGTCCGTCCAGAGGACATACATTTGGGCCCAGTGCTAGGATGAGAGTATTAAAGGCCGCAAGAGTATCAACAATCATTGGGGGATGGCGGGTGTCTATCTGATGGGACATACCGGGGAGATGGATCAGCGGAATTGGGTTACTAAGCTCCTCTTCTATATCAAGCCAAACTGGTCTGCTGTCTGTCGAGGCGTCTAGCCATCGGGCACCTTGCTTAAGTAAGAAGGCTTGATGATATTTGAGAAAATCAGGAAAGCGGGTACCCCCTAGTTCCTTCGCAGACTGTAGTTTTTGCTTAGCTATCCTTGGTGGTTTGCCCTGCCAGAGATAGCGGACGAGAAGGCCCTCAATATCTTTGTAGGTGCGTAGCGGAAGTAAGCATGGCAGCATTTCTAAGATATAGTTCACCTTGGGGACTATCATCATTTTCACAGTTTCTAGGCGGCCCCACCATGTAATAGATAAGGGAGACCATCGATTTGTGAGCTCACGGACTTTAGAGACTACCTCTTTGGCATTAAAACTAATAGTGTCTTCTAAGGGAGAGCAGTAATGGACCCCAAGATATTTCACCATGCGAGATTGCCAAAGGAAAGGAAAGGCGACCTGCATGTCAGCCTCATGTACCCAGCGGTTCAGTGGGAATGCTACGGATTTGGTCCAGTTTATTTTATAGCCCGATAATTGCGAGTATCCATCAATCAGATCCAAAACAGCTGGGACCGAATCAAGGGATACGAAGAGCATAAGGTCATCTGCATATGCAGAGAGTTTAATCTCTCTGTGACTGAAGGGGACACCACGGATACGTGCAGATTGTCTGATAAGGAGGGCAAGGGGTTCAAGAGCAAGATCAAATAGCATTGGTGAGAGGGGGCAACCTTGACGCGTGCCTCTTTGGAGATGAAAAGGCTGAGATTTAATAGCATTTACACAAATACTGGCAACGGGTTGAGTGTACATGACTTGGAGATATCGGAGGAAGCCCTCTCCAAAGCCATACCATCGGAGAACAGCAAATAAGAAGGGGCATTCTAGGCGATCAAAGGCTTTTTCAGCATCGAGGGAAAGACCCACCCAGGGGTGGTCCAAGTTGGCAGCATTAGAGAGCACATGGCACAAAGTTCGAGCATTGTCAGCGGTGGAGCGGCCGGGTATAAAACCGCATTGGTCGGGGTGGATTAAGGTGGCCATCCTGTCAGACAGCCGGGAGGCCAAGATCGTTGCGAAGATCTTATAATCGGCATTAAGTAGGGAGATTGGACGATAGTTGGCGGTTAGCAGCGGGTCCCTGCCTTCTTTCTCAAATACTACCACATTAGCTGCAGAAAAGGATCCCAAAGAGGATGTATCTACCGCTAGGGCAGTAAAATAGAGTTTTAAATAGGGTACTAAATCTGCACTGAACGTATTGTAGAATTCGGTTGGGAGACCATCAGGCCCGGCGGCTCGACCCGAGGCTGTGCGTTTTAGGGCAGATTGGATCTCTGAAGTAGAGAAAGGTTCATCTAGCGCATCCCCTATCAGCTTCAGAAAGGGTCGGCCGCTGAATATCAGAAAACAAGCGCTCGAAGGTCTCAGAGGAAAAATCACATTCAGATTGATAGAGACGGGTATAGAAATCCCGAAAGAGTTCTGCAATATCGGAGTCTGTGGTCAGTATGCCCCCTCCCTGTGGGGCTCTGAGGGCCGCTACGCGTTTGGCTTCTTTTTGACCTTTCAAGGCGTTGGCTAAAAGTCGACCGGCTCGGTTGCTTTCACGGTAGTATGTCCCTCTTTGAAGCTCAATACTCTTAGAAGCTGCAGTTGAGAGGATTGCATTATATTGAAAACGGAGACGCTGTAAGCGAACTAAGATGCATGGATCAGTACGGGAAGTTAGAACTCGTTCGCCTGCTTTGATTTGTTGGTCTAGTATAAGGAGCTGTTGTTTGTGTTGTTTCCGCAGGCGAATTTGATAACTGGTGATCGTTGCACGAATGGCCGCTTTGAAACCCTCCCACCAAGCCCAATTTGCAGTATCCTGGGGTAAATTAAAAGAGAAGTAATCCTGTATGGCTGCACGAAGTTCTAACTGAAACTCTGGCTGAGTTAATAGGGCTCTATCAAAGAACCAGGCCCCCGAATTCCCTTGGGGTGCAGTAGTGTGTAACCGAAAAGAAATAGCGGCATGATCTGAGATATGTTGGGAGTGAATCTTTGCAGTGTCCACCTGAGGGACCAACAGTTTTGATATGAGAAAGAAATCTATACGAGACTGGGATTTATGAGGGGAAGAAAAGAAAGTAAAGTCAAGCTCATTGGGGTGTAGTAACCTCCAGAGATCGACCAAAGCAAGATCTTTGATCACGGAGGTAAGCGTGGTATGACTCTTGGGGGACCACTTGTCCTAGGCGGTTGTTTGTCAATCAGGGGATCAAGAACTAAATTGAAATCCCCCCCTATTATCAAGGAGGTATTAGCAGAGGCCTGTGCAACCTGAGCAATGGTAGCAAAAAAGGCAGGATCATCCACATTAGGAGCATAAAGGCATATACATGTAACTTCAAGGTTATCTATCTTAAGGTGAGCTCTGGACCATCTACCTGCTGTATCTGAACTAGTCGCAATAATAGTAGCATGCAGAGATTTCCTAACCAGTATGGCAACCCCACATTTCTTAGAAACGGCTGGAGAATAGGCGGCCACCATGTAAGGTTTAATATTGAGTTTAAGAGTTTCCTTCGAATTTAAATGCGTTTCTTGGAGGAAAATCAGATCCGCAGCTTCATGACTTAGATAGCTTAGGATTTTCTTCCGTTTTATCGGATTATTGATTCCTTTTACGTTCAATGATAAAATCTTACATGGTGCCATCGAACAGTAATAGACATTTTAGATATGCGCGCTGGAAAACATACAGCATAATCAGACACTGTACAAAAATGATATAATCACCGAGTCTGCGGACCTAATACACCCCATATTGAAAAGTATGTACCAAAGTAACTTAGAGAAGAAGCAAAACCCCTAATGAAAATGGCGACCATATGTCTGCGGGAGGAGGCCCTAGAGAGGAAGATAAAACATAAAAGTGAAAAAAAAAAAAAAAACACCAGAGTCCATAATTAACACTGTCTCTGATACTCATCGAGGCTACGATGGGTAGATGGAGTCGGGTCACAGATATCATCAAGATAAGGCAACAAACCGCCTTCGGCAGACTTTTGCTGAGCCGCGTCAAATCCAATATGGCAGGCACAGCGGACATGAGAATACTGGAAGGAATATTCTGGAAGTCAACGCATCAAATCGGCTTCTTTAGCATCCAAAAACTCCGCTAGTAGATCAGGGTCTTCAAATGTTCTTGTCTGATTGTGAAGCGTGACTCGGAGTTTGGCCGGGTACATCAGGCCATAGCGTGCTTGTAGTTGTTGAAGCCTCGGCCGGAATTCCAGAAAGCGCTTTCGGCGGTCGACCGTGGGTTTAGCCAAGTCAGGATAGAAGGAGACCTTGTGGCTCTCAAACTCCATATGGCCCTTTGCTCGGGAGGCACTGAGAATTTGCTCCACATGTTGATATCTCAAAAGTCGAAAGATGATAGGCCGCGGGGTCTTCCTGTTGAGCGTTATGTTTGTGGGTACACGATGAGCGCGATCGATCTCCAATTCTTTAGTAAAGGTGATTTGAAGCAAGGAAGGGAGGATTTTATATAAAAAACTCCTTCATGTCTCCCGATTCCGCTCCCTCCGGTATGCCCACGAGTCGTAGGTTGTTGCGGCGCGCGCTCTGTTATTGCCGTCCTCCACTTCTTTCTGCAAGGCCCGCACCTGACGTTCAACTTTGTCGAGTTTGGACAACCGGACCGCGTGGGAGTCTAATACGCTCTCCATTTTGTCCTGACGCGAAGAGAGTCCCTCTAGCCTGCCCTGTAACACACCAAGGTCTTCCCGCAGCGCTCGGAGTGCTTCACCGTTTGACTGCACGAGGTCCTTAACCCCTCTGATCTCCGCGAGGATTTCCTGCTGCATTTCGGGGCCCTCGCGCAAAGCCAGCCCCTTCTGCGGAGACGGTGGTTCAGTTTTGGAGCGCTTGCCGTGAGAAGCCGCTGGAGATCCAAATTCCAGGCGCGTAGGTTTGGTCCCCGCCATCTCACCAATGTGCCCCGGCAAGATCAGAGCAGAAATTCAAGTATGTCCGGTGTTAATTCAGGATTCTGAGTAGGCCTCTCGGGAGCCTCAGCGTTATGCGACCATCCCGCTGGACATCGGGCTCCGCCCCCCTCGTTACAAGCTTCTATATGTGGGGCGTGGGTAGCTCGAGCTTGTTTGCGATGGTCGCAGCACCTGCGCTCGGGGTCCGGTATGGACCAACAGGGGCTGTTGGACGTTACCCGCGTGGAGTCGGGATCGGCCTACTTGGCGGATCTGTGTTATGATTTAATACGCTCCCTAGCTAATAGCATGGCCTCCATGGTAGCAGCACGACGGTCCATCTGGTTGCGCAATTGGGCGGCCGACGGTTCTTCCAAGTCTCGCCTCAGTAAACTACCCTTTAAAGGCAGGTTGTTATTTGGTGAGGCTCTGGATAAGTTGGTGAAGGATCTCGGTGAGTCTAAGGGTGGTCGGCTTCCAGAGGATAAGCCTAAGCTTAATAGGTCGTCCACCTCAGCGCGCGGCCAGTTTCGGGATGCGCGCAGATTTCGTTCTTCCCGGCTGTGGACTTCGCAGCGCGGTCGTTTTGGAACCCGTCATCAAGGGTTTCGTGGTTTCAGAGGAGCGGGAAGGGACTTCTCCGGAGCCGCCTCTTCCTCGGCCTCTTCCTTTAATCGCAAGCCACAATGAAACGAGGCGGGCTCTAGAGGAAGACCCGGTCATCGGGGGTCGTTTGCGCGACTTTCTTCCTTCTTGGGCCCAAATTACGTCAGATCGGTGGGTGCTGCAGATTATAGAAGAAGGTTATGCCCTAGAGTTTGCGCACCCACTTCCGGATTCGTTTGTTCTGTCTCCCAGCAAGGGAGCTCAAAAGGCGCGGGACATCCGCGTGACCCTGGATCGGCTTCTCTCTCTGGGGGCCGTGGTTCCGGTCCAGCCCTTGGAGAGAGGCGCAGGTCGCTACTCCATCTATTTTGTGGTTCCCAAAAAGGGCGGTTCCCTTCGTCCGATCTTGGATCTCAAAGGCGTGAATCGCGCTCTGAGTACCGCACTTTCGCATGGAGACCCTGCGGTCAGTCATCGTAGCGGTGCGTCAAGGGGAATTTTTGACATCCCTCGATCTTACAGAGGCCTATTTACACATTCCCATCCGGCCCTCCCATCAACGGTTTCTCCGCTTTGCGCTCCCGTGGGGCCATTTTCAATTCCGGGCCATGCCGTTCGGACTCGCCACGGCTCCCCGCACCTTCACAAAGGTAATGGTTGTAGTCGCGGCGGCGCTGCGCAAGGAGGGCATCCTGGTCCATCCATATCTCGACGACTGGTTGATTCGAGCGAAGTCCAGTCGGGAGTGTGTGCAAGTCACGAGCAGGGTGGTGGATCTCCTTCGGTCCCTCGGATGGGTGGTGAACGAATGCAAGAGTTGTCTGTCTCCGTCACAGGATCTCGAGTATCTGGGAGTCCGCTTCGACACAGCAAGGGGCTTGGTGTGCCTTCCGGAGCGACGCGTGCTGGCGTTGCGGGCTCTGGTCCGTCTCTTCCGGGGGATGCCAGCTCCGTCGGCGTGGTGGTACCTGCGGCTCCTCGGCACGATGGCGGCGACCTTGGAGGTGGTGCCTTGGGCGCGCTTCCACATGCGTCCGCTGCAGAGTGCTCTTCTGCGACGTTGGTCCAACCAGTTCGACTCGCTGAACAAGAGATTGCCTTGCCCAAAGACGGTTCGCCGAACCCTCCGGTGGTGGCTCTCCGCCGAGAACCTGTCGCGAGGGATTCCCTTGGAGCCTCCTCTGTGGGTTCCGTTCACGACGGATGCGAGCTTAACCGGCTGGGGGGCTCACTGCGAGTCCCGCTTTGCTCAGGGGGAATGGTCTCCCCTGGAGGCCTCTTGGTCGATCAACCGTCTCGAATTGCGGGCAGTCCGGCTAGCCCTGGTGGACCTGGAGACCCTGGTTCTCGGACGGCCGGTGAGAGTCCTATCGGACAATGCGTCCACTGTAGCTTACATCAATCGCCAAGGGGGTACCGGCAGCGTGGCCCTGGAGGCAGAAGCGGCGGCCTTGTTCAACTGGGTGCAAACTCGCCTTCCAGCAATCTCGGCGGCTCACATTGCGGGCGTAGACAATGTCCAGGCCGATTTTCTCAGCAGAGTGCGGGTGGACCCCGGAGAATGGGAGCTAAACCCACAGGTTTACGCACAAATCGTCCGGCAGTGGGGTCCACCCATCATGGATCTCATGGCGACCTTTCAATCAGCCAAGACAGGGCGCTTCTTCAGCAGGCGAAGGGAGCGCATGTCCGAGGGGCTCGACGCTCTCATTCAGCCGTGGCCAACGTCCAGTCTTCTTTATGTCTTTCCTCCGTGGGCTCTGATCGGCCGGGTCGTACAACGTATCGAGAGCCACCGGGGTCGCGTGTTACTGGTGGCCCCGGATTGGCCCCAGAGGCCCTGGTATGCCGATCTGGTCCGGTTGAGCGACGGCGTTCCTTGGCTCCTGCCCGCTCTACCGGATCTTCTTCTTCAGGGTCCCTTGCGGATGCCCCAAGTGGATCGATTCTCGCTTACGGTTTGGCCATTGAGAGGGCTCGGCTGAAAAGGAAGGGCTACTCCCCCGCGGTGATTTCTACCCTTCTGCGGGCGAGGAAAACGTCCACTTCTCTTACTTACGTTCGGATTTGGAGGATTTTCGAAGACAGGTGCTCCCGGCGGGGAGTCCGGGCGGCGACGGTTTCCGTGCCCGTCGTTTTAAGTTTTCTTCAGGATGGTTTCGATAAGGGCCTTGCGGCTAGTTCCCTAAAAGTCCAGTTGGCGGCTATCTCGTGTTATTGCGGCAAGGTTTTGGGTCGTCTGCTCGGGGCTCATCCGGATGTACGCCGATTCCTTACGGCTGTTTTTCATTTGCGGCCCTCCTGCAGAGTTTTCGTTCCTCCTTGGGACTTGAATTTAGTTCTGAGGGCCCTGGTTCGTGAACCTTTTGAGCCCCTGCGCAGGGCGTCTCTGAAAGATCTCACGCTGAAGGCGGTTTTTCTTGTAGCCATCTGTTCGGCACGGCGCATTTCGGATCTGCAGGCATTGTCCTGTCGAGAGCCTTTCTTGTCTTTTTCCGCGGATCGGATCGTTCTCCGTCCGGTTCCTTCCTTTCTGCCAAAGGTGGTGTCTCCCTTTCACTTGAATCAGGCAGTGTTTCTTCCAGTGCTTTCTTCGCAATCTGTCGGGTCAACGGACAAAGGTCTTCTCCGGCTCGATGTGGGTCGTACGCTCCATCGTTATTTAAAGGTTACCGAGTCTTTTCGGAAATCTGACCGGCTTTTCGTGCTCTTCGGGGGTGCGCGTAAAGGGGAAGCGGCGGCTAAAGCCTCCATTGCTAGATGGCTCAAAGAGGCGATCGCGTCCGCGTATCTGTTGCAACAGCGGTCTATTCCGGAGGGTTTGAGGGCTCATTCCACTAGGGCTCAGGCGACCTCTTGGGCGGAGCATAGCCTGGTTCCGCCGGCGGATATCTGTAGGGCGGCCACTTGGTCGTCTCTGCATGCTTTCAGTAGACACTATCGCTTAGATGTGTCAGCGGCTCGGGATTCCTGTTTTGGTTCGGCGGTTCTGCGCGCCGGATGGCAAGGTCCCGCCCGGTCTTAACTGCTCTGTTACATCCCGATTGTGGAGGACTAAACTGGATTACCGAACAGGAAATGGAAATTACACTAACCTGGTAATTGTAGTTCCTGGAGGGTCCAGTTTAGTCCTCCTTCCCTCCCAACTATCTGCTAATGTGGTGCGGCGCGCCTTTCCGAACGGTTGATATTAAGACGGTTCCTCTTGCCGTTCGGTCCCTCTGTGGCAGCCGCGTTTTTTGCAGAGGCTCTTCCCGGTCTCGGGGGTTCAGGCAGCTCCTGAACTTCTGGTGGGGAGCGGTGTTTTGATTCCTGAGGCGTCGGTGCCGGCGCAATGCAGTGTTCTGACTTCCTCGTTTGGGGAGGGGGTTGGATATTCCTTGGGGGGGAACAAATTGTTCTTTAATTAGGTCATTTTGTATATTAATCTAATGTGTTGCTTCGTTAAGTATGCTTTGTTGCTAGTACACTGGGGACTTCTGGGAGCTCCGGCTGTATATATACTACAGAAGATTTGATTGGTCCAGTCTCCTGGCTGCAGGAGGAGGGGCACTACCCGATTGTGGAGGACTAAACTGGACCCTCCAGGAACTACAATTACCAGGTTAGTGTAATTTCCATTTCTTTTACTATTTTCTAATGTTTTTATTGTAAACCGCATTGATACATTGTTTAAGGGCGGTATATCAATTCTTTTAATAAGCCATAACATACATGGGTGATAAATATGAGGATAAAGAATCAGAATAATGATGTGTGGTTTACTTGAATGAGTTTTTTTATATACAGGAATAGGAATGTTTCAGGTAATCATAACTTTAGTTTTCGACAATTGTTCAGGATCATGATCCCAATGTTTTTCTGAGATAACAATATTATAGTGTTTACATAGATTCATATGAAGGAGACTTGCTTCCTTATTGTACCTTTCTATATGTACCTTTTCTTACATCAATATATATCCATTGATGAGATGCGGGACCGTTTCTAGTTCATTGCTAGCAAATCTGTATTTTTCTGTTTTACCACTTTTTTTTCCTGTGTTGGCTGTGTCTTGTCTGTAGTCAGCCAGCATCTGTTGCAATCATCAGTCTATCATCTTTCAGCTTAAATTGAATCTTCCCTAATAGGATTTTGATCTACTTGTGGTTTCTGAAGTAGCTCTCAGTATTTCCCACTATATTTGTGCTTTTGCTAGTTGTTTTCCCTTGACTGCTGGTCTGATTTTTCAGGTGTGTTCCTCTTGTTTTGCTAACTTTTTAGCTTTTTCGCTCAATGTACTGGTGGACTCTCTCACTCATTTTGCCCTTTTGTTCGCATGCTTGTCCAAGTTCAAGGATGGAGAAGTGGCTATTTTGCTTTTGTACGTCTGCACTTTTTGAATATTTGGGACTGTGCATAACAGAAGGCCTATGATAGTAGCTCTGCATGACTAATTTGTTTTTATAGGGCCAGTTCCTCTTTGAACTCTTGGAATGTATAGTGTCATAGATTACCCCATGGGCATGGAGAAGTTTTCTTGTTCTTACATTCAATTTTTTGATAGCTTGTGCCATATTCTGCATTGCTAAAACATTTTTTAGTACTAGTCTTTTGTATTATTCTTTGATCTTGTCTTTCAATAATTTATGATGGATTATTGAACCACATTCTATATTTAGATTATTTATATACTCTACTGCTCGTGCTGTTTATCACAAGTCTTCTGTCAGAGAGATTTTAAATTTGCCTTAGTTTTCCATGGAAGCCAGCGTTCAAATGTTTGTTATTTACATTCCTTGTGACCTCTGGCAAATTCATTTATCTCCTATTGCCAAAGGCACCCATTTAGATTGCTAGCTCTTTGTGTCAGAACTATATTGTATCTGAACACTTATTACCACTGAATAGAATTATATATTTCCAGTAGCACTATAAAATATTATGAGTGTCTCTAGGATTAGGGCTAAATCTATAGCGAAATGGTTAGGTTTTAACATAGTAAATTATGGAAGATAAAGACCAGTATGGTCCATCTAGTCTGCCCAGTAAGATAGCAAGAGTAGGTGCACCTGCCGCTCCATGCAGGCCACCCCTCCCCATATCATGTTCAGAAATTAGTTAAGTTTATTTTGATTTTATCCTGTTGCTGTAAAGGGATCCACTGTGTCTGTCCCATGCCATTTTGAATTCTGTCACTGTATTTTCCCCCACCACTTCCATCGGGAGGGCATTCCAAGCATCCACCACCCTTTCAGTGAAAAAGTATTTCCTGACATTGCCTTTCAATTTACCCCCTTGCAGCTTCATGTTATGCCCTCTAGTTTTACAGCTTCCCCGTCTTTGGAAGAGGTTTGTTCATTATTTCTCTTTAGTGGTGACAAGGAATCTCTCCAAAATATTCCCTTCTGGATCCTATTAGGGACAAGAAGCTGTCCTTCATAATTCAAGTAGCATATAGTTTGCTAGATTTTCATGGTAAACGTGATGCAGTGGTTCAATCCAGGGTTCATGCTGTACATTTGAAGGCAATTATCCAAGAGTGTGGGATGCTATCAAAAGCTTTCTTATAATTAAACCAAACTATCCTGAGGGTTCCATTTTTCTTAGAACTAGTCAAAATATCTTTATTCATTGTCAACTGATTCCATATGCTCCTCTCTTGCTTTTTCTTTTCTAGTGCTATAATATATTATATTATAATCTCTGTGATCATATATTCCCTCTGCATTTATTGCTGTGAACTACTCACCTGTAGTTTATTACAAGTTATGCGATGTTATATCTCCAGGAGCAAGCAGGAATGACTCTTCACATATGGGTATCGTCAGTACCGACGGAGCCTGCGCGGGAACGCTCCCCAGCGTCTAAAAGGAAAGCTTTTGGGAGCATCTCACAGCACCTGCGCGCTGCCTTCCCGCCTTTCTTAACCGCCTCTCTCCAGTTCTTCTTTTCTGCGGAGCCAGCAGGTCGTGTTCCTGTCACCGCTGAAGAATTTCTTTATTTTATTTTATTTCTTTGGTCGCGCGTCTGCCTTCTCAGCGCGGGACCGGTACCGCGGGTCTTTTCTTTCTTTATTCTAAAAAAAAAAAAAAAATACTGTTTTTTCTCACTTCAGTGCATTTTCTTCTTGGCCTTAGGCCTAGAACTTTTTTCTCATGGAAAAGCCCGCTTCTGGGTTTAAAAAATGCACGAAGTGCAGCGGCACTATTTCTGTCACAGACACCCATGACTGGTGTCTAAAATGTTTAGGTCCTGACCATTCCATTGCAGATTGTGAGTCCTGCTCCATAATGTCTAAAAGAGGTCTTCAGAACCGAGCAGCTAAGCTCAGTACCCTGTTTCCCTCGGATGCGGCTTCGGTTGCATCGACGTCTTCCAGGGCTGCTGCTTCCTCACATGGATCTCAGGTAACCAAACTTAAATCCAGCCGGTCCCCGAAGGGTAGATCTCCCTCCAGGTATCGAGATGCCTCCGGGCTTGCCCTCGAGGAATCCGCACCGGCAAAATTACCCCGGCGGGAGGCTCCGGCTTCGAAAGCTTTATCTATGGGGTCACAGGTTGACATCGATAGCTCAGCCTCGACCTGTTGCCATGTTCTGGGGTACCGGTGGTTTCCACTGGTACCGACATCCAGACATTGGTTGCGTCAATGGATCAGAATATTCTGACCATGCAGCGTGCCATAACGGCATTCATACAAGCTGCGACGCCATCGGTACCGCAACAAACTCCGTTGCCGGTACCGGTACCGACATTGGTTCCGGTACCTGTACCGATTGCATCGACATCCGCATCGGGGTCGACTGCAGCGGTACACTGTTCGGTGATGCCCATCGGTACCGATCCAATACCGATCACTCCCGATGTTGATACCACCCGGTATGCGTATCGGGCTCTGCAGGAGCATCCAGACAGGCGATACTTTGATTCCTCTGAAGACTCTGATGAATCAGAGGTTTCTGTTGAAGCATCGGTAATTCATCCTCAGGAGCCCTCTTCTCCAAAAAGGAGAATGTCTCCTCCAGAAAATTTGTCTTTCCAAGACTTCATCTGGGAAGTGGCCAAGGGTCTTTCCATCTCAGTGGCCTCTGAGATAGAGCCTAGAGCAAAGAAATTGGATATTTTACAATATCCTAAGGCTCCTAAAAAGGCAGCCACTTTACCAATACATGAGATTCTTTATGATCACATGTTGGGCATATGGGAGACTCCTCTCACCACTTCCCCTCATTCTCGCAGGTTGGACACCATGTATCGTGTTCCTCCTTGTCCTGGTTTTCATAAGACTCAACTCCCTCACCACTCCATTGTGGTGGAGTCTGCTATGAAGAAGATAAAGAGTACAAAAAGGCACTCTTCTGCTCCTCCAGGTAGAGAATGCAGAACCTTAGATGCCTTTGGAAGGAGAATTTTCCAGGCCAGTATGCTTGTTGCCAGAATCAACTCCTATAGTCTCTATATGGGAATGTTTCTAAAAGAAGTTACAGATCACCTGCAAACTTTATCTCCTTTTATTGCAGAAGATAAAAGGGAAGAGTTCCTCACCTGGCTCAAACATGCCCAGGATATTTCCAAGTTTTCCAACCGTGCAGCCTTTGACTCTTTTGAAGGTGCCAGCAGAGCTTCGGCCATTGCCATAGGTGCACGCAGAGTTGCTTGGTTACAAGCTTCTGATTTGGAACCTTGGGTCCAAGATGGCCTAGGAAACCTTCCTTGTACAGGTGAAGATCTTTTTGGCAAAGATTGGCAAGCAAAGGCCACACAAATGGATGCTGAAAATTCTGCTTTAGATAGACTTTCGAAGTCTACTTCTGCTCCTTTTAAGAAAAGGTTGTTCAAAAAAGGATTTTTTCCCAAAAAAGGGAAATATTATTCTGCTTATGGTCAGCAGTCATCTACTGCAGGTCGTTTTGCCTCAAAGAGACAACAACAACCAAAACAGGCCAAGCCTAAGACTGCTAGGACTGCTATGGCCCAACAGCCTCAACCTCCTCAGGACCTTTGACTTACCACTAGAGAGCTTAGCCTTTCTGGCTCTAGAACATCCAGAGCCTCTCACCATTCCAGGAAGGTTGGTTTACTTTGCTCCCAGATGGGAACAAATCACAGCAGAGCAGTGGACCCTCCATCATAAGGGAGGGGTACAAGCTCCATTTCTTAAACCTTCCTCCTCACACCATGGTGAGATAGTTCAATTCTCAGACATCTCTCCTCGACCTTTTGGGTAAGGAGATCACTACCCTTCTTGCCCAAGGGGCAATAGAAGAAGTACCCCTTCTTCAACAGGGCTCAGGGTTCTACTCCCCCTATTTTCTTATTCCAAAGAAAACAGGGGGCCACAGACCCATATTAGATCTCAGAGAATTGAACAAATTTCTATGCAAGGAGAAATTCAAGATGATTTCTCTCGGTACTCTCCTTCCATACCTTCAGAGTCAGGATTGGCTTTGCTCTCTAGACCTCAAGGATGTCCTCATCCATCCAACACACAGAAGGTTCCTTCGGTTCCTTTATCAGGGAAAGCACTACCAATACAGAGTGCTTCCTTTTGGTCTGGCCTCTGCACCAAGGTCTTCACAAAATGCATGGTAGTAGTAGCAGCATTTCTACGCACCCTAGGGATATTCGTATTCCCATATCTGAACGACTGGCTCATCCGAGCTCCATCCCAGTCAGAGGCCCAGACTTCTCTAACCTGCACAAGGCGTATCCTTCAATATCTGGGACTTGTAATAAACATTCCAAAATCCCATCTCACCCCCACTCAGTCTCTAGAGTTCATAGGGGCCTTGCTGGATACCACAACTGCAAGGGCCTATCTTCACCAGGCCCGTTGCATACGTTTGGTGCAGTTAGCCTCACAAATTCAGTTAAAACCCCTTTTAACTGCTCGAGAGATGTTACAACTGTTAGGCCACATGGCATCCACTGTGCATGTGGTTCCTTACGCTCGCCTTCACATGAGGGCAGCTCAGTGGACTCTATCCACCCAATGGACCCAGGCATCAGGTTGCCTGTCAGACAAAATAGCAACCTCCAGTCGCCTCTTTTGGTCCCTCCAGTGGTGGAAGTCCACTCAAAATCTGTTGCTCGGGTCCCCCTTTCAACAGGTGTTACCTCAAGCAACCCTTACAACAGATGCCTCTCCAAGGGGTTGGGGAGCTCATCTTCAAGATCTCTCCACCCAAGGCATCTGGTCTCTAGAAGAGACATCTCTACATATCAATCTCTTAGAGCTCAGAGCAATTTTTCTAGCTCTGTTTTCCACACCCTGCTCAGCTACAAGACCGTCCTCATCCACACGGACAACCAAGTAGCCATGTTCTACGTGAACAAGCAGGGTGGGACTGGCTCTCTGTCGCTTTGCAACGAAGCTCTGAGATTGTGGGCCTTCGCCAGAGAGCTTCAAATTCATCTCATGGCAGTGTATCTTCCAGGGGTTCAAAACTCTTGGGCAGACAGACTCAGTCGAGTTCTGCTTCCACACGAATGGTCCCTCCATGGGGACCAGATAACCAGGATCTTCCGAATTTGGGGAACACCGGACATAGACCTGTTTGCAAGTCCGTGGAATGGCAAACTTCCCTGGTTCTGTTCCAGGATTCCGTGTCAGGGAGTTCAGGCCAGGGATGCCTTCCTCCTTCATTGGGAGCAAGACTTCCTCTATGCCTTTCCACCCATTCCCCTAATTCCCAAGACACTGTTCAAACTTCAGATAGACAAGGGGTCTATGATCCTCATAGCACCACATTGGCCACGCCAAGTGTGGTACCCTCTACTTCTGCATTTCTCCCAAGCTCCCTCCCTGGACTTGGGATCTGCTCCAGACTTCCTGTCCCAGGAGGAGGGAACGTTGTGGCACCCAAATCCCCAGTCTCTTCATCTCAGAGCCTGGTTGCTGAAGGCCTAGACCTTCACGATTTGCATCTTTCTCAGCAAGTGAAGGATATCTTTCATGCTTCCAGAAAGCCTTCCACTAGACATTCCTATGCTTTTAAATGGAAAAGGTTTACCATTTGGTGTGCAGAGAAGGGTCTTAACCCTCTTGCAATACCTCTGAATTCTTTACTAGAGTATTTGCTGCATTTATCCCATGCAGGCCTTAAAACGAATTCAGTAAGAGTCCATTTGAGTGCTATTGCAGCATCCCTTAAACCTCTCAACGGACAGCCTATTTCCTCTCATCCTCTTTTATAGCAAGATTCATGAGAGGCCTTCTTTTGACTAAACCTCCCATCAGGCCACCTCCAGTGGCATGGGACTTGAATCTGGTTCTTGGCAAGCTTATGCAGCCACCTTTTGAACCTTTAGCCACTACCTCCTTGAAATTTCTTTCCTGGAAGGTTATTTTTCTCATTGCAGTCACTTCAGCTCGCCGCATCAGTGAGCTGCAAGCCTTGGTGGCTAATCCTCCTTATACAAGGTTCCATCATGACAAGGTAGTCCTCAGGACTAATCCACACTTTATGCCTAAAGTGGTCTCACCTTTTCATCTGAACCAGGAGGTTTATCTACCTGTCTTTTTTCCAGGACCTCATGCATTTAGTGCGGAGAGGAATCTTCATACCCTGGATTGTAAAAGAGCTCTTGCTTTTTACTTACAAAGGACACAGCAACATAGAAAGTCTTCTCAACTCTTTGTTGCTTTTGATCCTTCTCATTTAGGACTTCCAGTCTCTAAGAGAACTCTGTCCAATTGGATTGCTCAGTGTATTTCTTTCGCCTACCAGAGTAAGAACCTTTCTCTGGAGGGCCATGTCACAGCTCACAATGTGAGGGCCATGGCAGCCTCTATGGCTCATCTAAATTCTGTGTCCATCGACTAGATCGGTTGAGCGGCCACCTGGGCCTCGGTCCATACCTTCACAGCCCATTACTGCTTGGACAAGGACTCCCGCCGGGATGCCTTGTTTGGTCAGGCTGTTCTCAAACACCTGTTCCATACCTAACCAACTCCTACCCTCCATCCCTGGCTGGATGCCTGAGATTCATGGGTGAAGGTAGAGCCCTTCCCAGGGACTCACAACCTGGGTGTTCTCCCAGGCATCTCTAGCTGGGGAGTCCCCATATGTGAAGACTCATTCCTGCTTGTTCCTGGAGATAGCACAGTTACTTACCTGTAACAGGTGATCTCTGGGAACAGCAGGAATAAGTCTTCACAACCCACCCACCTCCCCTAGGAGTTGTATCTCTTTCTTTCCTTTCCTCACTCTCTCTTTGTCTCAGCTTTAAAACTCGAACTGGAGAGAGGCGGTTAGGAAAGATGGGAAGGCAGCGTGCAGGCGCTGTGGGATGCTCCCAAAAGCTTGCCTTTTGGACGCTGGGGAGCGTTCCCACGCAGGCTCCTTCGGTACCGACGATACCCATATGTGAAGACTTATTCCTGCTGTTCCCAGAGATCACCTGTTACAGGTAAGTAACTGTGCTTTATAGCTCGTTTTTAAAGGAGAAATGTTTTTACTGTCATAAATCATTGTAGTGTGGTCTGAAGAGTTGATTTTTGCAGTTTGTCAAATCTTGGTGGAGGAATATTTTGTGTTTCAGCCCGAAGTTGGGTACTGCATCAGAGCCAGGTCTTTTCTGCTTTGGGGATCTTCTCGAACTAGTTTTCAGTTCTTTAGCTATTACTTCAGGCTGTTCTCTAATTTTGATGATTTCCTTTTCTGTTACCTATGCTGCTTTCTTGATGTGTCTTGCAGGAGTCTCATTTAAGATTCTTCAGAACTTTGCTTTCTCAGCGTTGATCCATGGAGCTTTTACTGTACTATTAGTTTTGCCCAGTTCCCTACAGGATTGCCGTTGGTTTTGCTTAAATTTATTTGGGTATTTCTCCTTTCTGTTTTCTTCATATTAGAGCTTTTGTACTTCTGTTGTTTAAGGTTATTTTCTGTTAATGCAGAATGTTTCATTTTGAGATTTTAAATTTTTCTCATTATTTTAGACAGCCTCAATCCATAAAGGTTCTCATCTGTCAATGACACTTTCACACCCAATGATTTTCCTTTTTCAATATATTTTTTTCCAGGAGGATGAGTTATCTTTCTCCTTTTCTTCTGGCCTTTTATCCTCATTGGTTGTAAACTCTTTGGTAATTTGCATTGCATGGTCCTGTCAGATTTGTTTCCAAGATATCAATGGATGGTCCCTTTATGTAGGGTTAAGGCCTTATTCATTTTACACAAAGTATCAAGTCACGGGAGTCAGAACGAGGTAGGCCAAAAAGGCCCTGGTCCTACCAAAATTTCCCTGCCGATCATGGCAGAGAGAAGGTCATGTCTGCAATCATGGCAGTGACTCCTATCTGCCCACTGGTGATCAGATCCCTGTGGGCAGAGCAGGAGAGGAAGGCCACAGTCACAACTTTGATGGCAATGCTGGTTGTCCACCCATGGGGATCCCATCTCCTGTGGACAGAAGACTATTGCGGCCTCAACTAGTTGCCTGCGGGGGTTAGGGTCCCCCTTAAACAGTTGTTCCACTGCCTCTGTGTCAAGTTCAGCATGGGTGTCCTTTCACTTTTGTGTAACCCAGTATGGGCATCCAATTCCTTATAGGAGTTCAACTGCCAGCTCCTCCATCTTCAGGTCTTATGCCTGCCTTTTCTCTTCGTTTAACTTTTTAGCCTGAGCTACCTTACATTTGCCCTTTTGTATTTCTGGATCACCTCTTAATCTCTTTGTTTGTCTTCCTTCCAGTACTCCTTTCCGGGCCTCCCCTCCTCCTCTGACTCTGCACCAGCCTTTTCTCTGGTCCTCCTTTCCAGAGCCATTCTTCTGGTGGTCCTTTCTGAGGCTCCTTTTTTCTTTATTTTCATCCACCTTTTTCTGGTGCTCTCACTAAGTTTTCTTACTGAGATTTGGTTTCTATTTTATTCAGTGGGGTCACCATGTGAAAGTACTCATCAAGGTTTAATGAGAGCAATTTATATGTTCCTCCTCAGAGATGTGCAGCTATTCGACTTTATTGCTGAATTTTAAGACGTCCTCAGTTGACCCCTGCTTTACCTATATTTCTTTTGCAATGTTGCATTTTTAGAAATATGGTATTATATTTTTATTATGTGATTCTGTCGAATGTCTTATGTATTACTGTTTCATGCCAGGAGCACTAGATTGGTTAATATGATGGGATATAAATCTAAGCTAAATGAAGAAATGAAAGTAGAATGTTTTCTTTGTGCCATAATAGTTAACTATTGACATATGCCAGACAAGGTTCAGAAACATTAGGAAGGTGGCAGATGATGCTAGGTGGAGGGTAGTGTTAGTAACATGGTTTGAGGGTAGCATTCCATTTGAAATGAGAGCATTCTTTCTCTGCAGATTAAATTAATATCACAATAGATGCATATTGTACTTTGCTATCACAGTTCTGCCTTTGTCTAGCACAAAAGTGTCTCTTCTCTCTTCCTCCTACACACATCTTCACCCGCTAAAATCTGGTTAAAATAGTAATTAAGAAATTTCAGAAGCATAGTTATCATGAGATTATTCTGTTTCTGGGGAATGAGGTGTTCTGATAGTCTTTCTGCTACTTTCTAATGTGTAGAGATGTGATTAGTTCATGAAAATTTAATTGTACATTAGTGCCTAAATAGAAATGAACAGTTCTGCATATCACACGCAGACAGTTCATTTGCTAATGATAGTAGTGCGGGAAGATTCCTTTTGATTCTGTTAAGAATGCCATTCGGCCTTTCTCTTGGGGTGTGTTGTCCCCTAACAGCTACTGCAATTCCTTATTGGCTATATTTTGTTATACAAACTGGCAGTGGTGCAGTTCAAATTGCTGTGAATAGCCTCCAGATGCACAGTGTTCAGTCAAGATAGAACATCTTGTCCTTTTTTAACCAAAGACAATTGCTGCCTATGAGAATTGCTTTGGAACTTTTGAGCAAGTATATACAATGATATAAAATTGTGCATAGATGTGCCCATTTAAATTATTGTGTGCTGAATGAATATTCATAAGTTTTTAACCAGGTTAGGTGTTCAAGGCAAGAGTGTTTGAGTGATCTAGAAAAGAGACTTTCATGTTTGTTTGTTTTTTTATAAATATTCATTTTAAAATTGTGTGCATACAAAATAAATCTTCTATGTACTTTTTATAAAATATGTTTAACTGTGAATTTGTTTGTTTCTATTGTAAGTGGCATAAGAACTTGCAGCTCATTGGTTACCATAGACATTCTAGTTTTCTGAATTGTAGGGTTGTATCAATTGCATGTCCCCCCCCCCCTTTTATTTATTTTTATTTATTTTGAAAGAAAAAAAATGAAGGCCCTTGGGAGCAAATGTAAAAACAGATTCTCATTTTAGCTACATCCCTGCCCGTATTTATTATGTAGAGGGAGCATTGATGCTTTATGGGGCTGTTAAAATTTAAAAAAAAAAAATCATACCAAAAAAGGGGCTGTTAGATAGTAAAATGCTCTCAATGCATTATGGGGCTATATTTTTGTTTGACTTTACATGGAAATTTGCACCATAATGTGCATATCTGTCTGCCTCATATGCATAGATGCCCTGCTTTGTTTGCGAGTAGGAAGTGGAATATTTCCACCTCAGATGGGCATTGGTTAACTTTCTCCCCTTCTCCCCCCCCCCCCCTCAGCTCTCTATCACTCTATTGACCTCTGTCCCCTCCTTCCAGACCTGCCACCACCAACTTCAATCTTTCTTTCACCTGTTTATTCATATCTGTAGCAGGGTAATAAAATAAAATAATTTCAAACATTTAGTTTGCTTTGTTAATTTTTATTTATTTTTTTGTTTAGATTCATTTTCATTTCTCACATCCTTCCTTATTAATTTTTTCTTTTCCTGCATTTTCTCGCCTCTTTAATTTCTATTTTTTCTTTTGTTATCCATTCTATTCTTTCAGTTTTTCCTTTAGATTTTACGTTGTTTACCCTGTCATCTTGTTTTTGCTTCTTGTAGGTTTAATTTTTTGTTTTCATTTGTTTCCTTGTGTTTCCCTTTATCCCACTTATTCTCTTCCATTCTTCCGTCTCCCTTTCTGCTGTCACACACATCCCTTGTTCCTCGCCTCCCCACACATTTTTCCTCTTCACCTTTCTGTAATTCCATCATCCTTCACCTCTTTGCCCATCTCTTCCTCCATCCCTCCTCCTTGCTTCTCCTCTACACCACCCTCTCCCTCTTTCCTTCTCTTTACTTCTGCAGCTTCCTATTAAGCTCCCCTTCCCACCCTTCTTCGAGCTCTTTTTCTTCTCCTCCCATTTATTTTCCTTTATCCCCATCCTTTCCTCTTAACTCATTCCCATATTTCACCTTTTCCCTTCCTAGCATATTCTTCATTTCTATCCGCTGCTGTCTCCTCCTTCCCCACATGGTGATCCAGCATCTGACCTCCTTACTCACCCCTTCGGTTCTTGCCCCACCTCTTGTGCTCTGTCCCCTCCCCTCAAATATTTCTGACTTAGCAGCATGAGCACTAAAAAGAAAAACAAACTGCCATGGAGCCTTGCATACAAAAAGGCTGCAAGTTTCCTGGGGTAGCAGGAAGTGTGTGTGCTGGAGGGCTGAGACCAGCAGAGACTTGTAGCCTGTGTGAATGTGAGGCTGTATGGCAAGTTTGTTTTTCTTTTTAGTGCTGATGCTGCCAAGACAGTAAAATCTGAGTGTAGGGGACAGACATGGGGAGGGGCAGATTGTAGACCATGTGGGGGATAAGGAAGGAGGCATTCTATCCTACAGCATTTTGAAGGGAAGCAGTGCTTTCTACCCCTCAAACTGCACCCATGGTTAACCTCAAATCTTAGGAGGTTGTTTAAATAGTAAAACAAATTCAACTAGCGTGAGTGAAAAACAGCATGGGCATATTTTAGACAAATTTTGTGAATATTTTCAGTTGTCAAACTGTTGCTGGGTCCCTTTTTTATTTTTGTATAGGGAAAGATGATCATTTTTGGGAAGAGGCATCTAATTTAGTAATAAGATAAAAAGCAAACTAAAAAAAATATTTTGAGAGGAATATGTTTTGCGGCTGTGTATTTAAATAGAGCCAGAAACCTGAAAGAAAACCAGTTTAAGTACCAAGATCAGCGTGTTGCTGATATGTGTTTGTTTTTTGCAGAATTCTTGATCTAGACTTGGTTGTAAGGGATGGAGATGGCAATATCCTAGATCCAGAACAAACCAGCACAATTAGTCTGTTCAGAGCACATGAAATAGCTTCCAAACAAGTTGAGGAAAGAATACAGGAAGAAAAGGTAAGACAAATCACTAGAGGAGAGGGGGCATTCTGTGGTTATTTACTAAAAGCACATGCTAACACTAGTGTGTTTAATTTAAATACTACAAGAAATAGTTAAGATCATTAGGCAAGCTACTGTATGATGTCTGAACATTTTAAAGTGCAGTCCGTTTCAGAAATCAAATATTTAATTTTATATATTTTTGAACTCTGAAGTTATGCATTTTGGAGTTTTCAAGTATGGCTGTCGATAACTGAGAATGCTAGATAAACTACAATGAATTGTGGTTCTGCTGTCATACTGAGTGAAGTTAAGATTTTATATCTGGCTTTCACTATTTTTCTTTGTTACAGTCTCAAAAGCAGAACATTGATATCAACAGACAAGCTAAGTTTGCTGCTACACCTTCATTTGCCTTATTTGTTAACCTTAAAAATGTAGTCTGTAAAATAGGCGAAGATGCTGAAGTACTTATGTCTTTATATGATCCTGTGGAATCAAAGTTCATCAGGTGGGTAACTTTCACTGTATTCTACGTCAGTTCTTGCTTGTGTATGAAAATCCCGTATTAGCCACCTCTTGCATTTCCAAGGTGGTTAAAACTTTTTGTCTAGTGGGGGAATTGAGGAGCTTGTTTGCTGAGATGTGGTAAGGTTTTGTACCTAAGGCACATTTTAACGGTCAATGTTAAGGCGCGTAATAGACAAAAAGCCTTAATGTTTAGGGGCATTCTAGCACTTTGGAAAAGGCAACATGCCACTAAGAGAGGGCAGATGTTTCTACAATGTGCTATCATGGCAAGTAATTTGGGATGCAGTTGGCTACTGGTAATTTGCATTAGTTTGAAATGACGTGAAATTTCAATGGCATTCCTCTTGTCGGTAACTTGAAATAACAGGAAAGTCCCGAAACTTTGTATTTTTCCTGAGTCAGTGTCACATACTATTGCTTAAATAGCACACACTATTGGCAACATTGCTTCTGGGGAAAAAAAGAATCCCACCCCAAATAAAATGAAAAACAATAGTAATGACATGGGAAATTAAACAAGATGAAACTTTTTGGCTTGCACACCACCATTTAGCTAAACTTGGAAGTAAAGATTAATTAAAAAGACAGTAACAATTCAAATATGGATAGTGCTGATTTTCGACTGACTGATTTCTAGCATTCCATTTCTAAGTAAATTTAAAAAAAAAAGCTTGTTTGTATTCAGTTCAGTTAATATATTGAGGGACATAAATGTTTAGATCTTCAGCAACATTTTTGTGCTGGGCATAGCCCTAAGATTATTAACTTCTTTTTAAAATGAGGTTATGAGAGGTCTGGAATGTAAAGATACTGCTTATTTGTTTTTATTGATGTTTCTGCTGCTTTTGATTCCATAGTACCGCAAATAATTGAGCAGTTAGTGAAAATTGGAACAGCTTCAAAACACCTGAAATACCAATTTTTTCTTTTTTATTTATTTTATTTAGCAAGCATTTGTATACCGCTCCTTCCAGCGATCAGAAGCGGGTATGATTACATAGAAAAAGCTGTCAAATCAAAACAGGAAATTTATGGTGTCTCCAGGAACAAGCAGGAATGAGTCTTCACATATGGGTACGTCGGTACCGACGGAGCCTGCATGGGAATGCTCCCCAGCATCCAATCAGAAAGCTTTTGGGAGCATCCATCGCGCCTGCGCGCTGACTTCCCGCCTTTCCCACTGCCTCTCCTCAGTTTTCGTTTTTCCGCGGAGCCGACAGGACGTCCTCCTGTCACCGCAGAAACCTTTCTCTTTAAAATTCTTATTTCTTGTTTTCTTGTGGTCGCGGCTGTTCTTCCCGCCGATACCGGTACCGCCGGTGCTTTATTCTTTTCTTTTCTAAACTTAGAAACATTTTTTCTCCTCAGTTTTTTGTCTTAACTTTTGGGCCTACCAGGCCTCTCCAACATGGAGCCTTCTTCTCCTAAGAAGTGCCTTCATTGTGGAAACATAGTTTTCTTTTTAGACTCCAAGGCTTGGTGTCTAACCTGTTTGGGTCCTGACCCTTTTTCCCCTGAACCATCAGGCTGTACTATTGGCAGAAGACCTTCCCTTTTTCGAGTTTCCCTCGATGCCGTTTTTCCTCCTGAGGTGAGGACACCGTTTTTTTCTTCTCTCCAGGATCAGGTAACCCACAAACAGTCTGTTAAGACTAGCCAATTCTTGAAGGGTAAGTCTCATGCACAGCATGATGACGGCTCCGGCCTTGCCCTCAAGATCCCATTGGCAATAAAACCCCGGCGGGAGTCTTCGGGCTCCAAAGCATTCACGGGGTTTCAGGTTGTTCCTGGGGCTCACCCCTCACAGAACATACCTGAGCCATGCCAAGGGGTGGTATCCACTTCGAGCGGTACCGATAACCCGGCACCGGTGTCGAGTGCTGCACTCTTCACCAGGGATCGTCATCTGGTGTCCTCGGTACCTTCGGGGCCGATCGATGCGACCCAGATTGGCTTTCCTGTATCTCCGCCATGCTCGGGGTTGGTATCGGCTTCGAGCGGTACCGATACCCCGGCATCGGCATCGGTGTCGAGTATTCCTCTCTTCACCAGAAATTGTCATCAGACATCCTCGGTACCTTCGGTACCGATCGATACCACCACTGATGTCGGTACCTTCTAGGCATGCATCGATAGACCTGCTCCCCTCGATGCCCAGTCTGGAATCGCTATCCAGTCTAGATGACTTGGTACTGACGCGTTTGGGAACCGACCCATATCGTTCCCGATTATGCAGTACCGAGGATATTTACCAAGCCTCTCGGGTTACCTCCGTACTGCTTTAGCAGCCTCCGATACCTGCTTCGATGGCATTACCGTGTCCGATGCCGCTATCGGTATCGATGCCGATTCCTGCAGTTCCATCGGTGCCATCGATCCTTTCTATGCCTAGCTTGGAATCTATACCGGGAACCGATGATGCAGTACTAACTGCCTCGAATCAGAATTGTCAGTATCGTTCTCCATCTAGCAGGATTCTTTTTCTGCACCAGTCCAGTATGTCTTCTGGTGCTCAAGCTGCTGCTTCAACCTCAGCCTACCCAGGAATAGTTCCTATTGGAGATCCTTCTTTTCAGAAATTTCTCCTTGACATGGCAACCTTTCTTGCCATTCCTATTCCTGGCTCTACTCTTAACCAAGATCCTGCAGAAAAGGAAAATATAATGCTTCCTTTACATCATGCTTTGCAGGACCTTCTTCGGAGGATTTGGGAATCACCTTTAAGGGTTCCTTCGCCTTCTACAGCCATGGATGTTCTGTATCAGGTGCCTCCCTCTCCGGGCTTTCAGAAAAACCAACTTCCACATCATTCCCTTGTAGTGGAATCAGCAATGAGGAAGGTAAGAAGCAAGAAGAAGCATTCTTCTTATCCGCCAGGTCATGCATCTAAAGCACTTGATGCCTTTGGACGTCAAACCTTCCAAACTTCTATGCTGGCTTCAAGAATTATTTCATATTTTTTATATGAGTCTGACACTTCAGGAGGTCACAGAGAAATTTATCTCTTTTGTCCCCTTTTTTGTCAGAGCCTAAGGCCACTGACTATTCCTTGCTTCTTAATCATAGCAGGAATATCTCTTGGTTTCTTTCTCGTGCTTCTCTAGACTCTTTTGAGTCTGTTAGCAGATCCTCTGCTATTGCCATTGGCACACGTCGTAAAGGCTGGCTGCAAGCTTCAGACTTGAGCAGATGAGCACAACATACACTGGGAAATTCTCCTTGTACTGGAGAAAATCTCTTCAATAGAGAGGTTTTACGTCAGGTTGCTCATTGCTCCACTGACTTCCCTGGTTCTGGAAACCATCCTAAGCCTTCTTTTTCCCCAGGACGTAGGAAATGTCCTACCAAACCTTCTTTCCCTAAGAAAAGAAGGTTTCACCCTTCTCCTGCCCATCCTCCAGATGTACCCAAGCAAGGGACATCTCATCCTAGTCTGAAGTCTCCAGACTCTAACCAGTCTAATCATAACCAGCAACCATAGGTTTCTGTATGTTGCAATCTACAGTTAACTTCTTCTTAGCAGAAGTTTATTCTTCAAACACTACACTGTTTTTTTCTTTTTCAGTATGCTAAGCTGTTAGGATTCTTTTGTCCATGGGTTACAGAATTCTCCCCTTCTTACTACTTCGAAGGGAGGTTACAACTATCCCATGATAGTTTCTGTCCCCACATGGACATCTTTTCCTTCAGCTGACTTACCATATGGTAAGTCACCTTCCAACCCCCTCTCTTCCAGGGTTTTTCCCCTGCTTGAGTTGGTACCATACTGAAACACTTCTCTTTCTTTACAGTGTAGACTTTGTTATCCTTCAATGCATGCTCTGAACAACTCATCAGACAGGGACGGGAATATCTCCGCTCCCTTTGTCTGTTTTCTCTCTGTTTTTATACAGGAGAATCCCCTCTGCTGTTTTTGTTCAGTTGCTGTGCATGCAGGAGTTCCAGTGATTACTTTAATGCTCATTGCAAGCTACTTTCAACTATCTTGCATAATACTACTCACTGCAGGTTATCTTCTTCTAGCCATATCCTTTCCTAGGATGTGGCAACACACCTGACTTCAGTCAGTTTTATCTCATAATTCTCCTGCACAATGCTCTCTGCAATCTTCAGAGAAGCTTTCTACTATGGGCCCTTGCTACAGAGCATTGAACTTTGTCTCTGAGGGTTTTTTCCATATAGTAGAAAAAGCTTATATAATCATTCCATGACTATATGGGTTCTTTATACCCTCTTGTCTCCTGTTGTGATACAGAAGACAAGCTTTTTCTGCGTGAATGTCCAAGGAGTTCCCAATCTTGCAGGAATCTACCCCTTTTTTCCTTACAGCTTGGCATTATGCTTTTCTGCTCCACTTGGACTACGCATACTCTTTTAGTGTACATGATACCCCTGTGTCCCTTGGCTGGGTCATCCTGGTGTCTTAGTCTATGCGTCTTTTTTTTTTTGTCCTTTGGACATGTCAGAGTCCTAAAGTACTCCTGACGTGCTCTTGCCAGACTGCTATTATCCTCTGTTTTTTCACGCAACCATACTGGTTATTCCACTGAACTACATTCCTGCACCGCAGAAATAGATTCTCTATATATCTTCAGGTGGTTTTTTACCCCCTCATTATTAGATGAATCTTTTCCCATCACATTCCCCATGTGAATGTTTTTGTGGGGCTCAGTTGCAGGCATGTATCCTCCGACTTATATTCATGTATGTATATGTCCTATACATACCTATTTCTGTAGTCTGTGTGGGCATAAGGCATGCCTATATATATATATATATATATATATATATATATAATCACATATATATATATATAATCACAAATATCTAGACATATATGCACATATATATAGATATGTATGTATCTCCATATATATATATATGTGTGCCCATTGGGAGATGTCCATAGGACGTTAAGTATTACCTGCTATCTCCCTAACTGTCTGTGCTATAAAGCTTTTCCCTTCTTAAGGGGTCCAGACAGTCCACTCGCCTATTCCCATACGGCTCAGTAAGTGGGAGCGCTTAAACACACAATTATTGCTGTGATGTCAACAGCTTCTATTTTTGTTATAGATCTCCCTGTCTATGAAGTATCAAACTTCAATGTCTTCCTATCTCTTATCAGCTAGGAAAGACAATGTACATCTTCGGTATTTCTGAGTACATTTCTGTTCTCCTTGGGAATAGGGGCTTTTTTCCATACCCCCTCTTCCCTTCAGGACTGGGCTAATTCTCCAGATCGGTCAGGCTTCTTCTTTTAGTCCTCAATGTTAACTCTGTACCTAAAAGAGTTTTCAGCTTTTCCCATAAAGCTTTCCATTGAAGACCTGCCGTTCTTCTCCTACCCCAGTTGACACCTGGGTCACCTGCCCATTCCAGATTTGGAACTTCATCCTCACTGCTGTGAAGTTACCTTGAGGATTCCGCTACTGCATCTATAGTACACTCCATCACAGTTCTACTTCCTACATTCCAGTAGGTAAGCTCTATATTGTACTAGTTCATTAAATATTTTAATGATACTTGACATACATTCTAAAGACTCTTTTTCTCTGTAGTCTTTAGATTCGCTGTTCCTCTGCAGCTCTTCTCTATTCAACTCCTACCCCCCATCCCTCAGGGGATGCCGGGGATCCAGGTTGGGAAATGCCGTCCTGTTCCAGGGATACGCATTTTATGGGATCTCCCCTGGCACCCCCACAGCTAGGGAGTCCCTATATGTGAAGACTCATTCCTGCTTGTTCCTGGAGATAGCACAGTTACTTACCTATAACAGATGATCTCTGGGAACAGCAGGAATTAGTCTTCACAACCCACCCACCTCCCCTAGAAGTTGTATCTATCTATCTCCTTCCCTCTTTCTCTCCTTCTGTCTCAGCTATGAAACTCAACTGAGGAGAGGCAGTGGGAAAGGCGGGAAGTCAGCGCGCAGGCGCGAGGGATGCTCCCAAAAGCTTTCTGATTGGATGCTGGGGAGCATTCCCGTGCAGGCTCCGTCGGTACCGACGTAACCATATGTGAAGACTAATTCCTGCTGTTCCCAGAGATCACCTGTTACAGGTAAGTAACTGTGCTATATACATGATTGATTCGGGAGGAAAGGATGGCACACAGAAAATTATCTACTTCTAGTCTATGGGGAAAGAGTTTACATATGTATATTTTTACATAGAAGGTTCTCTGGGTCTTTGGGTGGATAGTTGCCCTTCATGTGGATTTAGAACAGGTTGAAATGACTTTGAAATAGGTGCGTCTTGAGTTTTTTTCTAAATCCGATAGATCTTTGCTGGCTCGTAGCATGGGCGGTAGTTGGTTCCATAGTGTAGGTGCTGTGTATGAGAATGCCCTGTTACTAGTGCTGACTTTGACAGATCTTATATCTGTAGGGGTGTGGAGGGTGTTGGAGTTGATGGTTCTTCTGTTTCTGTTGGTGGGTTGCATGCCGATTAGGGTGGAGAGGAAGGATGGAGCAATGCTGTGGATGAATTTGAAGGTGGTTGTCAGTATTTTGTATTTTGTGCGAGCTGTAATGGGGAGCCAGTGCAACTCAATTAGTACTGGTGTGATGTGTTCAGTAAGACTTTTCCTCATAATGATCCTGGCGGATACATTCTGCGCCATTTGCAGGATGTTAAGGGTTTTCTTAGGTAGTCCCTGAAGAATGGCGTTGCAGTAGTCGAAATGTGGCATGATGAGTGCTTGAGCGACGGATCTGAAGTCGTGGGGGTCAATTATGTTCTGTATAGGTTGTAGAACTCTCAGTTTGTGGAAAACTGCCTTGTTGGTTTTGCGGAGGTATTTCTCCATTTTTAGGTCGCAGTCGAATGTTACTCCTAGATATTTTATTTCTTTCTTCGTTTGGTAGGTATTGTTGCACAAGGTTATTGTTGTGGGGGTGTCAAAATTTGCTTTCCTGGAGATATACATCACCTCAGTTTTCTTATGGTTGATTGCCATGCTGCTTTGTTTTAGCCAGTATTGCATCTCGCTAAGGCATGTTTCGAGTGGGCTGTAGTCCGGGTTGTCAGTGTCAAGTTGTGTGTACAGCATATCATCATCGGCATATATGTGGTAGTTGATTTTGTGCCGAGTGAAAATTTCACATAGTGGTTGCATATATACGTTAAAAAGGAGTGCTGAGAGTGCAGAGCCTTGCGGTATACCTTGTGTTTGGGGGAATGCTTCCGCTTTTTCGCCGTTGAACTGCACCTGTTGCATTCTGTTTGAGATGTATGATGTGAACCATTTTAGGGGGGTTCCTGATATTCCTATTGCCTTGATCCTGTTTATGAGGGTTCCACGGTTAACTGTATCGAAGGCAGCTGAGATGTCGATGAATAAGAGTATGTACATTTTCTTTTTGTTTTCCAGGCCCTTGAGTAAGTTGTTGAGGAGGACTAGTAATAGGGTTTCTACTCCATGATGTCTAAAGCCGTATTGCTGGGCATCTAGGGGAGCATAGTCGTTCAGGTGGTCTTGTAGTTGTAGTAGGACCGCCTTTTCAATGATCTTTGCTAGGAATGATATGCTCGATATTGGGCGGTAGAATGCTGGGTCATCTCTGTTGAGTGTACTGTTTTTTAGAATCGGTCTTATGATAGATTTTTTTCAGTTCAGAAGGCATGATTCCTTATTGCAGTGATAGGTTTACTATGTGAGAGACGTACTGGGCTATGTCTTGTTTCGCTGCCTTGACCCAGGCTGCTGGGCATGGATCGAGAGGGGACGTGGTGCTGTTTATGCTTGTGATTATAGTTACAATTTGCTGGTCTCTGATTTTGTGGAAGTTGTTCCATACCTGGTCTTGAGTTGCGTTGGTCTCAATGTTGAGTGGGGGTGTTGGCAGTGTTGTTTCTAGGCAGAGCGTGGGTTTTGTGGCCGTCAGTTTGCTCGCATAGTGGTTTGCCAGAGTTTGGGCCTTGATTGCGTTGTTTAGGTTGTCGCTCTGGGATGTTTTAGTTAACGATTTGACGAGTTCGAATAACTCACGTGGTCTGTTGATAGCTTTGCTTAATAGGTTCTTACTGATCAAAAGCCACAAATACATTCTAGAAAAGGTGTATCTAGGTTGTATAGTCTGGATTCAGCAGTTTCTCAAGGCTCCTCTCTATTGACTTCTCTATTTGATCTTTATTTGGTTATGTCATGCAAATTACTGCAAACATATGGTATTGGTTTTTATACTGATGATATTTTGTTTGCCCCTTTTACTCCATTTCAGATGGATCTCAAACCACATGTATTATAACTAAATTTGTGAGCATAATGAATTGGTTTGAAAATAATGGGTTGATGATAAATATGAAGAAAATTGTTTCTATGATTGTGCATTTTGATGCTAATTAACTTTCTTCAACTTAATTGGTTTTAGTTGAAAATGTGAGCCCTATACCAATTTAAAAAAGTCCAATATGTAGGTATTTTATTAATCTCCAGGAACAAGCAGGAATGAGTCTTCACATATAGGTATCGTCGGTACCGATGGAGCCTGCGCGGGAACGCTCCCCAGCTTCCCAAAAAGGAAAGCTTTTGGGAGCATCCCACAGCGCCTGCGCGCTGCCTTCCCGCCTTTCCCAACTGCCTCTCTCCAGTTCTTCTTTTCCGCGGAGCCAGCAGGTCGTGTTTCCTGTCACCGCTGAAGAATTTATTTCTTATGTTTTATTTCTTGTTTTTCTTTAGTCGCGTGTCTGCCTTCTTGATGACCGGTACCACCGGTCTTTTTTCTCTTCTTTAAAAAAAACAAAACAAAACTTTTCTTTCTACTTCAGTGCATTTTCTTCTGTGGCCCTAGGCCTACAGTCTTTTTCCTCATGGAAAAGCCCGCCTCTGGGTTCAAAAAGTGCACAAAGTGCAGTGGCACTATTTCTGTCACAGACACCCATGACTGGTGTCTAAAATGTTTAGGTCCTGATCATTCCATCGCGGATTGTGAGTCCTGCTCCATGATGTCTAAAAGAGGGTTACAGAATCGGGCAGCCAAGCTCAGTACCCTGTTTTCCCTCCGATGCAGCTTCTGTAGCATCGACGTCTTCCAGGGCTTCCTCTTCATCCCATGGATCTCAGGTAACAAAACTTAAGTCCGGTCGATCCTCAAAAGGTACATCTCCCTCTAAGTATCGAGATGTACCTGTACTTACTATTGAGGAATCCACACAGGCAAAATTACCCCGGCGAGAGGCTCCGGCTTCCAAAGCATTACCTATGGGGTCACAGGTTGACATCGACGGCACGGCCTCGACCGATCACCTGTTACAATGTTCTGGGGTACCGGCGGTTCCCGGTACCGATATCCAGACATTGGTGGCGTCTATGGATCAGAATATCCTGACCATGCAGCGTGCCATTATGGCCTTCATACAAGCTGCGACGCCCACGGTGCAACAACAAACACCGTTGTCGATACCGATTCCAATACCAGATCCAGCTCCGGTTCCGATACCAGTACCGCTTGCATCGGCATCAGCATCGACAGCAGCGATACGGTATCCAGTGATGCCTGTTAGTACCGATCCGCTACAAATGACTCCCGATGTCGATACCCCTCGGTACTCGTATCGGGCTCTACGAGAGCATCCAGACAGTCGGTACTTCGATTCCTCTGAAGAATCTGATTCATCAGAGGTTTCCATTGAAGCATCAGAGATTCGTCCTCAGGAACCCTCTTCTCCAAAAAGAGAATGTCTCCTCCTGAGGACTTGTCTTTCCAGGACTTCATCAGAGAGGTGGCCAGAGGCCTGTCCATTACAGTAGCCTCTGAAGCTGAGCCCAGAGCCAAAAAATTGGATATTCTTCAATATCCTAAGGCTCCTAAAGAGGCAGCCATTTTACCAATACATGAGATTCTTTATGACCACATGTTGGATATATGGGAAACTCCTCTTACCATCTCTCCTTTTTCTCGTAGGTTGGACACCATGTATCGTGTTCCTCCTTGTATTGGATTTCATAAGACTCAGCTTCCTCACCACTCTATTGTGGTAGAGTCTGCTATGAAAAAAATCAAGAGTTCAAAAAGACACTCCTCTGCTCCTCCTGGAAGGGAATGCAGAACCTTAGATGCTTTTGGCAGGAAAATCTTCCAGACCAGTATGCTTATAGCCAGAATCAACTCCTATAGTCTCTATATGGGGATGTTTCTGAAAGAGGTTACAGATCATCTACACACCTTATCTCCTTTCATGTCAGAAGATAAGAGAGAAGAATATATTACCTGGCTTAAACATGCACAGGATGTATCCAAGTTTTCCAACCGTGCAGCCTTTGACTCCTTTGAGGGTGCCAGTAGAGCTTCGGCTATTGCCATAGGTGCACGCAGAGTAGCTTGGTTACAAGCCTCTGATTTGGAATCCTGGGTACAGGATGGTCTGGGCAATCTTCCCTGTACAGGAGAAAACCTGTTTGGTAAAGATTGGCAATCAAAGGCCACCCAGATGGATGTTGAAAATTCTGCTTTAGATAGACTCTCAAAGTCGTCTACTGCTCCTTTCAAAAAGAGGTTATTCAAGAAAAGATCTTTCCCAAAAAAAGGGAAATTTTCCTCTGGTTATGGTCAAACCTCTTCTCAAGGTCGTTTTGCTACAAAAAGACAGCAACAACCAAAACAGGCCAAGCCTCAGGCTGCAAGGACTGCTTCGGCCCAACAGCCTTAGCCTACTCCGGGCCTTTGACTTTCCACTAGAGAACTTAGCATTTCTGGCTCTAGAACATCCAGAGCCTCTCACCATACCAGGAAGGTTAGCTCACTTTGCTCCCAGATGGGAACAAATCACATCAGAGCAATGGACCCTTTCCATCATAAGAGAGGGATACAAGCTACATTTCTTAAACCTTCCTCCTCACACCATGGTGAAACATTTCAACACTCCCACATCTCTTCTCGACCGTCTAGGTCAAGAGATTGCTATCCTTCTTGCCCAAGGGGCAATAGAAGAAGTACCCGTTCTGCAAAAGGGCTCAGGGTTCTACTCCCCCTATTTTCTCATCCCAAAGAAAACAGGGGGCTACAGACCCATCTTAGATCTCAGAGAGTTGAACAAGTTTCTACACAAGGAGAAATTCAAGATGATTTCTCTTGGTACTCTCCTTCCATACCTCCAGAGTCAGGACTGGCTTTGTTCTCTAGACCTCAAGGATGCGTACACCCATGTTCTCATCCATCCAACTCACAGAAGATTCCTTTGGTTTCTTTACCAAGGAAAGCACTACCAATACAAAGTGCTTCTTTTCGGTCTGGCCTCTGCCCCAAGAGTGTTCACAAAATGCATGGCAGTAGTGGCTGCATTCCTGCACACTCTAGGGATTTTCGTATTCCCATATCTGGACGACTGGCTCATCCGAGCTCCATCTCAGTCAGAGGCCCAGATTTCCATGGCCTGCACAATGCGTGTTCTTCAGTATCTGGGACTAGTAATCAATTTTCCAAAATCCCATCTCACCCCTACTCAGTCTCTAGAGTTCATAGGGGCCTTACTGGATACCACAACTGCAAGGGCCTATCTTCCCCAGGCCCGTTGCCTACGCTTAGTGCAGTTAGCCTCCCAGATTCAGTTAAAATCCCATTTAACTGCTCGAGAAATGTTGCAACTCCTAGGACACATGGCCTCCACGGTACATGTGGTTCCTTATGCTCGCCTTCACATGAGGGCAGCTCAGTGGACGCTATCCACTCAATGGACCCAGGCATCAGGTTGCCTGTCAGACAAAATAGCAACCTCCAGTCTCCTATTTTGGTCCCTCCACTGGTGGAAGTCCACTCAGAATCTGTTGCTGGGGTCCCCCTTTCAACAGGTGCTACCCCAAGCCACCCTTACAACAGATGCCTCTCAAAAGGGTTGGGGAGCTCATTTACAAGATCTGTCAACCCAGGGCATCTGGTCTCCACAGGAGACCTCTCTCCACATCAACCTCTTAGAGCTCAGAGCAATCTTTCTGGTTCTCAGAGTCTTCCACACCCTGCTCAGCTACAAGACAGTCCTCATCCACACGGACAACCAAGTAGCCATGTTCTACGTGAACAAGCAGGGAGGGACTGGCTCTCTGTCGCTTTGCAACGAAGCTCTGAGATCTTGGGCCTTCGCCAGAGAGCATCAAATCCATCTCATGGCAGTGTATCTTCCAGGGGTTCAAAACTCTTGGGCAGACAGACTCAGTTGAGTTCTGCTTCCACACAAATGGTCCCTCCATGGGGAACAGATAGCCAGGATTTTTCGGATTTGGGGTACCCCAGACATAGACCTGTTTGCAAGTCCGTGGAATGCCAAACTTCCCCGGTTCTGTTCCAGGATTCCATGTCAGGGAGTTCAGGCCAGGGATGCCTTCCTCCTCCATTGGGGGCAAGACTTCCTCTATGCCTTTCCACCTATTCCCCTCATCCCCAAGACTCTGTTCAAGCTTCAGAGAGATAAAGGGACTATGATCCTCATAGCACCCCTTTGGCCACGTCAAGTGTGGTACCCTCTACTTCTGCATCTCTCTCAAGCTCCCTCCGTAGACCTGGGGTCTGCTCCAGATCTCCTCTCCCAAGAGGAGGGATCCCTGTGGCACCCAAATCCTCAGTCTCTTCATCTCAGGGCCTGGTTGCTGAAGGCCTAGACCTTCAAGATTTACAACTTTCTCAGCAAGTAAAAGATATCCCTCATGCTTCCAGAAAGCCTTCCACTAGACGTTCATATGCTTTTAAATGGAAGAGATTTTCCATTTGGTGTGCACAGAAGGGTCTCAACCCTCTTGCAATACCTTTGAATTCTTTACTAGACTATTTGCTGCATTTATCCCATGCAGGCCTTAAAACAAATTCAATCAGTGTCCATTTGAGTGCTATTGCAGCATCCCTTAAGCCTCTCAATGGACAGCCTATTTCCTCTCATCCTCTTATTGCAAGATTCATGAGAGGCCTTCTTTTGACTAAACCTCCCATTAGACCACCTCCAGTGGCATGGGACCTGAATCTGGTTCTTGGCCAGCTTATGAAGCCACCCTTTGAACCTTTAGTCACTACCTCCTTGAAATTTCTTTCCTGGAAAGTTATTTTTCTCATTGCTCTCACCTCAGCTCGCCGTATCAGTGAGTTGCAAGCTCTAGTGGCGAATCCTCCTTATACAAGGTTCCACCATGACAAGGTAGTTCTCAGAACTAATCCACACTTCATGCCTAAAGTGGTCTCCCCCTTTCATCTGAACCAGGAGGTATATTTACCTGTTTTTTTTTCCAGGACCTCATGCATCAAGTGCAGAGAGGAGTCTTCATACCCTGGATTGTAAAAGAGCACTTGCTTTCTATTTACAAAGGACAGAACAACATAGAAAGTCCTCTCAACTTTTTGTTGCTTTTGATCCTTCCCATTTAGGACTTCCAGTCTCTAAAAGGACTCTGTCCAATTGGATTGCTCAGTGTATTTCCTTCGCCTACCAGAGTAAGAATCTTTCTCTGGAAGGCCATGTCACAGCTCACAATGGGAGGGCCATGGCAGCCTCTATGGCTCATCTAAACTCTGTGTCCATCGACCAAATCTGTCAAGCAGCCACCTGGGCCTCGGTTCATACCTTCACAGCCCATTACTGCTTGGACAAGGATTCCCGCCGGGATGCCTTGTTTGGTCAGGCTGTTCTCAAACACCTGTTCCATACCTAATCAACCCCTGCCCTCCATGCCTGACTGGATGCCTGGGATTCATGGGTGAAGAGGGAGTCCTTACAGGGACTCACAATCTAGGTGATCTCCCAGGCATCTCTAGCTGGGGAGTCCCAATATGTGAAGACTCATTCCTGCTTGTTCCTGGAGATAGCACAGTTACTTACCTGTAACAGGTGATCTCTGGGAACAGCAGGAATTAGTCTTCCCAACCCTTCCACCTCCCCTGGGAGTTGTATCTCTCTATCTATCTTTCCTTTCCTTTCTCTCTCTCTTTGTCTCAGTTTTAAAACTCGAACTGGAGAGAGGCAGTTGGGAAAGGCGGGAAGGCAGCGTGCAGGCCCCTAGGGATGCTCCCAAAAGCTTTCCTTTTTGGGAAGCTGGGGAGCGTTCCCGCGCAGGCTCCGTCGGTACCGACGATACCCATATTTAAAGACTAATTCCTGCTGTTCCCAGAGATCACCTGTTACAGGTTAGTAACTGTGCTGTCTCAGTAAGGCTGACATTACACTCATAGATTAATGAAGTGATTAGACTTGACTTTTTTAAAACTTTGGTTCAGTGGCTATGTGATATTTACTTAGATCCAGAGGATTTCTGAATGGTGGTTCAATTGCTTGTGACACCATATTGTGCTTATTGTAACATACTGCAGCTCACTTGATTGGTGGATTCTGTCGAAGTGATCATATTTCACAGTCACTGAAAAGTTTACATTGGTTCCCTAATAAATATAGAATAATTTTTAAATGCCTTTGTACAGTTTATATAATTATTTATGGTATGATAGTTTCAGAATTAGTAGACTTGTTTTCAGCCTTGCCATTTTTTGTGATCCTCGCAGCAGTGTTTACTAAAATTTTCTTTTATATATGAAGTTTGAAAAGTAATGATGAGAAATAGGCTTTTCTGTCTGTGGGCAGCACTTATGGAATAAGTTATCCCCTGAGTTAAGCCATGAACAAAATTATTGTGTGTTTGCTATGAAATTGAAGACACAGTTTTTAAAAGCTTTTGTATGATTTATATAGTTTTTTTTAAACTTGATTTTCCTTCAGATAAAAAGCAAATGAATTACTAATTCTCTAGGAACAAGCTGGAAGTCAGTCCTCACTTCTTGTCAGCCGCACCCAGAGAGAGTGGCGGCAGATGCCTTTCTAATCTCATGGTCAGAGAGCCTACTCTGTGCGTTCCCACTGAACCCCTTGGTTGCCAGGACCCTCTTCAAGGTTCAGAGCGAAAGGGCCTCTGCTATAATAATTGCACCCAGGTGGCCCAGGCAACTTTGGTTCCCTCTGCTGCTTTCCATGTCGGTGGTGCTCCCAGTCCATCTGGGCTGAGCCCTGGACCTCCTGTCCTAGGAGGAGGGCTTTCTCCTGCACTCTAATCTGGGGTCGCTAGGGCTAACAGCATGGTTGCTGAAAGGGTAGCGCTGGCCCCTTTCAATCTTCCAGGAGAAGTCGAGGAAATCCTACTAGTCTCCCGAAAACACTCCACCAGACGGGCTTATGCCTTTAAGTGGAGAAGATTTTCTGCCTGGTGTGCAGAAAAGCTGGAGAATCCCTTCTGCCAGCTGCAACTAGTACTGCAGTACCTACTGCACCTGTCAAACACCAGGCCAAAACCTAACTTGGTGAGGGTACATCTGAGCGCCATAGCCGCTCACCACCACCCTGTCAAGGGAAGACTCCTCTCAAGCCATTCCCTCCAGGGCCTCCTGTTATTCAAGCACCCTCTCTGCTCCCCAGCTGCAGAATGGGACATCAACGTGGTGCTCTCTTGGCTCACCATACCACCATTCGAGCCCCTGGCCACTTGCCACCTGCGGTACCTGTCTTGGAGAGTGGCTTTTCTGGTGGCCCTCATGCCTGTTCGAAGGGTGAGCAAATTCCAGGCTCTGATGGCAGATCCACCATATACAAGGTTGTACAAGAACAGGGTAGTGCTCCACACACACCCCAAATTCCTCCCAAAGGTGGTGTCTCCTTTCCGCCTCAACCAAGAGGTGGTCCTCCCCACCTTCTTTCTGCAACCTCACGACGGAAAGGAGGAACTAGTGCTTCATACACTAGATTTCAAATGTGCCCTGTCCTTCTGCTTACAGCATATTCAGGCCCATAAAAGCTTCTCAGTTTTTCGTGTCTTATGACCCCAGCAGACTGGGGTTCACTGTGACCAAGCAAACTCTGTCCACTTGGGTGGTGGACTGTATTGCCCTTGCCTATGAGTGAGCTGGTCTCTCCCTTGAACACTGGATCACAGTGCTTCGCATGAGAGCGACTGCCGTATTGGTGGCCAGTCTCTGCTCAGAGGTCTTCAATTCATATGTTCGCAGCTCACTACTTCCTGGAGAGTGAGTCCCACAGGGACAGTGCCTTTGGCCAGGCAATACTTCTCAGGGTGTAGGCAACTCCTTCCCTCCAACCCTTCTGTGTTCAGGCTACCGCTAGGGTCATGCAGTCTCTCTCAGTGAGGACTCGCCACCTGCAGCTCACGGCTACCCGATTGGTCGCCATTGGTGCTGTCGTGGTTCAGTCCTCCACCAAATGATGCATAATCCACCTCCGATGTAGATGGAGACTACTGCATTCAAATTTGATCGATGTTAAGGCTGGAAGCTTTAGTGGGATGTGACATTAGGTGCATTCTGGTTGTAGGAGAATTTGTGCATTTCTTGAAGCATTGTCCTGGAGCAAAGTTGTCCATTAAAATTATGGCTCAAAAATTAATTTTTCCTAGAATCCTGTTTGTCAGTTTATGGAATGAAAAGATTTTGGTATGATTTTATCCCCACTTATAGGTATCATAAATAAAGAGTTTATGGAACATGTAGTCTTGGGCAAGCCACTTAACCCTCCATAGCCCATGTTCCCTGTAAAATAGTTATCTCCAAGTTATAATGCCCTGTTCAATGTAATTTCAGTTTGTTCAATGTAAACCGCACTGATGCAGAATAGCGCGGTATATAAGAGAATGCATATAAATAAAGTAGTGACTTATCAAAATTTTATATTCCCTTTAGCGAGAACTATCTTGTTGGCTGGTCAAGTTCAGGGCTGCCAAAAGACATAGATAGACTGCACAATCTCCGAGCTGTGTTCACGGTGAGTCTGTTGATTTTTTTTGTCTCTTTGATGATGTTTCTTTCCCGTATTGAGTGGATGCCATAGAATCTTCGTTGAGCACCTTGGAGGAAAGGTGTCACAAGGTACGAACTTAGATTGTAAACCTTCTGGGGATACGGAAATACCTAGTAGCTGAATGTAACTTAGCTTGAACTACCATTGGAAAGGCATGAGCTAAATACTAACAAATAAATACACAAATTAAAAATGTTACTTATGCTATAGGAAAAAGGAAATGTAATTTAACAAAAATGAATCTGGGGTACCAGCAATGAAGCAGTAAATTAATTTCTGTGCTCTGCTTCCAAATCTTTCTTAATAGAGTTCAATTTTCAAGCAGTGGTAATGGCAAAAATTGTTTTTTAGTTAATTCAGTAAGCACGTAACTCAAAATCATACTCTCTTCTTTTTTTCATTTTTAATTCTTTTTTCCTCTTAGATACTAGCATTTAAAGACATTAGACTTGCATCCTACTTAATCATTCCCACCGTAATGAATCTAAATATATTGGGCTGCTGCTTTGGTTGCTATTTATCAGAAGCCCAAACAAACAGCACAATAAAACATGTAAAAATAGAAATATAATAGGAATAGAGCTTCATTTTCTAGGTGTTTCTAATTTGGTTATTTTGAGGATATAAAAAGAAAAATCAGTGTTTTTATGCCACAGGTACTATTGCGCCAGTGGAATCCAACATTTATGTTTGTGCCACTCAGACATCGTTAGCAAACAAAGGCACAAAAACTGAGTGGAGGATACAAAACAATTTGGGGGAGGGTAAGAGAATATTAGGGAAAGTGAAGTTTTTTTAATGTTTATTAAATAAACTGTTTTCATTTTTTTTTGCATTGACTGTGTTTTATTGGTGTTTCACTTAAAATCTAAAATCAAAAACCCTAAGTATGAACTACTGAAGAGATGACTCAAATGACACAAAATAAAATTGCAAGCTTCTGCATATTGCATGCATTTTTAGTGTTAATATACAGAAAAATATTTATTTATTTAAAAGTATTTCTATCCTGCCTTCTCCTTCAATCAAGGCGGTCTCACAGCAAAGAATCATAAGTGTGTTTGTGTGTGCATGCAGTGATACAAGTTGTGTGTTTGTGGTGGTGTATATCAGATTCTTGTTGAGCTATTTACATTATGCGCTTTTATACATTCTTATGTATAAGGGTTAGGGGCAGGGGTTGGTCTTTTGTTCCTGCATGGTGAGTAGATCATGTGACATGTCCATAGTGTTCAATGAATAGTGTTGTCTTAAGCCGCTTCTGAAAGTCTTTGAGGTCTGTTAGTCTTAGGTCATCTGGGAGGGTGTTCCAGATTGCTGGTGCAGCCAGTGAAAGGGCTCGTTCCGCGGTGTCCTTGCGGACCTTGGCGAGGTCTTTTGGGGTGTTTACATGATTGGAAGTGGCTCTCCTCCTTGGTCGTGTGCTTCTGTCAGGTTGTATGAGTGTTTGTAGGCTGAGGGCTGATGACTGACTGATCTTGAAGATGTTTATGACTGTCTTATATTTGATGCTTGAACTGATTGGGAGCCAGTGTAGATCTTTCAGTATGGGTGTGATGTGTTCTTGTCTTATTGTATCAGATATTATGTGTGCTGCTGTGTTTTGTGCCAATTGCAGCGGTCTGAGTGTTTGTTTTGATAGGCCAAGGTAGATTGGGTTGCAGAAGTCTAGTAGTGAGGTTATTAGTGCCTGGTAGACTGTACGGAAGTGCTCTGGGGCGAGGAGGGGCTTAAGGCGTCGGATAAGTCTCATCCTGTGGTATGCGCTTTTGGTGGTTCTGCTTATGTGTGCATGTAGATTCAGCTCCTTGTCCAGGGTTACACCGAGGTATTTTACTTCCGGTTTTATGGGTATTGTGTCTTTTATCTTGATGCTGGGTGGAGGGACGAATTTGGTGTTTCGAGTGATGATTAGTGCCTCAGTCTTGCTATAGTTTATGGTGAGGTGGTTGTTTTGAAACCAGTTGGTCATGTGTATGAGACAGTTTGTTATTTTGGAGTAGTCCGGGTTGTCGACTGATAGGTGTGTATATCATGATGTCATCGGCATAGATTGTGTATTGTATATTGTGTTCTTTCATGATGTCACATATTGGCCGGATGTAGAGGTTGAATAAGAGTGCTGATAAGGCTGATCCTTGTGGTACTCCTTGCAGGACTTTTATGGGTCGGGAGGTGTTGGGGCCTACCTTGACCTGTATCTGCCTGTTGGTTAGGTATGAGTGGAACCATTTCAGGGTGGATCCATGTAAGCCAATGTTCTGTAGTCTTTCCAGTAGGGTTCTGTGATCCACTGTATCGAATGCTGATGAAATGTCGATGAAGATCATTAGTATTCCTTTCTTGGAGTTGTCTATGAGGCGGAGAATATTATTGAAGCGGTATAGTAGGAGTGTTTCTACCCTGTGGTTGGGGCGGAAACAGTGTTAGATTGATGTCTAGTGGTGCGTGGTTGTCGATGTGGTCTTGTAGCTGGTGTTGTACTATCTTCTCTATTTTTGCCAGTAGGGGTATGCTTAATATCGGTCTGTATGCTGCTGGATTGTTCTTATCGAGTGTGGATTTCTTCGAGATAGGTCTTATATGGGTGAGCTTTAGTTGATTTGGCATGGTCCCTTGAGACAGATAGCTGTGTACCATGTTGTGTATGTTATGGATGAAGTTTGATTTGGTGGCTTTGATCCATGTCACTGGGCATGGGTCTGTTGGAGCTGTGCTTGTATTGAGTGCGGTGATAAAGTGAGATAGCTGCTCTGTGGATGGGGTGCTGAATGTGCCCCAGGTTTTCGGGGGTGAGTTTGGCTTTGTGGTTGAGTTGGATCTTGGTTGTACTGCCGAGTGGAATTTTTCTTGGATGTGGTCAGCAAATTTTTGTGGGTCTGTTTGCACTTCATTTTCTGCTTTCTGTTCCTTGATAAGGGTTTTCACGATTTTGAATAGCTCTCTAGGTTTGTTGTTGGATTTGAGTATGTTTGTGTGGTATTCTCTCTTTCTTTGGTTCATGAGTTCGTTGTAGTGTTTTTGTTTTGTTAGGTATAGTTCATGGGTATTGGATGACTTGGTGTGTCTCCATCTCCGTTCTAATTTTCTGAGTTCCCTCTTTTCGCTCCGTATGGCTTTTGAGTACCATGGCTTTTGATGTAATTTGGTGCAGCAAGTTTTCTTGGGTCTATAATTTGTGGCTTTGGCGGCGTCATTGATGGTGGTGTTCCAGTTTCTGATTTGAGCTTCTAGATCATCAGTTTGAGGTTATGTGTGTTATAGTGTCCTGTAGGAATTGTTCCCTGTCGAAGCTCTTGAATCTTCTTTGTGTGGGTGTGTTGTCCGGGTATTTGACTTGTTTTCCTCCTTGTGGCATAATGTTTATTTTAATAATCCCTGTTCTATGTAAACGATGGCCAAATTTAACTGACCAAGTGTTATATTGTTTCAATGTAAACTGCACTGATGACAAAGAATGCGGTATATAAGAAATGTTAAATAAAATAAATAAATAAATAAATAATAATGTGGTGGTCTGACCATGGTACTGGTGTGACAGTGGGTGTTGAAATTAGGCCTCTTGTGATTAGATAGTTGGGTGCGAAGATGAGGTCTGGCGATGATCCTTTTCTGTGTGTCGGGGTGTTAATTATTTGGGTGAATTGCAATGAACTCATCGCTTGAAGGAAAGCGTCTGCATCTTTGGTGTTGGCAGATTTAAGGTTGAAGTCTTCTAGCAGTAGTGTGGGTTTGTAGTTTGGGTTGATTTGCGCAGACCGCTTCGAGGGTGGAGGCTAGTTCATCAGGTGGTGCACGGGGTGCTCTGTAGGTGAGGCATAGAGCCATGCGTTTGTTTTCGACCGTGATGGTGTTGCATTGTTGGGTGTCTGTGGCACCACGTGATTTGAACTTTAGGCTGTTTTTTACAATTATCAAGGCTCCTCCTCCTCGCCTGTGAGTGCGTGGGCAGTTGTATGCTGTGTATGTGTCGGGCACTAATTGATTGAGTAGTACGTTGTCAGTGGGGGTGAGCCATGTTTCTGTGATGCAAAGTATGTCAGGTTGTTGATCATCTATGAGGTCTACTATTGTGTAGATCTTGTTACGTATGGATCTGGCGTTTATGAGCTCTATTGATATTGGCACTGGGGTGTTTGTTGTTCCGTTTGTTCCCTTTGGGTTTGCGTGGATGTCGGATTTGCGCCTGGTTTGTCTTTTGAGTATGTGTTCTGTGTGTGTTCCTTTGAGTATACTGTGGGTATGTCCATGCTGTTGGTGGGGGCCATGGTGTGATTGTGTGTGGGTGGTGGTTGGGTGCATGCGGTGGGAGGAGTTGTATGAGGAGGAGGCTGATGGGGAGAATCAGGGTTGTATGTATGTTGTGTTTGGAGTCGTCTTTGTAGTATGGTCTTGTTTCCTTCACTTACGATTAGCTGCTTCTTCCTTCTACTTGCTTTCTGGTGTTTTCTGTGCAGCTTCCTGGTGTTTTCTGTGCCTGCTTCTGTGTTTTCTGTGCCTGCTTCTGTGCCTGTCTGCTTGCTTCCTGGTGTTTTCTGTGCAGCTTCTGAGGGTCTTGTAGGTGGCCTGTTCCCCTTTTATTTTTGTGCTCACCGCCGTGCCTCGCCTAAGGGCCACGCCAAAGGGCCATCTCCAGGAACAAGCAGGAATAAGTCCTCACATATGGGTACGTCGGTACCGACGGAGCCTGCGCGGGAATGCTCCCCAGCTTCCCAGAATGAAAGCTTTTGGGGCATCCCACAGCGCATGCCTTCCCGCCTTTCCCACCAACTCTCCTCAGTTCTTCTTTTCCGCGGAGCCAGCAGGTCGTGTTCCTGTCACCGCTGAAGTTCTTTATTTTAATTTATTTCTTTGGTCGCGTGTCTGCCTTCCCCGACGCCGGACCGGTACCGCCGGTCTTTTCTTTTCTTTAAAAAAAAATAAAATATATATTCTTCCCTCACTTAGTGTATTTCTTTTCTTAGGCCTACAGGCCCACACGAAATTTTCCTCTATGGATAAACCAGCCTCTGGTTTCAAAAAATGCACTAAGTGTAGCGGTACAATTTCTGCTACAGACACCCATGAATGGTGTCTTAAATGTTTGGGGCCTGAACACTCCATTTCGGATTGCCAAGCCTGCTCCCTAATGTCTAAACGAGGGTTACAGAACCGGGCAGCCAAGCTCCATGTGCTGTTTCCCACGGATGCACCGGCAGTGGCATCGACATCTTCCAGGACTTCCTCTCCTGATGGGTCTCAGGTAACCAAACATACTTTTAGCAGGTACTCGAAGGGCAAATCTCCCTCTAAGCATCGAGATGCCTCCGGGCTTGCCCTCGAGGATCCTGCACCAGCCAAACAACCCCGGCGGGAAGCTCCGGCTTCCAAAGCTCCTCCTATGGGGTTACAGGTTGACATCGATGGCCCGGCCTCGACCGATCACCTGTTAGACTGCTCTGGGGTACCGGCACAATCTCCCGGTACCGACATCCAGGCAGTCGTGGCGTCCATGGATCACACTGTGCAATCCATGCAGCAGGCTATACTGGCTTTCATCAAGGCTGCGACGCCGTCAGTACCACAACAAGTTCCGTTGTCGGTACCGACGCCGGTACCGGTACCAACTTCGATGCCAGTACCGGCTACATCGACATCGGCCAGGATACCGATTCCGGCCCCTTGTCCTGGGCTCTTTCTCGGTACCGACCCGGTACCGGGGACACCCGATGTCGGTACCGATCGATACGCCTATCGATCTTTGGAATCGAGCAGACGATACTTCGATTCTTCTGATGATTCTGATTCATCGGATGAGTCCCCTGAAGTATCTGTTACTCTTCCTGAGGAGCCGCCTTCTCCAAAAAGGAGAATGTCTCCTCCAGAGGATTTGTCCTTTCAAGACTTCATAATAGAAGTAGCTAAAGGCCTATCTATTTCAGTAACCTCTGAAAAAGAACCTAGAGCAAAAAAATTAGATATTTTGGGATACTCTAAGGTTCCTAGAGAGGCAGTCACCTTACCAATTCATGAAATTCTTCAAGAACATTTGATTGAATTGTGGGAGACTCCTCTCACCCTTTCTCCTCATTCTCGTAGATTGGACACTATGTACCATGTCCCTCCTTATTTATTTTATTATTATTTATTTATTACAGTTTCTTATATACCGCACTATTGTCAGCGCGGTTTACATACAACAAAATGACCTTCTCCTGGATTTCAAAAAACTCAGCTTCCTCACCACTCCATTGTGGTGCAGTCAGCTATGAAAAGGATCAAGAGTACCAAAAGACACTCTTCTACTCCTCCAGGGAGAGAATGCAGGACCTTGGATGCTTTTGGAAGAAAAATCTTCCAAGCTAGCATGCTTATTGCCAGAATCAATTCATACAGCCTTTATATGGGTATGTTTCTAAAGGAGGTTGCAGAAAAGCTGCACAACTTTCTCCCTTTTATTCCAGAGGATAGAAGGGATGAATTCCTCCTTTGGCTTAAGCATACTCAAGATATTTCAAAGTTTTCCAACAGGGCAGCCTTTGATTCTTTTAAAGGTGCCAGCAGAGCCTCAGGCATTGCCATAGCTGCTCGTAGAATTGCTTGGCTCCAGGCTTCTGATCTAGAACCCTGGGTTCAAGATGGGTTAGGAACTCTGCCCTGTACAGGTGAAAATCTATTTGGCAAAGAGTGGCAAATTAAAGCCACTCAAATGGATGCAGAAAATGCTGCTCTGGATAGACTTTCTAAGTCTACCTCCACTCCAGCCAAGAAAAAACCTTTTAAAAAGTTTTTTACAAGAAGGGCAGACTTCCTTCCACTTCTGGTCAACAATCTTCTACAGGTCGCTTTGCTACTAAGCGTCAGCAACCTAAACAGGCTAGGCCTAAACCTGCAGGGGCTGCTGCAACCAGCAGTCCCCAAGCCCCTCAGGGTTTTTGACTTGATACTAGAGAACTTAACCTTTCTGGCTCTACAACAGCCAGAACCTCTCACCATTCCAGGAAGGTTAGCTCATTTTGCTCCCAGATGGGAGCAAATCACATCAGAGCAGTGGACCCTCTCCATCATCAGAGAGGGCTACAAACTTCATTTCTCAGACCTTCCTCCCTACACCATGGTGAGACATTTCAATTCTCCCACATCTCTCCTCGACCTTCTGGATCAGGAGGTAACCACCCTTCTGGCCCAGAGGGCCATAGAAGAAGTTCCTCTACTTCAACAGGGGTCAGGGTTTTACTCCCCCTACTTTCTCATTCCAAAGAAAACAGGGGGATACAGACCCATTCTAGATCTCAGAGAATTGAACAAGTTTCTATGCAAGGAGAAGTTCAAGATGCTTTCTTTAGGCACTCTCCTTCCATACCTACAGAGTCAGGATTGGCTTTGTTCTCTAGATCTCAGGGATGCGTACACTCATATACTCATCCATCCATCCCACAGAAAATTCCTACGTTTTCTGTTCCAGGGAAAACATTACCAATACAGAGTGCTTCCTTTCGGTCTAGCCTCTGCTCCAAGAGTGTTCACCAAATGCATGGCAATAGTTGCTGCATTTCTACTCACTCTGGGAATATTTGTCTTCCCCTACCTAGACGACTGGCTCATCCGAGCTCCATCTCAGTCAGAAGCCCAAATTTCCCTGGACCGCACCAGACGCATTCTGCAGTATCTGGGACTTGTAGTAAACCTCCCAAAGTCTCAGCTCACCCCTACTCAGTCCCTAGAATTCATAGGGGCCTGGTTGGACACCGCTACTGCAAGAGCCTATCTTCCCCAGGCTCGTTGCCAACGTCTAGTGCAGTTAACCTTCCAGATTCAGTCAAAGAGCCACTTAACTGCCTGGGAGATGCTACAGCTACTAGGCCACATGGCTTCCACAGTATATGTGGTGCCCTATGCTCGCCTTCACATGAGAGCAGCTCAATGGACTTTGTCCACCCAGTGGACTCAAGCTTCAGGAGCTCTCTCAGACCAAATAGCAAACTCCAAACGTCTCTTTTGGTCTCTCCAATGGTGGATGTCCACTCAAAATCTGTTGCTGGGGTCCCCCTTCCAACCTTTGTTGCACCCAAGCAATCCTCACAACAGATGCCTCCCAAACAGGTTGGGGAGCTCTCATCTACAGGACCTCTCTACCCAAGGCACTTGGTCCCCACAGGAGACCTCTCTTCATATCAACCTCTTGGAACTTCGAGCAGTGTTCCTAGCTCTCAAGGTCTTTCATACCCTCCTCAGCCACCAGACAGTCCTCATTCAAACGGACAATCAGGTAGCCATGTTTTACATAAACAAGCAAGGAGGAACTGGCTCTCTGTCGCTTTGCAACGAAGCTCTAAGATTATGGGCCTTCGCCAGAGAGCATCAAATCCATCTCCTGGCAGTATACCTCCCAGGAATCCAAAACTCTTGGGCAGACAGACTCAGTCGAGTTCTGCTTCCACACGAATGGTCCCTGCACATGGATCAGGTACTCAGAATCTTCCAGGAATGGGGAACCCCGGTCATAGATCTATTTGCAAGTCCATGGAATGCCAAACTTCCCCGGTTCTGTTCCAGAATTCCATGTCAGGGAGTTCAGGCCAAGGATGCCTTCCTCCTCCATTGGGGTCAGGACTTCCTGTATGCCTTTCCACCCATGCCTTTCCACCCATTCCAGTCTCTAAAATGCTTGTATGCCAATGCTAGAAGTCTAAACAATAAGATGGGAGAATTAGAATATATAGCATTAAATGAGAGGTTAGATATGATTGCACTCTCAGAGACATGGTGGAAGGAGGATAACCAGTGGGACACTGTGATACCTGGATACAAACTATATCGTAATGATAGAGCTGAACAAATTGGTGGAGGGGTTGCGCTCTATGTTAGAGAGGGCATTGAGTCAGAAAGGATTAAAGTTTTGCAGGGAACAAAATATGCTGTAGAATCTCTATGGATTGAAATTCCATTTATGAAGGGGAAGGTGATGGCAGTGGGAGTATACTATCGACCACCTGGCCAGAATGAACAAATGGATGATGACATGCTCAAAGAAATCAAGGAAGCTAACAAAAGCCACAACAGAGTAGTAATAATGGGTGATTTCAATTACCCCGGTATCGACTGGGACAGTGTCACAGCAGGACAAGCTAAAGAGATAAAGTTTCTAGATGAAATAAATGACTGCTTCTTGGAGCAGCTGGTTCATGAACCGACCAGAGGGGAAGCCATACTGGACCTAGTCCTTAGTGGAACGCCAGATCTGGTGCAAGAAATAAGGGTGTTGGGACCACTTGGCAATAGTGATCATAGTATGATCATGTTTGATTTAATCAGTGGAGGACAGATAGTAAAGGAATCCACAGTACTACCTTTTAACTTTCAAAAGGGTGACTATGATAGAATGAGGAATATAGTTCGGAAAAAACTAAAAGGAGCGGTTCCAAAGGTTAAAGACTTACAGCAAGCTTGGGTGTTATTTAAAAATACTATCCTCGAAGCCCAGACCAGCTGTATTCCACGCATTAAGAAAAGTGGAAGAAAGTCCAAAAAACTGCCAGCATGGTTTAAAGGTGAGGTCAGAGAGGCTGTTGCTGCCAAAAGAGCAACCTTCAGAAAATGGAAAAAAGAGCCAAATGATGAAAACTGGAAACAGCACAAGCACTGGCAAGTTAAATGCAAAGCATTGATAAGGCAGGCAAAGCGGGAATTTGAGAAGAAACTTGCTACGGAAGCAAAAACACGAAATAAAGACTTTTTCAAGTACATTCGTAGCAAAAGGCCTGTGAGAGAGTCAATTGGACCATTAGATGATAGAGGGGTAAAAGGGGCAGTAAGAGGAGACAAGGCTATAGCAGAGAGACTGAATGAATTCTTTGCTTCGGTCTTTACTGAGGAAGATGTAGGGGTGTTACCCAAGACTGAAGTGGTATTTAAAGGTGATACTGCAGAGGAATTGAGAGAAATATCGCTACACACCGGGAAGATATATTACAACTATTTGATAAACTGAATAGTAGCAAATCACCTGGACCGGATGGTATACATCCCAGAGTGTTGAAAGAACTGAAATATGAGATTGCAGACCTGTTATTGGTAATCTGTGAACTTTCATTAAAATCATCTGTAATACCTGAAGATTGGAGGGTCGCCAACGTAACACCAATTTTTAAAAAGGGTTCCAGGGGTGACCCGGGAAATTACAGACCGGTGAGCCTGACGTCAGTACCAGGGAAAATGGTAGAAGCCATCATAAAGAACAAAATTACACAGCATGTAGATAGTCATGGCCAAATGGGAGACAGCCAACATGGCTTTAGACAAGGAAGATCTTGTCTTACTAATCTGATCTGTTTTTTTGAAGGTGTGCATAAACAGGTAGACAAAGGTGAGTCGGTTGATATAGTGTATCTGGACTTTCAGAAAGCTTTTGACAAGGTCCCCCATCAGAGACTTTTGGCGAAGCTAAAAAGTCATGGGATAGGAGGCAGTGTACTATTGTGGATCGGGAACTGGTTAAAAGATAGAAAGCAGAGGGTAGGGCTAAATGGCCAATATTCCCAATGGAAAAAGGTGAATAGTGGAGTACCCCAGGGATCTGTACTGGGTCCGCTACTTTTTGACATATTCATAAATGACCTGGAAAAGGGAATAACTAGTGAGGTAATCAAATTTGCAGATGACACAAAGCTGTTTAAAGTTGTTAAAACCCAAGAGGATTGTGGAAAACTGCAGGAGGATCTGGATAAATTGGAAGACTGGGCATCCAAATGGCAGATGAAATTTAATGTGGACAAGTGCAAAGTTATGCACCTAGGAAAGAACAACCCACACTATAGTTACAAGATGCAAGGCTCCACATTAGAAACCACCACCCAGGAAAAAGATTTAGGAGTCATCGTGGATAACATGTTAAAACCCTCCGCCCAGTGTGCAGCGGCGGCCAAGAAAGCAAATAGAATGCTAGGTATCATAAGGAAAGGGATGGAGAATAAAACAAAGGATATTATAATGCCTCTGTATCGCTCCATGGTACGACCGCACCTTGAATATTGTGTGCAATTCTGGTCACCGTATCTTAAAAAGGACATAGAGTTATTAGAAAAAGTACAGAGAAGAGCCACCAAATTGGTGAAGGGGATGGAAGGCTACTCCTATGAAGAGAGGCTAAAAAGGTTAGGGCTCTTTAACCTAGAAAAGAGGCGGCTGAGGGGAGATATGATAGAGGTGTATAAATTAATGAATGGAGTGGAACGGATAAACGTGGATAAATTGTTTACGCTATCAGAATATAGAAGGACTAGGGGGCATGTAATGAAGCTACAGGGTAAACTATTTAAGACAAATAGGAGAAAATATTTCTTCTCAACGTGTAATCAAACTCTGGAATCTGTTACCGGAGGATGTAGTAAGGGCTGTTAGTATAGCTGGGTTTAAAAAAGGTTTGGACAAGTTCCTGGAGGAAAGGTCCATAAACCACTATTAAAAAGGGACCCAGGATATCAATGCTTGGCCTAGTACAAGCACTGCAGAACCTGTGTCTTTTGGGGAAACTGCTAGGTACGTATGACCTAGATTGGCCACTGTTGGAAACAGGATACTGGGCTTGATGGACCTCGGTCTGACCCAGTATGGCATTTCTTATGTTCTTATGTTCTTATGATTCCCAAGACTCTGTTCAAACTTCAGAGGGATCAAGGATCTATGATCCTCATAGCTCCACGCTGGCCACGCAAAGTGTGGTACCCTCTACTTCTGCATCTCTCCCAAGCCCCCTCCCTGGACTTGGGAGCTGCTCCAGACCTTCTGTCTCAGGAGGAGGGGACTTTGTGGCATCCAAACCCCAAGTCCCTTCACCTCAGAGCTTGGTTACTGAAGGCCTAGACCTTCAAGACTTCAATCTTTCGCAGCAAGTGAAGGATATCCTCCATGCTTCCAGGAAACCTTTCACTAGGCGTTCCTATGCTTTTAAATGGAAAAGATTTTCCATTTGGTGTGCTCAACAGGGTCTTGACCCTCTGGCGCTTCCTGTGAATTCTCTATTGGAATATCTCCTGCATCTTTCCAATGCAGGCCTTAAGACAAATTCAGTAAGGGTCCATTTAAGTGCTATTGCAGCATCCCTTAAGCCTATCAATGGACAACCTGTTTCCTCTCATCCTCTTATTGCAAGATTTATGAGAGGCCTAACTTTAACTAAACCTCCCATTCGACCTCCTCCGGTGGCATGGGACTTAAATTTGGTTCTTGGTCAGCTTATGAAGCCACCTTTTGAACCCTTGGCCACTACCTCCTTGAAATTTCTTTCCTGGAAGGTTATTTTCCTTATTGCGATCACTTCTGCTCGCCGTATCAGTGAACTGCAGGCCTTAGTGGCTAATCCACCCTATACAAGGTTTCATCATGATAAAGTAGTCCTTAGGACAAATCCTCACTTTATGCCTAAAGTGGTCTCACCTTTTCATCTTAATCAAGAGGTATATTTACCTGTCTTTTTTCCAGCTCCTCATGCATCCAGTGCAGAGAGGAACCTTCATACTCTAGATTGTAAAAGAGCTCTTGCTTTTTACTTACACAGGACACAGCAACATAGAAAGTCTTCCCAGCTTTTTGTTGCTTTTGATCCTTCTCATTTAGGACTACCAGTCTCTAAGAGAACACTGTCCAATTGGATTGCTGAGTGTATTTCTTTTGCTTACCAGAGTAAGAACCTTTCTCTGGAGGGCCATGTAACAGCTCACAATGTGAGGGCCATGGCCACCTCTATGGCTCATCTTCATTCTGTGTCCATCGACCAGATCTGTCGAGCAGCCACCTGGGCCTCGGTTCATACCTTCACAGCCCATTACTGTTTGGACAAGGACTCCCGCCGGGATGCCTTGTTTGGTCAGGCTGTCCTCAGACACCTGTTCCATTCTTGAACAACTCCTGCCCTCCTTCCCTGAATGGATGCCTGAGTTCCATAGGAAGACGAGGAACCCTTCAGGGTCTCATACCCTTGGGGATCTCCCAGGCATCTTAGCTAGGGAGTCCCCATATGTGAGGACTCATTCCTGCTTGTTCCTGGAGATAGCACAGTTACTTACCTGTAACAGGTGATCTCTGGGAACAGCAGGAATTAGTCCTCACAACCCTCCCACCTCCCCTAGGAGTTGTATCTCTCTCTTTGTCTTTCCTTTCCTCTCTCTCTCTCTCTATTGTCTCAGCTTTAAACTTGAACTGAGGAGAGTTGGTGGGAAAGGCGGGAAGGCAGCGCGCATGCGCTGTGGGATGCCCCAAAAGCTTTCATTCTGGGAAGCTGGGGAGCATTCCCGCGCAGGCTCCGTCGGTACCGACGTACCCATATGTGAGGACTAATTCCTGCTGTTCCCAGAGATCACCTGTTACAGGTAAGTAACTGTACTCTCTGGCACGGGCCCGCCCTGTAGGGACACCGCTTTTAAATTGTCCAGGGTTGCTCCCACTGCCCCGATTGGGCAGGAGCTTCTGAGAGGGAGGATTTCCCGCGTAGGGCGCTCTACCCCGATCGGGGGGAGCTTCATTGGTCGGCGGGGGGTGGAGGGCGGCTGAAGCTGTATGAACTACTGAAGAGATGACTCAAATGAAATAAAATTGCAAGCTTCTGCATATTGCATCCATTTTTACAGTGTTAATATACAGAAAAATATTAGTAAAAGGTAGTAAGGGAGTAATTTTATAAGGAGGCATGAAAAGTTAAGTAAATCACATATTTTAAGTGACTTACACATGTGCGATTGGCCTTTACATGCATACTTTAGCCTATTGTGGCATGCACTTTCACTGTGGGGGTGCATAAGGGCGGGGCTTGGATGGAGTATACAGTTACATGTGTAAGTTATAAAACACTATAACTTTTATGTGCATTCTTTATAAATATAGGCACGGGCATTTACACCAGCCCTTGGACTGGTGAAAGTACTCGTGGCTAGACTTAATGCATATTTTTGGATACTTATGCCCCTATTTTATGAAGAAAAGTAGGGTCCTTCCCTTTTTTATAAAATAGGCTTTAGATAGGCATGTTCTCTGTGCCTGAAACTAGCTGGCAAGTTACAAATGCCAAAGTTTCCAAGAATGGCAGGACTTGATTAAAAATCTATAGAGCCAACAAAAAACCTTTGATAATGGCTCCAAAGAAAAGACAGTCCTGTTATGTTGCTCTTTAAAATTCAAATGCCTCCATCATCTTTCCATTAATCAGTTGGACCCAATCCAGAAATCCCCCCCATAAATCCAATATATCCAACACCCAAAACATAGAGGTTCTCAATATCAACCCATCTAGTGTCTGGCGTAGAATATCCGATTTTGCTGTTAAGAGCTTTTGCTATCTGGTTAGCGGTTATATTCAGCCGCTAACCATTGACCTGTTCTTACTTTTATGTGGTTTATCCGGTTAGTAGCTGAATATTTCCACTAACTAGATAAGCACTGGGACTGCCCTAGTTCTGCCCACAGACCACTTTAGAAACAAACCGCATGTTTCTATGGCAGTCTGTAGTGATTTTCAACAGCACTAACTGGTGAGTGTCACTGAATATTCGGCAGAGTGGGGTTTAGCCGGTTAGTCGGTCCTGCTAACCAGCTAAACCCTTTGGAATATTGACTCCATGGTTCTAAGTCACCCTATTAAATACTATCTTCAGGAACAAGCAGGAATGTAGTCTTTACATATGGGTATCGTCGGTACCGACGGAGCCTGCGTGGGAACGCTCTCCAGCGTCCAATAGGAAAGCTTTTGGGAGCATCCCACAGCGCCTGCGTGCTGTCTTCCTGCCTTTCCCAACTGTCCCTCTCCAGTTCTTCGTTTTGTGCGGAGCCGACAGGTCGCACATCCTGTCACCGCAGAAAAAAATCCCTTCTATTCTTTTTTTTTGTGACCGCGTCTGCCTTCCCTCGACGCTACACCGGCACCGCCGGCTCTTCTTTCTTTAAAAAAACAAACAAACAAACAAACCTTTCTTCTGGAGTCTTTCCTGTAATTTTCTCCTCAGGTGCCACGTGTCATTTTGGACACTAGGCCCAACATTTTCCTTCAAAATGGAAAAACCCGCTTCGGAATTTTAAAAAGTGTTCTAAGTGTGGTGTACCATCTCTGTCACCGACACCCATGAGTGGTGCCTCAAATGTTTAGGTCCTGACCACTCTATTTCTGAGTGTGTTGCCTGTAGAATGATGTTGAAAAGGGGCCGGCAAAACCGAGCTGCTAAACTTAGCACCCTTTTTCCCTCCGATGCAGCTTCCGTGGCATCAATGTCTTCCAGGGCTTCATCTTCCTCCAATGGATCTCAGGTAACTAAACATAAATCTAGCTGGTCCTCAAAGGGTAGATCTCCTTTTAGACATCGAGATGCCTCTGGCGTTGCCCTTGAGGGACTTTCACCGGCAAAATTGCCCCGGCAGGAGGCTTCGACTTCCAAAGCACTAACGGGGCTCCAGGATGTTCTCGAGGCTTCAACCTCGGCAGAAGTACTGGTGCCATGCTCTGGGGTACTGGCCGCTTCATCCGGTACCGATACTGATACCCAAGCATCGTCGTCGTCGATAGATCAGAGATTCTTGGCTATTGAACGCAGTCTGACGGCTCTTCTCACGGCCTCGATGCCCCTGAAACTGCTTCAGACAATTCAACCGGTACTGACACCGACTGCATCGACATTGGCAGGTATTCTACCGAGTCATGTGTGTCTATCTGGCATCGACAAGTCTTCGATGCCAGACTCCGACTTCGATTGGTACCGGTACCGTGCCTTGCACGATCACCCGGATCGGAGATACTTCGAATCCTCAAATGATTCTGAAGACTCGGAAAGCTCTGCCGATACCAGAGTACTTCTTCCTGAGGATTCCTCTTCTCCTCAGCTTAGGATGTCTCCACTAGAGGATATGTCCTTTCAGGATTTTATCCGAGATGTGGCCCGAGGTCTTTCCATCACAGTGGCTCCTGAAAAAGAGCCTAGGGCAAAGGAATTAGAAATCCTGCAATACCCTAAACCTCCCAAGGAGGCAGCTACCTTACCTATTCATGAGATCTTGCATGATCTCATGTTAAGGATGTGGGAAACACCTCTAACCACATCTCCTCACTCTCGAAGACTCGACACCATGTATCGAGTTCCTCCTTGTCCTGGGTTTCAGAAGACTCAATTACCACACCATTCCATGGTGGTAGAATCAGCTATGAGAAGGATAAAGAGTGCAAAAAGGCATGCATCTAATCCTCCAGGACGTGAGTGTAGGACTCTGGACGCCTTTGGACGTCGAACCTTCCAGGCTTCCATGCTTTCTGCTAGGATCAGTTCCTATATCTTATATATGGGAATGTTCCTTAAGGAGGTCGCAGGAGATTTAGAGCTTATGAGCCCTCTCCTTCCTGATAAGAGGCAAGATTACCTCGCCCTTGTCAATCATGCCCAGGTTGTTTCCAAGTTTGTAAACTGTGCAGCCTTTGACTGCTTTGAGTGCATAAGCAGAACCTCTGCCATTGCCATAGGCGCACAAAGGATTACCTGGCTCCAGGCATCTGATTTGGAAATTTGGGTACAGGATAAACTAGGGAATATTCCTTGCACAGTTGAGAATCTGTTTGGCAAGAATTGGCAGAAAAAAGCTATTGAGATAGATGCTGGGAGGAGTGGCCTAGTGGTTGGGGCAAGGTACTTCAGGCCGGAAGGTCGGGGGTTCAAATCCCACTAGAGGACAGCAACCTTGGGCCGGAAGGACTGGGGTTTCTAGTCCCACAGGTGCTCCTTGTGGTCTTGGGCAAGCCACTTAACCCTCCATAGCCCATGTTCCCTGTAAAATAGTTATCTCCAAGTTATAATGCCCTGTTCAATGTAATTTCAGTTTGTTCAATGTAAACCGAACTGATGCAGAATAGCACGGTATATAAGAGAATGTAATAAAATTAAAATAAATAAAATAAATATCACTTTGGATAGATTGTCTAAATCTACAGCTGATCCTGCGAGGAAAAAATCCTATAAGAAACCATTCTTCAGTAAGAAGAAGAAGTTTTATCCCTCCTATACCCAGCAGGGACATCATTTAGGTCAGTCTGCACAAAAGGGACAGCAGCAACAACCTAGACAAAGAAAGACAAAAGCAGCTAAGCTTCAACCGACTCAGCCTCCACAGGGGCTTTGACTCCTATCTAGAGAACTTTGCCTTCCTGGCCCTGAACGGCCCAGAACCCTCCACCATCCCAGGAAGGTTATGTCATTTTGCCCCCAGATGGGGGTCAGATAACAGCAGAAAATTGGACTCTGTCTATTGTAAGAGAGGGGTACAAGCTTCATTTCCTCAGCATGCCCCTTCCTACAATGGTAAGACAGTTCAATTCTCAGACCTCTCTCAGCGACCTGTTAGGTCAAGAGGTCACTGCAATAGAAGAGGTACCCATTCCCCAACGGGATACAAGGTTTTACTCCCCCTTTTTCCTTATTCCAAAGAAAACAGGAGGACACAGACCCATTTTAGACCTCGGAGAATTGAACAAATTCTTGTTCAAAGAGAAGTTCAAAATGATCTCTAGGAACTCTGCTGCCATACCTTCAGAGTCAGAATTGGCTTTGTTCTCTAGATCTCAAGGATGCGTACACTCATGTTCTCATCCATCCAACTCACCGAAAGTTCCTTTGCTTTCTGTTTCAAGGGAAGCACTACTAATACAGGGTTCTTACCTTTGGTCTGGCCTCTGCACCAAGGGTGTTCACAAAATGCATGGCTGTGATGGCAGCATTTCTCCGCACCCTGGGAATATTTGTCTTCCCTTACTTAGACGACTGGCTCATTCGAGCCCCTTCAGAGCCAGAGGCCAGGGTTGCCCTCTCTCGCACAATGCACATCCTTCTGTATTTGGGACTTGTCATAAACTTCCCAAAATCCATCCTTGCTCCTACTCAGTCCCTAACGTTTATAGGAGTTCTGCTGGATACCAGACAGACAAGGGCCTACCTTCCACAGCCCCGCTGCCTTCGCATTGTGCAGTTAGCTTCCCAAGCAGTGCTAAAACCTCACCACTGCTCGGGAAATGTTACAGTTGCTAGGCCACATGGCATCCACCGTGCATGTGGTTCCTTATGCTCGCCTCCATATGAGGTCAGCCCAGTGGACTTTATCCACTCAGTGGACTCGGGCGTCAGGTTGCCCTTCAGACAAAATAGCAAACTCAGCTCGCCTTATTTTGTTCCTCCAATGGTGGCAATCGCCCCAAAACCTTTTGGTGGGGTCTCCTTTTCAGCAAACCCCACCCCAGGCTACTCTAACAACAGATGCTTCACAAGTGGGTTGGGGAGCCCACAGGCAAGGCCTCTCTACCCAGGGTTCCTGGACTCCACAGGAGGCCTATTTACACATCAATTTCCTAGAACTCAGAGCAATTTTCCTTGCTGTTCGAGTATTCCACACCCAGCTCAGCTACAAGACAGTCCTAATTCAAACCGACAATCAAGTAGCCATGTTATATGTGAACAAGCAGGGTGGAAAGGTTCTCTGTCGCTTTGCAACGAAGCTTTGCGACTATGGGCCCTCGCCAGAGAGCATCAGATTCATCTCCTTGCGGTGTATCTTCCAGGCATTCAAAATTCTTGGGCAGACACTCATTTGAGTTCTGCTTCCACACGAATGGTCTCTCCATGCAGACTAGGTGGCCAAACGTTTTCAAATTTGGGGAACCCCGGACATAGACCTCTTTGCAAGTCCGCTGAATGCCAAACTTCCCCGGTTCTGTTCCAGAATTCTGGCTCAGGGTTGTTGGGCCAGGGATACTTTCCTCCTCCATCGGGGTCAGGACTTCCTGTATGCCTTTCCATCCATTCCTCTAATTCCCAAAACCCTGTTCAAGCTTCAGAGAGACAGAGGTCATATGATCCTCATAGCCCCACGTTGGCCACGGCAAATGTGGTACCCTCTGCTCCTATATCTCTCTCAAGTTCCGCCTCTGGAGTTAGGGTCTGCTCCTAAACTCCTTTCTCAAGAGGACGGGATGCTGTGGCATCCCAATCCCAAGTTTCTGCATCTCAGGGCCTGGTTGCTGAAAGCCTAGAACTTCACGGTCTTAACCTTTCCCAGCAGGTAAAGCATATCCTTTATGCTTCCAGGAAGCCTTCCACAAGACGCTGTTATGCATTTAAGTGGAAAAGGTTTACCATATGGTGTTCGCAGAAGGGTCTTAACCCTCTTGCGATACCTCTGGAATCATTACTGGAGTATCTCCTTCATTTATCAAATGCAGGGCTTAAGACCAATTCAGTGAGAGTTCATTTGAGTGCTATTGCAGCTTCTTTCAAGCCTCTAAATGGACAACCTATTTGCTCTCATCCTCTCATAGCGAGATTTATGAGAGGCCTTCTTTTAACTAAGCCTCCCATTAAGCCACCACCGGTGGCATGGGACTTAAATCTGGTTCTTGGGCAGCTCTTGAAACCGCCTTTTGAACCATTAGCCACTACCTCTTTGAAATTCCTTTCCTGGAAGTTCATCTTTCTTATTGCAATCACATCAGCATGTCACATCAGTGAATTGCAAGCATTGGTGGCTGATCCTCCTTATACAAGGTTCCATCATAAGGTAGTCCTTAGGACTCATCCATACTTCATGCCAAAAGTGGTGTCACCTTTTCATTTAAACCAAGTGCTTTACCTTCCTGTATTCTTCCCAAGGCCTCACGCCTCAAATGCAGAAAGGAATTTTCATACTTTGGACTGCAAAAGGGCTTTGGCCTTTTACTTGCAAAGGACACAGCAACACCGAAAGTCCTCTCAACTCTTTGTTACTTTTGATCCTAGTCATTTGGGACTTCCAGTCTCCAAAAGAACACTGTCCAGCTGGATTGCACAGTGTATATCTTTTGCCTATGAGAGTAAAAACCTTTCTCTGGAAGGCCATGTTATAGCTCACAGTGTGAGAGTCATGGCAGCCTCTATGGCTCATCTTCACTCTGTGTCTATCGACGACATCTGTCGAGCAGCTACTTGGGCTTCGGTTCATACCTTGACAGCCCATTACTGCTTAGACAAGGACTCCCGTCGGGATGCCTTGTTTGGTCAGGCTGTTCTTCAACACCTGTTCCAACTTAATCAACTCCTACCCACCATCCCTGGTAGGATGCTAGAGATCCATGGGGGGAAGTGGAGCCCTTTCACAAGGGCACACAACTTCTTGGGCCTTCTCCTTGGCATCTGCAGCTAGGGAGTGTCCCATATGTGAAGACTGCATTCCTGCTTGTTCCTGGAGATAGCATAGTTACTCACCTGTAACAGGTGATCTCCGGGAACAGTAGGAATTTAGTCTTCACAACCCACCCACCTCCCCTAAGAGTTTAATCTCTCTATCTCTCTCTCTTTGTCTCTCTCTTTGTCTCAGCTTTAAACTCAACTGGAGAGGGACAGTTGGGAAAGGCAGGAAGGCAGCACGTAGGCGCTGTGGGATGCTCCCAAAAGCTTTTCTATTGGATGCTGGGGAGCGTTCCCGCGCAGGCTCCGTCGGTACTGACGATACCCATATGTGAAGATTAAATTTCTGGTGTTCCCGTAGATCACCTGTTACAGGTGAGTAACTATGCTTTCTGTGCATGGAGGCTTGCTATCTTTACTTTGTCGTCCTTTCTGGCTCAGAGTTGCTATTGCTTTTATTAGGTAGACTGATGTATTCCGTCCCTTAACAAAGCCTATTTAGCTTTTGAGCAGTAGTGTGGGGAGCGCTATACATAACCTGTTCACCAAAATTTTGAGAACCTGCTTCTTTGGAATGATTGGCTTATATGAGCTCACTAATTCTGGGCCTTTTACTGTTTTTTTAAGCAGAACAAGAGCATGTCTTATTCTGCTTACCCCTCTAGATAGCCTAAGCTTAGGTCTTCCTAGAAGATCTTTTGGAGAGGGAGAGCGACATTTTTTTTTATTTAACACATTTTCTAGAGTATCCTGCTAAGTAAGTTTAAGAAAAATAATAGGCAGGGGTAAAATAATAAGTGAGATTAAAACAGGGGTATGTTTACAAAGTAGCGGTAGCGGCTTCTGTGCGATATCGGAGTACGGCTCCATTATTGCACGGAAGCCGCTACTGCTGCTTTGTAAACATACCCCATAGAGTTTAAGTATAAAAATGATAAAACAAGAGAGAATTATTTAAAATAGATAAAACAAGGAAATAAAAAAAAGGGAGTAAGAGCATAGAAATTACAAAAGGGAAAATAATGAATTACATAAAACCAGAGAATAATAGGAAAAATAACCTAACAATGTTATGTGACACATTATATCTAAGAGTTATGTTCTGTTGGGGTAAAAGTAGTTTCAAACAGCCAGGTTTTAAGTTTCTTAAATTTGGTATATACATTTTTTTACCACCCAAACAAAGGGGGGGGACACCTTAATAAAAAGATACATAAAATACATAAAAAGGTGTTACCATGAAACAGACTTAACCTTTCTAGAAAAACAGCATCAGATTGTTGAATTTTGAGGCATCATATAAATTTGAGCCATTCTCTCAAATATTCAGATACATTAATCTTAACATCAAGGGCTCATATTATAATCAAGTAGCTCTCAGTTTAACTTTCATTTTTTATCCCATTAAACTCGTCAAAAAGGGTTATAAAAACACATTTATCTGAGGCTCATTTGTTGATGTCTGGTCCTTAATTTCAAGCTGCAAAAACATAAGTTCTTCCTGACTTTAAACACAAGGTGCTCGTAATCTTTCTTGATGAGTTTAATAGGATAAAGGAATCAGTTTAAAAGCTGAGAGGTACTTGAATGTAATACAAGCCCTTGATCTTGATTTATGTATATGAATATTTGAGAGCGTGGCTTAAATTTATATGATACCTCGAAAACTTCTAAAACTTTTTGTGTGAATCTGGTGCTGTTTTTCTATAAAGCTTAAATCTGTTTAATGGTAAAACTTTTTTTATGTATATAAATTTTCTTATAGGTAAATGGGCATGGAATTACTAAGAGAAAGTGCTGATGGGGCAAAAGAAGTTGGCCGTGTGGTTTCAAAATGAATACAGGGGATGGTCGCTAGTGAGGTCTGAGCGGATGGGAGTGAATGAGCAGGTTGGTTGGGAATTAGCCATTTAACAAGAATACAAGGGCTGATCTGTATGAAGAGCTCTGCGTGTGAGGATAAGAATATTGTATTTGATTTGGTAGAATATTGGAAGTCGGTGTTGTTCCATCAGCAGAAGGGAGACTTGGTTGAATTTGTGAGTTATGGAATTTAACTGCTGCATTTTGTACTGTTTAGAGGTAGTGGAGCTGGTAATTTTGGTAATCCATTGTATAATGTATTACAATCATTTAATTTGGAAATAACCAGCGATAGTAATGAGAGAGAGGCTGGATGTTGGGTGGTGGGGTGAGGTGTCTGAATTCTGTGCAAGGCTAGGATGCTCGTTATGATGATATTTGAGGTTTTAAAGACAGAGTGGAATCCAGTGTTATGCTAAGAGTGCTTATTGAAGGAAATAGAGGAAAAGAGTTAAACTCCGGCTAGACTAGGTGATGACATTTTCTGCAGGGCCCTCAGCTATATTAAATGCTGTCCCTAGATTAAGATTTGATCTAGTTATCATTTCTCAAACTCAGAACCTGGCCGTTGTCACAATGGAGTTTTTATATGAACGTTCTAGTTTCTTGAATATGACACCCAGGAGTACCACATCTCAAGTGCAAGAGTTACCTAAATTCTTCATCATAGTAATTATTAGCTGTGATTTGTTTGTTGAGTATGGAAAGACTAATATCAGCATAGAGTTTGCGATAAATATACAAACCAGTGTGTGTGTGTGTATTTTTTAATATAAAGCTGCTTATGTTTTTGCATATGGAATTTGGGATTATGAAAAACAGATGCCTTGCACTTCCTATTGCTTGCAGGATACAGCAACATATAAAGAGCTGGTGGGAATCACTGGTCCCCAATAGCCAGAAGAACGGTAGTGATCTGGTAAAGTCCTGGCAAAAGTCCTTGGGTCCCGCTGACATAATGCACGAGACTGCAGTAAAGAAATGCAGGTGTGGGTGAGGGGGTGGGATTTCAAGAGAAGGGGTGGGGTTAGTGCAGAGGTTCCCAAATTTGGGGTTGGGACCCCAGATCTGGTCATGGAAACAAGGCCATTTCCCTTTCTCTCTGGACTTTCACTGTGACCTATGTGAAGTAGTGGCAGTCAGTAGTCAGTATGTGGTCTTTGAGCATGTGAACATTCGTTGCCCTTGTTCCTGCTTGGGTAAGCTTCCTGTTAGGCTGGAAACCCATGCGAATACTGAGATATGTAAATACACACTGGACACTGACACAAAGAACCCTGTGCTGCCTGCTGTTGCCACTACTGTTGCTGCTGCCTTCCTTGAAAAGCACTAGGTTAGAAGAAGAAAGCTGGCAAAGCATAAGGGAATGGGTGGAGCTAAGAAGAGGGAGGAATAAGGAGTGAAGCATTGGGGAGGAGTGAGATTAGAGGAGGAACAGAGAATAAGAGTGTGAGAGGCAGGGATTGGAGAGAATGCATAGCTGCATGAAAGGAAGAAGTGTGTATACAAAAGGGAGAATATTGAAGAATGGGGATGGAAAATAGTGCAAGAAGGTTTGGAGGGACAGGGAATGAGTGCAGAAAGAAAAGGAAAAGTGCGAGGGAACAAGAAGCCTCGATGAGTACAGATACATGCACAGTCTGAGTCCCCTCCGACACACTCACCCCATTACACATAGACACCTTCCTTCTCTTGCAAACTCATACATGTTTGAGGGGGGAGTGAAAAGCCATGATAAAGTATATCTCCTTAGAGTAACAGTCTATGGGGCATTGTTATTACTGGTGACATCTATATATTTGTCTGTCTTGACATAATGTACTGTATGTGTGTGTAGGGGGGTGGTAGTAGTGGTGGTGTGTGTATGTTGGGGGGAGGGGTCGTGGCCTGCTGCATTCTCTCTTTTTTTACATATTTGTTTGCACATCTGCCAACAAAGCTATGCATATGGATGGACAGACAGATGGACTGACCTTCAACAATAGGCGATTTTGCCTGATGTTAAACATGCCTAAAAATACAAGCAAGTGTATGTATACCTGTTAATTCGTATGCACAGATTTTTCAGCTTATTTTACATGCATACACATGTATTATAGTTCATTCACAAATGCTAGTCCCTCTCCAACACCATCCTTGGGGAAAGTCTTTGTTCAGCTTGCACAGACTCGTGTGCATATAGGCTGTATGCCATTTCTGTGCATAAACCTCTGCTTCCAAAATGACCTTCCCTGTGTATGCTATCTGTGTGTTCAACATAAACACATGTATTTTTCAGTTAGTTCGAAATCTGTATTGATTTGTGCATTTTTTACCTAAGTAATCTTTGGAAATTAATGTGTGTAGGACCTTGGCAGTAAAGACTTGAAAAGGGACAAAATCAGTTTTGTCTGTCAGATTGTAAGAGTTGGTCGTATGGAGCTGAGGGACAATAATACAAGGAAACTAACTTCTGGGTTGCGCCGACCTTTTGGAGTAGCAGGTAATCTACGCTCTTTATAACTGTACATTGTCAGTTAATGTTGTTCATTTAATGTAGCGCGATTGATTGCACCAGCATTGTGCAAGGATGAAACTGTATTAAAATAATTCTCTATCTCAGAAAAAATTGCAGCAAAAGAAAAATTCTGTATGAAAATACTGGTTTGCTGTAATTTGTGTTAATGATAAGTTCAATCCCTGTCCTCAGCCGTGGACCCTGCGTTTTGATTCGGACGCTAAGATAATCGTAGATCAAGCACTGGAGCTTCAGTAATGTCACTATTTGGTTTGTGAGCAGAGGGTAATCTTAATAATAGTAATAAACTTATAGAAGACATCTTTAATAACAGGGATAATATGGACAGCTTAATTGAGCAGGATGCTATTACCACCCTAATTGTGTAGGTTGTAAGTGTGATAGTTTGTAATTGCTTTCAGAAACAAATTAGCTTCATTCTAATAGAAATGTACAAAGGAAAAAGACATTCTGTTGTGAAACTAGTTATGTATGTTTGAGTTTTTGAAAATAAAAACCTATGCCTTGCATCTTTTTTTTGCTTTTCCTTGCCAAAGTATACATTTGCTTGCGCCAGTATATAAAATGCAAAACCTGGCATGTTCGTGATCTCTAGCAAATTAAGAACAACCTTAATTAACTCTTTATTTTTAGTTGATGCTTAGTTCAATAAACTGACCTTTCCTGATTTCAGTAATGGATGTAACTGACATTATTAATGGGAAAGTAGATGATGAGGACAAACAACACTTTATTCCGTTTCAGCCGTAAGTACATATTCCGTATCACAAATTTTCAGTGGTGGTGGTGTTAGCATAATGTGCTAATTAAATTGTCATGATAATTTTATAGGACGACTGCACTGTTGTAAAGGTCTAGTGGAAACTGTCAATGCTCATAGACTGAATTCTAGCTAGTCTGCCATTTATCCACTAACCTTTGACAGGGTGTGTAATAACCTGTCTGAGGTCAGAGGGGAAGGATGAATTGTAAGATACGTGACTAGATGAGAACTTTTAGAGGAATAGCCTAGACTAATCAATTTAATGAGGCATGAGCTTTTGAGGATGAGAGTCCCAGTAGTCAGATGCACTCTGCTGATCGAGTTAGTACAGTGTACACCTACCTGCCTATCTCATTATGACTAAAAGCTACATGGGGTATGGATTGTTTGCATTTGTGGCCTCTGAGAAAGTATTGTTATTCAATACAATTAGTAGAAATTCCTTGAGGTTTTGGGAGTTATTTAAAGCAGCATGCAAAACAAAATACCTTTCGTCTTTGAGAAGTCTATGGGGCATATTTACTAAGCTGTGCTAGCTGTTAATGCAGGTTTAGGCATGTTCTAATGGGCTGCGATAAAAGCGAGCCCTAAACAGATAATGCATTATCTACTAAGCATGTGACAGGGAGGGAAATAAGTGGCGTAGCGATAGAGTGCAGTGTGTCTGCACAAAGCGGTTAGCGAGGAGGTTGATGATATGCGTTCGCCATCAATGTTGCAGTTAGTGCGGTTGCACTCTACACTGTCTCAGTGGTTGGTATTAAGTGCATCTGCATTGCTGACAGCATGTGTCAGGGTCTGAATCAGAGTGGTATCTACTGGAGCCAACAGGTAAGGCACTGCTTTTGCACATACTGTGCATTGATTTTTACCGTAAATGTGCGATAGCTATACAACCCAAGCACACTTCAGTAAAAAATACCCGTATGTGTCTTCTCCCTCCAGAGGTTTTTGTTCCCTCTGTGAAGCAAATTTATTGTTTAAGACTAAGATTACCTTGGTGTGAATTGCATACATCTATATAACACACAGTGCATATTTTGAAAGGAGCGTAAGTTTCAAACATACTAGAAGTATATATTGCATCCTTATTCTAATGTATGTATAGTGCCTTGTGAAAGTATTCGTCCCCTCCATTTTTGTCCTGTTTTGTTGCATTATGTATAACCTGGAATGAAAATGGAGGTTCATTTGGATGTTAGGTAATGCACCTAACAATATAGTTCAAATTGGTGAAGCGGAATGATAATAAAATACCTTGTATATATGAAAAAACAAAAGTAAACTGAAAAGTTTGAAAAGGTTGTGAGTATTCATCCATTTTGCTTTGAAACCTCTAAATAAGATCTGGTCCACCCAATTAGCCTCAGAAGGTACATAATTAGTTGATTGACTGCACACAGGTGAACCCTAATGTCACATGATCTGTCACATGATGCCTGTATAAATATACTTGTTTTGAAAGGCCCCTGACACTGCACACCACTAAGCAAGCAACATGAAGACCAGGGAGCACTCCAGGCAGGTCAGAGATAAAGTTGGAGAAGTATAGACCAGGGTTGGGGTATAAAAAAAAAATCCAAATTATGAATATGCCATGGAGCGTCACTAAATCCATTATAACAAAATAGACAGAATATGGCACCACTACGAACCTGACAAGAGAAGGCTGCCCATCAAAACTCACAGACTGGGCAAAGAGGGCATTAATCAGAGATGCTACAAAGACACCAAGAATAACACTGAAGGAGCTGCAAAGATCCACAGCAGAGATGAGTATCTGTCCATAGGACCACTTTAAGCCATACACTCCGCAGAGCGGGGCTTTATGGAAGAATGGCCAGAAAAAAGCCATTGCCTAAAGAAAGAAATAAGAAAACATGTTTGGAGTTTGCACAACAGCATGTGGCGGACCCCCCAAACACAGGGAAGAAGGTTCTCTGGTCAGATGAGATGAAAATTTATCTTTTTGGCCATCATAGGAAATGCCATGTATGGCACAAAGTCAACACTTCCCATCACCCCAAGAACACCATTGCCCAGTGAAACATAGTGGTGGCAACATCATGCTGTGGGGATGTTTTTCATCGGCAGGGACAGGAAAACGGGTCAGGATTAAAGGAACAATGGATGGCCCTAAATACAGGGCAATTCTTGAGGAAAACCTGTTTCAGTCTGCCATAGATTTGAGGCTGGGACAAAGGTTCACCTTCCAGCAGGACAATGACTCTAAACATACACTGGAGTGGTTTAAAGTGAAACATTTAAATGTCTTGGAATGGCCTAGTCAAAGCCCAGACCTCAATTCAGTTGAGTATCTGTGGCATGACTTGAAGATTGCTGTACACCAACGCACCCCATTTAACTTGAGGAATGGTGAAAATCCCAGTGGCCAGATGTGCTAAGCTCATGGAAACCTACCTCAAGAGATTTGCAGCTGTAATTGCAGCAAAAGTTGGCTCTACAACGTATTGACTTGGGTGGGGGGGGGGGGGGTACTTATGCATACTCCTGATTTCAGTTTTTTTTTGGTCTGAATTATTGTTTGTCACAATAAAGGATATTTTGCACCTTGTCATACGGCTGCCTAGGGTGAGAACTTACACAATCTTGACGATGCATATATTCATATGATTCTTGCAAGGTATTGTGGGTAATGTAGTTCATTCACTCTCAACCACAGCTGAAGACAATAATTGAGTTGTGTAACCAGTGATAAGGCCAATAAAATACTTCTTTTATTGATGGGGTTTAATTCACCCAGCACAAGTATGCTTGTTAGCAATATAAATGAGGTTACTTGCTTGCAGTGTTTAAATGGATAACATAAAGTCACAAAGCAAATCAGAAAACAACCTTCAGCTTGTCAGGCAATTAGCTAATGTTTTCTTAGCAAATAATTACCAAATACAAAGGCACAAAGAAATGAATAAACTTTGTTTGTTAGGTTAACTTCTGCTTATTTTCCACGCAGATCCCAGCAGTGATTCTCCCTTGCTCACACACACAATCAGGTGCAGCTTTAATTACTATCAATTGACCAGCTGAAAGCCTTTAGCTGGCTGGCTGCTACTGTGTGAACCCAAATCCTGCTTTAAGAGCTGTTTGCAGTGGAAATAAAGAACAAAGTTAGGTTTCTTTGTGATGGCTGATGTGTTTGCTCACAGAAAGCTAGCAATAGCATTTAGATAGAGAACAGTCCATGTAATGAATAGTTTCATCTGCTGTATCTCCCCCTTCATCAATCAGCATAGGGTCACTATCATACATTGGCACAGACGAGTCTTTCATTAAGGCACTATCATGAGAATGCTTATTCCCTTGCTGCCATTCTCTATTATAGATAGGGTCTGGATCAGTGTTCATACCTGAGCCTCTCCTGCTATCATAATTCCTCTCTGTATAGCCTGGCCAGTATGTAATCCAATTCTGATGTCCAGCCTTCCAATCTTGATCCCTGGACACTGGATCTTTCCTCACATACCTTCTGGCATAGGTCTGAAAGTCCTTTCCACGTGCAGTCTTCTCTCTTCCAGGTAGCCACTGGTGATTCCTATCTCTGCCAATCCATTCTTCTGGCTGACTCCAGTCCAATGGACTCTGCTGGCATTTGGAATACCTCCCAGTATGGGTACTGCCTTGGACTCTCCCAGACCTTCCAATGGGCTTTCTTCTCTTCCTTCCAGAGAGTTTCCTTCTCTCTCTATCCGCTTGGCTTGGCTTCTGTTTCTCCAAGTGATGTTGGTGCTTGTAGCCGTATCTCTTCCTGAAGCTCTTTCTGTAGCTGAAGCTATTATCTGAAGAATAAGCTCTATTCTTATTCTGTCCTAATGTGTGCTCCTCCCTAACACAGCGCAGCTGTGTTGAATCAGGCCCTGCCCTTTGAGATGAGTGCTTAGGAATTACCTCGTAGCTCTCTTGATTGCACACACATTTTCTCACTTCAGCCCCTCTCATGGCTGCTGGAAACCTGGTGCATTCTGGGACTGGTAGTCTTTTATGTGAAAACTCTGTTTTCTTACTTCTACCAGAACTGACAGGTTGCTTGTTCAGAGTCACATCATCTTTTCTATAGCTCCTACCTGAGCTATGATAAGCTTCCTTATCACAACCTTCAATTCATAGGCATGCTGTGTATATCACATGGTGCTAACCCCCACAACTCCATTTTAATTCCAGGTTGTAATGTGACAAAACAGGAAAACCACCAAGAGGATGAATACTTTCACAAGGCACTTGTAGGTACCCTCTCTTCGTGTATATCATTTCTCCCATATATTAATGTAATAATACAAATTATTTGTAAAATTATGAATATAGTTCACTATCACCCCACCTCCATCTATCCCAAAGCTAAGTCATCTCAAGGACATGCTGGCACTGTCTTTCATAAGATCAAACACTTCATTTTATAATCATTCTTATTAATGTTGTACATTGCTTTGAGATGCTTTTAAGGTGGTTACTTTAGAAGCATCCCCATGTGTAAATAGGCATAGAAAGGGACTATTTACACGTGGTGATGCATACCATGTTTAGTTTTCCAGGAGGTTTGGTAAGGGCAGGATGAGGGAATAGTTTGGATGGGCCTAACATATCGACATGGATTCTCCATCTTATAAGGGGAGTCCACCTTGATAAAAATATAATTTAGATGTCTCCATTTACACTTGCCCCTAGGCACGAATAGGTGGCTACTTAAAGGGGCAGTTGTAAAGGTGGACATCCTCTCCCCCTCTCCAAATCCTCTCCCCATCAAATCTTTCTAGCCCTCCGATAATAACCCCCACCCCTAAGATTTCCCCAAGTCATCTGATTGCCCACACCTCAGATCCTATCTCCAGGCTTGCTAGGGTCCCTGCTGTCTAGTGTGAGCAGGAGTGATCTCGTCGTTCCTACAGGTCTAGACTCTTATTTGGCAGCCTGATCCCTAGCAATAGTACCATGAGATTACCACTAGTGGTCGCAGGTATTTTGAATCCAGCACAAGGACCAGCAGGAGTGACTGGGGGATCACACATGCTCACACTAGACATCAGGGGCTCTAGTAAGGCTGAGGGTGGGAGAGGTCTTGCAGGGGTGTTTGCTTTATGTCAGGGCAGGGTTGAGTGGAGGGGATGGGATGAATGGGGGCAGTTGGTTCACTTGGGAATGTTTTGTGGAGATCAGATGACTGGAGGGGGGGAGCATCGGATACCTTGGGGGAATTGAGAGGGAGAGTGATGGGATTGGGAAAGTCTGGTACTGGATCTTGTGTGTGCAAATTGGGAGCAGTGAGTTTAGAAAGCTGCCCCTATGCATGGTTTTATTTTCCTGCATGCAGCTTTTTAAAATCACTGCTCCCGCTGGACATGAGACATTAACATGCAATTCCTGCATGTACTTATACAGTTGTGGTCAACATTACTGGCACCCTTGCATTTTATGTATGTTGTGTAGAATATCTTGAGAAATAATTGGGAATATTCCAATTGTATGTCTTCATAATATTTTAAAAGTATGTTCAAATGTATTCAACCAAAAAAAGATGTCTGCAACTTAGACGTAGTCATTTCTGAGAAAAAAAAAATATGACCTGGACAGGATTAATGGCAGCCTTTGCTACTATTTGGCTGCACAACCCTTGGTAGTGATGACAGCCTCCAAATGTTGCTTGTAGCTATCTATGTTTCATACATCTGTCTGCAGGTAGTCTCTCCCACTCTTCAACTGTGATTTGTTCCAGCTCATGAATGTTTCCAGGATTCCTTTTACCAGTGGCAGATATCAGCTCTTTCCAAAGGTTCACAATTGGATTGAGATCAGGATTCATTGCTGGCCAGTTTAAAACAATCCATTTTTTCCTTTTTAGCCATTCTTTTGTACTTTCTGATGTATGTTTTTGGTCATTATCCTGCTGGAGGACCCATGACCTTCAACCCAGACCTAAATTTCTGACACTAGATAGCACATTTTGCTCTAAAATAACCTTGGTAGTCCTCTGATTTCATGATTCCTTTAATGCGGTCCAGGCCTCCAGTTCCTGAGACAGCAAAAGAGCCCCACAATTTATGGTACCTCCACCATATTTAACTGTCTGAAGTGTGTGTTTTTTTTTTATAAGTTTCATTTCTTTGCCTGTAAATGTAGCGCTGGTCTGCATTGCCAAAGAGCTCAAGTTTGGTTTTATCTGTCCACAGAACATTTTCCCAGAAGGATTTGGTTTCCAGGACCCCATATCAAGCTAGAAATGTGCCTTGCATGACTAATGAATTTGGTGCCCCCAGCCACATGCCATAACCCATCTTTTTTCCTGGAAGCCCACTGATGATATCAGCACCCCTTCCATATTAGTGCTTTGTGTAGCCACACCGCTCGCACAGTCCTTGGTACAGCCCTGGTGGTTTCTCAAAGTGGGTTTGGGCAAAGATCAAGCGTGCCTTTTTATGTCTGTCTTTGAATAGTGGGGTCCTCTTTGCATTCACCCATGAAGTCCTCTTTTGTTTAGAGCACAGGGTATGGTGTGGGTTGAAACCACCACTTCAGATTACTCCAGGTCAGCCTTAAACTCTTTGGATATTGTACATGGTGTTTTTCCACACTAACCTTCAAAGACGACTTGGATTCATTTTCTTCTTCCCACCATGTCCTGGGAGGTTCGTGACAGTTCCATGAGTAGAAAATGTCTTTATGACATTGCAGACTACTGTAAACACAGGAATCCTAAGGTGTTTGGAGATGGCCTTGTACCCCTTTGAAGTTTGATGTTTGATAATGGCTTTTCTGATGGTTTCAGGCAGCTCTCTTGCCTTCACCATTGTAAAATGGAACAGGGAGTGAATGCGGCCATTTTAAACATTAGAGCCATCATTCATTTGTTCAAGTCATGTGAGGACTGATAGTTGATCACAGGTGCGTCTAACTTCACTGCAGTAAGAATGCGGTAGAGGAATTTGGTAGATTTCTTTCTATCATCTTATTTACTTGATGATGTCAATGTCCCCCCCCCCCCCTAAGTTTTGGACATTTTTAATGTGGCAAATGTTCTCTTTCTTCTCACATTATTGTTTTGGATGCCTTCAAACACCCTGACACTAACAAGCAATGCTGGTTACGCCACAGATCTGATTGCCAGTCTACACATGTGGTCTGTGATTATATCCATGTGACTTCCTTTATATTGGCAAGACTGTGCGGTCTATTAAAACACATATACTGGAGCATAAAAGTTGCATTAGGGCGTAAAGTGCCAACAGCACTGTTAGTTCAGCATTGGTTGATTAGTTACCATACTCTTGAAGATTTGAGATTTTTTGTTATTAAAAGATCTATCAACCTCCATATGCTGGAGACCTTTGACTGTATTTTGATGAGGGAAGAGCAGCACTATATTTTTGAATTAGATACAGTCTTCCCAAAAGGTCTCATTAAAAAGATTGAATTTCAAGTGTTTTTGTGATACTTCTTGAAGCCCCCCCTTTCTCTCTTTCCCTCTCCCCCTCCTCATTCCTCCCTCTTCCCTCTTCCTTCCCCCCGTTCCTTTGGTGCACTATTTTAATTTCATTTGTTTTGTTAAAAAACACTTGAATGAGTGCTTTATGCTTGTTTTACTCATGGCTGTTTTATCTTTTTAGTTGCCAATTTTTTGTTTTAAATAAAGGGAAGGAGTTTGTCTCTGGTTTAGTATTTTAGTCCTGCACATGCATGACGTTTTTACTGTTCACCCGCGCTTTGTGGTCGATCAAGGTAAGCCTGCTATGCATCGTCTTTCTTTCTTTGCAAAGGATAGTAAATCTAATTTCAAATAAATTTTTTGATATGTTTTTACAGATCTAATATGTATTGTAAATCACATTATTTTTTAAATACAGTCAAACCTCGGTTTTCATTTGCCCCGGTTTTCATACGCTTCGGTTTTCAACGTCTTTTTTGACTGAGATTTTGTCTCGGTTTTCATGCATTGCTTCGGTTTTCAACGTCTTTTGACTGAGATTTTGTCCCGGTTCTCGTACATCGCCTCGGTTTTCATAAAGTACAGTACTGTAAATACATACACTCTCGCGCTGCACACCGGTCTGTATACACTGCCAGAACGCCCGCCCGGTCCCGGCAGCACTGCCCCCCGGACTCACCGATCGCCAGCATGATGAGAAGCGAAAGCCAGCTGAGCACGTAAATGAAACACATCCTCGAGCCTGGTCAGAGTCAGAGAGGCAAGGATTGCGCAGAGAGGAAGGCCCCGATCTCGACCACAGCCTGCCCGTTCTCTGGAGCGCCCCCTCAGGCTCGGAGGTAGCAGGGAAGAAAAGCTGTCAACGTAAGCAGGAGATGTTGCATGAATGTGGGAGGCAGTTCTTTCTCTTGCAGGGTACGTCTGAAGCTATATCATTAAGATTTTCTGCCATTCTGAAGCATTGAGCAGATAATGTAAAGGTATTTTAATGGACTGAATCCAATGTGATTCCGAAGAGAGTTGGGCACAGCAGATTGTCAGGGGTGGCTAAGGCCAGATGTTAACATACTGTACTGTACAGTACTGTACTTAGCTTGCTTTCAGTGATGTTAAATGTTCATTTATCCATTTCATTAGTCATTTATATTTATTTCTCATTGTTTTCTGTATGTAAAAATATAGTTATTCTCTATAAAATGTATTTTTTGTGAATATTTTTGGGTGTCTGGAACGGATTAATTGGATTTACATTATATCTTATAGGAAATATTGCTTCAGTTTTCATACGTTTCGGTTTTAGTCAGACTTTTTCGAACGGATTAATCATGAAAACCGAGGTTTGACTGTACTCATAAGTTTAAGCTTTTAGCTTTGAAGATTGAAATTGGTTGTATCTAAAGTCCATACAGGCACCGCTGGTTGATGCAGTTTTTCTTTATACTGATATGTATGATTTTTGTGGCAACATTAGAGGAGGCTGTAACCATTTCTAATAATGTTTTAAGGTGTTTTAACTATCCTCTTGTATTGCCCTGTAGATAGGCATATAATAAATGCATTATTAGTGTTTTGGCAAACCGTTTTTTTGGGCCCCCGCTAGCGCTGCTAACTTTTGTGCCAGTATTGTATTTATTTATTTAAAAGGATTTATATACCACTTTATCCTGAAATCAAAGCGGATTACACAGCAAACAAACCAAGTGGTTGGGTGCGTGGGTGTGGGCATGCAGTGAAAAATCGAGGCATGTGATGGTGTGAGGAGTTTGATTGTGTGGAGAGCTATATACAGTATGAGCTATGTACAGGAACTATTTACATTTTTACATTTTGTATGTATTTTGTACTTAGGCTCTGTCAGCTTGGTTCAGTGATTGGAGAATGGCCCCCTTCATTTGTAGAATACATATTAAGTCTTTGTAATCCTATATCTCCAGGAACAAGCAGGAATGAGTCTTCACATATGGGTATCGTCGGTACCGACGGAGCCTGCGCGGGAACACTCCCCAGCATCCAGAAAGAAAGCTTTTGGGAGCATCCCACAGTGCCTGTGCGCTGCCTTCCCGCCTTTCCCAACCGCCCCTCTCCAGTTCTTCTTTTCCGCGGAACCAGCAGGTCATGTTCCTGTCAGCGCTAAAGAAGTTCTTTATATTAATTTATTTCTTTGGTCGCGCGTCTGCCTTCTTCGACGTCGGACCGGTACCGCCGGTCTTTTCTTCTTTAAAAAAAAAAAAACAAAAACCTACCGTTTCTCACTTCTGTGCATTTTTTCCTTTTGGGCTTTAGGCCTAGAAAAATTTTCCTCATGGAAAAGCCCGCTTCCCGGTTTAAAAAGTGCACGAAGTGCAGCGGTACTCTTTCTATCACCGACACCCATGACTGGTGTCTAAAATGTTTGGGGCCTGACCACGCCATCACCGATTGTGAGTCCTGTTCAATGATGTAAAAGAGGTCGCCAGAATCGAGCGGCCAAGCTCAGTACCCTGTTTCCCTCTGATGCAGCTTCAGTGGCATCGACATCTTCCAGGGCTGCTTCTTCCTCCCATGGATCTCAGGTAACCAAACATAAGTCCAGCCGGTCCTCGAAGGGTAGATCTCCCTCTAAGTAACGAGATGCCTCCGGGCTTGCTCTCGAGGATCCCGCACCGGCAAAATTACCCTGACGGGAAGCTTCGGCTTCCAAAGCTTTATCTATGGGGTCACTGGTTGACATCGATGGCTCGGTCTCGACCGATCACCTGTTGCCATGTTCTGGGGTACCGGTGGTTCCCACTGGTACCGACATCCAGACATTGGTTGCGTCAATGGATCAGAATATTCTGACCATGCAGCATGCCATTACGGCATTCATACAAGCTGTGATGCCTCCGGTACCGCAACAAACTTTGTTGTCGGTTCCGGCACTGGCACCGGCACCGATATCGGTTCCGGTGCCGGTACCGATTGCATCGACATCGGCTAAGGTGTCGACTGCAGCGGTACCCTGTTCTGTGATGCCCATCGGTACCGAATCGGTACCGCTCACTCCCGATGTCGATACCACTCGGTACGCGTATCGGGCTCTGCAGGAGCATCCAGACAGGCGATACTTCGATTCCTCCGAAGACTCTGATGAATCAGAGGCTTCTGTCGAAGCATCGGTACTCCTTCCTCAGGAGCCCTCTTCTCCAAAAAGAAGAATGTCTCCTCCAGAAGACTTGTCTTTTCAACACTTCATTAGGGAAGTGGCCAGGGGCCTCTCCATTTCAGTGGCCCCTGAATCAGAGCCTAGAGCCAAGAAATTGGATATTTTACAATATCCTAAGGCTCCTAAACAGGCAGCTACTTTACCAATTCATGAGATCCTTTATGATCACATGTTGGGCATATGGGAGACACCTCTCACTATCTCCCCTCATTCTCGTAGGTTGGACACCATGTACCGTGTTACTCCTTGTCCTGGCTTTCATAAGACTCAGCTTCCTCACCACTCTATTGTGGTGGAGTCTGCTATGAAGAAGATAAAGAGTGCAAAAAGACACTCATCTAATCCTCCAGGAAGAGAATGCAGAACCTTGGATGCTTTTGGCCGGAGAATTTTCCAGGCCAATATGCTTGCTGCCAGAATCAACTCCTATAGTCTCTCTATGGGGATGTTTCTAAAGGAAGTTACAGATCATCTGCAAACTTTATCTCCTTTTATCTCAGAAGATAAAAGGGAGGAGTTTCTCACCTGGCTTAAACATGCCCAGGATGTTTCCAAATTTTCCAACCGTGCAGCCTTTGACTCTTTTGAGTGTGCCAGCAGAGCCTCGGCTATTGCCATAGGTGCACGCAGGGTTGCTTGGTTACAAGCTTCTGATTTGGAACCCTGGGTCCAGGATGGATTAGGAAATCTTCCTTGTACAGGTGAAAACCTTTTTGGCAAGGATTGGCAAGCAAAGGCCACTCAGATGGATGCTGAGAATTCTGCCTTAGATAGACTTTCAAAGTCTACTTCTGCTCCTGTTAGAAAATGTTGTTCAAAAAGGCTTTCTTTCCCAAAAAGGGGAAATATTATCCTGTTTATGGTCAGCAGGCATCTTCTGCAGGTCGTTTTGCTGCAAAGCGTCAGCAACAAGCTAAACAAGCCAAGCCTAAGGCTTCAAGGACTGCTACGGCCCAACAGCCTCAGCCTCCTCAGGGCCTTTGACTTACATCTAGAGAACTTAGCCTTTCTGGCTCTAGATGAACCAGAGCCTCTCACCATTCCAGGAAGGTTAGCCCACTTTGCTCCCAGATGGGAACAAGTCACAGCAGAGCAATGGACCCTCTCCATCATAAGGGAGGGGTACAAGCTTCATTTCTTAAACCTTCCTCCTCACACCATGGTGAGACAGTTCAATTCTCCAACATCTCTCCTCGACCTTCTGGGTCAGGAGATTGCTACCCTTCTTGCCCAAAGTGCAATAGAAGAAGTACCCCTTCTTCAACAGGGCTCAGAGTTCTACTCCCCCTATTTTCTTATCCCGAAGAAAACAGGGGGCTACAGACCCATATTAGATCTCAGAGAATTGAACAAGTTTCTATGCAAGGAGAAATTCAAGATGATTTCTCTCGGGGCTCTCCTTCCATACCTTCAGAGTCAGGATTGGCTTTGTTCTCTAGATCTCAAGGATGCGTACACCCATATCCTCATCCATCCAACACGCAGAAGGTTCCTTCGGTTCCTTTTTCAAGGAAAGCACTACCAATACAGAGTGCTTCCTTTCGGTCTGGCCTCTGCTCCAAGAGTGTTCACAAAATGCATGGCAGTAGTAGCTGCATTTCTACGCACTCTAGGAATATTTGTATACCCATATCTGGACGACTGGCTCATCCGAGCTCCGTCCCAGTCAGAGGCCCAGACTTCCCTAGCCTGCACAAAGCGTGTTCTTCAGTATCTGGACTTGTAATAAACATCCCAAAATCCCATCTCACCCCTACTCAGTCATTAGAGTTCATAGGGGCCTTGCTGGATACCACAACTGCAAAAGTCCTGTTTAACTGCTCGAGAAATGTTACAACTGTTAGGCCACATGGCATCCACCGTGCATGTGGTTCCTTACGCTCACCTTCACATGAGGGCAGCTCAGTGGACTCTGTCCACCCAATGGACCCAGGTATCGGGGTGCCTGTCAGACAAAATAGCAACCTCCAGTCGCCTCTTCTGGTCTCTCCAGTGGTGGAGGTCCACTCAAAATCTGTTGCTGGGGTCCCCCTTTCAACAGTCGCTACCCCAAGCAACCCTTACAACAGATGCCTCTCCAAGGGGTTGGGGAGCTCATTTACAGGATCTCTCCACCCAGGGCATCTGGTCTCCACAAGAGACATCTCTACATATCAACCTCTTGGAGCTCAGAGCAATTCTTCTAGCTCTCAGTCTTCCACACCCTGCTCAGCTACAAGACAGTCCTCATCCACACGGACAACCAAGTAGCCATGTTCTACGTGAACAAGCATGGCGGGACTGGCTCTCTGTCGCTTTGCAACGAAGCTTTGAGATTGTGGGCCTTCGCCAGAGAGCATCAAATTCATCTCGTGGCAGTGTATCTTCCAGGGGTTCAAAACTCTTGGGCAGACAGACTCAGTCGAGTTCTGCTTCCACACGAATGGTCCCTCCATGGGGATCAGATAGTCAGGATCTTCAGAATTTGGGGAACCCCGGACATAGACCTGTTTGCAAGTCTGTGGAATGCCAAACTTCCCCAGTTCTGTTCCAGGATTCCGTGTCAGGGAGTTCAGGCCAGGGATGCCTTCCTCCTTCATTGGGGGCAAGACTTCCTCTATACCTTTCCACCCATTCCCCTAATTCCCAAGACACACTGTTCAAACTTCAGAGAGACAAGGGGTCTATGATCCTCATAGCACCACATTGGCCACGCCAGGTGTGGTACCCTCTACTTCTGCATCTCTCTCAAGCTCCCTCCCTGGGCTTGGGATCTGCTCCAGACCTCCTGTCCCAGGAGGAGGGAACGTTGTGGCACCCAAATCCCCAGTCTCTTCATCTCAGAGCCTGGTTGCTGAAGGCCTAGACCTTCAAGATTTGCATCTTTCTCAGCAGGTGAAGGATATCCTTCATGCTTCCAGAAAGCCTTCCACTAGACGTTCCTATGCTTTTAAATGGAAAAGGTTTACCATTAAAACAAATTCAGTAAGAGTCCATTTGAGTGCTATTGCAGCATCCCTTAAGCCTCTCAATGGACAGCCTATTTCCACTCATCCTCTTATTGCAAGATTCATGAGAGGCCTTCTTTTAACTAAACCTCCCATTAGACCACCTCCAGTGGCATGGGACTTGAATTTGGTTCTTGGCCAGCTTATGAAGCCACCCTTTGAACCCTTAGCCACTACCTCCTTGAATTTTCTTTCCTGGAAGTTTACTTTTCTCATTGAAGTCACCTCAGCTCGCCACATCAGTGAGCTGCAGGCCTTGGTGGCTAATCCTCCTTATACAAGGTTCCATCATGACAAGGTAGTCCTCAGGACTAATCCACACTTTATGCCTAAAGTGGTCTCACCTTTTCATCTGAACCAGGAGGTGTATTTACCTGCCTTTTTTCCAGGACCTCATGCATCAAGTGCAGAGAGGAATCTCCATACCCTGGATTGTAAGAGAGCGCTCGCTTTTTACTTACAAAGGACACAGCAACATAGAAAGTCCTCTCAACTCTTTGTTGCTTTTTATCCCTCTCATTTGGTACTTCCAGTCTCTAAGAGAACTCTGTCCAATTGGATTGCTCAGTGTATTTCTTTCGCCTATCAGAGTAAGAACTTTTCTCTGGAGGGCCATGTCACAGCTCACAATGTGAGGGCCATGGCAGCCTCTATGGCTCATCTGAACTCTGTGTTCATCGACCAAATCTGTCGAGCGGCCACCTGGGCCTCGGTTCATGGAGTGGAGGAGTGGCCTAGTGGTTGGGGCAAGGTACGTCGGGCCGGAAGGTCGGGGGTTCAAATCCCAGTAGAGGACAGCAACCTTGGGCCGGAAGGACTGGGGTTTCTAGTCCCACAGGTGCTCCTTGTGGTCTTGGGCAAGCCACTTAACCCTCCATAGCTCATGTTCCCTGTAAAATAGTTATCTCCATGTTATAATGCCCTGTTCAATGTAATTTTAGTTTGTTCAATGTAAACCGCATTGATGCAGAATAGCGCGGTATATAAGAGAATGTAAATAAATAAATAAATAACTTTACAGCCCATTACTGCTTGGACAAGGACTCCCGCCGGGATGCCTTGTTTGGTCAGGCTGTTCTCAAACACCTGTTCCATACCTAATCAACTCCTACCCCCCATCCCTGGTTGGATGCCCCAAGATCCATGGGGGCAGGTAGAGCCCTTCTCAGGGACTCACAACCTTGGAGATCTCCCTGGCATCTCTAGCTGGGGAGTCCCCATATGTGAAGACTCATTCCTGCTTGTTCCTGGAGATAGCACAGTTACTTACCTGTAACAGGTGATCTCTGGGAACAGCAGGAATAAGTTTTCACAACCCACCCACCTCTCCTAGGAGTTGTATCTCTCTATCTATCTTTCCTTTCCTCTCTCTCTCTTTGTCTCCAGCTTAAAACTCGAACTGGAGAGAGGCGGTTGGGAAAGGTGGGAAGGCAGCGCGCAGGCGCTGTGGGATGCTCCCAAAAGCTTTCTTTCTGGACGCTGGGGAGCGTTCCCGCGCAGGCTCCGTCGGTACCGACGATACCCATATGTGAAGACTTATTCCTGCTGTTCCCAGAGATCACCTGTTACAGGTAAGTAACTGTGCTTTTTCAGAATTTATAAGAGCATAAGAGATGCCATACTGGGTCAGACCAAGGTCCGTCAAGCCCAGTATTCTGTTTCCAACAGTGGCCAATCTAGGTCATACGTACCTAGCAGTATCCCCAAGAGACACAGGTTCCACAATGCCTGTATTGGGTCAAGCATTGATATCCTGGGTCCCTTTTTAATAATGGTTTATGGACCTTTCCTCCAGGAATTTGTCCAAACCTTTTTTAAACCCAGCAACACTAACAGCCCTTACTACATCCTCCGGTAACAAATTCCAGAGTTTGATTACACGTTGAGTGAAAAAATATTTTCTCTTATTTGTCTTAAATAGTTTACCCTGTAGCTTCATTACATGTCCCCTAGTCTTTCTATATTCTGAAAGCGTAAACAATTGATCTACATTTACCTGTTCCACTCCATTCTTTAATTTATAGACGTCTATCATATCTCCCCTCAGCCGTCTCTTTTCCAGGTTGAAGAGCCCCTAACCTTTGTAGCCTTTCTTCATAGGAAGTAGCCCTCCATCCCCTTTACGACTGTGGTGGCTCTTCTCTGAACCTTTTCTAATAACGCTGTATCCTTTTTAAGATACGGCGACCAGAATTGCACACAATATTCAAGGTGCGGTCGTACCATGGAATGATAGAGGCATTATAATATCCTTTATTTTATTTTCCATTCCATTCCTTATGTTATCTAGCATTCTATTTGCTTTTTTGGCTGCCGCTGCACACTGGGCGGAGGGTTTTAACATGTTATCCACGATGACTCCTAAATCTTTTTCCTGGGTGGTGGTCCCCAATGTGGAATCTTGCATTGTGTAGCCATAGTATGGGTTGTTCTTTCCTAGCTGCGTAACTTTGCACTTGTCCACATTAAATTTCATCTGCCATTTGGATGCCCAGTCTTCCAATTTATCCAGATCCTCCTGCAGTTTTCCACAATCCTCTTGGGTTTTAACAACTTTTAACAGTTTTGTGTCGTCTGCAAATTTGATAACCTCACTAGTTTATTCCCTTTTCTAGGTCATTTATGAATATGTCAAAAAGTAGCGACCCAGTACAGATCCCTGGGGTACTCCACTATTCACCTTTTTCCATTGGGAAAATTGGTCATTTAGCCCTACCCTCTGCTTTCTATCTTTTAACCAGTTCCTGTTCCACAATAGTACACTGCCTCCTATCCCATGACTTTTTAGTTTTGCCAGAAGTCTCTGATGAGGGACCTTGTCAAAGGCTTTCTGAAAGTCCAGATACACTATATCAACCGACTCACCTTTGTCTACCTGTTTATTCACACCTTCAAAAAAACATATCAGATTCTAAATTGCCACAAATTTCTTTTAGTTTCTTTTGGATTCAGTTCTTCTCCAGGACCAAGCAGGAAGTCAGTCCTCACTTATGGGTGACGTCGGCGCCGACAGAGCCCTCGCGGAGCAATTTTCCCCAGCTTTCGCAGAAAGCCTCTGGGAATTGCAGCGCGCATGCGCGGTCCCCTTCCCGCCAGGGATGCCATCTTGCTCAGTCTTCTTTTTTCCGCAGAGCCCTACAGACGTAGTTTGTTACCGCCGCTGAAAAAGTTGATTTCTTTAGTTTGATTTCTCGTTAAATTTTTTCTCGGTTCGTGTGTCCTCTTCCCGCCGGGCTTTTGAGCCCGTTAATGTTTTTTTTTTTTTTTTATTCCAACTGGCGTTCCCGCCACTTTTTCCTTCTTCCCTGGCAGCGCGGTCTTTCGACCTTGCAGGGGTCCTTTTTCCCCCGATGGCTGCCAGCAGGTTTAAAAAGTGTGATCGTTGTGTCAGACTCATGTCTCTTACTGACACGCATGACTGCTGCCTCCGCTGCCTGGGGTCCGAGCATGACCCTATGAGTTGCGGTCCGTGCAGCAGGATGTCCTTGAAGGCCCTGAGGAGTCAGCAGTCGCAAAGGGATCGTATCTTCTCTGAGTCCGCGCGGACCTCGTCAGAGGCCTCGACGTCTCGTGGCTCCGGCTCAGACCATCGTCGGAGTTCTTCTGAACGGGGCTCCCCCGGCCGGGAACACTGGCGGGAGAAGAGGCCCCCGAGGGTGGAGCCGGACGGCAATCCTGGTTCCTCGAGGGCCAGGTCGCTCAGCCCAGCCCGACTCCCCGGGGCCTTGGAGGGGGAGAGGCCTTCGAAGCTTCCTCGTCTCGAAGTGGAGACTCCTGGACACGTGAGTGATATAGTCCTCCTGGACTCCCCCACGGATGAACCGTCGGGGCCCGAGTCGGCGGATGCTGGGTCTTCTGAGCTTGGTCTCAGACTGACGACCTTGGAGCGCAGTATCTCTGCCTTCATGGACCAGCAGCGGGCATTGATCACCGGCCTCGCCAGTGCATCTGCCCCGACCACCGGGACGTCGACGCCCACGCCCAAGTCGACCCCGGAGGCCGAGTCGATCCTCGAGTCCGTACGAGCTCAAGTTGATCCTCGACCTAGGTCTCCCTCGGCTTCCCGTTCGGGACCGAGGTCCTCGACGCCGGCCTCGGCGTCGGGGAGGAGGTCCCCGAGCGCACGGAGCCGCTAGACTACTCCTCGGAGGAGTCGGGCTGGGACACGGAGGAGGACGAGTCACCCGGTTCCTTTCAGACCCGGTGCGTCCCCTCTGACTCGCCCGAGTCGGAGCCTCGGAGGCGGTCCCCCCCCGGAGGATACCCAGTTCTCCGATTTCGTGAGGGATATGGCAAAGGCCTTGGCTTTTCCCATGGATCCGGAGGAGGAACCCCGAGCCGAAGAGCTCGAGGCCCTTCAATATGACTCCCCCCCCCCTAGGGAGGCCTTTACTGTACCGGTTCCCCCGATGCTGGAGCGGCTTCTCTTCCGCATGTGGGAAAGCCCGGCCTCGATGCCGGTGTTGAGCAAGCGGGTCGATTCCATGTATCGAGTCCGCAAGAACCCCGAGTTCCAGAAGGCGCAACTACCGCACCACTCCATGGTGGTGGAATCGGCCATGCATCGACTTAAAAGTCAAAGGATGCACTCCTCGGTGCCTCCGGGTAAGGAGGCCCGGAATCTGGATGCCCTCGGTAGGAAGTGCTTCCAGGGCTCTATGCTTGCTTGTCGGGTCCAGACATATCAGTTGTATATGGGTATGTATCTCCTCGACCTGGCGAAAGAAGTGGCAGGTTTTTCCGCCAGTCTCTCCGCCAGTCTCTCCGAGGAACCCTTGCAGCGGTTCCAAGCCCTGTCCACAGGGATTCGAGAGTGTTCGAAGTTCATTTCTTGAGCAGCCTATGATGGCTTCGAAGCATCGGCTCGAGTAGTCGGAGCCGGCATCGGGGCTCGCCGCCAAGCTTGTCTTCAGTCCTCCGACCTCGAGCCGTGGATGCAGGACAAGTTGGTCGATGTCCCTTGCAGAGGGGAAAACCTCTTCGGCAAGCCCATGGCCGACAAGGCGGCGGAGCTCGAGTCAGAGACTCTCACCAGGACTCGCCTTTCGAGAAAAACCTCTGCTCCTTCTCAGAGGAAGAAGGGCTCGGGAAAAAAGCCCTTTTACCCGAGGAAGGTGTTCGCTTATAAGCAGAACCACCCACACTATCAGGCCTCGACAACCCCTCATCAGGGGCAGCAGCCTAAGGGGCAGGGTAATGGATCCCGGAGGCAGAAAGCCCCCAAGCCCACCACGCAGGCCCCGGCCCAGCAGGGTGGGGGTTTTTGACTATGCCAGCATAGCCTCTCCCCCCCAGGGGCCCTCGCTCAGCACGGGGGGCCGGCTGACCCACTTTGCTCACAGGTGGTCAGCCGTAACATCCGATGCCTGGGTGTTGCAGGTGGTTCAAAAGGGCTACCTCCTACATTTTCACCAGGTGCCCCCCCCTACTTCCCGGGGGAGCTTCCCAGACCCCCGCTGCACAAGGACGTACTCCTTCAGGAGCTGCAAAGTCTGCTTCAGGAACGGGCGGTGGAGCCAGTGCCCCAGCATCTGTGCGGTCACGGTTTCTACTCGAGGTACTTCCTGGTGCCAAAGAGAACAGGAGGCCTCAGACCCATTCTGGACTTACGCAACCTCAACAAGTTCCTGCAGCGGGAAAAGTTCAAGATGCTTACCCTTGGAACCCTACTGCCCTACCTCCAGCAGGGAGATTGGCTATGCTCCTTGGATCTAAAGGATGCTTATACTCACATCCTTATTCACCCGGACCACCGACAATACCTACGGTTTGTGGTGGCAGGGAACCATTATCAGTACAGAGTACTGCCCTTTGGCCTATCCTCAGCTCCCAGGGTGTTCACAAAGTGCCTGGCAGTGGTGGCAGCCTTCCTAAGGCTTCAAGGCCTCTTCGTCTTCACATACCTGGACGACTGGCTCATCAGAGCATCGTCTGCTCCAGAGGTCGCCCAGGCCACCCAGCGTACGGTGGCTCTGCTTCAGCACTTGGGCTTCATCATAAACTTCGAGAAGTCCGCTTTGCTTCCCTCTCAGGACCTCGAGTTCATAGGGGCACGGCTGGACACTCGGCAGGCTCGTGCCTTCTTGCCTCTGGAACGGGCCAACAGGCTTATGGCTCTAGCCGGCAGGTTCAACAGCGAGTTGCCGGCCCCTGACAAGACAGTTCCTGCAACTGCTCGGCACATGGCCTCCACGGTCCATGTCACTCCGAATGCCCATCTACATATGAGACCTGCTCAGTGGAGCCTTCGCACTCAGTGGCATCAGTCCACAGGGAGACTGTCGGACCTGATACAGATTTCCGACCGTCTGGTCTCCTCCCTGCAATGGTGGCTTCACCTGCCCAACCTAGTGCTCGGCATGTCCTTTCAGTCGCCCCCACCGTCCCGGGTGCTCACGACAGATGCCTCCCTCCTGGGCTGGGGGGCGCATTGTCGGGGGACATGCACTCAAGGCCTTTGGACACCTTGGGAGGCCGCCCAGCAGATAAACTTTCTAGAGCTACGGGCGATCCGCCTAGCTCTGCGGGCCTTCTCTCACCTGAGGTTCGGTCAGTCCGTACTGGTGCAGAAGGACAATCAGGTTGCCATGTTCTATGTGAACAAACAAGGGGGCACGGGCTCCCTCCTTCTATGTCAGGAAGCCCGGAGGCTGTGCTCTTGGGCTGTCGATCACGACATCCTCCTCAAAGCGGTTTACCTGCCAGGGCAGGACAATTGCCTGGCAGACAAACTGAGCCGGATTCTGCTGCCGCACGAATGGAAGTTGAACCCCGTGGTGGCCCAGCAGATCTTCCGCCGTTGGGGCTCTCCCACTGTGGATCTCTTTGCCAGACCCCTGAACAGGCAGCTCCCCAGATTCTGCTCCCGGCACCCTCTCTCCCTCTTCGAGTGGTGCCGGATGCTTTCCTCATCCCGTGGTCCACGGGTCTGCTGTATGCCTTCCCTCCCACACCACTGGTGTCCCGGACCTTGTTCAAAGTGGTCCAGGACAGGGCCTCCTTGATCCTGGTAGCGCCCCGGTGGCTGAGACAACCGTGGTTCCCTCTGCTTCTACAGCTAGCGGTGGACACCCCTCTTCCCCTGGGGTTTCAGCCCAATCTCCTGACCCAGGATCAGGGTACTCTTCTGCACCCCAACCTCAGGGCCCTGCACCTGATGGCCTGGCTGCTGAAAGGGTAGTCCTAGCCCCACTGCTGCTACCCCCGGAGGTGGAAGCCGTCGTCCTAGCATCTCGGCGACCTTCCACCCGGAAGTCTTACGCCCTCAAAAGGCGTCGCTTCTCGGTCTGGTGGTCTCAGCGATCTGAGGACCCCTTCGCCTGTCTAGTATCGGTGGTACTGCAATATTTGCTTCACCTCTCCGATCTAGGTCTCAAATCCAATTCTGTCAGAGTCCACCTCAGTGCTCTCTGCACATCATTCACCGGTTGAAGGCCAGCCTCTCTCTTCGCAACCCTTGGTGGCGCGTTTCCTCAGAGGCCGCCTTCTGCTTAAACCTCCGTTGCGCCCTCCAGCTCCTGACTGGGACCTCAACGTGGTTCTGCAAAGGCTTACCTGCCCGCCTTTTGAACCCATGGCTACCTGCCCTCTTCGTTTCCTCTCCTGGAAAACTCTCTTGGTAGCCCTCACTTCCGCGAGGTGCGTAAGTGAGCTGCAGGCCCTAGTGTCGGAGCCTCCGTACACTAGGTTCTACAGGAATAGGGTGGTCCTGCGGACCCACCCTAAGTTCCTTCCAAAGGTGGTCTCCCACTTTTACATCAATCAAGAGGTGGTTCTTCCGACCTTCTTCCCCAGGCCGCATGCCAGCCGAGCTGAGACTGTCCTGCACACCCTCGATTGTAGAAGAGCCTTGTCCTTCTACCTTGACCGTACGCGGGAGCATAGAAAAGCGGTTCAGCTTTTCGTGTCTTTTGATCCCAATCGGTTGGGGGTGCCTGTCTCTAAGCGCACTCTGTCCACCTGGGTGGCCGACTGTATCGCCTGGACTTACGGGGCAGCCGGCCTCTCCTTGGAAAGTCGCGTCACGGCTCATCGGGTCAGGGCGAAGGCCGCGTCCGTGGCTCACCTCCGCTCTGTTCCGTTGGCAGACATCTGCCGGGCCGCTACTTGGTCTTCAGGTCAGACTTTTGCGGCTCACTACTGCCTGGAAAGGGAGTCCCGCAGGGATAGTGCTTTCGGTCAGGCAGTCCTCCACCATCTCTTTGAGGTTTAGGCAACTCCTACCCCCGGCCCCGGTGTTGGCTACCGGCCGGATGCGTATTCAGAGAAGATGCCTTCCTTCTGTACTGCTGAGCTTGAGGGAGCTTATTTTAGGCTTGAGGTCTCCGGTAGCCTTAAGCTTGGGAGTCCCATAAGTGAGGACTGACTTCCTGCTTGGTCCTGGAGAAAGAATAGTTACTCACCTGTAACAGGTGTTCTCCAGGAGCAGCAGGAATCAGTCCTCACTACCCTCCCTCCTCCCCTTGGAGTTGCAGTCATTCTTATTGCATATCTTGCAAATTTTTTGCTGTCTTTCCGCTATGTCATCAGACTGAGCAAGATGGCATCCCTGGGCGGGAAGGGGATCGCGCATGCGCGCTGCAATTCCCAAAGGCTTTCTGCGAAAGCTGGGGAAAATTGCTCCGCGAGGGCTCCATCGGCGCCGACGTCACCCATAAGTGAGGACTGATTCCTGCTGCTCCTGGAGAACACCTGTTACAGGTGAGTAACTACTCTCTCTCCCCTCTTTAAGTTTTTACCATCGGGATGTTTATTTTTTTTTTAGTATTGAATTGCAGGTGTTCAATCGCATTTTGTTTTTAGATACTATTTTTGCTGAATGTATGTTTGCAGTTTATCCACTTTGACACCTGTCTGTAACAAAATTGGGTTTCAAGACATCAAAAATGTTGTTTTCTCATGTAGGACTTCTTAATGATGTTTTTGATATTTGGCAGTGTGTGTTTTTATCATTGTGTACTTGTGACAATTAATGTGAATTGCCAATGGACAATTCCATAATATATACTACTGGCAATGTTTCTCTGCTTTTTATATTCAGAATTTTATTGCAATTATATTTGTGTGTATTCTTTCTTTCCTTTCTATGTGTATGATTGTCCAATCATATATCTTTTTGGGATGGTCTGTATGACCTTTTATATAATTATATATGTATATATGTTTTTATGTTTTTAGACCCCTGATGTAGGACTCTTTGCTGAAACCTGGCCAAGTCGGGTCCTGTTGTTAAACGTTTTGGTTTGTGAAGATACACCTGGTGTGGCTGTGGTTTTTTTCTCCGCACCTAGGCTGGATTGTTTATAAGGATGCCAATAATGTCCTGGCAATGTCCCAGTGTTGTACTATTTCCTTTTTTAATTGATCTTGTTTTATTTGATTCTTTTTTGTGTCAAATATGTGTGCATATATAATACAAAGCCATATCACTGGCCACTTTTTTTGGAGATACTGGGCATTAAAGGGTTGAACTGCAAGGCTGCCAGTAATGTTGACCACAATTGTATATATTTTACAACAGGCTCTGTGTTTGGCTGAAGCTTTTGTAAAATGCAGTGGGAATTTTCCACATCGCAACCTAAATTCTGATCTCCAGGAACAAGCAGGAAGGTAGTCTTCACATGTGGGTGACATCGGCACCGATGGAGCCCGCACAGGAACGCTCCTCAGCATCCTATAGGAAAGCTTTTGGGAGCATCCCACTGCGCCTGCGCTGCTGCCTTTCGAACTCTCCCTCCTCAGTTTTTCATTTTCCGTGGAGCCGACAGGGAGCAATTCCTGTCACTGCAGAAAATCTTCTTTTGTGGTAGCGTCTGCCTTCCTGTCGACGCTAGCACCGGTATCATCGGTGTCACTTTTCTTTATTTTATTTTCTTTAAAAAAAAAAAAAGTTTTCTTTGAGGGTCTTTGCCCTCTAGGAGCTTAGGTGCCATTTTGGGCCTTAGGTCCCTTTGTTCCTCAAAATGGAGAAACCAACTAGTGGTTTCAAAAAGTGTTCCAAATGTAGCAGTACCAATTCTGCTTCCGACACCCATGACTGGTGTCTTAAATGTTTGGGACCAGACCATTCACCATCGGAATGTCTCCTCTGCAGAAAGATGACAAAGAGGGGCCTGCAGAATAGAGCTGTGAAACTCGGCACCCTCTTTGCCTCGGATGCAATGTCCGTTGCATTGACGTCATCCAGGGCTTCATCTTCCTCCCATGGATCTCAGGTAATGAAACCCAAATCTTGTTTGAAGACTGGTCGGTCCTCAAAGGATAGATCTCCTAAGCATCGAGATGCTTTAAGCATTGCACTCGAAGAATACACCAGCCAAACAGCCCCGGCAGGAGGTCCTTGCCTCCAAAGCATTATCCGGGGTCCCAAGATGTTCCCGAGGCATCCACCTCTGGAGAGTTCTTGGTGCCATGTTCTGGGATTGTGGCCTGCTGTTCGGGTACCGATACCCAGGCATCGGCTGGCTCCATGGATCAACGTATCCTAGCCATTGAGCAGAGTCTTGCAGCATTGCTGGCGACTTTGGTACCACTAAAGCCTCTGCAATCTATTCTGCAGCCATCGGTACCGGAGGTATCGGCATCAACCATTGCGCTGCTCTCCACGCTACCACCCATGCCAGCCCTAGAGTCGGTATCCAGCATCGAGGGTCCGGTACCAAGACATTCCATTGCCGATTTTGATCGGTACCGTTGACGGGCCGGTTGGAGCACCCGGCCTGTCGATACTTTGAGTCTTCCGATTCTTCCAATGAATTGATCGGTACTTTATGCAGGATGTGGCTCGGGGCCTCTCTATTATGGTGACCTCCGAGAAGGAACCGAGAGTTGAAGAACTTGAAATTCTTCAGTATCCGACAGCCCTTAAGGAGGCCGCTATCTTACCCATTCATCGGATATTGCATGACCTCATGTTTAGAGTGTGGGAAACACCTTTAACAGTGTCTTCACGTTCTCGAAGACTTGATACCATGTACCGGGTACCGCAGTGTCCCGGTTTCCAGAAGACGCAGTTAACGCACCATTCCATAGTTGTGGAATCGGCAATGTGTCAAATTAAAAGTGCTAAGACATATTCATCTAATCCTCTGGGCTGTGAGGTGAGAACTCTCGATGCCTTCGACCGTCAATGTTTTCAGGCCTCCATGTTGTCGTCCAGAATAAGTTCATACATACTCTACATGGGTATGTTTCTTTAGAAGGTGACTAAAGATTTGGAACTAATGGCTCCTCTTCTCCTAGACAAGAGGGCTGATTTCCTGATACTTGTTAAACATGCCCAGAATGTTTCCAAGTTTATGAACAGGGCAACCTTTGATTGTTTTGAGTGTATTAGCAGGACTTCTGCTATTTCCATCGGTGCACATTGGATTGCTTGGTTACAAGCATCTCATTTAGAGCAGTGGGTGCAAAATAAGCTGGGGAATATTCCTTGCACGGGAGAAACCCTCTTTGGCAAGGATTGGCAAGACAAAGCTGCTTCGCTTGAGTCCAAGAACACCACCCTAAACAGGCTCTCTAGGACCACTGCCATCCCAGCTAAGAAAAATATGGTTAAGAAGCCCTTTTTCAACAAGAAAAAGAAGCTTTATCCTTCTTACACCCATGCTGTCCACTGTCCGGTCCATGCTTCCCAGAAGGGACAGCAACAACCGAAGCAGCAAAGGAAGGCTCAGGCCCCCAGAGCTCAAACAGCTCAGCAGACCCAGCCTCCACAAGGTCTTTGACTTCCTACTAGAGAACTTAGCTATCCTACCCCTGGAAATTCCAGAGCCAGTCAACATCCCAGGAAGACTGTTACTTTGCCAAAAGATGGCACCAGATAACATCAGAACATTGGATTCTCTCCATAGTGACATGGGGGTACAAACTTCCCTCCAAGAGAGTTCAGCTCTCGGCCCTCTCTCACCACTCTCTTGTGCCAGGAGGTTACCTCCCTTCTCGCTCAGGGTGCAATAGAGGAAGTGCCACTTTCCCAACAAGGCCTGGGCTTCTACTCCCCCTACTTCCTTATCCTAAAGAAAACAGGAGGATACAGGCCCATTCTGGACCTCCGAGAATTAAACAAGTATCTGCTCCAAGAGAAATTCAAAATGATCTCTCTCGGAACACTTCTGCCTTACATCCAGAGTCTGGATTGGCTATGTTCTCTAGATCTAAAGGATGCATATACACCTATCCTTATCCACAAAGAAAACAGGAGGTTTCTTCGATTCCTCTTTCAGGGAAGACATTACCAGTACAGGGTTCTACCCTTCGGCCTGGCTTCTGCCCCAGAGGTTTTCACAAAATGCATGGCAGTAGTAGCAGCATTTCTAAGAACTCTAGGGATATTTGTCTTTCCCTTCTTAGATGGCTGGCTCATCCGAGCATCGTCAGCTTCAAAGGCCAGCTCTGTGCTCTCCTGCATAATGCAGGTTCTTCAACATTTGGGGTTTGTAATAAACCTTCCAAAATCCCAACTCACCCCTTCTCAAACCTTAGAGTTCATATAGAGGATCTTCTAGACATGCAGCAGTCAAGGGCTTTTCTGCCACAGGTAAGCTGTGCTCGAATAGTTCAACTGGCTTCTCAAACAGCTATGAAGACTTCCCTAACTGCTTGAGAAATGCTTCAGTTGCTCGGTCATATGGCTTCCGCTGTACATATGGTTTCCTATGCTTGTCTACACATGCATGCAGCTCAGTGGACCCTAGCTTCACAGTGGACTCGGGCATCAGGTCATCTGGGGGACAAAATCAGGAACTCTGCACGCCTCATTTTATCCCTCCAATGGTGGCAATCACCAGAAAATCTACTCGTAGGATCACCTTTTCAGAAGCCACCACACCAGTCCATTCTGACGACGGATGCGTCCAAAGTGGGTTGGGGAACTCATCTGGACAATCTGTTCACTCAGTGTCTTTGGACTCAGCAGGAGGCTCAGCTTCACATAAACCTGCTAGAAATCAGAGCCATCTTCAATGCTCTGTGTTCTAGGACTACCTGCACTCCAAAACCGTTCTAGTCCAGATGGACAATCAGGTAGCCATGTTCTATGTGAACAGGCTCTCAGGCATTGTGCAATGAAGCCCTACACCTATGGTCCTCTGCCATATGCCTTCAGATCCACCTACTAGCGGTGTATCTCCCTGGCAAGCAGAATCTCCTGGCAGATAAACTCAGTCGAGTACTGCTGCCACACGAATGGTCTCTCCATTCAGAGCAAATTGCTTGAATCTTTCAAATCTGGGGAACCCCAGATACAGATCTGTTTGCAAGTCCTCAGAATGCCAAACTTCCCCGCTTCTGTTCCAGAATTCCTGCTCAGAACAGTCAGATGATGGATGCTTTCCACCTCCACTGGGGTCTGGACTTCCTATATGCCTACCACCCGTTCCCCTCATTCCCAAGACTATGTTCAAGCTTCAGAGAGACAGGGGCTATATGATCCTCATAGCCCCACTCTGGCCATGACAGACGTGGTATCAACTACTTCTATGTCTGTCTCAAGCCAAACCTCTGGAGTTGGGATGTGCTCCAGATCTCCTTCCCAGAAGAACGGGACGCTTCTGCACCCGAACCCTCAGTCTTTGCACCTGATGGTGTGGCTGCTGAGAGCTTAGAACTCCAGGATATCAACCTCTCTCAACAGGTTAAAGATATCCTTTTGGCCTCCAGGAAACCTTCCACAAGGCATGCTTACGCTTTTAAATGGTGAAGGTTTTCAATCTGGTGTTCCAAGAAGGAACTTACTCAAGTAATGCCTCCATTGGAACAGAAAAAGGATTATCTCCTCCACCTTTCATCCTCTGGACTTAAAACTAATTCGGTGAGAGTCCACTTTAATGCCATTGCGGCTTTTCACATGCCCTTTGATGTTCAGCCTGTCTCCTCTCAGCCACTTGTAGCACGCTTTATGAGAGGTCCGCTCTTAACTAAGCCTCCCATTAAACCACCACCTGTGGCATGGGATCTCAATCTTGTCCTTGGACAGCTGATGAAGCCGCCCTTTGAACCCCTAGCCACTACATCCCTGAAGTTTTTCTTGGAAAGTCATCTTCCTAATTGCCCTCACTTCTGCAAGACGCATCAGTGGGCTCCAAGCTTTAGTGGCTGACCCTCCTTATACATGGTTCCACCATGATAAGGTAGTCCTTAGGACTCATCCTCACTTTATGCCAAAGGTGGTTTCGCCTTTTCATTTGAACCATTCGGTTTACCTTACTATTTTCTTCCCTAGGCCTCATGCCTCTAGTGCAGAAAGGAATCTACATACTCTGGATTGCAAGCGTGCTTTGGCCTTTTATCTTCAGAGAACTAGACAGCACAGGAAAGGCTTCCCAGCTTTTTGTTGCATTTGATTCCAGTCAGCTGGGTCTACCAGTTTCCAAACGAGAACACTCTCCAAGTGAATTGCAGACTGTATATCTTTTACCTATGAGAGTAAAGGACTTTCTCTTGAAGGTCTTGTCACAGCACACAATGTGCAAGCAATGGCTGCCTCTATGGCAAACCTACGCTTGGTGGTGATTGAAATCTGAAAAACAGCAACCTGGTCCTCTGTCCACACCTTTGCAGCCCTCTATTGCTTGGACAAGGACTCCCATCGGGATGCCTCGTTTGGCCAGGCCGTTCTCCAGCATCTTGTTCAGATTTAGAACTCCTCCAACCCCCCGTCCCAGGTTTCGATACCAGAGATCCTTGGGAGGAAACATGACCCACTTCAGCCTGTGTTTCACTGCTCTCTCTTGGGTCATCTCCATGGCATCTTCAAGCTAGGGCGTCCCATATGTGAAGACTACATTCCTGTAACAGGTGATCTCTGGGAACAGCAGGAATTGAGTCTTCACAACCCACCCTCCTCCCCTAGGAGTTGTATTTCTCTCTCTTTCTCTTTCTCTCTCCTTCTCTCCTTTTATCTCCGCTACAAACCCAACTGAGGAGGGAGAGTTGGAAAGGCAGGAAGGCAGCAGCACAGGCGCAGTGCGATGCTCCCAAAAGCTTTTCTATAGGATGCTGGAGAGCGTTCCTGCACGGGCTCCATCGGTGCTGATGTCACTCATATGTGAAGACTCAATTCCTGCTGTTCCTGGAAATCACCTGTTACAGGTGAATAACTACGCTCTCTCTGCATCCTAAAATCTGCCTTAACATAAAGCATAATATGAACTATAAATAGCACATGGAATACAATGCATATAAAAACAATACACATTTAACAAATCAGAATTGGAGATTACAAAACCCTCTACTGCCTAGATTCCTTACTTCATCTCAGTAAACCTTCTAAACTTCCAGTAATCATTTTGTCCCATTAAGCCTGGCCAAAAAGCAGTGGTTTAAATCTCTATACAGTAAGGCAATAAAATCACTATAGGGCCTCAACTATTTTGGCAATAAGTTCCATGCAGTGGGTGCCAGCCCAGAAAAGGCTTGATAACCCATCCTAGCAAGTAGAGCCTGAGAAAAGGAAGGGACAATTAACCCTTCATATTGGGTTTGCACTTCACCATCTTGTTAGCCCAGCTGTCTACCTAACTCACAGTGCTCTTGTTTGCTATATATCACTGTTAGTTTCCTTTTTATCACCAGTAACTTAATGTTGACTACTTCTGCCACATTGGATAACCGTTTGAAAGGTTTGCACTTGTCTTTAAAGCATGCTGATGAAAGGTGTTTACAGATCTTATTTCTACTAAATAGCCACTAATGTGTTGATTGAATGGTAGTATTTCTTGAATAGCATACAGTACATTGTTTTCTATAATTTGTTTTTGTTTGTTGTTTTGTATGTGTCCACATTTGTGAAATAGACTATAATGTGGTCTCTAGTGTAGATAATTGCAGGAACAACGTTTGCCAGTTTTTGAGGTACAGGGTAGTTGATAAAGGAGTTCCATAATGAGAAGCCTCTGCGGAAAATTATACACTACCCCGGCTTTCATTGAAGGAAGAATAAAGCTGCATTTTGTGTCACTGTTGCTAGCAGTGCTAAAAAAAATGTTGCCCCATTAAAAGAGATTTATAATGTTATACATTTGCAGTCAGAATGAGTGCTGTCTTAACTGTTTTGGATAATAAAATGAATTCCTATTTGGAAATAAGATATGCTTTGTATAAGATGCACATGTATGATGCCTGGCAAAATCACTGTAAGACTCACTGCTTTACATGGTATGTAGATTATTGTTTGCATTTCCTGTCTAGCTTCTCTGTTTCTTGGCATGGCTGTTCCCTAAATTTGTTTTTATGTATGCATTCACTTGCCACCAACACCACTGCTAAAAGCATACTTGGGAATGTTGTGGGGTTTTTACAAATACTATATATAATTTTGTAGCTATTTCATATTGAAAATCTTTATTATAAAATTGTGTATTTTCTCATGAAGTGTGATTTGTTTGGTATGTAGAATACTGTGGCCTTTCTGTAATGAATGCTAGTCAGACATCATATACTACCACTAGTCTTCAGCTCTTGTGGCCTCTTGGCACCTGTGCTGACACATTCTCACATGTTGGCCCACCAGGGACCATGCTAGCATGTCTGCACAGTGGTCAGAATTTCACAAGCTGGCATTTATTTGTTTTTATTTTTAAAACGAAATGATTCAGTGGTTTTTATTGATTCCTGCACACCTAGAGAAATGGTAATATGGTTCTTGTGCTAGATAGTATTACTAGTGAGTTAGGATACATTTTCCCTTTTGGATAGTATAGAAGCTTTACTTGTTTTGAAGTCAGCATTTCTTGAATGTCCTTCCATGTCTGTCTTCTTACCTATCCTATTCTTTGTCTTGTGTTGACTAATTGCTCTTTTTTCCAACCATGATGTGATCTTTTGTGTTCCTTTGTTACTGCGACTTTTGGTTTCTGTGCCTCTGTTTCCTGTGGTGTTGGTCATCATGTGCATACTCCAGGCTAGCACTGGATGACATGATTCGACATAAGCAGCTGAAACTATCATCCCCTTTTTCATCCAGGGTAGCAGGGGAGAATGATTTCCTTCAGACTGTTATAAACAAAGTGATTGCTGCTAAAGAAGTCAACCACAAGGGTCAAGGTAGGTAACCCTGTTCTTATATATAGCGAACACAGTAATCTGCTTATAGATCCACCTGAGGGTATAAATGGGAAGATCGGCAGATGAAATATCTGAAAATAAATGTCTGGTCCCTGATTTTTGTTGCTAGTAAAATGTATGCCTGATTGCATACCTGTGTAATCTAAATCTAAGTCATGAGTCTCCATCTATAGCATTTTTCAGTCAGGATTTTAGCTTTTCCTTTATTCTAGGTGCCTTTCCATCTGCTTCTGATAAAATTTAAAGCTTCATTTAGAAATAAGATTTCTGCAGGAACAAGCAGGAAGTCAGCCCTCACATATGGGTGACATCGGTGCCGATGGAGCCTGCGCGGAGCATTTCCCCAGCTTTCAAAGAAAGCCTTTGGGAATTCTATCACGCAACCGTGGTCCACTTCCTGCCCAAGGATGCCATCTTGCTCAGTCTCCTTTTTTCTGCGGAGCCCAACGGATGCATGTCCTGTGTCCCTGGAAAAATTCCTTAAAAATTGTCCTCTTAGTGAGTTTTTCACGGTTTGCGTACTGGTTCCTCTTCCCACCTCGAGCTGGCGCCGTCCCCGGTGCTGTTCCTGGCTCCTTTCTCTTTTTCATCGAGGCTCACCTTGACTGGCGTTTGTGCCCTTTTTCACCCGGGGGTTCATTGACCCCATCTGGGTGTGATCCACCATGTCTCCCAGTGACTTTAAAAAGTGTGATCGCTGCAGTTAAATTATGTCCGTCACAGACACCCATGATTGCTACTTGCACTGCCTTGGCCTGGACCACGACAGTACCTCCTGCGACCTGTGCCAGGCCATTACCCCTCAAACCAATAAGAAACCTTCAGAGTTGCAGAGTTGTGGTCCGGTTCTGCTCTGGCTTCCCCGACGCAGAGCACCTCCCATGAGGCCTGGGCATCTTTGGAGTCCCATGGCGGCGGCGGCTCCTCTGGAAAGACGCCGGATTCTGTCAAGAAAATATCCTCAAAGCTAGTCGAGGTTCCACCAGGGAAACAAGGTAAAGTCCCGTGGCGGGACTCGGGCACCTCTGAGCAGCACCCTCCTAAGGTCTCTAGGAAGGAGTCCTAGGCCGGCGGTGACTGTGCGAGGCTCCCCGTGGCCACAGTCCTTGTAGAGAACGTGCTCGCCAGAGCACCAGTGCCGGGCCCGAAACCCTTGGTGCCCGCACAGAAAGCTGTGGAGCCTTCTAGCATTGAGGCCAGAATGGTGGTCCTGGAACAGAGTATTTTTGCTATCCTGAGCATACAGCAGGCGATGATATCAGGTTCATCCACATCATCTGCCCTGACAACCAGGCCCCGAGTGCTCTCGGCTTTGAGCCAGTCCTCGGCATCGATCAAGGTCCCAGTCCCTATCCTTGGGTGTCCGGTCCTCCCCGGCTAGTTTCTGGGAGCCTGACCCGAGACCGGTTGGGGGGGTCTCGATTTCCCGATGCAGGCCTCGAAGCATGGGAACGCCGAGCCTCGGATTCCTTGATGCCCTCTGAGTCAGAATGGGAGACTGACATTGAGGCCTCCCCTGAGACCTCTCAACACCAAGACATCCCCTCAGAGCCGTTTCCCTTGGAGCTCCGATGCCATTCCCCACCCGAAGATGTGGCATGCCATGACTTCATCTAGGACATGGCCTGAGCCCTCTCGGTCCACACAGTCTTAGGAGGAGCCGTGCACCAAAGAGCTGGAGATCCTCCAGTATGAGTCTCCCTCCAAGGAGGGTCTCTCTGTGCCGGTGCAACCCATCCTCAAACGGCTGCTCCTATGGATGTGGGAGACCCTGGCCTTGATGCCGGTCATCAGCCGATGCCTAGACTCCATCTACTGCGTCAGGAGTCCATGCTTCCAGAAGGCCCAATTTCCCCACAGTCCCATGGTGATGGATTCCTTGAGACAAAAGCTCAAGAACCAGAAGACTTATTCTTCTGTACCCCTGGGTAGAGAGACCAGGGCCCTCGATGCCCTGGGGTGTAAGTGTTTCCAAGGGACCATGCTGGGCTGCCGAATACAAACCTATGAGCTCTACATAGGGATGTATCTTAAGAGCCTCACCCAGGAGCTCACTGGCTTCTCAGCAGAGCTCGCTGGGGAACCTCTGCAATGGTTCCAGACCTTGGTAGCCACCATTCAGGACTGTTCCAAGTTCCTATCCTGGACCGCCTACGATGGGTTCGAGGCTGCAGCTTGGACAGCTGCTGCAGGCATTGGTGCTCGGCGCCAGGCCTGGCTGCAGATCTCTGACCTCGAGCAATGGGTCTAGGAAAAACTGCTGGATGTTCCCTGCACTGGGGAGAATCTATTTGGAAAACCTATGGCCAACAAAGCGGCCGAGATTGAGGCCGAGGTTGTGAGCAGGCAGAGGCTCTCCAAGAAGATCTCTACCCGTAGGAAAGCCTCAGGGAAAAGATCAACTTTCTCGAGGAAGAAGGGCCCTTTCCATCGGTCACTACTACCAGACCTTTCCAAGCTAGCAGCACCAGGGACCCCAGACCAAGGGCTAGGGACAAGGGACCCAGGAAGCCAAAGGCTCCTCAGCTGCAGACACCAGCTCCGGCTCAACCTGGCTGGAGATTTAGACTCCCAGGGCAGGACCTCCCCCCTCCTGGGAGACCCTCACCAGCCCACAGGGGCCACTTGGAACTCTTTCGCCCACAGGTGGCTCAATGTTATCTCGGACCAGTAGGTGCTCTGGGTGGTGAAGGAGGGCTACCATCTCTGCTTCCAGCTACCACCTCTGGGGCATTTTCCAGGAGAGCCAGTGTGACCTCTCCTTCACCATGCCCTCCTGCTCTCCATGCTAGCAGGTCTACTCAGGGACAGGGCAGTATAGCCTGTTCCCCAGCACCTCCGAGGCAAGGGCTTCTCTCAAAGTATTTTCTTGTCCCCAAGAGAACCAGGGGTCTCAGGCTCATCCTGGACCTCTGAGACATGAACAAGTTCCTAATGAGGGATACATTCAAAATGTTCTCCCTTGGGACACTGCTGCCCTACCTCCACCAGGGAGACAGGCTTTGCTCCTTGGACCTAAAGGATGCCTACACACACATCCTGGTCCACTCATCTCACCCGGCAATACCTGAAATTCATGGTAGGAGGAAGCTGTTACCACTGCAGGGTACTTCCCTTCATCCTGGCATCAACACCAAGAATATTCACAAAGTGTCTAGCAGTGGTAGCTGCCCATTGGCACCTACAAGGGGTGTTCGTCTTCCTCTACTTGGATGACTGGCTTATCAAGGGCGGCACAGCCGCAGAGGCCAGTCAGGGCACAGAACGTATCATCCTCCTCCTGCAGCACCTGGGGTTTGTCATCAACTACCCCAAATCACATCTCTCTCCAGTGCAGGACACTAGAGTTCATCGGTGCGCAATTGGACACGGTGCAGGCCAGAGCCCTCCTTCCTCAGGACAGGGCAGAATGCCTCAAATAGCTGGCAGGGGAGGTCCAGCACCGCACAATGGTGTCAGCTCACCTTCTCCTCCGCCTGCTGGGACGCATGGCCTCCGTGGTCCATGTCACACCCCTAGCCCGCCTGCACATGCGGACAGCCCAGTGGTGCTTGCGGTCTCAGTGGATCCAGGCAATGAACCAACTTCGGGACAGGGTCAGAGTCTCCCACCAACTGATGAGATCCCTTGACTGGTGGCAGAACCAGGGCCTCCTTCGGGCAGGGATGCCCATCCAGGCGCCCCCACCTCAGTGTACCCTGTCCACGGATGCCTCTCTCCAGATCTGGGGGCTCACTGCAGAGTTCACCGCACTCAGGGCTGCTGGTCCAGGGAGGAGTCTCTACTGCAGATCAACCTCCTGGAACTCCGGGCGGTATTCCTTACCCTACGTGCATTGTACCCTCTTGCGGAACATACCTGGGCTGGTCCAGACGGACAACCAGGTCGCAATGCTCTATATAAAGAAGCAGGGGGGTATGGGTTCGTACTCATTCTGCCAGGTGGCTGTAGCCCTCTTCAGCTTTGCAGTGCGCAGTGGCATGCTCCTGCGAGTGGTCTACCTTCCAGGTCAGGACAACTACCTGGCAGACACTCGGCAGAGTCCTCCGCTCTCACGAGTGGCGTCTCGACCTTGCAGTGGCAAAGAAGCTTTTCTGCCTTTGGGGCTGGCCCAAGATGGACCTCTTCATCTCCCCAGACAACGCGCAGTTGGCTCGCTTCCACTGCAGGTAGCTGCACCCACAGTGGGTAGCGGCAGTGGTATTCCTGATCTCATGGTCCGAGGGACTGCTGTATGCATTCCCATGGACTCCCCTGGTCGCCAAGACACTGTTCAAAATTCAGAATGAGAGGGCATCGGTGATACTGATTGCTCCCAGGTGGCCCAGGCAACCCTGGTTCCCACTACTGCTCTCACTGGTGGCGACACTCCCAGTACCCCTGGGCCAAGCCCTGGACCTTCTGATGCAAGAGGAGGGCTCCCTTCTTTACCTCAACTTCTGAGAGGGTAGCCTTGGCCCCACTTAACCTACAACAAGAGGCTGAGGAAATCCTGCTAGCCTCCAGGAAGCTCTCCTCGAGGAGGGCTTATGCCTTTCAATGGCTCAGGTTTGCTCTGTGGTGCGCAGATAAGAAGAACCCATTCTCCTGCTACATCCAGCTGATACTCCAATATCTAGTGCATCTGTCGCACACAGGGCTGAAATGTAGCTCAGTCCGGGTGCATCTGATGCCCACCATCACCCGGGGGGGGGGGGGAGCCCTTATCTAGCCAGCCCCTGGTTTCCCCGTTTCCTATGGGGGTGTTCTGTTTTCCAAGACCCCCTGTCCACCCTCCGGCAGCAGAATGGGACCTCATTGTGGTGCTCTCCCAGCTCACTAGGCCACCATTAGAGCCACTGGCCACCTGCCACCTCAGATACCTATCCTGGAACATGGCCCTCCTGGTGGCCCTGACTTCAGCTTGCAGAGTCAGCGAGCTTCAAGCGCTGGTGGTTGACCCCCTGTACACAAGGTTCTTCAAGAACAGTTTAGTGCTCTGCATTCACCCTAAGTTCCTCCTGAAGGTGGTAGCCACGTTTTACCTCAACCAGGAGGTGGTGCTCCCCACCTTCTACCCGCGGTCTCATGCCAGCAGGGAGTAGCTCATACTTCACACACAGGACCGTATACGGGCCCTGTCTTCCTATCTACAGAACACCCAGGACCACCACAAGGCTCCTCAGCTTTTTGTGTCCTGTGACCCCAACAGACTGGAGCTCCCTCTAACCAAGCGTACCCTATCCTCTTGGGTGACGGACTTTATTGCCCTTGCCTGTCAGTGTGCAGGCCTCTTCCTGGAGCACTGGATCACAGCGCATCGCATGAGGGCGATGGCCACATTGGTGGCCCATCTCTGTTCTGTGTCAGTGACAGAAATTTGCAGAACCATCACTTGGTCATCCATTCACATGTTTGCAACACACTACTGCCTGGAAAGTGAATCCTTTAGGGACAGTGCCTTTGGTCAGGCAGTGCTGTGTAATAATCTTGGAGAGTAGGCAACTCCTGCCCTCTGACCCTCTGTGTTCAGGCTACCGGAGTGATAGTGTTGCTGGCTTCTAGGGTCTTGCAGAGTCTCTCAGTGGGGACTTGCCTTCTGAAACTCACAGCCACCCGACTGATCACCATTGGTTCTGTCGTGATTCAGTCCTTGGCAGCCTGGAGCTAGCGAGTCCCATATGTGAGGATTGACTTCCTACTTGTTCCTGGAGAAAGCGTAGTTACTCACCTGTAATAAATGTTCCCCGGGAACAGCAGGAATCAGTTCTTACAATGCTCCCTCCTCCCCTAGGAGTTGTCTCTCTACATTGTGTTAGTTTTACTGCTGTCTTAGCTATGTCTTCTGACTGAATAAGATAGCACCCTTGGGCGGGAAGGGGACCACGCATGCGTGGTAGCATTCCCAAAGGCTTTCATTGAAAGCTGGGGAAATGCTCCATGCAGGTTCTGTCGGCGCCGACATCGCCCATATGTGAGGATTGATTCCTGCTGTTCCCGGAGAACACCTGTTACAGGTGGGTAGCTATGCTTTGTAGCCATGGAAAACTAGCATTGCATTTTATCTTGGTTAGAAAATTAGCTATCAAACGATGTTTCTTGTCTCAAAATTAAGCAAAAGAGATTCTATCTTATTTTTAAAAATATATTTTTGACCAGTTTTCTCTAACACCTACTGACTTTTAGCTCAGTCAGAACCAGTCACTATTGAACAATGACCTCATGAACTTTTATTTGCAGATATCCTGGGTATTTCCTTTATAAGTTTTCCTTGTTGGAATGATGGTCCTTGGCCCGGAGCTACATGTTGAGATTCTCTGGTATTACTGTCAGGATGAAATGTGGTTTCAGCCAGTAGACGTTACTGCTAAACAATAGCCTGGACTCCTTTCTCTTTGAGATTTTAATGCTGCCTCTGCAGCATTTCCAGTTGATCCAGGAAGCGAAAGCCATTTGACCAACCCAAGACCTTTATTTAAACATATTATTTTTGCTAAGTACTATAGGTTTGAATAATTTCAGGTTAAGATCCTAAAGTTAGATGCCACTGCAATCTGCTGCAGGCTGCAGTCTGCTGTCTTCGTACATGTCGGTACCAATGACATAGGAAAATGTGGTGGGGAGGTTCTGGAGGCTAAATTTAGGCTTTTAGGTAGGAAGTTGAAATCCAGAACTTCCAGGGTAGCGTTCTCCGAAATGCATCCCGTTCCACGCCCAGGACCCAAAAGGCAGGCAGAGCTCCGGAGTCTCAATGTGTGGATGAGACAGTGGTGCGGAGATGAGGATTTTGGATTTGTTAGGAACTGGGGAACATTCTGAGGAAAGGAGGGGCTCTTCCGAACTGATGGGTTTCACCTTAACTGGGATGGAACCAGGCTGCTGGCATTAACCTTTAAAAAGGAGATAGAGCAGCTTTTAAACTAGATAATAGGGGAAAGCCGACAGTTGTCCAAGAGTGTGTGGTTCAGAAGAATGCATCCTTGAAGGATACTACCAAAAGCAGAGAGGTTCCAAAAAAGAGTAAAGTAGCCCAAATGCCCTCGAGTATGGAGCAGACAGAGCTTAAAGATCCCAAATTACCCATGTCTACCAATAGCCAGATTAATATGAATAATATAGTCTCTAAAATGCTTGTATGCAAATGCTAGAAGTCTAAAAAATAAGATGCGAGAGTTAGAATATATAGCACTAAATGAGAGGTTAGATATGATTGGAATATCAGAGACATAGTGCAAGGAGGACAACCACTGGGACACTGTGATACCTGGGTACAAACTATATCATAATGATAGAGCTGATCAAATTGGTGGAGGGGTTGCGCTCTATATTAGAGAGGGAATTGAGTCAGAAAGGATTAAAGTTTTGCAGGAAACAACATTTGCTGTAGAATCTCTATGGATTGAAATTCCATGTAAAAAGGGGAAGGCGATGGCAGTGGGGGTGTTCTATCGACTGCCTGGCCAGAATGAACAAATGGATGATGAAATGCTCAAAGAAATCAAGGAAGCTAACAAACGTTACAGCGCAGTAATAATAATGGGTGATTTCAGTTACCACGGTATCGACTGGGTCAGTCTCACTTCAGGACATGCTAGGGAGATAAAGTTCCTAGATGAAATAAATGACTGCTTCTTGGAGCAGCTGGTTCATGAACAGACCAGAGGGGAAGCCATATTAGACCTTGGCCTTAGTGGAACACCAGATTTTGTGCAAGAGATAAGGGTGCTGGGGCCACTTGGCAATAGTGATCATAGCATGATCGCGTTTGATTTAATTAGTGGAGGAGGGATAGTAAAAAAATCCACAGGTACTACCTTTTAACTTTCGAAAGGGAGACTATGATAAAATGAGGAAAATAGTTAAGAAAAAACTAAAAGGAGCAGTTGCAAAGGTTAAAGACTTACATCAAGCTTGGGTGTTGTTGAAAACTACTATCTTGGAAGCCCAGATCAGCTGTATTCCACACTTTAAGAAAAGTGGAAGGAAGTCCAAAAAACTGCCAGCGTGGTTTAAAGGTGAGGTCAGAGAGGCTGCTGTTGCCAAAAAAGCATCTTTCAGGAAATGGAAAAAAGAACCAAACGACGAAACCTGGAAACAGCATAAGCAATGGCAAGTCAATTAAAAGGTATTGATAAGGCAGACAATATCAAAGGTATTGATAAGGCAGGCAAAGGGAGAATTTGAGAAGAAGCTTGCTGCGGAAGCAAAAACGCAAAATAAAGACTTTTTCAAGTACATTCATAGCAAAAAAAAAAACCTGAGAGAGTCAGTTGGTCCATTAGATGATAGAGGGGTTAAAGGGGCACTAAGAGGCGACAAGGCGATAGCGGAGAGACTGAATGAATTCTTTGCTTCGGTCTTTACTGAGGACGATGTAGGGATGTTGCCCATGACTGAAGTGGTATTTAAAGGTGCGGAAGAAATGAAGGAAATATCGATACATCGGGAAGATGTATTACATCTATTAGATAAACTGAAGTGTAGCAAATCACCTGGGCCGGATGGTATACATCCAAGGGTGCTGAAAGAACTGAAATATGAGATTGCAGACCTGCTATTAGTAATCTGTGAATTTTCATTAAAATCATCTGTAATACCTGAAGATTAGAGGATCGCCAATGTAACGCCAATTTTTAAAAAGGGTTCCAGGGGTGATAGGGGAAACTACAGACCAGTGAGCCTGACGTCAGTACCGGGAAAAATGGTAGAAACTATCATAAAGAACAAAATTACTCAGCATGTAGATAGTCATGGCCTAATGGGACACAGCCAACATGGCTTTAGACAAGGAAGATCTTGTTTTACTAATCTGTTATGGTTTTTTTGAAGGTGTGAATAAACAGGCGGACAAAGGTGAGTCGGTTGATATAGTGTATCTGGACTTTCAGAAAGCCTTTGACAAGGTCCCTCATCAGAGACTTTTGGCAAAACTAAAGAGTCATGGGATAGGAGGCAGTGTACTATTGTGGATCAGGAGCTGGTTAAAAGATAGAAAGCAGAGGGTAGGCCGAAATGGCCAATTTTCCCAATGGAGAAAGGTAAATAGTGGAGTACCCCAGAGATCTGTGCTGGGTCCGCTGCTTTTTGACATATTCATAAATGACCTGGAAAAGGGAATAACGAGTGAGGTTATCACATTTGCAGATGACACAAAACTATTTAAAGTTGTTAAAACCCAAGAGGATTGTGGAAAATTGCAGGAGGATCTTGATAAATTGGAATATTGGGCATTAAAATGGCAGATGAAATCTAATGTGGACAAGTGCAAAGTTATGCACCTAGGGAAGACCAACCCAAACTATGGTTACATGATGCAAGGTTCCACATTAGGAACCACCACCCAGGAAAAAGATTTAGGCGTCATAACATGTTAAAACCCTCGGGCCAGTGTGCAGCGGTGGCCAAGAGAGCAAATAGAATGCTAGGTATCATAAGGAAAGAAATGGAAAATAAAACAATTCTGGTCGCCGTATCTTAAAAAGAATATAGCGTTATTAGAAAAGGTTCAGAGAAGAGCCACCAAAATGGTAAAGGGGATGGAAGGATACTCCTATGAAGAAAGGCTAAAAAGGTTAGGGCTCTTTAACCTGGAAAAGAGACGGCTGAGGGGAGATATGATAGAAGTCTATAAATTAATGAACGGAGTGGAATGGGTAAACGCAGATCGATTGTTTACATTATCAGAATATAGAAAGACTAGGGGACATGCAATGAAGCTACATGGTAATCTATTTAAGACTAATAAAAGAAATTTTTTTTTCACTCAACGTGTAATTAAACTCTGGAATTTGTTACCAGAGGATGTAGTAAAGGCTGTTTTTGCTTGGATTTGGGGGCTCTGTTCTACCTTGATTTTCTTCATACCACTTCCATAGCACCTTTAATGTACATTCTGGTGGATTTTCCTACATCACTATCCTTCTTTCAATTTTCATACCTCAGGGCTCTGTCTTGGGACCTCTTGTCTCTCAGTACTCATTCCCTTGCTGCCATGATCTCATCCCATGGCTCTCAGTATCATTTTTACAATGATGACTGACTTAGATTCAAAAGGAGGAGGAAATAGCCAATGCAATAAAATGGGGGGATAAGACATTTTTCAAATATAATAGTGAGAAGAGGAAGGGCAAAAGTGGTATTGTCAGACTCAAGGGTGCAGGGGGGGAATATGTAGAAGCTGATAAGGATAAAGCGGAATTGCTTAACAAATATTTTTGTTCTGTGTTAACAGATGAAGAACCTGGAGCAGGACCTCAGAAAACACCCACAAATAGGAACAGAAGCGAGGGACATCTTGAACAATTTTCAGAAGACTGTGTTCGTGAGAAACTAGCTCAACTTAAAGTAGACAAAGCGATGGGACCGGATGGGATACACCCTAGAATACTGAGGGAACTTGGGGACGTTCTAGCAACTCCACTGACTGACCTTTTCAATGCCTCGTTGGAGTAGGGAGTGGTGCCAAAGGACTGGAGAGAGGATCATGTGGTGCCTTTACACAAAAGCAGAAGTAAGGATGTGGTTGAAAACTACAGGCCAGTTAGTTTAACTTCAGTGGAGTAAATTATTGGAAACGCTGCTGAAAGAGAAAATAGTGAGGTTTCTGGAGTCCAGCGGATTGCAGGATCCGAGGCAGCATGGATTCACTAGAGGCAGGTCTTGTCAGACAAATCTGATTGATTTCTTTGACTGGGTGACCAGGGAATTGGACCGAGGGAGAGCTCTAGATGTGGTGTATTTAGATTTCAGTAAAGCCTTTGACACTGTTCCTCACAGGCGAGTTATAAACAGAGCACCCTAGGGATGGACCCTAAAGTTACTGCTTGGGTTAGAAATTGGTTGGGTGGGAGGCGACAAAGAGTACAAGTAAATGGAGCTCACTCTGAGGAGAAGGATGATCTCCAGGAACAAGCAGGAATGAGTCTTCACATATGGGTACGTTGGTACCGACGGAGCCTGCACGGGAATGCTGCCCAGCTTTCAATCAGAAAGCTTTTGGCAGCATCCCTCGCGCCTGCGCAGTGACTTCCCGCCTTCTCCACAGCCTCTCTTCAGTTTTCGTTTTTCCGCGGAGCCGGCAGGACATCGTCCTGTCACCGCAGAAACTTTTCTTTTTAATTGCTTTAATTATTTTAGTTTTTTTGTTTTCTTGTGGTCGCGGCTGTTTTTCCCGCTACCACCGGTACCGCCGGTGGTTTTTTGGCTAAAGTCTGTAAAACGTTTCTTCAGTTTTTTTGCCTTAACTTCTTAGGCCTACTAGGCCTTTTCATTATGGAGCCTTCTTTTCCTAAGAAGTGGATCCGATGTGGAAACACCTGTTTCTTTTTAGACACCAATAGTTGGTGTCTCAACTGTGTGGGTCCTGACCCTTTTTCCCCTGACTTGTCAGGAGATAATTTTGTGAGGAAACCTTCAGTATTTAGAGTTTCCCTCGATACCGTTTTTTCTTCGGCAGTGAGGGTACCCGGTTTCTCTACTTCACAGGATCAGGTAACCCAAAAACAGTCTGTTAAGACTAGTCAATGCTTGAGTGGTATGTCCCATGCCCAGCATGGTGACGGCTCCGGCCTTACCCTCAAGAATCCATTGGCATTACCCCTGCGGGAGTCTTCGGGCTCCAAAGCGTTAAAGGGGTTTCAGGATGTTCCTGGGGCTCACCCCTCACAGAACATGCCTGAACCATGCGCGGGGGTGGTATCCGCTTCGAGCGGTACCGAGCCTCCGGCATCGGCACCGGTGTCGAGAACTCCACTCTTCACCAGGGATCGTCATCGGGCATCCTCGGTACCTTCGGGACCGATCGATACGCACCGCATTGACTTCCCTCAATCTCAGCCATGCTCCGGGACGGTACCGGCGTCGATCGGTTCCGATACCCTAGCATCGGCATGGATAGGTGCTCATTTGGTATCCTCGGTACCGTCGGTATCGATCGATGTCACCCAGGCTGCCTTAGTGGTATCGGCATTGCCGATACTGCCACCGGCGTCGGAACTGTCGAGACATGCATCGATAGTCTCGCTCTCTTCGATGCCAAGTCTTGAGTCGATATCGAGTCTCGAGGACTGCGTACCGACGCGTCCCGGAACAGACTCCTGTCGTTTCCAAATAGGTAGTTCCGAAGATCCTAGCCATAACTCCCTCATGATCTCGGTACCACTACAGCAGTTCCCGATGGCTACTTCACCTGCTAGTCCTTTATCAGTAGCGATGTTGATGCCTGTTCTTGCACTGTTGCCTAGTTTGGAACCGATACCAGGCATTGGTGCAGTACCCTGTACGTCCTCTGATACTCAGGCTCTTTCTGTAGCCTTACCAGGGATAGTTCCCATAGGAGATCAGTCTTTCCAGGCTTTTCTCCGGGATATGGCAACCTTCCTTAATATTTCTATCCCTGGTTGTGATCCTACTCATGGCTCACCGGCACAAATGGAAAATATAAACTTTCCTTTACATCCTGCTCTGCAGGATCTCCTTCTCAGGGTTTGGAAATCGCCCTTACGACTTCCTCAAGTTTCTCCACACATTGAGGTTCGGTACCGAGTGCCACCCTCTCCAGGGTTCCAAAAGCCTCAACTTTCTCATCGTTCCCTTGTAGTGGAATCGGCACTGAGGAAAGTTAAGAGCAAGAAGAAGCATTCTTCTTTTCCGCCAGGTCGTTCTTCAAGAACACTTGATGCTTTTGGCCGTCAGGCCTTCCAAAACTCTATGCTGGCTTCCAGAGTTCTCTCACATATTTTTCACATGAGTCTAACACTCCAGGAAGTCACAGAGAAATTGTCTCTTTTGACCCCATTTTTACCAGAGCCCAAGGCTACTGATTATTCCTTGCTCATCAATCACAGTTGGAATATATCCTGGTTCCTGTCTCGTGCTTCTATAGATTCTTTTGAGTCCGTTAGCAGATCCTCTGCTATTGCCATTGCAGCACGTCGCAGAGCCTGGCTTGAGGCTTCAGACTTGAGCAAACGGGCACAAACTATACTAGCTCATTCTCCTTGTACAGGGGAAGGTCTTTTTAATAAGGAGGCTTTACGTCAGGTTGCTCAATGCTCCCCTGACTCTTCTTCCACTAGAAACCACTCTACGCCACCTTCTTTTTCAAATAGTAGGAAATGTCCTACCAAACCTTCTTTCCCTAAGAAAAGAAAGTTTCATTCATCTCTTGCCCATCATTCGGCTGTACCTAAACAAGGGACGCCTCAACCTAGTCTGAAGTCCTCCAGTTCTGGCCAGTCTCCGCATTCCCAGCAACCATAGGGACCGGGAATTGTAACTTACACTTTCCTTCTACATCTTAGAAGTTTCTTCACTGTGCTTTTCCTTTTCAGTGTACTAACCTGTCAAAAAAAAAAAAAACCACCTTATTTTGTTCAGGTTCTACACACTTCTCCTCTTCTTACTCTCTAGAGGAGCAGTTGCAACTATCACCTGATAGTTTCTATCCCAACTGAACATTTTTTCCTTCAGTTGACTTACCCCATGGGTACGTCACCCTCCAGCTACTTGAGGACTACCATACGGAACTACTTCTCTGGCAAGCTCGTTCCGCAGACAAGAATAGGAGATATCCCCTCTTTTTTCTTGTCTGTTTTTCTTTATTCAGCACAGGACAATCTTTGCTGTTTCTGTCAGCAGCTCTGCCTGCAGAAGTTACAGTAATCGTATTACTGGGACTTTTTCCAAGTTCCAGTCCCTTGTTCAAAATTTTGTCTAGCCTCAGTAGTGATTCCAAGCTGTCTTGGATCCTCCTACTTGTTTAGACTTTCTCACATTATTCTAACCATCTCCTTTCTTAGGATATGGCAACATACCTGACTTTCAGTCAGTTTATCTCATAGCTCTCCTGCACAATGCTCTCTGCAGTCTTCAGAGAAGCTTTCTACTATGGGGGCCTTGCTATAGAGCATTGACCTTGTCTCTGAAGTTCCTCTATTATTAGAGAAAAACTTATAAACCCTTCCTATACCTGAGAGGGTTCTCCGCACCCCCTCTAGATTGGGGTGTTAACACGAGATATCAGTTCTTCTGCGTGAAGATCCAAGGCATCCACCATGTCAGTGTTCTGTGGAACTCCCGCCTTGTTCCTTACAGATTCCTATCTTCATCTGTTCTCACGCGAACATCACGGATAACTGGTTGGATTGCCTTCCTGCATCCCTCAATCCATGAAAATAGATTATCTATACATATCCCAAGTGGGCTCAACCTCTTGTAGAACGCAGAATCTTTTTCTTTTATATTCCCCATGTACAATTATGGGGCTGGGTGGTAGACATGTATCTTCAATCTGTTGTCTTGTATGTAGCATCTCCATATATGTCTACATACCTATATCATTACTCTGGTGGTGCTAACCCATGCCCCACAAATTCACATATATCTAGGTATATCATCTCTATATATATATATATTTGATATATTTCACCACCCATATCCTAATATACACATCTGGACATATGTATATTTATATCTCTCTCTATATATATGAATATATACATATATATTCCAGCCATATATATATATATCCCCATGTATATGTGTTTGATGGGAGGCTTCTTAAGGGTTGGTCAGTCGTATTCACTATCACCCTTACTGTCTATACTACATGATTTACCTCTTAGAGGTTTTAGACAGTCTGTTGCCCTACGTCCCATACCAAGTTACGATACAGGAACTGTTAGGCACCAATAACCACCTTGGTGCTAACATCTTCCATTTTTTCTTTATGTCCTTGAAGCATCGAGCTTCAATATTTTTCCTATCTCTCACCAGCTAGGAAAAACAGTGTACATCTTTATCTTCGAGTACACAACTGTTTTCCCTGGGAATAGGGGTTTTCCATTCCCCCTCTCCTGCCAGGACTGGGCTAGTTCTTCAACTCCGTCAGTCTTCTTCCTTTAGTCCTCAATGTTAATGATGCCTAAAGGTCTTTTCAGCTTTTCCCATAAAGCTTTCCATTGAAGACCTGACGTCTACTCCTACCCAGTTAACACCTGGATCATCTACTACCTCCAGGTCTGAACTTTCATCCTCACTTCTGAGAGGTCACCTTGAAGATTCTGCCACTGCTTATCCAGTAGACTCCATCATGCTTTCTACTTCCTACAATACAGTAGGTAAGCTGCATATTTTAAGTGTACATTAAATTTGTTTAATGCTACTTATCATATCTACCAAGGACTCCTGTAATCTGTAGAACGTTCTAGTCCTTGACTATGCTGTTTCTTTCCTCACAGCTCCTTTATTGTCAACTCCTACCCTCCATCCCACATTGGATGCCGGGGATTCCTGGAGACAAAATGCACCCCTGATCCAGGCACTTGCATTTTTATGGGATCTCCCCCTGGCATCTCCAGCTAGGGAGTCCCCATATGTGAAGACTCATTCCTGCTTGTTCCTGGAGATAGCACAGTTACTTACCTGTAACAGGTGATCTCTGGGAACAGCAGGAATTAGTCTTCACAACCCTCCCACCTCCCCTAGGAGTTGCATCTTTTTTATTTTTTTCCTTTTCTCTCCTCGCCTTTGTCTCAGCTCTGAAACTCAACTGAAGAGAGGCTGTGGAAAAGGCGGGAAGTCACTGCGCAGGCGCGAGGGATGCTGCCAAAAGCTTTCTGATTGAAAGCTGTGCAGCATTCCCGTGCAGGCTCCGTCGGTACCGACGTACCCATATGTGAAGACTAATTCCTGCTGTTCCCAGAGATCACCTGTTACAGGTAAGTAACTGTGCTTTACCAGTGGTGTGCCCCAGGGATCTGTCCTTGAGCCGATTCTTTTTAACATCTTTGTTAGTGATATAGCAGAAGGGAGGAGGGATCTAGCTAAGCTTGAAGAATGGTCTAGAATTTGGCAGCTGGGATTTAATGTTAAAAAATGTAAGGTCATGCATTTGGGCTGCAGCAATCCAAGGGAGCAATACAGTATAGGAGGTGAAGTACTTTTGTCCACTAAAGAAGAGCGGGACCTAGGCGTCGTTGTGTCTGATGATCTCAAAGTAGCTAAACAAGTAGAAAAGGCGACAGCAAAAGCTAGAAGGATGCTTGGGTGCATACGGAGAGGAATGGCTAGCAGAAAAAAGGAGGTGATAATGCCTCTGTATAAGTCTTTGGTGCGACCTCATTTGGAGTATAGTGTGCAATTCTGGAGACCGCACCTTCAAAAGGATGTGAACAGGATGGAGTCGGTGCAGAGGGTGGCTACTAAAATGATTAGTGGGCTTCATTATAAAGCATATGAGGACAGACCTAAGGATCTTAATATGTACACCTTAGAGGAAAGGCGGGATAGAGGTGATATGATTGAGATGTTTAAATACCTCCATGGCATAAATGTTCAGGGAGAGAGCCTCTTTCAATTGAAAGCAAGTTCTGCGACGAGGGGACATGGGATGAGGGTGAAGGGAGATAGATTCAGGAATGATATGCGGAAATATTTCTTTACGGAAAGAGTCGTTGGTTCCATGGAATAGTCTCCCAGTGGAGGTGGTAGAGATGAGGACAGTAACTGAATTCAAAAAAGCATGGGACCAACACAGAGGATCTCTAAAGGTAAAAAGTGGACTGTTGTAGTTGTTGATATGGAAGGACAGACTAGATAGGCCATGTGGTCTTTTTCTGTCATCATGTTTCTATGTTTATCTCTCTCCAACTGAAATTCTCTGGAAATCCAGGCCCATATTTATTTGCTTGTCTGACATTGCTGCCTGGATGTCCCGCTGCCATCTGAAATTGAACATGGTCAAGACAGAGCTCCTTATCTTTCCCCCTGAGCCCATCTCCCCCCTTCTCTCTTTCTGTGGCTAATGCTATTATCCTCCTTGTTTCCTAAGCTTGTTACTTTGGGATCATTTTTGACTCATCTCTCATATCCAGCAGATAGCTAAGACCTGTGGTTTCTTTCTCTAAAAGATCAGTCAAATTAATCCCTTCCTTTCTGAAAATACTTGCAAGACCCTTATCCACTCTCTAGTCACCTCCTGTTTAGTCTAGATCAGGGGTCACCAACCTCCAGAGGGCCGTGGGCTGCACAGCCGACTACCGGCAGACTCGCGGGCCGCACACCCCCCCCCCCCCCCGCGAAAAAAAAAACTGCTCATACCTGTACTTTTATTCCATGTCAGCTCCCTCCCTTCTTCTGCAGCCGCGGCTCCCTGCCTCTTAGGGAACCGCGGCTGTGCTTGTAAAATCATCGCGGAGCCCTTCCTGTCTTGACGGGCTCCGTGCAGCATTGTCCCGCCTCTAAAGGAAGTTGTTTACCACTTCCTTTGGAGGCGGGACAATGCTGCACGGAGCCCGTCAAGACAGGAAGGGCTCTGCGATGATTTTACAAGCACAGCCGCGGTTCCCTAAGAGGCAGGGAGCCGCGGCTGCAGAAGAAGGAGTCGATGAATTTGCCGGTACTTTCAGCAGCATCCTTGGCAGGCCGCACCGGGGTAGAGCCTCGCGGGCCGCACCAAGGGACCTCGCGGGCCGCAGGTTGGTGACCCCTGGTCTAGATGTTTGTAGCCTGCTCCTAGCTAGCCTTCCCTTGACTCATCTCTCTCCCCTTCAATCCGTTCAAAATTCAACAGCAACGCTAATTTTCTACTAGTGTTGCCATGCTCGCATAACCCCTCTTCTCTCTCAATTTATTGGCTCACTATCAGTTTTTGTGTCAAACAAAAAAATGTATTTTGGGTCTTAATAGAGCAAAAAATCATGAAATAAACAAACGATACTCTATTCCTCACCAATACAAAAATACTGATCTTTGGGAACAGGTCTCAGACTATAGTGGGGCGGGACCCAGGAGGTAAACCTCTGCTGTGGTCACCCTACCCCGTTTCTTGCATCAAGCACCCAACGTTCCCAAAAAATGAAAGGACATTCAAAAAAGCCTCTCTGGGCCGTTAAATGTTGTTGATTTTAGAAATAGATAAGTGTAGTCCCTTCAATTGTATTGTCCAAATAAATTAGCTACTGTTTAAATACATGGAAAAAATTGAAGGTCATTCCAACTTAGCGTAAAGTGTGTAGTCAGACTTATCTTGAAGATAAATCTGACTACACACTTTACGATAAGTTGGAATGTCCACCCATTCCCCTCATCCCCAAAACCCTATTCAAGCTTCAGAGAGACAGAGGTCATATGATCCTCATAGCCCCACTTTGGCCACAGCAAATGTGGTACCCTCTGCTCCTACATCTCTCTCAAGCTCCGCCTCTGGAGTTGGGATCCACTCCAGATCTTCTCTTCCAAGAGGACAGGATGTGGGTCCTCCATCTGGAGGTGTTCGAGATGGTGGTGCGCTGCTGGGGGACGCCAGTAATGGATCTGATGGTGACATTCGAGTCGGCGAAGGTCAACCGGTTCTTCAGCAGAAGACGGGTGAGAATGTCGGAAGGCCTAGATGCTCTCATACAGAGATGGCCAGAGGAGCAACTCCTGTATGTGTTTCCACTTTAGGTGTTAATAGGTTGGGTGTTGCAGCGAATAGAAGTTCACAGAGGACATGTAATATTGATCATGCCGGATTGGTCAAGGGCGGCCATGGTATGCAGATCTGATAAGGCTCTTGGTAGAGAGGCCATGGCATCTATGAGTTCAGAGGGACCTGTTATCTCGGGGTCCGTTGCACATGCCTCAGGTGGATCGATTCTTGCTTATGGCTTGGCTCTTGAAAGGGCAAGGCTGAGAGCGAGAGGATACTCCGTGGCAGTGATTTCCACCTTGTTGAAGGCACGGCGGAGATCTACCTCATTGGCGTATGTTCGTATCTGGTGTCTTTTTGAAGCATGGTGTGTAGACAGGAAGGTTGAAGCATTGAGAGCTTCAGTACCACAGGTTTTGGCTTTCTTGCAGGATGGTTTTGAAAAAGGCTTAGCAGCAGCATCCTTGAGAGTGCAGTTGGCAGCGCTGTCCTGTTAGAGGAAAGATAAAAGGGGAGGCGCTGGGAGCGCATCCAGATATTAAACATTTTTTGAGGGTGGTGTCTCTTTTGAGTCCGCCATGTAGGCCGATTGTTCCAATGTGGGATCTCCATTTAATACTGCAGGCGTTAGTACGCGAGCCTTTTGAGCCTTTGTCTAAGGCGTCAATAAAGGACGTTACACTCAAAGTGGTGTTTCTAGTGGCTATATGCTCTGCTCGAAGAATTTCAGAATTGCAGGCTTTGTCTTGTCGAAAGCCTTTTCTGCCTTTTTATGATAGGAAAGTGGTATTGAGGCCAATGCCATCCTTTTTGCCCAAAGTAGTGTTGGCTTTTCAAGTGAATCAGGTGGTTTCATTGCCGGTTTTTGGTGAAGGTAGTGACTATACATCCTCAGGAATGTTACATCTGTTAGATGTTCGGGCATTAAAGAAGTATATGCGGAGGACGGCAAGTTTCCGCAGGATGGATAGACTGTTTGTCCTGTTTGGAGGATCAAGAAAAGGAGAAGCAGCGTCAAAAGCTTCCATTGCCAGATGGCTCAAAGAGGCAATAGCGTCAGCGTATGTTTTGAAAGGCAAAACAGTACCAGAGGGGCTTAGATCTCATTCGACTAGGGCGCAAGTGGCATCGTGGGCTGAGTACAGTTTAGTACCGGCTGTTGAAATTTGTAAAGTGGCTACTTGGTTGTCTTTAAATTCTTTTGTCAAACATTACCGTCTGGATGTTCAGGCAGAAAGGGATACCCGTTTTGGATCAGCAGTGCTTCAGGCTGGTCTAGCAGGTCCCTCCCGTTGACTTTTATCACTGCTCTGTTACATCCCCAGAGGTTCGGGACTGGACTGGAGGGACGACAAGGAAGGTGAAATTAGACTTACCTGCTAATTGTTGTTCCTTGAGGAACTCCAGTCCAGTCCCGCATCCCTCCCTGGTGTTTTCTGTTGGACTATAGTCTGAAGCAAGAGATATTTCACAGGTAAGCTGGAGGAGCAGCTGTGAGGGTTATTTATTTATTTATTTATTTATTTACATTCTCTTATATACCGCGCTATTCTGCATCAGTGCGGTTTACATTGAACAAACTGAAATTACATTGAACAGGGCATTATAACTTGGAGATAACTATTTTACAGGGAACATGGGCTATGGAGGGTTAAGTGGCTTGCCCAAGAGCACAAGGAGCACCTGTGGGACAAGAAACCCCAATCCTTCCAGCCCAAGGTTGCTGTCCTCTAGTGGGATTTGAACCCCCGACCTTCCGGCCTGAAGTACCTCGCCCCAACCACTAGGCCACTCCTCCACTCCATAAGGGGAGGTTGAGAAGATGGGGATTCTGATGGGGTCAAGATCCTCCGTAAAGGGGGAGGGTGGACCTAAGCTGTGCAGAAGGAAGTAAGTACTGTGTTGGGGAGAACGAGAGAAGGGACAGTTTCTCCTTTATTAGTTAATGGTTAATTTAGTTTACAGTTTGATTGTAGTGTTTACTACTTAATTGTTGCTCCGGTGAGTCGTCTTTGTCAATAGGTTACTGGAGTGAGGAGGCGGTTCCTGTGGTATTTATGCCAGTGTCATCAAAAGGATGACGTTTCTCGGTCTCCAAGCTGCTCGAGGAGGTGCTAAACCCCAGAGGTTCGGGACTGGACTGGCGTTCCTCAAGGAACAATTAGCAAGTAAGTCTAATTTCACCTTAAATGTATTAGGTATAGTTGCATTAGCATAAGTATCTCCAGTAAACAACTTAAATACCTAAACAAAACCTTAAAACCAGCAGTGAGATGGCAGCTTTACAGTCTTTTACACTGAGTGTCACATGTATGATTTTCTCTCAACTGATGAGGGGTCTTACGTGTGCACTAGGTGCAAGGAGCTCTTTGCTCTCAGGGAACGAGTCCAATCTCTGGAAGCTAGAGTAGCAGACTTGGAGGGCATAAGCAAGACAGAGAGGTATATATAGGTGAGACATACAAGGATGTAGTACTGAAGTCCCCACCTCCAGTCTGGCAGCCTCCTTGTTGCCATGGAGGAATTAAATATTAGAGTACTCCAGGGATCTGTGCTGGGTCTGCTGCTTTTTAACTTATTCCCATTTCCAGATCATTTGCGAAAAATGACTGAGGTAATCAAATTTGCAGATGACACAAAGTTATTCAAAGTTATTAAAACCCAAGAGGATTGTGAAAAATTGGAAGACTGGACGTGCAAATGGCAGATGAAATTTAATGTGGACAAGTGCAAAGTTACACACCTAGGAAAAAACAACCCAAACTATGGTTACACGATGCAAGGTTCCACATTAGGAACCACCAACCAAGAAAATGATTTAGATGTTATCGTGGATAACACATTGAAACCCTCCACCTGGTGTGCATGAGCGTCCAAGAAGGCAAGTAGAATGCTAGGAATCATGAGGAAAGAAATGGAGAATAAAACAAAGGATATTATAATGCCTCTGTATCATTCTATGGTGCAACTGCACTTTGGATATTGTGTGAAATTCTGGTCGCTGTATCTTAAAAAGGATATAGCGGAATTAGAAAAGGTTTAGAGAACAGCCACCAAAATACTAAAGGGGGGTGGAAGGATACTCCTATGAAGAGAGGCTTAAAAGGTTAGGGCTCTTAAATGTGGAAAAGAGACTGCTCAGGGGATATATGATAGAGGTCCATAAACTAATGAATGGAGTGGAACGAGTAAAGGTAAATCAATTGTTTATGCCATCAAAAAATAGAAAGACTAGGGGACATGCAATGGAGCTACAGTGTAACCAATTAAGACTAATAAGAGAAAATATTTTTTTCATTCAACGTGTAATCAGACTCTGGAATTTGTAACCGGAGGATGTAGGGAAAGCTGTTAGTGTGGCTGGGTTTAGAAAAGGTTCGGACAAGTTCCTGGAGGAAAGGTCCATAAACAATTAAAGGGGACCCAGGAAATCCACTGCTCTCCCTAATGCAAGCATTGTAGAATCTGTGTGTCTTTTTGGGAACCTGCTAAGTACTTGTGACCTGGATTGGCCACTGTTGGAAACAGTATACTGGGCTTGATCTGACCCAGCTGCATATGTTATGATTTTGTTTTTTTCCTTATCTCCCCAATGATTAGGGTAGAACATGATAATTTAGTAGTACTGATTGCCGTCATATACTATGCTCTCCTCCTCCTCTCTATCTGACCTCATCCAACCACTTGCACCTAACAGACCAAGAAGATCTGCAGAGTACAACATGCTAGTAATTCCAAAAGAAGCAACTAAATGCACCAAAACAACAGCTAACAGAGCCTTCCAACTCTGTGCCCCAAGTCTATGGAATACCTTACCAGCACATATCAGAGCAATCCCCAACTTGAGCCAATTTAGAAAGGCCCTTAAACATTTCCTCTTCACCAAATATCTCACTGACATCTCCGATCCTCAGTCCCAATCGAATAACGAGCACCTCAACAATAATAGTAGTCAATTAGGCAAGCCCTCGCAACAGGCGTCCCCTACAATGTAAACACCAAACATTATCCTTTCTCAGTACACCTCATATGTATATAGTGTACCCTTTTTCCAAGTTGCATTTCCTGTTTAATGTAATGACCAGACATATTTAAGTTGTCGGATGTTTCTGTTCCATGTGAACCGTGCTGATTGCAAATAGTGCGGTATATAAGAAATATAAATAAATAAATGTTACTATGCCTAGACATTGGTGAAGTAAATTTATTCATGTATTCCTGTTTTGTTTTATCGAAATGTATTTTTGAAACTCTTTGGAAATGTTTTATGACAAGAAATTTTTTCTATAATTTATTCCTTTATTGCCTTTTTCTTTTTACCATTTTTGTTTAATTGTCCTTTATTCCTCTTACTCCTTTATTGGGCGATTGTTGCCTTTATTTCTCTTTTCTAGGTTGTTCATCTACTTTATTCATTTTCTTACCTAGCATCTTTCTCTCTCCTTCCATCTTCAATCTCTGCTTTCCTCCTCAATATCTCTTTTTTTTTTTTTTTATAAACTTTATTTATAAACACCAGCACTCAAACAAATAGCAATAACAACAAGCTCCGAGAGGGGTGGGTTCTGATCCCCTCTGCAGAGCACATATAACATCCAGGTGTAAATTTTGCTTGAAATTCCCAAAACTGCTCCCATGCCCCCTCCCCCATCCCCCCCCTCCCCCCCCTTCCCCCCAACAGTCACCCTCCAGACCAATTAAAGAACCAACAGCAGGGGGTCTAACAGCCCATTTGCAAAATCTCATTACGCACACCAGGACTCAGCACTTGGATGTAGGGGTCCCAGAGTCTTAGAAAGGCTGGCCACCGTCGCACACTGCCCCGGGCGCGGCGACATTCCCAAAGCATCAGTTGATGGAAAGCATTCCGCCAGGCCCAGTAGGAGGGCGGGCGCGGTTCCCTCCACCCCCGCAGCAGAGGACCCTTACCCACCAGACAGGCTTTACGCACCAGCAAACGTTCCCATTTCCCTTTGGGCTGGGTGGGGCGCAGTCGATCCAAAACCACGAAAGACCCATCCCACCACACCCGCCGCCCCAACAGTTGCACCAGAAAAGCACAAATTTTTGCCCAGAACGGCCGTATCAAGCGGCACTTCCACCACATATGGAACAGTGTGGCGAGGGGTTCAGAGCAGCGCGGACAGCTCCCATCCGTGGTAAGATGGCTACGGAAGGCCCGCCGGGGCGAAAAATGCACCCTAGTTATGCATTTGAATTGTATCTCCCTCCAGTGGGCCCCCACCGCCAATTCAGCAATATGTTGTAAAGCCTCCAACACTGTTCCAGGAGGGACCGCACAGCCCATGTCCTCCTCCCAGGCACGCTCCACCGAGCGGTAATCAACTACCGGCCTAAAGAGGGTTACCTTGTTCCGCAGCTCCCGAATGGAGGGCGGTTTCTCTTCCCCCAGCCCAAAGAACTCGACTATTCGCGCGGATCGCTCTGCCCGAAGATCCGCTGCCGGCAAAGAATGAATATAGTGAGATATCTGCAGGTAGGCGAAATAGTGTCCGGACAGCAACTCGTATTCCTCACGTAGAGACTGGAATTTCTTACATTTCCCCGAGAGATCGACCACATGGCCCAGATTACAGATACCCTGCCGAGCCCATACCGAGAACGTACCCGTGTCGGTCCCTGGGGTGAACTGCGCATTGCCCTTCAGCGGCAGCCAACTAGAGACTCTCCAATTGCTCCCCCAGTAGCCATTCAGCCGCCGCCAAGTCCGTCGAACCGAACCCAATATCACACTGTCCACTACTTCGCCCCAGCATAACCGATTGTCTAGATGCAGTAAGGCTAACAACGAATTTGGGGCCGCCAACACCTCCTCCAAGGCCACCGGTGTATACACTTCCGTGCCCCCCAACCAGTCGCCCAGATGACGCGACTGACACGCCAGGGCATAAGCTTCTATGTCCAGGAGACCCATTCCTCCCTGCTCCCATTTTCCTAGCAGCCGACCAAAGGGAATCCGCGCCTTCTTACCATTCCACAAAACCCCCCGGATTACCCCTTCAATCCGGCGTAGGTCTCTCCGTTGTAACCAAACCGGCAAAGTTTGCATCCAGTAAAGTAACCGCGGCAGAATAACCATCTTAAGCGCTGCAATCTTCCCTGACAAGGATAAAGGGAGTGTTCTCCAGGACAGCAATTGCTCCCGCAATCTACTCAGATTCCATTCTAAATTACTGCGATACAACCGAGTCGGTTGACACGTTAGCCGAATGCCTAGATACGTGAAAAACTCCTCGGCCCATCGAAGAGGAAACTCCCCTTGCCAACCGGCCTTCAAGAGGCCCAAGACATCAAGAGCCTCGGATTTCTCCATGTTGATAGTTAAGCCCGCAAAGCGTCCAAAACAGTAAAAGTTCTGCAACAGGGATGTAAGAGAGGCCTGAGGAGAAGACAAGTGTACCAACAAGTCATCCGCGAAAGCCGATAGTTTAAACTCGTGGGAGCCCATGCGGATACCCTTGATCTCCCGGGATTGCTCCACGCTTCTTACAAAGGGATCCAGGGAGAGCACAAAGAGTAAGGGAGACAGGGGGCAGCCCTGTCGAGTACCCCGATGCAAAGGAAAAGGATCAGATAAAACCCCGTTACAATAAATGGCTGCCATCGGGTCCGCATATAGACTACGAACCATCTTACAAAAGGCAGGTCCCAGGCCATAACATGGGAGCAAGTAATTGAGGTATTGCCAATCTACCCTGTCGAAGGCTTTCTCCGCATCGAAGCTGACTAACAACGAGGGGATCCGTCGACGGTGCACCCATTCCAACGAGGAGAGGATTTTACGGAGATTCCGGACGGCGTGACGCTGCTTGACAAAGCCGACTTGCGATTCATGAACCAGCATACCTAACACCCCCGCCAGACGATCCGCCAAAATCTTGGCCAACAGTTTAACATCAAAGTTGAGCAATGAAATGGGACGATAAGACGCTGCCCGCAAGGGGTCTTTCCTAGGCTTGGGGAAAAGCGTAATGTGGGCCTGATTCCCCCCCCATCGGAAGCCACCCTGCTCCGTCCTTTTAGTGTGAAGGGCCACCAGCGCCGGGGAGATATAGTCATTGAGAATCTTATACAACTCCGCCCCCAGCCCATCCGGCCCTGGGGCCTTATAGCAGCTCGCCTTAGCTATCGCCTGTTGTACCTCTTGGAGGGTCAGCGGTTGGTCAAGCAGCGCCCTCTCCGTTTCATTCAAACGCGGCAATTCCAGTCCCTGGAGATAAGTCCTCATCCGTTCCGGAGAGCCCGCCTCTGCCGAATAAAGTGTCTGAAAAAAGGAGCGAAACACCTGAGCAATCCGCGGGTTATCCCTATGAAGGGTCCCCTGTTCGTCCCTCACGGCCGCTATCATGCGCGATCCCCGGGGGCCCCGCAGACAGCGTGCCAACAGTTTGCCGGGTTTGTCCCCCTGGCAGTATAATTGATAGCGGTAATACATAGCCGATTTCTTTGCCCGCTGATGCAGGAGCTCGTTCAGGGCCGTTTGCGTTTCCCACAACTGTGTTTTAAGAGCTGGACTAGGGGCGCAGGCTTGCCGTCGGCGAAGTTTTGTGACAGCTTTCTCAAGACGGAGAATCTGTTCCGCCCGTAGCCTACGTTTCCGGGCCATATATCCAATGATATCGCCTCTCAGGACCACCTTGGCCGTCTCCCATACCAGCTCGGGTTCCGCTTGATGGCCGGCATGATCTGATTCGAACTCCTGCCATCGTCGGATCAGAAACTGACGGAATTGGGCGTCTTTGTACAGTTCCAGCGGGAACCGCCAGATGCGCGCTCCCGGGCTGTCACCCACCCCCTGCAATGTGAGCCAAATCAATGCGTGGTCAGAAATCTCCGTAGGGCCAATCTGCGCGTCATTCACCTTGGCAAACAGACTTTTAGTAGTCAACAAGTAATCAATTCTAGCGCTTGTCCCATGCGCACGAGACTGGTGGGTGAAGTCCTTTTCATCCGGATGCAAAAGCCGCCAAGGATCTACCAACCCCAAACGGGTGCACAGACGCAGGAGCGCACGGGCCGAGTGAAGGCGTTCCCTGGGACCCCCTCCCCGTGAGGTGTCTAAGGCAACGTCCATAACTCCATTAAAGTCGCCACCCATAATCAAAGGCAGCTCCGGCAGCTGTTCAATTTGTGAAGCCAAACGAGAATACAAGGCAGCGTCTAACACATTGGGACCAATACAGGTTACCGAGAAGGACCGGTTGCCCGCCCAATAGACTGTGCAGCACGATAAAACGGCCCGTAGGATCAATGACCTGTTGGAGAACCTCAAAACGGGTATTTTTATGTATAAGCACTACCACGCCCCCCTTACGGCCCACGGCGGGGGCTCCCCAGACCTGCCCCACCCAGCCTCGTCGAAGTTTGCGATGTTCTTCTTCTGTCTGGTGGGTTTCTTGGAGGAAAACGATATCAGCCCGCTGCCTGGCCAAGGCTTGCAAAATTTTGGATCTTTTAATGGGACTCCCCAACCCGCAGACATTCCAGGAGATAATTTTCAGAGTCGCAAAATATCAAATTGCTGTATCACCCCTATCAGTATCAATGTCTGGGAGAGAGTCCCCCCAGCCTGGGACTCCCCCCCTCTCCAATGTGTGGTGCCCCCCCAAGAAATAGACCTCTGTACCTGGGCGTGACTGTTAGAACCCCCCCCCCTGTACCCTGCCTCCCTTCCTCCCCCCCACCCCCCACTCACCCCCCTCTCCCCAAGCCACCCTCCCCTCCCACGCTCTCATCCTCCCAATCCACCTCCCCCCATCTCCACACCTCCTACCCCCCTTAGTGACCCACATCCTACCTCAGTCTAAGACTGTGTAAGGTCACCTCTGAACCCCACGGGACCACCGCGGGATCCATCCCCCAGCACCAGCGCCCGAAATAATTTCCTCCCCCCCGGGGCCCCCCGACCACCCCTCCCGCTGCACATTGCCCTGTATCGCCCGTGGGGACAGACGGGTATAGAACGGGCCCTACTGTGAATCCTTCACCTGTCCCCCATCTATGCCCCAGTCAACAAAGCGTGGGATAAGAGGGGGGGCCGCGAGGAAGAGGGGGAACAGAGGAATAGCCCTCTAATGGTGAGTAGTAAACTGTTGTCTCAGAGTACAAGCGGAACATACTTACATTACCCCCGAGATAGTTGAGAGAGTTTGAAGGCAATACATATATAGCAGAAAAGGCAACGAGGTTAACATGGCAGCCCTTCAAAAGGTTTTTACAGTCCAGCTAGGCACTAAAATGTCTGGAGCGAACCGGAATGTAACTCCGAGTCTCAGTAGCCACCACCCTAGGGGAATCCCCTCACTCCAGGAGACTGGCCACCGCCATATAACAGTAACAGGCAGTTCAACAGCAAAGATCCCATCGCGCTCAGTGCGCTGTGTCCGCGGTGTTGGTTCCGGCCTGAGCCGGCTGCTCTTCCTGTAGTTGCGCTAAGAAGGTCTTGGCCTCTCCCGCCGACGCAAACGTGAGGTTGCGGCCCAGATGATGAACCTTCAACGTGGCTGGAAAGGCTAGGGAGAAGCGGATCTTTCTCTCAAAGAGGGCTGAGCAGACCGGTGAAAACTCCTTACGTTTCGCAGACACCAACGGTGGAATAGTCCTGGAACAGGAGAATTTTTGCGTTGTTCAGCTGAAGACCCTCGTGCTGTCGGTAAGCTCGTAGGAGGCGTTCCTTATGTGCAAAGTTTAAGATTTTGGCAATAACCACTCTAGGCCGGGCTCTGTTCTCCGACCAAGGCCCGATTCGATGAGCACGCTCCACTTTTAGGTCTCCCACTAAAGTAGGTAGACCCAGCTCTTCCGGGAGCCATTTTTCGATCAGCGGCAATAGCTGAAGATCTGTTGTTGTTTCGGGGACGCCGACCAGCCGGAGGTTATTTCGGCGCAAACGATTCTCCAGGTCGTCCACCTTACACTGTAGAGCCGCGAGCTGTGCACGTGTGTCGGCGTGCAGTCTCTCCTGCCGACCGTCGTCGTCCTCTATTGCCGACACGCGGTGCTCAAGGACATCGATTCTCTGGCCCTGGGCTGCCAGCGTCTCCCCCATCTCTTCCAGCTTGGTGAGAATTTGATCCAGCTTGGGATGTAGATGCCGGGCCACCTCTCGCGCCAACTCCTCAGACGCCGAATCTCCACTCTCCGTGCCCGGAGAGGAGGGGTGCGTCTCCATTGGTGTGGCGGCCCGGGATTTTGGCGCCTTCTCCTTCTCCTTCTCTTTTTGCAGCGGGGGCGGCATTTAAAAGCACCAAAAGGCAGCAAGATAAGGAGGCTGTATTAGGGCTGCGATCTTCACAATCGGCACCGGTCCCTGGGATTTTAAAACGCCGTTTTTATATCAGATATGCCGCGGTGGTCCCGGAGCAAGCAAAGAGCGTCCTCACTTGCTCATGAGTCCTCAATATCTCTTTTTTTAGTACCTCTATCTTTATTTCTAGCAGCCCTTATACCAGGCTGCAGCTTCAGTGCTCTCATGGTCATGCAGAAGCCATGCTACCCTGTTTTCCCCCATGGAGCCCATGAAGGATTATAGTAGCCCAGCAGGGATCATACTGATGTGTTCTCCCCTCTCATGGCCTAGCAGGGTCTATGCTGGTATATTCTTCTTCCTCTCCAGCAGCACAATAGGGACCATGCTAACAAACATTAGACAAATTAGAATGTTGCCCAGTGTTCAAATGGTCAAAGGGCACCCTTTGGTGATACTGCTGCCCCTCTTTGAGACGTGCTGTGGCGGAGGTACATTAAAAAAGGCACTGCGGCGCAAGAATTGCTTTCTCTTCCACGCTGTGATGCCATTTGTGCCGCTCCCCCCACCCCCACCTCTTTCCAACTCAACTTCCTTCAGTAGGAAGCTCATTTGTAAACACATTTGCATGCAATTAGAAGAAGCATTGGCAAGTCTAATTTCCCTGAAGAAACCTTCAAGAAGGTGAAATTGTGGCCATTGTTGGATACATGTTTAAGCAGTGAAAGTCTTCATACGATGCCAAACATGCGCACAATAGTTTTTGGATAAGTGAATGGGAGCTCACTAATTAAAGCGACTTTTAAGATAAGTTATCTGTTGTCCAGTTTTGTTTTTGAGCTAAGGCCAAGTGGAAGTCAAAATGATTTAGTAACTTCATCTAATTGCACACGCATTTGCTTATGAATGGGATAGAGCGATAGTCATGAAGAAACTCCAATCCGGTGTATTCCAATGACCGGTGATAGAGTGAGCGCTATTTTTTCATAATCTTACATCTGCTATTGGGAAAACAGAGGATGTAAATGTCTGTGTGTGAAACGTAAGTATATTTTCTAAAATACATGTTATCCCTAGGCATAAATCTCTTGTTAGCCACTTTTTAAAATTGATTTTTAAGCGCAATTGTTGTATTATATGATCTAATACTCTGGACCATTAACTTCTGTTGGCATGTCTTAATCATCAGGGATTGGTAGGTAAAGGTCTCAATTGATTTGAGTCTTACATCAGACAGGGAACAGCTGGTTCAATGGGGAGAGGTTAATCCAATTTTTACCCACGGCGTTGTGGTTTGCCCCAGGTTTCAGTATTGCTCTCTATCCTTTTTGATATCTATTTAGCTCCTTTGGCAGGAATCATTCAGTACTGTGATTTTATTGGCCATATGTTAGCAGACAATAGCCAGAGATTATCATTTAGAAAAATTTCTTTGCAGGAGGTCCAGGTTGAGAATCTGCCTAGAAAGGGTAGCCAGCTGTTTGTTTCAGTATAAACAGAAATGTAATCCTTGTAATTTCAAAATGTTTGGTAGAAGAGACATTGCCTTGAAAGTATATTCAGTATTCTCAGGATGTTTTCTAAATCCCAAAAAGGTAATGTCAAGTTTTTGGGGTAAAACATGATATGTAGTTATCTATATGCAAATATGCTCTGTGGTTTAGGAAGTAATCTTTCACTGAAGATTGATTTGTCATCAGTTTGTATTTGAAGTTGGTTGTATCAAGGCGATTTGAGAATGGATGTATGATGATAGATTGACTATCTCCAGAACTGAGATTCTTTATATGGGTCAGACTTTGCCCTCGTCTTTACCATTAGAGCTGAAAATAGATGATTATGCTCTGCTGATTTGTCTTCAGGTCCGAAAACTAGGGCTGATTTTAGATTTGTGATTGGATATGCAGCCTCAAGTTCAAGCTGTTGTGAAATCGGTCTTTTGTAAGTTGAGTATTATTAGGCATTTGGAACCTTATATATCGTAAGACAATTTAAGGGCAGTGGTTCAGGAATTGGTTCTTAATCCAGTTGATTATTATATTGTGAGTTGCCCAATTATGTCATTTGGGTGTTACAAACAATTTTAAATGCGGCTGCCAGGGGATTAAAGGAGTGGGCAGATATGAACACATAATTCCAGCTTTGCGTGAACTATATTGGTTTCCAGTTAAATGGCGTGTTACTAACAAAATCATTATGTTGGTATATAAAGTTTTACATCATTTGATACCAGTTACTGTAGCATCTGTGCTGAAGCCTTATAGACCATCTCGCGTCTTATGGTCCCAGTCGGCGTGCTTATTGGAGGTTCCATCCAGTGATGGAATTCAAAACATCCTAGGACAGATCTGCTTAGTCTCCTATGTGTTTCCTTTCCATTTCCAAAGACATATGCTTGTCCTCAGCTATTGTGTTTTCTGTCTTTGATGAGCAGGGATCATCTTTTACATGTGTCTGTACAAGTGCTGTGTACACCTTGTAGCGCTATACAAAGGATCAGTGGTAGTACTAGTAGTTGCTTGGGGCCCGGAGGTGGTTTACAAAGTGAGTCTGGTGCCTCTTTTCGCACTGATGCGGTGCACGACAGCTGATTCCTGAGGCGGCCAAGGTGCTCTGTCAGTTGGCCTTTCTATAGGAAGGTCTGGAAAGAGGGGCATTTCTCAGATAAGGCAACAGAGAAAAACAGTTGGCTCCCTGAGAGTTCAGATGCAGCTTTGGCCTGTTTCTGTGGTCTGGTGCACTCTCCTCTGCTATGGATGTTGTTTCTGTGTCCATACCACATCCTGTGAGGTGTACTGTATCTCAACTCTGGCTGTCTTTGACTCCATGTTATCTGTGTTCCTGTGCCTGTTGAGCTGTGTGTATTTGGCTTAAATCCCACACCTTTGCTTTCTTCATTTCAAATTCATGCTTGCCTCTTTCCAGTCAGCAATAGCAGTCGCAGAGCAAAACTACTATGTCCATCTGACTGTCTTGCCTCTGACCCTCACCGTCTCTTTACTACTCTCAATTCTCTCCTCAAGGTGCTGCCTCCTCCTATCCCTCCTTCCCTTTCTGCCCAAACTCTGGCCAACTCTTTCCATTACAAAGTCCACAAGATTATTCTCCACAAGGTGTGGGATGTAAGCCAAATACACTCTGCTGAACAGGCACAGGAACAGGTAGTCAGACAGGCAGAGCTGAGATGCTGTACGCCTCACAGGAGTGTGATATGGATACAGCAACAGCATCCAGAGCAGAGGAGTGTGCACCGGACCACAGAAACAGGCCAAAGCAGCATCTGAACTCTCAGGGAGACAACTGTTTTACTTAACTGTTTTTCTCTGCTGCCTTATCTGAGAAATGCCCCTCTTTCCAGACCTTCCTACAGAAAGGCCAACTGACAGAGCACCTTGGCCGCCTCCGGAATTATCTGTCGTGCTCCGCATCAGCGCTAAAAGATCAGCTCAATCTCTCCTTCATTCCCAACTCTTGCCCTCAACCTCTGCTACCCTTTCTTCCTTTTCTAAGATCTCCGAAGAGGAAACCTCTCATCTTCTTTCCTCCTCTAAGCTCACTACCTGTTCTTTTGATCCTTTCCCTACTCATCTCCTTAACTATTACAGCACAGTAATAATAATGGATGATTTCAATTACCCCGGAATTGACTGGGTCAGTGTCATGGCAGGACATGCTAGGGAGATAGTTTCTAGATGAAATAAATGACTGCTTCTTGGAGCAGCTGGTTCATCAACTGACCAGAGGGGAAGCCATTTTGGACCTAGTCCATAGTGGAACACCAGATCTGGTGCAAGAGGTAAGGGTGTTGGGTCCACTTGGCAATAGTGATTATAGCATGATTGGGTTTGATTTAATTAATGGAGGAGGGACGATAAGGACATCCACAGTACTATCTTTTAACTTTCGAAAGGGAGACTATGATAAAATGAGGAAAATAGTTAAGAAAAAACTAAAAGGAGCAGTTGCAAAGGTTAAAGACTTACATCAAACTTGGGTGTTGTTTAAAAATACTATCTTGGAAGCCCAGACCAGCTGTATCCCATGCTTTAAGATAAGTGGAAGGAAGGCCAAAAAATTGCCAGCATGGTGAGGTCAGAGAGGCTGTTGCCAAAATAGCATTTTTCTGGAAATGGAAAAAAGAGCCAAATGACGAAAACTGGAAACAGCACAAGCACTGGCAAGTTAAATGCAAGGCATTGATAAGGCAGGCAAAGAGAGAATTTGAGAAGAAGCTTGCTGTGGAAGCCAAAACACGTAATAAAGAATTTTTCAAGTACATTTGTAGCAAAAACCTGTGAGATTCAGTTGGATCATTAGATGATAGAGGAGTAAAAGGGGCACTAAGAGGGGACAAGGCCATAGCGGAGAGACTGAATGAATTCTTTGCTTCAGTCTTTACTGAGGAAGATGTAGGGATGTTACCCATGACTGAAGTGGTATTTAAAGGTGATACTGCGGAATAATTGAAAGAAATATTGATACACCAGGAAGATGTATTACAACTATTTGATAAACCTAAGAGTAGCAAATCACCAGGACCGGATGCTATGCATCCAAGGGTTTTGAAAAAACTGAAATATGAGATTGCAGACCTGCTATTAGTTCACAGATTGCTATCATTAAAATCATCTGTAATACCTGAAGACTGGAGAATGGCCAATGTAATGCCAGTTTTTAAAAAGGGTTCCAGGGGTGATTCGGGAAGCTACAGACCGGTGAGCCTGATGTCAGTACCGGGAAAAATAGTAGAAACCATCATAAAGAACAAAATTACTGAACATGGCTTTAGACAAGGAATATCTTGTCTTACTAATCTGTTTTTTTTTGAAGGTGTGAATAAACAGGTAGACAAAGGTGAGTTGGTTGATTATAGTGTATCTGGACTTTCAGAAAGCCTTTAACAAGGCCTCTCATCAGACTTTTGGCAAAACTAAAAAGTCATGGGATAGAAGGCAGTGTACTGTTGTGGATCAGGAACTGGTTAAATGATAGAAAGCAGAGGGTAGGGCTAAATGGCAAACTTCCCAATGAAGAAAGGTGAATACTGGAGTACCCCAAGGATCTGTGCTGGGTCCGCTGCTTTTTGACACATTCATAAATGACCTGGAAAAGGGAATAACGAGTGAGGTTATCAAATTTGCAGATGACACAAAACTAAAGTTATTAAAACCCATGAGGACTGTGGAAAATTGCAAGAGGATCTTGATAAATTGGAAGACGCGGCATCCAAATGGCAGTTGAAATTTAATGTGGACAAGTGCAAAGTTATGCACCTAGGAAAGAACAACCCAAACTATGGTTAGACGATGCAAGGTTCCATGTTAGGAACCACCACCCAGGAAAAAGATTTAGACCCCAGATGATGATGACGAAATCAAAATAGCAGGTCTCCAGCATCTTTCCATTCCCTCCACTCATCTAAATAAGAAGGCAGCGGCCACAGTAGAGGCAGCAGCAGTCATTGCAGGGTCTCTTGTGTCAGTATGCAGTATGTGCTTACAGACCCTAGTACTCATCCTGGGTTTCCAATCTAACAGGAAGCTTACCCAGGAGGGGGCAAGGGCCAATGACGTTTTCACCAGATGCCGACTGGTGACTGCCACTGCTTGGCACAGGTCACAGTGAAAGCCCAGAGAGAAAGGGAAATAGCTGTGTTTCTGTGACCCCCATCCACTGATGATGTGATCCCAAGTTTGGGATCCACCACTTTACAGTGTTCTAATATCTGTCATATGTTTCTTATCTCTAAGATATATTAAAGTTCTTAGGTTTATTTATTTTATTTATTTAACATTTCTTATATACTGCCTTTCATGATATTAAGGCAGTTTACATTGAACAAACTGAAATTACATTGAACAGGGCATTATAACTTTGATTGAATGTGTAGTGTACAGAACGTCAGTTTAAGTAAGCTAATATTTGGGAAGTCATTCTAACATACCTAATATTTGCTTTAACAATATTCACCCTCAAACACATACTTATGTAATTCTAGTACTGGTGTTTGGCAAGAAAAATATTTTTTCTATAATTATTTCTTTCCTTAGAATTATTTCGCTCCACAGCATATAATGAAATTTCAGTTCCGTGCCAACTAAATAGATCTCAGTGACAGTTTTAGTATGGTTTTGGTTACTGTATGCTGCTGTTAGTGGTTCATGATATGTAGGATTAACCATTTGGACCATTCAGTTTAGTGGAGGATTTTCTGCATATTCAAGGGGTAATTTTCAATAGTTTGTCTACCTGAAAAGTATATGTGTGCTTTTAGAGTGCATGTTTCATTTTTCTGAGTTCAAATTACTGACATTTTTCTATAACAGTAACATAACAGTATCAATAACAACCTGGGTGTCATCAGGGTTCAGTGATTCAAAAGAAAAACATCTACTGGCTCCCATAATGTGTTATGTGGGAAGTTATTAATCTACCTGCTTTGACAGAATCAAACTTAACAGATCATTCATATTGTACGCCACCATTAACTGAATTCAGCAAAAGAAAAATGTGAACATTTAGAGATTTATCTAAAGAGCCACAAATAACATTAGATGTTATCTAATGGAGTGGAGGAGTGGCCTAGTGGTTGGGGCAAGGTACTTCAGGCCGGAAGGTCGGGGGTTCAAATCGCACTAGAGGACAGCAACCTTGGGCCGGAAGGACTGGGGTTTCTAGTCCCACAGGTGCTCCTTGTGGTCTTGGGCAAGCCACTTAACCCTCCATAGCCCATGTTCCCTGTAAAATAGTTATCTCCAAGTTATAATGCCCTGTTCAATGTAATTTCAGTTTGTTCAATGTAAACCGCACTGATGCAGAATAGCGCGGTATATAAGAGAATGTAAATAAATAAATAAAATAAATAGATCTAAAATGCACTATCAGATTGGTGCTGAAGAATTTAATTAAACAATTGATGATTCTTCTTTTCATGTGAGAAACAGAAAAAAATACACATCATGTCATATAACAAGCACTAAACAAATTTAGATTATTCCAAAGTTCCAGGGCTTCTGTTGTTAACAATCTAGCCTGGAGCATCCACAGAACAAAATGGAATGCTTAAATTCCTTTCCTGACTTGAATGCAAATAACAATTGCATAAGAAACGTCATATGAAAGTTGTAAAATCTGTGAAATTCCCTTCCATGCTGCAACTCAAAAGGGTTGCAGGAGATTACATAGAACAACATGTGCCAGAGAGCCCGATGCACTATTAAATATCCAGATTGTATAACGCTTGCCAAGATGCAGGAACTAATTGCTTTGGACTGAAAATGTAACCATTATGCCTCCTCTAGTTCACAATACAATTTCTCTGCCTGAACTGTCAGGCCAGTGGTACTGGAGTCCTGGGAAGTTGTTAACAAGTTGTTATACTTTAGGAATCACATGGCCAGAGACATTAAAAAAAAACCCAACAAAAAAACCCACAAAAAGTGGCAAATACCAGTGAGCTTTGGAGCAGAGTGTGACTGCAAAGACAGAATGTTGCTATGAGACACACAGTGCCATAACTGGTTCCATTAATATTACTATGAGTTCCCAAGCTACAATCCGCAGTTAATGCTACAAAGGATTTGATAACTCAATATTGTGGTCTCTGTTTCAAAGTTTTGTTACTTCGTTGATGCCATTCTACCCCCTAGAAAGAATCCTTTTAATTTGAAGACTGTTGAACCAAACAACTGTGGTACTATGCACAGCTTCGCCAGCACAAATTTCCGTTAACTTGTTTTTCAATGTAATTTCAGTTTGTTCAATGTAAACCGCACTGATGCAGAATAGCGCAGTATATAAGAGAATGTAAATAAATAAATAAATTTTAGAGGAATGTTTACTCCATGGGTCATATGAAAGTAGCCTGAATTATCAGCAATAGACCTACCCCGAAGGAAATCAGACTGTTCCAAGTGAATCTATTCAGGCATAACAGATTCCAATTTGAGAGTTTGAATTTTTTGTTTATATCTTAGCATTCTGGTTATTTAAAGATTCATAATTACATATACATTATCCTTCCAGGCTTCTCCTATATTGAAATCAGAGCCTTGACAAAAGTACCCTTGACCATGTGCCAGCAAAAAAAACCTTTGATATAACTTTAACGACGTAGTGATGAATAGACTGCGAACTGTTTACAAAATCCAACAGTAAAACTGTTCCATTTTGGTGATTTTTAAATTTGAAGAGATATAATATTCCCCCCAACTTCCTCCGCAGTGAGAGGAAAGTTCAATTAAGCTTGCATCTTAGGAGGAACTAAAGGATCGACTAGTCTTCCCATTTCATTTTTCAAGGGAAATATTTCGGAAGAAAACAGCTTTAAATAACATTGGCAAAATTGTTCCAGAATACCTTTGTCATCAAAGAGAAACCTCCCAGTAAGTTCCTTGACAGTCTGAATCCTAGTTCGAATTTTATGACCATTAAATAGTTGAACTAATAGTCTGCCTTTATGATTACTTTCATGTACCAAAAAGGGATACCCAAAAAGACAAGACATTCTTAAAAAGTATAAAAATGTATTAAAAATACGACATGTGATCACATAAAACACGGCATGGTCATATATTGGTATACAGCCTGCTTTGGAGTGAAAAAACAAACAAAAAAAACTTAGGCATGCAAAATCTATAAAAACACACAAAAAATAATCCATCCTGATATAAGTCAATCTGAAATCAAGAAACATAAGGTAAATTAACAAACATCTCACTAACATTTCTACTTATGCAAGAGCATCATAATAACATTAATGATGCTTCAAAAAACTAATGGGGAAAGGGATATTCAGAGGCAGTACTGAAATTTGAACCAAGATATTCAGTGCCAGGGTCGTATATCTGGGTTGACTGGATTGTGCTTTTGCAGTTTGGTCAGCGGCAATGTTCAGCCACTGACCGGATTGCAAAAGCTTTAGCTACCTTAGAATAACCATCTGGTGGCTGAATAGCGTTGCTAGCCAGTTTTTCCCTGTGTGCCGTTGCTGTGCTCCCGGAACACCCTGATACTAGCCGCCTAGCATCAGAGTGCTTACGTTAATCCTGCTGAATATCACACTGAGTGGCATTTAGACAGTTTTCAGGTCTGCAAACCACCTAATATGTTTGAAAATGCTCCTCATTGTACATATAAATAGATATATAGTCTTAGCCTTACCTCAGCTTTCCACAATTGATGATTATCTGAGTATATTTACTAGGGACCGAGACGAGCTTGACGGGCCCGCAGTTTAAGATGACAGTGGGCATGTCCGCCCCCTCCCCTGCCTCTCGGAGAGGGCTGGGATCTCACAGGCACGGCAGGAAAATTCCTGCCACTGGGGGGCAATCCTTGCAAAAATTGTCGCTGCTCCATGTTCCTCGGCGAGATCTCAGCCCCTGATAAAAGGCAGGAGGAGCAGAGCGATCCTCCTTTCGGATAGTCTGCTTCTTCTGCTTTAAGAACTGCTAATCTACAGACTGGCTGCTGCAGCTTCAGGAATCTGAAGACTGCCCGATCCTCCTGGCTGTACCTGCATCTAGAGGCTCTTTTCAGAGCCCCCCTTTCAACATAAAAGGCTCTTTTCAGAGCCCCCCTTCAACATAAGACTCTTTTCAGAGCCCCCTCCAGCAAAGATGGCTCTTTGCAGAGCCCCCTTCAGTAAGAAGGACTTTTCTCAGAGCCCCCTTCAGAAGAAGGCCAAGAAGGCTCTTTTCAGAGCCCCTTTCCAGTAAAGGCTCTTGTTAGAGCCCCCGGAAGGGTGGAAGTCACAGCCAGTTCCTGGCCTGGTATCCTTTGGCCTTGAGCAAGCCATTTTGGCCCTCTGTTGCTGCAGATGAAAAGCCTTGTCGCCAGGCAGCACAGGGGTTAAGAAGGTATCCCTGGCCTGCTCCCCAACACGTGGAGGAGCCATAGCAGAGGGGCGGACTACAGGCCTGGCCTTGCCTCTTCACAAGAACAGTGGGACTGAGCGGCTTTAGTCCTAGACCATCAGCATGCCGAGAAGACGCCAGCAGCGAGGAGAACTTCCGTCCCAGTCTGAGAGTCACCCAGACAACCTCGAGGCTGCAGCCCCTTGGCCCAGCATGGCCCAGAACAATGCTTGTGGAGTCACGGGCCACCACAAAAGACTCCAGAAACTCCTGGCATGGCATGCCGGCACCCCTGACCCCCCCACCTGCTGACTCAAAAGGGGGCAGCCGCAGCGCAGAGCATAGCCCCAGCTGTACAATACATGCCCTTGACGCCAGGAAAGCGCTCAGGCAACACAGGACCAGTTGCAGATGATGTCCCCACCCCAGTCCACCCAACTGGAGGTGGTAGAGATGAGGACAGTAACTGAATTCAAAAAAGCATGGGACAAACACAGAGGATCTCTAAAAGAAAAAAAGGGGACTGTTATAGTTGTTGATTTGGAAGGACAGACTAGATAGGCCATGTGGTCTTTTTCTGTCGTCATATTCCTATGTTTCTATGTAACTGGGTGTAGCTTCTGACCCTCCAGCAGGCCCCTCCCCCCCCCCCCGCAACTCCAGCATCCCAGAACTCCAGCATCCCAGAACTCCAGCGTGACATGGTGCAACAGGCACCCGGCCCACCTTCATTGATAACCCCTCAGAGGTGTTCTCTATGTCACAGCTCCCAATCCACAGGGACTCCCAGGCAGCGGGATTGACACACCAGCACATCTCAGACATGCAGGTGGAGGAGAGGATGGCATTCTACATCCTCAAGTGAGAGTAGATGAAGTTGGAGCTCGTCAAGCTCAGCATGGAGCCGACACCATCTTCGATCGTCGTACAAGTGGGGCTGCCACTCACATCGCTGGCATCATGCCTCATATAGCAGCTCTTCAGCTCGATCCTCCTCCCATGGCAGCTCCAGATGGAAAAGACGCCACCATCGCCATTCACACTGAAAAGGGACAGCGCTCAGGCAACACAGGACCAGTTGCAGATGATGTCCCCACCCCAGTCCACCCAACTGGAGGCGGTAGAGATGAAGACAGTAACTGAATTCAAAAAAGCATGGGACAAACACAGAGGATCTCTAAAGGTAAAAAGGGGACTGTTGTAGTTGTTGATATGGAAGGACAGACTAGATAGGCCATATAGTCTTTTTTCTGTTGTCATATTTCTGTTTCTATGATCTGGCAATAAAGCTGCGGCCTTGTTTTCCCCATAATTGTGCGTAACGTCATTGAGCATAAAGGGATCAGGGCAGATGGATTCCTCAGGGGGAGGGACGGCCGTAAGTCCTGTCTGCCTATGTTAATCATATCCAGATGGATTTCATAGACTCTTAAAATGATATAGAAATGAAACATAAATCAATATACAAGCAACTTCCAATATACATAGAGAATCTATCAATGACCCTTTGGTGTTAGAGAAATAGATTACTAGAAATCCTGAAAGCTTGCAATTTCTAAAGCTTAATCTCTTTTTAGGCATTCATCATGATTAAAATATAAATGGAATTAGTTCACATAGGAACTATTCAAACCTCAAAACAGGAATAGTAAACAATAATAAAAGTGGTTTGTAGAGATTTATGTAATTGGGCACTATGTTTAAAAGCTTTTGTATACCGCTAATCTGCAATAACATTCAAAGTGGTTTACAGTCGCATAAAAGCAAAGATGAAAACATTAAAAACCAAAACATACATACCAATTGAAACTGTTGACTGCCTATCTCCTTGCCTATGTCTAATCCCTCTGAAACCACTCCTGGTTATCCTATAACAACTGACCTGGATATAGGAATGTTTTTGATATCTTACGAAAGCCAGCCACATCCTATTTTTGCCTTAACCTAGGGGAAACCTTTTCCATAAAGTAGGTGCCGACATTGCAAAAGCTCCTCATGTCCACATTACATCACTGAGATCAGCAGGAAAGAATTCTGACTAGATCTCAATTCTCTCCTCAGTTGGTACCAGTGTAACAGCTCTTGTAAATAGCTTGGGTCCCTAAGATAGCACTCTAAATATACTCCTCTCCCAAATTGGGAACCAGTGAAGCTAATACAACACATCTGTTACTAAATCAAACCTCCTACATCCTGACAACACCTGTGCAGCGATCTTCTGGACTACCTGCAATCTCCAGATTTGGAAACCCTAAATACAGATTACAGTAATTCAAAACCAGCACTTGCATAATAGTCTGTATAGCCCTCTTATCCAAAAATGGATGCAGTTGTGAACCAACCTCAACTGGCCATAAACCATTCAGTCTACCTTTGAGATTTGAGACTACTTAGTTAAATCCGCATCACTGGGAACTCCCAAAACCCGAATTTCCTTCTTCCTTTCCAGCCTAAAATCTCTGATACAGGGCCTTTCTATCAATGTTTCCTGGTCAAGAGCCCCATATACCAGTACCTCTGACGTCTGCCCATTCAGCACCATTGAACCTCCTAATGGTCTGGAGGATATAATGCACCCAAAGATACTATAATCTATATGTCTTTGGCATATAAAAAAAAACCAGAAACCATTATCTTTGATAACTTCTTCCAAAGGCTGTAGAAAAATATTGAATAGAATTGATGATAGGGCTGATTCCTGTGGCAGTCCCATAGGGCAGCTCTTTAAGTGAAGATAACTCCTTTCCATCTGGCTCTGAACCTTCTCTCCTGCATGAAGGAGCAGATCTGTGCAAATACTTTCCCTTTTCTTCCTATCTGTTTACATTTCTGCGCCAATCTAACATAGTTCATTAACTCAAAAGTCACAGATAAATCACGTGTTATTCCAGAACTACCTCTCCTTTATTTCTTGCCTGATGAATAATATTAGTTACTGCTACCAAAAGACACTGTTCCTGAACCCCGATGAAAACCTGCTTGTCATCAGTCCAGCCTTCCTTTCTCTCTTACATATGAATCTGTGTTATCACTTCCTTTTCTTGAATAACTAATAATTTGCCCTTGTGTTGTTACCTTATAAGCATCCTAAATGGTTGAATATTCTTAAGAATCAGTTTCTTATATTGAAAAAGTCAATAAAATTCTCCTCTGCAAGCAAACTGTTATGCTGCTATCTGTGGATCTATGCAGTGGAGGTGGGACTATGAGGGGACAAAAAAAAGCACCATGGTCAGAAATTAAAATGGAGTGGATAAGTACATCTGCCACAGTGCTCATAAGTGAGCTAAATATTTGAAAATAATAATCAATCCTTGAATAGGCTGATGGGATACTGGAAAGAAAAGTAAGTTTCTTACCAGAAGGATTTGAAAACTACCAAGAATTCACCAGTTCATGGACTTCTTTTAAGCTACGAATAGCCTCTAAGTACCTTGTTTATGCTGGTTTAGACAAAGATTGACCATCTAGAATGAGACCAGGCGTTTAGTTAAAGTCGACCCCAACAATTATAGGAAGATCAACAAACTCAGGTAATTGGCTACATCGCGAAAAAAATACACACATATCAGAATTTGAAGCATATTAGTTACATAATAAGAATTTTTGTGTAGCTAAAACTATGTGCATCAACAGTCACCTACCAAAGGATCAGCAGCTTGCGAGACAATTTATCTTTACTAGGGAACTTGATTTACTGCGCTTTCGAAACATCAGGACAAAATACAATATAACAAAGCACATACTGGCCAAAGACCAGAAACAGAAAGGAACTACAAAAGTTGATAGGAAAGCAAGCAACCATACCAGAGAAGAGAAGGAAAAGGGACAGAGAAAGTTATCAGGGATCAGGAGGAGGAAGAGTAGAGGTAGAGGAGAAGAGGTGCGTCTTGATTAGTGTCTTGAATATGGGGTATGAATGTTCTTGGTGGAGGACAGGGGGAAGTGAGTTCCAGAGAGAGGATCCTAGGAAGAAGGCGGCTGAGTGACGGGTCTGTTCCAGGTGCGCACATGCTGGAGAGGAAAGATGCAGTTGGTTGACATGCAGAGTGGAGATTGCGAGGTGCAGAATGAAACTGCAAGGAGTTGGTAAGATTCTGAGGAGTGTGAATATAGAGCACCTTGTGAGTCAGGGTCAGAAGCTTGTAGGTGATGCGGGAGGAAACAGGTAGCCAGTGCAGGTGAATGAGATGAGAAGTGATATGGCTGTAACGGGAAGTGTGGGAAAGAATCTGGGGGTGGCCAGTGAAGATAATATTACAGTAGTTGACTGGTGAGATCACCAAGGAGAGGAGAAGAGTGGTGAGAGAAGATTGGGAAAGTACAAAACGAACAGTGTGAATTTGATGAAGGTAGAAATATAGGATCAACGGGTGAGAGCAGAGATGTGATCATGGGAAGGATAAGAATAGGTCTGGGTCCAATGTCACACCAAGATAGCGGAGGGACGATACAAGTTTAATACAATTTGACTGTTTAATGTAGAACAAAACAATGCTATATTCTAAACCAGAAAAAGCACCCAGTTCAATCCAGCTTGCTTTAAGGGTGCAAAGTTTTTATGGAGAAAGGTGCATTTCCTGAAGAAACATTATGTAAGCCTAGCATTTTTGAAGATTGGATAGCACCTTGGACCTCTTGATAGGATGATTTAGTCCCAGTCCATCAACATTAAGGGATATACATTTAATAGTGTTAGCTACGACAATTATTACTCATCAGTTCACCAAAACATCTACCAAAATTGCAGTCTGAGATACCAATGATTTTTGACCTGTACCAAGCATAAGAGGGGGTCTGTGATGCTAGACAGAAGAGCAATGCTTCTAGTACTGAGAGAATAGAGAAAACCATACTGTAACAATACATAACTAATGAATTCCTGACCCAAGGAGGACAGCATCAACTTAAGGTATACTGTATCCCAAAGAAAAAAGTTCCCAAAACAGGTTAGAAGGGTGAGGAAAATGAGAAAAAAACATAAATTAGTGTTTTTTCATACACCTTTTCAGACACCGGATGTCTGAATGTAAGTTCCCTTTAGCTACTGCTGTAAAAGGTGTGAGCTAAATCCAAAATCTCATCCCTTCTCTTCTCACACATCAAAGCTAAAGAAAGGAAAAAGAGCACCAAGGATCTAACTCCGCCATCATACAAAAGGCAACCACGTACTATAGATACACTGCACACTACCAATATATAACCACACCATAAAATTGAGCAAAACAAATTGTTAGCACCACTAATCCAACCAATTCTGCAGCCAAATAGTTGAGACAAGAGATGCAGTCAGTAGAACAGAAAGTACTGGTTACATGGATTAGCTGATACAAGAACCTGCAAAAGGAGTAAACAATATCCAGGACATGCTGTCCATATTCATAACAGAGTCCAAGAAATCAAGGAGCATAGTGGGGTCATTGTACTTTGTAGTAGCATTGTTCCAGGTGATGCTCATCTTTCCAGGATAGCAGAAGCCAGGCTGAACTCCAAGGGTCTTAAAATGGGGCTGGAGTGCCAGGAACTGTTTCCTGTGAAACATAGGAGTCATAGCCAAGTCTGTGACAATGAGTATCTTTCTGCCTGCAATTCAGTAAAAATATTGCTGATATCTCAGTACCTTTAGGACTGCCATCCAAGGGAATTTCTGATTCACAGCCATACGAGTGGGTACCTGATGTACCCTCTCGATTTCAGATGGTTTCTTGAATATAACTCCCAACAAATCAGGAATGAACTTTCCTAAGAAAGCAATCATATTTTGGCTTTTGATGCCTTCAGGAAGCTCCTTAAAATTATTGTGGAAATTATGATTAGTGAGGTCTTCAAACTCTTGCAGCAGTAATGCAAGCTTAGCTATGTCATACTCAGGTGTGTGCACCTTGGTTTCTAGGGCCCCCAGCCTATGATTGTGGTGATCCAGCTGCTCCTGAAAACTCCCAATAGTAGTATGCAATCACTTGACCTCTGCCTTAATTTCTAGACTAGCTTTGTGATTAAGTGTTATAGTTACTGGAGAACATGGAGTTCTTCAAGGAAAAGCTCCATCAAAGACCCCGGGAGCTGGACTGCCATTTTGTCAGATGACCATGGATCTTGTTTGCTGTGCTTGAATCCTCATGCAATGGAAAAAGGCATCTCAGGTTTGATTTTGCCACTCATCAGGTGCCCTATCATAGAGAACAATTTTTAATAGTTTCAATCATTTTACAAAGGCACCGCTTGATCTTGCTCATGAATGGTGGTGCTAAGGAATTATGCTGCCATCTTCCTTACTGCTCAGTCGTGCCCCCACATTTTGTTAATTTTCAAAGAGACTGCCTGGGTAGTTTCACTATGAAAAACAGTATAACAATTGCTTTCTAAAAGTACCCAGGTATTTTGCATTTCCTATGTTGTGCTGGCAGCCAAGAAGAATAAAATATCTTGTGCACATTTGAAAATGTCAGTTGCCCATGCTGTTTCATTTTGTCAGCCTGCTGAACAAACACGTACTTTTAGCTTGGCAGAGGAGAGCATTTTTAGATATGGAGATCTAAGTGCTAATCATTTTAATTTGCCTAGATTTTTTGAAAATTCTGCTTTCATTCTTACACGGTTTAAAATTTTAGTCTACATTTTGTCTTAAGGTACAGAATAATAAGAAAAATCCCTTTAGGGGTTCTGAAAAAACAATTTAGTTTGGCCTGATTAGGACTAATCTGAAGATTCTCCTAGGACAAGCAGGATGCGTCAGCCACACCTGGTGACGTCATCCGACGGCGCCATGACGGAAGTGCTCTCTAGCTCAGAAGCTTCTGAGCATGTGTGAGGTGCCCCCACCTCCCCGGCCCGCCCCTAGCCGGCCAGTTTTTTTCCTTCCGCCTTCGCCTCAAGACGGATTTCTAAGCTCTCCATACAATCTACCAGTTTAACATGCCAAAACCGGGTTTTAAAAAGTGTCCTATCTGCAGCAGAAAAATGAACATCACTGACACTCACCAACGCTGCATCAGATGCCTGGGATCTGCACATGACGTCGAAAACTGTGCGAGCTGCCCTCGGATGTCCCCCGGGGCAAGGAAGCATCGGGAGCACTCACTGAAGGATCTGCTGTCCTCATCTGTGGCCTCGCGTAAGTCTCCTGCATCCCGGCACCCTGAGCCTCCCAGATCCGATGGACTGACCAAAGCCACAGAACGTGCCAGGACTGATACAGGGAACGCGCCGTCAAATCCGGCCAGCTCTGCTTCCTGAGGACGTAGCGCTTCTTTCCCTTCCGGGCAGGCTGCTCCCGCAGAGACCTCCACCTCCGGGGTAAGCCCCTCGGCAAATTTCAGCACCCCGGGCTGCTCTTTCTGGCCATGCGGTCTTCCTGCAGCCGTCCAAGATGGCGCCGCCCTCGTGGCCCCGCCTGGCTCCTCCCCCGGTCACGCCCCCAACTTCCTATTGGCCGGAGCGCATCCTGCACCTCCCCGGACGGCGATCGGTGCTGGCTGCCCTCCCCCCGGCCCAGCACACCTGCCTGCTGTGCGGTTCGGAGCGGCGCTGAGAAGAGAGACCGCGCCGGGACGGATCATCGGCGCGGGAGCAGTCACCGCTCGGGCAGCAAAGATGACAGCGCCAACAAGGATGACAGCGCTACAGCGCGGCACCGACGGGGGAGGCGCGAACACCGCTCCTCCAGCCGGGACTCAGGCAAACCGCGCCAGAAGGGAAAAAAGAGTGCAGGCAAGCACCGGAGACGCAGGGACAGCCGGTCTCCCTCAAGACACGGGCGCAAGAGGAGCAGGAGGTCCAGTTCTGCACACAGCAAAAGCCACAGAAGCAGCCGGTCCTCTGATTCTACCTCCTCTGCAATTCTACACCTGCTCTCTCGCCTTGTCGAGCAGACTGCTCCCCCACATCTCGATCAGGAGCGGATTACACAGAGGAGCCCTTCTCCAGGGGTCAGGCCTTGTTTGGAGCGGGCCCCCTCCCCACGATCTCCTGGCCGGTCACCTTCCAGAGCACGGTCTCCTTCCCCGGCGCCTTCTAGAGTTCGGACCCCTTCCCCAGCGCTGCTGGAATCTGGGGGGAGCGACATGGAGGAGTTGAGTCCAGGTTATGACACCTCTAAGAACAAAGCAGATGAGCCAGAGGACCCAACAGCACCGATGCCTGAGGACCTGACGTACCCCAAATTCCTCAGGAAGGTGGTTTCCAAGCTCGGGCTGGCAACGGAGGAGACGTCAGACGAAAAGGAACCGGAGGTCATGAAATACCTCAGCGGCCCAAGGCCAGCCATTGCCCTCCCCCTCCACCACAAATTGAAGGACAAACAGCTTACTCTCTGGCAGTCCCCAGCGTCCGGACAAGCCTGCTCCAGGCGCCTGGACACCAAGTACATCCTTCACATGGCACCCGGCTTCAACAAACCTCAACTCCCTCACCATTCAATCGTGGTGTCGTCAGCTCTTAAAAGATCTAAGTCTACACGTGCCCAAGCCACCCACCCGCCGGGACGGGACCCCAAGCGTCTGGATGACGTGGGGAGAAAGGCATTTCAAGGGGCCATGCTCAGTGCCAAAATAGCAGCTCATCAATTTCAGCATGTCCTGTTCCAGGACGCCCTCTTGGCTGACCTAAAAAGCCAGCTGCAGAATCTTCCCAAGGACGCACGTACGTCTCCCTCAACCACCATGCAGGAACTGGCCGAATGCAGCAAGCACCTGATGAGTACAGCTTTCGATGCCTTTGATACAGCCGTCCGGACAGCGGGCACGGCCATCTCGGCCCGTCGCTGGGCATGGCTTCGTGCTTCGGGACTCTCGGACAGTACCCACGACCGAATTGCGGATGCGCCCTGCTCGGGTGACTCCCTGTTCGGAGACAAAGTTGCGGATACCGTGAAAGGGCTAAAAGAGGACTGCACCACTCTCAAGACACTGGCAGCCGACAGACTCGAACGCCCCTCCTGGTCACAGAAAGGGAGCTATTTCCGCAAGCCCTTTTCCTCTTCAAAGCAATATTATGGCTCCAACCAGCAGTGGCAGACACAAAAATTCAAGCAAAACTATCATAAGCCGTCCTTTCAGAGGCAACAGCCGAAGCAACGCAAACAGAAACAGTCAAACCCTCCACATTCCGGTAAAGACACCTCTTCCTTCTGACTGCCCGACCTGGCTGGGCCCGACACTGGACTCTGTGGCGCCCCCCCCCCCCCCGTGGGGGGTCATCTGTCCCATTTCCTCTCGGCCTGGCGGGAGATTACCACGGACAAGTGGGTCATTCAGATAGTCCAGTCGGGCTATCGTTTGCACTTCTCCTCCCCCCAAGGGCAGCACAAGCAGCCGACCAGCCAGTCTCCACTGCATCTACAAGAACCACTTTCGGAATTCCTGCAGCAACTTCTCCAGTCCCGGACGATAGAGCGGGTGCCCCCGGGCGAAATCAACACTGGCTTCTACTCCCGGTACTTCCTTATTCCCAAGAAGTCAGGGGGCCTCCGTCCCATCCTGGACCTCCGAAAACTGAACAACTACATCGCAAAGGAGAAGTTCAGGATGTATGCACTCAACTCCATCCTTCCCCTCATCAGAGCGGGGGACTGGATGGCTACACTGGACTTGCAGGAGGCCTACTCCCACATCCCAGTCCACGCTTCCCACAGGAAATTCCTGAGGTTCATAGCCCTGGGGTGCCACTACCAGTATCGAGTCCTGCCCTTTGGCCTATCCCCAGCGCCCAGAGTCTTTACGAAGTGTGTGGCAGTGGCCGCTGCACACCTCCGCAAGCAAGGCGTCGCCATCTTTCCCTACCTGGACGACTGGCTTTTGTCGGCGAACTCTGCCCCCGAACTCCGGAGAGCGGTACGCCAGACTACATCTCTACTAGTCAAGCTGGGCTTCCTCCTCAACAAAGACAAGTCCCGATTGGAGCCGGTACAGCGTACAGAATTCATTGGGGCGATAATCGACACCAATGCCTGCAAGGCCTTCCTGCCCGAAGCCCGGATCAAAGCAATCATTCAACTGGCCAAGCAAGTGTCGGCGACATAGCTGTCCTCGGCCCACGAGATCCTATGCCTACTAGGCCACATGGCTGCAACAACATCAGTCCTCCCATTGGTGAGACTTCATATGCGCACTCTTCAGTGGCACCTGCAGACTCATTGGAAGCAACTCTCCCAACCACTCAGCACCCGCATACCGATCACTGCCAGGATTGTTCAGAGCCTGCGTTGGTGGTCAAACCCAGCCAACCTCTCAGTGGGAAAATATCTGCAACCCCGCATTCCTCAACTGATCCTCACCACGGATGCCTCCTCCAAGGGATGGGGGGCTCATCTACTAAATCTCAACACGAAAGGAGCCTGGACCAAAGCGGAGCAATCACTAGACATCAATGTCCTCGAACTCCGGGCTGTCAGGTATGCCCTCCAGACCTTCATGCCTCACCTGGCGGGGAAAGTGGTCTTGGTGCAGACAGACAACCAGGTGACCATGTTCTATATAAACAAACAAGGGGGCACGGGTTCCCGTTCACTATGCAAGGAAGCCCTCAAGACATGGGCCCTAGCGATAGACAACAACTGCGTCCTGCAGGCGACCTACCTCCCCGGGGATCAGAACGCCTTGGCGGACAGACTCAGCAGACAACTACAACCACACGAGTGGATGCTTCACAAAGAGGTGGCGGACAACCTGTTCCAACGCTGGGGAGCTCCCCAGATCGACCTCTTTGCGACCGAAGCAAACGCCAGGTGCCCCTTGTTCTGCTCCAAGCACCCGTCACAGCGGAGAGTGGCCGCGGATGCCTTCACCATCCCGTGGGAGACCTGGGAGTTGGCATACGTCTTTCCCCCAACACCTCTCATGACAGCCACGATACAACGCATCATCAAAGAGAAAGCGCACGTGATTCTGATCGCTCCCTACTGGCCACGACAAATGTGGTTCCCCCTGCTTTTGCAACTCGCTCAAGAACCCCCAGTTCGACTGCCACCAAGACCAGACCTGCTAACCCAGAACGGCGGCACTACCTGGCATCCCAACCTCCAGATGCTAGCCTTGACAGCCTGGAGGCTGAAAGGATAACCTTCAACGACTCACAACTATCTTCTGAGGTACAGCAGATTGTCCTGGCTTCACGGAGACCGTCAACCAGAAAGGCATATGGCCTCAAGTGGAAGCGTTTCAGTATTTGGTGCAATGACCACGGAGTCCGGCCAGCCTCTTGCCCGGTACCCACTATCCTACAGTACCTCGCCGACCTCTTCAGCTCAGGCTTGAAACCACAATCCATCAAGGTGCACCTTGCGGCCATTGCCTCTCTGCATGAACGCTCAAGGGACCCAACTCCGGTCTCCATAGCCACTCTTCCCATTGTACTGCGCTTCATGAGAGGACTCAAGAATTTGCAACCACCGGTACAAAAACCGGTACCCTTGTGGGACCTCAACGTCGTCCTGCAACAGCTCATGCAGGAGCCATTCGAGCCGCTCTCCACAGCTGCTGGAAAATATCTGTCCTGGAAGACTCTGTTTCTTGTCGCCATTACCTCAGCTCGCAGGATTAGTGAATTGCAGGCCCTAGTGGCGCACCCGCCATACACGAAACTCCACCACAACCGGGCGTCCCTCCGGACCCACCCCAGGTTTGTGCCAAAGGTCTCCTCCGCCTTTCACATCAACCAGTCAGTGGAGCTGCCATCCTTCTTTCCGGCACCGGACTCGTCCCCGGAGGAGCAACGACTCCACTCCCTAGATTGCGTGCGTGCCCTGCGCATCTACATTGACAGAACTTCCGCTATTTATTTATTACAGTTTTTTATATACCGCGCTATTCGGTATCAGCGCGGTTTACATCATAACATAACTAACATAACGACAAGTTGTCAGGTTTTACATCGAACAGGGATACAAACTTGGATAACAGGGTAAACTATGTACATAAGCTATTTACACAGCAAGGATAGGTAAAAATCAGAAAATGAGTATGAGGGCATTGCTATTCGGCTGGGGACCCAGCTCTTTGTCTCCTTTGACCCGAACAAACCAGGGAGACCCGTCACCAAACGCACGCCCTCCCACTGGATTTCGGACTGCGTCGCTTACTGCCTATAGAAGGCGGGCGCACTCCCTACGAACAGGGCGACCGCACACCAGCTCCGCGCCCTAGCCGCTTCTCTGGCCTGCGCACAGGAGATTCCGGTGAGCGAGATTTGCAAAGCCGCCCCTGGTCCTCTCAGCTGACCTTCCAAAAACACTACTGCCTTGATGTCCACGCCGAGACCGACAGCTCTTTTGGTCGAGCGGTCCTATCGGCAGCTACGACACCCTTGAGTGGGGACCCAAGGGAAACAGCCTAATACTGAGCTGGGGACTAAGTACCGGACTCTTGCTGCTATTTACCAGTTGCCGCCAGGCTCTGGCTGTATTTGCACATGCTTGTTCTTGCACTGTTGTTCTTGCACTGTTGTTGCACTGTGTTGTTGAATTGCACTGTCAATGTTGATTGCACACCTAATATTCTACCTCGCAATTTTTGCACAATTGCTATACCCTGTCTCCTGGCACGCTGCCTAGGAGTTTGCACCTTGTTTTGTATACTTGTTGTGTTCTTAATAAACACTATTGCTCTTCTACCGCATGCCTCCCTCATTCTCCACAGCGTGGACTCCTAGCTTGGGAGACACCAGGTGTGGCTGACGCATCCTGCTTGTCCTAGGAGAAAACAACGTTACTTACCTGTAACAGGGTTCTCCGTGGACAGCAGGATAAGTCAGCCACACGAACCCTCCCACATCCCCTGCATGAGGGTGGCCTGCGTGTCCCGCACCTAGCCGCAGGGGCACAGCTAGTCACACACTGGCCGGCTAGGGGCGGGCCGGGGAGGTGGGGGCACCTCACACATGCTCAGAAGCTTCTGAGCTAGAGAGCACTTCCGTCATGGTGCCGTCGGATGACGTCACCAGGTGTGGCCGACTTATCCTGCTGTCCACGGAGAACCCTGTTACAGGTAAGTAATGTTGTTTTTCTGATGTCAAATAAATCTAACAATGTGACAGTTGTCTAATGTTTGTCTCCTTTTTTCAGGTTTGTGGGTGACAATGAAGCTCCTTCCAGGAGATATTCATCAGATTCGAAAGGAGTTTCCCCATTTAGTTGACCGGTCAACAGCAGTTGCACGGAAAATGGGATTTCCTGAAATTATTATGCCTGGTAAATATTTGTGGAATGATGTAGTCAAGACAAGGTTTATAGTAACAGTCTGACATACAGTTGGAATTGTACTAAAATTATTTCAAGGTCACTTATTTGTGCAAAAATATTTTTTCCATTTTCAGAACAATAGACTATGAGGCATGTTTGCGAAGATGAGCTAACGGTTAACCCAGGTTATTTCTAGCTAGGTCCTTTTAGATATCATGGGATCTAGTTACAAATAGTGCATGCTAATCTTTAGCCCAGCATAGTAAACATGCCCCTATGCACTGTAGCTAATGAACTAACCCAAGATCTTGGGGAACAAAGGGAACATTTAAAGGATTCAGTAAATTAATGAGAATGGTAAATCCACAATAAACAACACATAAGCTAAAATAGCAAACTGGCCAGCAAATAAATAAAACAACAATATTCCACAAACATTAAGGGGCATGTTTACTAAAGGGCATGTTGGTAGTATATGTTAGAACCGCAAAACTAGCTTGGAGACCTCTGTTAACTTAAGGGTGTGTGTGTTGCTAACATGGCTCACCAAGTTAACCAGCATGTGGGGTGCATTTACGACTACCCCTTGAGTTGGTGTTAAATCCACCCACATTAATGGTAACGATTGCTGTTAGTGCAGGCGTTAGAGGTATACATTAACTATGATTCATCATAGACACCCATGTTCGGCCTTTAACCTACCCGATTAAAGTGGGATTTTTAGCATAGGTCTCCATGCCAACTGTTAGCACGGTACATGGCAAACCCTGCACTAACAGCACACATTAGTAAACATTTCCGCAAATTTAAAACAATGTCAACCAAGCTATATATTTTTAATTGTTCTACAAGAAAGATCATTCTCCCAACACGTTTTGGTGTGAAGCCTGCCTCAGAAGGTTTCATCATAAATAGTTGATGTATGTGGGACAGCCAAAGGATAATAACCAAGTGGGGGATTCTGTGGATATTAAATATGAAAAGAGTACCGAAGAAAGTGTGTGTTACGTTTTTTTCTAATTAAAAAGTATAAAATAAGAATTGCACAATGGCGCTTACTCCCAAAATGTGGATATCTTTGCACATGCTGCCCAGTAGATTACAAGCTCATCAAAGTTCTGAGCTATACAACATGGTTATTTATAAAAATGTGTATGTAAAAATGTAAAAGGGAGAAATTATATGATAAAAATTAAATTTAATACTAATTCAAACAGAAAAAGTACAATAATGAGTAATAATTAAAAAATACATAATTAATAATAACAAAAAATGATCAGTGATGAGACTGACACTTTTTTTACTACTTTGCCCTGCTAAAGAGTTTAGCTTCTGAAACAGGGTATCTGCATGGCAATGCTTATACAAGCATATGTTTAAAAAAAAAAGAACTTGAAAAATCTTAGAAAATGTTTCAAAATTAAAAAAAGATAAAATAGAAGATACTATAAAATAGTAATGATAAAAAATTTAAATAAAATAAAGGAGCTAACAAAAAATGATTAGTGATAAAAGAAAAACTGCTGAGCATGCCTGCATTAATTTTGAATGCTCCTGATAGTTGGCACATGACAGTGGCACATGCAAGTTTAACAATCGACTCAAAAAACATGATAAGTACAGAAAGCATTTCATATCTTGGTAAATGGGCTCCTAAATCCATTATTGACAATTGTCACATCTAATAGTTGAAGGCATAACCAAACATCAGCACCCCTCCATTCTGTAGATAGATTTGATGCTCTCAGAATTTGGTTGCATATATTCAGAAAAATATGCAGTGAATCGCTAAAAATATCACAGAGGTGCTGAGGCTAGATAGGGGCCATATTTTGTTATATCTTCAACACTGGATTTAGAGGCATGTTTACTGAAAAGCAGTGTGGGGTTAGCACATGGATTCAGGATGGTGCTAAAAGGTAGCAAGGGGCTCTGTGCCAAAATCCCTGTGCTACCCTTGTAGTGCGTATCAGGATGGGGGCATTTCTGCCATGGCACAGCTAGTACAGATGTTTGTAGCCCACACTACCTTTGCTTGGTGCAGCTAATGCTACCTCAGTGTTTGGTTGTTAATTGCTTCTGTGTCTGGTTTGCTGCATTGAGGCATTCCCCTACAGTTATCCAAAACCCTGTTCTGGTAATGTGGCCCTCATTCACATTACTGAAATGGGGCTAAGCAAACATGCCCCTTAGTATTTATCTATCTTTTATTTTTTATCAATTTTAGTATTCACTGTCATCGTATACATTTTTTGTTAGTCCCCCTCTTTATTTTATGTATCATTGCAATTTTTTTATTATTGTGTATTATCTTTTATTTTTAATTTTCTTATCTTTTTAAGGATTTTTTTAGAAAGTATTTTAAATAACACTATTTTTAAAATGTTTCTATTTTTTATTACATTTGCTTGTACAAACACTTCTATATGGATGCCTTGTTTTTGGAAGATATACTCTTTAGCAGGACAGGGTAGTAATACAACTACCTCCTGTCATTGATTATTTGTTGCTTCTTATATTTTTATTAATCATTATTATTACTGTACATTTTTTTAATAATTTTAATTCTTATCATAGTTTGTCTTTTACTTTTATTTTTTTATATATTCATTTTTATTAATGTTTTTGTGTTGTATAGCTCAGATCGAATTCATTGGCAGCAAATTAGACTTTGGGGGTAGGCACTATTGTACAGTTCTTTGTTTTATTCTTTTTACTGATTGGAATACTTTCTATTAAAACACTTTTCTTCATTGCTTAAGGTTTTTTAAAATTATGCATATGCTTTTCCTTTTTTTTAATCCCCAGAATCCCCTGCCTAGTTGTCATCCTTTGACTGTTTCATACGAATCAAGTCCCTTTAGCCAGGCTTAATGCCAAAACATATTGGATGGATGATCGGTCTTGTAGGACTATAACAATGAAAAATATACAGCTTGTTTGTTTTAAATTTGGTTTCACCTCTTTAAATCTGCTTTTGGTTCCTGACCCCCTTCTTTACTATTGTCTCCTTACCCTCCTTTTCCCCTTAATGTTATACTTTGTCTTGTATGTCTTAATTACATTATAATCTCTCACAAGCAAGGGCCATCTCTATATATGTTTGTACAGTGCTGTGAATGCCTTGTAGCGCTTTGTTACTACTGCTGCTACTATTAATCATTTATATAGCGTTACAGGGCATACACAGCATTGTACAAACACGTATAGAAGACGGTCTCTGCTCGTGGAGCTTACAATCTAGTTAAGACAGACAGCACAATACAAGAGAAATAAGGGGTTTGATAGGGAGAAGGAGACACAAGGGAAACAAGAGATTAGGATCTAAAAGCGGCCTCATAGAGGTAAGCCTTTAGCATGGATTTGAAGAGGAAGAGAGATGATAATCTTAAGGCAGGCAAAGAGAATTTGAGAAGATGCTTTCTGTGGAAGCAAAAACACGTAATAAAGACTTTTTCAAATACATTCGTAGCAAAAATCCTGTGAGAGTCAGTTGGACCATTAGATAGAGGGGTAAAAGGGGCACTAAGAGGGGACAAGGCCATAGCACAGAGACTGAATGAATTCTTTACTTCGGTCTTTACTGAGGAAGATGTAGGGCTTTTACCCATGACTGAAATGGTATTTAAAGATGATGTCGCGCAAGAATTGAAAGAAATATCGATACACTGGGAAGATATTACAACTATTTGATAAACTGAAGAGTAGCAAATCACCTGGACCAGATGGTACACATCCAAGGGTGTTGAAAGAACTGAAATGAGATTGCAGGTCTACTACTAGTAATCTGTGAACTATCATTAAAATCATCTGTAATACCTGAAGATTGGAGGATGGCCAATGTAACACCTAATTTTTTAAAAAGGTTCCAGGGGTGTTCCACGAAACTACAGACCGGTGAGCCTGACATCAGTACCGGGAAAAATGGTAGAAACCAAATTACTGAACATGTAAATAGTCATGGCTTAATGGGAGTCAGCCAACATGGCTTTAGCCAAGGAAGGTCTTGTCTTACTAATCTGTTATGGTTTTTTTGAAGGTGTGACTAAACAGGTAGACAAAGGTGATTCAGTTGATATAGTGTATCTGGATTTTCAGAAAGCTTTTTGTAAGATCCCTCATAAGAGACGTTTGGTAAAATTAAAAAAAAGTCATGGGATAGGAGGCAGTGTACTATTGTGGATCAGGAACTGGTTAAAAGATAGAAAGCGGAGGATAGGGCTAAATGGCCAGTTTTCACAATAGAGAAAAGTGAATAGTGGAGTACCCCAGGAATCTGTGCTGGGTCCGCTGCTTTTTAACATATTCATAAATGACCTGGAATTGGGAATAATGAGTGAGGTAATCAAATTAGCAGATGACACAAAATTATTCAAAGTTGTTAAAACCCATGAGGATTGTGAACAATTACAAGAGGACCTTGATAAATTGGAAGACTGGGCATCCAAATGTCAGATGAAATTTAATGTCGCCAAGTCCAAAGTTATGCATCTAGGAAAGAACAAACCAAACTATGGTTACACGATGCAAGGTTCCACATGAGGACCACCACCCAGGAAAAAGATTTAGGCGTCATTGTGGATAACATGTTGAAACCCTCCGCCCAGTGTGCAGTGGCGGCCAAAAGAGCAAATAGAATGCTAGATATCATAAGGAAAGGAATGGAGAATAAAACAAAGGATATTATAATGCCTCTGTATCGTTCCATGGTGCGACCACACCTTGAATATTGTGTGCAGTTCTGGTCATATCTTAAAAAAGATATAGCGTTATTAGAAAAGGTACAGAGAAGAGCCACAAAAATTGAAAAGGGGATGGAAGGATACCCCTATGAAGAGAGGCTAAAACGGTTAGGGCTCTTCAACCTGGAAAAGAGATGGCTGAGGGGAGATATGATAGAGGTCTATAAATGAATGATTTGAGTGGAATGGGTTAACGTAGATTGATTGTTTACGCCATCAAAATAGGGAAAGACTAGGGGACATGCAATGAAGCTACAGTGTAACTTATTTAGGATTAATAAGAGAAAATATTTTTTTCACTCAACGTGTAATGAAACTCTGGAATTAATTACTGGAGGGAGTAGTAAAAGCTGTTAGTGTAGCCGGGTTTAAAAAGGTTTGGACAAGTTCTTTGGAGGAAAGGAGATACAAGATATCCACTGCTTGCCCCAGTAACAAGCATTGTGGAGCCTGTGTCTTTTGGGGAAACTGCTAGGTACTTGTGACCTAGGGCAACTGTTGGAAACAGGATACTGGACTTGATGGATCTTGGTCTGACCCAGTATGGCATATCTTATGTTCTTATGACGTAAAGATACAGGAAATTTGTTCTAGGCGTAAGGAGCAGCAAAGTGAAAGATCAAAGTCTGGAGATGTCAGTAGAAGAAAAGAGTATAAAGAGAAGAAAGTCAGAGGAGGAGTAGAGTTCAGGAGGAGTGGTGTAGGGAGAGAGGAGAAAGGTAATGAGGCAGTAAAAATGCAATGTGTGCCTTCGAGTCATTCCTGACTCCTGGCGACCCAGAAGCTCCTGGGTTTTCTTGGCAGTGTCACCGGAAGTAGATTGGCAGGCCTTTCTTCCGAGGCAATGGAGGGTTAAGTGACTTGCCCAAGGCCACAAGGAGTGCTAGTGGGAATCGAACCCTGGTTGATTGGTTAGCAAGCCAGTGTTCTAACCACTAGGCTACTCCTCCACTCCTAAATGAGGCAGTAGAGTGAATGTATTATAAATGATTAGTAGTCGTAGTTGTTTTGGTTATTTTCTGGCCAGTTTACTATTTTCTAGTATTTGTTATTTATTGTCTCTATATCATTATTACTATTTATAGAATATTTGTCAGTGTAACTTTTCTGTTCTTTTGGTTCTGTATTCTTGTAATAGAGCATTGCCTCATTTACTGTGAATTTAAATGATTGTCATTTAGCTATTATGGTATCCATTTTGAGCCGGTCACTAAAACTTGTGCCAATTTTTTTTCATGCATGAACTAATATAACGTACACACTAAAATGGCACTTAAGAGCAGATGAACTAAATTTTAACCCATACCTATGACATTATTGTCCCCATTGTGTACACATGTGATTTGCATGCATACTAAACATGAAAGGTTAATTTGCAGGCAATCATTTGTGAAGGTCTTACATGTTAACTTCCCAGAGTGAAAGAATTGCACAAGGGATTTCATCCTCCGGGGGGGGGGGGGGGGGCAGATTTCTACATTGTCCTTTCGCTTCCACTATGGTCTGTGCTCTGATGGGGTTTTCAACAGCTTAAATTCCCCCGTTAAATGTGTGATCTGAAGCTCCTCTCCTCCTTCCTCATATACCAGAATGCAGTGGAGGCATTCCCAGTTACAATGTCAGATTCCTTCTAATTTTTACTCCTAATAAGGCACAATGATAAGAGCAAGAGAGAGCAAGCCTCCCTCTTGCCCATGAGAAAAAGGAAGGAAGGGAGCAAATTAATACAAGAGCTCAACTGATTACATTTTTGAAATCAGGAGGAGTGTGGTAAGAGGAGTAGCCTAATGCTTAAAGCATCAGTCTGAAAAGCAGGGAAGCTGGGGTTCAAATTACATTGCTGCTCCTTGTGATCTTGAACAAGTCATTTAACCTTCTATTGCCTCTGCTTCAATCATAGATTGTAAGCGTTCAGGGCAAAGAAAATACCTACTGTTAAATGTTCTCTTAGGCTTCCCTAGCTAGTATCATGATATTTGCAGTTTTCCAGGTCATGCCATATCTTAGTAAGTGGAATAGACATTTCAGCCATCATGTTGTGCCTGAAGAAGCCACAGCACGATGGCTGAAACATTGGTTCCACTTACTAAGATATGGCATGACCTGGAAAACCATTAATCAGTGAAAAAACCTGGATACACACAAAGCCCATGTTCAAAAAGAATTTGCAGCAAAAAATTAAATTTTTTGTCGGAGAGGCCAACCAAGCAGAAGGAAGCACACCTTGTGCCGTTGTGTCCCGTCCATTTTATTAGATAAGACGTGAGTCCTTAATTTTCTTTAAAAGCAATTGAATGCGTTACTTAGCTGAAACAATAGCAGAAAGGCTGTAAGTTGAAATAGCGGGAGGACGACGTGACACGTTTTGGGGAGGTAGAAGACTTAATCCCCTTCTTCAGGTCAAAGCCGCCAAATGATGTAACATCAGCCCTGTTGAACACCGGAAGGGTAGAGAACCGGCTTTATTTAAAAGGGCTGGCCGGCCTCAAAGACATCCACTAAAGTGCCATATGTCAATCACATCAGCTGTTACAAAAAAGACCAATCAGAGGTTAAAATGGGGAGGGATCATAACTTCAAGCTCCACCCCCCAAAAACCAAAGATTGACAGAAGTGTATTTAATTGATTAATAGACTGTGTGCCAATCAACCTGCAAATTCAGCCCCTTTGGGCTAACAAAGTCCAAACGAAAAATCCATCGCTGCTCCTGATTCTGAAGTAGCTGAAGGCGGTCTCCCCCTCGTGGATGGACAGGTGTAAAATCCAAAATTCGCCAGTGCAGATCATGAAAACTATGAGCCAGCTGTAGACAATGCTCTACCATGGCTGTAAGGGTCTGTGTTCTCAATCTAGAGGCATGCTCCGCCAAGCATACTTTGAAAGGTCGTGAAGTACGGCCAATATAATAAAGAGAACAAGGGCACACAATAAGATACACAACAAAACTAGTTGTGCAATCCGTCTGCCAACGTGAGCGGTGGACAATAGATGTATGGTCATCCGTCCACATTACCCCCGATAGAGTATTTGAACAATAGATGCATGACCCGCAGGGATAATGGCCCGGAGATGTATGAAAGGAAGGCGGGCTATCAATTGCAGCAGTAGTGTGCACTAAGCGGTCCCGTAAGTTAGCTCGACGGGAATACGCTATCCGAAGCCGGCCCCGAAAACACGGATGTAAATTAAGGACAGGCCAGAATCGATGTAAAATTTTCATGACTGTAGAGGATCCTTTCATATAGGGAAAAATCCCCGTGACCCGATCCGGAGGGGTCTCAGACGTCCCGGTACAAAATAACCAATCCCTATGGCAATGAGAAGCCCGTTTATTTTCCCTCCCAGATGAGGTAGAGGAGATCCTCCTGGCCTCCTGGAAGCCAGCCACCAGAAGGGCTTACACATTCAAGTGGAGGAGATTCTCTGTCTGGTGTGCAGAGAGGAATGAGAACCCGTTTTCCTGTTAGGTAAAGCTCATGCTGCAGTATTTATTACACCTCTCACACTTGAGCTTGAAATCTAACTTGGTGAGGGTGCATCTCAGCGCCATAGTGGCTAACCATCACCCTATAGAGGGGAAGCCCCTCTCAGGCTAGCCTTTGGTCTCCAGATTCCTCAGGGGCCTCCTGCTATTTATTTATTTATTTATTTTATTTATTTGAAACTTTTATATACCGCCACTTCCCAAGATCAGGGGCGGTTTACATAGAACAGTGATAATTTATTACATAGAACATTATTGTAAATATCCAAGCCCCCTCTCTGCCCTCCAGCAGCGGAATGGGACCTCAATGTGGTGATCTCCCAGCTCATTAGGCCGCCGTTCGAGCCTTTGGCCACCTGACATCTTTGCTGGAAGGTGGCCTTCTTGGTGGCGTTGACATCTGCTCGCAGAGTGAGCAAGTTTCAGGTCCTGGTGGCGGACCCGCCCTATTCCAGGTTCTATACAAGCAGGGTGGTGCTTCGTACACACCCGGATTTCCTTCCAAAGGTGGTGTCTGCTGTTCACCTCAGTTGGGAGGTAGTTCTCCCCACCTTTTTCCCACGGCCGTACGCCTGCAGGAAGGTAGTCAACTTGCATACCCTAGATTGCAAGAGGGCCCTGTCTTTTTATTTACAGAGGATGAAAGCCCATCAAAAAGCTCCCCAGCTTTTTATCTCCTATGACCTCAGCAGACTGGTGCTACCTGTGACCAAGCGAACGCTGTCCACCTGGGTGGCGGACTGCATTGCCCTTGCAAGCTGGTCTCTCTCTGGAGCACCGAATCACTGCTCATCGCATAAGAGCTATGGCCAAATTGATGGCCATCCTATGCATAGTGCCAGTGCAAGAAATCTGTAAGGCCACCATGTGGTCTTCATTCCATACCTTTGCAGACCACTACTGCCTTGAGAGTGAGTCCCGCTGGGACAGTGCCTTCGGGCAGACAGTGATCAGAAGCATTCTTGGTGTATAGGCAACTCCTGCCCTCCAACCTTTCAGTGTTCAGGCTACCGGAGTTATGGTGATGCTGGATGCTGGGGTCTGCAGAGTCTGTTTTTAGGGACTCACGACCTCCCTTGGGTCACCACTGCTGCTGTCATGGTTTTGACCCTGGCAGCCTGGAGCTGCTGTTGTTAAGTGCCGTCGAGTCGGAGTCGACTCATGGCGACCCTCTGGATAGCTATCCTAAATTGTGTTCGGTCTTAAGTCAGGCAGCTCATTGTTGACAGACTGGTACCCATAGCTGCTGTTATTGTCTCGATCCATCTCATTGCTGGCCTTCCTCTCTTGCGTTGACCTTCTATCTTGCCAAGCATGATGTCTTTCTCTAATGATCTCTCTCTTCGCATGATTTGTCCAAAGTATGAAAGGCAAAGTCTTGTCATCTGAGCTTCTAAAGAAAGCTTAGGTTTGATCTCCTCTAGTACCGACTGGTTTGTTCTTCGGGCAGTCCATGGTATACACAGTATTCGCCGCCAGCACCATAATTCAAAGGCATCAATTTTCTTCCTGTCTATCTTTTTCACTGTCCAGCTTTCACATCCATGTGATGTTATTGAAAATACCATGGCTTGAACAAGTCGAATCTTTGTATGGAGAGAGACATCTCTGCTCTTGAGAATCTTATCTAGGTCTTTCATAGCCATTCTGCCACGAGCAATGCGTCGTCTGATTTCTTGACTGTTTGTTGCTTCTTTATTGATAGTTGATCCAAGTAGGTTAAAGTTGTTCACAATTTCAATTTCTTCTCCTTCAACGATGAACCTGTTGTTTATGCCAGTTGTCATGATCTTTGTCTTCTTTACATTAAGGTGCAGGCCCATTTTGAGACTATGTTCTTTGATTGTGAGAAGCAAATGTTTCAGATCATCTTCACTTTCAGCCAGTAATGTGGTATCATCAGCATAGCGAAGTTTGTTGATTAGTCTTCCACCAATCTTCACACCTCTGTTGTCTTCATACAATCCTGCTTCTCTGATGATTTGTTCTGCATATAAATTAAACAGGTAGGGGGAAAGTATGCAGCCTTGTCTTACACCTTTGCTTATTTTAAACCATTCTGTTTCTCCTTGTTCCGTTTGAACTGTTGCTTCTTGATCAATGTACAGATTGTGCAAGAGTACGATCTGGTGTTCTGGTATACCCATGCTTCTTAATGTGGCCCAGAGTTTCTCATGGTTTACACAGTCAAAATTTATTTATTTATTTATTTAACAATTATTTCTATACCGCTCTTTCCCAAGTATCAAGTGCGGTTTACAAGGAACAGTAAGTTATATGGTATGTGAAAGAGCATACCTAGTCGTTTTACATAGAACAGGTGGAACTATTTACAAGTAACAATATAACATTCCTTGCTATAGTCGATAAAGCACAAATATATATCCTTTTGGTATTCTTTAGTCTTTTCAAGGATCCATCTCACATCCGCAATGATATGTCTCGTTCCTCGCCCTTTCCTGAACCCTGCTTGCACTAAAGGTAGTTCTTGTTCCAGTTATGGTTGTTGTCTCTTTTGAATAATCTTCAGTAGAATCTTGCTGGCATGTGGGATCAGAGCGATTGTGCAATAATTTCCACAGTCAGTTGGATCACCTTTCTTTAGTATTGGTATAAACACAGATCTTTTCCAGTCAGTTGGCCATGATGTCTTCCATATTTCTTGGCAGAGCCTTGTAAGTATGGTAACAGCTGCATCAGATTGCTGTAATACTTCTATGGGAATGCTATCAATGCCTGGTGCTTTGTTCTTTGATAAGGCTTTCAATGCTGCTTCAACTTCTTCTTTCATCACCAATGGTTCCCGATCATAAGGTACAGGTTGAAACGGCTGTTGGTCCACTTGATCTTTATCATATAAAAACTCTGTATATTCCTTCCACCTTTTCTTTATCTTCTCAGCATCATTCAACATAGAACCTTGAGCATCTTGTAACATTCCAATTCAAAGCTGGAACGTCTTCTTTAACTCTCGTAGCTTTAGGAAAGCCGATCTTAATCTTCCTCTAATAGTCTCTGCTTCTATTTCCTTGCATGTGTCGTCGTAGTACTTTTCCTTGTCTATCTTTTTCAATTTTGAAAGTGATGTCCATGACAGTCTTTGTATTGAGTCTCTTGCTTGCCAAAACTTGCTGGTGAATGATGCAGTGGTAAGAAAGGAAATCTGGGAAGTCGTCATGCTGTCTACAGAGGGCTATGAGACTGTTAACCTCACCTGTCATTGCTCTTGCTCCATCAGTAGTGATGGAAACAAGTCTATGCAATGGAAGATTACACTTTGTCACAAAAGAATGAAAAGTACTGAATATTTCCTGACGGTAGTTCTCCCTTTTAAAGAAATCATTCCAAGTAGTTCTTCTTTAACACTGAAGTCTTCAAAAACCATCCGGATAAAGACTAGTAACTGGGCTATGTCTCTTATGTCTGTAGATTCATCCAGTTGGAGCGAGAAAGCAACACAATTTGAAACATCCTCCAACAATTGTTCAGTTGTGTCTCCACATATTTTTTCTATTTGCCGCACGTCGGTGTTTCTTGACAATTGTACATCTTGAATAGCAGCTAAGATCTCTTTCTTATTTTTAAATCCTTCAAAAAGATTGTCAGCTGCTTCAAGAAAACAATCTTTTACAAATTCCCCTTCAGTGAAAGGTTTGCATTTCTTTGCGATCAGGTTGCTGACCTTGAAGGATGCTATGGTTGCATTGACCGAATGTGACCTTGGCTTTCCATCAACTGTTGCTGAGTAGCCAATTTTGATTTAAGTTCTTTGAGCTTCAGTTTACAACTTTCACTTTTGGGTGGAAAATCAGCATCAAACTTATTGCTATGCAGAGCCTTATAATGACGTTCCAGATTACCCTTTTTGGGCAAGGATACTGGGGCATTACAAATTAGACAACAACACTTGTCTTTCACCATGATGAAGAAGTAGTCCATTTCCCATTCATCATGAAAGTGGTAGGTTTGGTCTTCTTTGGAACACTCATCTTTGTTATACTGGGGTGGCTGGATGTAAGAAGGCCAAATCTGCTAAGTTAGTATAAACTCTGGCTGAATCTGGTCCAAAACTGTCACTGTCCCAAAGTATTAAAGATCAACAGGAACTGAAGACCTCTGGATGATGTGCAATACAAGGACTGGAGATGCCAAAACCACACATGGAGTTCTAAAAGTAAAAATAAGAATTCATCATACTGGCACCAATCAAATACCACCAAACAATCATCAAAAAAACCTCAAACACCTGTCCAGCAAACCAGATAAAATAAAATACCGCCAAAAAAGTTCAAATACCACCACACGCGATTTAATAAATTCTGCACACAGTGTAGAATCAACGCAAAGGCAAGGCGAAATAAAGTTGCAGTGTAGAATCAACGCAAAGGCTAGGCAAAATTAAAATTGCAGAAGCAAGCAAAAGTCACAGTGGTTTGAACCAATTCGAAGGCAAGGCATAGGCAAGTTAGAACAAAATTGGAAAAGCCCGCCAAATTACCAAATTATTTTGACACTTTGTTGTGTCTGCCCAAAAATGTTTAATGAAAGCAAACTATAAAGTGACCAACGACCAGCACACGACACAACTAATATGGTAAGTGTATTCAGGTAAAGCCCGGGTGAATGGATATCACCCGGTATATAACACACTTCTAAGGGGCAGGAATGGGTGATTCTGAGAGGCAGGAGACCAGGTATGACTCCGGGCCTGTGGCATCTCATCACGGGGCGCGTGCAGCTACTCCGTGGGGTACCCACAAACTATTGGCACGAAAACAACAAGCGCCCCCAATACACCCGCAAGCAAGATTCCCGCAGGCAGGGAAAAAAGACAGGCAAAGGATCCGCAGCGGCGGCAAGCCCTCGGCAGATGACCTGCCGACACTAGCTCTCTCCTAGCGATGGGGCGAGCTGCTGGAGAGATGGAGTCAAGTGGGACTGGCGATCTACCTCTGACCCCTCCGCGATCTACCTGTTTGGACATGCCTGCTCTAGAGTCTACATGTATCCGGAGTCTGACCACTATTTGCCATTGTTGTATAACCATTGAGATTTATTTTTCACGGGGGCCTTATAATTTTACCTCTGCAGGATTTCCTTTCTAGTTATGTCTGTGGAAGATGAAACAGAGCTCATTACTTGGCTACTGTATTTAATGTTGCAAAGCCTACTACTTTTCCTTCATTACTAGGAATTTTGCCAAACGGTGCTTTAAGCCTTTACTATAAAGAACTTGCTTGTCAGCATTAACCAATTTGAATTACAGGAGGGTACTGGAATGTTGCTGCAAAGAATTGAACCATATTTTGTAAATGACTGCATGTATTTGCATTTTGATTCAACTTCAATGAGGTTTGGACTATTGCAAGTTTTTAGTAGTTCCTCTTTAAATCTGTTCCTTCTCTAGGTGATGTTCGAAATGATATCTATGTAACATTAGTTCAAGGAGACTATGACAGAGGAAGCAAAACGACAGCAAAAAATGTAGAAGTTACAGTGTCCGTCTATGATGAAGATGGCAAGCGACTGGAGGTATTCCTTGTATGGTTAAATCTGAGGCATTATTCAGGTTCCCTACTGGGGTGTTACACCAGCTGACATTTTATGATGTTGGTGGTCTTTCATTTGTGCCTTCAAAGCAGTATTCAATTTGCTGATATTTAGACAATATTTAGACCTGATTTTAGGAAAATGCCTCTATTACTTTTCTGCTATATCAGTAATGTTTTTCTGTTTCCTTTGTATATGGCCAAATGACCAACAAATGTTAGACTCAAAGGATCCTCTACTATATTTTAGTGTTGAAATAACTTATTTATGTATTTAAAAAGACTTTTAAACTTCATGCCTAGTATTTAAAACAGTAGCACCCAGAGCAATCAACAAAACAGAATATCCTTTACAAAGCCATGATGTAGACTTACTGTTTTTCCACCTGCCATGTGTGTTAGAATTGTTACCAGTTGCTCTGAGTGTGGCCAAGCCATTAATCTCGATGTAGTACCTTCAATGTTTTATACTGGAGCTGTGCCTAGTAGTGAGTGAAAGATAATAAGCACTATGAGCACCTTTACCTCCCCCCCCCCCCCTGCATTACAACTCATTGTAATGTTTGTTAATTCACTAAGGGTCTGAATCGCTAAACATTTTCCCCAATTCTGTGTATACTGGGGGCAGGGAAACTTAATATATCATACCCTAAATCGGATCAGATGTAAAATATATCTCCAGGAACAAGCAGGAATGTAGTCATCACATATGGGTATCGTCGGTACCGATGGAGCCTGCGCGGGAACGCTCCCCAGCGTACAATTAGAAAGCTTTTGGGAGCATCCCACAGCGCCTGCGTGCTGCCTTCCCGCCTTTCCCAACTACCTCTCTCCAGTTCTTCTTTTTCCGCGGAGCCAGCAGGTCGTCGTTCCTGTCACCGCAGAAGAATTCTTCTTTATTTCTTTTTTGTGGTCGCGTCTTCCTTCCTCAACGCTTTACCGGTACCGCCGGTTTTTTCTTCTTATTTTCTGTCTTTAAAAAAAATAATAAATTCTACATTTTTTCCTATTTTCTTCAGGTGCACGCGCCTTTTTGGACCTTAAGCCCAAAAGCTTTTTCTTACAATGGAGAAACCTGCCTCAGGTTTCAAAAAGTGCACCAAGTGTGGCGGTACCATTTCCGTCACCGACACCCATGAATGGTGTCTAAAATGTTTAGGTCCTGACCACTCCATCACGGATTGTATGTCCTGCGCCATGATGTCTAAAAGAGGTCGGCAGAACCGAGCTGCTAAGCTCAGTACCCTGTTTCCCTCTGATGCAGCTTCGGTGGCATCGACGTCTTCCAGGGCTTCGTCTTCCTCCCGTGGATCTCAGGTAACTAAACATAAGTCCAGCCGGTCCTCAAAGGGTAGATCATCTCCTAAGCATCGAGATGCCTCTGGCGTTGCCCTTGAGGATTCTGCACCGGCAAAATTGCCCCGGTGGGAGGCTTCGGCTTCCAAAGCATTATCGGGGCTCCTCGGCAGAACTACTGGTGCCATGCTCTGGGGTACCGGCGGTCTTCTCCGGTACCGACATCCAGGCATCGGCAGCGTCGATAGACCAGAGAGTCCTGGCTATTGAGTGCAGTCTGGCGGCTCTCCTTGCGGCATCGACGCCCTCGGAACCGCGACAGACAATTCGGCTGGGGCCGGCCCCGGTACCGATAGCATCGACATCAGCATCGGTGTCTGCTTTGCCGGTACCCAGCCATCTGATGCCCTCCGGTACCGATACCCCGGTACCGATTATTCCCGGTACCGACTTTGGTCGGTACTGGTATCGGGCTCTTCAAGAGCATCCGGACAGACGGTACTTCGAGTCCTCAGAAGAATCTGAGGATTCTGACAGTTCTGTCGATGCAGGAATGCTTCTCCCAGAGGAGCCCTCCTCCCCTAAGCGCAGGATGTCTCCTCCAGAAGATATTTCCTTCCAGGATTTTATCAGGGAGGTGGCTCGGGGTCTGTCCATTACTGTAGCCCCTGAAACAGAGCCCAGAGCCAAGGAGTTGGAAATTTTACAATATCCCAAAACTCCTAAAAAGGCAGTTACCTTGCCCATTCATGAGATTTTATATGATCTCATGTTAAGGATGTGGGAGACACCTCTTACCACCTCTCCTCATTCTCGCAGACTGGATACTATGTATCGAGTCCCTCCTTGTCCTGGTTTCCAAAAGACTCAGCTTCCTCACCACTCTATTGTAGTGGAATCAGCCATGAGAAGGATCAAGAGTGCAAAGAGGCATGCCTCTAATCCTCCAGGACGTGAGTGCAGAACCCTTGATGCTTTTGGACGTCATGTCTTCCAAGCTTCCATGCTTTCTGCCAGGATCAGTTCCTATAGTCTCTACATGGGAATTTTCCTGAAGGAGGTCACAGATGATTTAGAAGCTTTAAGTCCTATTCTTCCTGAGGATAGAAGACAGGATTTTCTCACTTTGGTCAAACATGCTCAAGATGTTTCTAAATTGAACCTCGGCTATTGCCATAGGTGCACGTAGAATTGCTTGGCTCCAGGCATCTGATCTAGAGCTCTGGGTACAAGACAAATTGGGAAATATTCCTTGTACTGGTGAGAACCTGTTTGGTAGAGATTGGCAAGAAAAGGCCAATGAGATGGATGCTGACAACTCCACCTTGGATAGGTTATCCAAGTCCACAGCTGATCCTTCTAGAAAGAAATCTTTCAAAAAAAACATTCTTTTGTAAGAAGAAAAGATATTATCCTGCCTATGCTCAGCAGGCACGTTCGGCAGGTCAGTTTGTCAAGAAGGGTCATCAACCACCCAAACTGTCCTACATAAGACCTTTCTTTCAATTCGTAAAACAGCTTGCTCCGTTGACCCTATTCCCTCGCGGTGGCTACTGGAGCCCTCATTGCTTTTGTCCCCCTATATCCTTTCTCTCTTCAACACTAGTCTGTCCTCTGGTATTTTCCCCATACCATGGAAGCATGCTGTTGTCCGCCCAATCCAGAAATCTCACACTTCTGATCCCACCATTCTTTCCAACTGGCGCCCTATTTCTAATGTGTTTTCTCTCGAAACTCCTTGAGAACTTGTTTTTCTTCAACTTTCCTCTCACCTTGAAGCCTCTCTTACTCTTCACCCCCGGCAATCTGGTTTTCGCCCTCGTCACAGCACGGAATCTATCCTTCTTTCTTTTCTCAATGAACTTCACTATGCACACGATCACGGTCTTTTCACTCTTGTTGTCTCCCTTGACCTTTCCGCGGCTTTCGACTTGGTGGACCACTGTACCCTTCTTGTTTGTCTCCAGGACGCTGGTATCTCAGGCACGGTTCTCCAGTGGTTTCATTCTTTCCTCTTTAATCGCTCTTTCTCTATTCTTTCTGGGTCCTCTTCCTCAGCTCCAACCCCTCTTCCCTGTGGTGTACCCCAAGGGTCGGTTCTTGCCCCACTTCTCTTCAACATCTTTCTGGCTCCCCTCGCTCTTGTTCAACAGTTTGGTATCTCCGCATATTATTATGCGGACGACATACTCCTTCTGCATCACACTGACTCTCTTTCTCAGGACATCACCCCTCTTAACCGTTGTCTTTCTGCTGTTGCATCCTGGTTCTCTTCTAATTTTCTTCACGTAAACTCCTCTAAGTTCTCCGCCACCTGGTTCACATTAGGGAGCCCTTCCCCCACGTGTGCTCCCACTCTTTCTTCCCAATCTATTCCCCTGGTCTCTTCTTTCCGTTACTTAGGTGTGGTTCTCGATTCTTCCCTCTCCTTTAAGGAACACATCTCTTCAGTCGTTCAGCGGTCATTCTTTTCTCTTAAGCAACTACGGGCTGTTCGCCCCTTTCTTTCCTCCCCCGCCCTGGCTACACTCTTACTTTCTTTAGTGATGTCTCGACTCGACTGTTGCAACGTTGTCTTAGCAGGTCTCCCACGGTCTCAACTTTCCCGTCTCCAGCGCATTCAGAACACTGCAGTCTGCCTCTTAACCTACGCTTCCCGGTTTGAACACGTTACCCCTCTTCTTATCCAACAACATTGGTTACCCAGTATCATTCCGCATTCAGTATAAGATTCTCACATTCGTTCACAGGGCACTTCACACAGGCACCCCCCTTTATCTCGCAGATCAGGTTCGCTTTCATACCCCACACCGTTCACTCCGCTCTATCCATGTCAATCGTATGTCCCTTCCCCCTCCCTCACGCGCTCATTTGGAATCCATTCACTCCTCTGCTTTTTATTTTTTAGGCCCGAGGCTCTGGAATTCACTTCCCCTTTCCCTCAGATCTGAAACGTCATTCCAGCTTTTCAAAACAAAACTCAAGACCCACCTGTTCAACCTGGCATTTGACCTTCCCCTGTAGTCCTCACTCCTTTTCTTCCTGTATTCCCTGATGTGTTTCCGTTGTCCTTTCCTGTTTAACTGTTCCCTGTCATCTTTTCACCTCTTTACTGTTTTTAAATAATGGCGTTCCTTTCTGTTTCTGCAGCTATGTATTTTATGATTTTATGATTGTAAACCACCCAGATGCCCATGGTGTTGGGTGGTATAGCAAATTTTAAATATAAACATAAACAGAAGAAAGCAGATTGCTAAGCCTCAGCCGTCACAGCAGTCTCAGCCTCCACGAGGCCTTTGACTTTCAGCTAGAGAACTTAGCCTTCCTGGCTCTCGGGGGACCAGAGCCTTCCACCGTTCCAGGAAGGTTATGTCACTTTGCCCCCAGATGGGGGCAGATAACAGCAGAGCATCGGACACTCTCCATCATAAAGGAGGGGTACAAGCTTCATTTTTCAAGCATGCCCCCTCACACAATACTAAGGCAGTTCAATTCTCGGACCTCTCTCATCAACCTGTTAGGGCAGGAAGTCGCTATCCTTCTTGCCCAAGGGGCAATAGAAGAAGTACCCATTCATCAGCAGGGTACAGGGTTCTACTCCCCTTATTTCCTTATTCCAAAGAAAACAGGGGGATACAGACCTATCTTGGACCTCAGAGAATTGAACAAGTTCCTTGTCAAAGAGAAATTCAAGATGATTTCTCTCGGGTCTCTCTGCCATACCTTCAGAGTCAGGATTGGCTTTGTTCTCTAGATCTCAAGGATGCGTACACCCATGTCCTCATCCATCCAACCCACAGAAGGTTCCTTCGGTTCCTTTTTCAAGGAAAGCACTACCAATACAGGGTGCTTACTTTTGGCCTGGCCTCAGCACCAAGGGTGTTCACGAAATGCATGGCTGTGGTAGCAGCATTTCTCCGCACTCTAGGGATATTCATCTTCCCCTGTTTAGACGACTGGCTCATTTGAGCCCCAACAGAGTCAGAGGCCAGGACTTCTCTATCCTGCACAATGCGTAACCTTCAGTATTTGGGTCTTGCAATAAACATCCCAAAATCCAGTCTAGCTCCCACTCAGTCTTTAGAGTTCATAGGAGCTTTGCTGGATACCAGAAAGGCAAGGGCCTATCTCCCTCAGGCCCGCTGCCTTCGCATGGTGCAGTTAGCTTCTCAAGCAGTGCTAAAGCCTCATCTCACTGCTCGAGAAATGTTGCAACTACTAGGCCACATGGCATCTACTGTACATGTGGTTCCCTATGCTTGCCTCCATATGAGGGCAGCCCAGTGGACTTTATCCACTCAATGGACCCAGGCATCAGGAAGCCTGTCAGACAAAATAGCAAACACAAGTCGCCTTATTTTGTCCCTCCAGTGGTGGAAGTCCACTCAAAACCTGTTGCTGGGGTCCCCTTGCCCCGCTCAACTCCTGTCTCGCTGCTGTCTCCAACTGGATGACCCAAAACTGCTTACACCTCAACCTATCGAAAACTACTGCTATCTGGTTTCCTCATGGCCACCCCTCCCCGTCCCTGGCACCTTCTTTCCCTGGTACACCCATCTCTCTGGTTCCCACCCTTCGGTATCTCGGGGTGCTCTTTCATCCTGATCTTTCCTTTTCTGCCCATGTTTCCCATGTCTCCAAGACCTCCTTCTTTTATCTTCGACAAATTCGCGCAATTTGCCCCTTCCTTTCTCCCTCTGCTCTTGCCACCCTGCTGCTATCTCTTGTCATCTCCAGCGTTGACTTCTCCAACTCTATTCTTTCCGGCATTTCCAAATTACAGCTGACACGATTGCAAAGAATCCAGAACACCGCTGCCCGACTTGTGTCCCACTCCTCCTCTAGAGATCACATCACTCCCCTCCTGCTTTGTCTTCACTGGCTTCCCATTTCCTTTCGTATCCAGTTTAAACTTCTTACACTTGTTCATAAGGCGCTTCACACCACTACCCCGCAATATCTGGCTGACCTAATCTGTTTTCATACCCCCAGGCACACCCCTCGATCCTTCCATCTTAACCGCCTCGCACTACCCCCCACCCTTCACAGGCTCACCTTCACTCCACCCGATCCTCAGCCTTTTTTTTCGTAGATCCCGCCCTCTGGAATTCCCTTCCCACTGCCCTCCGTCTTGAACCACATCACCCAACCTTCAAACATGCTCTGAAGACCCACCTATTTTCCCTTGCCTTCGACCTTCCCTCCTCTCAGCCTTAGCCTCCTCCCTTGTGTCTGCTGCTTCTCTATCCGCTCTTTTCTCTCTGTCCTATTTTGAATTTTGAATTTTGAATTTGTAATTTCCTTTTCATCTTCTGGCCTTGTGCCCCCTGTACTGAAGTTTTTATTATAAACAGCTCTGTTTACCACTGAAGAGCGGTCAAGCAAATGAATAAACATAAACATAACATCCCTTACCCCAAGCAACTCTCACAACAGATGCTTCTCCAATGGGTTGGGGAGCTCATCTGCAAGACCTCTCCACCCAGGGCACCTGGTCTCCACAGGAGAGTCATCTACATATCAATCTCTTGGAGCTCAGAGCAATCTTCCTTGCTCTGCGAGTGTTCCACACCCTGCTCAGCTACAAGACAGTCTTCATTCATACGGACAATCAAGTAGCCATGTTCTTTGTGAACAAGCAGGGGGGGAACAGGCTCTCTGTCGCTTTGCAACGAAACTTTGTGACTGTGGGCCCTCGCCAGAGAGCACCAGATTCATCTTCTGGCAGTGTATCTTCCAGGCATTCAAAACTCTTGGGCAGACAGACTCAGTCGAGTTCTGCTTCCACACGAGTGGTCTCTGCATGCAGACCAGGTGGCCAAGATTTTTCAACATAGACCTTTTTGCAAGTCCGTGGAATGCCAAACTTCCCCGGTTCTGTTCCAGAATTCCGGCTCAGGGGGCTCAGGCCAGGGATGCTTTCCTCCTTTACTTGGGTCAAGACTTCCTGTATGCCTTTCCACCCATTCCCCTGATTCCCAAAACCCTGTTCAAGCTTCAGAGAGACAGAGGCCATATGATTCTCATAGCTCCACATAGTCCACGGCAAGTGTGGTACCCTCTGCTTCTACATCTCTCTCAAGCTCCCTCCCTGGAGTTAGGGTCTGCTCCAGATCTCCTATCTCAGGAGGACAGAATGTTATGGCATCCCAATCCCCAGTCTCTGCATCTCAGGACTTGGTTGCTGAAGGCCTAGATCTCCATGATCTTAATCTCCCTCAGCAAGTAAAAGATATTCTTTTTGCTTCCAGGAAACCTTCCACAAGACGCTCTTATGCTTTCAAGTGGAAAAGGTTTACCATATGGTGTTCGCAAAAGGGTCTTAAGCCCCTTGCGATACCCCTGGAATCATTGCTGGAGTATCTCCTTCATTTATCCAATGCAGGTCTTAAGACTAATTCAGTAAGAGTCCATTTGAGTGCTATTGCAGCTTCCTTTAAGCCTCTAAATGGACAGCCTATTTCCTCTCATCCTCTTATAGCAAGATTTATGAGAGGCCACCTTCTAACTAAGCCTCCCATTAGGCCACCACCGGTGGCATGGGACTTAAACCTGGTTCTTGAGTAGCTCATGAAGCCACCTTTCGAACCTTTAGCTACTACCTCCTTGAAATTCCTTTCTTGGAAAGTTATCTTTCTCATTGCAATCACATCAGCACGCCGCATTAGTGAGTTGCAAGCGCTAGTAGCTGATCCACCTTATACAAGGTTCCATCATGACAAGGTAGTCCTTAAGACTCATCCACACTTTATGCCAAAGGTGGTCTTGCCTTTTCATCTGAACCAAACGGTCTACCTACCTGTGATTTTTTCAAGGCCTCATGCATCAAATGCAGAGAGGAATCTTCATACCTTGGACTGTAAAAGAGCTTTAGCCTTTTACTTGCAAAGAACACAGCAACATAGAAAGTCCTCTCAACTGTTTGTTGCTTTTGATCCTTCTCATTTGGGACGTCCAGTCTCCAAGAGAGCACTGTCTAACTGGATTGCTCAGTGTATTTCCTTTGCCTACCAGAGTAAGAACCTTTCTCTGGAGGGCCATGTCACAGCTCAGAATGTGAGAGCCATTAATGGCTCATCTGCATTCTGTGTCTATCGACGACATCTGTTGAGCAGCCACTTGGGCCTCAGTTCATACCTTCGCAGCCTATTACTGCTTGGACAAGGACTCCCGCCGGGATGCCTTGTTTGGTCAGGCTGTTCTCCAACATCTGTTCCATACCTAATCAACTCCTACCCGCCATCCCTAGTAGGATGCCAGAGATCCATGGGGGGAAGTGGAGCCCTGTTCAGGGACACACAACTTCTGGGGTCTCTCCCTGGCACCTAAAACTAGGGAGTTCCCATATGTGATGACTACATTCCTGCTTTTTTCTGGAGATAGCATAGTTACTCACCTGTAACAGGTGATCTCCGGGAACAGCAGGAATTTAGTCCTCACAACCCACCCACCTCCCCTAGGAGTTGTATCTCTCTATCTATCTCTTTCTTTTCCCTCTCTCTCTCTTTGTCTCAGCTTTAAAACTCAACTGGAGAGAGGCAGTTGGGGAAGGCAGCACGCAGGCGCTGTGGGATGCTCCCAAAAGCTTTCTAATTGGACGCTGGGGAGCGTTCCCGCGCAGGCTCCGTCAGTAACGATGATACCCATAAGTGAGGAATAAATTCCTACTGTTCCCGGAGATCACCTGTTTGTAGGTGAGTAACTATGCTTTCCTTCTATAGAAATAACTATCTTGAAATTAGTATTCTGTATCATCCTGCTAGACCAGTTGAGACAAGTGGGTTGAGTTCTACCAGCAGACTGGTGTAGACAAAGAACCAGTGAAAAGGCCAGGTTTCAATAGCATCACTCCCATACCTATATACGCCTCATCCATTAGATGTCTCTCTAAAATTTCTTTGTCTCCAGCAGATGGATGGATTTTCTCCTCTCTGAAGAAAGTTCTGAAGATTTGATAGGAAAAGATTGATTAAATGCTCATGAACCTTGAGAGTAAATCTCTCACTTGAGCATGATGTGGGAGGCTGCACTAGACTAGAAGGAGGGAAGATTGGTTCAGCTCTATGTGCTTAGTCCGATAAAAGCCTGTTGAGCAGCCAGAAATTGGAAGGATCTGGAAGAGTGCAGCATCTTCCCACAACCTCGGTGCCTCCTCCCTCCTCCTTTGTTCCCCTCCTGCTCTCTCCCGAAGATTGTAGAAGGCTCTGAGTAATCTGCCTGTTAGTCACTTTAAACACAGTGCTGCAAAAGCCAGTGAAACAGTATCAGGGGAGTAAAGCTGAGCCCGGTATGGATCCTCTGCCCAGGCTCTCAGTGGGTGAGTACCAAGGCTTGACTTCACCATGGTTCTTGTTGGAGACTCCCAATTTTTGTCTGTGTGTAGGATGCAATTCAGGGTAGACTACTGACTACTGTTTGTGTGGTGTGAGGGTTTCCTGCCATTTTTTTCACACATTAGTAGCATTTTCTCCTATTGTGCGCCTGGTAATCATGCAGTCTGTATGCATGTTACACCCAAGCATCCTTCCCCAGAATTCTTTTCCTTTCACAACAGGCTTAAACATTCTGGTGTGGAAATTCAGACCCCCTATGGCCTCTGGGTTCCCCTGAGTACAGTCTCATGAGGGGCAGGCTGAGAGTGGAAGCACTGTTTGATTGCCTATGGCTAAGGCGCCCCCTGGAGATGGAGATTACCTGGTATCTGGACTGTGGCTTGAATTCAGACGTCTAATGTAGATGAGGTACTCTCACCTTCAGAGAATTGTGAGGAGGCCGATTCTTATCCCCCTGTTCTGGAAGGAGGAACTGAAGGTGTTGATTCCCACCTTGAACTTAGCAGTTGCTCTAGGCACGGAGCAGGAACTGAGGATGCATCCACTCTTTCAAGGTTTGTGGAAATACACTACTGTTTTCCTGTTCCCGGAGTTGCTCAAGGACCTATTCCTACTTCCTGCTTTAGGGCTAAGGGTGTATAAGAGGATGCATGTTCTTCTGGAGAAGGAGTGCGTTGTGTGGTTTGTTTCCATGGTCACTACTGTTTCCAAATGGACCACCATTCCTGTGGAAGACAGATTGGCCTTAAAGGATTTTCTGGACCGGAAGGTAGATTCATGTTGAAGCTCCAGTTCTCTGTGGTGGCTGCTATTTTTCATTTGGCAGCAAATGCAGGCCTGACATCTTGAACCCTGCTCCAGTGGATCCAATCTCCTCCACGAGTGATTCTACCCCTCGAATCTGCTTCAGCCTTCGTTTCTGATGCCATGTACGGCCTGGTATGTCTAGTGGCCAGAGATGGTGCCCTGTCGACAGCGACATGGCATTGGCTTATCTCTGACTCGGGGCAGCGGACTCATCTTCCAAACCTGGAGTGATGCTTCTGATCGGTCTGATTTGGAGAAGCTGGTGAAGGATCTGGGCAAGACACAATATTTCTCTCTTCCAGAGAACAGGTCCAAGGGGCCTGTGAAGTGTGCAGGAGCCCCTTTTTGTAAACCTCTTCCCCCACTCATGGGTGCGCTAGTTAGACTCCTAAGGGTCTCTGGACTCCCTTCGCTGTCAGCTTGGAAAGCCTTTCTTCCCCTCTGCTTATGAACTTCAGGCTCATTTTCCATCCTTTTGCGGAGTGCTTGGGCCCAGGGACCAGTCTCATCCAGAGGAGGACCCTACTGTGCTGCCCATTCTCCGGCTCCTCCAGTTGGGTGCAGGCTTTGCTGCTGCTTCAGGAATGGGCCTGGGTCACCAAGGATTGCTGGGTGCTTGTCCCCCATTCAATATGGTTATGGCTTGGAATGCAAAGAGTCAACTTCTGCCGCTTGCGTCTTCTCCCCTTGTAAGTCTGTGAACAACAGGGCAACTGTGTGGATCACCTTGGACAAGTTGCCTCGTCTGAAGGCAGTGGTGCCTGTTCCCCCGAATGATTGGGGCAAGGGCAGGTATTCCATCTGTTTCATGGTGGCCGACACGGTATGAACATTCCGGCCCATTCTGGACCTCAAGTGTATCAATGAGTGCTGGTGCGTCATGCATTTCTTGATGGAAACTTTGCAATCCAGGATTCAAGTGATGCGCAGAGGGGTTCCCAGCATCTCTGGTTTTGGCCAAGGCATATTTTTATATCCTGATCAGTGAGATCAGCATGTATCTGTTTTGCCATACTTTGCTTTCACCTTCATTTTGCCACCCTCTCTCCACTGCCTGAAGGAGATTCCTCAAGGTCATGGTGGTGGTGGCTGTGGTGCTATGGTGACAAGGGATTTGTGTGCACCCATACCTCAGCTACTGGTTCATTGTGATGGGTTGTATGTCCCGTCACAGCTGGAGTACCAATGGACCCTGGACAGTCCCTACTCTGGAGGTACAGGCCCATTAGGGAAGATCCCCTTAGAGCAGTGGAGGAGGACAGCCAGGGGCCGGGGAAGGGTTCAGGGTAGGGTCCAAAGTGATATCCCCTTCCCATTTAGAAAACCCAGGGCCCCTACTCCCTGACCCGCTAGGGTTGAGAGGTAGAAGGGGAGGGAGGTGGAAGACTTGCCTCAAACCCCCATGAGGTGGACCCCCTCTGGGAGAAGACTCCTGAGAGGGGGAGGAGAAGGACCTGGAGGTTGAGGAACAAAAAAACCATGAGACGATCACCATGGATTCTCAACCGGTAGACAGCCCACCAGACTTGAGGTGGTTGTAGCAACAAGAAGCTACGTTGGAGGTGGCGGGTCATCCAGGTAATTCAACACCTGGGACGCATCCCGGTTGAGCCAGGGACTTAATGGGAGTGAGTTTATGGTAAGTTGTGATATGTATGTTTGCTTGAACTGAAGGATGTTGGGAAGACTTAATTTGCATACTTCCTACTTGATTTACATATTGTCTACGTTTGTGTTGACTAGAAGAATCCTGGTGACGGCTACTTTGGACCTGGGGAAGGAACAGTTCCCCCACGGGAAGGGGGGTGGGCCAGACCCCAGCGTATGAAAGAATTCAACCAAATGTAGGCTCTGGGACTGTTGATTTACTCACCCTAATGTACAGGGGAACCCTGGAGATAGACCTCCCTGCAAGGGAAGACCACAAAGATATGTTTATTGGATTCTTCTCATGAGCTGATTCAGCCAGGCCGACTATAGGAGAGACCTGAAAGAATCACCAGATGCCTGCATCCTGGATCTGGAGACAGACGATACTGGACCTGAGGGCAAAATCGTGAGGCAAATGCCATACTGCCTTTACCAGACCAAACAGTGGGAGACTGAGAAAGAAGTAAAGGATATACTGCACTTAAGGATTATAGAAGAGTCCAGCAGTGAATGGTCTAGACCGATACGCCTAGTGCCCAAACCCAATGGAACCACTAGGTTCTGTATTGATTTTCAGCAAGTGAATGCTGTCTTGAATTTTGATGCCTACCCGTGCCTAGGATAGAGGAGCTGGTAGAACAATTGAGAGGGTCTAAATACATTTCAACCCTTGACTTAATGAAAGGATAGTGGCAGATTTCCTTGGACCCAACCTCTAGGGAGAACATGGCTTTTTGGACACCCAGGGGGCTATATCAGTTTACCATCATCCTTTTTGGTTTGCATGGGGCGCCAGCTACATTCCAGCATATCAATAAGGTACTCAAACCACATCTAGGGTACACGGGTGCCTACCTAGACAATGTGGTCATTTTCTCCGGGACTTGGGAGGAACACCTAATCCACCAGTGTAAGGTGTGTGAGTCTTTAAGGTAGGCCGGGTATTCAGCCAACCCTAAAAAATTCCAGTTGGCGAACCGGGGAGGTTTAATACTTAGGCCACCAGGTAGGAGATGGGGTAGTGTGACCCGCCATTAATAAGGTGCAGACTATTCAAGGAAAGACTCTGCCAAAAACAAAAAAAAAACCAGTTTAGAGCATTTTTGGGCCTATTGGGCTAATTCCGAAGCTTCATACTCCACTTTGTGGAGATAGCTGCTCCCCTTACCGATCTCCTGAAAAATAAATCCACTACCCAGGTACGCTGGGATAAACGGGAAGAAGGGGGCCTTCGTTAACCTCAAACAAGCCCTGTGTAAAGAACCTGTGTTAAAAAATTTAGATTTGAAAGAGCAGTTTGTACTACAAACTGACGCATCCGGGGTAGGCTTAGGAGTGGCTTTAAGCCAGAACATCGCTGGAGAAGAGCATCCAGTCATGTATCTCAGTTGAAAGCTAGGGGAGGTGGAGACTAGATATTCAGTTACGGAAAAGGAGTGCCTAGCGGTCAAGTGGGCAATGGATACTTTTTGAAGTACTATTTATTGGATAGACATTTGACACTGGTCACCGATCATGCAGCCTTAAAGTGGCTGAATTCCGTGAAGAACATGAATGCCTGCTTGACCTGCTGGTATATGGCCTTACAGGCCTGTGACTTCCAGGTGGAATACCAAGCAGGAAAAGCCCACACCAATGCTGACTACATGTCCTGAGAGTGAGAAGGACCACTTGCCAGGAATGATCCAACCACAGTCTGACTCAAGGATCTCCGTGAAGAGGGGGGAGGTATGTGACAGATTCTTCTCATGAGCTGATTGAGCCAGGAGGGGACTATAAGAGAGAGATGAAAGAACCACCAGATGACTGCATCCTGGATCTGAAGACGGACAATACCGGATCTGTCCCCAGAAGGAGCAACACTCATCTAAGCCTATTTTCCTTTTGAAGCATTTTGGGTAGCTCCTCAAGTGGTGTCCTTCTGATGAGCCTCGACTGGGTGATCATTTTGGGAAAGAGCCAATTGTCGCATTCCCGGTTCCTGGGAGCACGTTTTAGATATTAGTGTGCAGAATCTTTCTCCGGGAACAAGCAGGAAGTCAGTCCTCACATATGGGTGACGTTGGCACTGACAGAACCCTCACAGAAGGATCCCCCGAGCTTTCAAAGAAAGCCTTTGGGAGATGCAACCACGCCCATGAGTGTCATCTTGCTCAGTCTCCTCTTTTCCACAGAGCCCTTCAGACATCCGTTTGGCTTGTCCCTGGAAAAAGTTGATTTTTCTGCCTGAGTTTCATAGTCACCTCTGGTACTGCACAGGTACTCTTCTCGCCACTCGACCTTGCTGTCTCGGCATTGAGCTCTGGTCCCTTTTTGTAGTTTTTCATTTTTTTTGGCGTCTTTGCACCTTTTTTCCAACTGGCAGACCGACGGGTCTTCGACATCGCTTGGGTACTTTTTCCCCCATGGATACCAGTGGCTTCAAGAAGTGTGATTGGTGTACCAAAATTGTGTCTTTGACCGCCTTAGCTGCCTTGGGCTGGACCATGACTCTACAGCATGCGGTCTCTGCAAAAAGATGTCCAGCGAGGCCCTCAAGAGCTGCCAGCAGCAGTACGATAAGTTTTTTCCCCCAAGTCCCCAGTATCTCCGAAGACCACGGCCTCATCTGAAACTACGACATCTCGGGCAGGCCCCTCCGAACCCGAGCGACACAGTGGTTCTTTAGAGAGGGGGGGTCTCCCTCGAGGGAACCCAATAAGAAGAAAACTTCGAAGGCGGCATCCCTGGATGGATCCGACAGGCCAGGTACGTCCTGAACCAGGTCCCACAGTCCGAGATGCTCATCCGAGGAATCGTAGAGGGAGTGGCCTGCAAAGGACCCCCGAAAGGACTTGACCTTGGACCGGCCTCCTTCACTAGACACCATCCTCATCAAGGGCTCCCCTTTGGGGGAACCGGCGTCTTGCCTGAATCCCTCGGTGCCTGCGCCAATGACTGCAGAGCCTTCTGGCCTGGAGTCCAGAATGGCGGCCCTGGAGCGCAGTTTGTCTGCCTTCAGGGACCAGCAGCAGATGCTGATGTCCAGTACTTCCGGTTCATCCGCCCTGACCACTGGGCCCTCGATGTCGAAGACTTCCCCAGAGGTCGAGCCGATCTGATCCTCGAGGTCTTTCGGCCTCTAGTTGATCCTCGCCTGAGGTCTCGATCCAGATTTTGCTTGACGGGGCCACTATCGTCCCCAGTAAGTGCACTCTGTTGGCCGCGGGGCCTCGGAGGGCCCTGGGGCACACAGACCATCCTTCCATCGAGTCCTCAACGGACTACTCTGAGTGGGAGACGAAGGATGAAGAGTCGCCCGACACCTGTCGCCATCCTGGTGTCCCCTCGGACTCCCCCACTTCGGAGCCCTGGCAGCAGTCTCCGTCGGAGGACATGGGGTTCCTTGACTTAGTCAAGGACATGTCCAAGGTCCTGGCGTTCCTGACCGAATCAGAAGAGGACCCTCGGGCAGATGAGTTAGAAATTCTCCAGTATGAGGCCCCTCTGAGGGAATCGCTCACAGTGCCAATTTCTTTCATCCTGAAACGGCTGATGCTCCATATGTGGGGAAACACCGGCATCGGTGCTGGTGGTGAGGAAGTGGATCGACTCGATGTATCGAGTCCACCGGAGCCCAGGCTTCCGGAAGTCACTGCTGCCACACAACTGCATGGTGGTGGAGTCGGCCATGTGTCGATTGAAGAGTCAGAAGATGCACTCCATGGTGCCCCCCCGGCAGGGAGGCATGAACCTTGGACACCCTTGGCAGAAAGTGTTACCAGGATTCGATGCTCATCAGCCGCATCTAGGCCTACCAGCTGTACATGGGCATGTACCTGAGAGACCTGGCAAAGGAACTTGTTGGCTTCTCAGCTGGTCTGTCCAAGGAACCCCTGCAGTGGTTCAAGAACCTGACCAAGCCCATCCGTGAGTGCTCCAAGTTTGTCTCAGGCAGCCTATGACAGATTCGAGTTGGTTGCTCAAGTAACTGCGGCGGGCATCGGTGCCTGACGCCAGGCTTGATTACAGTCATCCGACCCTCGAGCAATGGGTTGAGGACAAATTGGTCGATGCCCCGTGCCAAGGAGAGAACCTCTTTCACAAGCCCATTACTGACAAATCTGCCGAGCTGGAGACTGAGTTCATGACGAGGACCAGGCTCTCCAAAATGACCGCTGCCCCTCCCTGATGGAAGGGCTCAGATAAAAAGCCCTTTTACCCGAGAAAAGGGACTGCTTACAGAAACTACCCACCTTTACAGGCCTCCCCCGGTCACCAGCAGGGTCAGCAGGCCAAGGGACATGGGCATGGTCCTCAGAAGCAGAAGGCTCCCAAACCCCAGGTGTCAGCCCCGGCTCAGCCAGGGGGAGTTTTTGCCTCCTCCGGCATGGCTTCTCTACCCAAGGAGGTCAGCAGCCCACAGCGGGACATCTGATCCACTATGCTCAAAGGTGGCTAACTATCACCACCAATTCCTGGGCACTTCGTGTGGTCAGGGAGGGCTACCTCCTCTATCTGACTCGGAGACCTCCCTCTTATTTTCCAGGAGAACCCCTCAGGTCTCTCCTTCACTGGGACCTTCAACTGAAGGAGCTGGCAGGTTTTCTTGAGGACAAAGCAGTGGAACCAGTGCCCCACTATCTCAAGGGCAAGGAGTTCTACTCCAGGCACTTCCTCGTGCCAAAAAGGACAGGGGGCCTAAGGCCTATCCTCAACCTGCGCATCCTCAACAAGTTCCTGGTTAGGGAGAAATCCATGATGCTCCTGTGGAACATTGCTGCCTTAACTCCAGCAGGGAGATTGGCTATGCTCCTTGGATCTGAAGGATGCCTTTATCCACATTTTCATTCATCCCAACCACAGGCAGTATCTGCAGTTCATGGTGGGGGGAGGGGGGTGGACTCTACCAGTACAGCGTGTTGCCTTTCAGCTTGGCCTCCACCCCAAGGGTCTTCACAAAAAGCCTAGCAGTCATAGCCACCTTCCTTCACCTCCAAGGGTTCTTTGTCTTCTCCTACCTGGATGATTGACTCATAAAGGAAGGCGCAGCTTTAGAAGTGCAGTAGGTGACTGTGTGCACATTCCAGGTCCTGCAACACTTGGGGATTGAGATAAACTACCCCAAGTCCCACCTCCTTCCGACACAGTGTCTCAAGTTCATAGGGGCAAGACTGGACACCTCCAGGGAAAGGCCTGTCTGCCCAGAGACTGAGCAGACTATCTTAGGGCCCTGGCCCTCGATGTACAGCACTGCACCTCAGTGCCCGTCTGGCTCCTCATGCGCCTACTCGGGCACATGGCCCCCACGGTCCACATCACCCCAGACACCCCCTTCACATGAGGGCCATGTAATGGTAGCTCCGTGACCCATGGATACAGCCCATGGGGGCACCTCTGGGACAAAGTCTGTGACCCACCAGTTGGCAGACTCTCTGACCTGGGGGGCAGACTCCCCAGTACCTCGAGGCAGGGATGTATTTTCAGCCCCCGAGCCCCTTGAGGGTCCTCACTACTGATTCTTCCCTGCTCGGCTGGGGAGCCCACTGCGAGGAACTCCGCACCCACGGCAGCTGGTTGCAGGATGAGAGCAACCAGCAGATTAACCTCCTGGAACTACAGGCGATATACTTAGTCCTCTGAGCTTTTTCCCACGGCCTATGTCACCAGCTGGTGTTGGTCTAGACGGACAACCAGATGGGGATGTTCTGTGTGAATGAGTAGGGGGCACAGGGTCTCAGGCCCTATGCCGAGAGGTAGTTGTCCTCTGCTCCTATGCAGTCCATCAGGGTATGCTCCTACGGGCAGTATATCTGCCAGATTGAGCAGGGTCCTCCAGCTGCACGAGTGCAGCTGGACCCCAGTGTGGCTGACCGACTCTTCCAACTCTGGGGGGTACGTGTGATGGACCTGTTCGCCAGCCCGGACAACTACAGTTACCCCGCTTCTGCTCCCAGCAGGCCCATCCCTCCAGGGTGTCGGCGGATGCGTTCCTCATCTCATGGTCAGAGGGCTTCATGTATGCCTTTCCTCCCATGTTGCTAATTGCCAAGATACTGTTCAGGACCCTCTGTGACAAGGTCTCGCTCATCCTGATAGCCCCTCAATAGCCCAGGCAGCCATGGTTCCCGCTACTTCTCCGGCTATTGGTGGTGACTCCCATCCCATTGGGGAACCCTCCAGGGCTCCTGCTCAGGATGGGGTGGGGGCGCTCTTCTGCACTTTTGGGGTCCCTGTCACTTGGGTGAGGTAGAGGAGATCCTGCTGGCCTCTCGTAAGGTTTCCACTAGGAAAGCTTACGCACTGAAATGGCGCAGGTTTTCAACTTGGTGTGCAGACCCATTCTCCTGCCCGGTGAGACTGGTGCCACAGTACCTTCCCCACCTCTTGCAATCCAGGCTTAAATCGAACTCTGTCAGGGTGCACCTCAGTGCCCTGGTGGTGCACCACCATCCGGTGGATGGCAAACCGCTCTCTTTCCATCCGCTAGTGACCCACTTCCTAAGGGTCTGTTCTTATCAAAGCCCCCACTTCGCCCTCCGGTGACCGAGTGGACCTCAATGTGGTGTTGGGGCAGCTCACTCGCCCACCCTTTGGCTACCTGCCACCCGCGATACCTCTCGTGGAAGGTGGCAATCCTGGTTGCGCTCACCTCCACTTGCAGAGTCAGCAAGCTTCAGGCCTTAGTGGCGGAGGTGTCCTATGCCAGGTTCTACAAGAACAGGGTGGTGCTCCACGCACACCCTAAAGTCCTTCTGAAGGTGGTATCGTCCTTCCATCTTAACCAGGAGGTGGTACTTCCCACCTTCTTCCCAAGACCTCACACCAGTAGGGGTGAGAGGGTCCTTCACACTCTGGACTGTAAGAGGGCCAACATACTCAGGGCCACTGCAAAGCTGTTCAGCTTTTCATCTCCTATGATCCCAGTCATCTGGGGGAGGCAGTGGCCAAACACACTGTTTACTTGGGTGGCAGACTATATCGCCCTAGTCCAGGGGTCGGCAACCCGCGGCTCCGGAGCCGCATGCGGCTCTTTCTCACCTTTGCCGCGGCTCCGGAGCACACTGCCCGCCCGGTATTTATGGCGTTATGGGCTCCCTCCCTTCTTCTGCAGCCGCGGCTCCCTGCCTCTTAGGAACCGCGGCTGTGCTTTTAAAATCATCTCGGAGCCCTTCCTGTCTTGACGGGCTCCGTGCAGCATTGTCCCGCCTCTAAAGGAAGTTGTTTACCACTTCCTTTGGAGGCGGGACAATGCTGCACGGAGCCCGTCAAGACAGGAAGGGCTCCGAGATGATTTTAAAAGCACAGCCGCGGTTCCCTAAGAGGCAGAGAGCCGCAGCTGCAGAAGAAGGGAGGGAGCTGACATGGAGGGAGGGAGCAGATATGGATGGATGGATGGAGGGAGGGGGGCTGACATGGAGGGATGGAGGGGGCTGACATGGAGGGAGGGAGCTGATAAGGATGGATGTAGGGAGGGCGGCTGACATGGAGGGAGGGAGCTGATATGGATGGAGGGAGGGGGGCTGACATGGAGGGAGGGAGCAGATATGGATGGATGGAGGGAGGGGGGCTGACATGGAGGGAGGGGGGCTGACATGGAGGGAGGGAGCAGATATGGATGGATGGAGGGAGGGGGGCTGACATGGAGGGATGGAGGGGGCTGACATGGAGGGAGGGGGCTGACATGGAGGGAGGGAGCTGATATGGATGGAGGGAGGGAGCTGATATGGTTGGATGGATGGAGGGAGGGGGGCTGACATGGAGGGAGGGAGCAGATATGGATGGAGGGAGGGAGCGGATATGGAGGGATGGAGGGAGGGGGGCTGACATGGAGGGAGGGAGCTGCTATGGATGGAGGGAGGGAGCTGATATGGATGGAGGGAGGGGCTGACATGGAGGGAGGGAGCAGATATGGACGGAGGGAGGGAGGGGGGCTGACATGGAGGGAGGGGGGCTGACATGGAGGGAGGGAGCAGATATGGAGGGAGGGAGCTGATATGGATGGATGGAGGGAGGAGGGCTGACATGGAGGGAGGGAGCTGATATGGATGGATGGAGGGAGGGGGGCTGACATGGAGGGAGGGAGCTGATATGGATGGAGGGAGGGGGGCTGACATGGAGGGATGGAGGGGGCTGACATGGAGGGATGGAGCACTGGTAATGGGGTTGAGGGGACGAGCACTGGAAATGAGCTGATTAGGGGAGGCTAGGACTGGTAATGAGCTGATGGGGGGTAGGACTGGTATTGGGCTGATTAGGGGAGGCTAGCACTGGTAATGGGGTTGAGGGGGGATTAGCACTGGAAGGTACTGGGAGTGAGGACTGGAAAGGGGCTGATATTGGGGAGGGTTACTGGGACTGGAAATAGGCTGATGGAAAGAAGTGAAGAAAACGAAAGAAGAGATAAGAAATGGCAGATGGACCATAGACCACAGAAAGAGAGCTAAGAGAAGACAGGAAAGCAGAAGCCTCAGATCGGGACCAGCATGATCAAAGAATAAATTGGTCAGACAACAAAGGTAGAAAAAAATAATTTTATTTCATATTAGTGATTTGACTACAAAATCATCATAATTTTGAAATCAAATATTGTTACTTGTTGTTGTGATATTTTCTGGCGGTTTTTTTTTTGGTGTGTGAAGGAAGAGGGGTAGTCTTATACGGCGAGTATAGGCCAAACACCTATATTTTAACAGGAAAAGTAGGGGGTCGTATATAGCATTAAGGTAAGAAACAATATATGCAGTGTTAGATTTGTTTTAAATGTCGCAATGGTTTTGCGGCTCCCAGTTTTTTTTTTCCCTTCGGAAACGGGTCCAAGTGGCTCTTTACGTCTTAAAGATTGCAGACCCCTGCCCTAGTCTATGAGCAGGTGGGGCTCCCGCTGGAAGGCCGTGTCATGGCGCACCATGCCAGGGTCATGGCAGCCTCAGTGGCAAACCTGTGCTCCGTCCCAGTGGTGGACATCTTCCAGGCCATCACCTGGTCTTCAGTCCATACCTTCGCAGCTCATTACTGTCTGGAAAGGGAGTCCCAACGGGACAGTGCCTTCGGCCAGACTGTGCTCCGTAATCTTTTCGGGGTTTAGGCAACTCCTACCCTCCGACCCTTCTGTTTTCAGGCTACTGGAGTGCTGGTTTCCCTTGGACACAGGGGCCCTACTGTAGTCTGTAGCTACAGGCTCAATTGCTGCTGCTCACAGCTTCTCTTGAGGGCGACCATGTTCTTTGCTATGGGCTTTCGGTTGCCTGTAGCTGGGAAGTCCCATATCTGAGGACTGACTTCCTGCTTGTTCCCGTAGAAAGCGTAGTTACTCACCTGTAACAGGTGTTCTCCAGGGACAGTAGGAATCAGTCCTAACAACCCTCCCTCCTACCCATGGAATTGCTGCTTTACCATCTGTCTTTTTGCCGTCTTTTAGCTGTCATTTGATTGAGCAAGATGGCCCCCCTTGGGCGGGAAGGGGACCTCGCATGCGTGGTGGAACTCCCAAAGGCTTTCTTTGAAAGCTGGGGGGATGCTTCCGCGAGGGCTCCACCTATGCCGACGTCACCCATATGTGAGGACTGATTCCTGCTGTCCCTGGAGAACACCTGTTACAGGTGAGTAACTACGCTTTCAGTGGAGAAAGTCAAGGCTAGCGCTATTCTGTTTGTAGCAGGCTCCCAGAGTCTGGGATGATCTTCATCAGCAGTTTGAGCTCAGGCTCCCGTTTCCAATGATGGTAAAGGCCAGCCTGTGGTGGTGGCAGCAACATCCCAGTCTTTAAGGAAGGGCATGATGCTGGACAATTGCTCATGAAACCTTCTGGTGACCAATGCCAGTCTCTCAGGCTGGGGAGCCCTTTGATAAGGCCGAACGGCTTGGGGCCATTGGAACCGTGGGGAGGCGGTGTGGTCCATCAACTGCCCCGAAGCAAGGGCTATCATGCTGGCTCTTCCATATCTCCGACCCCCTGTCGACGGCTGGGTGGTTCACGTGTTCTCGGACAATGCCACAGTTGTGGCTTATGTCGATTGGCAAGGTGGCATGAGGAGTGCTGGAGTAGCCCTGGAGATGGCTCTCCTGTTTGCTAGGGTGGGAAAGAGCCTCCTAGTTTGTTGGCTTTTGCACATTTCCAGTGTGGATACTGTAGAAATTGATTTTCTCAGCCTGTGGTCCCAGGAGAGTGGGAGTTGAGTTAGGAAGTGTTTTTCAGTTGTTTCTGAACCACTGGGGTTGCCCTGAGAGGTATATGATGGTGACCCGCTTCAATACCAATGTGTGCCACTTCTTCAGTTGCCGTACGGAGATGGGGTCCAAAGGCCTTAGCACCCTGACTCAACCTTGACCAGCACCTGCAGTAGGTGTTTTCTCCATGGCCCCTGGTGGGGCATGTGATTCGGCGTATGGAGTACTATCTGAGAAGGATTATTCTGGCGCCAAGGAGAGCATGCTGCACAGATCTGATGCGGCTCCTGCAAGCGACTCCTCTTCACTGGCCTCCATCTCGAGGCTTATTGTGTCAGGGGAAACTTGTCCTGGAGGGCCCAGCTCCCTTCTTGCTTATGGCTTGGCTCCTGTAAGGAGATGGTTAGCATGTATGGGCTACTCTCCAGCAGTGGCCTGTACATGCTAACTGTGTGGCCAACCTGAAATAACTGTGGGTCTGGTGCCTTGAGTGCTGGTGCAGTGCATGGCGGCTGGCTCCTTAGGCGGCCAAGATTCTGTCTGTGGCCTTTTTTGTTTTAAATTTGTTTATTACTTCAGATTGGGAAGAGTGGTTTGTTCCATCCATTAAGACGGGTACTACATTTATCTCTTTGTACCCCCTGGTAATGTATTATAATTTGACTTTTTTTCTTTTAAATTTTTTCTTTTTATTTAACTTTACTATGATTATTTTTTTTATTATTTATACTGTAACTGTATGTTTGTGTCTGGTTTTAGACCCCTGATGAAGGCCTAGGGATGAAACTTGTAAAGTTATGTCTACAATAAAGCTCCTCTGGTTTTATTAAAGTGTTTGGCCTTGGTATTTGCCCTCCGTTGGTTCTCCTATTACTTGGTTTTGCGGAAGGCTTCCTTCTCCTGTTTTCCAAGTCTCTAGCCATACACCTGGATGTTTTGTGCTGTCTGCAGGGGGGTTTGGCATCTGCGCCCTCTCCTATGGTCTGTGGTCCCTTCATGGGATCTGCATTTGGTGCTTGAGGCCCTGATGTCTGAGCCCCGTGAGCCATTGACCTGCGCTACTCTGCAGAACTTGACACTCAAGAGTCATCTTGGTTATGATTGTTCTGCAAGGAGGTTTTCCGAGCTGGCTCGGTCTTGCAAAGATCCTTACTTTCTTTTTCTGAGGAGGCAGTTTTTATTCTGCCTGTGCCTACCTTCTTCCCTGAAGTGGTTTCTCTCTTCATGTGAACTAGGGAGTTTGCCTGTCCTCCTTCTTTAAGGAGCAGTGTTGATGGAATGGTAAGCTCTTTGCCTTGTGGAAGTCTGGAAGGTGCTTCTCTTGTTCTTGGAGGTTATGGATTTCTTTTCATCAGACCATCTTTTTGGGCTATTTCTGGCTTGCTCAAGGTGATGTAGTGGTTCAGTCTGAATTGGGGAACTGGGTTAAGGAGGCCAATGCTTCGGCTGATCCTTTGTGGAACTGGCCAGTTCTGGAGGGTTTATGTGCCCATTCTACCCGAGCACAAGCATCCTCGTGGGCAGAGTGGAGCTCGGTAGTTCTGCAGACATTTGTCGAGCAGCTACATGGTCATCACCTCCACTTTTGTCAAGCATTCCTGCTTGGATGTCCATGCTTGAGCAGACATGGCCTTTGGCTTTAAGGTTTTGCGAGCTGCAGTGTTTTCTTCCTACCTAGAACTGTGTTTGCTCTGTTCTTCTGAGGCAATACCCATGGGCACTGTTCCCTCTAAGCTGTGCGCATGTGCGCAAGCACACACCTCGCCGAGCGAGCGGACATACTTTACAACAGAGCGCACAAAAATTACGGTTCTGATTCTGATAGAAAACACCAGATGTCTTAAAATTTAAAAGTTGTGATTGTAATTAATAGAAATTTTCCGCTTCATTTAGTAATAGTCTATTTTCATTTAATTTGATTAAAATCAATGTGGTGTACATACTGTATTTTGACGTGTAGTCAAATTTTAAAGTATATAACTTCAAGTGTCGTTATGTGGCGCACAAAAATTTAACCTTCCTTCAAAAGCTGCACAGCTGATATTTTATGCGCACACAGCCTACAGAAAATTAGAGGGAACATTGCCCATGGGGCCGCTATGATTCCTATATTTGGCTTTGTACGTTCATCTTCTATGAACAGCCTTTTCTTCATGCTTTCCTGTACATAGTTCTCTACTATTTGATTGCGTATTGTTGCCCACATTGAGGTTGTGTGAGACCTGCCATGTTCTCCCATATGCTTTGTGAAGGATACTAAAGAGCTTTCTGGTGGCTGAGGTGTACAGAGGCATGAAAGTGATGTCACTGAAACCTGTTTTTTCATTGGTATTTTTGTTTCTACCAGTCTGCTGGCAGGGGAACACAACCCACTTATCTGGACTGGTCTAGGAGGACTCAAGGAAAGGACAATATCTAGTAAGTAAATTGTAAGTTTTTAAAGACCTGACTTTTTTTTCTTTTCATAAGAAATGCCTGTCTAGGTTGCATATGGATGAAAATTAATGTATATCATAAATTGTTTTTCTTCTCTTTTGAAAGAATGTGATTTTTCCTGGTGCTGGTGACGAAGCCATCTCTGAGTACAAATCTGTTATATATTATCAAGTGAAACAACCACGCTGGTTTGAGACTATAAAGGTATTGATGCCATTTAAACTACATTTCTTTAAATGTAGCTATGTAGGGATTTGTTAAATGTGATAGTCTAGGCCAGTGCTTCTTAACCCAGTCTTCTAGGATCCCCAGGCCAGTCAGATTTTCAGGACATTCACAATGAATATACAAGAGATAGATCTGCACGCACTGTATTGTATTGTATGCAGATCTATGTCATGCATATTCATTGTGGATATCCTCAAAACCTGATTGGCCCTGGGGACCTCAGAGGACTGGGTTGGGAACCCACTGTTCTAGACATACAATAAATGTTTATCTGAAGTTTTCCAAATTTGTAAATGTTTGTACTTTTTATTTTTGGAGAGAAACTTTACTTACTAGTGGTGAGCCTATTGAACATTTAGTTTTCTCTTGTGCCTTATGGAATGAGCATTCCATATCTAATAAACTCCCTTTACACTTGATCTCCATTTCTAACTCTTTCCATCTTCTAGCTCTCACTGAAACCTGGCTCCTCCCTCATTACACTGCTTTGGTCGCTGCCCTCTGTCACGGTGGCTACCATTTTTCTCATACTCCTCGTGCTTCTGGCCGTGGTGGTGGTGTTGGGTTTCTGCTATCTCCTTCCTATCAGTTCAAACCCTTCTTTTTACCTCCATCTCATTCCTTTTCTTCCTTTGAAGTCCATTCCATTTGCCTTTTTAATCCCTTACCTCTCCATATAGCTGCTATCTATCGACCCCTGATAAGTCCACCTCTACCTTTCTCACTGACTTTGACTCCTGGCTTTGCCTATTTCTTGATTCTTCTTCCCCTTCCCTTTTTCTTGGTGATTTTAACATTCATGTTAATAACCCTTCTGACCCCTATGTTTCTAAACTCCTTTCCCTTACCTCTTCATTCAACCTCCAGTTTTGCTCTTCTGCTCCTACTCATCAGCGTAGTCACTGCCTTGACCTGTTTTTTTTTCTGTTTACCCTCCAATTTCTGTACCTCTATTCTTCTCTTATCTGATCATCACTCCTAAGCTTCACCCTTCATCACTCCCCTCCTCAATCTTGCTCAATCTCCAGGTACAAGCAGGAATGAGTCTTCACATATGGGTACGTCGGTACCGACGGAGCCTGCGCGGGAACGCTCCCCAGCGTCCAATCAGAAAGCTTTTGGGAGCATCCCTCAGCGCCTGCGTGCTGCCTTCCCGCCTTTCCAACTGTCTCTCCTCAGTTTTCGTTTTTCCGCGGAGCCGGCAGGACGTCCTCCTGTCACCGCAGAAAATTTTTCTTTAATTATTTTGTTTTCTTGTGGTCGCGGCTGTCTCCCCGGTACCGCCGGTGTTTCTTTTTTCTTTTTCTGAAATTTAGGGAATATTTTCCCTCACTTTTTTGTCTTAAATCTTTTTAGGCCTCCTAGGCCTGTCCATGTCCTTCATGGAACCGCCAGCCTCTTTCTCTAGGAAATGTTTAAGCTCTGGCGGTACAGCTTTATTTTTAGACTCCAAAAACTGGTGTCTAACCTGTTTGGGTCCTGACCGTTTTCCTCCGGAGCCCTCGGGCCACAGTATTGTGAGAAGAGATTTTCAACATCGAGTTTCCCTCGATACCAGGTTCCCTTCCAGTGTCAGGGCACCGACCGTTTCTTCTTCTACACAGGATCAGGTAACCCTCAAACAGTCTGTTAAGACTAGCCAACCCTTGAGTGGTAGGTCTCATGCACAGCATGAAGACGGCTCCGGCCTTGCCCTCGAGGGTCCATTGGCTTCAAAACCCCGGCGGGAGTCTTCGGCCTCTAAAGCCTATGAGGGGTTTCAGGTTGTTCCTGGGGCTTACCCCTCACAGAACATACCTGAGCCATGCTCGGTGGTGGCATCCGCTTCGAGCGGTACCGATACCCCGGCATCGGCACTGGTGTTGGACGTTACACTCCTCACCAAGGATCGTCATCTGGCTTTCTCGGTACCTTCGGGACCGGTGGATACGCTCCAGATTGACTTTCCAGTATCGGCATCATCGCCGATACTACCACCGAAGTCGGTACCCTATAGACATGCATCAATAGACTTGCTTCCTTCGATGCCGAGTCTGGAATCGATCTCTAGTCTGGAAGACTGGGTACCGACACGTCTCGGTACCGATACTTACCGGTACCGGATGCTCGGTACCGAGGGTGATTACCAAAGGCATTCGGTTACCTCGGTACCGATTGAGCTGCCACCAATGACTGCTCCAATGTCAGTGTTGCCTTCGATTCCGACAGTGCTACCGGTATCGGTATCGGTATCGGTACCGGTATCCGCAGTAGCATCTGGGCCAGCTCCTTCCATCTTTATCTTTATCTTTATTAAAATTTGATAAACCGCTTTCCGTCGAAACATAAAGCAGTGTACAATAAAAGGTTGGCCATGCAAAGACAAAGAAAGGAACGCCAAAGTAAAACAGAAAAGTAAAGTATAAAAGCACAGACAAATAGAAGACAAAAATTAAACAGAACCAGACAAAGGGCCAGTATTTCACCATGCTTCTTTCACCAGGGTCGCTCCTTTCTATACCAAGTTTGGAGTCGATACCTGGCATGGACGATGCAGTACTGACTGTCACAGGTCCTGACCTCCAGTACCATCCCTTAAGGATCCTTTTTTGCACCGTGCAGGATCTTATATTCCTATATACTCAAGTAGATCCTCCGGTGCCTAGGCTAGTTCTTCAGGGCTAGCCTGTCCAGGTACGGTTCTCTTTGGAGATCCTTCTTTTCAGAATTTCCTCCTGGATATGGCAAGATCTATTGCTATTCCTATCCCTGGCCATGATCCTACACAAGGCTCTGTTTCTACTGAAGAAAAGGAAAACATAATGCTTCCTTTACATCATTCCTTGCAAGGTCTTCTAAGAATGTGGGAAGCACCTTTAAGGGTACCCTCACCTTCTAGAGCAACTGATCTTCTGTATCAAGTGCCCACCTCTCCAGGGTTTCAAAAGACTCAACTTCCTCATCATTCCATTGTAGTGGAATCAGCAATGAGGAAGGTGAAAAGTAAGAAAAAGCACTCTTCTTACCCACCAGGTCGTGAGTCTAGGACACTAGATGCCTTTGGACGTCAAACCTTCCAGACATCCATGCTGTCAGCAAGAATTCTCTCATATATGTTTTATATGAGTCTATCTCTTCAGGAGCTCACAAAGAAATTATATCTTTTGGCTCCTTTTCTTTCAGAGCCTAAGACTACAGACTATTCCTTACTAGGGGAGGGAGGGAGTAGCCTAGTGGTTGGGGTAAGGTACTTCTGGCCGGAAGGTCGGGGGTTCAAATCCCACTAGAGGACAGCAACCTTGGGCCGGAAGGACTGGGGTTTCTAGTCCCACAGATGCTCCTTGTGGTCTTGGGCAAGCCACTTTAACCCTCCATTGCTCATGTTCCCTGTAAGTATTAGTGTATGTGTCTTATATCCCCGCGTGTTAAATGTATCCCCCAATTGTGTCGTGACCGCTTTGATTGAAGGATAAGGTGGTATACAAAACTGTCTAAATAAAATAAATAAATAAATACTTAGTCATCTTCAAAATATCTCTTGGTTTCTTACTCGTGCTTCCCTAGACTCTTTTGATTCTGTTAGCAGAACTTCTGCTATAGCCATAGGGGCACGATGTAGAGCCTGGCTTCAAGCTTCAGACTTAAACAAATGGGCACAACAAAGACTGGGCAATACTCCTTGCACTGGAGAAAATCTCTTCAATTAGGAGTCTTTACATCAGGTTGCTCAGTGATCCACTGACTTCCCTGTTTCTGATGGCTATCCTAAGCCTTCTCCTTCCCCAGTAGGTAGGAAATGCCCTACCAAACCTTCTTTCCCTAGGAGGAGAAGGTTTTACTCTTCTCCTGCCCATCATACAGATGTTCCCAAACAGGGGAAACGTCGCCCTGGTCTGAAGAATCCAAACTCTGGCCAGGCTAAACAAACCCAGCAACCATAGGGTTCTGATTAATCTGTTTTCTGCCTCTTGGAGTTTACAACCTACAGTTGACTTCTTCTCAGCAGACGTTTTTCACTGTTTTTCATTCAAAACTCTACACATGGATTCCTTTTCCCAGGACATCCAGTTGCTCCTAGGTATGCTGAGCTGTCAGGATATTCATGTCTATAGGTCACAGGTTTCTCCTCTTCTTCCTGCCAAGAAGAGAGATTTAACAACTATCCCATGATAGTTTTCTGTACCAACATGAATTCTTTCCTTCCACAGACTTACCATATGGTAAGTCACCCTTCAGCTCCTGTTTTCTCTACCCTCTTATCCAGGGTTTCCCCTGTAAGAGTGGTGCCATACCACTGGAAGGCTTCTTTAGCCTTTCTGGTCTTTCTTTCCATTCCAGTGTGGAGTTTTTTTCTCTTGAGTAAACTCCTTCCTTTTGTCTGGGCAGCTCATCAGACAGGGACAGGAATTTCTTCTCTTGTTCTGTCCTTTCTGTTTTACACAGAAAGATTCTCTCTGCTGTTTTATTCAGCAGCTGCCCATGCAGGAGTTCCAGTGATTGGCCTACTGGTACTTTTCCACAAGTTTCCAGTCTTGTCCTCTACTACTTTCTGTCTGGCCTTAGTAGTGATTCCAAGATAGTGCATACATCTTTCTTGGATAATCCTTATCACTTCAGACTTATCACACTATCTTCTATTCTTGCCATCTCCAATTCCTTTGGGTTTGGCAGCATAGTTGACGTGGCTGCTGGTTTCTTCCAACAGCCAGTTCTATCTCCCAATTCTCCTGCATATGCTCTCTGCAATCCTACAGAGAAGCTTTGCTAGAGAGCATGGGGTTTTTTCTCTAATGACTATCCTATATGGTTGAAAAAGGCTTCCTCAGTCATTCCCCATGACTGTGAGGGTTCTTCACACCCTACTATCTCCTTTTAATATAAAGGACATAAGCCTTCTCTGCGTGAAAGTCTAAAGAGTTGTCCAATTCCTACAGGGAATATGCTCTTTTTCCCTTGCAGCTTGTCCTCATGGTATCCTAATCCTTCATGGACAGCACATCTTTAACTAAAAAACCGCATGATACCCCTTTTTGTCCCTCAAGTGGGTCAACCTGGTATCTCATCCTATGCGTTTTCTGTCCATTTATCATGCTAGAGTTCTTCAGGACTCAGGACTTGCTCTTTACAGACTGATATTATCCTCTGTTTTTTCACGCTACCATCCTGGTTATTTCACTGGATAGCATTCCTGCACCATCATAACCAGGGGGAATAGATTCTCTATATATCTTCTCAAGTAGGTTCCACCTTCTTGTTGGATGAATCTTTCCTCTTCACATCTCCCATATGAATGTTCTTATAGGCATATCTCTGTCTGCTTAATTGCAGACATTTATCTTTAGACCTATATATTCATATATGTATATATATCTATATAAGTCTCTATAGATACATATGTCTGTCAGCTGCGTGTGCATATGTTATGCCCCTCCAGATCTCACTATAGACATATATATGTATGTATGTATATGTATATGTATGTATATGTATCTGTCGAGATGCTTCGTTATAGGTAAATATGTATTTACATACTTATCTCTCTAACTGTCTATGCTCATAAAGGTTTTATCTTCCTATATGTTCCAGACAGTGGGCTTTGCACATGTTCATACTGTTCCACAGTATGTTTGGGGTATTATGCACACAACCACTACTGTGGTACTGACAGCTCCTACCATAACCCTAGATTAGGTATCCCTGAAGCTCCATGCTCCAATATCTTCCTACCTCTCACCAGTTAGGAAAGACATGGTGGATCTTCAGTAGATCTGAGGTTTCAACTCCTCAGACATCTGTCCTTTCTTTGGGAATACAGGGTTTTTCCCATACCCCATCTTCCCTCAAGGACTAGGCCAGTTCATCCAAAATCGGTCAGTCTTCCTCTCTTGTTCCTCACTGTGAGTAACTCTGTAGCCAAAAGAGTTTTCAGCTTTTTCCATAAAGCTTCCCACTAAAGACGTACCGTTTTTGTACTACCCCAGTTGAATCCTGGGGTCACCTGTCATTTCCAGATTTTGACCTTCACCTTCACTTCAGTGAGGTCACCTTGAAGATTCCTCTACTGGGTCCCCAGTAGACTCCATCGGCCTCTCTACTTCCTGCAATCCAGTAGGTGAGGTCCATATTGTAATTGTTCTTTTCAATATATTTCATGATAATTATCATGCATACAAGGACTCCTTGCCTGTAGTCCTATCTTAGGTTAGCTGTTTTCTACAGCTCCTCTCTTTTTCAACTCCTACCCTCCATCCTCAGGATGCCTGGCTATATGAGGTGTAGCATGTTTCAATCTCCAACATGCTAGGGCTCCAGGCATCTTAGCTTGGGAGTCCCCATATGTGAAGACTCATTCCTGCTTGTTCCTGGAGATAGCACAGTTACTTACCTGTAACAGGTGATCTCTGGGAACAGCAGGAATAAGTCTTCACAACCCACCCACCTCCCCTAGGAGTTGTATCTTTCTGTCTATCTTTCCTTTCCTCTCTTTCTCTCTTTGTCTCAGCTATAAAACTCAACTGAGGAGAGACAGTTGGAAAGGCGGGAAGGCAGCACGCAGGCGCTGAGGGATGCTCCCAAAAGCTTTCTGATTGGACGCTGGGGAGCGTTCCCGCGCAGGCTCCGTCGGTACCGACGTACCCATATGTGAAGACTTATTCCTGCTGTTCCCAGAGATCACCTGTTACAGGTAAGTAACTGTGCTTTCTCCTCCTACCTTTTAAGAATCTTCATGCTATCAATCCATTGGCTACCTCCACTATTGTCTCTTCACCTCTTCCTTCCTTATCTTCTAAATCTGTTGATGAGGCTATAGTTTCCTATAATACTGTGCTCTCATCTGCTCTGGATACTCTTGCTTCACCCATCCCACGTCCTGTTAGATGCACTATACCTCAGTCCTGGTTGTCTTCATCCACCCGCTATCTATGCTCTTGCGCCCACTCAGCTGAGCGCTTTTGGCTGAAATCCCACTCGTTTTCTGACTTTCTTCATTTCAAATTCATGCTTACCTCCTTCCAATCCGCCTTAGCACTCACCAAGCAAAACTATGTCCATCTGACTAACTCTGTTGCCACTGATGCCTGCCGTCTCTTCTCAACTCTTAACTTTCTCCTCAAAGCACCTTCCCATCCGACCCCTCACTCTTTCTCATCAGATCCTGGCTGATTATTTCCATGACAAAATCCACAAGATTACACTCCAGTTCCCCTCTAGATCAGTGTCATCCCCTCTTCCCTCACTTCAATACCAACTTTTTTCTTCAGTCTCTGTTACTCTTTCATCCTTTTCTGAGATCTTTGATGAGGAAACCTCTTATCTTCTTTCCTCCTGTAAACCTACTACTTGTTCTTCTAATCCTATCCCCACCCATCTCCTTAATTTCATTTCCTCTTCTATTATCCCTTCCATCTCATATATTCTCAACCTCTTGCTCTCTACTGCTACTGTACTTGCAGCCTTCAAGCATGCTGTGGTCCTATCTCTCCTTAAGAAACCTTCTCTTGACCCTAGTTGTTCTTATAATTATTGACCCATCTCCCTTCTTCTCTTCATTTCCAAACTTCTTGAGCATGCTGTCCTCTGCCGCTGTCTTGATTTTCTTTTCTCTTAAACCCTGTTCAATCTGCTTCAATATGGATTTCGTTCCTTACATTCTGCTAAGATGGCACTTGCCAAAGTCTCCAGCAACTTGTTCCTGGCCAAATCCAAGGGCTTTTACTCTGTCCTCATCCTTATTTACCTTTCTGTTGCTTCTGACCCTGTTGACCACCACCTTCTCCTTGACACATTTCCCCCCCTTGGTTTTAGGGACTATGCTTCCTGGTTCTCTTCTTATCTCTCCCATCGTTCTTTCAGTGTTTCTTCTGGTGGTGGTTCCTCTATTGCTATCTCTCTGTTGGTGTACCCCGAGGCTCTGTTTTTGGCCCTTTCCTTTTCTCTCTACACCTAGTCCCTTGGTGCTCTTATCTCCTCCTATGGATTTCACTATCATTTTTATGCCAATGATTCTCAAATCTATATTTTTACATCTGATATCTTTGATTCTCTGGGCCAGCATCACTGCGTGCCTGTCTGACATCGCCACCTGGATGTCTCACTGCCATTTGAAATTAAACATAGCCAAAACCAAACTTTTTATTTTTCCCCCTAAACCTTCCTCTCCCCTTCCTCCTTTCTCTGTCTCTGTAGGTAACACTCTTCCGCTTCCTGTTTCCTCAGCCTGTAACCTTGGAGTCATTTTTGACTCTTCTCTTTTTTCTCTTTACATATCCAACAGATAGCTAAAACCTGTCATTTCTTTCTCTTTAACATTAACTAAATTTGCCCCTTCCTTTCTGAACACACTAATAAAACACTTGTCCATGCTCTAATTACTTTCTGTCTCGGCTACTGCAACCTCCTTCTTGCTGGTCTCCCTCTGAGACACTTCTCTCCCCTTCAATCTATTTAGAATTCTGCTGCACGACCTAATCTTTTGCCAGCTTCAATATACTCATATAACCCATCTTCTTAAATCACTTTGTTGGCTTCCTTTCTGTATCCAGTTCAAACTTCTCCTTCTGAACTTTAAATGCATTCATTCTTCTGCTCCTCTATCTTTCCTCTATCCTCTCTCCCTACACCCCTCCTTGTGAACTCCACACTTCCATTGGCTTGCTTCTCTATTTGCCCTTTTCTTCCACTGCCAACTCCAGACTTCGAACCTTTCACCTTGATGCTCCCTGTGCCTGGAACAAATTTCCTGAGTCTGTATGTTAGGTTTCATCTCTGCCCCTTTTCAAATCCATGCCGAAGGCTCACCTCTTTGCGCCTGCTTTTGGATCCTGATCCCTTGTTAACCTTGTGTCTTCTTACCCTCCCTATTCTGCCCTTAATATTTTCTGTTGCCTAGTCTGTCTTGATTAGATTGTAAGCTCTGACGAGAAGGGACCATCTTCATATGTGTCTGTACAGCACTGCGTATGCCTTGTAGCGCTATATAAATGATTAATAGTAGTAGTAGTTTTACTTCTACTTTTGTTTAAACACCCCATTTTACTATTTCTTGTAGCACTTGTCTATATATATCAACAAAATCAATATCAGCAAGCAAGAAAAGCCTAATGTTTCTAATTCAATATTGTCATGGTGGCAGCCCCTAGTGGCCAAGGGCGGTAAGGGCATGCTTCGCGATGTATTTATTTTTAAGGAGCGTGGTGTAATGTAAGGCCAAAAATGGAGTTTGGTCTTATCTATCTTCAGCTCCTTGTGTGCACAAAATAATTCAGCCAAGAGTGTAGGGAAACAAGGCTTTTATTTCCTCTCTGTGCAAGGGTTCAATTAAGACAGTGGAAATCAAAGAATGTCCTTTTGTTTGAAAAGGTGCCGGTAGTAAGCAGGTGGACTAACTGTTAGTAGCTTCACAATTAGTGCCCAGGAAAATGGAGGAATTCAGTTCATTCCAAACAAAAACAATTAAACAAATTTTCTTCTTATTTACACGGTGGCTATAGACTCTAGGCTAGTAGCCATACACAACCCACAATCCATATCATCTTCCTGAGGCATGGGAATAGCATTTATATCTTTTACGTCCATAGATTCTGCCACACTACTTCCCCCGTGGAGTAAATACTGTCCCTGGCTGTCACAGCTTTACATGGACTGTCTCCACTGACCTGCCTCCAATAAGACTGGGTTTTAAGTTCTCTTGGTAATTCTTGAAACCACTCTGGTTTCTTTCTTCTTCTTACAAAGGGGGTATTTGCTTTAGCAGTGCTTCTAGGAGTTAAGCATTCTTTAGCAGGAATAAAGCTTTCATACCTTGGGTTTCTGTAGCTGGACTCCCTGGAGCCTTCTCTCCCAAGAACGTCTCTTTTGCAACAGTTTTTCTGCCGGTAGCTTCTGGGCAGTGCTGTGCTTCCTGGCAGCTTAGCAAAACCTGGTATGGATTCAGCTTTCTGCTTCAGTGGTAAAGTAGCTTTGCTAAAAACTCCTTTTCCTCGAGTACCTGGTAAAACATTTCCAGCAGGTTCCAGTGACTGCAGGTCTTCCTCCAAACCTGGTTCTCTGGTTACATCTCACAGCTTTGGACTCAGGAACATTGCGTGAGCAGGGAGTGGCACACTTTCCAGCCTGACTGCTTTCCCCAGCAGACTCCCTCTGAACAGCTGCTCTGGTAGCTTGGCCCCTCTGAACTCCACCTCTGTGAATTCCGTTCCCTTGGGCTTGCTGAAGGAGGATTCCTTCTTTCAGGTCTCTCCTTCTTTCCTTAGCCGTGCTCCTTGTTCCTTCTCCAAGTCCTTCTGCTCCTTGTTCTGCTGCTTCCCTTTCTGCAGCCGTGCTCCTTACTGCTTGGCTTTTTCTCTCCCACTCTGCTTTGCTAGAATTAAACTTCTGCTTATAAAGGGATCTTCTCTTTGAATCTCCCGGGCTCATTCCCAGGTGCAACTGGTTAGATCTCCTAGCCTCATTAGCTTCTGTATGATCACTCCTGCCCCCTCTAGCTGTGCTTTGAGGTAATTGCACATCTATATCTCTGTGAGAAACAGGGTTTCTTTTCAACTTTGCATCTTTATTAGTACCAGCCTCATGACACATCCCCCGGGGCCTCTTAAAATATTACGGGCTGAATATTTATCACTATTACAGCACGTAATCCTAGACCTCTTCTGAGCTGATGTAAACAAAGCCAGCCTTTCGTGCCAGAGTCGAAGAACATTTATGTGGTACACTTGTTCATGTCCCTTTGCGTCCTGTATTAGATAGGATGCTGGACCAAGTGGTTTGACCACCATGTAAGGTCCTTTCCATCGGGCTTCAAACTTCGGAGTGGGGCCTGATACCAAGACTATTACCTTCTCACCCGCCGTTAGACGTTGGGGCTTGGTATCTCTGTCATAGTACTGTTTTTGCTTTTTCTGACTGTCCTTCAGCTTTTCTTCAGCAAAACGTGAGGTCCGTTTTAACCGGCTTCTTAAACTTCTCAAAAATTGCGGTATACCTACTTCATTTTGTACAGGTTCCACCCATTGTTCTCTCAGGATATCGAGAACTCCTCTGGGCGATCTCCCATACATCAGTTCATAAGGCGACGTGCCTAATGAAACCTGTGTTCTTTCTCTGCAGGCGTACAATATAAATGGGAGCATTGTGTCCCACTCTGCCATTTCTCCATCCAGTGCCTGTTGCAGCATCTGCTTGATAGTTTGGTTCATTCTCTCCACCAAACCATTGCATTGGGGGTAATATGCGGCGGTTTTGAGATGCCTGATGCCAAAGGCGTCCCACACCTGGGCTAAGTATTTGGACATGAAGTTCGTGCCTCTGTCTATCAAAACTTCTTGAGGGAATCCAACCTCACAAAATAGCTTTATAAGCTCCATGGCAATGGACTTCGCTGATATATTCCTCAAGGGCACCGCCCATGGGAAACGTGTTGCCTGGTCCATGATGACCAATATATATTGGAAACCCCTAGGCGTTTTTATGAGGGGTCCGACTATGTCCATGGCCAGCCTTTTGATAGGATCAGTTATTACTGGCATCGGTAGTAATGGCACCCCAGGTGGTCTTATGGAGGTCACCCGTTGGCAGGAGGTGCAGGACTCACAAAAACGTGAAACCTCCTTAAAAACTCCTGGCCAATAGAACCTGGCCAGTATCTGGTCAAGGGTCCCTTGTACCCCTTTGTGACCGCTCACTGGGTGATCATGGGCTAACCTCAGCACTGCAGCTTTAAACGTATTTGGGACTACCAGCTGTTTGCGGATATCTTTAGTCCGTGGGTCTATACTTTCCCTGTATAGCTTTGATTGAAGGATAAGGCGGTATACAGAACTGTCTAAATAAATAGCAGCCCTTCTTCTCTTATAAACCTTGGGAAAATATTTCTCTTCGTTTGAGTGTGCTCAAATGCGCGTGCTAGCGCAGGGTCACCTCGTTGCTCTCCAGCAAAGGAAGGGAACTTCTCCACGAGTTCCGCTGGAATCCAGGGTAATTCTTTGCCTGCTTCCAAGTCGGCTCTGCCTTGAGAGCGTCCCTTTCTTTCTTTGTGCTTCTCAGCTTTTCTTTCTGTCCCTATCTGGAGGGGCATTTACTAAATCCTCATGAGATGGAAGGTCATCTAAATTTTCTTCCTTTGAACATGAAGGTTCCTCCGAAGCATTCGTCTGGGTGCGAGTAGAGACAAAAACTTCTCTGGGGTTTAGACCCTCCTCTAGGCATCCTTCAAACTGTGGCCAGTCTCTACCTAAGACTAACTCTTTAGGCAATCGGGGCACTACAGCTATCAGCATTCTTTTCTCTATTCCCAAACCTCTTACAAGTAAGTTATACACAGGATAAAAGGTGGCAGCGCCATGCACACATTTTATCTTGACTCTGCCCTCTGGTTGATCTGGGGCGGATGCAGCTTGCTCTTTGATAACAGACCAGAGCTTGCGCAAAATCATTGTCTATTCCGCGCCAGAGTCAAGAAGAGCTTTGGCAGCTACTCCTTGTACAGTTACATCAAGTACAAATCCTTCTGATAACATTTCTCTGTTCTCCCCCATGAGAGCAGTACGTGCTCGGCACTCACTCATAACATGTCCCATTTTCCCACAGCCAAAACATCTCCTAGAGTGACTTTTCTCTATATTCTTAACATTTTTCGTATTTTGCGTTTTAAACTGTGAGAGACTTCCTGATGCCTGCTTGAATGTCGCTACTGCCATCTTTGCACCTTCCCCAGTACGCTGGGTGGCTAATTCGGCCTCTAAATACCTTTCAGTTAAGGCAATAGCCTCCACAGTAGTGCAACAATTCTGTAGGATAAGGAAGCTCTGTATACTACTAGGTACTGCAGTCATGAACTGCTCAAGGATTATCATATCCATCAGCGTTTCAATGGTTTTTTCACTAGGCCTTAGCCACTTCTCGGCTAAGCTCTTCCGCCTGTGACCTAATGTTTTTGGCGTTTCACCTATTTCAAGGTGTGCCGCACATAGCTTACGGTTATAGACGAGAGAAGTCAGACCCAGGTGCTCCCTGATGGCCTTCCTTACCTCGCTATAATTGTTCGCTAACTAAGCGGGCATTGCCCTATAGGCTGACAGTGCCTCTCCTGTGAAGGAAACTGCCAATCTAATGGACCACTGCTCTTCCGGCCAACCTACGGAACGAGCTATTCTTTCAAAAGAGTCCAGGAAGTCATCCACGTCATCATTTACCCCTAACTTCCCCAAAGTTAGAGTCTCGTAGGACCCTAGTCCTATCGGACAGTTGCCCAGTCCTGAGCTCTGCTTTAGATGTCCTGCGGCTGCTTCCTGTGCCTTCTGTTGATGGCCTAGCCAGGTTTCCAGCATCTGCAAGACTGGCTTCTGCTGTTCCTGCATGGCCAGGATTGCATGCTGCTGTGTTTGCGCAGCCAGTTCCGCTTGCTTGCAGAACTGCGCAGCCATCCAGCTGAACATCTCTCGCTGCTCCATGGCGATGAGATCCCCTAGAAAACAAAAAGAAACAAGGAAAAACCCAAGTGCGGCTGTACCAGAATCAGCCCTACACCTTTTTCTTTCTCTTTTTAATTTTTTTAATTTCCCCTTTACTTTAACTTGTATCTAAATCAAGTCATGCCCTTCTACCGTTTACCTGGCAGAAGTGTTGACTCCAACTTTCAGCAAGGGTGGTGCTGCTCTGCGTTGTAGCACTCTGCCACTGTAGTCAGCAACCTCGCCTTCCCTTCCGAATTTCCTTTGAGCCCAGTCCGCGTTTTTCCTCTGGTCCGGGTTTTCTTCTCCTCCGGTCCAGGTTTTCCTTTTTTTTTTTTTTCTCAGCTTAGTACTGGCAATTTTTCTTTTCTTTTCCAGTATGTCTTAGGTTGATAACCAAATCCAAACAACTACGCCATTATGTCATGGTGGCAGCCCCTAGTGGCCAAGGGCGGTAAGGGCATGCTCCATGATTGTATTTATTTTTAAGGAGCGTGGTATAATATAAGGCCAAAAATGGAGTTTGGTCTTATCTATCTTCAGCTCCTTGTGTGCACAAAATAATTCAGCCAAGAGTGTAGGGAAACAAGGCATTTATTTCCCCTCTGTGCAAGGGTTCAATTAAGACGGTGGAAATCAAAGAATGTCCTTTGTTTGAAAAGGTGCCGGTAATAAGCAGGTGGACTAACTGTTAGTAGCTTCACAATTAGTGCCCAGGAAAATGGAGGAATTCAGTTCATTCCAAACAAAAACAATTAAACAAGTTTTCTTCTTATTTACATGGTGGCTATAGACTCTAGGCTAGTAGCCATACACAACCCACAATCCATATCTTCTTCCTGAGGCATGGGAATAGCATTTATAGCTTCTACGTCCATAGATTCTGCCTCACTACTTTCCCCCGTGGAGTAAATACTGTCCCTGGCTGTCACAGCTTTACATGGACTGTCTCCACTGACCTGCCTCCAATAAGACTGGGTTTTAAGTTCTCTTGGTAATTCTTGAAACCACTCTGGTTTCTTTCTTCTTCTTACAAAGGGAGTATTTGCTTTAGCAGTGCTTCTAGGAGTTAAGCATTCTTTAGCAGGGATAAAGCTTTCATACCTTGGGTTTCTGTAGCTGGACTCCCTGGAGCCTTCTCTCCCAAGAACGTCTCTTTTGCAACAGTTTTTCTGCCGGTAGCTTCTGGGCAGTACTGTGCTTCCTGGCAGCTTAGCAAAACCTGGTATGGATTCAGCTTTCTGCTTCAGTGGTAAAGTAGCTTTGCTAAAAGCTCCTTTTCCTCGAGTACCTGGTAAAACTTTTCCAGCAGGTTCCAGTGACTGCAGGTCTTCCTCCAAACCTGGTTCTCTGGATACCTCTCACAGCTTTGGACTCAGGAACGTTGCGTGAGCAGGGAGTGGCACACTCTCCAGCCTGACTGCTTTCCCCAGCAGACTCCCTCTGAACAGCTGCTCTGGTAGCTTGGCCCCTATGAACTCCACCTCTGTGAATTTCGTTCCCTTGGGCTTGCTGAAGGAGGATTCCTTCTTTCAGGTCTCTCCTTCTTTCCTTAGCCGTGCTCCTTGTTCCTTCTCCAAGTCCTCCTGCTCCTTGTTCTGCTGCTTCCCTTTCTGCAGCCATGCTCCTTACTGCTTGGCTTTTTCTCTCCCACTCTGCTTTGCTAGAATTAAACTTCTGCTTATAAAGGGATCTTCTCTTAGAATCTCCCGGGCTCATTCCCAGGTGCAACTGGTTAATCTCCTAGCCTCATTAGTTTCTGTATGATCAGTCCTGCCCCCTCTAGCTGTGCTTTGAGGTAATTGCACATCTATATCTCTGTGAGAAACAGGGTTTCTTTTCAACTTTGCATCTTTATTAGTACCAGCCTCATGACAATATGCTTATGCTGAAAGGGAGCATAATGTGGGCCATTGGTATCTCAGTATTTCATCATACCCTTTCAGTTGAGTGGGGTATTTATAATTTTGATATATGGAAAGTGATTTGTTTACATTATTTTTGTCATATTGTTATACATCGGGATTGGCCAACTATAGTCATTGACGGCTCTTAACATTTATGCTTCCCTATTTAAAGCTCCTGAGATAGTTATGTGCACATTTCGGCTAATTTAATGAATGAAATAGTGTAATTCAAATGCTTTGTTTTCAGTTGCATCCTTAGAGGTACAGAAGAACAATGAATTAGCAGAAGGTCATGAGCAAGGACTTTTCTTGCATTATCAAGTGTTTTAGCTGCCACTCGTCCCTTAAATAGTTATTTGCTTATCCTGAAAGCTAGGTCTTTTACATAATCCTCAGGGATATAAAAGCAGTTTTTCTTTAAAAAGGAATTGCATGCTTGCCTGACTGCCAGCTTTAAGTATGGCATAACCATTCCACATGATTTTCCTATCAGAATTTTAGCTTCATAAATATTTGAGCTGAATCCAAGATTTAAAATGTTACCAAATATGAGATCTGCTTCTGTTTTGTGCTCTGAGTGCTGTCTAATTTGCTGCATTAGGAAATGTACTGTGGATATGATCGAGCCCTAAATTATTGCCCATATTAAGTGATTTGCTCAGTTAGCACAACTCCAATCAGCCAGTCTTATTAGCCATTGGAATATGTGGCTTCTGATGGAGCAGAATGATTAGGTTTCAATTTAGGCTTCTGTCAGGAGAAAACAATTCCTTAAGGAAGTGCTTCTACAGATTAAACCATGAGGCTAAAAATTTGCTATATGTCTAATCCCCAGCATGGGCCAGTTAGAGAGGAGAAAGACAGCTTAAATGGGGATGGGGGGGATATGCAGAGTTATTGGACCACAGAGCTGTTTGACGATTTCATATCTTCAGTGTATCTAGCAATGGGAGGACACTAGCAGGAGATATTTGACTACAAGTTCTGCAGAGCTCTACAGCGGAGAATATTAGCAGCAGTACTACAGACAGTGTTGTCTTCAATGAAGGAACTTGACAGCTCCCTCTGTTTTTTCTGCAATGCGGCATAAGGAACATGATCTGGGTCCCTAGTAATGTGAAATTGAAAGACAGTTGTTAAGCATTTGGGAGCTGAGACAAAGGAGAGCATGGAGTGCACAGGAGAAAGGTGGTGATAAAAGAACTAAGTCCAGGAAGCTGCATATAATGAGGCGTGGCCTCCAGTTCAAAAGTCAGTAGGTCCAGTATCAATTCCCACTTCAGCCAGAGGAGCACCAGAAAAGCAGCAGCTTGGTACCAAAAAGAGAGGCAGAGATGGACAGCAGACCAAGGTACTGACCGGTTCTGTGGCAGTGGAACTTGTGTTCAGGATCTGAGGCAACTCAGCACACATCCAAGGCATACTGCTGGACTACATGGGATGTGATGGATGAAGGATAGATGAGCTCTTGGAAAATAGCCTGCTGAACCATCCTCAGAAGAGAAGACCAACAGTTGTGCAGCCAGCGTTAAGCATGTCCTACAATCCTAGAAGGAACAAGGCGAATTTGGTGACGAGTATCACAGAGTGTGTCTTTGTTTTATATTGATGATGATGGGAAAGAAGAAATTTTGTGTACCAGATGTAGACGGGAGTGAGGTGATAACTCAACATGACAGACGTGTGAAAGTTCAGTTTAGGCTTTTAGGCAAGAAAAGATCCTGCAACTTGTGAAATCCATCAGATTCAGATTCCTTGTGCTTGTGAGATGGCAAGAGATGATTATAGTGGGTGTAGTGCAGAGATTGTTAGATATGCAGTATGGGGAAATGATTAATAACTGCTTGATATATGGGTGTTAGAAAATGTAAAATGAAAGATGTGGATGGGGAGTATGTCAGTGTTTTTAAACTGTTGTTGAAAGATCCTGAAGGAAGTGGGTGAGAAGGACGATGATAAGGAAAAGGGGAGGAGTTAAAAAAGAAAAAACGGATACTTGGATCTGCAAATATCTGGATCCTAGAATTTTTTATCATAGATAGCATAATTGGTGAGAAAAAGCCCAAAATACATGCTGGTCATTGGAGGAATTCTGATCATGTATAGGATTTATGGGGCCTATTCATGTCTGAATTATGAGGAGAAGTTTAGGAAGAAAATGAGCAAGTGGTAAATTGATGAACTGGGATTTTAGGAATAGTGATCTATGGGTTAGTGAAGTACCACAGTGCCACCTGTCTTTTTGGTCAGATATGGAGCCCATCAGTTATACGTTGAAGACCCATGAGCATCAGGAGCAGGCAACTCAGGATGCCTCCAACATTTGGATATAAAATAGTACTGCCAAATCAAAAAACCCATTCAAAAAAGAGTGAGGCTATGGTCTCAGCAACAAGACCCAAAAGCGAGAAATTATGTTAAATCTGTATAAGAAATATATAAAAATATCTCAGGAGAAAACACTGCATCACTGGCATCCAATAACATCCTAGTAGACACCAGATATACCCAAATGAACTTGGGCCATCACATTATAGATCCTAAAAAAAAACCCTGCATTTGTTTTTATTCATAAATTGTATTCTCCTTGCAGTCCTTCCGTTCCTTCTGCACATTCAATAATCATTAGCAGAAAATGAGAGAACACTTAATAAAAAACACATCTTGAAAATTAGTGTGAACTAGGACAATATGGTTCTTTGTTTTCTCCATTTCACAGTGGGAATTTTTGCAGATTTGTGATACTCCCTGAAGAAGTCTGGGACGAAATGCAAGGGCGCCAACAGTGTTGGGGTACCTGTATGGAGATTGGCTTGACACTATACCTTTAAGTGCTGAGATTTTAAGTCCTGTCTCTGGTATCTACTAAGATTTTATCTGTTCTGGGCAAATAAGAAAACAGTGGAGAGGCTTAAGAGGGCATTTTCTATGGTTTGAAGCATCAAGCATTAGGATTCAGTATATTTTCGAGTGGGACAAGAAATAGGATCCATTATACCTGATACTGATTAGAATAGCTAAAACAGAGTGAACATTGCAGGCTATTCTAATATCGGGGGGGGGGGGGGGAGAGAGAAGGGCAGCAAGCATCAGTGACTTAATGGGCCCAAAGGGTGTTGTCTTTTGGAGGCCTAGCTATGAGACATGACTGGATTTTCAAGGATTGTCTCGGGCTGTACTGACCAGGTGGAGTGCGCATCTCTAATCCAGACATGGACATTTTATTCAGCATCTGTTAAGTGTGTAATTGATGAAGTCTTGCATATGCTGACATAGACACCCCCCCACCCTTCTAGTTTTGTCTAGCTTCTAACAAAAATTGGATAAAACGTTAACCAAAGTCCCCAAGACTGAAAGAAAGCCAAAGCAAGCATTTATCTAATCAAGCTTTATAGAAGTGTGGACATTGCCAGTAAGACACAGCGTGAAAGCAGCTGGATTGGCCTGGCACAAGGTATTAGAAACCTTAACAGCAGTGCAGGCATAACATAACTGGGTCAGTCTGGCAGGCAGTACATTCCTTGTGTTAGCAAATCTCTCTAGCACGCTTTTAGTAGCCAGGTGGAAGAGCTGGCTGCAAGTGAAACGACTGAATAACACAGTGTGTGTGTGTGTTTAACACAAAGGCGGTAAAGCCAGTATTTATAAATAAATAATGTAGGTTGAGGATATCCTGAAAACCAGGCTGGATCGTGGTACTCCAGGGCCGTAGTTGCCCACCCCTGATAAGGGTAATGCTATAATAGGATACCTATACTGAAAGTCCAAAAAGGTTATTTTATAAAGGACATATAAGTGCCTATGTAACTTTATAAAGTAGCCACCCAGAAGTATCCCCAATAGTGCTGAAATTTTCAGACAAAAAATTATACCTGCTCTGAAGTGTCTGTAAAGGAATGCATGTGCTCTTTGCGTGTACATGTGTATTTCATAAAATGCACGCATACACTGCAGCTCTGCTTCCTTTCCAACAAAACTGTGCCTCCATGAATGCTTATGCACTGCACACATGTAAGTACATGCTATCTTTACGGCACATGCATTTATACATGTGTATATATGCCTGCTTCATTGTATAAGGGCCTTTTTGTGCATGCAAAACGGGTTTTATGTATGGAAAAGGGTTTTATATAATTACCCTCAATATGTTGTATAAGCCAAACTTTGGAGGGTTAGCCAGGATGCATAAGATGTATAGTATGTGTTTGTTTTGCCTTTTAAGTAAAGCTGCAGCCCTTTTATTTTCCTCCAGGAATGCCTCATGGTTTTCAGTTTCATATACACTGAAAAAGGGTGGGGGGAGGGAGCAAGTGGAATCGGGGTGGGGACACTGAATACTGGGAAAGACTGATATCAGTCGTCATGTGAAGATTTCTGTCCCAAAGAGAACACTGCTGAGATCAGGGATCCCCCATCAGCTCTCAAGCTGTTCCTTTGAAAATGCCATACTCTGTTAATAAAACATGTGATGTGCCACTCGGAACCCCTTTTATAAAGCTGGTTAGTGTGCATTTTAACTTGTGGCAACTAGCACTGCAAGTGTATCCGCCACTCCATGCTAAAACGAACATTAAACAGCGATCACAGGATGGGTGGGGACCATACTGGTCGTGCTGCCAACAGCTACTGCGAGACTTTGCAGTTAAGGTGCATTTGACGCGTTAACTGCAAATCCTTTGCGGGCTTTAGTAAAAGGGGTCTTCAGTTTTAGTGTCTCCTATGACATGCATTCACTGTGCGGCAAAAAAGGCGACAGCAGCAAGTTCTTAGTTGGAGAAAGGAGAGTTTGTTAAAACTCTTAATGTTTGGAATTACAAAGGTAAAAATCTCCTGTTCCTGAAATCTTGTTTTCTATATTTGTGGACAGTGGTCTTCATGGTCCTTTCATTGCAACCACTCTATAATAAATTCAAGTTCTTATATTTTGTTATATTGCCCTTTTACTCCAGGTTGCAATTCCCATTGAAGATGTGAATCGTAGTCACCTAAGGTTCACTTTTAGGCACAGATCATCTCAGGATTGTGAGTATTTTGGTTTATGATTTGGGATGTAATTATTTTATGGAGGCATTGATCCTGCTTTCTGGTAATACTTGCTTTCTGTGGAGCACATTTACAAAAATGTGTTAAAATATTTTATATGCAGATCTCTTAAGTGAAATTTTTGTGTATATGCTGGGATACCGAAGTGAAGAAGATGGTATTTTTTTTGGAATAGTGGTAGCTGTTGGTTAAATGCTGTATATTTGTCTTCCCTCTTGGTCCCCTACTCTCATCACAGCTGAAGCTGCTGAAAAGCAGAAGGACATTCTTGGAAGATTCTGAGTAGAGGGCAACATGTATATGCTGCAGATTATAATTTGGATGAAGCTATTTGTCATGTTATAATGGTTTTGGGGAAAAAAGTGCAAAAGTGTGCTTTAACATACATTTTTTTGTAAACATAAGTTAGCCTCCCATGGCAAATATGGGATTTTCTAAAGAGCATTAAGCCCTTAGTGAATAATATGTTTGCATTAGTAATTTGTGTTCCTGTGGCCAAAAGTGTGCGCACATCATTAGTGATGGTAACAATGTGTGTTGCTACCCTTTCTTCCTATGCAGTCCTAACAGGGGCACATGACCCTGAGTATGGTGTCCCCAGAAAATACCCTCTCTTTCCCGCACTCATGCTCTTCTATGAAGCAGAACCCACCTTACAGATTTAAACTTGCCTCTGACCATAAATTTTACTCTTAGCTGAAGAACTCAAAAGCTGATAACGTCTTCTAACCTAAATTGAAGGGTGATGGTTTTCAAGGGCAGGAGAGATTCTAAGTTGTTCCTGCCCCATTGCTAAAATTCAAAATGGTGCTGACTGACTCTCACTTGTATGGCAAATGGGAGGCAGCAGGCATCATTTTGAAATTTATAGAGAGGGCAGCAGTGACTGAGTATTGCTTCTGCCCTTGAAGGCCTTTAACCTTTATTTTGGCTAGGGAGGGGACCAAATGGAAAGGAGAGACATGTGGGAAGCCCTTGAGTCATGGGGATATTATGAGTCTCTCATCTAGTATTGGTTTTGTTTTTGTTTTTTGGGTGAGGGGTTTGAATCTGTATAGTAGGAAGGTCTGTTTTGATAGCAAGGAGGGTATCTTTATGTATTGGCCATCCTGATGACTTTATTAGGGCAATATTTAAGAGGAAATCTACCTAAATATTGAATGTACATTAATGTTGACACTAATGCAACATAAAGAATTCTGTGTTATGTAAGAAAATAACCTAATCTATTTTTGGAACACATTGTTTTCTATTTGTTTTATGTTTTTGTGAATGCCCCATGTTACAAAGCTGAGCATGCAGTCTATTGTGTGCTTTCTTTTCTGAACAGCCAAAGATAAGTCTGAGAAAATATTTGCCTTAGCCTTTGTAAAGCTAATGAGATATGATGGAACAACTTTAAGAGATGGAGAACATGATCTCATAGTGTACAAGGTATGGTATTTTCCAGTGATTTATGTCACATGCCAATGAGTGTGTTTGCAATACTTTCAGCATGTCCAAAATTTAATTAAGCATTTCTCATCTTTATGTGATCTGTTTAACATCAATTTAATTCTTATGAATGGTACCAGATCTATATAACTATAAATGTTTGTTATGGATAAGAGATGGTAAACAAAACATTTTGAATAGTGGGATGTAGTTGAAAGTGAGATTGGTGGTATATGACTTGGCAATAAAGTAATAGCTGTATGTTGCACACAAATGATAAAGAAGATTAAATTAAACAAATTGAAAAGTACACGCTTATAGTGTGACAAAATGGTGTGTTTCTCCTTTCCTCAGTTTGCAGAGATTGGTTGAAACAGTCATTCCTTATAGTTCCTCCAGTCCAGTCCTGATGCGTGGGTTTTGCACAGCTACCAGCAGATGGAGATTGAGAACCACTGACTTGGTTTTGAGTAGCCTAGTGGTTAGAACACTGGGTTGGTAACCAAGCAACCAGGGTTCAATTCCCACTAGCACTCCTTGTGGCCTTGGGCAAGTCCCTTAACCCTCCGTTGCCTCGGAAGAAAGGCCTGGCAATCTACTTCCGGTGACACTGCCAAGAAAACCCAGGAGCCTCTGGGTCGCCAGGAGTCAGGACTGACTCAAAGGCACACATTGCATTGACTTGGTTTTGATATCCCACACAAAAGGTCCCATGCAGCCTCACTCTCGCCAGTATTTCTTATTCTCCAGCAGATGGAGGTTGGCATAATCCTGTGCAATCTGTATTGAATGGTACGTTTGTGGTATTTTCTGGGAAATGATAGTGCTCTGGTGCAGAACATGGTGGTGCCAGGTCCCTCCCCCTTCTGGCACATCTCTTCTTTTTTATTCCCTAGAGTTACTTTGGTGTAGCTAGGAGATGGGTAATCTCGCTTCCTCCTCCCAAGCTTGGCGGGAGGATGGGGTGGCAGTGAGAAATAGTCAGCTGATATTTAAACACGAGAAACAAAAATCAAAACGAAACGCTGAGTAGGCATGCCGCTATTGACTCTCGGCTTCTTTGCCATATAGGGGTTGCTGTATTTCTTCAGGACATTTGTGGGGCAGTTGTTCATGGCTGGAGTGCACGTCTGAGGCACAGCTGCAGCTGCAGACCCCTTTGATGGGATAGCAGCAGAGCAGAGAGTACGTATCTATCTTGCTCCTGTGGGGGTTGTGTTGACTCTGCCCAAGTTCAGAAGCTTATTGAAGTGAGTAGTGGTTCTTACTTTGGTCTTCCACAGTTAGTCTGGTATGGTGTGCAGTGCTGGGTGGGAAGAGTCGGGGGCCTTACAAGCTAAGATACATGGTCCTGCTGTTTTCTTTAATAGTTGTCTAGTGTTCTGGTCAGGGTGCATTACAAAAAAAAAAAATGCTTCGTAGCACCCTAAGTCTGTGGCAGCCCACATTAGGTAGAGCAGATGAAGATTTTTCAGAGCAGTCATGCCTTTAAAAAAAAAAAATCAATAAACTGCAAAGCCAGCATAGGAGGCAGCTAAGCCCGTGGTGATTCAGTGGAATCCTTCTCCTCTTTCTGTAGTTTCGATCTTCTCTAGGCATCAAGGCTCTTCAGTAGTTTTTATTCTGTTCTTGCTCCACTGGGAAAAACACACAAAGAAGACCAGGCCGTTCACTCATGCGGAGCGTTTGGCTGGGAAATGCTGCCATTTTCTTTCTCCTACCCGCGTTTTATTCAGCCATGGATTTTTCAGAGACAGGTTTAGCCTTAGGGGCAACGCTATCGGGAGAAAGGAGTTCAGATCTTGCCATTATTTTTCTTGTTCTCCAGTGTGTTTTAAAACTAAAAACAAAACAAAAAAAAGTGCAGGCAGTCCTGCTGAGCCCAGGGTAATGTGGAGGTGTGTTTTTGGCCACAAAGGTTTGCCATGTTAGTGCTCGGTTGGGCCTGCTCCTTTGGTGTGGTAGTGGAGCTAGGGTTTCAGGCTCTGGGTTCGGGCTCAGTCTCCTGAGACACTGTTCTGTTTTTTTTCTCCGCTCCCTGGGATCTCTTTTGGGGAATGGAGCTTCTTTGTAGGCACCGTTCAGGAGATTGGTGCTTTTTTGGGGCAAGACAGTATTTCTTAGTCTGTTCGGTGGACTGCTGATTTTACAGTCTGAGTTTCCTGTTTTTTATAATATTTCCTAGCCTGCCATTGCAGTGATGGCTCTGGTTTGGGAGCTATGGACCGTAATTTTTTTTGGAGCTCGGCATCATATATCCTAGCTTATTAATACTCAGCAATGGCTAGCACATCTTTTCCTTAGAGGGGCTATGAATGCTACTTCTGTAACGCCTGCAACTCTAGCTAGCCTAGAGTGAAAACTAGGCTAGAGAATCATACCTGATTTTTTTCCACACAGCAGAACATGGCACTGCCACTGAGTTACTGGGCTGCCTATGATGTACTATTTTAAATTTATGCAAGAAAAATAAATTTCAGAATTTCTACATTTCTTTTTCTGTACTTTGCCAGGTCCTTAACTTTTTCCCTTATCACGCTCATAACAATATGATTATAGAAGCAAACCACTGATACTGGGACTCCATATTCTTGTCTGCAGTAAAGTGCCTAGTATCTTTGAAAAAATGTTCATTTCATATACTTGATGCAGAAGCTATTTCCAGAGTTCCAAGGATTTTTTTATTTGTTTTTTTATACCACTTTATCAATTCAATTAAAGCGGTTTAATTATAACTTAAACTTGGTAATGTACATTAAACAGGGACATTGATAATTTGGATTTTTTTTCTGAGCAATGGAGGGTTAAGTGACTTGCCCAAGGCCACAAGGAGTGCTAGTGGGAATTGACCCCTGGTGTCTTGGTTCCCAAGCCAGTGCTCTAACCATTAGACTACAGTGGGCTTTTAGATGATTGCCCACCCTATTTGTGAGTAATCATTTGTACAACACTACAGAATGTATGCAGTGCTTTAGGGAGACACATGGGTGAAAGTCTCTGTTACTTCTTTGATGCTCACAGTCTATTAAGAGTAGACCAAACAAATAAACTTTGAGAAAGGTCAGGATTGAGAAGAGCAAAACCCTCTGGGTTTTTGAAGGAGATTAATTGAGGCAGGAGCTTCATTTGAGTAAAGCTACAAAGAATTTTTTTTTTAAGAATCTATTTTAAGAACAACAGTTGGAGGGATGGGAAATAAACTCAAATAAACTAACATTTCCCCCAACCCCCGCTTATTTTCCCCTCCCTCCCCCATATCCACCTGCACCACCAACAAATGCACCAAATAGGAATGCAAGAATTTCAGGGAAGCTTGTAGACAACCGTAGATGTCACTTTCCTTCATTATCTCCAAGTTATGACATCCTTTCTTTATTTTATGTGCCAAGAAAAGGTACTTACATTCTACAACCTTGACATTACTGTCTGCCAATATCCAAAGCCATTTATAACATGAAACATGCTTTCTCTCCTTCCCGTTTATGACAGCTTTCATATATACATTTCATTTATGTAAGCACAAAGCCTTTCCAACTCTTAAGGAAGATGCTGACCTTTGGTTTTTCCTTGTAAAGAGTTTCAACCCTTTCTGGCAGTAGGGAATACCTGTTCGTGTTTTGCTTTTGAAGTTTTTTGTTTGCCATATTTGTCTTAGTGTGGTCTGCACCTGATGCTTTCAGGCTTGTTTTCTGGTTGTACCTACACAAACCAAAAACAGGTCAGTAACAGAGCTTATAATGATACTTCATACATGAAAAGAAGACGGCTCCACTTTTTAACCATACAGTAGCTTAAAATAACTTAGCAATGAAAAGAGGAAAAAACGGGAGCTATGACCTCAGTACGCCAATAAACCCAATGGCCAGAAATCTGGCCATAAAGGTTAAACTTCAGGCAGAATTGCATCACAGGTCTAGCATCTCACCTCCCTCCATTAACAGATCATTAAGCTTAAGAGCTAGCGGCAAACAACATTCCACATAATACAATTGAGAAAAAACATCCCCACCATATCCATATCACAATGATTATTACAGCATAATTCATACAAGCATGGTGGTATGACATCATAAGCCATTAACATTTCTCTCAAACCCTGCCATGCTCTCAAGCCAAAATTTCCAGCTTCAACGAAACTCCCAAACTCCTGACGCCTCCACAGACATCTCTTTGAGCGTTTCGCAATCGCTACTTCAGGGGAGTAAACACATTAGCAAAGAAACCTCAAATATTCAACACAATACTGAATCCACAGGTCCGCAACCTTCTCCAACCAGCCGGAACTCTGGTTTTCTGGTTGGCCCTGTTCAGACAGCATCCACCTCAGGACTTGGGTGCAGTGCCCAGAGGTGGGACTCATTTTTTTCTTTCGGTGGTTCTCTCTGCTTTTCTGTCTGGCTCAATAAGAGATCTGAGTGTAGTTGCATTCTCTGCCTTGCAAGTCTGTGTGGTTTTATTTTTAGGTTTCTCTTAGTTGCCTAGGGTTTGGCCAGGCTGGTGTTAGCGACATGACGTGGTCTCTGGCATAGCAACTCTGGTCCATCAGAGGGATACGTCCAGAGATGGGATGAACAAGTTAAGGTTCTTCTTGTTTGTCTTTTTCTTCTTTCAGTGTTTTGGAATCTTTCTGTTTGGGGTCTGTCCCATAATTAGATGTGTAAAGGGATGAGAAAATTCTTAATCCGATGCTGGTTTTCGGAGAGCCTGTCTTTGGTTGGTGTGCTGGGCTCCCCTGGGGAGGGGAGCTCTGCAAGTGGCACATATGTATGGTGGGGTCCGAGGGGCCTCCGGTTTGCTCTCCTGCTCTATATAAAAAACAAAACAAAAAACAGTGGCTAAAGGGCTGTTTGTCACCTTTGTTTCCCAAAGGGGGTACAGCGGTGCAGCGGCAGCTGCAGGCACTGTCTCGGGGCTCCTCTAGGAACTTCCGTGCTTAGTTTCTTGTTGGACTCTCTGGGTTCCTAGTGCTACTGCTCCACTTCAGTCCATATGTTCCCCCATGATGGTTTCCTTGCCTAAGCAGCAAGGCTGTTATAGCTCGACCAACTACATAATTGTCCTAAAGTTGTGATTGGTTGAGTCTTCAGAGTTCCTTGTTGCTAGGCAGATGCTTCAGCGGTGGGCTTCGCAGACTACGTCCAGCTACTTGATTGTTTTCCCTCCTAGTTGTGGGCCGATGGGAGGGCAGAGCTGCTGGGAGCGGTCGGTGCCCTCTGAACCCGCTTTGCGTTTTCGGTAGCTGTTTCTGATGGGAGGTCCTGGCTAGGTTTTCTGTGGAGCCAGGTTATGGCTACATGCTGCCCGAATACGTCTGTTTACAGTTCTGGATCAGCTGGGAGGAGATATTATCCAACGTTTTCTGCAGAAGCCGTAGCTGCTTTGTGTTTGCTTTTGCGGGGCACTTATGCATGGATGAGTCTGCAGTAGCAGAGCCGAAGTTCCTTTGCGACTGACCTTTTCATTTCAAGTTTTCTTTCTGTTTTGTCCAATTCATTGGCTGTACATGCTTTTGTTTTTCTTGGTTACAGAGAAGTTTCTCCGTCTTTGCCTGCAGTAGCTGGTGGCTCTGAAGTTCAGAAGGATGCCCTCACCACAGTTGGGGTCACTATGGTCTCATTTTAATTGACACTTAGCGTAGAGGTGACATGGGTGGTGCCCTTGGTGATTAAAAAAAAGAAAAGCAAAACCCAATCAGAGATTTTCCCGTTTCTTGGCCTACATCTTCTAGTGTCCTAGGCAATCGAGCTTCATTTGGGAGGCTGAATTCCCTGCGGGCCTTGGGAGCTATTTGGTTCGTTGGTTCTGCTGTGTGGGCCCTCAGGGTGTCATGTTTGCTATGAGGGAGCAAGGGTGACTCGTCATTGATCAAGGTTTTTGGTCTCTTCTCTTTTAGTTTTTTGCCAGCATGAATATCCTCCTTCACAGTCTGTGTGTCGCTCATGTGTTAGTCGGATACTCTTAGTTTCCACAAGTCCTCTTCAGAGACTTGTGTTCTTTTCATATTGTCATTGCCTCTTCCTTTTTGTCCTTTGTGGATTCTGGGAAGCAACAAACGGTCTTGGTATGAGGGTCCAATTCCTTCGGGCAGGCCTTAGCCTATGGGTCATATTGGGCTGCGTGATTTAGTGGCGAAGTCTCGCTCGAGGTTTTCTTTGTCTCCTGCTGTGCTCCCTGTGGTGGCTTGGATTCACTTTGAGAGATGAGTCCTTTTAATAATACAGGTCGTGTCTGTTCTGAGACCCTCCCTATTCTTGGGTACTGCTCTGGTACATCCCATGCATCTGGACTGGACTGGACTGGAGGGATGATAAGGAAGGTGAAATTAGTCCTTACCTGCGAATTGTCTTTCCTTGAGTCCCTCCAGTCCAGGACCCATCCTATACTTCCAGGTTCACTTCCCAGCCTTACATGCTCGTAGGTAGTTGAGTTGATTCATTCCTGCGGTTTTGGGCATGCTTTTTCTTAATCATCGTCCACTGCCACTTGTAGACTGGACAAGGCGGCTCTGTGGCTTTTGAGTTCAGTCCTTGGGAGTTTCAGTTCAGTCTTCTTTTCCTACATTTCTTTGGGGGCAGGAACCTTTCTTGGGTGAGTATACTAGGAGATGTTTTGTATGTATCGCACAAACTCTTAATGATCTCTAGTGACTTTGTTACAGAAATACTGACAAGTGAATCTGCACGGGACCCTTTGTGTGATGTCAAAATCAAGTAACTGGTTCTCTGTCTCCATCTGCTGATAGGCATGCATAACCTACACGTCTGGACTGGACTGGACTGAACTCAAGGAAAGACAATTAGCAGGTAAGGCCTAATTTCACCTTGGAGAGTGTGCATCGATAGGGCAGCAGGGCATATGTAGCTGGATGGGCATATGAACTGAAAGTGTATGTGAGGTGTATGTGTGTGTGTGAATCAAGGATATGATGCACATATCTATCTAACAGGGAGAGTTTAACTCTGTCTGTGGAGTTGTGCGGCTAGAATGTCAGAGGTTGGGGAGATGTATGTGTTTTTTTGTGTGTGTGTGTTTGGAAGATAGAGTTGTGTGTATTGGAGGGTGGGCATGGGGATAGAGGTAATGGTGACTGTTGGGATATGTTTGTCGGGGGGGGGGGAATATATGGATGGGGGTATGTGAATGCATGTATGCCTGTTTTGGGGGGGGGGCAGCTGGATGAGAGTGTGTTGGGAGATGGTATATGTATATGCATCAGGGACTTTGTACATGGTTTGGATGTAACATATACGTTCCTCTCTCCCTTTCAATATTACCCCTCTCTAACCTTCAATATCCTTCCTCCTTCCCCTCTCTGCTAGTAAGCAATACACTCTCTCCCTTCCACCCAGTTTTACTCTCTCCTCCGCTTCCCTGCCTGCCTTCCTTTCCACCTGTTTCTCCAGGAACAAGCCAGAAGTCAGTCCTCCCATATGGGTGACATTGACGCTGATGGAGCCCACACGGATCCAATCCCTAGCTTTCAAAGAAAGCCTTTGGGGCCTATACCGCACATGTGTGTTCACCTTCCCGCTCAAAGGTACCATCTTAGCTCAATCTTCCTTTTTCCTGCAAAGCCCTGCAGACATGCTGTCTGTGCGGTTAAAGTAGATTTTTTTTCACCATTTTTCGGTAATCTTTTCTTCTTTCTTCGGTATTGATCACCTTCTGATGTCTGAGTCCAATGCCTTGGTGTAATGCTTCTCACTCTGGTATTTTCTTTTATTTTTTGGCCCGCAGGTTTTTTGCTCGCGGCTTAGCTGATTGAGACGTCTGAGTTCAACCTCGCGGGACTCATTTTTCCTGCTGTGACTTTGACCAGTGGCTTTAAGCAGTGTGGCAAGTGCAACCACACTGTCCTGCATGGACCGCCACAGTACTTGCTTAAAATGCCTCAGGGTGGACTACGATGTGTCTTCCTGCCCGCTTTGCCTTTTGATATCAGTTAAGACCCAGAAGGAGTGCAAAAAGCGGCAGGGGGAGCTGTTTGGCAAGTCGACCTCGGGGTTGGCATCGGAGGTGGAATCCCTGCCTTTGACGCTGGCATTGGGTGACTTGGCATCCTGCTTCCAGGCTCGGTTGGAGTTGCATGGCCTGCATGCCTCTGCATTGTCCTCTGAGTCCCTTCCCTCGGCGTCAAAGACTTCATCGAAGCAAAAGTTGAGGTCTGACCCTGGCCCGGGGGGTAAGACCTCCGGGACCCAGGCATGGAGCCCTCAACTCGACGCCAATGATGAGGACCGGGAGTGCCTCTCCAAGCAACCCCAGAGGGAGGCGTCGACTGAATCGGGGGATGAGTCAGTTCCCCTGATGCCATTAGCATCAAGGACTCCTCTACCAGGGACCCAACACTGGCCTCTGTGTCTTCAACGGCTGCGCTTGCCTCGGTGGAACCATCTGGCATCGAGGCAGCTGTGTTGGGCATTTGTGCCTTGCTGGCAACAGTCCTTTAACTTGAAGCAGTGGGTCCAGGACAAGTTAGCAGATGTCCCTTGCAGGGGGGAGAATCTCTTCAGCAAGCCTATGATGGAAAATGCGGACGAGCAGCAGAAAGAATTCATGACAGAACCAGGCTGTCCAAGAAAGTGTTTAAACCTTTCCGTAGGAAGACTTCAGGGGGAAAAAGCCTTTCCACCCAAAGACCAAAGAAGGCTTACGGAAACTTCCTCAAGTTTCAGGCCTATCATGCTCCCCTACAGAGGCAGCAGGCCAAGGGCCAGGGCCATGGTCCCCATAAGCCAAAGGCCTCCAAACCCCAAACAGTGTCCCAGCCGCAGCTGGGGGGTGGGTAGGGGGGGGAGCTTTTGACTCCTTGGGCATAGCCTTCCTTCCCCAGGAAGTACAAGGCTTGAGGTTCTTCGGAGGATGACTGGTCCACTTTGCACACTCTCGTGACCAAGCATTACCACAGACGCCTGGGTTTTGCAGGTGGTCAGGGAAGGTTCTCTCTTCCACTTTGCCCAGCTGCCTCCTCCCTTCTTCTCTGGGGAATTACCAATGGACTCCTTGCACAGGGAGCTTATGCAAAAGAAACTTGGTATTGCTCAAGGATCAAGCGGTAGAGCCCATTCCCCAACCTCTCCTAGGCAGGGGATTCTACTCCTGCTACTTCCTTGTCCCAAGAAGACCGAAAGCTTCTGGCCCATTCTGCATCTATGGAACCTCAACCGCTTCCTGGTCAAGGAAAAGTTCAAAATGGTATCCCTTCCTTAGAACCTTGCTGCCTGACCCTCCTACAGGGAGATTGGCTAAGCTCCTTGGATCTCAAAGACGCCTATACCCACATCCTGATCCATTCACAGCACCATCAGTACCACCGATTCATCTTTGGTGGGTGGCATTATCAGTGCAGGGCACTCTCCTTTGGCCTTGCCTCGACTCCCAAGGTATTCACTAAATGCCTGACAGTCGTGGCCGCTTGCCTCAGACTCCAGGGGGTGTTTGACTTCCCCTACCTGGACTGCTGGCTCATTTGAGTCAGCACACCGGGGGAGGTAAGCAGCACAGTGCTCCATAGGACTGCTCAAGTGCCTGGGGTTTATGGTGAACTTCCCGAAGTCTCACCTATGGCCAACCCAGCCCTTGGAGTTCATCGGTGCCCTACTGGATTCCACTCAAGAAAGAGCCTTCCTGCACCACATCCAGGTCACGTCAGCCCCGGCAACATCACTCGCCTGGTGACAGGACCCCCTCAACCTCAGAGCTGGCCTGCCCTTCACGGCTTCCCCAGTGCACTGCATCCTTACAACGGACATGTCCAAGTTGGGCTGGGGGGCCAACTTCAGTCACCTGCATTTGCAGGGCCCATGGTCACCAGAAGAGAGTGCCTCACAGATCAAGCTGCTAGAACTCCGAGCAGTCTATCATGCCCTGCGGGTCTTTCAGGATCATCTGACCGAAATTTCACCGCTCCGTCCTTTTTGAAAGTGAAGGATGCAGACCTCCAGATCAAACCCACTATCAGATACCTCGGGGTCACCTTAGACCAGAACTTGGATATGAAGGCGCACATAGAAAACATTGTAAGAGCGGTCTACCATAAAATCCGTTCCCTTAGACACCTTCGATCCCTGCTAGAGCCGGATGATTTCAGAACCATCTATCAGGCCCTAATCATACCTCATTTTGATTATGCGAACTCTATCTTAGAAGGACTCCCTCAAGCCACCTTACACCCACTGCAACTGGCAATGAACTCCGCAGCAAGAGTTCTTCACGGATCATCCAGGAAAGATCATGTCTCACCCATCTTAAAACAACTCCATTGGCTTCCGATACGAAGTAGACTCACTTACAAGCTATTACTGCTTACATTCAAGGCCATCAATGGACTCGCATCCACGTCACTAACGGACCTGATCCAGATGACACCTCAAAACAGGGACAGACGGTCAATAACACTCAACACACTAGTAGTCCCAAAATCCATAACACAATGCACCAAAGCAACAGCAGACAGAGCTTTCAAGTTCTGTGCACCAAGGTGTTGGAACAGCCTCCCTCAAGGCATCAGAGCAATCCCGGATCTATTGCAATTCAGAAAAGCCTTGAAACACCACCTCTTCCTCTTGTATTACCCATTAACCAATGCAGACACCTCAACCACCTCACAGTTCTCCCAAAACCCCTAAGACAGAAACAAAAAGAGTTCATGATTATGTTATAAATTGTAAATAGTTACCCCTGTTATCCAAGTTGTTTATGCCTGTTCAACTGTAAACACAAGGTACCATCGGAAAAGTGTAAATTCTTTGTTCACTGTATACTGTGCTGATGCTGAATAGTGCGGTATAGAAGAGACTATAAATAAATAAATCTGGAAGGGCAGGTGGTTCAGGTGCAGATGGACAACCAGGTGGTGGTGATCTAAATCAACAGCAGGGGGTCACAGGTTTGTACCACCTCTGCTGGGAGGCGGTGCACCTCCACAACTTCACGACAGGGAAGAACATCTCCCTCAGAGTGATGTACTTTCCGGGTCAGGACAACATGCTGGCTGACCACCTGAGCTGTGTCCTCCAGCCCCATGAATGGAGACTGAACCAGACCATGCTGGCAGAGGTTTTTCGGTGCTGGGGACCCTGGAAGTTGACTTCTTTGCCAATCCAGAGAACATGCAGCTGTCACATTTCTACTTTGGGAGGCCAGCCCAGGTCGGAAAGCAGAGTATACCTTTCTCTTCCCCTGGTCCAGGGGCTTCCTGTATGCATTCCCACCCACACCCTTGGTACCACGGGCCCTTCTCAAGATCCAAGCAGAGGCGGCCTCAGTCATTTTCATTGTGCCCAGGTGGCCCAGGCAACCTTGCTTCTGCAGCTATCCCAAAGGGACCCATTGCTGCTGGTGAGCGCCCCAGACCTGCTTTTCCCTGAGGATGGGACATTACTGCACTCCAACCTCGAGTCCTGGGCCCTGACGCCCTGGATGCTGAGAGGCTAGCCATAGCACATCCATTGCCTCTCCAGGCCGGTGGAAGATTTTCTCCTTGCCCTGCTTAGGGCTCCACCCATCAGGCATATGCTTTTAAATGGCTCAGGTTTTCACACTGGTGTGCAGATTAACATCTCAATCCCTTCTCCACAATGCCAGACATTTTATGGTATCTTCTGCACCTGTCAGGGGCTGGCCTTAAGTCATCCTCTCCTAGCCCACGATCGTCTGCCACCAGTGGCGTGGGACCTCAGTGTGGTATTGGGGATGCTAATGGCTCTACCCTTTGGACCTCTGGCTACCTGCCATCTCGATTACCTTTCTCGGAAGGTTCTGTTCCTGGTGGCACTCACCTCGACCAGGCATGTGAGAGAGTTGCAGGTGCTGGTGGCACATGTGCTTACACCAGGTTCCACAAGAACAGGGTTGTCCTTAAGACTCACCCGACGTTGTCTCTGCCTTCCATTTGAATTTGGAGGTGGTATTACCCACCTCCTTTCTTAGGTCTCATTCTTCTAGGGTGGAGGCCTCCTTGCACATGCTGAACTGCAAGCGTGCGTTGTCCTTCTACATCCAGCTGTTTGTCTCTTTTGACCCCAGTCATCTGGGGGTTACCGTCTCCAAGTGTACCCTCTCATGGTGGGTGGCTGACTGCATTTCTTTTGCCTATCAACAGGCGGGGCTCTCTCTGGGGCATCATGTGACAACTCACAATGTGCGTGCCATGGTGACCTCGGTGAATTCACACAAACCCAATATAGTGAAGAAATAAATAATAATCTATAAGAAATTCACCATCTAAATTCCCCAACCATCTTCTTATTTCTTTTGTCGGAGCGCGTCGAGGGAGGGTAAGAATTGATTGTCTAACCCACTCCAGACGACAAACTACTTTTTTTATTTTATAAGGTACTCCACCTCTAAATCAAATTGTTTAAAAACTCTTAACTTATCTGTCCAAAGTATCAAAATTCTTCAAAAGTTGTCACTGTTGTCCAATATACAATATTCTGCACGATGTGCACGTTTCGGAAAAAGAATTCCAAAGTAAATACACCACATAAGATGACAAACAGGTGGTACGCCACCGACGTTTATATACACACTGCGTCCCCGGATGTTGCCATTTGGACCCCGATAGGGTAGAAGAGCAATAAATACAGTGTAGACCAGGGTCATGTGTTCCCTCTACCTCCGAGAAAATTGGTCTATCTACAGGTGCAGTCGTTTTTATTAAACGATCAGACAGATTTGAACCCCTGGAAAAAGCAATCTGTAAGGGTTTATCAAAACAAGTGTGTAATTGTAACATCGACCAGTGGGTATGGAGAATCCGTAATACTTCTGAGCTGCGTTCCATATAGGGTAAGATTCCCCCCACAACATCCTGAGGCTGTTGACTTACTGAAGAAAAAAGCGGATTCAAAAGCCATTCTCTATGTACATTAAAAGCCCTACGGTAGGCCTTTTCTCAGAGGTAGAGGGAACACATGACCCTTGTCTACACTGTATTTATTGTTCTTCTATTGGGGTCCGAATGGCAACATCCGGGGACGCAGTGTGTATATAAACGTCGGTGGAGTACCACCTGTTTGTCATCTTATGTGGTGTATTTACTTTGATGTCCTTGTGATTTATTATATGTGGGCCGAATGATTCGCCCGATTAAAAAACGTTTGGCTGAGCATTCTTCAAGGCTACGACAACAGTTACAAACAGCACCAATAGTTACTCACTGCATTACCTGCCAACATAATTTTGAAGATCTACGGTGGACAGTAATAGATCATGTTCCCTGGGACCCCCGGGGTGGAGATCGGGAGAGCAAATTACAATGGAAGGAACAACATTGGATTTTCCAGCTTAATACCATGTCCCCTACGGGGTTAAATTGTGAAATAGATTGGCTTAGCCTTTTCTGACGTCATTCCATATTGAGAAGTTGTTGTCTCAGTCGGCACCAATAAGATGCGGGATTCCCTTGATAGTGGGTTTTCCCCTTTCTTATTGGTTGGTTCTCCTTTAAAATGAGCGAATGGAGTCGTGACCATATTGATTAAAGAATAAGGCCTCAAGCTGCAAGACGGCATTTTTTTGGGTTCACAGTTGCATTGGTTGGACATACTGACGGGAAGGCACTTGAGACAGGAATTCTTTTTCCGAAACGTGCACTTCGTGCAGAATATTGTATATTGGACAACAGTGACAACTTTTGAAGAATTTCGATACTTTGGACAGATAAGTTAAGAGTTTTTAAACAATTTGATTTAGAGGTGGAGTACCTTATAAAATAAAAAAAGTAGTTTGTCATCTGGAGTGGGTTAGACAATCAATTCTTACCCTCCCTCGACACGCTCCGACAAAAGAAATAAGAAGATGGTTGGGGAATTTAGATGGTGAATTTCTTATAGATTATTATGGTGACCTCGGTGGCAAACCTGCGCTCGGTGCTCTTACTGGACATCTGCTGGGCCACTACTTGGTCCTCTGTGTTGCACATTATGCTTTGGAAGAGACCTCCCGGAGGGATAGCACCTTCGGCCAGGTCCTACTCCGTCACCTCTTTGGGGCATAATGCAACTCCTCTCTCTGACCCATGATGTCCAGGCTACCTGAGTGGGGATTGTATCTTCGATGCTGCTTCTGCAGTGTCAGACTTCCAGCCAATAAGCGCACCCTGCAGCCCTTTATTGTCTGCTTTTTGGGTCGCCTGTGGCCTTTAAAGGTTTTTTTTTTTTTTTGGTAACCTGTAGCTTGAGAGTCCCAAATGTGAAGACTGAATTCCTGCTTGATCCCGGATTAAACGTAATACTCACCTGTAATGGGTGTTCTCCGGGGACAGCAGGAATCAGTTCTCACATCCCTCCCTTCTCCCCATGGAGATGTTTGTTATTTTTTCTGCTTTTTAGTTATATCGTCAAACTGAGATAACATGATACCTTCGGGTGGGAAGGGCACCGCTCATGCGCAATGTAGGTCCCAAAGATTTTCTTTGAAAGCTGGGGATTAGATCCGCGCGGGCTTTGTCGGCGCCGATGTCGCCCATATCTGAGGACTGATTCCTTCTTGTCCCCAGAGAACATCTGTTGCAGGTGAGTAACTATGCTTTCTCATCCAATCTCTCCACCCTTATTTTCCACCCCCTTCTGTCCTTCTCCACCTCTGCCCCTTTCCTTGTGCTCTCTCCTTCCTCTCTAACCCCATCCTTTACCGGTGGCACTCTAAGACTCCTGCTTGCATTTTAAGGCCATAGCGCCTGCCAGGAGCAAACTCTGTTTTGGGTTGCAGTGGTGGCCTGGGCATCTTCTCGCCAGTGAGGAATAGGTTCCTTCTGGCAGATACTGTGCATTTTGACCAGAGCAGTGGCCTCGATGACTCTTCCTGCCAGTGGGGAGATTTCAGCCAGCAAACACCACACTTTAATGGAACGCATGTTTTGTTTGCACTGGTTACATCATCCTAGATCATATATTTTCATATAGCTCTGTACTTGAAGGCAAATCAGTCAGTCTGGGTTTCCAGATTATCCCCAATGTAGTATGCGCGCTTATGAAAATTAACTTATACCTATTCATGGTGTATGTCCTGAAAATCAGATTGACTGGTTGGTCGTTGAGGCCTGGGCTAAGAACTACTAGTCTAGTGTTTCTGATCTTCTGTTAGGTATGACTCAGACTTTTATAGGCAGTGGGTTGTGTTTTGGTTTTTTTTCTAGCAAAAAAAAGGTGCCGGTATTCGTATGTAGAGCACTTTCATTCATACATAAGGACCATGGGTCAATTTTAGCAGGCAATGAAAAAGGTACTTGATACCACTGAGTACCTCCTTAAAACAGCACTGTTTATATGGATCTTAGCCAAAATATGGCATTATGATTTTGGGCACCTTTAAGAAAATTGAATCTTATATGAAATTGAAAAAGCAAAGGAGCTTCTCCGTTGCTACAATATGTATGTGGGCAGGGAACAAAGTTGACAAGATTGTATAGTAAAGATGAGTGAGCACAGAAAGACTTGAAAGAAGTAGTTTTTCTTCTATTTTCTACCATTTTTTTTTCATAAATTGATTTTAAGTTTTAAGAAATAAAAGAATAAAAAACAGGAACAAACAGGAGTCAATGGGCTTGATTTCGAAAATGTGCTCCTGTTACCACATGCTAACGTGCATTAATGCGCATTATTTACTGTACGTCCCATTTTATGCAATGGGACTTATTTACTAATAGCATACATTAGTGGCATTACTGCATGCTAATGTGGTAGTGCACATTAGTACATCTAGCCCACTATAATCTTTGCATAATGTTAGATGTTTAAATGGACATGCATGCACAAGTTATTAAAATGTTGTTCCTTTAAAATTTCAAGAGTTTATTATATTCATTTTAAAATCTTTTGTGGGTAAACTCCTGTTTTGATACTTTTGTGTCTCACTCTATATTGTTTTTTAAATTATGTATGTTATATATATTGGTTGATTTTTACTTTCTACACCCCCTTGAGTGGTGGTGTTCTCAAGACTGGGGGGCATTATCAAATGTTTTAAATAAATCTTTATATAATCTATATGGCCATATATCACCCTTTCTTTAGATGATATGTTTATTTCTTTATTTGTGACTTGTTCCACTCTCGGAGTACGAAGAACAAAGTACAAAATAATTAACCGGTATGGATAAAATTAAGTGAAGCGTATATAATAATTCACAACTCTAAAAGCCATGCATCAGTAGTAAACAATAATGTTGGGGTGATGAAGTGAGGGCTTCATAAAACACATCAGAAGGAATATAAAAAAATTCCTATAATGATGATGATCTTACAAAGGAGGTTGATAGAGTCCTGAAACAAAGCAGTGAGATAATGCATAATATGCTGGTTCACTAGAACTTCCATGGAAGCTGTTCTTCGGTCATGTCAGGCAGATGTAGGAATGAGAGAGAAGCTGGGGTTGCTGGCTAACATAGGTAAGCCTGACAAAAAAAGCAACTCTTCTAGGAGACAAAATATATCTAAATTAATAGGGAGTCTTTCTCCTCCCTCAAATTCCACATTCTGGAGATGGAAGAAAAGTCTCCCTTAGAGATTCTAATTAGTCTATCTGTAAGTCAATCCTCCTTTGCTGGAGCATTCTTCTTCCATTTCTCCATCAACAGGCAGGGGTAAGGGTTGTTGGTCCTGACAGCAGGGTGGCTGCAGGTCAGATATTTAACTCTCCTAGAACCCAGAAGATTTTCATAGGTATGCACTGTCTCAGTTCCCTCTGCCCATTGTTTTGTCAAATCTGCACAAGTGATCTTTGCTTTCCTCCTCATTTAATCCAAAAGAAGGAAAAAAATCTCAAAATTTAAGATCAAACTGTGGCCAACAGTGGAACCAAATAAAAATCGAGGAAGTCCTCAAGATCAGATAACACAGTGGGCCCTCCAGAGACATTTATAGGGGTTGGCTGACGAGGCTTCCAGAACTACTATCTGTCCCATCTGGCTCTATAAAGCACCTGTAAGGACTAGAGCTCACAAAATGAAGGCCACAACATTTCTGAGCACCTCAAAGGTACTTAAGGATTCACTGAAACAAGCTGCCGAACAGTAAGCATAAAAGCATCAGAGGGACTCGCATGTCACATTTGTGGAGTAGGTCCAGTACTGTTCTTGAACAATAACATCCCCCCGAACTGCCAGCGTGTCATTACTCTGCAATTCTTTCAGGGGTGTACCTGGTGAAAGCAAACAGCAGCAACATTCATTCAGACCACTGTTCCCTCTAAGCTGTGCGCGTGCACACAGCGAGCTGAGTGAGCGCACATACTTTACAACAGAGCGCACAAAAATTATGGTTCTGATTCTGATAGAAAACAACACAGACGTCTTAAAATTTAAAAGTTGTGATTGTAATTACTAGAAATTTTCCGCTTTGTTTAGTAATTGTCTATTTTCATTTAATTTGATTAAAATCAATGTGGTATACATACTATATTCTGATGTGTAGTCAAATTTTTAAGTATATAACTCGGAGTGTCGTTATGTGGCGCACAAAAATTTAACCTTTCTTCTAAAGCTGCACAGTTAATATTTTATGCGTACATAGCCTACAGAAAATTAGAGGGAACATTGATTCAGTCCACATGGATCCTCAATATATTGCATAGTGAGGCAGAGCTCAGAAAGGGAAATCCTTAAAGAAGGTCATTCCAAATTTGCAAGCACACAACGCTGAAAAGATGCACAGTGATAACTGTATTCGGAGCAAAAGTGTCATGGTGATATGTCCCCATAGGAACTACGTACTCTGGCTACCAAAAAGCAGAAGTTCCTTCATTTTCTTCTTTCATTGGACATGAACAAAATAGAGTCTCTAAAATGTTTCTATGCAAATGCTAAAAGTCTAAAAAATGAGATGGGAGAGTTAGAATATATAGAACTAAATGAGAGGTTAGATATGATTGGAATCTGAGACATGGTGGAAGGAGGACAACCAGTGGGACACTGATACCTGGGTACAAACTATATCATAATGATATAGCTGATCAAATTGGTGGAGGAGTTGCACTCTATGTTAGAGAGGGCATTGAGTCAGAAAGGATTAAAGTTTTGCAGGAAACAAAATTTGCTGTAGAATCTCTATGGATTGAAATTCCATGTAAAAAGGGGAAGGCGATGGCAGTGGGGGTGTACTATCGACCGCCTGGCCAGAATGAACAAATGGATGATGAAATGCTCAAAGAAATAAAGGAAGCTAACAAAAGTTACAGCACAGTAATAATAATGGGTGACTTCAATTACCCCAGTATCGACTGGGTCAGTGTCATGGCAGGATATGCTAGGGGAGATAAGGTTCCTAGATGAAATAAATGACTGCTTCTTGGAGCAGCTGGTTCATGAACCGACCAGAGGGGAAGCCATATTGGGCCTAGTCCTTAGTGGAACACCAGATCTGGTGCAAGAGAGAAGGGTGTTGGGGCCACTTGGCAATAGTGATCATAGCATGATCGCGTTTGATTTAATTAGTGGAGGAGGGGCAGTAAGGAAATCCACAGTACTACCTTTTAACTTTCGAAAGGGAGACTATGATAAAATAAGGAAAATAGTTAAGAAAAAACTAAAAGGAGCAGTTGCCAAAGGTTAAAGACTTACATCAAGCTTGGGTGGTGCTGAAAAATACTATCGTAGAAGCCCAGATCAGCTGTATTCCACTCTTTAAGAAAAGTGGAAGGAAGTCCAAAAAACTGCCAGCATGGTTTAAAGGTGAGGTCAGAGAGGCTGTTGCCAAAAAAGCATCTTTCAGGAAATGGAAAAAAGAGCCAAACGACGAAACCTGGAAACAGCACAAGCACTGCCAAGTTAAATGCAAGGCATTGATAAGGCAGGCAAAGGGAGAATTTGAGAAGAAGCTTGCTGCGGAAGCAAAAACGCGTAATAAAGACTTTTTCAAGTACATTCCTAGCAAAAAACCTGTGAGAGAGTCAGTTGGTACATTAGATGATAGAGGGGTTAAAGGGGCACTAAGAGGCGACAAGGCGATAGAGAGACTGAATGAATTCTTTGCTTCAGTCTTTACTGAGGAAGATGTAGGGATGTCACCCATGACTGAAGTGGTATTTAAAGGTGCAGAAGAATTGAAGGAAATATCTATACATTGGGAAGATAAACTATATGATAAAGTGAAGAGTAGCAAATCACCTGGGCCGGATGATATACATCCAAGGGTGTTGAAAGAAGTGAAATGTGAGATTGCAGACCTGCTATTAGTAATCTGTGAACTATCATTAAAATCATCTGTAATACCTGAAGACTGGAAGATGGCGAATGTAACACCAATTTTTAAAAAGGGTTCTAGGGGTGATCCGGGAAACTACAGACCAGTGAGCCTGATGTCAGTACCGGGAAAAATGGTAGAAACCATCATAAAGAACAAAATTGCTTAATGGGAAACAGCCAACATGGCTTTAGACAAGGAAGATCTTGTCTTACTAATCTGTTATGTTTTTTTGAAGGTGTGAATAAACAGGTAGACAAGGGTGAGTCGGTTGATATAGTGTATTTGGACTTTCAGAAAACCTTTGACAAGGTCCCTCATCAGAGACTTTTGGCAAAACTAAAGAATCATGGGATAGGAGGCAGGTGTACTATTGTGGATCAGGAAATGCTTAAAAGATAGAAAGCAGAGGGTAGGCCTAAATGGCCAATTTTCGCAATGGAGAAAGGTAAATAGTGGTGTACCCCAGGGATCTGTGCTGGGTCCGCTGCTTTTTGACATATTCATAAATGACCTGGAAAAGGGAATAACGAGTGAGGTTATCAAATTTGCAGATGACACAAAACTATTTAAAGTTGTTAAAACCCAAGAGGATTGTGGAAAATTGCAAAAGGATCTTGATAAATTGGAAGACTGGGCATCAAAATGACAGATGAAATTTAATGTGGACAAGTACAAAGTTATGCACCTAGGGAAGAACAACCCAAAGTATGGTTACATGATGCAAGGTTCCACATTTGGAACTACCACTCAGGAAAAAGATTTAGGCGTCATTGTGGATACCATGTTAAAACCCTCGGCCCAGTGTGCAGTGGCGGCCAAGAGAGCAAATAGAATGCTAGGTATCATAAGGAAAGGAATGGAAAATAAAACAAAGGATATTATAATGCCTCTATATCGTTCCATGGTGAGACCGCACCTTGAATATTGTGTACAATTCTGGTTGCCGTATCTTAAAAAGGATATAGCGTTATTAGAAAAGGTTCAGAGAAGAGCCACCAAAATGGTAAAGGGGATGGAAGGATACTCCTATGAAGAAAGACTAAAAAGGTTAGGGCTCTTTAACCTGGAAAAGAGATGGCTGAGGGGATATGTGATAGAAGTCTATAAATTAATGAACAGAGTGGAACGGGTAAACGTAGATCGATTTACGTTATCAGAATATAGAAAGACTAGGGGACATGCAATGAAGCTACAGGGTAAACTATTTAAGTCTAATAAAAGAAAATATTTTTTCACTCAACGTGTAATCAAACTCTGGAATTTGTTACCGGGGGATGTAGTAAAGGCTGTTCGTGTAGCTGGGTTTAAAAAGGTCCATAAACCATTATTAAGAAGAGACCCAGGATATCAATGCTTGACCCAATACAAGCAGTGTGGAACCTGTGTCTTTTGGGGAAACTGCTAGGTATGTATGACCTAGATTGGCCACTGTTGGAGACAGGATACTGGGCTTGATGGACCTTGATGGCATATCTTATGTTCTTAACAACTCACCAATGCTGGGCTTCCACCACATAGGTTAGGATCTTTACTCTAACGTCTGCTCTCCATTTGATAGATCTTGTGCCATCTGCACAAGACAGTACATTCTAGGCTAGTGTCTACAGAATAAAATGATTCTTCTCCAGCCTAGGATGGTCTTTGTGAAAACCAGACTCCAGCCTGTTCCAGACTAGCACTGTCTCTCCAAGGCTGTTGGAAACCCTTCTGTGATCATATCCTATATCTCCAAGGCTATTTGTCAGACTCAGAAAAGGGATGGGAATTCTAAACATACTCTCTTGTTGCCTCATTCTCGAACTGTGAAGGGGCAACTTGGCTCAGAATTGAGACTGGAATGAACAAATCCCATCATCAAGAGGGCTATGGAAGACAGCTCTCCCAAAATTACTCTCCAGTTCCTTTATGCTTGGGAATTCAATAGCAAGTCATAATCATAAAACTTTCTACTTAAAGTTTCTATTGAAACTGTCCAAATCTCTCTTACTTGATGTACAGGCAATCTGTTGGCATACAGGATTTTATGGGCATCCCACAATGCTCTAAAGACTAGTGGACCTACCAGCACACACAATTCTACAGGGCTTGCAGTTAAGAATAATGGCAAAAACCTCTCCATATCCCTGGCACCAAAATACCTGGGCCCCAAGCACAAGATACAGCCAGCCACAGGGAATGAAAGAAGCAGTCTCTTACACCAGTATGTTATGGTTGAAACAACCCTGAAAAGATCTAAGAGTTCTAAATCCTTGCTGACATTCCACCAGTCAAAGATACCCCAAACACTGGACGTTATTGGGAGAAATGTATTCCAGTTTCAGTGCTAAATTCTAGGATCGCTGCTCATCAGCTGCAGCTGATGCAATATTATTTGCCTAACAGGCATGGTCTATTATGCTCCACTTTTCTTGGAGTTAGTCTCAACTCGCCCAACCCTTCCGCCTTAGAGTGTGAAGTATACCTCATGCATTCTGCTAACTGCTGCTATCCAGCATAATCTAGGATTGCTGCAGTTTCCATAGGGGTGCATGAAATGCTATGGCTGAATATCTGTTCTCCGAAAAGGTATGCACAATCAGCTGGTTGATGCACTATGTCTGGGAGATGCTCTGTTTGGGGGGAAAATAGACTGTGTTCCAAATAAAGGATAGTCCAAATGTATCCACAGTGCCAAAAACAGGGAAGAGGAACCAACCAATAATTCTCTACTCCATGTAACATTAAGAATACAGCAAGCTTTTCTCAATCCTCCAGTCAGAGATTAACTACTGTTTTGGGAAATGTGGCAAAAATATTACACTGGTTAATAAGTACTCTGAATAAGAACATAAGATGTGCCATACTGGGTCAGACCAAGGTTCATAAAGCACAGTATCCTGTTTCCAGCAGTGGCCAATCTAGGTCACAAGTACCTAGCAGTTTCCCCAGAAGACACAGGTTCCACAATGCGTGTATTGGGACAAGCAGTGGATTTCCTGGGTCTCCTTTAATAATGGCTTATGGACCTTTCTTCCAGGAACTTGTCCAAACCTTTTTTTAAACCCGACTACACTAACAGCTTTTACTACATCCTCCGGTAACGAAGTCCGGAGTTTGATTAGCCGTTGAGTGAAAAAAAAGAAACATTGAAACATGAAGGCAGAAAAAGACCACATGACCTATCTAGTCTGCCCTTCCATATCAACTACAATAGTCCCCTTTTACCTTTAGAGATCCTCTGTTGTCCCATGCTTTTTTGAATTCAGATACTGTCCTCATGTCCACTACCTCCACTCAGAGATTATTCCATGCATCTACCACTCTTTCCATAAAGAAATATTTCTGCATATTACTCCTGAGTCTATCCCATTTCACTCTTATCCTATGTCCCCTTGTAGCAGAGCTTGCCTTCAATTGAAAGAGGCCTTCCTGTGCATTTATGCCACAGATATTTAAAGGTCTCTATCATATGTTTCATAATGAAGACCTCTAACTATTTTAATAGCCACCCTCTGCACTGACTCCAACCTGCTTATATCCTTTTGAAGGTGCAGTCTCCAGAATTGCACACAATACTCCAAATAAGGTTGCACCAGAGACTAATACAGAGGAATCATCACCACCTTTTTTTTCTGCTGGCCATTCCTTTCCCTATGCACCCAGGCATCCTTCTGGCTTTCACTGTCTCTTTTTCTACCTGTTTAGCTACTTTAAGATAGACACAATTACGCCAAGGTTCCGCTCTTCTTTTGTAGACAGAAGTACCTCACCTTGTATACTGTACAGCTACTTCGGATTTTTGCAACCTAAATGCATCACCCTGCATTTTTTAGCATTCAGTTTTAGTTGCCAAATTCTAGTCCATTCTTCAAGCTTAGTTAGATCCCTTCTCATGTTATCGAAGAGGGATCTAACAGTCCTTTTGCAATATCACTAGCAAAGATGTTAAACAGAATCGGATCAAGTACAGATCCCTGTGGTACACCACTGGTAAACTCCTTCTCAGAGTGAGATCCATTTACCTGTGCCGTTTGTTGCCTCACGCTCAACCAATTTCTAACCCAATCAGTAACTTTAGAGTCAATCCCTAGGGTGCTCTGTTTGTTTATAAGTAGCCTCTGCAGAGCAGTGTCAAAGGCTTTACTGAAATCTAGAGCTCTCTTTCGGTCCAACTCCCTGGTCATCCAGTCAAAGAAATCTATCGGATTTGACTGACAAGACCTGCCTCTGGTGAATCCATGCTGCCTCAGAACCCGCAGTTCACTGGACTCCAGAAACCTCACTATTCTTTCCTTTAGTAGCCTTTCTAATTGTTTACTAACCACAGAGGTAGACTAACCGGCCTGTTCTTCTCATTGTCATCCTTACGTCTGCTTTTGTATAAAGAGACCACTTGTGCCTTTCTTCAGTCTTCTAGCACCACTCCCGACTCCAATATTTTCTCTTATATGGGTTACACTGTAGCTTCATTGCTTTTCCTCTAGTCTTTCTACATTTTGATGGTGTAAACAATCAATCTGTTTACCTGTTCCACTCCATTCATTGCTTTATAGACCTCTATCATATCTCCTCTCAGCCGTTTCTTTTGCAGGTTAAAGAGCCCTAACCTTTTTAGCCTCTCCTCATAGGGGTATCCTTCCATCCATTTTACCATTTTGATGGCTCTTCTCTGTACCTTGTCTAATTCTGCTATATCCTTTTTAAGATATGGCAACTTGAATTGCACACAATATTCAAAGTGCGATCTCACCCTGGAACCTTACAGAGGCATTATAATAGCCTTGTGTTTTATTTTTCATTCCTTTCCTTATGATTCCTAGCATTCTATTTGCTTGCTTGGCCGCCACTGCACACTGGGCAGCGAGTTTAAACACGTTATCCACGATGATGCCTAAATCTTTTCCCTGGATTGTAGTTCCTAATGTGGAACCTTGCATCGTGTAACCGTAGTTTGGGTTGTTCTTTCCTAGTTGCATAACTTTGCACTTGTCCACATTAAATTTCATCTTCCATTTGAAAGTCCAGTCTTTCAATTTTTTAAGGTCCTCTTGCAATTTTTCACAATTCTCTTGGGATTTAACAACTTTGAATAATTTTGTCTCATCGGCAAATTTGTTTACCTCACTCATTGTTCCCATTTCCAGGTCATTTACGTATATGTTAAAAAGCAGCAGACCCAGTATAGATCCCTGAGGTATTCCACTATTCACCTTTCTCCATTGGGAAAATTGGCCATTGAGCCCTACCCTCTACTTTCTAACTTTTAACCAGTTACTGATCCAGAATAATACACTGCGTCCTATCTCATGCCTTTTAATTTTTTCAAAAGTCTCTCATGAGGAACCTTGTCAAAGGCTTTCTGAAAATCGAAATACACTACATTGATGACCCACCTTTGTCAACCATTTATTTACACATTCAAAAAGATATAACAGATGAGTAAGACAAGATCTTCCCTGGCTAAAGCCATGTTGGCTGTCTCCCATTAAGCCACGACTTTCTACATGTTCAGAAATTTTGTTGTTAATGGTTTCTACCATTTTTCCCGGTACTGACGTTGGGCCCACTGGTCTGTAGCTTCCTGGATCACTTCTAGAACTCTTTTTAAAAAATGGCATTACTTTGGCTATCCTCCAATCTTCAACTATTACAGATTAGTAGTAATAGGTCTGCAATTTCATATTTCAGTTCTTGCAGCACCCTTGGATGTATGCCATCCGGTCCAAGTGATTTGCTACTCTTTAGTTTATCAGAGTTATAATACATCTTCCTGATTTAGCGATATTTCTTTCAATTCTTCTGCTGCATCAACTTTAAATACCATTTCAGGTATGGGTAACTTCTCTACATCTTCAGTAACGACTGAAGTAAAGAATTCATTCAGTCTCTCCGCTATGGCCTTGTCCCCTCTTAATGCCCCTTTTACCCCCTATATCATCCAGTGGTCCAACTGACTCTCCCAGGCTTTTTGATATGAATGTACTTGAAAAAGTTTTTATTCTGCGTTTTTGCACAATAAGGGGTTTTTTTTTTTTCATATTCTCTTTGCTTGCCTTATCAATGCCTTGCATATAACTTGCCAGTGCTTATGTTTCCAGTTCTAGTCATTTGGCTCCTTTTTCCATTTCTTGAAAAATACATTTTTGGCAACAATAACTTTCTGATCTCACCTTTAAATTTGGCTCCTTTTTCCATTTCCTGAAAAATACATTTTTGGCAACAATAACTTCTCTGACCTCACCTTTAAAGTATGCTGGCAGTTTTTGGATTTCCTTTCACTTTTCTTAAAGTGTGGAATACAGCTGGACTGGACTTCCAAGATAGTGTTTTTAAACAATACCCATGCTTGATGTAAAGGAAGGAGGAGTGGCCTAGTGTTTAGGACAGGGTACCTCAGGCCGGAGGGCCAGGGGTTCAATTCCCACCTGGGGACAGCAATCTCAGGCCAGAGGGACTGGTGTTTCTAATGCTATAGGCACTCCTTGTGGCCTTGGGCAAGCCCCTTAACCCTCCATTGCCTCAGGTACACATAGATTGTGAGCCCTTTGGGGACGAGGGAATGTATTCAGTACCTGCTTATATAGTGATTGTAAACCGCTCTGATGCCCATCAGCCTGGGCGGTATATCAAAAATTGCATAAACATAAACATAAATCTTTATCCTTTGCAATTCTCCTTTTTTTTTTTCTTAACTGTTTTCCTTATTTTATCATAGTCTTTCTTTTGAAAGTTAAAAGGTAGTACTGTAGATTTCCTTGCTGTCCTTCCTGCATTTATGAAATCAAACACGGTCATGCTATGATCACTATTGCAGAATGGCTCCAACACCCTAAACTCTTGTACCAGATCTTGTGTTCCACTAAGGACTAGGTCCAAGATGGCATCCCCTCTTGTTGGTTCATGAACCAACTTTTCCAAGAAGCAGTCATTTATTTCATCTAGAAACTTTATCTCCCTAGCATGTCCTGCCGTGACACTGACCCAGTCGATACCGGGATAATTGAAATCTCCCATTATTATTACTGTGTTGTAAAAATATTGCTAGCTTCCCTTATTTCTTTGAGCATTTCATCACCCATTTGTTTATTCTGGCCAGGCGGTCGATAGTATACCCCCACTGCCATCACCTTCCCCTTTTTACATGGAATTTCAATCCATAGAGTTTCTACAGTATATTTTGTTTCTTGCAAAACTTTAATCGTGTGTGACTCAATGCCCTCCCTAATATAGAGCACAACCAAGCCCCTCCTCCAATTTGATCGACTCTATCATTACGATTGAATTTGTCCCACTGGTTGTCCTCCTTCCACCAGCTCTCTGAATACCAATCATATCTAAGTTCTCATTTAGTGCTATATGTTATGTGCTAACTCTCCCATCTTATTTTTTAGACTTCTAGCATTTGCATACAAGCATTTTAGAGGCTGTATTTTCTTCATAATCTGGTTACCGGTAGGCAGGGGTAATTTGGAATCTTTGTTTTGTCTTCTCTGTACTTAAGGGCATTTGGGTTACTTTTATCTTTCTTGGATCCTCTCTGTCGATATGCCCTAACTTCAAACTTCTGCTAGTATACTTCAAAGATACATCCTTCCGAACCATGCACTCTTGGGCGACTGTCTGCTTTCCCCTCATTATCTGGTTTAAAAGCTGCTCTTTCTCCTTTTTAAAGGTTAATGCCAGCAGCTTGGTCCATCCCTTCAGAAAAGTCCTTCCTTTTCCCAGAATATTGCCCAGTTCCTAACAAACCCAAGACCCTTTTCCTTGCACCATTGCATTAAGACTCCGGAGCTCTGCCTGCCTTTTGGGTCCTGCGCGTGGAACAGGAAGCACTTTCTCAGTGTGAGGATTTTACATCACCTGGAGGACAAGTCCTAGCTACAGGATCACTTCCTGCCACACCAGGGTGATGCTCTCCTATCACGTGACCTCTCTCCTCCATGGCAACAGGGATACTGCCAGACTGAAGGTGGGACTTCGGTACTACTTCCCTGTAGGTCTCATCTATGAACCTCTCTGTCTTCCTTATGTCCTACAAGTCATACATGTGACACTCGGTGCAAAAGACTGGATAGCCCCCATCTCGCTGCTGGACTGCTATCTGCATCTTATTTTTAACATTGTGTTTGTGTTTTAAGTTGTTGACTTATGTAGATTTGCTGTGGATGCTTAAACTAATAAAACTATATCCAATACATTTAATGGACTTTGTTCACCTCAAGATTACTTAATCTCAGTTCCTTAATGTATGCTTGATGAGGATAAACAGCTGCACCTGAGAGTGAATATGGCACCTCCTTTCCTTTTAGAGTTTTAAGAGCCTATAAAGCTACAGTTATCCCAAGGGTAGGGGGAGGGAGGGAGGGTATGAAGACCTATTAAAAGTTGACTTCTAAGGTAAAGGCTTACCAATTTCCAGGGTGACTCACTCAGCCCTTGGTTTGATAGAAGGGGCATTTTAAATTGCCCCTTTGATCTGTCACTTGCCTTTAACATCTATTCAAGATAACTTCACAGATCCTTTGCCTCCTAACTGGAATCATAGACCAAAGATAAAAGATAAACTAATTCTAACTACCACCCTTTGGAGTCCTGGCTCTTGCCATTGTTCATGCTCCTCATTATTATACTCTCCTTTTGACAGAACTGTAATCCCTTTTGCATGTCAATGCATTTGAAGAGGTGCCTGCACAAGAAAGGGGCCAAGGAATTTACTCCAGGTACTTCATCATTCCTAAGAAGATGAACAAAGGAAAGAGAGGGGTGGCGGTGATGGTTTATGATCTTTTTTAGATCTAAGATGTCTCAACATATTTATAAATACAAATTCAAGATGACAACTGTTCTTTCCTCCTGTGTTGTTGCAATAATTTATTGATATTCCTGAATCTAAGGACATCTATATCCATATTGCTATCCACCCCATCACTGTAAGTTTCACTTTAAGCATCATTGTCAGTGGTGTCTTATTACCTTTAGCCTATTTTTGCTCCAAGGAATTTCACACAGTGCCTTGTAGCAGCAGCCCAAATTTCAAAACGGTACTTTTTGTCTTGCTTCCGTTGATGATTGGTTAATATTGGTTTGCTCATCTCAAGAAGCCCAGCAAGTCCTACAATCATCAGATATTACAACTTTAGGTTTCCTCCTCAACAGGGACAAATCAGTGTTGATATCTATGCAGGCCATGACGTTTATAGGCTTGTGCTTCATGACTGTTCAAAGAAAGCACAGTTACTTACCTGTAATAGGTGATCTCTGGGAACAGCAGGAATAAGTCTTCACATATGGGTATCGTCGGTACCGACGGAGCCTGCGCGGGAACGCTCCCCAGCGTCCAATCAGAAAGCTTTTGGGAGCATCCCACAGCGCCTGCGTGCTGCCTTCCCGCCTTTCCCAACTGTCTCTCCTCAGTTGGGTTTTAAAGCTGAGACAAAGAGAGAGAGAGAGAGGGTAAGGAAAGATAGAGAGATAAACTCCTAGGGGAGGTGGGTGGGTTGTGAAGACTTATTCCTGCTGTTCCCAGAGATCACCTGTTACAGGTAAGTAACTGTGCTATCTCCAGGAACAAGCAGGAATGAGTCTTCACATATGGGGACTCCCTAGCTTTAGATGCCAGGGAGAGACCCCAGAAGTTGTGTGTCCCTGGGACAGGGCTCCACTTCCCCCCATGGATCTCTGGAATCCCATCAGGGATGGTGGGTAGGAGTTGATTAAGTATGGAACAGGTGTTTGAAACAGCCTGACCAAACAAGGCATCCCGGCGGGAGTCCTTGTCCAAGCAGTAATGGGCTGTGAAGTATGAACCGAGGCCCAAGTGGCTGCTCGACAGATGTCGTCAATAGACACAGAGTTCAGATGAGCCATTGAGGCTGCCATGGCCCTCACATTGTGAGCTTTGACATGGCCCTCCAGAGAAAGGTTCTTACTCTGATAGGCGAAAGAAATACACTGGGCAATCCAGTTGGATAGTGTTCTCTTGGAGACTGGTAGTCCCAAATGAGAAGGATCAAAGGCAACAAAGAGCTGAGAGGACTTTCTATGTTGCTGTGTCCTTTGTAAATAAAAAGCCAGAGCTCTTTTACAGTCCAGGGTATGAAGATTCCTCTCTGCACTTGATGCATGAGGCCCTGGAAAAAAGACAGGTAGGTAGACCTCCTGGTTGAGGTGAAAGGGCGAGACCACCTTAGGCATAAAGTGTGGATGAGTCCTAAGGACTACCTTGTCATGATGGAACCTTGTATAAGGTGGATTAGCTACGAGTGCTTTCAATTCACTAATACGACGTGCTGATGTGATTGCAATGAGAAAGATAACTTTCCAAGAAAGGTATTTCAAGGAGGTGGTAGCCAAAGGTTCAAAAGGCGGCTTCATAAGCTGACCAAGAACCAGGTTCAAGTCCCATGCCACCGGAGTTGGTCTAATGGGAGGCTTTGTTAAAAGGAGGCCTCTCATGAACCTTGCTACAAGAGGATGAGAGGATATAGGTTGTCCATTTAGAGGCTTAAGGGAAGCTGCAATAGCACTCAAATGGACCCTTACTGAATTTGTTTTAAGGCCTGCATTAGACAGATGGAGGAGATACTACAGCAAAGATTCCAGGGGTATGGCAAGGGGGTTAAGACCCTTCTCAGAGCACCAGATGCTAAACCTCTTCCACTTGAAAGCATAAGAACGTCTAGTGGAAGGTTTTCTGGAAGCATAAAGAACATCTTTCACCTGTTGAGAAAGATGAAGATCTTGGAGATCTAGGCCCTTCAGCAACCAAGCCCTGAGATGCAGAGACTGGGGATTGGGATGCCATAACTTTCCGTCCTCTTGAGATAGGAGATCTGGAGCAGACCCTAACTCGAGGGAGGGAGCTTGAGAGAGATGTAGAAGCAGAGGGTACCACACTTGCCGTGGCCAATGTGGAGCTATGAGAATCATGTGGCCTCTGTCTCTCTGAAGCTTGAACAGGGTTTTGGGAATTAGGGGAATGGGTGGAAAGGCATACAGGAAGTCTTGATCCCAGTGAAGGAGGAAAGCATCCCTTGCCTGAGCTCCCTGAGCCGGAGTTCTGGAACAGAACCGGGGAAGTTTGGCATTCCACGGATTTGCAAAGAGGTCTATGTCCGGGGTTCCCCAAATCTGAAAAATCCTGGCCACCTGGTCCACATGTAGGGACCACTCGTGTGGAAGCAGAACTCGACTGAGCCTGTCTGCCCAAGAGTTTTGAACGCCTGGAAGATAAACTGCCAGAAGATGAATCTGATGCTCTCTGGCGAGGGCCCACAGTCGCAAAGCTTCGTTGCAAAGCGACAGAGAGCCAGTTCCGCCCTGCTTGTTCACATAGAACATGGCTACCTGATTGTCCGAGCAGGGTGTGGAACACACGCAGAGCAAGGAAGATTGCTCTGAGTTCCAAGAGATTGATATGTAGACAACTCTCCTATGAGGACCAGATGCCCTGGGTGGAGCGGTCTTGTAGATGAGCTCCCCCACCCCATTGGAGAAGCATCTGTTGTGAGAGTTGCTTGGGGTAGACACTGCTGAAAGGGGGACCCCAGCAACAGGTTTTGAGGGGACTTCCACCACTGGAGGGATAAAATGAGGCGACTTGTGTTTGCTATTTTGTCTGACAGGCAGTCTAATGCCTGGGTCCATTGGGTGGATAAAGTCCACTGAGCTGTTCTCATGTGAAGGCGAGCATATGGTACCATATGCACGGTGGATGCCATGTGGCTTAGTAACTGTAACATCTCTCGAGCAGTTAAGTGAGGCTTCAACTCTGCTTGAGAAGCTAACTGCACCAAGCGAAGGCAACGGGCCTGGGGGAGATAGACCCTTGCCTTTGTGGTATCTAGAAACGCCCTTATAAACTCCAGGGACTGAGTAGGGGTTAAATTGGATTTTGGGATGTTTATTATCAGCCCTAAATACTGAAGGATACTCATTGTGCAGGCTAGAGAACTCTTGGCCTCTGACTGGGAGCTCAAATGAGCCAGTCGTCCAAATAAGGGAAGACGAATATTCCCAGAGTGTGCAGAAATGCAGCTACCACTGCCATGCATTTTGTGAACACCCTTGGTGCAGAGGCCAGACCAAAAGGGAGCACTCTGTATTGATAGTGCTTCTCTTGAAAAAGGAACCGAAGGAACCTTCCGTGAGTTGGATGGATGAGAACATGGGTGTACGCATCCTTGAGATCTACAGAACAAAGCTAATCCTGACTCTGAAGGTATGGCGGCAGAGTTCCCAGAGAAATCATTTTGAATTTTTCCTTGACTAGGAATCTGTTCAATTCTCTGAGATCTAAGATGGGTCTGTAGCCCCCTGTTTTCTTTGGAATAAGAAAATAGGAGGTGTAGAAACCTGTGCCCTGTTGTTGGAGGCACTTCCTCTATTGCCCCCTGGGTGAGAAGGGTGGCAACCTCCGGTCCCAACAGGTTTAGGAGGGAGGTTGGAGAATTGAACTGGTGCACTCTTGTGTGAGGGGGCAAGCTTGAAAAATAAAGTTTGTACCCCTCTCTTATTAATGGAGAGTGTCCAATGCTCTGCTGTAATTTGCCCCCACCTGGGAGCAAAATGACATAACCTTCCTGGAATGGTGGAGGACTCTGGTCCTTCCAGAGCCAGGAAGGCTAAGTTCTCTAGCGGAAAGTCAAAGGCCTTGAGGGGGGGGGGCTGAGGTTGCTGGGTCGGTGGAGGCCTAGCAGCCTTTGCTTTGCTCTGTTTGGATGATTGCTGACGTTTGGTAGGGAACTGAGCTGCAGAAGATGCCTGCTGACCATAAGCAGGATAGAATCTTCCCTTTTTAGAAAAAGGTGTTTTCTTGAACAACCTTTTCTTAGCAGGAGCAGCTGTGGATTTGGATAGTCTATCCAAGGCAGAATTTTCAGCATCCATCTGATTGGCTTTTGCTTGCCAATCTTTACCAAACAGGTTTTCACCTGTACAAGGGATATTTCCCAATTCATCTTGAACCCAGATCTCCAAATCAGATGCTTGAAGCCAAGCAATTCTACGTGCAGCTATGGCAATAGCTGAGGCTCTGCTTACACATTCAAAGGAGTCGAAAGCTGCATGGTTGGAAAATTTGGAGATATCTTGGGCATGTTTGAGCCAAGTGAGAAAGTCCTGTCTTTTATCTTCAGAAATGAAAGGACTTGAAGTTTGTAAATGATCAGTGACTTCTTTTAAGAACATTCCCATGTAAAGACTATAGGAATTAATTCTTGTAGCAAGCATGGAAGCTTGGAAGACTCTTCTTCCAAAAGCATCCAGGGTTCTACATTCACGTCCTGAAGGATTAGAGGAATGTCTTTTGGCACTTCTAATCTTTCTCATAGCAGACTCAACCACAAGAGAGTGGTGAGGAAGCTGAGTTTTATGGAAACCAGGACAAGAAGGGACACGATACATGGTATCCAACCTGCGAGAATGAGGGGAGGTGGTCAGAGGTGCTTCCCACATCCTCAACATGAAATCATACAAAATCTCATGAACAGGCAAGGTAGCTGCCTCCTTAGGAGTTTTAGGATATTGTAAAATATCTAACTCCTTGGCTCTGGGTTCTGTCTCAGGGGCCACCTTGATGGAAAGGCCCCGAGCCACCTCCCTGATAAAGTCTTGAAAAGAGAAGTCCTCTGGAGGAGACATCCTTCGTTTAGGAGAGGACTCCTGTGGAAGAAGCATCACTGCATCGACCGACTCTTCAGAATCCTCTGAGTCCTCAGGAATTGAAGAATCGTCTGTCCGGATGCTCTTGCAAAGCCCGATACCCGTACCGACTGGGATCGGTATCGAGAATAACCGGTACTGGGGTATCGGTACCAGAGGGCTTCAGAGGACAGAGTACCGGCATAGCGGACACCGATGCCGATGTCGATGCCACCGGTACCGGGATCGGTACCGATGGCGATGCTAGAGCCGGTACCGGTGGGGTAGTCTGTTGCGGTACCACGGGCGTCGATGCCACAAGGAAAGCCGCCAGACTGCGTTCTATGGACAGAATCCTCTGATCCATCGACGACGACGCCAATGCTTGGAAGTCAGTACTGGTGGAAGCCACCGGTACCCCAGTGCATGGCACCAGGAGATCTGTCGAGGCCACGCCATCGAGATCATTCTGGAACCTCAATGATGATGCTTTAGAGGCCGAAGCCTCCCGCCGGGGTAATTTTGCCGGTGCAGAATCCTTGAGGGCAACGCCAGAGGCATCTCGATGCTTAGAAGGAGATCTACCCTTTGAGGACCGGCTGGATTTATGTTTAGTTACCTGAGATCCATGTGAGGAAGAAGAAGCCCTGGAAGACGTCAATGCCACTGAAGCCGCATCAGAGGGAAACAGGGTACTGAGCTTGGCAGCTCGGTTCTGCCGACCTCTTTTAGACATCATAGAACAGGACATACAAAAGAAATAAAGAAAAATAAAGAAATTCTTCTGCGGTGACAGGAACACGACCTGTTGGCTCCGCGGAAAAAGAACTGAGGAGAGACAGTTGGGAAAGGCGGGAAGGCAGCATGCAGGCGCTGTGGGATGCTCCCAAAAGCTTTCTGATTGGATGCTGGGGAGCGTTCCCACGCAGGCTCCGTCGGTACCGACGATACCCATATGTGAAGACTCATTCCTGCTTGTTCCTGGAGATATGAGCTCTCCCCGACACTAGACTACAAACCATCACACACTGAACACAATTCCAATGCTCATTCCATGTCCACCTTAAAGGTTCTCAAACCTAGTGGAATATGAGACCACTCCACAGGAACTAAAGTTCTAGTGGAATCAGAATATCAAGAACCTCTCTCAAAAGAATTGTCCTGACACAGTCCATGCAATGCTTCCTTCATTAGGTGCAGATGTTTTTCAATTTGAAACTGGGATGCCCTGTTTTGCTAAACTCTACCATCTGATTCTAACCATGAATGCACCTTCAGGTTGGAGTGGGGAGCACATCTCCACCTGCACCTTCAAGGCATCTAGACATACAAAGAGAAATAAATAAATAAATAAATAAATCCTGTTATGTATACTTGTAAATACTCTTGTAAATAGTTGCAGTAATGACGTCCCATGTTTTATCCAAGTTCTCTGACCTTGTTCTCTGTAAAACCTAACAGTTTGTTGTTATGGTATGTTGTTATATTGTGAACCGCGCTGATTCTGAATAGAGCGGTATATAAGAGCCTGTAATAAATAAATAAAATAAATAATACCACATCAAACATCTAGGACTATGAGCCATCTTCTATACACTGCAGTTGTTCAGAGACTAGCTGGCAGGGAATGTTCTTACTCTCTGAACTGACAATCAGGCCATCATTTTCCAGTTCAGCAAACAGTGCAGTTTAGATTTTTACAGGCTATGCTGGGAGATAGGCAGACTATGGATTCTTGAAATTTCTACGATGGAACTTCTCCAGGCCACCTGTCTCCTAGATAGTGACAATCTATTGACAAATAGAGCTTCAAACTATCCTCATGAATAGCCCATCACCTGGAGTGCTGCTCACAGCATATTCAGGTGTTGCAGTTTCCTTACCATAGATCCGTATAAACATTTATTTATTTATTTATTTTATTTATTTAACACTCATTTTTATACCGCATCTTCCAGAGATCAGTTGCGGTGTACAAATAACAACAATTAACAAATCAAAGTTTGTTTTACATAGAACATCTTAAATATACATAGAACATCTTGAAGTATCATAAATTAAACAAACTTAAATCTAGGAAAATTAAAACAGTGATTTTAAACTGGAACTGTGTTAAAACAATTAACTAACAGAATGTGGTGTCTACGTACATAATATAGTACATAACCGATACAACTATATACATGAGGGAGGTATTAAGGCATAAGAGATTGGATAGTCTTTTCGTTTACGCTAAGTGTGTGGTCCATTTAGGTGGGAGGGTTGTGTTTTATGTGGTCAGTTACTTATTTAGCCTTTGTCTAAGTTGAGTGCTAGGTTTTCCATGGTATTATAGTGTTTGGTGAATAGATATGTTTTTAATTTTTTGCGGAATTCCATGATCTCTGTTAGAGATCGTAGGTCCTCTGGTAGGGAATTCCAGATAGTGGGAGCTATATGAGAGAAGGCTCTATTATTGGTTAATTTATGTGCTTTTATGAAGTCCTTCGGAATCTTTAGTTTATTTAATTGTTCTTTTCTGTGGGTAGGCTTAGGTGTTTCTTTGCATATTAGATTACATAGTGTAGTCGGAGCCATGTCGTTTAATGCTTTGAATGAGGTAATTAAAGTTTTGTATGTTATCCTACTCTGTATTGGTAACCAATGAAGGTATGCTAGTATTGGTGTTATGTGTTGGAGTGAGTTTATTTTTAGTATAATTCTTGCTGTTGCATTTTGGGCTAGTTGAATTCTTGAACATCACACAACACAAAGTATCATATCTTTTGCTCTAAAAGGCCAGCTATGAACAGTTTAGTGCACTATGTGTTCTCCATATCAAGCAGTCAGAATCTCTTATACACTTCTCCTGCCATCTTGCTGAGATCCCATCCCTCCTTGCTGACACATCATCTCCTGCAGCCCAACTTAAGATCACATTCGCTCACTGTATGGATTGACTTTTGAAATTTTTTAATTTGAATTTTCTGCCTAGCAATAGTTTGAAGAACTGTTAATTTCTATGCTGTCTGTTGAGCAAGACCTTCAAAAACTCTTTTGACCTGAAAAAGATGGTCCACTAGATAATCATATTGGGAAAGCATCAGAACCCATTTCACTCTCCCATTCCTACGTATTAAATTATCTATTCCATCTTTCCAATGCCAATTTAAAGACTACTTTGGTGTTGCTATATCTAAGTGCCATTATGACTTATGAATATGTTGAAGAAAAGTCCATGGTTTTACCAAAGGACAATCATGCCAAACAAATTTGTTTGAGTTCTTTGACTGAGTGACCAGAGAACTGGATCAAGGGCATGTGATGGATGTGATCTACCTAGATTTCAGCAAAGCCTTTGATACTGTTCCTCATAGGAGGCTTATCAATAAACTGAGCAGCCTGGGGTTAGGTCCCAAGGTGGTAAACTGGATCAGAAATTGGTTGACTGACAGACAACAGAAGGTGATGGTAAATGGAACTCACTCAGATGAAAGGAAGGTGATTAGTGTGCCCCAGGGTTCGGTCCTGGGACCAGAACTGTTCAATGTATTTGTGAGTGATATTGCTGAAGGACTGAATGGAAAAGTATGTCTTTTTGCAGATGACATGGAAATTTGCAACAGAGTAGGCTCTCCTGAGGGAGTGGATAACATGAGGAAAGATTTACAAAAGCTGGAAGAATGGTCTAATGCTTGGCAGTTAAGATTTAATGTGAAGAAGTACAGTGTCATGCACTTGGTAATGCAGAAATCCAAGGGATGCGATAGGGTATGAGAGGTTGGTGTGCACGGACCAGGAGAAATAACTTGGCGTGATTGTTTCTGGGGTTCTCAAGGTGGCGAAACATTGTGACAAGGCGGTGGCCAACGCCAGAACTATGCTGGGTTGCATACAGAGAGGAATTAGCAGCAGAAAGGTGGAGGTACTAATGCCACTGTACAAGTGGCAGGTGAGGCCTCACTTGGAATATTGTTCAATTCTGGAGACCATATCTCGCAAAGGATATCAAAAGACTGGAAACTCTTCAGAAGGACACCAAAATGAATTGGAGCCTGCACCAAAAGATGTATGAGAACAGATTTGAAGACCCCAATATGTTTATGCTTTTTAAATGATGGGGAAGCTATAAAATTAGAGGGCATAACTACAGCAAAGCAAGCACTCTACATCAGCAGATACACCACCTTCAACCCTCCACAATCAATCAATTTACTTAATCAAACGATACCAGTAAAAAGCGAATTGCGCTACTTCGGAATCATCTTGGAAAAAAATATCAGCCTCCAATTGCACATAAACAAAACCCCTGCTAAAGCATATCATAGGCTAAATCTCATAAGGAAACTAAAACCACTCCTAGAACAGGATCATTTCCAGACAGTATGCCGGGCTATCATCACCACAATACTAGACTGACAATTCACTCTACTAAGGACACTTAAAGCAAGCCACTCATTCGCTACAGATGTTGCAGAACACAGCAGCACGCATCATCACCGAAACTAACAAGGCAGATCACATCACACCAGTATTACACAAACTGCACTGGCTCCCAATTCAAGCTCGCTCCAAGTTCAAAGCAATAATGAACATCTTCAAAATCCTCCACCACTCCTCAGCTGACATCCTAGAAAGCTTGGTCATAAGAGAGACTGGTGTGTGTCCAAGGTGCTACAATAACATGCACAAGTTCAGTGTGCCCACAGATTACCAGAAAAGTAAGCAATCCACCTCCAAAAGGGCACTCTTCCTAGCTGCTCCCCACTTGTGGAACTCCCTACCCGAAGAAATGCACATTTCCGGAGACATCAAAGAATTCAGGAAGAAACTCAAGACCCTTCTATTCATAGAATACTACGGGAACTTAACATAGCCCAACAACCACACGGCTGTCCTCAACATAAATCCCTGGAAACAGAACTGCTTTCTGATACCCCCATCCAATCTGTAAATAGCATGAACCAACGGTACATAAATCAAGCATATTGTAAATAGTTGTCACTCTGTTAAGCTCCCTGCATGCCGACTATGTACCCAGTTTAAGTCGTGTTGCAATGTAAACCACTTTGATTTAAGGATAAGGCGGTATAGAAGTCAGGTTAAATAAATGAATGAATGAAATTGCAAGGGAGTAAACTGAAAGGCAACATCAGGAAATACTTTTTCACTGAAAGGGTGGTGGATGCTTGGAATGCTCTCCCGATGGAAGTGGTGGGGGCAGATACAGTGACAGAATTCAAAATGGCATGGGATAGATGCAGTGAACCCTTTTATAGAAACAGGATAAAATCAAAATAACCTTAACCATCTCTGCTATCTCAATAAATAGGGGTAACCTACATGGAGCAGTGGGTACACCCCTAAACAAAAGCATAGGGAGCGGTGACCTGCATGGAATGGCAGGTGCACTTACTCTTGCCACCTTACTGGGCAGACTAGATGGACCATGCTGGTCTTTATCTGCCTTCATATATTATGTTACTACTACTACTACTACTACTGAACATTTGTGTAGTGCTACAAGATGTACGCAGCATCTCAAAGACACATGTAAAAGACAGTCCCTGCTCATCAGAGCCTACAATCTAGTCAAGACAGTCAACACAGTAGCTGTACACATAGAATGCATCTAGAGGGAATGGTAAGGAAACACAAAGGAGATTAGGTGAATCAAGATTCAAAAGAGGCAGCAAAAAGGTGAGTTTTCAACCTGCATTTGAAAAAAGCCAGAGATGAAGCCCAACATACAGACTCGGGTAGTTTGTTCCAGGCATAAGGAGCAGCAAGGTGAAAGGTGCAAAGTCCAGAGTTAGCAATAAAAGATAAGGGCACAGATAGAAGTGATTTGCCAGAAGAGCGGAGTTCCCAAGGAGGGGCGTAGGGAGAGATAAGAGAGGAAAGGTAGTGAGGAGCTGCAGAGTGAATGCACTTATAGCTTAGCAGGTGAAGTTTGAACTGGATGCGGAAATGGATAGGGAGCCAATGAAGTGACTTCTAAAGAGGGGTAATATGAGCATGATGAGGCTGGTGGAAGATGAGCCATGCAGCAGAGTGTTGAACAAATTGAAGGGGAGAGAGATGATTCAGAAGGAGACCAGTAAGGAGTAGATTAAAATAGGATGAACGATGACTAAAGAGTGGATAAATGTCTTAGTAGTATGTTCAAAAAGGAATGGGCAAATTTTGTTGATGTAGAGAAAGAAACAGCAGGTTTTAGCTATCAGTTGGCTGTGAGTGGAGAAGGATAAAGAGGAATCGAAGAAGACCCAAAGGTTGTGAGCTGAGGAAGGGGGGGGGGGGGTGTAGAGTGTTAGCCATAGAGGCTGAGAAAGGAGGAAGAGGAGAGGAGGGTTTAGGGGAAAATATAAGAAGCTCAGTTTTGGCCATGTTGAATTTCAAGCGACGGGGAGACATCCAAGCAGCAGTGTCAGAAAAGTAGGCAGAGATTTCAGATGTAGAGAGGTAGATCTGGGAGTCATCTGCGTAAAGCTGGTACTGAAGGCCATGGGAAGAGATGTGTGCACCAAGGGACTAGGTATAGATAGAGATAGACCCTTACGGTAGACACCAACAGAGAGTGGGATAGCAGTAGAGAAGGATCCACCAGAACAAACACTGAAGAAGCAATGGGAGAGATAAGAAGAGAACCAGCATAGCACAGAGCCCTTAAAACCAAACGAGGACAAGGTATCGAGGAGAAGGTTGTAGTCAACCGTGTCAAAGCAGCAGAAAGGTCAAGAGGGATGAGGATTGAGTAAAGGCACTTGGATTTTGCTAGGAACAGGTCACTGGAGACTTTGGAAAGAGCCATTTCAGTAGAATGTAAAGGACAAAAGCCAGATTGTAGAGGATCCAGAAGGGCTTGAGAGGAGAGAAAGTCAAAGCAACGGTGGTGAACCGCACTTTCAAGTAGTTTAGAAATGAAGGGGAGGAGGGATGATAGGACAGATAGGGTCTAGTGAGGGTTTCTTGAGGTAAGGAGTGACCACAGCATGCTTGAAGGTTGCAGGGAAAGTTGCAGTGGTGAGCAAGAAGTTAAGAATTGCATAATGGAAGGGACTACAGTGGAGGAGATGGAACTAAGGAGATGGGTGGGAATAGGATCAGTGGAGCAGGTAGTGAGTTTGGATGAGCAAAGAAGATGAGTGGTTTCCACCTCAGACCATAGAAAAGGAAGAGAGGGTAGCAGAGGTATGGGGGAAAGTTGGGAGTGAAGAGGGGGATGAGGGGGGAAGTAGCTGACCTAGAGGGGAACTGGAGTGTGATCTTGTGGATTTTGTCATGGAAGTAGGCAGACAGGGTTTGAGCAGAAAGGGAGAGAGGGGTCAGAGGTGAATGCACTTTGAGGAGAAACATAGTCCATGTGGTCTTTTTCTGTCGTCATGTTTCTATCTAGTCTGTCCTTCCATATCAACAACTACAACAGTCCCCTTTTTACCTTTAGAGATCCTCTGTGTTTGTCCCATGCTTTTTTGAATTCATTTACTGTCCTCATCTCTACCACCGCCACTGGGAGGCTATTCCACGGATCCACCACTCTTTCCGTAAAGAAATATTTCCGCATATCACTCCTGAATCTATCTCCCTTCACCCTCATCCCATGTCCCCTTGTAGCAGAACTTGCTTTCAGTTGAAAGAGGCTCTCTCTCCCTGAACATTTATGCCACGGAGGTATTTAAGCATCTCAATTATATCACCTCTACCCTGCCTTTCCTCTAAGGTGTACATATTAAGATCCCTTAGTCTGTCCTCATATGCTTTATAATGAAGACCACTAATCATCTTAGTAGCCACCCTCTGCACCGACTCTATCCTGGTCACATCCTTTTGAAGGTGCGGTCTCCAGAATTGCACACCATACTCCAAATGAGGTTGCACCAAAGACTTATACAGAGGCACTATCACCTCTTTTTTTCTGCTAGCCATTCCTCTCCGTATGCAGTTGAGAGTTATAAAGAGATGGCAAGGGTCAGAGGCAAGAGAATTAGGTGGATAAAATAGACTTGTTTGAGTGCTATGGCTAACTGGAAAGTGACAAGTAAGAATTTGAATGTAGGTGGTCTGCCGGGGTGCAGGATTTGAGCCAAACATGCTCAGCTGAGTGGGCACAGGAATGTAGATAGCAGATAGTGGAAGACAGCCAGGGTTGAGGTTATAGTACACCTCACAAGACATGGCATGGGCGGAGCAAGAGCATCCAGAGCATTTTCATCTATTTCTAAATTTTCAGGTTCATGCAGGACCTTATGAATACACAGCTGTCTCTTTTACCTTAAGTGTTGGATGTCAGTGTTGTCCCTTGCTGAGGTCATGGAAGCTCACTTTGAACATATGGAATGAGCAGCCCTTAAATTGCTTGCCTGTCATCACTTCTTTCAGGATAGGGAGTGAATTACAAGCCCTTGTGTACTACCTTTGATATACACAAGTCTGTCATTGCCAGATTGTTCTATGGGTCCATCCTAAGTTCTTCCCAAAGATTGTATCTGCTTTTTCAACCTGTCCATAGTTTTGCACAAAATCTCCTGAGATGGATGAAGAAGCTCTCTATACTTTAAACTGCAGGTGAGCCCTATTGGATCACCTTTAGGGGGCACCAAAGACTACAGAAAATGTTCCAAGATTTTTATTTCTTTGGATCCTAACAGAGGGAACATCTATATCACCAAATGCAGAGTTTTATTGTCATGATCATTTATTAACAGTGCATGCTAATGTCGTTAACCTTCATTATTTGCAAAAGGGCCTATTTTATGCAAATAATGTGTATTATAACAGTATTAGCATACACTGTTAGTAAATGTCCCCCTGTGCAACCAAAAATATGTATGGATCAATAATCGATAAAGAAACAACAAACAGTCAAGAAATCAGACGACGCATTGCTCGTGGCAGAATGGCTATGAAAGACCTAGATAAGATTCTCAAGAGCAGAGATGTCTCTCTCCATACAAAGATTTGACTTGTCCAAGCCATGGCATTTTCAATAACGTCATATGGATACGAATGTTGGACAGTGAAAAAGATAAGAAGACAATCAATGCCTTTGAAATATGGTGCTGGTAAAGAATACTTTGTATACCATGTACTGCCTGAAGAACAAACCAGTCAATACTAGAGGAGATCAAACCTAAGCTTTCTTTAGAAGTTTAGATGATAAGACTTTGACTTTCATACTTTGGACATATCATGCATAGAGAGAGGTCATTAGAGAGACGACATGCTTGCAAGGTCAATACAGAAGAAGAAGGCCTGCAATGAGATGGATCCATACAGTAACAGCAGCTATGGATGCCACTTTATCAACAATGAAACGCCTGACTGAAAACCAAACACAGTGGAACTATCAAGGGGGTCGCCATGGCGACATAGACTCAATGGTACTTGACAACAGCAGCATATATATATGTGTGTGTGTATACAGTGTATATTGTCACACCCTTGCTCTTTGCATTCAGCATGGAGGGTCGTGGTTATAATAGAAACTTCCCTTTTCAGCCTTCTCTGACTGTTTCCCCCGCAGTGCTTCTTGGGAAATGTAGTTTAACTGCTACACATATGGCTTCAAGTAAAAAAAAAAAAAAAACCTTGTAGTTTGGCTCTTTTGGTAAGGCAATGACAGAAATTTATTAAACTCAAATGCAAGGTTCATAAATTACCTCTTTCAGGATTATTTCTCCAGGTTTCTTTCAAAACACAACAGGACATAAGCAAAAGGTCAAAACAAAGTATCAGCTTACAGTATTCTTCAGCTCAAAGCAAAACCCCTTTAACAGCAAGGCTACCAGCTTTCTCTAGCCTTGCTGGTTAAAGCATAAACACAAACAGCTTTCTTCAATGGCAGTTTTCTTTCTTTTCAGCTCCAAACATTTCCAGGCTGCGCTCCTCTTTATAAGCAAAGCAAAACTTCCAACAGGAACAAACTTCCAATAAGCAAACAAAGCTCTACTCAGGTTTTCTTAGGAACATTCAAAAGCAAAACAAAAGCTTTTTTCCTCTCACCGTTAGCTTGGCTTCTTGCTGTCTCACTGCACAGGATAGCAGGTGTTTAACAAGTACAATTATTCAGCTTCAGCTTGTTCTCAGCAAAAGTCTCCCCTCTTTAACACAGGGAATTCACAAAACATTTTCCTTGCTTTTCAAGGTTACCTTGCTTTGGAGAGTTTTCTCTTAAGGTTGGCTTTCCTTCAACCCTGCTGTTGCTAAGGCTTGGCACAAAGAACAATCCATGAATATATCTTCCTCATTCAAAGCTGCATCAGGCTGTCCTAGTTGCATTGGTTTTATCTCTCCTGCTAGCTCACTGGGCTTAGCTGACAGCCTCTCATTAGAGCTGAGAGTGTCTCCTGCAAGTCTGCACTGCTCAGTACGGGACAGGCTTCTAAGGCTTGTACCTGTGCCTTGGCTTGTAGCAGCTTCTCCTCTCTTGTGCTCAGTACCTCTCTCTGGATCTTTCCAGCACTCTCCTCTCCTGCTATTCCTGCTTCTGTTCCCGTTGCTGCTACAGCTCTCCTTGCTAAACTCTGTATAATCTAACCTAGGCTTCAATCTCCAGGGTTCCAACCCCACATCTTCTCTTCCCAGGTGACGGAGATCAGCTTGCCCTCTGGCACCTGGGTAATCAGGGAGCTTACTGACGTAAGGGTCTTTTACCTTGGGTCTGTATTCACTCTCCCTTACTCCACTAGGGGAACTCTGAAACCTGTTCCAACTGGGGATTTTCTGGTTTCTAGGTGTGGTTGTGGTTTTATTTCTCTGACCTTGTAAAATAGGTCCATTTATTAAGGTGAATTCTTTGGTTTTTTCCCTTCTCCTAACTCAAAATGAGCTTCCTTACCACAATATGTATATATAACAACGATTTGGTTATATATGTATATATATTTGTATGGCGATTTTTGCCCTTGATGCAAAATATAACTGTGTCAGGCTGAATAAGTTTACCCTGTAGCTATTTATACATTCTGCAGCTTTTTAAATTACCCCTTCCTGTTTTTATTTCCATCTAATATTAATACTTGGCCTCAATTAAGGTATTTGGCATCATATTTTTGTAACATTATTGGAGGGGGGAGGGGTTAATCTTCAGTTTTCAAAACCAGCTAAAATGTGAACCCCTCCTCCTTATCTCCATGAATACATCTTCTGAATCGGTATTAAAAGTGGGAAGCTTAAAGAAGAATAGTGTACTCCAACCAAATACAACTTAATTTGGATATAACTGAGCTTTGTAGGTCACCTGTTATGTATCTTATGACTTGATTTAAGCATGAATTGTATTCTTTCAGTGTATCTATGCCCATATTTTATAGTGAGGCATATTAATTTTTTCTTCTTGAAACATACTCTACAACAGGCAGAAGCAAAGAAACTTGAAGATGCTTCAACATATTTGAGCCTACCATCCACGAAAATAGAACTGGAAGAAAAAGGGCACTCTGCAACTGGGAAGAGCATGCAGAACCTTGGCAGCTGTACAATTAGCAAAGATTCTTTCCAGATTTCCACTCTTGTTTGTTCAACCAAACTCACGCAGAATGGTAAGTTAGAATAGAGAATGGTTTCCTATGATATCTTGAGGCTGATTAGAGTTAACTGCAAGCAAATTCAAAGAAAAAAATAACTTAAAGATAGTTTGTAAGGAGACTTTGCTAAGATATAGAATAAGCATATTACATGGCGCCAACTTTCCTTCTGAAGAATTTCTTAGATATACAAATTAATAAACATTTTCCTGAACCATTTCGATGGATTAGTACACAATCGCCAATCTCAAATTTATCAGCTGTTTTCCTTTTGTATGGTAGAGTTGGCATTGAAATCCTGTGGCATATCACTAGGAAATCGGCTTTAAATATAACCTATGGCTGATTTTTGGCTGAGGCACCATGCATTGTACTGTGAACTATGCTTTATTTTTATTTTATTTTAAAAGAAATACAGCCAGTGAATCTTCTGCTATAAACTGTAGTTTACTCATTGAACTGATGCCAGAGAAAAGCAAGGATGAAAGTTACCAGATGTCTTTCCGAATCAGATTTATTTGTGTATCTTTAGGCATTTGTCTCTTGTGCCTATTGTGGTACTAGGTCAGTTTGACACATTGTCAAAATTTAAAATAGCAACATTACATGCATAACAGTGGACAATATTGTTTGTTTAAGAGAAATCTGTGCACTTGGGGTTGGTCTCCATTGCAAGCAAGTTAATACTGTGTGACTTAAATACAAGCTCTCTGCCTGAGAGCTCTTAAAGGGGTTTTTGGTCTTCATTTTTAAAAGCTAATTCTTTCTCTGTATTGCAAAAGGGGGATTTTTTTTTTGTGTGTGGCATTAGGTAAAGCTGTGCCTGATAGAGCTCATTGTTTTCTTTTTTCTAGCTTTCCATTCATTTCAGAATTCTTGTTTTATAGGGCAACTCCCCAATTTCGCTACACACAAGGACATAGAACCAGTGCTGTTAGAACACATATAAAAGAGGTTAACTGCTTTTTCTCTTAAATGATAGCTAAGGGAAAGTTAGAGTCTTGGTTGGTCTCTCTATTTTACTTCAACAGATACCAAAGCTCCACTGTCTGAACAATGGCTGGGAAACATCATTTTGCCAAAGCTGTTGCTCCCGTTACAGCTTCTGCCTCTGTCTAGACAGAGAGCCTGATGCAAGTTGAAGAATCTGTTGTATGTGTAGGATGCCTGCAAGCTAAAGTCCTCATTAAACATGTGGAAGAGCCCAGAGAAGAGATGGTGAGGTTGAAGAAGCATTCAAGACAGCGAGAAAAACATTGAGATGCTTCTTTATTTATTTTATTTATTTATTTAACTTTTTTTTTATACCACCTTATCCTTCAGTCAGTGGTTTACATTAAATATAAAACTTATAGAGTGTAACGAGTGAGGATATTGCAAATTTAGCTGTTACATTAAACAGTCATATTATTAACAAACGGTAATAAGATCACTGTGGAACTATATACAGAGGAACTTATATACAGTAAAGAGGGGTCGAGCACTAGTATATGAAAACTAGCTTGGAGATGACCAGGTATGGTTGTGGGCTTCATTAGCAGGGGTTGAAGTAAAGTATTGAGGTAATGTGTCCGAAGTGATCGATATATAGGTGAGTCTTCAGTTTTTTATGGATGTTCTTGATGATGATGATGTAGTTCTGATACAGACAGAGGTGAAGATGGGATGCTACAGAATGAAGAGAGTTGGAGTCACCAGAGTCTGCAGAATCAACAGTCCAACTCCACCAGCCCTTGAATTGAAGAACTAATGGAGGTGGAGGAGGTTAAAACATCCCAGAAAACAGAAGAACCAGAGCTCAAGCACCCCAAAGTTGTGGAATCGGTAACCACAAGGAAGTGAAGGGCAGTGGTGGTTGGTGACTCTTTTCTGAGGGGTACTGAGGCATCCATCTGCCAACCAGACTTGATGTCCAGAGAGGTGTGCTGTCTGCCAGGTGCCAAAATCTGAGATGTTAGAGAGTTTGCCGAGACCTCTCAAGCTTACTATTATCTGATGTTGCTCATCCATGTTGGCACAAATGATACTGCTAGGTATCCCTCTGAGTGTATCAAAAGTGACTTCATGGCTCTGGGACCGAGAATGAAGCAGCTAGGTGTGCAGGTGGTGTTCTCTTCAGTCCTCTGTTGAGGGTAAAGGCCAAGGCAGAGACGTTTATATCCTGGAGATGAATGCACGGCTGCATAGATAGTGTTATCAAGAGTGTTTTGGTTTTGCTGGACCATGGGATGATTTTCCAAGGGCTGCAGAGCAGAGATGGCATCCATCTTTCTAAGAAGGTCGAAGTATCTTCCGCAGCAGACTGGCTAACCTACTGAAATAGGCTTTAAACTAGATTCGTTGGGGATGGGTGAAGAAAGTCCCCAGGTAAGTGAAACATTAAATTCCTCTGTAGAAATGGGTGAAAGGGGCAATATCTGGAAAGCAGTGTGTATAAATGCCCGTCACATGAGAAATAAGATCCCAGATGTTGAGGCTTTAATGGAAGAGGCTGACTTGGATTTAGTGGTGATTCCGGAGACATGGTTCATGGACAACCATGACTGGGATATAATTATACTGGGCTATACTTTATTCAGGAAGGACGTGGTAGGAGGCGTGACACTTCATGTAAAAACAAAAATATTAAAGCTATAGAATTACAGGGCTTAAAAGGGAGCAAGAAGGCACTGTGGAATAAACTAGAAAGAGGGAACGGGAAATCCATGTGCAATGGTGTAATATACAGATCCCCCTCACAGGGAGAAGAAGTGGACAGGGATTTAATAGAAGGCATACACAGTATTGCAAGGAAAGGAGAAGTGCTACTGATAAATGATTTCAATGTGCCAGATATTGATTGGTACATCCCTGCTGTGGTGTCATCTAGAAATAAGAAGATCCTAGATTCTCTACAGGGAGAATTGTTCCGGCAACTGGTAACGGAACCCACCCATGAAGAGCCCATAATGGACTTGGTACCTACCAATGGGGAAAGTATTTCTGATGTCATAGTGGGCGATCATGTTGCATCCAGTGATCACCAGATGGTGTGGTTCAGTATTAGAACTAGGTCTGATAGAATCTATTCAAAAGCGAGGGTCTTAGACTTTAGGTAAACCAACTTTGTTAACATAAGAGTAGTAAGCAGGATGGGAACAGCTGGGTGATGTAGAA